>CM032477.1:10461203-12861203 GCA_019059595.1 Marasmia exigua | reverse complement strand
TTAATAATTTTTGGGAATAAATTCTCACCAAAGTTAAAGTTAAAATAAAACTAAAGTACGCAATATTACCAGATATGCGGGTAGGCAAACAAATACTTGTTCGTATTGCCAACCACTGATGGCCAACAAAGAATCAGTGACTCCAATTTTGTGTGAACGGTGGAAGACGAGCAGATGGGTCACTTGATGGTAAGCGGTTGCCGCCGCCCATGGACTACCACGACACCAGTAGAGTCAAAAGTGGGCTGCCAATATTTAAACCCCCTTTCCCCCGGATCGGGCCTCCGGTACCCTCACCCAGCGAAACACAGTTCTAGTTTTGCAGATATTGTTCATTATTATGAATCCGCTTGCTCGATTGGTGCCTTTGGCATGAACATTTGGCATATTAATAAAGAGGTAACGCCTCGGCGGGTGACTGACTGATGACGCACAGAAACTACTGGACCGAAAACATGAAAATTGGAATATGGGTAGTTTTTATTATCTGGGCGCGCACTAAGGAGAGGTTGTTAAAAATTCAACCCCAAAAGGGGTGAAATGGGGGGTTAACGTTAGTATGAAAGTCTGTCATTTTTGACGTTAGAGTTTTAAACTTTCGGATTATATTTATTAATAAATAAATAAAATTGACCTGTTTCAGTTTTTCTTTAATTCAACCCCTAAAAGGGTAAAATAGGGGTAGAAATATTTTATGGAAGAATCGTTGTTTTTAAAGTAAGTCATGAAAATTGGTATTTGGGCTCATCAAACAAGTTCAAGAAAAGTTATTTGGGCATTTTTTTTCTTCAACCCCCAAGAAGGTAAAATGGAGGTTGAAGCGTCGAATGGAAGATTAGTCATATTTAATGCTAGAGTCGTGAAAATTAGTATTTGTACTGTCGATACAAAATTAATATCAGTACTATCAGCATATTTTATATTCAACCCTCTTAAGAGGTGAACGGAGATTAAAACGCCGGATCATTTTGAAAGCTAGAATCATCAAAATTGATATTAGGGCTTTTTATATAAATTGAAATATCGTTCGTATTGAAATATTGAAGTATCGCGTTTTTTCCTCAAAAGGAGTGAAATGGGGTTAAAACGTCGTATAGGAGGTTAGCCATATTTGATGCACAAGTTTATCAAAATTAGAATTTAAACATTTATACAGAAAACTTTTATCACTTTTTTAATCAATCCCGTAAAGGGTGTACGGGTTAAAACGCCATATAGAAGTGTTGTTATTTTTAAAAATAGAGTCATGAAAAAATATATTGGTCTTTTTATATTCAATCAGAAAGCGCTAATCATAAAAAATATTATGGTCTTTTTGTATAAATTATTTAGCATTTTTTTATTTAAATCCTAAAAGAGTGAAATGGGTATAAAACGTTGTATGGAAGATTTGAAATATTTACTGCTCATCAGTCATGAAAATATATTAAAAATGAATGAAAGACATTTCAGTTTTTTAAGTCTCATTTTAAGTCTCCGTTTAATACTTACTTACTTACTCAGAATTGGTTAACTACAAATCAAGTTCGTATAGAAAAAAAAAATCTTTCAAAATAAAAATTACATTAACGTAGCGAAGCGACGGCGGGTACTAGTAAATATATAACCTTAAATGAACCTTATTGTTTCTCCTTCAGAGTCGAGGTGTTAACAATTCAGTTCCAGGCTACAGTACGATTCCGGCAGTTGCTGAAAGCGATTTTTTCATATCGAGCATCTTTGTACACTAGGTACATTGCGACACGTCCCGACATCTTCGGTACTTAAAATATCCAGAATGCATTAGTATTCTCGAGAGTCCTACATTATTCATAGCCGGAGGGGCGAGGGACAACTAGAGCTCTCTAAATAAAATGTTAAGCACAATTAACAGGGACACGCTACGTAAGTACGTCCATGTTCTAGTTCATTTTGTAGGGTAATTGTAGTTAATTTTATAAGTTTTTTTTAAAAATGCACCGTAACGTGGAAGTCTAAAATAATGGATAAGAACGTGTCTTCTAAGCTAACCAGGATCCCCTGGTTCGATTCCGAGCATGCACCTCTGGATTTGTAAAATGAACATGCGTATTTCTACCATTAGCTCGGTGGTGATGAAAAACAATGAGGCTGCACGGCGTGCGGCGATAATACCCACATTTGGCGGGAATGTCGATACAGAACGTTTGAATGCAGTCGATGCAGGCGTGTGGGCCACCTACATCGGGTGTGCCGGACGGGTGCCGGGGGAAATACCAATTGGGAAAGCATCCGGGCGGGAATGGGGGACGCGACACCAGAACCCCGAAGCAGAGGCGAGGTCAGCAGCGGAGCACGCGGCGGTGCAGCGCGCGGAGGTGCGGCACGTGGTGTGCGGGGGCGCGGCCGGGGCGCCTGCGCCGGTCTGCGCACGCACTATGCGCAGAAGGAGGTCTACTCGGTCGAAGAAGACGAACAGGAGCAAGATCCGGAAGAATAACCGATGTATTTAATGGCTTTGGGAGATTATAAACCGGTAAGCGTTTCAATTAAAGTTTGTGATAGGCTTATTAAAATGGAAATAGATACAGGATCGGCTTTGTCATGTATAAGTGAAAGTACATATTGTCAATTGTTTTCAGAGCTCCCTTTGCAAACTTGCAATCTGTCCCTACGGTTTTATGACGGGAACAGGATTAAACCTTTAGGTGTTTTAGAGGTAACTGTAGAATATCGTAAAATTATTAAAAAGTTGGAATTATAAGCAATCGAAAACGGTACCACCAATTTGTTAGGAAGGCAGTGGTTAACATAATTGAATATGGTTATACCAAAGTTTAAACATGTAATAAGCTAAAATGTGATATGTACAAATTAAAGCAAGATCTTTCATCTAGGTTTAAAGATGTGTTTGCTCCGGGGTTGGGCCCGTTCTGCCGCGCGCGCCCCCTGCCGTACGCGCTGCGCGAGCGCGTCGACACCGAGCTCGATGCAATGCTCATCACCGAGCCGGTCGTCACCGAGCCGGACGTCATCAAGCCGGTGGACCACTCCGATTGGGCGACGCCGCTGGTAATTGTACATAAGCCTGATGCCTCGTTACGTCTGTGTGCGGATTATAAAGTTACCTTAAACCGAGCTTTACTCGTCGATAAATTTCCAGTACCAAAAGTTGAATATTTATTTTCTGGGATAAGCGGTAGTAAGTACTTCACAAAGCTAGATATCTCTCATGCCTATAATCAAATTTTACTAGATAATGCCTCAACAGATTATACGGTTATAAATACCCATCGGGGACTATTTAAATACAAAAGATTAGTGAACGGATTTTCATCTCGTCCGGGTATATTTCAAAACTTGATGAATGATATGTTGAAAAACATACTAAATTTGAACTATTTCTTAGATGATATTTTAATAAGTACAACAACTATATCTGAAAACCTGAAAATTTTAGAAATAGTCCTTGATACTTTAAGTAAAAATGGATTAAAAATAAAAAAAGAAAAACGATTTTTTTATCTACTGAAGTTAAATATTTAGGTTTCATTATCGATGAAATGGGAATACCAGTAGATCCGGATAAAGTGAAGCCCATACCTAACATAGTTCCTCCCAATAATGTCACGGAATTACGTTCTTTTATTGGTATGGAAAATTTCTATTGTAAATTTATAACAAACTTAAGTGACACTTAGCTCCTTCGTATACTTTGTTAAGGAAAAATGTGCGTTATTTTTGGGGTTATCAACAAAACAATGCTTTTAATAAAATAAAAAAATACTAGGAAGTACCGAAGTGTTGGCTTACTATGATGTAAACAAAGCGGTAGTACGAGGCAGGCCCGCGCGGGCTGGGCACCGTGCTGGCGCAGAATAATAATATAAATAATAATAAATATTTATTTCAAATAACTTGTCTAATACAACTTTTGATCAATAAATCTTATATAATAGTACACATATTTAACATTTTGCCTGAACTAGGGTGACCTGTGTTTTAGGCTAAAAATAGGTCTAAGAAATTTTTGTCATGTAAGCAATAAATTACAACTTAAACTGAATCTTACTCTACACTAACAAATAAAATTAGGTGATAGTTATTTGGGGACAATGAGTAATTTCTCTGTATCATCGTAGGACAACTTCAGGAGCACCTCCTGAAGTTGTTTTTAGCGCAGTTATAGGTCAACGGATATATGGTGTCTATGGCATTAAGTCTATTATAGAGAAGTGGGCCGTAGAACACGTAAAAACGACAAGAAAAAGCACGCTTCATTAGAAAAAGGTGTAGATGAGCGGGAGGTATATCGCCATCTGAAAAACGCGAGATAGGGCAGACTATATAATCTAAAGATACATATAGACGTAATTCGCACACAGATGGCATTTCATTATCAGCGGCGTTTGCGGCGGGGCGAGCGGGCGCGGATGAGTCGAGCGCTAGTCCGGAGACGAATAGGTGCGGTCAGTCACCTGCGCGCGCGACGGGTTTGCGGCCGACGACAGTGAGCGCGTGCGCGCCGCTACTCGTAGCCAGGGACCCGGGTTCGGTGCCGGGCCCGACCCTAACGCGCAATCTCACTCAGGAGCGTAGGAAACCCGTTACATAAGGTTTTGATGAAATAGATTAATTGGAATTGGAATATTGTACCATGTTGTAAGGTACGGAGTAGGTATAAGAATGAAACCCGAGGTTACATGACACATACTAGCACCTCTACATCACCGCACTTATAGAAAAAAAAATTTAAGTAAATACATTTTTTTTACAATAATATATTGTATAAATGGTATATTATTGTATAACGATTACAAACATTAATCATATATTATTTCTAAGGTAATATTATCATTTTATTGCATACAAGTATCAAAAATATTTATGTAACATTTTCTATTATTATTTACCTATGATACAATTTTGTACGATTCTTATGTATTAAATCTATTTTACCGTTGTTATTTATAATTTCTACGTTTGGTGGTAAATCTTTTATAACTTTAAATGGACCGATATACACATTGTCCAATTTGCTATTACTTGAGTCATTTTTTACTAAAACAAGGTCATTTTTCTTATAAGTAATTGGATTTACATTTTTGTCATACCTTATTTTTCTATTTAATTTACTGATTAACAAATTATTTTTTGCTTCCTTTTGCGAAAGTTGCAACCGATATTTTAATTCACATGGATAACTGTTAAAATTATAAAGTGGGTCTAAATCGTTCGTTAAATTGCTTGGAAGAGAACACTTCTTACCAAATACCAATTCAAAAGGGGTGAATTGAGTTTCCGTATGTACTGTTGTGTTGTAAGCGAAACTCCAAAATGAAAGCCACTTACTCCACATTTCCGGATGGTTTTCTGTTTGAATGCGTAAAACGCATTCAGGTTTTTATGGGTAACTTCCAACGCCCCGATTGACTGGTGGTGATAGGCTGTAGAGTTCAGTTGTTTAATATTAAGCATTTTACATACCTCCTGAAATACTTCCGACAGGAACTCCTTTCCCCGGTCAGTTGCAATTTCTCTGGGCACTCCGTATCTGAGGATAAAATTGTTAACAAAACTCCTTGCTACTTCTTCCGATTTTTTCGATAATAATGGATAAGCTTCTACATATTTAGTGAGTTCACATTGCAAGGTCAAAATGTAAGAATTATTATCATTGTCTGTTTCTAGAGGACCAACAAGATCTAAATAAACTTTTTCGAATGCTGTGTTTGCTGTACTTGTAATAATCATTGGTTCCTTTATAGGGAACGAATGTTTTTGCTTTTGGCATTTATCACATCGCTTAACAAATTCTTGTACATCATTATCTATGCCAGGCCAATAATAATATTTCTTTATATTATTCGACATCCGTCTGATACCAGCATGGCCACTACTGGGTAACAGATGGAAGTCGTTTATTATTATTCTCCTATCATCTTTATTATCAATTCTTTTTACGTCATTAACTATACAAATACGTGGTCCTGACCTTTTATTGTCTTTATTCACTTCCGTTAGTAATTTTTCTATAAATGTTTCATTACTTTTATTTTTTTATTATAAACACTTCCCCAATATTCCAAAAATTACTTAATTCATCTAGTTCTCTCACGAATTCGTCTCGCGCTATTCGTGATTGAGAATCTAAAAGTTTAATGTAAATAATATTTTTATTCTTAACATAGCATAATCCTTTACTTTCATTTGTTATCTCTTTAAGTTGTCTTAAGTTATGTAAGTCTTTAGTATTTATAAATCTTAATTCGACTGATTTCTTCGGTTTAATATGAGTATTCATAATTTTCGGTTGTTCAGACCTCAAATTAGTGTCTACCATATTACTCGGAGCACCAGTACTATTAATTTTCCTTGATTGTGCCCTAGTCATTACATTCAGCATGTTTTCATGCATTTCTTTCAAATCGTCAGATGTAATTCGAGACAATGCGTCTGCAGCTGCATTGTCTGAACCTTTGACGTATTCTACTTCGAAATTGTATTCTTCAAGAGCTATTCTAAACTTCATAAGCCTACTCGATGGATCTCTCATATTGAAAAGATATACTAGAGGTTTGTGGTCTGTGGCTATCTTAAACGGTCTACCGTATAAATACGGTCTAAAGTATTTTACGGCCCAAACTATAGCAAGTAACTCTTTCTCAATAACTGGATAGTTCCTTTCACCCTTGTTCAAAGTTCTGCTAGCATATGCCACTGGTCGTCCATTTCCGTTTGACAAGATTGCACCAATAGCATAATTTGATGCGTCAGTCTGAACGATGAAACGATTGTTTTCGCATAAATCTGGATACTGCAAAATATGTGGAGATATTAAACATTCCTTTAAAGTATTAAATGATTTCTCACAGTCAGCATTCCATTCAAAAGGTATATTTTTTCTGGTCAATCTATTTAACGGGTACGCAATTTCCGCAAATTTCGGTATAAACTTACGATAGTAATTTGTGAAGGCTACAAACCGTTTTACTTCATCTGTACTTTTAGGATGTGGATAATTTTTGACAGCGTTAATTTTTTCAGGGTCGGGCATGATACCCTCACTAGATATGACGTGTCCCAGATATAAAATTTCTTTTCTAAGAAAATCACATTTCAATGGGTTTAATTTAAGGTTCACTGATCTAAGTCTTTCAAAAACATCTTGTAGATTTTTGTTATGTATTTCCAAATTTCGCCCAAAAACGATCAAATCGTCAAGATATATGAGACATTTTTTATAGTTTAGACCCGCCATAGCTATAGTCATCATCCTTGAAAAAGAACTTGGACTTGTTTTCAAGCCCATTGGCATGCGGGTCATCTGATACTGACCAGAACAAAATGCTGTATATTTTCTGCTATTTTCATCTAATTTAATATTATAGTAACCTTGGTATAAATCTAAATGAGTGAAGTAAATGCTGCCTGTTAAGGACTCAAAAATTTCGTTAATATCCGGCAATGGGAATTTGTCATCTTCTATACAGTTATTGAGTTTTCTATAATCGACCACAAGCCTCCATTTTTTATCTGTTGTAGAGCTAGACTTCTTAGGAACTAATAAGATGGGGCTAGACCAGTCACTTTTACTGGGCTCTATTATACCCTCGGCTAAAATTTTATTTATTTGAGATTGTATTTCACCTTTTTGGGAAATAGGCAATCTATACTGTTTTGAGAAAACGGGGTTGGTATTTGATTTCAAACCAATTGTATGAGTATAAACGTCTGTAGTCTTTAATTTATCCCCGGGAAGGTAAAAAATATCTGAATATTTAGCACATATTTTCTCGATAGTATTCTGTTCTTCATCGTTTAAATGTTTAAGTTTTATTGAAGAAAATAATGATTTTACCCGATCAGAATGAATGTTAGGTTTTTCAAATTCGCAAACGTTAAAATCTCCTAAGCTTTTTATAGTAGTCTCAATTTTATTCAAAGAAATATTGTTCTCGGTAGTGTTTAAAATTTTTATTGGTATCAACCCATTTTTGGGTGTTGCTATAGAACTTGCAACAAAAATACCGTCCTGTATTTCCTTTGACAATACGACGCAGTCCTCCTTTAAATTTGTATTAATAAAATGTATTGACTCGCATCTAGCAGGAATATCAAACACTAATTGGCATTTGTTCTCCATAGGTAAGCAAGTAGTCATTGTAGTTGTGTGTAAAGTTACACATTTAGTATTAAAATCCATCAGCACTTTGTAATTATAAAGAAAATCGCGACCTAATATTCCATCTGACGCAATCGGTAAGTTATCAAAAACATAAAACTTGTGAGCGACGGACTCATTACCTAGAATGAAAGACAAATAAACGTATCCTATAGCTTGGACTTTGCCTCCTAGTCCGTTTACGGTTACGCGCTCTTTATGGATAGGAATGTTTAGATCGATAGCATGTTTATACTTGAAAGCTGATAACGATGCCCCAGAATCAACGAGAAAATAATGCGCTTTATTTCGTTGCGTTGTTGAATGCAAAGAAATGTAACAATCACTATCACTTGCTAAAATTATATGTTCGTTGTTAGTCACGAAAAAACTGATTAGGAGTCACTTCCGCTTCCGTTTTTTTCCTCATTAAAAGAATTGATGTATCGTTCGCCTCTGGACCTATAGTTCCCTCTATGTGAACGAACAAACGTACCTCTTTGTGGCTGTCTGTAGCCGCTAAATCGCCCTCGGAAATACTGGCCTCGAGGCACGGCTGTTGCAGCAGGCGGCGTCCAATGTCCTTGTCCTCGCGCTCGTCCTCTGCTTGAGGAGTAGTTGTTGCGGCCTCCGCGATAAGCCCTGGAATTGTCATGATTATTTCTGTAATAATTATTTTTATAAGGTTTTCTGTTCATACCCATACCCATGATTTCTCC
The DNA here is from genome assembly GCA_019059595.1 of Marasmia exigua. NCBI lineage: Eukaryota > Metazoa > Arthropoda > Insecta > Lepidoptera > Crambidae > Marasmia > Marasmia exigua. The sequence continues at coordinate 12,852,362 of CM032477.1, read as the reverse complement.
TGTTGACGCCGATGACTCATCCTCATCTTGAGCGTCCTGGATAGCCTCCTTTAAATTATTGTAATTTCTCGCTGTTAATATAGTGTTTAGCCTACGATTTCGTAAACCCTTAATGAACTGTTTAATTGCGGTTTTTTCATTGAGCGGTTTCAGCACAGAATATGCCTTGTCGTTACCATCGGCTTGCGAAATCGTAAGATTAACAAATAATTCAGTGATTTCTCTTCCATAGTCTCCTATCGATAAGTCATTTTGTCTCATTTTACTTAATTTTTCTTGAATAGCGGTTGCCCCTTTCTTACATAATAATATTTTTCTCATATCCCCTATTAAGTCGTTTACACTAGTATAGTTAGAGTTTAACTTTAATTTCGCCTCCTGAGATAAACGACTTTTTAGTACAAAATTAATTAAATTCCTTTTGCAAGTATCAGCCGTTAAAATAGAGTCATAATAAAGGATATTATCAATCAACTGCTTTGTGTTTGACTCTTCATTTGTCATGATAGGTAAAAGGCTTAATGCCGTTTTTAAATCAAAAGAATTCATTGTTACGTCTAATTCCGTACTCTCACTTTGACACAATGTAAATATTTCTTCGTATAATTTTACAAATTTAAGACAATAATTATCGATTAATAATATATCTTCGTTACTAAAATACTTATTTTTCACTTTCTCTTTAAATTCTAATAAAAATATTTCATACTTTTGGTAAATGTCATTCGCTTCATTTAACTTTATTCCTAGAACTTTACCAGACCTTCTACTTGGTCCTATTTTTATTAAATAAACTCTAACGTTTTTTAATTCGTTATATAAAGTAACAATAGTATTCATAACTTACCACCATAACGTAGAACTCGAACTGTTACACCATTAAATAAAATATACATTTTTTTTTTAGAACAACATAGCCATGGTAATTTACTGTAATAAGTATCTAAAAATAACTATTGAGTCCAAAGTTCAATCTGCTCGCCGTATATGGGTAACGATGACGCATATTCGATGATAATACACGTTGTTACTCGTATCTTATTGATTACAGGAATTATTATAATTATAGAAACGTATCGACCGCACACTTCACTTCACTCACACTATATCTGGATACTTTGGGGATGTAACTGGAATCTCCGGTTGCTGCATTTGTCGCCGAAACAACGATCTGCGTATCACAGTACGGTTGATTTCCTTAGTAATTCACTTTGTATGGCAATTCTTGTAGAGCCGATAGCTTACATAAAGCAATCCACATAGCAGGATCATCAAAATCACGGCCAGAAAAATTGTCGTGGTGGACATGTGTTGTCTGACCTCCTCGATATGTGTCCCGTTGTCTCCCCCAGCTGCGTTCTGGATTACAATGTTCTCCTCCTTAGATTGATTTTTCCCCATTGTGAATAACCGTTTTGCGTAATTGGCACGCGTCTATTTTACAGTTGCGATAATGCGGGACTCGTTCCATAGTTACCTCTTAGTCTGTTCGCAAATACGGGGACATATAAGGAACGTAGGTATCAGATTCGCGGCGCCGCCGGCTCCGAGGCGAATGCCATAGGCAGAGTCGCCATGTAAGGTACGGAGTAGGTATAAGAATGAAACCCGAAAGAATGTTCAAACAATACTGATTTATTTCATATTAAACATTGATTATATACTCATCATAGAAAATAGGTTACATGACACATACTAGCACCTCTACAATGTAAAAACAAGTGTTTAGTTTAACTTGAAGGTTTTTGAAATTTGTTTCTATTAGCGTAACTAGTATTATTACTTAGGAATATAATGGTAATATTATTTTATAGTTCTGAAGCTTATGTAAGCCGTATTTGTATAGTTGGGATATCCATAGCTGTATCGATGTATGTACCTAGTGGCTATGTATCTATGTTAGTCAGTATGAAGAAAAGGAGAATGTAGAAGTTTAAAAAAGATCGCTATTACTGCTGTAAGACTGCCAACATCGTATTAGCATTACTATAGTATTACCGTGGAGAGCCACTCTTCGGCGTGAATGGGCAGGCTCGATCAGAGTGATATCACGGCCATACAGAAAACCAGCGTTAAGCAGCACTGTGCTGTGTTTCGCTGCGTGAGTGAGGGTACCGAAGGCCTAATCCGGGGGGTAGGGGGGTTTGTAGGTTGGCAGCGCACGCCAACCACGTGCACAGTGCTGCATCACGCCGGTTTGCTGTAAGGCCGTGGTATCTCTCTGGTCGAGCCGGGCCTTTCATGCCGAAACGTGACTCTCCCACAGTTTATAATGTAATGTGAAAAGTTTGTGCTGCAATAATGTGTATTTTAACAACATCTTATAATAATAATGTCTTTTGGCCTATTTTTGAAATTACGTGCAAAGGATATAGTGTAATGCACAAGTGTGTGCGCCAACACAATTCGAAGTTTTTCCTGTACACTTATATTCCAATAGGACACCAGTTTAACACGATCAGAAGAGATCAGGCGCAAGACTAAAGACTTTCGAACTTTGGGCTGACACTGAGAATGTTTAACTAAAAACTAGGTACAGATTATGACCCGAACCGGGAATCGAACACCAGAATTCAAGGATTGTCATCGCTTGAAAATGCTATCCACTAGCCGCTGGGACACCAAAAAGTAAAGAATATAATTTTCGAATATCTAAACTTGTAATATTAACCTACCTCTCCCCTACAGAAAAAGATATGAAAACCATTTCGTTTAACATACAATAAAAATAACCTCCATCCGATTTCGGCTAAGGCGGCCAATCTTAACGATCAGCCTTTAGCCAGCATTACGCAGGTTATATAATAGTGCTCAAGTGTGTGTGCAAATACAAGTGCACTCTCTATTCCCTTGCCCTCCAATTCCGATAGGACACCATTGTGACACAACCGGAGAGGTACTGGGCGCAGGATCAACGGTTTAACGTGCTTTCCAAGGCACGAGGGTACAAGACCGCCAACTTCCAGACTCCGGGTTGACACTGAGAATTTCTTAACAGAAAAACTCAGGTACAAATTTTGGCCCGACCCGGGGTTCGAACCCGGGACCCCAAGCGCAGCCGTCACTTTAAAGTGCGACACACTACCCACTGCGCCAATGAGGTAGTCAAAAATAAGGTTTTGGTGTCATGTGCAACAAATATTTGTTTATATAAGTAAATAAAAACAATGCGTTGCGTAGGCTGTTGTATAAAACCAGCTATTTAACAATTATTCTAAAAGCTGTCAGCCGTTCCTAAAGTACCAAAATATAAATTCAATTACGGTAGAGTAGAATAGGCCACCCTCACTCTTACCGAGGTGTCGTAAAAGGCGACTAAGGTAAAGCTGCTGGCATGATCATCAGTACCCAGAGAAGGAAAACTCTGCATTGATATCTAAACCCTCGCCAACCCGTCTGCCAAGCGTGGTGAGTATGGCAATTACCCCTCATGTGATTGAGGGAGGCCCGTGCCCCAGCAGTGGGGACTTAAATAGGCTGACGATGACGATAAATTCAATTTTATTTGATCATTCCTTTACAATATGTGCAGACCACAAATAATGATTTTATAGTAGAGATAAAACGAAATTGTGAATTCAAATTCGTCGTAAATTCAATTAAATTTAAATAAAAACAAAATAATTTAATTGCTTACAATCTGCAGACGATGAAAACGATAAGCTTTCTTTGAACAGAATTAATAATTACGTAGTTAAACGTATACGTTAGATCAGAATCTGAGGCCATTAAAATAATTTAATACCCATTTACTTCTTATTTTAATTATTCTGTTAAAATGATACGAATGAATTATACATCTATCTCTCACCTCAGCGTGTAATTCTTGGTTGTATTGAGAGCGAAATATGGGGGTACCGGGGGCCCAATCAACAAAGGGGGGTTCAAAGGTTGGTAGCGCACTTGCGACTTCACTGGTAATCAATTACCGACAGGCGAACCGTCTGCTCGTGTGCCACCTATGACACAAAAAAAACTGTCGCTTCGGAGCCTGGATTACGCTTAGACCATGGTTCAGGATTTGGGTGATGGTAATAAAAATGAAAGGACTGCCGTCTGACCTTCGTAACTAGAGCAACTGAATTATGTTTACACGTTTCAGAAACTATCCAAAACGTGCAGGTTTCATCTCGATGTGATAGGTTCCAGACGAGCTGACGGATCGCTTGATGGTCAGCGATTGCCGCGGCCCATAGACACCCACGACACCAGTGGAACAAGTGCGCTCCCAACCCTCCCCCAGATCGGGCCTCCGGTACCCTCACTCACGCAGCAAACACAGCACAGTGTTGCTTCACGCCTGTTTTCTGTAAGGCCGAGGTATCACTCCGGCCAAGCTGGTCCATAGATCCTGAAGCGTGGCTCTCTTCTTAATGGTAGAAATATGCACAGAGGTGCATGCTCGGTTTTAAAACTGAGCTATCATCGCTTCATGTGATTTTTTTTATTGATTATAATAGGCAAACGAGCTTGCGGCCCATCTGATGATAAACGGTAACCTCCGCTCATAGACATCAACAATGCCGGAGCACATGCCGCTGCCTACCGTGAAAGAAGAACTATTTTCAAACCTCATTTAAAAAGGGACATGTAATAGAGATCAGGGAACACCGCGGCTGGAAGCTCATTCCAGAGTTTTCACAAACGTGGGAAAAAGAGTACTCGAAACAAAGCGTTCTGGAAGGGATTTCTTGGTGTCTAGTCGTCTAGTCGAACTCAAATAATTCTTTATTTGCATAGGCTTGTACACAGCACTTACAAATCTTCATAAATTTGAATGATTTTAAACTACTTATAAGTACTTATATATAATTTACATGTTAATATATAATATGTATGTTGATATATAAGATATACTAAAAAAATAAATAAACATAATGCGGTCCCCGGTCGCTGTTAATCGAGTACCTCTCTAAGTTGTTCAGGAATATGTCTATCTAGGACCAACGCTCCAATTAGGCAGAAACAACCTCGAGAGAGAACCCAGTAGAAAAATTCAGCTAGGCTGGGCAGCATTTGGTAAACTTATTCAAGTTTTCTCATCACCCATCACTCAAAGTCTTGAGTCGAAAGTCTTCGACCAGTGCATCCTCCCGGTCATGACTTACGTTGCCGAGACGTGGACACTCACGGCTAGAATAGTCCACCGGTTCAAAGCCGCTCAAAGAGCTATGGAAAGGGGCTATGCTCGGAGTATCTTTGAAGGACCGCATCAGAAATGATGTAATCCGACAGAGAACCAGAGTCACCGACATAGCCTACCGAATTAGCAAACTGAAGTGGCAGTGGGCTCGTCATATTATAATTATAACTGACAGCCGTTGGAGCCGTAAAGTCTTTGAGTGGAGACCGCGACTCGGTAAGCGTAGTGTTGGACGCCCTGCGACTAGATGGGATGATGACATGCGAAGGCTTGCTGGTGCGGGCTGGATGAGAGTGACCGAAAATCGGGAGCAGTAGCATGCATTAGGGGAGACCTATGTCCAGCGGTGGACGAGTGTGGGTTGCTGATGATGAATGCTATCTACTACCGGCTTGGAAAGTTCTTTCTGGTCGAGAAGATCCGGCAAGAAACTCGCCAGTTACTCTTTTTAATCGCCATACTTTCATACAATGTTGTGTCATCATCATAACAAGCCATGCACTTTATGTGTAACACAAAATAAAATAAAGGAAATAATAAAATAAATACTATGACGTAAACCGAAGCAGACCAGTCCCCACAGGTGGCACCTGTTTTACAAGTACGACGCATGTGTCAGCCATCATTTCACTCAACCATTTAGAGGGAATGTAATGACGTGAATGAACCAACATCTATGTCAATGTATATTTTCTTCAAAAAAGCTTCCTCAAAATCGTTTCTTCTACTCCCTACAAACGCCTATTAAAACTGAAACAGCTGCAATATTTCGTATTATCATTTCAACAGTACTGATAGCAGCACGGCCCAACCATGTAATTAACTACTGTAATCACTTTAAACACAGAGCATAACAGGTTATTTCGTTTTATATAGCTCTGATAAATTGAGTACAGTTAGCCCGAACATTTGCTGCATGCAATTGTCTAAAAAGTGTTTTACATTGTTTAAGTTTTTTTCGTAAGCCTTCTTATGCTGTTAATTGTAGGTAGGAGGTTATCTATTAAATTGAATACTTATGATTTTTTTATCAATATAAAGATTCGTACTACCATACTTCCCAAATCATAGATCATGGTTAAATCGTACCCCAGTCTTCGCCGCCACTGCTTTGGAAAGGGAATTACATGTTGAAGCGAAAGGTGTGAAGGTTGTCTATCATCATCATCATCATCATTTCAGCCAATGGACGTCCACTGCTGGACATAGGCCTCCCCCAATGTTCTCCACACAGATCGGTCCTGTGCCTCCCGCATCCAATGGATTCCCGCGATCTTCACCAGATCGTCGGTCCATCTTGTAGGAGGCCTGCCACGGCTGCGAGTTCCTGTACGTGGCCTCCACTCGAGGACCTTTCCGCCCCAACGGCCGTCTGTTCTCCTCGCTATGTGCCCTGCCCATTGCCACTTAAGGCATGCAATCCTTTGGGCTACGTCTGTGACCTTAGTTCTCCTGCGGATTTCATCATTTTTGATACGATCACGCAGGGAGACCCCGAGCATAGCCCTCTCCATTGCTCTCTGGGTGACTTTGAGCCTCCTTAATCGGCACATTGTAAGCGGCCACGTTTCGGTTCCGTATGTCATCACTGGCAACACACACGCATTAAAGACTTTCGTCTTGAGACACTGCGGTAGATCTGCCGAAAATATGCTGCGTAGCTTCCCGAACGCTGCCCAGCCGAGTTGGATTCGTCGATCGACCTCTTTCTGGAAGTTGGCCTTAAAATGCTAAATAAAATACACCATCATACAATTATAATACTTGTTCTGCATGCACGATGCTCGCAAATTCTTTTCAATACTTATGAATAAACCTTAAATTCACGACAACAATATTAAAAAGCCCATTACATGTATAATATAGTCAAACAACCATCAAACATGCAGCACGAGTTTTCACGTGTCAAAATCTACAACTGCTTTAAACTTTCAAAAGGATTTTTAAAATTGAAATACAATGTGTACAAAGCATTGAGGCAACCTATCAATGTGTCCACCTTTTTCGGGGTCCACTGTACTGCCAGAGCGTTGGGACAGTGTCCCAATATTTTTCATTACTATGCTAATTCCATTGAGCCAATAAATGGGACACGCCGCAAAGAGGTTAGCTGTTTCAGGAACGTTTTTACTGTGTCCACTGAAAAATTTGAATTCGCTCCGGAAAGGTCGGCCTGGTTAATTTGAAATGCAACCGGGCATTTTTAGTTTCAAACGGGGACGCTTTCGAATTGCAGATGAAATTCGCGATAAAACAGGCGTTTGAGGCTTGCTTTATTTAATACTAGTGACACTCCCTCACTTCGTTTCGACTGATAGTTACACTCTGTATCAATAGATGGCGCTGGGCGTCATTTACATTGCGAAAGCATTTCGCCTTTTCGGTTGTCTATAGATTACCTTATTACAATTAGTATGGATTATAATGCATAGTACACTATGGTGTATTAGTTAACAGTTAACGAAACGAGTAATTTACCAATTATTTGGAAAAAAACCTTTGTAAGTATAAATAAAAAAATAGGACATTATTTAAAGAAATCGGCTTTTCTTACAAAGTCGGCCATTCTGTTCAGTCATCCCCATCATTATGTTATTTTTTTGGAGTGCTATGGGGTTGTGCCCATTCTATTATTATATTACTCTATGTGTTGTGCCCAACCAAAGGCCCAGGGCCCGATTCTCGGTTTGGTCAATAACAACACGAACTTTTGTAAACATTTTTTTATTATTCTGAAATACATAAATATTTGACGACCTCTATGACGCAGTAGCTACAAGCATGCTTGTTGTAACACACAAGTAACGAAAGGGCCCCAGTTCGATTCCCGGCGGGGTCAATTCTGGGACACAAACTTACTATGTTGACGCAGCAACCCATAGTAAATCTTGGATTCCAATAAATAAGAATTCGTTCTCATCCTTCAAGCAGCATTTTAGTCAACCTTCGCCCATTTGAAGGTCACCGATACTATGCTTGTCAATATACAGAGTGAATTGGTGTACTAAAGTGCATATAGAAATGTATGACACCTGATGTTTTTTTCTTCGATGGCACCTTGGAACCAATAGATAATCAATTATTTTAATTAAAAGTAGAACCTTAACAACACACTAGCAACATATTAGCGATCTCTCTGATTTCGCGGATAATCAGGGGCGGCGTTGATTACTTTCCATCAGGTGACTCGCTTGCTCGTTTGTCACCTCTAGCCTAAAAAAATACAATTTGTGTGCACTGATATTGACTTCCTGTACGTGGCCTCCGCTCGAGGACCTTTCCGCCCTAACGGCCGTCTATTCTCCTCGCTATGTGCCCTGCCCTATTGCCACTTGAAGCATGCAATCTTTTGGGCTATGTCTGTGACCTTAGCTCTCCTGCGGATATCATCATTTCTGATACGATCACGCAAGGAGACTCCGAGCATAACCCTCTCCATTGCTCTCTGGGTGACTTTGAGCCTACTACAAGGTGGACCGATGATCTGGTGAAGGTTACGGTAATCCGTTGGATGCGGGCGGCGCAGGACCGATCTGTGCGGAGATCATTGGGGGAGCCCTATATCGAGCAGTAGACGTCTATTGGCTGAAATGGTGATGATGATGATATCTACTTAACACATTGACTGCCATCAAACCAGGCACAAACATACATCTATTGTTTGTCGGACCGGTGTCCCCCATGGCGCTGAAAACCTTAAAAAAGTCACCCTGTTTAAGCTAACCAACCAACCGAGCCATTGAAAAACATTTTGTGAGATAATCTTTTAAAACATGTTTATACTTTTTTGCGAAGATTGCTACCATGTATCTTACTTTTCAGTTTCCTATACATCGGCGCTATTCCCGTAATAAGCTATAATAATTAGTATAGTAAACATAAAGTATTAAAACGATGTATAGGCGTATTGATCATTTTATTTACCCAATTACTACTCATAACTAAACTGCTCAGTACCTCTAGGTCAAAACTACTCTATATCCGAAGATAAACCTGCTTTATTTTCACGAAGCAATATGTGCTCGTATCGGCAGGTTGGGAACGTCCCAACAATAAGTAGGACACCTGCACAAGGGTATTATCAGCAACACAATCGGCCCAAATGACCCAATAGCTCAACGTCCGCGAACTATGCAGTAGGGTCACGTAGAGGCAGCGCGAACTCGCCGTGGGGCATGCCGCACCCATGCCATACTGGAGTAAAATACAGTGAAGATTAAAAAAAATATGATATATCTATTAAATTTAGGAGTATAGGTGTTATATAAATAACAATATCAGTATATGTACACATACTTTTAATTAATCAGCGCCATCTAGCGTCTTTGCGTGGAACTGGCTAGTAGTATTACAAAATTGTCGATAATAACTCTGTAGCCAGTTCCTCGCACAGCCGCTAGATGTCGCACAAATAAAACAGCACGGAGCCTGCGTGCCCGCCATATTTTTTCTATTCATTCTCTCTCTAAAACTACGACACGACGACTCGAATGGTTCTCAAAAATAAATCCTCTGTAATTCTCAACAGGTCGTTTTCATCATCATCCCCGACTCCGCCCGCAAACAATAGGACATAATGTCATCGCAATTAAAGTAAAAAAAACACGCTTAAAACGTACGAAACAAGAAAATTATTGTCTGTGGTGAAATTATTATGCCGTATCGCTGTGGTCTTATGCCACCTACTATAGCAAAAGAGATTCATTAAAGTAGTAAAATTTTCAATTTTCTTGTTTCGTACTTTTTAAGCGTTTTTTTTATAGTCGGGGTTTAGTTTTTAAACTTTATTTTTATTTAACATATTTTTAGTTTTGTAAATAAAAATTACATGTTTGAAATGTGCTAAAAAAGCTCTTTAATTTGATACCCCATAAGGTACCGTCAAGCAAAATTTTTTTTTAGTTGCTTACTCTAAGTTTCCTAGAGGACGCTGTTGTCAATTCAACGTGACGTCATATTGTCTATAACCAGAAGACAATCAATTCGCTTCTAACGATTAACATTTGTTCAAACATGATAACTAGTTTAGAAGTTATGAGGCAACAGATGAACAACCTTACATACATACATACATACCGGTCAATATCATAACCCCTTCTTTTTACTCCGCCGTAGTTGGTAAAAAGTGTAGATTATGGGGAGTTTAAATTATGAAACATATTTAAATGACTCTATCTATAGATCAACGTCCACGAAGACTCGAACTATGCATTAGGGTCACGTAGGGGCAACGCAAACTCGCCATAGGGCATGTCGCGCCTATTATTTTTATGAGAAAGGCGGGCAAACAAGCAAGCGAGTCACCTGGTGGTATGTGATCACCTCCACTCATGAACATCAGCCACACCGGAAGGAGTGGAGATGCGTTATAAACTCGTTTCTTGAAGATTTCAATGTTGTGTCGGTTCGGAAATACTGCTGCGGAAAATTGATTCTCCGATGCGGAGGTGCGTGGCAAAAAAAGACAAGTAAAGCGCACAGTGGGGGACCTCCACCCATCCAGATTGTACGCGTGGAATCCTTTTTTTTTTTTTTGTTGACCCAGGAGAAATGCGTTACGCATACCCATCCGTCTGTAAACGGATGGGTTATGTCGGACTCTCCTCTGACGACGGCTTCTCCTAACGAGAAGCCGGCCAGAGGCATACCGACTAAAACTCCTGGGACTCTCCCTCATCTGTCCATGAGTGCCTTTGTGCCACCGTGTAGTCGTACACGGCGGACACCACCACGGCGTCTGACTCCCATGGGGGCGTCTCGGCGAGTAAGCAGGCCACGTCGAAACTTACCGTACGGTAAGCTCGAGCGACCCGCTGCGCTATTACCCGTTGAGGCCCCCGCAAGAAGGGAAGGTTTTCCCCCCTTGCTAGGGAGTCGGACCAGACTGGCGCCCCGTAGAGCGCCATCGATCGCAGGATACCGGCGTAAACTCGCCGGCACCTGGAGCCTGGTCCACCCAGGTTGGGCAGCAGCCACGAAAGCGTGTCTGCTGCCTTGAGGAGCCGCGGTGACATCCTGCTAAAATGCAGGCCAAAATGCCACCGCGGATCCAGGGTGAGGCCGAGATAGCGCATCTCGGCCTTCACTGCAACCTGGGCCCCCCCGACAGTAATGTGTCTGCCGGAGGGGAAACGCGTGGAATCCTACTGAACTAATCCATGCATACTGGACTGGATAAAAGAACAGTTAAGATTATTTTGTCAATATTACATTTTATTTTTCTACATAATGCAAATTTTACATTTATCTATGACACAATAGAATCAAATTCCAAGAGTTAGTGACGGTTGTAGAGCTACGTGAGGCAGCGCAAACTCGCCGTACCCATGCCACACCCATGCTCAAAAAACAAAAGTCACATTTGAGTTTATTGTCTTCAAAAATATGTATTTAACTTGGGTTTCAAAATAATAGCTTACAATTTCATTATTCAGGGTTGAAGATTGCTAACAGTTAACATTTGATGCTTTGGTGATATGAAAATAGAATCTTAACAAAGCGCGTTGAAAAACCCTTACTCTTGGGTCTTCTAAGCTGTGCTTCAGCTATATTGCACCCACAGCCGACAATATTTTCTAATTCAATTGGCGAGGATAAAAATCCGATCGGGCTATTGGCTTAGTGGCATATCCCTGTTTGCACATGAAATAACGATTCTCAAGCCATTCTTAATATCCTGCAATCGTTTCAAATACTGTGGTAGGTATTGTGGATGCGTTGCCAGCCTTTTTGAAAGGACGCATCCTTCGGCATTGCATCAGAAACTCCTCAGAAAATGCAGATGTTCATGGTTACCATTGATCACTTACAATAAGGCTTTGACAATATGAAAAATAAAGATTTATTTATGGTCATCCGCGTAGTTTATAGCTTTAAAAAGGAATTAACAATAAAACAGACTAAAAAATATTGAATATTTCCACCAAAGAAACCAATATAAAATTAATTGGTTTTGTGCTTGGAACCACGTGACCATAAACGGTTTTGATTGGCTTTTTTTACTGTGACGTCAGTCTTTTGTAAGCAAAACAAGTGACATACTTGACGACATTGCATTCTATCTATGCGGGACGCTAATCATCTATCAAATTTATCGTGTGATATCGAATTTCCTACTTGTTTACAAAAGGTTGACGTCACTCGAATGATTCGACGCCATATTGCTGAATGAAGCGTTTTTGACAAATTACATAATCCTTATATTTTATATTGATTTTCTAAACGAAATATTCATAATAAATGAAAATAAATACTATTTTTAGGTTTCCTATACACCAATATATAATATGTTATGAGAAGGTTTTTCAAAACAAGTCAATTAATCATTAGGTGGCAACGCATCAGAGACTCCTCTGAACTCCCTGATGTTCATGGCCGGCATTGATCACTTACGATTGGGTTCCCCGCTTGCTCGTTTGTCTCTAGCTTAAAAAGAAAGATTTTTTTGCTACCTTCCTTACTTCCTAAATTAAAATATATTTATAGTTATTCGTCGTTAGTTTTTGTATGCACTTCCGTGGGTATTTTAAAATATAGATAGGTCTGAGAGGTTTGCAAAAAATACCGGAGACCTTGGTATGTTGATTTTTTAAGTGCTTTTTCTTCCGACGATAGTTAAATCAATATTTGTACCGTCGGCTCATGGCGAAGCAAAAAGCACTTACAAAATTCGTCGACATACCAAAGTCTCCGGTAGCTTAGCCGGCAAAGCAGTTGCCCGGTTAGCAAAAATCTTAGGTTTGAGTCCCGTTCCACCCGAAGAATGTCGAAAAATTTTTAAGCGCATTATTTACTTAAGAATGAATTGAAAAAAATGCTATACCCAAAAAATTCTTAAAATTCATATTTAAACTAATTTATCGCTCAAATTTTAGGTGCAAAATGGTTTGTTACCCGTAATAACATAGGTTATAATTTGCGAACTTACAAAGATATGGAATGCTTAAAAAAATATATGTCCACCCGTGCCAAGCCTGGACTGGACTTGCCGCTAGTATATACAATAAAGTCTGCTACAATTATAACCCTGCGTTTAAAATACCTCTCCAATCTGATTCGTTATTGCACATTCATAGGCCGCCGTCGCTCAAGAAGGTCGGCCATTTTGAAACGGCAACTCTTTACAGTTGCATCTGGGTCGTAGGCTTATCGTCACTTCCGTTGCACTTTTTTTACACACACCTTAGACTCTATTCAGTGGCATAGATGCCATGCACTCTCATTCACGCACCGGGAAAAAAATCCTCGATGGGAAAAGTGAAGCTGTTCAGTGTTCACTCCCCTAAAAGATACATCGCATCGAAGTAATATGATAAAAGAGACATAACATAGGGAAACTTCATTAAGAACTTGTAACACTGAAAAAATGGTTACATATTCTATTAATCTTAAAGTAAAATTCAGTAACCATATTTTTCAGCTTTCCATTAACATAATATCGTGGCTGCAATAGTCATCAATCACTATGATAATAACTGTTGACATAAAACTGCCTCGGAGGCGTAGTGGTTAGTGGGTCGTACTATAAGGGACGTTCGATCCCCGGGTCGAGCCAAAACTGTGTACCTAAGTTTTCGGTAAGAATTTTTAGTGTCAACCCGGAGTCTGGAAGTTAGCGGTCATGTACCGCCGTGACTCGGTAAGCACGTTAAGCCTTTGGTCCTGCGCCCAATCCCTCTCCGGCTGTGTCACCTTGGTGTCCCATCGGAATATGATGATAAGGGAATATAGAGTGTACTTGTGTTTGCACACACACTAGAGCACTATAATATATCCTGCGTCCTTGGTTGATCGTTGAGATTGGCCGCCGTAACCGTGGAGAATATTTTTATTAATCTATAATATAAAAATGAATCGCAAAATGTGTTGGTAAGCGCATAATTCAACAACGCCTGGACTAATTTGGCCAATTCTTTTTTTAAAATGTTCGTTGAAGTCCAAGGATGGTTCTTACGGCGAGAAAAAATCGAATAATTGTCGGGAAAACCCTAAAAACAGCCCTTTTCTTTTTCATATACAAACGTTTACTAACTAAAACGTAGAATCAATTTGAGTTTTATTGCTATTATATAAAGTTCATATTTGTTGCCACATTACACATTTTTTGGACAGGACGAAGTCAGTCGGGTCAGCTAGTAATTGTTATAAAAATGGTTTAGTGTGAATTGGAATCTTGCACAAACACTTACCATCGGACTATGCACTTACTTCAGGCGTATTCCTAGATTGAAAAAACTATTACGTTTCTCCTTAATGGTATCATGGTCCATGACCTTAGTTCCCAGATTGTAGTGAAGTAAAATGTGTGTTTCGAATTTTTCAAACATAGCTCGGGTGATTACCAATCCACATTGCGCTAGCATCATAGCAGCATTGACTTGATATCTATGATGAAGGCCTGAACCCTGTACTGGGTCGATGAATACATCGTCAGCCCATTTAAGTCCCCACTGCTGGGGCACGGGCCTCCCTCAATCACATGAGGGGTAATTGCCTTACTCACCACGCTTGGCAGACGGGTTGGCGAGAGTTTTGATATAAATGCAGAGTTTTCCTTCTCTGGGTGCTGATTATCATGCCAGCAACTTTACCTTAGTCGCCTTTTACGACACCTCGGTAAGAGTGAGGGTGGCCTATTCTACTCTGCCGGGGACCACACGGCTTCGATGAATACGCTAATACTATACTTCACTTTATGACGTTTCATTAGTCTCAACAATGACAAAACAAAACCCAAGAATCACAAAACCACACGCACGTTATTAAAATAATCCATTACACCTCATTGTTCTAAGGTAGCGATTAATTAATTGGCTACATTGACTTTCATTGCTTCCTCGGATTGCTAGCTAACACCGAGTTCATGCTCACAAAATGGATATAGGTGACCGAAGCGGAAATCCGACTCGTTCCGTTCACGCGTCCTCGGTTTCAACCTTACGCGTACGAGATAAGGGTTACAAGAGACAAGTCGTAGAGAGAGGGTTGCTTAATTGGGAGGGGCGGGTCGGATGTGCGAGCTGCGAACAACGCAAATGAAGATTTATCATCGCAGGTCCTTTGGGCCCGGTCGACGGCTAACCTGTTATCGCGGTTGAGGATATTTTTGAATTTACAACCTCCCGGAACGTTCTACTGTTTATTTGTCGGTTGCTTGACCGTGAAGATCCGTTTGAGAAGGGTTGCGCATACAATTATGGCAGATTAGGATGTAGGTACAGCTTAGTCCACGTTTAAATGCTCCAGATATTTGTACGAACGATTTAATGTGAGTTATTGTAGTTGTTGTACGATTACAGTTTAAACAATATTTAATTGTTTTTTTTTTTGTTAACATTTCTACTGCTTCCTATAAAAATCAGTCACTCCCCAATGTGTCTCTAATGAACAGTCGTCATACATGGTCAAACAGTCGTGTAATGTCAAAGGTTTCATTCCACTTTGGTCTGATATTCGTAACACAAGTGCTAAAGCTACTGAATCAGGCCAATATGAGGAGTTGTTGAGTGAATTAATTTTAATAAGCAAAATTTACTTCCAGAAGTTTACTTCTAGAAATGTTGCCTAGAAGAGATTGCTCATAGGCCGCCTTCGTTGTACATATCCCGTAATTAAGTTTTCATACTTTGAGTGCAATAAAGATAAAAAATTCTTTATAATAGGTACATAATATCTACCGCTGGTTCGGAATGTCGATTTCTACTGAGAAGACACCAGCAAGAAACTCAGTACTTACTCTTTTCAAATATTGATGATGTTACAGAGTTTCAATTGAGAAGAGAAAAAAAATACAATTATGAAAGTTAATAGACTACTATGAATAACAACTCAAAAGATTAATCAATTAACATGACCAAGAATCCTTATCATTTAAATAGTCTTGTACACTATAGTAACCTTTCTTCATTAGGCAGGTTTTAATATGAGACCTAAACTTAGCCAGTGATAGGTTAATGACATTTTGTGGTAGCTTATTAAATATCTTAATACTTAAGCCAACAAATGAATTACCGGTTTTATGAAGTCTGAGGACCGGGACGGCAAGCCTATGTTTATTTCTGGTGTTTAGACTATGACTATCGTACTTTTTTGGAAATGTATGTTCATTCATTCATTCATCCATACCTAATAATAAATCTGTCTAGTTTTTGGCATAGACAAATATTGCCTCCTGTTTACATACATATAATACATGAGATTCAAGTTGAAAAATACTCATACTTTAATAAAATCATAACATGGAGAGTGTATTTAAGATAACAGAATATTTACTTCTGAACAATAAAATTACTGTTACTTTCGTTATTTGGAATAGTTTTGTCCGTATTTCCATACCATCCATTGGCGGCGGAAATCGCTGAGCATCAGCTGATCTGTCTGCTCGTCTGCTACCTATCCTGATGCCTAAGCTGATGCTGATAAGCCTGATGTTCTGTTCGACTATTTAAGTGGGCGATACATTTTTTGTACAAAATGTGCAAAAATCTTTGGTTAGTATTGTTCCAAGCAGTACTGTGCTGTTTTTCGCTGCGTGAGTGAGGGTACCGGGATGCCCAATCCGAGAGGAAAGGGGGGCTTAAAGGTTGGCAGCGCACTTGTGACTCCACTGTTGTCGCGGGTGTCTATGGGCGGCGGCAATCGCTTGCCATCAGCTCGTCTGCCACCTACGACATAGTAAATCATACTCGTTGTATAAGTGTTTAGAGCAATATATAACATTTTCATTGGCACAATTATGACGCAATTTTTGTTAATAATTTTAAGGAAATCTACGGAAACGTTATCATAAGAACCTCACGCATAATTCATTTTGTGTTTGAAATAATTTTGTACAAAATAATTATGCCTTTTTTCATTAAAAGAGACAACATAAAACCTAAGGTACTAAGCACATTTCATCTTTCAATATTTCTTTACGTCTCTTACTATATTATAAGCAAGGCACTTACAAAAAACAAGTTCATTAGCTCTGATATTTGAATGTGCATAAAAAAATGTTATGAATAAAAATACGGTTCTAAGACTTAAGTATAAAAGAAGGATCTTGGGCCTTTCATATTCTTTGAAAAGTGCCTTTTAAAACGTATGGAAGATCCAGCAGTCATAGCTTTCGTCTTTTGTGTACTTTAATCTGTACTTTTCTAAGCGTTTGCTTTGAGACGTAATAAAAATCGGCTTAGTGAGACACACCAGACACGTATGAGTGTTGAATGTGAGTAGGATGTACGTAAACGTTTCCATAAGGAGGATAACTAAGCTAATAATTAATGTGCACGGGAAAAAACGCGGTTATTTCTATATGTAAAAGTACATACTCGTAGTAGCATCTACGAGTATGTACAGTGGCGGACACATCAAGCTATACAAAACTGTCAAATTTCTTCATTCGATTATAAACCTTATATTGTAACACATTGAGTTCGAAATCGATTGGAGAAATTTGACAGTTTTGTATAGCTTAACCTGTCCGCTACTGTACTCACAGCTTGACGTTTCGACCGCGTTACAACGGTCGTGGTCACAAGCGGACTGGAGGCGCACGGCGTCGTTGGGTACGCCCGGCTTGTCAATCTTCAGATACCCTCTCATTTTCGTTATTTATACTGCCACTAAATATAATGTCAGTGAGGTCACTCCGACACACTACACTCACAGTATCCGGATTGAAAGTAATTTGAAGTGGCAAATTGCGAGGTTTACATCTGTCTATCACTGGATTCCACGCCGATGATCTTTTGAACCCGTCCTCCCGAAAAGAATACCTAAGCTATACCTAAGCTCCTTTAAATAAATGAGAAATATTGAGACAACATCACATTAAATTATTGTGAACCAAATGGAAACCGCAACTACAAAGGTACACGAAGATCCAACTTTAAAAGAAACTCTCCACGTCTCGGATAGTTTTTCAAAATTATGAATACCTACAGTATTTGATAGGTAAATGATTTTGACCGTGTAACCGTGATCCGGTTGATACGGTTTTCTAAGAGCTGCAAAGGTTAGACTTTTTTATGTGATAGGCGGCACTCGAGCAGACGGATCACCTGGTGGTTAGCGATTGCCGCCGCCCATGGACACCGCTACACCAGTGGAGTCACTAAAGTAAGTAAAGTATCAGCCTATAAACTGTCCGTGCCGTGTGGTCCCCGGCAGAGTAGAATAAGCCACCCTCACTCTTACCGAGGTGTCGTAAAAGGCAACTAAGGTAAAGTTGCTGGCATAATCAGCACCCAGAGAAGGAAAACTCTGCATTCATATCAAAACCCTCGCCAACCCGTCTGCCAAGCGTGGTGAGTATGGCAATTACTCCTCATGTGATTGAGAGAGGCCCGTGCCCCAGCAGTGGGGACTTAAATGGGCTGATGATGATGATGATGATAAACTGTCCCACTGCAGGGCAAAGGCCTCCATCATAGAATTCAAGTTATCACTACTATGATGGGATTAGGCTTGATTACCACGCTTGCCAAATGCGGATTGGTGATCACAAACCCGAGCTATGTTCAAAAAATTCAAATCACGGCCCGGTACTTAAACCACTAGACCAACAGGGTGTTTATGGAGTTCGTTCGTTCGTTCGTGGAGTCACTGCGCTTTTTTTTATGAGTTGAGAGATGGTTGTCATTTAGGGAGGCAACCGACCAAGCGAGTCACCTGATGGTAAGTGATCACCGCCGCCCATGGACATCGGCCACACCAGAGGGAGTGGAGATGCGTTGCTAGTCTTATTGGAAATTAGGCTCGTTTCTTGTATAACTCAATGTCTTTAACTCACCGGAATTCTTAAAGCCTGGAGGAAAAAGACTGCGCTGTGTTTTGCTGCGCAGGCGCAAGGGTCGGTACCCTCACTCACGCAGCGAAACACAGCACAGTGCTGCTTCACGCCGGTTTTCTGCGAGGCCGAGACCACTGTGGTCGTGCCGGCCCATTCATGCCGAAGCGTTGCTCTTCCACGGTCAACTGACTGTAGTGGGTTCATTGATGACCAGACATCCAGAATCCTGGATCACGGTTCAAGCAATGCAATGAACACTTGTGTTCAGTGCCTGGGTGTAATATATGTATTTAAGTATATATTTGTGTTCCTCTGTTGTCGGATATCTGTAACACAAGTGCTTAAGCTACTTAGTACGGAATCAGGTCAACGTATGAGATGTTGTGAGAATTTGTGAGAATGCTCTTGTTATACTTTGGTTCAAGCGTACCCTGGACACCAAAACGGCAGCTTTGGATGCAACTGGGATTTCGACGATAAGATGAGGAAGAGGAACTTGATCCTTGTATTTTGACCGTTGGAGAGCCACGCTTCGGCATGAATGGGCCAGCTCAACCGGAGTGATAGCACGGCCTCACAGAAAAGCGGCGTGAAGCAGCACTGTTTTCGTTTCGTGGGTGAGGGTAACGGAGGCCCAATCCAGGGGAAAGGGGGGTTTAAAGGTTGGCAGCGCACTTGTGACTCCACTAGTGTCGTGGGTGGTAATCGCTTACCATCAGACGATCAGACTGCTCGTCTGCCACTTATCACATAGTAACTTATTATCTACATACTAATGAAAATCTAATTAAAATACCTTTGAATCTATAGTATATTCTTAAGAAAGGATAATCAATAAGTCCTGAATTAAGGTAACGTTAAATTAGGTACAGATTTTTATTTTTGTTAAGGTTTGGAGTTGCCAAAAGTTATGTCATGAATTTCTGTCCAACTTTTTAATAGTCAGTCTGGCCACCCGTATAGCGACAAATGCCCTGAAACCACATTTTTTGCCGTCATAGATCTCTTGTTTGTCTCATTTCGACCTTACGCCGTCCGACATAAGGGCATCCTTTTAGAAATTGCTACCAAGGGCGCGTCTCGACTGTAGACGTGTAAACACGTTTCGAATGTGTTCGCAGTTTTATTTTACGATGAGGTAAACACCTTCAAAGATGAATTTCTTACTTGAAAAACAAAATGAAAAGCTTTAATATTCTTCCGTTTGATTTCTCCCTGTGGATTTTATCGTTGTTGCAGATTATTTTTATCTTTGAAATAGGTGATGATTGTCGCTTATCTACATAGTAACATATTATCTAACATATTTTGTATAAAAAAATCCTTTTGTGTAAAAATCAAAATGAATTTTGAATGTAAGTATATTTTAAGATATATCAATTAAATATTAAAAAATTAGTTACGTTTATTACATTATTAGAATAAGCTAAAATTTGTTAAAATGTATCAATTGACTTATTACTAAAAAACGTTTGCAAGCCGCGTGACCTTGCCGACTTGTTTACACCCAGGTATAAAAAGACCGACGCTCGTTCGGTAGGGGCACTTGCCGTCTGAACGTCGGACAGAGCGGAGCTCTGCTCGAACTCCCTGAGAAATTGTTAAAGCCAAGTGCTGTTATTGTGAAGTAAAGTTAAGTACAATTCTTGTTGGTAATTATCTTATACATATTATACATTTTCCACTTAAATAATGGCTTAATAAAAAGATTGTATGTTTGACATATTATTCATCTTCAAACTAGCATATTGCTTTAGCTACTTGATTTATTAAAAACTATTAAATAACATTTATAAATTATGAATAAGTACATGGGTTAGTTAACCACCTTATATAATAAATACTAAATAAATTAATTGCTTGGACTATTGATTTCTTTTTATTTTTTTAAGACTTCCAATTGAGTTAAGCTATTAAGCGCTTGAGTTTAAGTTATGTTATGTAACCGCTTTGGCAGTTTTAACTGCAAGCCTATTTTTTATAAAAAAAATATCCTTGTTGTGTCAAAAAGTCTGTCGAAAAAGACAGACATTTTGACACAACAACGTTAAGAATTTCACGTTGTAGAAAATATCCAAATAAACCTAGTTAATACGTTGTGAACATTTTAATTACATTACTATCGAAAGATAAGGGCAATATTGGACACTTTTGTTTATTTCTATTAATTTGTCTTCAAGAGTAAGGAGACCAAAGTTTACAAAAGTTACACATCATCATCATCATCAGCCCATATAAGTCCCCACTGCTGGGGCACGGGCCTCTCTCAATCACATGAGGGGTAATTGCCATACTCACCACGCTTGGCAGACGGGTTGGCGAGGGTTTTGATATAAATGCAGAGTTTTCCTTCTCTGGGTGCTGATGATCATGCCAGCAGCTTTACCTTAGTCGCCTTTTACGACACCTCGGTAAGAGTGAGTGTGGCCTATTCTACTCTGCCGGGGACCACACGGCTCGAGTTACACAATTGATAGAAAATTTGCTATCAGTTTTTATCCTATGGTTAACTAATGTTTGCGGTTATAAGCTTGGAACAGTAAGCGGTTACTAAACTTAATGTGATTAAATAACGACATTTTTTATTGTGTGATAAGTGGCAGACGAGCATACGGATCACCTGATTTAAAGCGATTGCCGCCGCCCATGGATACCCACAATACCAGTGGAGTCACAAGTTCGCTGCCAACCTTTAAGCCACCAGGTTAGGCATCCGATATCCTCACTCACGCAGCGAAACCACAGTGCTGCTTCACATCGGTTTTCTGTGATGCCGTGGTATCCGATCGAGCTGGCCCATTCATGCCGAAGCGTCCTCCCTCGTTGTTCGACTGATTTGACTAAATCTATTATTTGTATAAATTTCAGTGTTTTGTATTTTAGTATTATGATCTATACCTACCCGTGTCTGGGCGTAGTGCTTCTTACTAAGTAACGGAATTGGGTAAATGTATGAGGTGTTGTATTATACAAAGTTGTATGAAGCTATTGCACCAAAAATAAAAACATTGTTTTCGTATTTGATGCGATTGCTACTCTGTCCAGTGTTGGGACAACATCATCGTAGGCGCGGGTGGACCGGAGGCAGTGCACCGGTGACGTCACGGCGGCCGCCTCGGATGACCCCCGCGACGAAGCATCACTCTGCCCGGGACTTCCACCGCCGACACTATTCCTTCGCCTTCGCGTCTTACCATACATTTTGAAGCTAAGCCCGCAAATCACATAACAGCACCCTTAAATTTACAATCCGCTTTTATTTATAACATCCCTCAATCGTTAGGACGATAACATCCAGGCTTTATCGGACGATCTTTATCGTCCTTGAAATAATCAATATCGAAGGTAAACAAAAAACCAAAATTGAGGCATAGGCCTTAACACTGAACAATCCCTTAAAGACAGAGATGACACCGTGTCTATTATATTCGTGTTCGTGTCAACAAAACTAGCATTTACACATGATGGTCCCCTTAAGACATACGAGCGGGGGACGTGACGAAGCGTCCGTCACTCAAAACGAGACCCCGGATATTATGAACCGCTGACCGATTTACTTACATAAGTGCCCTAGTGTCCTTTACATGTAGCCCGGATAAATAATGATGCTAGAAAATCATCAGAATTTGTATCGGAATCATTATTATCATCATAATTTCAGCGAATAGACGCGAAAGGATAGCGTCAGTGAAGACCTCGTCTTACGGATTTTCATGACCTTCACCAGATCGTCGGATTACCTTGTATATTTAATACAAGGTGATCCGACAATGAACAGGCACAAAATTAATAAACAAAAAAGATCGGACCTAGCTGACGTTTATCTAAAAGAATTCTTTGACCTACGCGCTAGGCAGTAAATTGTTTTTATGTAGTAAGGTGGCAGAAGAGCTTCTGCTCTTCTGATGGAATCTTTATAGAAATCTTATTTAAACGAAGTTATGTATTGTATATCTTATTCAATATAACTATTAAATATTAGCTTACATTAAATCAGAAAATCTAAGAATATTAGTTAATGTTGTGTATAAAAAAACATTACATACCTACATAGGCCTTTTCTCGCGATGTGACCTAACAGCGTTCATGGCTGTAAAGTCCGTTGCGAAAATAAACCTTTCGCCTGCATTTGCCCTCAAAAAAGCTTAAAGTACTCCGTATTTGTATGTGTATATCACCTAGTTTCAAAGAAAAACCACAAGAAACATCAAAAAATGATAACTGAAACGATCTCGCTCTAGAAACGTTAAGGCGACATCATTAAGGTGACGCTGAGACGCGGCGATACAGGGGTCATATCCGGCCCGCCAGCCGGGTGATGGAACATCCCACGCTTCCGGCCCGTGTGTCTCTGGGTAATGATACACGACTTCCCTTTTATCTTAGACAGAGGCAAGTTTTTCTTGGGACACAATAATAACGAAGCATAGTGACGCGATATACTTTGAGCCACGTGCAATGACCCGTGTGAATTTTATTGCTCTTTCAAAAAAAAAGTACGTTTCTCATTCATGATAGAGTGCATAAATACTTTCAAAAGGCGAACAAACTCCAGTACACCAGAGTATAATTACCTTAGTCTATGCAGTACACTCGGGGAATCTCCTGAGTTCGATGGTCATGGGCGGCAATGATCGCTTTTCAGGAGATGAGAACCGCTCTTTTAGTGTACAGATTTGGTGGTATTTTGGAGAAAAGTGCTGCGATAATTTACCCCAACGCAGAACACCCTATTGGTTTAGTGGTTTGAGTACCGAGCCGTGATCTTAGGGTCCTGGGTTTATTTCCCGTGTGGAGCAAAAAAATATGTTTCGAGTTTTTCTTTAAACACGTGGATATTAAGTCTAATCCCATCATAGTAGCGATGACTTGATTTCTATGATGAAGGCCTTTGCCCTGCAGTGGGATAGTATATAGGCTGATACTTTTTACTGCGATAGTTAAACGTGTTTGAAACGACACGTCAAAATCTTATTTAAGACATAGTAGTTTTGAATCCTGTGATGTTAAGAGTGGTCTTGATAGGATTCGTGTTTTGTTAGTTACTGAGACATTAATTTGATCTTAATAGGTAGATACATACTACATTTGTAAATATCTTTTCTAACATTATCTCGGCGGTGAGGGATAACGTAGTCTATATACTTGCATGTTTCGGATAGTTTCTGAAACGTATACCTATCAGAATTTAGTTAGTTTGGTTCCCCTGGTAAAGGATTGCTAATGTTAGATATATAAACGTACCCTGGGCTCTCACCCTCACAAAAAGTTTCACTTTATACCAATAGATTGCGCTAGATGTTAAATATATCTCGCAAGCGTTTCGTTGCCGCTGTCTATAGGATTTACCTCTTTATTGATAGTATGGACAGATAACAAATTTCTATTCCCATCGTCTATACCGAAAGCTTTAACACCGAACAATGCTATTCCTATCTTATTCTATGTCAACAATGAGCCAGGGAGTTCCATTATCGCAACCAGAACGTATAATAACTATGCATGCCATCTCTTAATTGTCATACTAGGTATTGGAGGGAAACTGCTCCATTGAAAACTGGCTTATATATTGTGAATTGGCCACAAGCCAGAAGATTATCCGGTTCCACAGGAATACTTGGTGCCTCACGTAGTGCTATCCGTAGGATCGAAAAACTTTTCTAATATTGCAGGCGAGTCGGGAAATATGGCATAGATTTGACTGGTGACCAACATGCTAAGGTACCAAGTACTGTACTGTATGAAGTGTGTTTTTTTTTGTGATAGGTGACAGACGAGCAGACAGATTACCTGCCTATCGCCATATTGAGTAAGACTACCTCGTTAGCTTTTGGCTTCGCTTGGGGTTCGGGGTACGAGACCATGCAAACGTTTAAGATGCAATCGAAAAACCCAGACAAATTGTTGCTTCGGACTTAATACAGCTTTGAAACAACTAATCAGCAACCTCTTCATTAACAACCGGTCTTTTGTTAAAATAGTTACCGACTGTTCCAATGTGTTTTAAAAATTTGTTAGACAGGGATGCATTCTAACCCCTCCACTCTTCAACATATATGGTGAATATATAATTCGCAAAGCAATGAACCACTAGGATAAAAGATTTACTATGGGTGGCAAACGCATTTGCAACCTGCGCTATGCAGATGACACAGTTCTCCTAGATACCTACATAGTTTACTGATATAAAAAAATACTGTATAGGTTGTAGGTAGAAAGCAAGGATAACCAATAAACCGCCAAATAACCAATTTGATGGTAGTGGATCGTGCGGGAAAGCTGTCGGATGTCCAAGGCATTCAGAGTATTGACACGGTAGACAATTTGATATATTTGGATAAATATATAAATAAATAACGTAGGAAGCAGTGTCCAAGAGATGCGATGACATATCTCCAAAATACCTGAAAAAACCGCAAAATGAGCTTCATGATAAACACGTCTAAATGTGCTTATGTCATAAAACTTATTTTGCAGATCGGGTTAAAGCTCCGATATCCCCGATCTGCGTTTGCGAAGTGGAGACATAGACAATACGAGAAAGAGCGGGACAGAGAATAGATGCATCTAAAATGATGCTGGAGGCGTATGCTACCTTGGACGGCTAATCGCACAATTGTATCTGTTCTCTCCCAACTTGGCATAATAATCCGACTGTCGAGCTTATGTCTACAACGCATACTCTCTTATTTCTGCCACATAATGCGAAGAGGGGATGATAACCTTCATAAAATTGGTAATTGTTGGAAACACTGTAGGCAAAAGATCACGAGGCCGATCACCATCACGATGGGCTCAGACCAATAAAAGGAGCTACTTCCCTACCAAAGTTCTACAAGATGATAAATGCTACTTCCAATCGGAATCAATGGAGAAAGTTGTTTTGGTTGATGAGCTCTAGTGACCACGATATTCAATAAAGATAGACCGACTGGAAGAGAATTTGTGACTCATTGGTCGGAGTCCATGGGCGGTGGCAATCGCTTGCCCTCAGAAGAATCGTAAGTAATTTGTATGAGAACTAAAGAGCTCCGCTACCGTTCGTAACCAAACTGTCAGAGAGATCTCACTTGGTATCAAAATGTTACAAAGTATGGCGTGGGCACACCACGATAAAGTTACGATGTTTTTTTATGTGCTAGGTAGCAGACGGATCACCTGATGGTAAGCGATTGCCGCCGCCCATGGACACCCGCGACACCACGGAGCCACAAGTGAGCTTCTCCGGATTGGGCCTCCGTAACCCTCACTCACGCAGCGAAACACAGCACAGTGCTACTTCACGCCGGTTTTCTGTGAGGCCGTGGTATCATTCCGGTCGAACCGGGTCTTTCATGCCGAAGCGTGGCTGTCTCACGGACATTTAACGTTCGTGCTCGCCCCTCAGGCGATCCGTCTGCTCGTCACATAAAAAACATACGATTTCAAATTTGAGAATTTATTAATACCGGCGATAAAGAATTATTAATAACGCTTGTCACGGGGTATTTATAGCAGAATTTTGAGCACCACGGATATAATATTCAGCTGAAACAAGCGGTCGCACAGCCAATAATCCTCGCGGATAATTACTGGTATATCGGATGCTATTTCTGTTTTGTAACGTGTTTGGCTAAGTAATTAATATAAAACATGCACATTTTGAAACTATTAATGTTAACCTTTACAAAGCAATAGGTACAAAGGTTCGTCAGTTTTCAAATTGATTCATTCGATATGCTATGAGTACTTATTACCTTTCGTAAATTTGTCAGAGTAATACCTGTTGCACAGAAAATTATGCTTAACTGTTAGATCAGAAAGTTCAGATTTGCTTGTAGCAACACATTGATTCCTTTTGATGTAAAGAAAATTTAAAGAAGGTCGGCAGATCTTCTTAAAACGGTATGTTGGTATAACTGATTCTTGCAGTGCAAGCGAAAATATACCTTAAGGTGCCGAACCTTTTTATTCTCTGTCATCATCATCATCATTTCAGCCAATAGACGTCCACTGCTGGACATAGGCCTCCCCTAATGTTCTCCACACAGATCGGTCCTGTGCCGCCCGCATCCAATGGATTCCCGTCGGTCGGTCCACCTTGTGGGGGGCCTGCCACGGCTGCGACTTCCTGTACGTGGCCTCCACTCGAGGACCTTTCCGCCCCAACGGCGGTCTGTTCTCCTCGCTATGTGCCCTGCACATTGTCACTTGAGGCATACAATCCTTTACGCTGTCTGTGACCTTAGTTCTCCTGCGGATCTCATCATTTCTGATACGATCACGCAGGGAGACTCCGAGCATAGCCCTCTCCATTGCTCTCTGGGTGACTTTGAGCCTCCTATATTGTGATTTATTCTCTGTACCGTATATAATATATAGATAGATACACTTCATTGCACAAAATTTACAGCTCATAGGTACCTACTACAAGAGTGTTTTATTGTAGCACTAAAACTTTTATATTTTTAAGTCTCTGACCTCACTACATCTCCTCATTTCACTTTGGCGTGTAATTACCGGTTGCATCCAAAGCTATCGCTCTGAAGCCTTGGGTACACTTGAACCATGATTTTGGATTTAGGGAGTCTGGTAAATACAATGAAGCGACTCCCATCTGACCTTCGCAACCCTTTAACAGTGGAACCAGACTAACTAAATCATGGTTACACGTTTCAGAAACTATCCGAAACCTGCAGGTTTTCTCACGATGTTTTCCCTCACAGCCGAGTTAATGGTAGAAATGCGCACATAGAAAAGCTAGTGGTGCATGCTCGGATTCGAACAAAGACCCAACTGAGGGTTTTTTATCATATATATCACTCAACAGTAGATGACTCAGGATACAAGAGAATCTCGGTACACTTGAAAGAAGCCTATTAAATCTAATCTTGAGGACTTCCAAATTATATGTAGGATTGGTGATCAAATCAAATAATTCTTTATTTGCATAGGCTTGTACACAGCACTTACAAATCGTCATACATTTTAATGACTTAAAACTATTTATAAGTACTTATGTATAATTTACATGTTAATACATATATATGTTGATACATAAAATATACTAAAGAAATAAATAAACATAATGCGATTCTACCACCGGCTCGGAAAGTTGTTTCTGGTCGAGAAGATCCGGCAAGAAACTCGCCAGTTACTCTTTTTAATTGCCAAACTTTCATACAATGTTGTGTCATCATCATACCAAGCCATACAGTTTAATTGTTACACAAAATAAAATAAAGGAAATAATAATAAAATAAATATTATGAGGTAAACCGAAGCAGACCAGTCCCCAAAGGTGGCACCTGTTCACAAGTATAACGTACGTGTCAGCCATCATTTCACTCAACCATATTAGAGGGAATGTAATGACCCGCCACATAGCGCCACCACCTCAGAGACATTTGAGTGAGTATGACTACTTAGGTTCCCCTCATAAGTCACAAAGAGTAGTAGTTACTTAATCCAGACTTATAAACTGCAGGACGAGGTGTACAATAGTAGGTGGTTAGCATCTTGTCAATTATTGAATAATCAATCTAAATCAATCTTTATACAGTCAAAATCAAAAATGTCTTTATTCAATAAAAAACATTTATGAATGTCAAATATTATGTAATCTACCGCTGATTCGGAATGTCAATTTCTACAGAGAAGAATCAGCAAAAAAACTCAGTAGTTACTCTTTCCAAATAATATGGTAATTACAATTTTCATTCTTATACAAATTATGATTACAGTGACAGTATGTTATACAATGCTTATAATCAATATCGTTTAGATAAATCGTCAATGAAAAAGTATGAAATGAATTATACATTAGAGGACAGCCGAAGAGATCAACATGTCCAGGAATCCTTATCATTCAAATAATCCTCTACTTTATAGTAGCCTTTCTGCATTAGGCAGTTTTTTACATGCAACTTAAACTTATGTACCGGTAAATCAATAACATTTTGAGGTAACTTATTAAACATTCTAATGCTCAATCCTACAAATGAATTTCCAATTTTATGAAGTCTTAGATTTGGGACAGCAAGCCTATGTTTATTTCGCGTGTTAAAGCTATGAAAATCTGATTTTTGCGAGTAAAGGTGCAAGTTCTTGCGTACAAACATAATACAATCAAAAATGTATTGAGATAATACGGTTAAAATAGTGATTTCCTTGAATACTTCTCTGAGTGAGTCACGTGATCTAAGACCGTAGATGGCACGGATGGCCCTCTTCTGCAAAATGAAGATGGCTTGTAAGTCAGCACCGGATCCCCACAGTAGTAGACCATATGACATCAGACTATGAAAATAGCTAAAATAAACCAGTCTCGCTGTCCCGATATCAGTCAGATTCCTTATCTTTCTAACTGCATATGCAGCTGAACTAAGTCTTCCTGCCAAGACAGCAATATGAGGGCTCCATTGCAATTTTGTATCCAGAGTGATACCTAGAAAAACTGTGGAGTTTCTGACTTCGATAGGTTCGTTATTCATGACAATATTTATTTTGACCTGCCTTACATTAGGCATTGTGAACTTAACACATTTAGTTTTCTTTGAATTAAGAACCAAGTTATTATAAGTAAACCACTGTAGTACTTGAGAGAGTGTGTTATTTACTTCGTCAACATTTTTCTTTTGCCTATCAACCTCAAAAATCAAGGATGTATCGTCAGCAAATAACACTATCTCACATAGATCTTTGGTATAGTAAGGAAGGTCATTTATATAGATTAAAAAGAGCAAGGGCCCCAATATAGAGCCCTGGGGCACACCCATGGTTAGAGGGGCGCCAGAAGAGTTAGTTCCATTGACATTGACCTTTTGAATCCTATCCGATAGGTAAGATTTGATTAGACTTAGTGAGGTGTCTATGACACCGTAATGCTGTAACTTCATTAGCAATGTTTCATGATTGACACAATCGAATGCTTTAGACAAATCACAGAATATTCCAATAGCATCTCGCTTTTTTTCCCACGCATCAAATACATGTTTGATAAGCGCCACTCCAGCATCAGTAGTGGATTTCCCTTTTGTGAATCCAAATTGCTTACTGTGCAATATTTTATTCAGATTTAAATGAGACAATAACTGAGTGAATATTACTTTTTCAAAAATTTTGCTGAGAGCAGGCAGTATAGAAATAGGTCTGAAGTTAGACGGGTCGCTTTTCTCACCCGACTTGAATAATGGTATTATTTTACTGTATTTCATCATATCGGGAAATTGACCGTCGTCAACACATTTATTGAATATTATTGCTAAGTAGGGTGCGATAGAATGTATTATATTTTTTATTATATCTACCGAGATGCCCCATAAATCCTCAGTCGGTTTCATATTTAATTCTTTGAATGTTTTTAAAATTATATTAGAATTGACATGATTGAATCTAAAAGGCGTGTTGCACTTATCAACATGAGACTTGAGGAGAGAAGCAGCGAGATGCGGGCTGGAATTCAATTTATTGGTTGTTGTGACTGGTATATTAGAAAAGAAAGACTGAAATGTTTCTGCTACTTCAGAGTCAGAAACAAGTGATTTGCCATCAATTTTAAGAGAGAGCTTGTTGTCTTTTGTTTTATTTTTACAAGTCTCTTTATTTATTATCTTCCATGAGATTTTACTTTTATTAGTGGCTTTTATTATTTTGTCTTTAAAATAATTTGATTTTGCCATTGCACATACTTTTTTGAATAATTTTGAGTATGTTCTGACATATTCAATTAAATTAGCGTTTTCTGAATTGGCTTTGATATCATATAATTCAAATAGCCTCTTTCTGCTTTTATAGATGCCTGTAGTGGCCCAGTCACTGAATTTAGTTTTAGAAGTATCTAATTTAATCGTTTTTTTAGTAAAAATCTGATTATATTCTTTTTCAACTACATTAAAAAGCATATTATAAAGCTGATTAGCATTTCCATCGTGACATGATAATGCAGGTACCTTTCTAGAAATATTATCTTGAAATTTTTCTTTACGGTTTGCAGTTATTGGCCTGCACACAGAGCTACATGAAGAGGGTGCATGACTGTATTCAAACATTGCTAGCTGTCCACTATGATCTGAGTTTATAAAGTTTATTATGGACTTGTCTAATACATCACAGTTACAAAATATGTTATCTAAGCAAGTAGCTGTGGTGGGGGTAACTCGTGTGGGTTCGTTAAAAAGATGATGTAAATTGAATGATCTGAAAAGATTCAGAAACCGAACAGAGTTCTGTGAATTATCTAAAATATTTATGTTAAAATCCCCGCAAACAACCACTTTTTTATTAGATGAACATATTTTTCTTAATACCTCTTCCATAATGGATTCAAATGAAGTAAAATTCCCAGATGGAGGCCTGTACACACAAACAATGACATGTCGTTCAAGCTCCGCACATGCTAGCTCAATAGTTCGCTCAAGTGAAAGTGAAACGACATCTTTGCGTTCTTTATATTTAATGGAATTATTTAATAAAATTAGTGACCCGCCTCTGATTGCAGACTTTCTCGTGAACGAACTACCGACGCTATAGTTGTCAATATTAATAATTAATTCATACTGTCTTAACCAGTGTTCCGTAATACATAATAGATGGACATTCATTTTATTTAAAAATAATTCCAATTCAAGTAATTTGCCAGACAAACCTTGTATATTCTGATGAATAAGGTTTAGACTTTTAGGGTTTCTTTTTGTCATTGGTTTGCAAGAGGATTCCTCTATTGTCTCAAAATCGGTAGATGCATGGTAAGGAACGTGTAAGAGATCGATATTTGAATTATAGAATGACGTGCGAGAGTGAGATAGACGACGCATGGCCGACGACGGTGAAAGGCGAAGGACGTAATCAAGAGGTTTATTATTATAGAAGCTTTTATTCCTGAAACCTGGGTGTGTTATTTATCCCATCCCACATTTGGGGGCTCGTCCGGGATGGATAAAGAATAAACATCGAATGAAACGGGATAAAAGAGGTTAAAACGACGAACGACGGATAAAAAAACGACGATCGGAGAAATCAAGACGAAATAAAGACGAAAAAGAATTTGGAGTTACAAAGACCGTGAATAAGATGGATTATGAAGTAAAAAGGCGACGGATTGATCATGCGAACTTCCACGTTAGCCAAATGCGTTTTAGTGGAAACGGAGAAGAACGCTATGCTGGTGGCAATTGGCTCAGGAGACTGGAAAGATGTTCCTGTGATGAAAGATGGAGTGACCAGTTAACATTGCGGATAGCCTTGAGTTCCTTGGCTGGCGACGCTGCGATGTTTCGTGATCTACGACACAATAACTATGAAGATTTTAAGGAGGAGTTTTTATACATTTTTGGTCCGGAGAGTGAAGCTGACGTGAAAGAGGATGCAAGATGTGAATTTTATGACGACGAAGACGATGACAGTGAGTGCGATGAAGAATGCATGGAGTACGAAGACAATGAGTGTGATGAAGAAAGTAACTGTAGTCAGAATGCGGAAGAAAACAGATGTAAAAGTGAAGTGGAGCGTAAAAGCAGCGGAAGTACTGACCTGGAGATGACAGAAAACGTAGGTGTGGACGTTCAGCTGAAAAACATGAAAAATTGCATAAAAGAGTGCAGCCACGACTGCGTTGACATTGTTTACCAGAAGGTTTACAATGACAATCATGAGGGTGACAGCATTGATAAGAAGCTGAAGATGGCATCGACCAAAGAGAAATGGCCAGAGATAATGCCAATAGAAAGCCTGAAGAGCTGTCAAGGAAATCAGCCACATGCCAAAACAGAATCTGTTTATGGTATACAAGATGAAGTCATTGACAAAACATTGACGGCTGTCGCAGATGTAAAGTTTGACACTCTAGTTATATTCAAACATCCTGCAGAAAATAATTCTGGAGCTCAATATCGAAAAATAATTTGTGAAAAAGGGAATCGACACAATGGCAGTAAGAAGAAAGGGGTTAGAGCATGGACGGCGTTTTGGAAAATAAGGAAAAGAGGGAGATTGAAATCAAGAGGGAAACATAGCGTTTGGAGAGAAGAAATAATGATGAACTATAAGAAGAGGAAGAAGTTTGGATGGGTTGTTTTTATAATAGTTTTATTATTGTAGAGTGGTTTTGTTTTGTTAAGATGTTGGTGTTTACGTTGTTTTTTTCATTGAGGTTAATGTTGTTTTAAAGATGTAAGTAGATAGTTAAGGTGTATAGAGGACGTATGAGTGCAGTATGAGGGCATACTGGATGTAGGATGGCCGAGTGTAGGATTGGTGATCGGTAGATGCATGGTAAGGAACGTGTAAGAGATCGATATTTGAATTATAGAATGACGTGCGAGAGTGAGATAGACGACGCATGGCCGACGACGGTGAAAGGCGAAGGACGTAATCAAGAGGTTTATTATTATAGAAGCTTTTATTCCTGAAACCTGGGTGTGTTATTTATCCCATCCCACATATATTAAGTTTTCGAAAAACCGGACAAGCGTGAGTCCCGAGTGGGAGTTCCGCACCAACTCTTAGATATGTAAATAGCTCTGTTAATAACTGCAATTTAGTTTCAGAAAACGTTAAAAGGTTGGCAGCGCACTTGCCACTCCACTGGTGTTACGGATGTCCAAGAGCGGCAACGAAAGCTTAATGTCAGGTAATCCGTCTAATCGTCTGTCACAGTCAACAGCAAAGACACCACAAACAGTCTCATATTTGAATTTCACGGCCGCTTACCATAAGGCGAAGTGAGGTCGTCCTGATCATCGTCAGCCCATTTTAGTCCCCACTGCTGGGGCACAGGCCTCCCTCAATCACATGAGCGGTAATTGCCATACTCACCACGCTTGGCAGACGGGTTGGCGAGGGTTTTGATATAAATGCGGAGTTTTCCTTCTCTGGGTGCTGATGATCATGCCAGCAGCTTTACCTTAGTCGCCTTTTACGACATCTCGGTAAGAGTGAGGGTGGCCTATTCTACTCTGCCGGGACCACACGGCTAATACCTTAGTTTAAAAAAAAAGAAAAACACCCAGACGACAGTCAGAAATACAGTGAGAGTCTTCATAAAGTGCACATAATAACCAATAAACGTTAAATCGATCTATCTATTTATCTATTAAAATCAGAGAAACTACCCCTATTTTATCGACGGAAAAAAAATGTAATTTTATGTTTTTTTTAAATTTATGAGTTGCATCTGTTGACCCTATTTAGATAAATCGTCATAATTTTATAATAAAAATATCTATGAAAACTAACCCTGTTTTAAATTTATAATTAAGTGAAACTTGAAGAAAATCTGTACTTTTTTATCATCATTTTTGCATTTGTTTTACAATTACAAATATTTTATTTTATTTTTTCGGTCGGTAAAATGGGGTGTAGTTTCCCTGATTTTGATATGTGCACTTGAAGATATGCAGACTCACACTGTATCTGTTTCATGCACTATCATTTGTACCTACAACCCCTGTGCTATGCGCTAACGGGTCAACATATTATTATATTACATTCCGATTACTTCCTTAGTTCATGGTCATCATTATCATCATTTGAGCCAATAGACGTCCACTGCTGGACATAGGCCTCCTCTAATGTCCTCCACACAGATCGGTCCTGTGCCACTCGCATCCAATGGATTCCCGCCACCGTCACCAGATCGTCGGTCCACCTTGTGGGGGGCCTGCCACGGCTGCGACTTCCTGTGCTTGGCCTCCACTCGAGGACCTTTCCGCCCCAACGGCCGTCGGTTCTCCTCGCTATGTGCCCTGCTCATTGCCGCTTAAGGCATGCAATCCTTTGGGCTATGTCTGTGACCTTAGTTCTCCTGCAGATCTCATCATTTCTGATACGATTACGCAAGGAGACTCCGAGCATAGCCCTCTCTATTACTCTCTGGGTGATTTTGAGCCTCCTTGTAAGGCACTTCTTGCCTTCATTTATTTATTTATTGAATAACACAGGCAGCTTCAACTAATTAATACCATATTAAAACACACGGTGACACAAGTTCATGATTCTTGGCCAACTTTTTCTTCAAATCATTATAATTTTATATAATTTGTGTAGGTTATATTGTATTATAGTAAGTTAACATTCGTATATATTAGTGTATGATAACGTGTTTATTTATTTATTTATTATCTAGATATATGTATTTATACTATAAATTTACTTAATCAATATTCAAAATCAAAAGGATTGCACCACCCTCCCCTCTTCTATCTAATGTCCTTTACCTGAAGGTTGTCTGGTAGAGATCGCTCCCAGCGATAAGACCGCCTAAATTGTAC
Organism: Marasmia exigua; assembly: GCA_019059595.1. Taxonomy (NCBI): domain Eukaryota; kingdom Metazoa; phylum Arthropoda; class Insecta; order Lepidoptera; family Crambidae; genus Marasmia; species Marasmia exigua. The sequence continues at coordinate 12,817,195 of CM032477.1, read as the reverse complement.
ATTGTATCTCTGTATACCTAGCTTTTAAGTTTTGTATGTTGTGCAATAAAGAGTATCTATCTATCTATCTATCTATTGGCTGCTTATCTACCTTAGTAATAATCATCCATTGGGCAGGTATTTATTTATTAAAATCAGGTATTTATTTTCCGTAAAAGGTGAACCTGTAAGGGTTCTATTTCGAGTACCTAAAACACAAGAAGCTTGCAACGAGCTCCACTCTTTCTCAGAGTGAGGAAAGAGCCTTTTGTAAACTAATTTGATGAATGAATTTCAGTTTTCAGCTTGATACTGGAGTTGAAGCACAGAAGTTTATCAAAGAACATTTTCGTTATTTCGTACTTTTAGCTCAAAATATATTACAGAAATGGCATTCCAAATAAAGTCTTATTATCAAAGTGTTAGGAGTTATAAGACAACTTTAATATGGATCAAGATTCGATGCAAAGTATAACTTGCTTTCTAAGTGCACTTTTAAGAGGTGTATTCCTGTGTTCCAGAGTGCGTGTAAAATCATACTTCTGTGTCCGCAGTCAAATTTCATTTCCGCGTTCCGCGTGCATGTAGTCCACAATGCATTGTTGGAAATATGGCCGCTGCAGCTTTTCCAAAGCAAAAGAAGAAGACCTTCTCGAACCTTCAAAGACCTTCAAAGAAGACCTTCTCGTGGACTGAGGGACGAGGAGGGCGGATTGCGCTTGGCTAATTGAAAAATATTATTTTAGGAGGGGTGAAGGTCCACTTTGTAGCGGTAAAAAGCCGCATGACTAAAGGGCCGTGAGCCTAAAAACCTAAAGGGCCCCCATATACCGTGCTTCCGTCAAAGATCTGTCGCTTTATAAAACTATGCAGGCTACAACCGATTTTTGCTCTTCAGGTGCTTACGCGCCAGATTCCCTGACTGTACAGTCATCTGACTAAATTCTCGGTAGACCACTCTTCGAATTTAATACGTTGGAACAAGGTTTAAAAGTACGCAATTTAGTCGAATGTAGATGAAGTCCTCACCTGCGCATTAAAATAATATTATTGGTTGGACTCTCGTATGTTTTTATGAGATTTTGGGTTAAAATTACCGCTAACCGGATTTCATTTTTATTTCCAGACATAAAATAACTAAATCAGTGCTATTTTAAGGTTTTTCTCTAATACCTTTTAGGTTGCGAAGCCTTTTACAGATTTCATAACTTTTAATATATCATATAACATCAAAGATTTCTACTTTCAAGAACGACACTTTACTTAAACTCTTAAGTGGTCCGTCCCACGGATTGAGTGTTTTCCATTCTGATAATCTTTTTGGTGAACGAAATATGAAATAAATAAAATTTCGTACAAGCGCAGTGCTTCCGATCAGAGCTCTGCGTACTAATAATCCCTCGGTAATTGGTTTAAAGTAAACCTATTTTGCCATGCACGGGTCAATTTTCGGGACTCAATGTGACTGCCTAGAAATCCTCATCATCATCATTTCAGCCAATAGACGACCACTGCTGTACATAGGCCTCCGTCAATGTTCTCCACACAGATCGGTTCTGTGCCGCCCGCATCCAATGGATTCCCGCGATCTTCACCAGATCGTCGGTCCATCTTGTGGGAGGCCTGCCACGGCTGCGACTTCCTGTACGTGGCCTCCACTCAGACTCCACACAGAGAGCAATGGAGAGGGCTATGCTCGGAGTCTCCCTGCGTGATCGTATCAGAAATGATGAGATCCGCAGGAGAACTAAGGTCACAGACATAGCCCAAAGGATTGCATGCCTTAAGTGGCAATGGGCAGGGCACATAGCGAGGAAAACTAGAAATCCTAGAATTACCTAAATTACCACCTCTGGATTTTTCAAATCTATCTGCATTTATCTACCATCGGCTCGGCGGTGAGGGAAAACATCATGAGGAAACTTGCACTTTTCTGATAGTTTCTGAAATGTGTCATTATTTAGTTGGTCTGGTTCCTCTGTCAAAGGGTTGTGTATATCAGACAGATGACAATCGCTTCATTGTAATTACCAGATTCCCTAAATCTTGAATCATGGTCTTGGCGTACCCTGGGTTTCAAACTGATAGCTTTGGACGCAACCAAGAATTCGCTTAGATGAAGAAGAAGGAGCCGGGAGCCATATCGACTGGATCATAGTTATACGATAGAATCATTTAGATATGCACACACATATATTCTTTTTGTTTTTTTTTCATGTGTGCTCGACGGTCACCCAAAGCGCAGCCTGAAAAGCAGCGCTGCAGTGGTTACAAGCTGCTGCAGTAAATGCTGAGGCTGCGCCTTGTTGGCCACAAACCAATGTCATGTCCTATTATATTTTGTTGTTTTTTGTTTTCCATGTACTTGTCTACTGCTGTATGTACTGTGTTTTTATGGCCAGTAAAATTATCTTTTATCTTTATATAAATGCGCTTAAGTTCAAACGTGGAGTACTGCTCCCATCTTTGGGCAGGAGCCCTTAAATATTAGCTAGACCCATTCGACGCCTTGCAGAAACGAGCTGTCCAGATTGTTGGGGATCCCGATTTCATTGACGTCATTAGAGGCGCGAAGCCTCTTCTTTAGGTTCTTCCATAGAGATTGCTATGAAGAGCTGTTTCATATCATACCAGGGTCACCATTTTACAATCGCACGACTAAACGACGTGGTAAACTCCACTCATACTGTCTGGAGCCTATCCCTACCAGAACGCTTCGTTTCCAGCGCTCATTTTCCCACGCTTGTGCAAACTGTGAAATGAGCTTCCAGCCGCGGTGTTCCTTGATTGCTACGACATGTCCGTTTTTAAACAAGGTTTGAAAAGAGTTCTTCTTTCACGGCCGGCAGCGGCGTGACTGAGCTCTGGCAGTGTTGATGTCTATGAGCAGCCATGGACCGCATACTCGTCAGCCCATTTTTCGCAATAAATAAAAACTACGTTCTACCGCTTGGAAGTCGAATGCTCTAATCTACTGAGTTACTAGAGAGAAGTCTATAATTATACTAGAAAGTATAAAGTGATGAATTGAGCACTATTTCTCTACCCACTTGTACACATTTGACAATGTGGAGTTGTATGACACCCACGGGAGAGGGCATGAATACCCAACGAAATTTAAGCTCTGCTACGGTGACATTTGAAATACTAATCTACCAAATGGCATCCGCTCTTAATTAACCAAACAATAATTCATTTTGCTATATTTAGTACACAATCATACATAGCGACTATGCATGGTTGCCTTCCTTCTATTATATAGGATTAGATAGAAATAGTAATTTTTTACGACTGACAATTAAATCATTATGACCGTGGGAGAGCCACGCTTTGGCATGAATGGGCCGGCTCGTCCAGAGTGATACCACAGATACCGGCGTGAAGCAGCACTGTGCTGTTTTTGCTGCGTGAGTGAGGGTCCTCGGGAAAGGGGGGTTTAAAGGTATGTGTACTTGTGACTCCACTGGTTTGACGAACCGTTTGGAACAGTGGTAGTGAACGCTGCCTCTGGTGCAAGGGTTGCACAGTACAAACATTTGTGTGCATGAACATATCTGTTTGTAATGGTCTGGGCATTATCTATGTATTATAAGTATGTATTTACAAAAGAAAAGTATTATATGTACATATTTGTAATTCCTCTGTTGATTCTGATATTCGTAACACAGGTGCTTGAGCTACCTATCTCGGAGTCAGATCAATGTATGTAATGTTGTGAAATATTTATTTATTTATTATTATTATTACTGGTGTCTCGGGTGTCCATCGGCGGAAATCGCTTACCATCTAGTGATCCGTTTGCTCGTCTGCCACCTATTATATAAGAGGATTATACACAAATAAACAGCAAAACATTACGAGCGCACTATTTCGTGTATGTTTTTTTTTTCAAAACTTTATTACTTTGTTGGAGCGATAAATATTATGTATGTTCATGCCAAATTATAGCTTTAGTACAAATAGTCAGGCAGACTGACTGACATGGCAAAATCAAAAGGGTTCCTCATGGACTATGTAATCCTAAAATGAGAATATGTTTTAAAAATTTTAGTTATAGCTTTTAAATTACCTGACATTGTATTTTTCTATTGTATTTTGACTGTTATTATTTATTTCACTATTATTATTCGTCTAATTTTTTTTTGCATTTATTTTATAATTTACGTTTGACATTTAATTTTCTGTGGAAACTTTGCTGATTTGTGTATTATTTAATTGTGTAAATTATTCAAAATAACTAAATTGTTTGTTTCCCAAATAATAAATAAATAAACCATCAAGTTACCTATTTAGATGTCGACTGGTAACTCGAATGTCTCAATTTTACTCAGCGTGTTCCCAGTTGCGTCCAAAAGTATCAATTGACAACATTACATCGTTTTAGAATAAGCAGATTTTAAATTTATTATTTTTCATATTGAAAATTGATTTTTTTTAAAAATGAAATAAAATTCGTCTTGAATTTTTTTTATTTTTTATTTAATCAAAACAAAGAAATTTTACCAACTTAAATAGTACTTACGAGATTTATACCATGTACTTTATAATTTATCTCGGAAACTCAAAAATAAGGTAGGTACATGATAGAAATCTCGTAAATAAGATCATTCAAATGTTAGTGACCATGAAAGTTTAAAAGGTATGGTCTAGGATTCAGGAAGTCTGTTATTTATTTATTTATTTATTCAGTCTTGCACCATACATATAATATTAAGGTTAATAATAGTATCCTCCAACCGATTACGGCTACGGCGGCCAATCTCAACAATCAGCCACGTACGCACGTACATATTATAGTGAAAGAAAGAAAGAAAGAAAGAAAATTTTATTATTTCGGACATCACAACACTACAAATGAGTACAACATTAGTTACAAAAGAACATACAATCAATACAATAAGATACAGACAAAAAAAGAAAACTAAACAAAGGAAAAACAATATAATAAGGGTACAAATAACCAGGCAGTGCATATATAGTGCTCAAGTGTGTGCGCAAACACAAGTGCACTCTCTATTCCCTTACCCTCATATTCCGATGGGATACTACTTAATGTCCGATGGGATACTACCAACGTCTTAACAGTGCGTTTCCGAGACACGGGGGTACAAGACCGCAAACTTCCAGACTCCGAACTGCCACTGAGAAATGCGCCACCGAGGCAGAATATTAAAGTTATACAAACATCAATATCATAACTGATATATATACATGGACCCTGTTAGGGTATGGCAAGAGGTAGGTACGCAACGGATATACCTAATATTGTACTATATAATATTTGACTTAATTATCTATATTAAATGTATTAATATTAATATTATAAAGCAAGAATTTATATTCAGGAAACTTAAGACTATACAATTCCAATTCTTTCTATTACATAGGTACATTTCTGTGCGTCCTGTGAAAAGTAGAACAAGTCGACTTACATCGAATTTGATTATTTTTTTACATTATAGCGGCACACCTGATTGAAGGTGATCACCGACGCCCATGGACTTGATTTGAAATGATTTGCAACACAGGTATCACATTTCTCAGACATGCAAAAAAACATCCTTCATTTTTCCGTCCGATCAGATAGAATAATAGAGGATTTTTTTGTGATGAAGTAGCAAGATGACAATCAAATTCGATATAAGTGGACTTGTATCATTTTTCATAGGACGCACAGATTTATTTTATCATCGAAAAATTCCTCGACACTATAATACGATTTTTATAAGAGCAATGATTTTAATTATTTTTTGAACAGGCAAAATTTTTCTTTGTATTTCAGGTTGTCGGGTAATTTATTGTAAATTCTGGTGCATCTATATTGTGGGCTATTTCTATACATTTCTAATCTAGAAGTGGGTGGAAAGCGTGGGTCTCCCGCGGTCATCTGAAATCGACACAACTTTTATCTGGTTCTTAATAAGAAAGATTAATTTATGAAGGCTGATTTTTTTTATTATGAACTGTAGGCTAACGCTTGACCACAATCTCACCTGATGGAAAGTGACGATGAGGTCTAGGATGTAACGCGTTTAGCCTAGAAGATGCCAATGTTCACTCTTGCCTTAAAGATGTCCAGATTGTAGTGGTCCGGAAAAACAGACCTTGGCAAGGAGTTCCAATCCTTAGATGTCCGCATTATGAACGTGGAGGCAAATCACTTCGTGCGGATAAGGGGCAAGCCAACAACGTATGGATGAAACCCCTCGCAGCGCCTTGTTGTCCGGTGGTGGAATGGGCTAGGGGGGATCAAATTATGCAGAACCTCCGCACACTCACCGAAATGGATCTGATAAAGTTATCAAATGTTTTTACTAGTTTTTACTATAGGTCACATAATACATTGTAAGTAAGTACTTACGTAATAGCCTTGTCGATCAAACCCGTTGAATAACTGCGCAAACAACGATTACCGTTGACCGATGATCAACTGCCGGCGCTTTACTAATAATCCCCTTGTGATTGGTTCAAAATAGCCTCTGTTTTGTCATTCACATACGTATACAAGTTAACGAACACTTTGTAGGTCAATATATTTGATTTATTCCTCGACTGTGGTTAATATGGGACAAGGGAAGTGATTAGTGTGGGTACCTTTGATCGTATTTCTATTGATTTTCATCGATGTAATAATGTTATACCACCACACGTTCTGTTATTTTAAACTGTCAGGTTTCCTCAATTCTCAAAAGTTGACGTATTGATGTAATCCTATCTTTATATGTGTCTTTATACGTATGTGTCTTTTTATTGCCACTTGTAGAATTTGGCAAGTCTGGTAATTATAATCAAGACCCGAGAACTGGAGCAATGGTAGCTCAGTGGATAAGAATACGCCTTCTACTCGGAGAATCGTGGTACGGATCAGATCACACCTCTGTATTTTTCAATTCCATCTGCATTTATCTACCATTAGCTCGGTGGTGAGGGAAAACATCGTGAGGAAATTTGCACGTTTCTTAATAGTTTCTGAAATGCGCCATGATTGAATTGCTCTGGTACCCCTGTTAAAGGGTTGTGTAGATCAGACTGACAGCATTCGCTTCATTGTAATTACCAGATTCCCCTAATCCTGAATCATGGTCTAGGCGTACCTTGGGCTTCAGAGTGACAGCTCTGGACGCAACAGAACGTCCTTCCGTTCTTTCTTTCTTTCGTTCTTTTCTAAGTTGCGTTAAAGCTGTCTCTCGGAGCCCAGGGTAGGTACCCTCACAAACCCTGCATCGATCGATGCACAAACGATGCAGGGTTTCTGAGGTCCAGTAAATATAATAAAGCGACTGCCATCTGTCTTTCGCAAATCTATCCACCGGTTAAACCGGATATTGGTCACATGATCAGATTAACTTCTGAAACATGCAGTTTTCCTCATGATCCAGGCACTAATTGAGCCCGATGTAAGGTTCTTTACTTTTGTAAATTTGTCATGGATATGATTGTGCATACCTACCGATTGTATTCCATTTTAATTCAACTCAACCCTAAATAATTTGTTTTATTTCATGCAACCTGACATCTTTTATAATTTAATTTAATGTAATTTTATATTTGCATGCTACAGGATAGCGAAACATGTTCGCACATATTTTTTCATAAGTAACACCTTACCATGTACCTACCATGTTTCTTGTAAATAAACATGATTAAAATTTTTCTAACCGCAGCCTTTGGTAGAAACTGCACATAGATTTCAGAGAATACATTAAAATGCAGATGTGCAAGTTCGGATTGAAATCTACAACCTCCCCATATGAAGGCGCATGTTCATATCTAAGTATTATGCTTCCATCGCACAAAACGTAGTCTATAACAAAATTCCTAACACAATAAAACAATGTAATGACCTTGCAATATTTAAGAAAAAATTGTTCAACTATTTAATCGAAAATGCGTTTTACTCTGTTAATGAATATTTAGAATCAAAATGAACTTTGACATAGTAATTGAGAGATTTATTGTGACTTACTATAAAATATTTTATTTATTTAATGTGAATTTCGATCATTGTATTATTATTTAATTATTATTGACATTTGTATTATTGTAATTAATTAATTTGGACATTTCGCGCTGTTATGAATTTAATTATTACGAACTACCTGACTATGACATCAATTAGGTACTATACTTCCTATGACATTGTAATAATAATGTAACATTGAAATTTATAATTTGTACGTCAGTGAAAGACAAGGCATAGTGACACAATACTCTCCAACAACATCTGTAATCTACCTATGTTTTACAAATAAATCATTTGTATTTGTATAGTTATTATGTACTAACGTGCAAAACAATAGTGCCATGATGTGAAGTTTTACAATAAAGAGAGAGTGCAATGTGTCGGCACACACAGCTTTTTGTGACAATCGCGCTGCACATTATTGCTTTCAGTCCAGGAGCTTTAATGGTTATGGTTCTTGAGCTGTATTGCTACAAATGTGCTGGAACTAAGCGTGGTTACTGCCGTTTTGACATTAAAATCAGAACAACTAGCATAGCATTAGAATAGCATTAGAATAGTTATCAACAAGATTTATATCATGTTCCTCATTTTTGAGGACGTGCGTGTAGTAAAAGATTTTGAAGAAGGCTAGACCGATATGCCTGCCAGTAACTACTTAGATACCCGCAAAATTTTTAGTTGCTCTGTGACCATAGCTTGCTTGAATGAATGAATGAATGAATATACTTTTATTGCACTCAAAATAAAGTATGAAAACTTAAAACTAGATATTACAGAATGTGTACGACGAAGGCGGCCTTATCACTATGAGCGATCTCTTCCAGGCAACCTTTGGATAAAGGACACTTGATGAAGGTGTAGGGCGGTGCAATCTTAAATATTTATATACTTACACAGAAAGTTTAAATGCAAATACATAAATAAAATATGAATATACTAATACATACAATATATATGATAAATAAATAGATAAATATAGCAACTAAAATAATAACAGTGGATACCAAAGCAGACGAATGATTCTCAGAGGACAGGAAGAGATGGGTGAGAGCTTGCTGGTTCACTACGCCATTTTGAAAAACGTTTCGTTGAATTATCAATTCAATTTTGTCGTTTGATGGATGCTACAATTATCGAAATACTTTCTATCAACGTTATAAATGAACCATCGACGAATGTTACAACTTTCGAGTAAATAACGCACCGTTCGAATAAACAATCGACGAAATGTTATCGATGAATTGTAATTCGACGAAACGTTTTTCGAAATGGCGTAGTGAACCCAGCGCTTGCAACAGCGACGAAATATCGAAAACTCAAAACTAAGGTACATACATAGTAGAAATCTCGTAAATAACTGTTCTAATGTTGACCATGAAAGTTTGAAACAATATTTTACTCAATTATTTGTATTGCCCGATTTGACCAATCCTATTCCAATACTAAATCTATGGTATAGTGCTGCCATTCTGTGCAAATCTGACGTTATATATCCACGGATAAAGATTGGTCGAATTGGGCCTAAAACCTTACGTGCTATATTCTCCTTTTTTCCTAATCTATGGTGTTTTTATTTTGATTTCACCACCATCACCATATTCTACCACTCTTATACAGGTGTATTAATCTACTGTTACATTATTCGTATTCTGCCTATTATTTAGAACATCTTTTGTGGCCAAACAAAGCTAGCCGTTATGTTCGGTTATTTTAGATTCAGAGGAAGGCAAACATTTTTGTGCGAATATCGAACATTTTTGAGACAAAAGTGGTTCTAAACGATGAGTAGAAGTATTTAATTACACTCTGTATGTACTCCGATAACACTTGTTTGCAAATTATTTTGATCATATAAAACAAAAAAAATTACAACAGAACCCAATGGCGTATTCGTGCTGAAGGCCAAAGTTTAAATCGAATCGCTATGTATTATTTTATTATAACTTAAGACGACCCTAACTATCTGTTATTGCATGCCGATATTATTCGGTTAAATGTGAGAATCTGAACGCTAATATTATGTAACTTACTGTAACCACATTTACTGCATTAAATGATTTCTGAATCTGGTTCTGATTCGCTGAGCCAGCGTTTTATCTAGTAGCACTGTGATATTTATAAAAGTGTTTTTTTTTTATCTTATTGGCCGTTCCTATTAAGCAAACAAGAACGTTGAAATACTAAGCTTAGGTCTGCTGGCGGTGACTGGATGCGGAAACCGCTGAAGTGGTAGAAATACCTAGATAGAATGCCAGATGTACGTGCTTGGATTCGTACGCATGACCTCCTGCTTAGTTAGCACACTTCGCCACTGGGCTGCCATCACCCTTGCTAAGGGAACATAGAATGGTGTAATGTTATCGTTTTACAAGTGATAATATTACGCGGGAGAGCCACGCTTCGACTTGAATGGGACGGCTCGACTGGAGTGATCAACTCGTGAAGTAACGCCTCTGTTTCGCCGAGTGAGATAGTATCGGAGACCCGATCCGGGAAAGGGGTGTTCAAATGTTGGCAGCGCACGTGAGAATAAAATAAATAATAAATAAATCATTTATTTTCCTCCTTACAAAAGGGTCTTAAACCAAAAGTACAAATACATTAATTGCACGTCACTTATATGATCCTAGAGTAAGAGAGGCTGGCGTCTGAAATAGGTTTTGTTAAAAACCGGTGTTACAGGTCGCCAGGCCAAACCCGCAGAAGGATGAAGGATGAATTTATACATTGTGTACAGGTAAGTATTTGCTAGTAGGTATTAGTACAGTACAAGTAGCAAACATAGTAAAAAGAAAAGGAGGAAAAAAAAGGAAAGAAAAAATCCTATACCTATCTATAGTAGTGTATCGTAGGAATAAGTGTAGGTATGTGAAGGGTGCTGTTTTGAAGGGGTGTGAGTGGTTTAGTGTGAATATGTCGTATTTATGTCTCTAGGGTTTGTATCGTGTGTGTGTGTGTGTGTGTGTGTGTGTGTGCATGTAAGTATTTTAATGGGTGTTTATTTTAATGTTATAAGTAAGTTTTCCGTGGACTGATAATCTAACCCTTTTAGGTAGGTAACCTTGGCTTTACAACTACACCTGGGAAGAGGATAAATATCTAGAAATTTATTTAACTTATTGTAGATATAGGTAGTTCCCCAGGAAGCAGAAGAATTTTTGTGATGATGGTGTTAAGAATATCAATGGGCAGCGGCGACTGCTTACCATTTGCTGATCCGCCTTACTTATCTGCCACTAGATTCAAAATAATAATCGCCTTAACCTCATTCAGACCAGGACTGTTATTATTTCCGCTCGAACCGTCCACATTAGCGAACAAAGGATATGTGCTTTAAGAGTACGGCAAGTAAAAGACTGTGGAAGAGCATTTCACGGGCCACAAATTTACCGTGAAAACAATCGTAAAACGACTTTTATAACCGAAACATTCGCCATTGATTCACGAGACGAAACAATAAAAATACTGACTCAATCAAGCTACAGTCTTTTACGAGCATTGTAGGTGAGTAGATTTATTGTCAAAATGCCAATAAAATAATGTTTCATTTACACCTCGCCGTAAGAACCGCGTTGCCGTTAATATTTTATGGCGTCATAATATAAACATAAGGGTGGCTGTAACAAATTGAGTTTTAATATTGCCATTCCTAATTTGTTGCATTATTGCCAAAAGTATTGGTAACTCGAATGTGGGAGAGCCACGCTTGAGCGAGAACGCGCCAGCTTGACCGAAGTGACAGTCCTCACAGAAAAGCGGCGTGAAACATGTGCTGTGTTTCGCTGCGTGCATGCTGCAGGTTCAAAGGTTTGCAGCGCATTTGTGACTCGACTGGGATCCCGGGTGTCCATGGGCGGCGGCAGTTGCTAACCATCAGGTGATCCGTCTGCTCATCTGCCACCTATCAAATAAAACAAAATTTAGCGATTCTTCTCCCTGCTATAAAGTATAATTTAGCAATAGAATCAGCTTGAACGATCGGAGTGATATCATACCACGGCCTCACAAAAACCCGCGTGAAGCATGTACTGTGTTTCTCCGACTGAGTGAGGGTACCAGAGACACAAATGGGCGGAAGGGAAAAGGTTCGAAGCGCACCTGTGGCTCTACTAGTCACCATCAGGAGCCCAATTCTCGTGCTCGTAACATTTATTATCATACGGCTTAGATCACTAAATTATAGTTTTTTGTATAGTCTTCAGGTGATATTCGCCATGTTTTCAAAATATCACGAGTACGAGAATTAGTCTCCTGGTGATCTGAGTGGACGTCTGCTACCTATGTCATAAAAAAAATTTCTGCGAAAAAAAACTGCCTTCAAATACCACGAACTAAAAAGTGTAAAATAATATTTTTATCACTTTATACACTTCAAATAACACTTTATAACAGTTCACTCGAGAAAAGGTTTTACCGAAGTCGGCGCCTAATCTCTGTTGAATAATTGGTTATTGTATTAAATTACAAGATAGTATTGGGCGCCGACTTCGGTAAAACCTATTCTCGAGTGAACTGTTATAAACTGTTATTTGAAGTGTATAAAATGTATAAAGTGATAAAAATATTATTTTACACTTTTTAGTTCGTGGTATTTGAAGGCGGTTATTTTCACAGGAATTTTTTTTCAAGCTTTTTAGAGTCATGAGTGAAAAAAATTAGACACTAAAAATACCTCTTTAAAATGTGAGGGTTCTCATTTTTTGGCACCCATGTAATAATAAATGTCCTCCAAACCGATATTTCGGTCATGGTGGTCAATCTCAGAGATTGTCCATCGACGCAGGACATATTATAGTGCACAAATGCTTGCACAAACACAAGTGCACTCTCTATTCCCTTACCCTCATATTTCGATGGGACACCACTGTACCACGACCGAAGAGTAGATTTAGTACAAAATAGCTTTGGGAACACGCAGGATTTAGTTTTTAAAGAGGCGATGCTGATTAAATATAGTTTCAATAAAAATAACACATTTTTGACTGGTTTTTATTAATAAAACTTAATTAAATATTCTATGTACATTGCTGTCATAAATACCTATCATCGTTTAAACTAATTGCATTGGGAAAGTGCATCACATTTATAAAACATAACATGGCAACCATTTTCATTTAAAATTTATAAGGGCCGTGCTCTCAGCGATGATTTTGCTAGCTAACAAATATTGTATTTTTCAGTTAACAGTGTAATCCGCTTAAGGCGACGGGTAGGGCACACTAGCGACGCCAATCGATTTTAATTTTTAGCTACTAAACTGGATCTATCTTAAACAATTTCGGGATTACAACCTCTCGGCAAACACTTATACTATTTACAAACAACCATGCACAAATGTTGAGTCCGTTTTTGTACCAAAAAAATTTATTCACGCTAAAAGTGACCGCTTTTGGCGGTAGTCAATTTTTCGCGTACAAAAACCGATCCAACATTTGTGCATGGTTATTTAATAAATAGTATAAGTGTTTGCCGAGACGTTGCAATCCCGAAATTTTTCAAAATAGATGCGGTTTAGTAGCTAAAAATTAAAATCGATCGGCTTCGCTAGTGTGCCCTACCCGTCACCTTAACACAAAATATGCCTCATAAAAAATAATCGAAATACTGACGCTTGTTATTTGAATTAGTCATCACAATAAAAATTGTTTGATAAATCTGGTTTCGGATTCTTACTTTGCCAAGTAACGTAGGCGTGTTGGATAGGCCTAAGAAGATAAATAATAAGTTTTCAAGGATGAAAAATTTGTCATAATCAAACGAACTATCCAGAATTAGTTGTGTGGTGTGTAATAACCTTATTCATGTTATGTAGGATATTTTTTTTTACACAGACGCAGTATATTGTCTCTCCTCAGCCTGATGGTAAACAAAAGGGGAGCCCATGTTGCAATCACAACGGCCGCGATGTCAGAACATAACTTCCGTTGGTACTGTCTTAGTAGCCAGCGAGATGCTTCTTCACGTTTCGTTTGAAGGAATTCATATAGTAGTAAGGAGAAATACATGCACTGGCAACCAGTTCCATTTCTTAATCATTATCATCATTTCAGCCAATAGACGTCCACTGCTAAACATAGGCCTCCTCCAATGTTCTCCACACATATCGGTCCTGTGCTGCCCGCATCCAATGGATTTCTTAATGGTAAGTCGAAAATAGGAGTTGCCAATTTTTTCAGTCCGTGATGGAATGTTTTGAAGCGGACTTGGGTGAGTCTAGTGGGTGTCTTAAGCTGAGGTCCAGTGCTGCATGCCGGCCAGATAACCTACGCAGAGTTCCGCCTCTTTTCACGCAACTGTGAGCTGTTTATGTTATATTCTTGTTTTTTTTTTCATCACTTTACTTCATAAACCGCGAGAATTATAATTAATCTTTTAATAATTTTATTAATTGACTCATTTTTCCGCATCTATCTATATTCGTGTTCTTCTTACTACTCCAAACTGAAGAGGTGACGGCTGCTTTCCGAATTCGAAGTATGACTATTACACTTGAACTTGGACTATCTTCACCCACGTTCATTAATAATAATAAAAATATGAATTTTGCAATATTGGAAGAAATAATTAAACATAAAAAGTTCACTTTTTATCCTCATTTCTATAAAACCTTTTTAGTCCTACGACAAGGGTTTATGTTTACTATGTCAAGCAAAAGAAACTATTAGTTCACACTTCAAAATAGCAAGCCTTTTTTACAAACCATTATGACATATTAATACAATTGAACCAACATTGAGAATCCAAAAAATACCACTCCATCCCACGACAAAGTGAGCAAAACAAACAAACGTATAAAATTGAAACAGAAGCTCTAGTTAACAACAGTAAAATGTTATTTGACATCATATATTGAGCGGGCAGTCCCCGGTTGTCCCTTGCTTCTGTTGTTCATTTTTCTTCCCCTTTTCCGGGGCAAAACGGTAAAGAGAAACTTAATTGGGGGCTCTACCGCCGACTCTCAGGCAATGAAAAATTACGAGTAAAACGAGCATACGCCTGGGAATTTTGCGCTCATTCACAACGAAAGAAATGCCCGGGCGTCTTTACGCAGGCTTCCTTGAACTCAGATAAATGTAAGCTGACGAACGCAATTTCAATGAAATATAATGCTCATTAGAAGAGTTAATTTAATTTGGCTCTTTTAACGGAATGTCTGAAGACGCGTCGAGTTTTGCACGTTATTATACGTACTGTTGTTGGTTTTGATTCTGTTTTCCTCCAGCTGTGGAGGGAATGATTTGGGTTTTATGCGTTGAGTTGAGCTCTAAAAAAGTTGTTTATTTAATTTTTTAGAAACAGTGGTAGATTGCATATATTTGACAATCAATAATTGTAATGTATGGATTTAAATCAAATAAAGATTTTTTAAAATCGATTTTTTAATTTTCTTGATAGTAGCTTAAATATAGAACTTTCTGAACGGGAGGTCTTAGTTTCGAATCTGAAATTGCACGTCTCTAATTTTTAGTCTTTATTTATTTTTGCCATTCACGCGGCGGTAATGTCTGGGAGATTGTGAGGATTCCTGAATTCCCCTGATAGTTTTTCAAACTGTGGATAGTGTTTTCTGTGAGGCTGTGGTATGTCTTCAGTCAACAAGAGTATCAACCTTTTACTAGATAGGTAGGCTCCGGCTAGGATCATTTACCTATCTAGTTAAAAGATTGATTTACATCAAAACTGTAATATACCTAGGTGAACTTTCCGTGCGAAGGAAAAATACTGTGGGAAGTGGAGGAGATACAGTGGGAAAGAGAACCTCGGGCTCCGAACCGCTAGTTTGTAATGCATCCGGGATTTAAGGTGACGTATTGCCATTACTAGAACAGACGGCCGTTGGGGCGGAAAGGAAATCGCAGCCGCGGCAGGCCCCACACAAGGTGGACCGACGATCTGGGGAAGACGGGAATCCATTGGATGCGGGCGGCACAGGACCGATCTGTGTGGAGAACATTGGGGGAGGCCTATGTCCAGCATTGGACGTCTATTGGCCTAAATGATGATGATTGCCATTACTAGCGCCGCCAATAGATTTGTATTAGCTGTAACGATTTTTTTTTATATATAATTATAGTATTAAGGTTTTTTTGAGATGTTCTTGTGTAATATTATCTTCGTACAAGTAAGCGTAATTCTTATAATTGACCTAAGTGGCCACTTATAGCAATCATAATAATAATGGTCACGTGCAAAAAGAAAATATGAAATAATTTTGTCTCTAAAATTATAATACTTTCTTCTATGGATTCACCGTTGTTTTTTTTAAACATTACTCATTATCGCCACAATTAATATAAATCTATTGGCGGCGCTAGTTTTGTCGACCCGTCAACTTTAAGCTAAGATGACGATGATGACCTAGGTAAACTATAATAAATACAAATATTTCACAACATCACATACATTGATCTGACTCCGAGATAGCTCAAGCACCTGTGTTACGGATATCAGAATCAACAGCGGAATCACAAATATATACATATAATACTTTTCTTTTGTAAATACATACTTATAATACATACAAACAACCAGACCAATACAAACAGACATGTTCATACACACAAATGTTTGTACTGTGCGGGGATCGAACCCGCAACCCTTGGACCAAAGGCAGCGTTCACTACCACTGTTCCAAACGAGTCGTCAAACGTCGGGTTTGCAGTTAATAGCAGATATTAACTATTTGCAGTCATAAATGGTTAGTTTACCACAAATTAGAAACAAACCAGCTAATGGGTTCCAACGGGATTCGCAACGGCATGTTTTCCTTTTGCTTCCAGTTGCATTCTTCCCAAATGAGATTCAGCGTGCAAAAGATAGGGATTTCGTATTTTCCACACTAGAGCGCATAAACTTTTGGAATGCCCCTAATTGGTTAACCAGCTGGATTTGGAATAACGTCGGCTGTTCATTATTGTACTACCCGGATTTCCCTGTCTGACAATACAAGGAGAGGTTTTCGCATGTATTCGCCGCTGTTGCCGCTCGCGGTTTTTGTAGTAAACCATTTTATAAGAAAGAGAGGCAAATGAGCAAGCGAGTCACCAGGTAAATGATCAGCGCCGCCCATGGACATCAGCCACACTAGACCATCCATATATTGTAGGTATAAAATATATCTTCTCTATTATAACCTTATAGCAGTATATTTTATATAATTTGTGTAGGTTATATTGTATTATAGTAAGTTAACATTCGTATATATTAGTGTATGATAACGTGTTTATTTATTTATTTATTATCTAGATATATGTATTTATACTATAAATTTACTTAATCAATATTCAAAATCCAAAGGATTGCACCACCCTCCCTTCTTCTATCTAATGTCCTTTACCTGAAGGTTGTCTGGTAGAGATCGCTCCCAGCGATAAGACCGCCTAAATTGTACATTGTATCTCTGTATACCTAGCTTTTAAGTTTTGTATGTTGTGCAATAAAGAGTATCTATCTATCTATCTATCTACCATCAAAGACTATTTTAAGAAGAACGATCTAGCAAGATTCAATTAGGTAACTTTGTAAATGAAAACTGTAGCGCAAAGGGATTGACACACGGAGCCACGAGCGAAACGCGCTCACATTCAAACTTCGCGCCCTACGATATTCGTATTTAAACCCCAGGCCTCCCGCCAATATTCCGCACGATTGTTTGCAAGTTTCCATGTAATTCTGTATTTGTGATAAACCAAATAATACTGTGCTACCTTAAACGTGCCTACGAACTTATTAACAAACCCTGAGATCCCTTTATCAACACATCAACACCTACTTACAAAACTTAATTTGCTGGTGAAAACTTAATTCGCTAGCCTTCTACATGCATGAAACAGGACGTGTCAATCACAAATTTTGCAGTTGATAGCAGATATTAGTGTGAAAAGATATCTCACAAATTAGCCGCAGTGAGCGATGGTAGTTCGATGAATAAGAGCTCAAATCCGGGCACACGCCTATGGATTATTCAAAAGAATTTTCGAATTTCTAACCCTTGTTCTGGCGTGAAGAATATCAAAATCACCAACATGATGACCCGTTTGGAATAGTGGTAGTAACGCTACCTCTAGTTCAAGGGCTGCTGGTTCGATTCCCGCACAGTAAAAACATTCGTTTGCATGTAGAACATGTCTGTTTGTATTAGTCTATGTGTTTACTATGTATTATAAGTATGTATTTACAAAAGAAAAATCCCACTGTTGATTCTGTAATCCGTAACACAGGTGCTTGAGCTACCTATCTCGGAGTCAAATCAATGTTTTTGATATTGTGAAATATTTTTTTTTTAATTTTGAATGTGTAACCACGATCTAGCTGATCTGATTCAATAGTGTAAGGGATCCTAAAGTCTTGTCGGTAGTTGTTTTATTGGTATTGACTTTTTTAAACTTCGATCATGATAAGCATATTCTGAGCTTCTAAGCGATGGATTATGGAGTTACTCAAAACGACAACAAGAGATGTCTTGAATGAATCATCGTCATCGTCATCATCAATCACGTTATGAATCCTCAAAAGTGTACAAACTAAAACCCAACTACACTCGAGAGAAACCAAATCGACTTGTGACTATTTTTAATACAAACATTAGTTTGTTTATATGAGGCTTCAGAGGCCTATAATTATAAAGTGATAAGTAATCGTTTAACAAGCCCCCAGAAACATGCCAATTTTCTTAAAATTAGGATTGTGCAATTTGTTTGTCTTCCTCCATGCAGTATTATGGGATGCGAAAATCAACCATAATTTCCTTTTTTTTTTAAGAAATCGGCTCGTTTCTGTAATCTGTTAAAATAATTGACAAACAAACAAGCGAGTCACCTGATGGAAAGTCATCAACAATCAGATGAAAGTAAGTGTTTCGTAATTATTATTTGCTTTAGTTTTTAAACATTATTTTTATTTTTTTTATATTTCAATTATAGTTCATTACTTCAAGTTTTAAACTTTCATGGCCACTAATATTAGTATTACCTTACCGTAAATAACTATTTTAAGTCTCCTAGAGGACGCTGTAACCGAATCGATGTGGTCGTGAAGTCATGTAGCCAATAACCAGCGGACAATCAAAGCTCTTTCAGCGACACCTTATTTGTCGAATTATGATAATTAGTTTAAAAGTTATAAGGGAACAGATGAACATACATACATTTCAATATTATCTCCCTCCTTTTTGCTTCGTCATAGTCGGGTAAAAAGTCGCCATCTCTCAACCGCGGCGGTGGCTGACGAAAACTGCTCCGTGTGTTATACCTCTTAGAGGCTGCTTGCATTATTCACATGCCTGCGATTAGCTCGGATGCACCACATACGTTGCATTTACATGGCTAAGAGGCCTAAATATTTCGGACGCAAATTTGTCGGGCGTTCCTTTCAAGGTGTTTGATATGGTAATGTTACGATGAGCCGTTTTGAAGTGCTTTGAGTAAAGGATGTGTAAGAAAATTCAAGTTTTCAGTGGAGTGCTATTAATTTAAACTTATTTTTAGTAAATTTCCAAACTATTCTGAATAAAAAAGAAAATTGATAGTGCATATTCAAAATTTTGTATATTTAATTATATTAAATTGTGCATTCCTTACCAAATATGATTGAAAATTTAAAAAAAGTTTTCCCACCTAGGCGACTGATATTACTGCATTTTATTAACCTTATGCCATCCTATCTTTTTTAAAGGTGGAGTGAATCCTCCTATTGAGTAATTTCGATCATAGGATTCGTCTCAACTCTAAGCTCAGTGCTAAGCCAAGAAGCTCATCCCATGATCAATTCAAACAAAACTGGTTTGCGATAAAACAGCGCCCGACCGTTTTGCGTCAAAAAGTGTTTACCTGGGTGTCATTCCAGCTAGCCAAATTCATCTGAGGCACAATTCACCCAATCTTTATCCAACGATAAATCTTTGATATAGCGCAGTTATATGCAGTGTAAAATAATAACCAGTTCTACCAACTACTCATCCAACAGCCTACGCCTATTCCAATGGTAAATCGTTAGACCGCCAATTTTGACAGAATAAGTAATATTGTAGAGAATTCAAAATGGCGTTGTTTGTCACAGCTGTTTTTGACTTTTGGCATTACCCGTATAACCCTACTTAACAAAAATATCACGGTGTTATTACCATGAGTCACTAAACAATACATATTGTGTTTTGCCAGTTTATAATGTCGTTCATTTACTCATGAAACAATAGCTATACCGGCTTTGGGAGAACACAACTAAAATAAAGGAACGGAGTAAATTATCCTGCGGATAGTTATTGTCTTATAACTGTCATGTTGGTTGAAATCCGCCCTTTCGAATTGCAAGTTATGACGGCTTCTCAGAAATTACCCGGACAGCTGCATACACCAGCACAGTCAATGTTTTTTTTATGTGAAAGGGACGCAAATGAGAAAGCGAGTCACCTGATGGTAAGTGATCACCGCCCGCCCATGACCTCAGCCACATCAGAAGGAGTGGAGATGCGTTGACGGCCTTTTAGGAAGGTATAGACTAGTTTGTTGAAGATCTCAATGTTTAATGATTTCCTCAACTCATCTCGTATAATGTACGTAGGAGTAAACACCGGGTGCCAATTTAATTAATTACAAACAAGGAGGTGCGAGTCAACGGGAGGGCATCATCAAATCAAATTATGGTAATGGAGTTATCGAATTCAGGTGTACCTACGTTGAAACAAGTCTAGCATGACCGGAGAGATGTGAGTGATGGGTCTTATAGCTTAAAGTGTAATCGGTCGTTTGGTCAAAGGAATTATCCTTTGACCTTTATATTTATGATTATAGCGCATGTTTTTGATAGCAATGTCAGCGCTGTGGATCAGAACGTACGTTCCATGCGGGAGGCCGTACCATCTACAGGATAATTTACTCCGTTTCTTTATTTTTGGAATGATTGTGTCCTTTCAATTCCGGTATAGTTATAACATGCCATGCCAGTCCTTCTGCGAAGAACACTGCGCATAGATCTCCGTAGTATTGTAATATAAGCCTAGTTTTCTTTGTAGGTATATCAGATAATTCACGTGTTTGTATGTTTTTTGATATTGTTTTATTATTTTTTTTACTTTTGTTACCGCCTTGAATTACGTAATTAGGCTTAAGGACCTGTGTAATTAATTAAATAAATAAATAACTTTTCTGAACTTAATCTCACGCACTGTTAGCGTTACCTTGTTTCACGAGTAAATGAACGAATGACATTATAAACCGGCAAAAAAACAATATGTATTGATTTGTGATTCATGATAAATATACTGGGATATTTTTGTTAAGTAGGGTCATACAGGTATTGTCAAAAAACAAAAACAGCTGTGACATAGACAAAGCTATTTTGGATTTTCTAGGATATTACAAATTCTGTCAAACTTGGCGGTCTAACAATTTACCATCAGAATAAGCGTTGAATGTTAGATAAGTAATTGGTAAATTTTTATTTTTACATAGCTTCCCTCAGCATTCTATACCGCATCTATCATGGGCAGTACTCTGAAGAACTGTTTGACCTACTCCCAGTAGCCGAATTCTTACATCGAACCACTCGCAAGCGATTGTCATTCCATCCTCATCATCTCGATGGATGGCGGTCTAATACTGTGCGTTTCTCCCGGAAGTTTCTACCACGTACCTCAGTTCTGTGGAACGGTTTGGCTGCAGGTATATTTCCGGACGGCTACGACTTAAGGACCTTCAAGAGAAGAGCGTACTCTTTTTTAAAAAGGCCGGCAACACATTACCGATCTCTTTAATTTCGCGAATGTTCATGGGCGGCAATGATTACTTTCCATCAGGTGACTCGTTTGCTCGTTTGTCCGCCTCTAGCATATAAAATAATGCATATAACTGCGCTATATCATAGATTTATCGTTGGATAAAGATTGGGCGAATCGGGCCTTAGATGAATTTGGCTGGCTGGGGCGTGACAAATCACTTTTTGACGCAAAACGCCCGTTTTATAGCAAATCTGAGATTGCATTTCTGGGTTTTCACCTCCCATCAGGTGTATTACATACATATATACATATGCTCATATACCACTTTTCATATAAATAAAATAAAATTAACCTTTTTTGAGACAATAATATCATCAGTACCCATTTTTAGTCTCCAGAGCGCAACCTATTTCATTTTAATTAATTTATTTTCTGTGATGAATTCAAGACATTAAAATGGAAAATCATAGTAGCGATAACTTGATTACTATGATGGACGCCTTTGCCCTGCACTGGGACAGTATTTATAGGCTGATACTTTAAATGGAAAAGATATTCTTGTAACCTCTATATTATTGTTTTGTAATAGGTTAGAGTTAGGATTTGAGTATGCTAAGACATTTTATAGGTGTAAGGCCAAATACTTTATAAACCAAAAACAATTGATTTTCTATTTTGTTTTTTGTCTGGGACTTCAGGAGCCCAATTCTCGTGACGTGGATATTTGGTTATCATACGATATATATGTCACCGACATATACATCGCAAAACCATCGTTTTTTTTGTATCGTTTTCAACATCCGCCATGTTTTTTTCATATCGAAAATCCCGAGAATTGGGTTCTGAGCAAGAAAAGCATCAAAAATGGATTATTCGTTTTATTCATCATCGTTTGTTTATATTTATTTACAACGAATTTATCACAATTTCACAGTCATTACATACGATACTATTTACAAAAATTACAAATTATCAATTTCGACTAGTTTAATCTACAGTTCTATACACAACTCTCTGGTCCAGGTATTTCTTCGGCTATAAGGTGTTCTCTCCTACTTAAGGTCATAGTTCCACTCACTAGTGGTTTGCTGGCTACTGACGCCCTCGGCGGTGATAGTAACTGTGAACAAATGGAAAATATTAACCGAATATCCACAAATTACTTCATTTAATATTACCGTGGGAGAGCCACGCTTCGGCATGAATGGGCCAGCTCGACCGGAGTGATACCACGTCCTCACAGAAAACTGGCGTGAAGCAGCACTGCGCTGTGTTTCGCTGCGTGAATGAGGGTACCGCAGGCCCGATCCGGGGGAAAGGGGGGTTTAAAGATTGGCAGCACACTGGTGTCGCGGGAGTCCATGGGCGGCGGCAATCGCTTAATTAATCCGTCTGCTCGTCTACCACCTATCACATAAAAAAGACAAAACAATATAACGCTCAGGTAGTTATGTCTTAAGAAAACGGGATAGCTCATCATCATCATCTCCGTGTTTTTTACTGGTTGTATCCCAAGCTGTCGCTCTGGAGCTCAGGGTCTGCATTCTTGAGTCAACTCCTGCACTTTACACGGTGTTCATCCATAGTGTTCAGATTATTGGCACGCATGTCGTCCCAAACGACGTCAAGCCCCACTTTTTCTGGTCTACAGTATTTGACAGGATCCGGCAGTGGTGGCATGGCCAGATACTGACCGGATGGCGCAATTGGTAGTGACCTGCCTCTTACGCCAAAGGTCGTGGGTTCGATCCCCACCCTGGACAAACATTCGTGCGATGAACACTTGTGTTTGTTCAGTGTCTGGGTGTAATATATGTATTTAAGTATATATTTGTGTTCCTCTGTTGTCTGATATCTGTAACACAAGTGCTTAAGCTACTTAGTACGGAATCAGGTCAACATAGAGATGTTGTATGAGATGTTGTGAGATACCTGTATGCCACGTAGCTGCCCGGTTTTACCAGGACATGGCCGTAACAGCGTAGGCGACTTTCACTTTTTGTTTTATATAATAGGTGGCAGACAGGCAGATGGATCGCCTGATGGTAAGCGATTGCCGCCGCCCATGGACACCCTCGACACCAGTGGAGTCACAAATGCGCTGCCAACCTTTAAATTCTCCCGGATTGGGACCCCGGTAGGTACCCTCACTCACGCAGCGAAACACAGCACAATGCTGATTCACGTCGGTTTTCTGTGAGGCCGTGGTATCACTCCGGTCGAGCCGGCCTATTCATACCGAAGTGTAGCTCTCCCACAGTTAAAGCGGCAGTTAGTCTGTTATGTCACGTACACGAAACCTGGAGGAGGTTACGTAGACAACCTGTTTTAATGTCTGGCCATGTTACTACTGCCAGTGCCCTTAAAATGTTTGCCGGGCAATCTTCTATAGTGGCATTTGAAGTGGTGAGGATATAAGAGATGACAAGCATGCTATAACTTCACCAATATGGTTGCCAAAGACTGTGCGAAGTGGAGAAGTTGTAGCAAAAAAGTGGACCTGAAGTGAGTTCCAAAGCACCAGCTATGGTCATAACCGTTAAGATGATATTGACATTTTTTTTTTATGTAATAGGTAGGCAGACGAACAGACGGATCACCTGATGGTAAGTAATTGCCGCCGCCCATAGACACCCGCGACACCAGTGGAGTCACAAGTACAAGTGCGCTGCCAACCTTTAAAACTCCCCTATCCCCCGGATTGGGCCTCCGGTACCCTCACTCACGCAGCGAAACACAGCACAGTGCTGCTTCACGCCGGTTTTCTGTGAGGATATATCACTCCGGTCGAGCCAGCCCATTTATGCCGAGGCTTGGCTCTCCCACGGTCAACATGATAATAATATTACAATTAATATGGAAGTAGAAGTCAAGCCCATTGACAACATGAAATGCTTGTAGTTCTTCACGCTACAAATATCAAGTTTGCCTTAAATCAATCATGGCAGTTTAGAAAGCACTAAAAAGAGTCAAAATGTTGCCGTTAAATTCAGAAAGTAAAAACCGAATCAAAATTGAATTGTATCATACTCATACACACACAGAACCCTTTAAAATAAAATAAAATTAATAAACGAAAATGGCTTTATTCAATTTAAATCAATACAGAACATTTATGAATGGCAAATGTTATGTAATCTACCGCTGATTCGGAATGTCAAATTCTACCGAGAAGAATCAACAAGAAACTCAGTAGTTATGTACTCTTTTCAAATAATATGGTAATTACAATTTTCATTCTTATACAAATTATAATTACAGTGACAGTATGATATATAATGCTTATAATCAGTATCGTTTAGATAAATCGTCATAGTAAAATTATCAAATGAAATTATACATTAGAGGACAGGCGAAGAGATCAACATAGTCCAGGAATCCTTATCATGTAAATAATCATCTACTTTATAGTAGCCTTTCTGCATTAGGCAGTTTTTTACATGCAACTTAAACTTATGTACCGGTAAATCAAATTTTTTTCGAGGTAACTTATTAAACATTTCTAATGCTCAATCCTACAAATGAATTTCCAATTTTATGAAGTCTTAAGATTTCTAATCAAGTAGATAATTCATAATATTGGTATTTACTTGAAACAATTTCATTCGGGATATTTCTCATCAAACTATGGAAAATATTTAAAAAGATCAATGTTTTTTTTTGACATAACATTCTGGTCACCAGTTGTACTTGACAGTTACGATTGATGAGTTATTTCAGATTTTTTTTTATTAAATCACATTCTTATTTTATTTCGATAAGATATCACAATGCTGAAACCAAAAGTCACCTCTAAAATATACGCAATATGTGAAGAGAAAATCAAATCAATCTATTCGATTATAATTCGCTAAAGATGTAATGTTATTCGTAGCTGCTGTGCTACGAATTTCGTCATGTGCTACGACGCGTCATTAACTGCGAATGCTACGAAGCCGTAGTGCTTATAAAGTCACTGTGATTAAATTATTACGAAGCGTACCTATATAATTTTAATTACATTAGCACTGTGGGCACTACATATTATAACACTCTAATCTACACGATTAGAGTTATATTTTTAGTTTCTGTTTACTGCACAGTGGTGTAAGCAAGAAAGCATTTGGAAAATAAACGGCTGCATGTTTTGTCCATCTTTTAACGGTATAATCGTTGATTTGCGTTTGCCAACACAGTGCTTCCAACATTTTTTTCTACAATATGTCGACCTGCTGGCTATATTCTATCTTATCTTATATTAAAACTGTAGGTACTACAAACCAACATTCAACATAAGTCATTTCGGGAATGTTTCTAATATATGTATACGTAGCCGTAATTACTGAAATTGCCTTCATATACTCCGTGAAAATGTGAACATATTTGTCTTAATTACTGCCATCGTTCACTTCATCGCTTTGCAAATTTTATACGCCAACCTCATTAGAATTTCAGAGAAAATATAAATGTTTTGTAATTACAGAATGGGTCTGCCATGACAATTAAACCTAGGATAAAAATAACATCACTTTTTTTTGGTTTGTATTGTAAAACGGATGTGTATCGATAAAGAATTCAGTAGCTTTTATTCATACTGAATGTATACACTTTTTATCCTGTATTCGAAAAAATGTAGAGCGATTAATTTTAATTTCTATTTCATAAAAAATGCGGAAAACAAACATTTTATGGCTTACTGCTTTACTTTTAGTGCGAAAAAGTTATTCTGAAAATATTTTATTTTAATTTTTTTTAATTCTACTCTCGTGAATTCACTTTGGACTCACTGCGTGGGTCGCTTTTTGCTTTTATTTTTAGTAGTTTTAGTTCTAAATTCCTTTTAGCCATCGGGTTTATCGATCATTTAGATTTTAGTAATATTATGTGCTCTTTCTATCCACAACGAATGTTTCACATTAGTGTGCTTATGTTACTTGGTAAAGCCACATCTTTCTTAATATAAAAGTGTTGATATCGAGTTTGATCTAGACTATAAGTAAAGTAAATCAACTGCTTTTTGTTGCTGAGTAGGTATCTAATTGAAAAAGGTGTTATTTTGTCTGCAATTTTGATTTAACGTAGGTATAGGATATTATTTAAATTAAACATCATTAATTAAACAAGCAAATACAGAAAAGTAGTAGGTGCCCCTAGGAAATGTATTGAGTCCACCTTGAGTTTCTTGTTGATTTCAAGAGAATATTCCTGAGAATTCGATGTTGTGAACCAGCGCGATAGATCTGATATAAATTGCCATCAAATCTGCGGGACAGTTTGTCACCTCAATTTTAAACTTAAGGAAATACTGACTTAGAAATTACTATGATAGTAATAGTAATTAATGTCGCTAAGTGAACTCACATTCATTAGTGACGTTTCATTATTGTCTGGCCGAATGGCATTTTTAATTCCTAAAATATAAGTTCGTAAAACTCATAGCCCACGTTAGAACAAGACAAACCTCTGTGGTTTTATGTGCTATAATATGTAATATTATTTGATGATAAATAAAATAAAGATGTCCTATAGCTGAATCTAAATTAAAAACAGATATTTTATTTTCCACAAAAATGTACTGATAAAATTTAAAAAAAGGACAAAAAAAGAAAAAAATGTATTTTTTTCCATGTTTATATGACTAAAATAACTAGCCCATTAAAACTTGAAAAATGATTACTTGTCGTACAACATTCAGATGATCATTTATACACCGTGATTTTTTTGATATCCTAAGAGTTAATGATATTATAAATCGCCTTTTCATCCAAAGTGGCCAGCTGATGGATGTAATTTGTAGAGTAACTGTTTTTTTTATATTTTGCACTATACCTCTATATTATATTTTTTGACTAAAGGTTTGAAATAAAAATAAATAAAATATAATATGCTTTATTCAGAAAAATCCGTAACCATATAGTTGACGGGGCTTCCCGGTAAGTATTCAAATATACTTGTAAAGGGAATGCCTCGCTTTTCATCCACAGGTATATCAATTAGGATTTTAATTTAAGCTTAAATATCCAATATTATAAAGTAATACTTTCTGTATAAATATTAAGGTATTGCGAGTTAAAGCTAGACTTAATTTAAATGTGTTTACGTGTGCTTCCGAGAGAGTATATGAGTATGTATGTGTGTGTAAAAAGTAACTAATGGTCTTATATCGCCAAAATGTGTTTTTGAGAAATACTTAACTTAACCAAAAGGTAAAATACGGATTAAAAAATCGGCACAAATTTCATATTTAAAAATATGTACTACCATGAAAGTTAAGGGATATCAAAAGAAGCACGTTGTATAAAAAAATAACCAAATCAAAGTTCACTCACGCTCCTTTGTTCCTGTTGCGAGAGCGCCGAGTGATCGCTCGCGCACCACTCCTCGCTTGTGAGTGGTCCATTTTTGACAGCTTCGCTCTTCACAGGAGGACCCCCGTCTGAAATGAGAATTGACGCTCAATTTTGGAGCGGCTGTGTGCATTTTTGTTCGAGTTTAACACGACCGTTGAAATAAGAGTGTTTGAGAGTTATATTTTTTTGTTTTTGGCCATTCGTGATATGATGCACATTTGTTTTTACATTGCAAAGTAATTACAACTTACTGGTTTAATTAAAAATCGATTGCCTTTCGACTACGGCAGCAAATGTGACGGTATTACTAGGTATGCATGACATACGTGAATGCACTAATGAGTGCACAAGTGTAAACGTGAACACAAATGCAATTTTAACACAAGTCAAGTACTTATTCAGATTTCATTCCAAGATTTACAACCTTTTGATATTTTTAGAAAATAGTTTAGAGGCAGCCACATCAATATGTTGAAATAAATTAAAAATTTAAAAACCTCCCACAAAAATTTAAAAAGTCCAAAAATAAATAGAAACTGCTGTTCCTTCAAAATATTATATATTAGCGTAACGTTTTGTTAAAGCGCGCGTTTTATAGGTAGGTGAGGAAAGGTTCCCCGACGCGACAATATTTAACCAAAAATGTTCATACGTAGGACAGTCAAAACGGTTCGATTTATTTATGGTATTTTAAATTTTTGTCGGGGGTTTTTGAATTTATAATTTATATTTTATTTTTTGCTTTTTCAAAAAGACTCTCTTAGTTCTATTATACTTATGTCCAAATCAGTTTCCGCTTTCAATAGGCACCCCACTCGAGTATATCCTAATAATTTATGGATTTTATCATTTTACAAGAGCGGCCATCTTGGTTTTGAAATTTACCATAGTATTTTACTACACAAAACCATAGTATTTTACTACGTTTATTTGATACCTATATCGAGGGGTGTTGTCATACAGTGTGTTAATCCGACATTTTATGACGTCGGCTATCTTGGATACATTTCCATCTAACATAGCTAAGAACACCTCTGATCAATTCACCTTTCAAACAAAAAAAAAACAAATTCAAAATCGGTTCATCCGTTCGGGGACTGCGATGCCACGAAAAGACACACACACACAAACACAGACACGTCAAACTCATAACACCCCGTCGATTTTTCCTCGGGGGTTTTAAAATAAGATAATAAATTGGACAGATTGTTGCAATGAATGCATTGAATGCATGGCATCTTCATTTCATTAATTAATGTATGTGTGTGTGTTTGAACACGATGAGCAAGTCTTTTTTTTGGGTTTGGTTAGACATTCATGGTCATGATGACCTGTGCTACTTGTCACAATAATGTTACCTGGTGGTGGATTTAATATGTCTGGCTGGGCCTGTTTGGGCGGTTTCAATGTATAGGCGACTACATACTGTCCGTCACCTGCGTTCAGCTGTAACTCTGATGACTGTTGTTTCGTTGGAGGCGTATTCCTATAAAAAATATAAAGGGTCTTATTCATAAAATAGTGAGCCCACCCTCACTTCAATTCGGGACATTA
This sequence comes from Marasmia exigua, assembly GCA_019059595.1. Lineage (NCBI taxonomy): Eukaryota > Metazoa > Arthropoda > Insecta > Lepidoptera > Crambidae > Marasmia > Marasmia exigua. The sequence goes on along the minus strand of CM032477.1, from coordinate 12,787,653 downwards.
GTTCCACTTTGTACCAGTAGATAGCACTAGGTGTCGATCACATCGCGCAAGCAATTCGTGTTTTCGGTTTACCTGTAAGCGTAGCCGCTGTCTGTAGAATATTCCTTTTTAAAAGTTTGTTAACTAATACAGTGTTACAACGCAGTTTCCATTCTATTTTTGTATGATTTTTTTATTGTTTCAAACGTCAAAACTGCTCTATAACACCATTTTAGCTAACAAAGGTTTATTGAACGTATGAATAAAGCTTATGAGTTGTACCACGACGACCTGTCGAGTTACCTTTGTTAGAATTTAGACCGTCCTTATGTCTGGGACACAACTGTTATTTTTGCACTGCGTGGGGTAACTTAACCTGACGCTGCCTGTACAGGTGGCGTTATTTAAAATAAGCGGTTCTAATAGGGTTTACAAAGAAAGGGATTCATGACTGAATCTGTACCTCTGTCCCTTTCAAATGCACTATGTCTGTTTTATTAGAATGTCAGATATAGATATCTGACATCCTTTTCTTCTGGATTGTGGACATTGATTTTCAAATTTACCTTTTTTTTCTTATGAAATATCCTGTGGATACCGCGGCACATGTGCACACGACGATTGTGAGCAAGATTGACCAAAACGCCACTTTGGATACACCGCCCATAATGTTCATTCCACCATCTGTTAAAAAGATTACGAGGCAATTCTTAGCGGGTCGATTTGAAAGTGGTCATGTTACATTTCCTGGTCGGTCTGCGACTGATGATAAAAATCGTAAAATTGAAGAGAACAGAATACTTTTGTCATTGTTTATTATTGATGCTTAAAACAAAAAAAATATTTTATTTATCATGGCAATCTGCCGGGATAGAACAACTGAATGGAAACAATTTTGGTAAAAAGAAAACCGGCCAAGTGCGAGTCTGACTCGCGCACCGAGGGTTCCGCCGTACAAACGTAGCGGTTTACAATCGAAGTGTCGGTATAAACAGCTGTATCTTTTGATCGCGTTAACTTAGAAGTTTGATTTTTTCACAGCTTAAAGTGACAGTAGACCTAAATATTTGGTTTAAATTTCAATTTGATGCCTTTATTCGTTCGTGAGAAATAAGGTTGTAAGTTTCATTTTATTAAAATATTTTTATTTTATTATATGACTAAAAAAATTAGATTTTCGCAATTTTTCCTATATTTGCATTATATGACAATGCTTCATGCCAAATTTTAAGATTCTGAGTTTAAGGGAAGTACCCTGTAGGTTTTGATTCCTTTGCGAGTGTCGAAAATTTGTTGAAAATATCGACATAATCGGCTGTATCTTTTGATTGGCTGGGCTTAGGAGTTTGATTTTTTCACAGCTTCAAGGGACAGTAGACTTGAGTAATTAATATAAATTTCAGCTTCATACCTACACGCGTTCCTGAGAAAAAGGGTCTTGACAGACGGACGGACGGACAACAAAGTGATCCTATAAGGGTTCCGTTTTTTCCCTTTGAGGTACGGAACCCTAAAAAGTACGTATCTACTTAATTTTGTATTTTTGTTTGATAATATTATACATAGATAGAATTCATTTATTTCAACTTAAGTTCACACATGTCAACAATTATTTAAAATTAAAATATACAATTATTATTATTGTATTTCTAATTGATTTAATGTCTAATGGTTTGCTCATTAGGCAGCAATTAAACCATCGCAAAATGATTTAGGTACCGACAGTAAAACATTTCTATTATTTTTATAACAAATTCCGCTCTGCTTTGGAGGAAAGTCTAAGTCAAGGGTGGTGACTTTAAAACTATGTAGACGATTAACAGAGGTGCACTGTCTCTGTTGTCTTCATCAGCGGTTAAATAATTTACCGTCTCGTCTAGACTAGAACTGCAACAGATGCTGACAGGGAGAGTTCACAATCCTTTAGCTAATTTCGGAGCAAAGATAACAAGCTGATATTTATCCAGTATCAAGAGTTTAAGTTTCTAAACTTTAAATCAGCAATTTTGAACAAACTCTTTTAGTTTTTGAATTCTGATTGAAACTAAAAAATATGGGAACTTTAAAATATTCGTAGCTAGCAGAATAATAAAATTTCAATGGCGCAAGCGGGTTTATAGACTAACTTTATGAAATTGATGGCTGGATGAGCTGACAAAAAATATATACCATGAAGTCGGTTAAAAATGGATAACAATCCGATAATTGAAAATAGTTCGTTAAAATTTTTTGGTAAACCTGTTTTTTTATCCTTTAGGTATTTTAGTTAGAAACGATTTTTAAAACAATAACTAAGCGGGACATGATATAGGTGACAGATGTCAAAATGTATACATTTTTACGTTAGTCTCTTTCTAACGTGTGAGTCACGTATAACTCTGTCCTGCTGTCACCGATATCATGATAAAGCGAAAGGAGTAGGTATAGTTACTGTCAAAAATAGTTAAACATTCAAATAGTCTTACCCGTTCTCCTCTCAGGGTCCTGATAAGCCAACGCATGGACCATGATCCTATCGGAAGCTCCTTTATCATTTCTCGAGTGCACCGTGATTCTGAGTGAGTTGCCACTTGACCAGAGTACTGCTGCTGGCACCAGAAATAGTGCAACTCCATCTGTCAAGGAAAAATATGATGATTTTTTTTGTGGTCAATAGGCCAACGCTTGACCACAATCGCACTTGATGGAAAGCGACGATGAGGTCTAGGATGATACGCGTTTGCCTCAATGATGCCTGTTCACTCTTGCCTTAAAAATGTCCAAATTATAGTGGTCAAGAAAAACAGAACTCGGAAAGGAGTTCCATTCCTTAGCCTTCCTTAGAAATATGTAAAAGGCACGCAAATATTTACTTCAATAGTAAATGTTCAAGTTAAGTTTTGTAATATTTCGAAAAAATATCTCCACTGAAAGGTTTACACCCCTTTACCATTTTTTTTGCTATCATTACTTTGGAATATGGCTGGAGTCGTGAACCAATTAATTTGTTATGAAGAATGCGAGAAGTATACAGTACCTACCAGGTTCATTAGCAAATATTTCCGGGCTTCCAGTCCTACCAACTACAGCAAATTTCCATTTTATCTGATTACCTATCTTACCACGGGACTTCCTGGCGGAGGTCTTTCGTGTTTAAAAACCGCAGTGTTTGTTCAAAGACGGCAATGGAAAAATGATTTATCTGGCGATCAGTATACCTACTATCCTTACCAGTTTCATTAGCAGTGACATTGAACCGGACGATGCCAGTATCAGAGTCCAAAGCCTCCAGTACGACCAGCTGTGGTAGACCACCGTCGTACCCAGTGACGCATCGCACCACGAGGGAGTCTCCCATGTTATCCTCGTGGTTGATGTCTTCGATCCAGTTCGAAGAGTTGCCAGCGGTCACTGAGCAGTTTCTTGGTGGGGATGGACGAGCTACGAACATAATGTGACATGAGAAACATGAGATACCCTTTATTCAAAATTAACTGGAACCTAATCAAGACATTTCAGTGCAGTCATGGAGATTTATTAGGAGGCCAGCGTGGGGCATCCAAAATATTACTGAAAAGCTGAAGTTGACCGTAGCCTAAAGAGTTAAAGGCTCGAATGGTTCAGCTAGGTACAACACAGGGACGCAATGCTATTTGATGTTAGATAGCAAGGTCCACTTTGCATGGCTGAGCTAGCGAAGAATAATAGAAAAGGTTTTATGAGTTTTTAAGAGATTATGAGACTTCTAAAGTTTTTTTTACCTGCCGGCACAATTTGGAAGACGCACGGCTGCTCTTGTCGCCCAACTGAGTTGGAACCTCTGCACGTTAACGCTCCGTAGTCCCTCTCACTAGCTGGTGTGTATCGAAGCTCACTCACACTGCCATTAACAGTGGCTGTGAAAATTAAACCTTCTCTTAATGTGGTAGAATGCATTTTAGCTCCCTGTAGGTTTGAAATTCACTTATAGGTTTATTTGTACTGCACGTTTGTATTGAAACGTTGTTACGATATAGGGTATCGCACGGAAACTCCGATACAGGAAGCTGGACTGGTTTTGTTCCTAAACCGTATTGCGGCATAAATGTGCCTTAAGGCCGATTCATCCAACCTTGCTCCGATACTAAATTTCTGGTAAAGCGCTATCATTCTTTATAAATCTGACGTTATACCATACATTTATCCACGGATAAAATACAGGATGCATTATTTAACCACGTATTCCATCAACCATTCTGAACAATGTTGTTTCAAAACTTTTCAAAAATCATCGAACATTTTTTCGACTCTCCATACAAAATAACCAAATCACGTGTCCAACTTGTATGAAAAGTAATTTTTGCTAATACAATTTTCCAAAAGTCGAAGAACAAATGTTGTTCATAAAGATTGGTAGAAGACGTGTTTGAAGGGATGTAAATGTTTACAGATACACCCTGTATTATCCGTGATATGTAAACCAAGACCAGAAGCCCAATTCTCAGGACCTGGTATAGATATTGAATTCGATATTTGTATGAAAATCTTTCCTTCGAATTCCATGTCTAGTGCAAGCGAACTGGGTTCCAAGCCCTCACTTACCGTATCTTGCCGGCGAAACGTTAAAACTTTCCCCACTGTTGTTGAATTGCCACAAGAACGTGACGTCAGCAGGATCAGCGTGGACAGAGCAGCGCACGCGCAAGGCTTCGTCGATTGCCGCCCCCACAACTTGTGGGGAAGAATCACCGCATACTGGGGCATCTAAATAAAAAATAATACATTTTATTTACAGATGACAGCGTTGGTAGCTTTCTGGATAAGACGTTGACGCCTTTTCAATGAGGTCTCTAAGTGAATTGTACCTCTTTCTTAAGATAATAAAGTTTAGTAAAAAAAAGTAAAGTAACAGCCTACATACTGTCCCACTGTAGAGCAAAGGCCTCCATCATAGAAATCAAGTCATCGCTGCTATGATGGGAAAAGACATAATCACCACACTTGCCAAATGCGGATTGGTTATCACAAACCCGAGCTATATTCGAAAAATTCTAAACATTCATTTTGCTCGACCCGGGAATCGAACCCAGGACCCCGAGATCACGGCCCGGTACTTAAACCACTAGACCAACAGGGCGACCAAGAGAATAAAGTTTGTTCAACCCTAACTCCTAGGTCGTAGGAACCAAGCACCTCATAGATTTTTTAAATATAATGAATTTGCAAATAATTAATAATTAATGTACAATTTCGGCGGTCTAATCGCTGGAAGCAATTTCTACCAGACAACCTTCAGGCAAAGGACATTTCATAATCTTGTTTACTTTTTCCATAAATTACAAAATATCAACTTAACGTGGTTTCATATCCTATATGTGCATGCAGAGGCGGGAACCAGTGAATCATATGTCATAAAAGAATTTCAAGAATGGTCGCGTGACACTTTTCGGGTTTGATTTATTGTTTTAATGATTAGATTTTATTTCAGTTAATCTACTAGGTATTTGAAATGTAAGTATTATATACATCATTTATATGTGCGTGTTGGACTACGCGCAATGTAGAGTTCTGTTTTGGCTCATGATGGAGGTACATTATATTACCACGGCAAAAATTAGTCCACAAAAGGTGTTATGTAGTGCCGAAATAGCATACCCAGCGAAACCCACCAGTGAACTCACACCGCGGAGACGATAACGGCCTATTACAGGACGGTGACTATTAAATCTTTAATATTCCCAACAGATTGCCACGTTATACTGGCGGGTTATTTAGAAATAAGATATGTAGAACTAGAATGGGCCGTGATTCTCCAGTTAGTCGCCTGTCTCGCATATACAACGATTTAAGTAAAAAAATGCCTGAACTTGACTTCAATTTCCAAAGCCACCCTAAGTTCATAAACTCTCTCAACATGCGTGACGGATGATTGCTGACGGATCTTAGCATTCGTGATTTGTTTTCTGTTACTATTTTATTATGTATGTAAGATTTGTGCAACTCGGTTTGTGCATGCACTTTCTATGGGACCAGTGACCACTGACAGTGTATGCGACATGCGCAGTTGTCATCTGATGCGACCGAGCGGGTGAGCAGGTTGCGGATAGCTCGCCCTCCCCCATACCCACCTCTTTGCTTGAGGACGGGAGAGGGTGTCACGTTGACCCCGGACAATAGATGGCTGCTCCGAAACCCAATCCCAGGCTAGGAGCATTCCTGACAACCTCAAACCCATGCTCCCCGCCTCATCCTCGAACCACCCTAACTCACCTTATCCTTCCCCTCATGTCCTGGAGGAGTTAACCTCGACTCTAAAAAACCCCAATCTAAGGTGTCATCCGACCCGTGCCGATAGATGCATGGCCGAAGGGATGTTCGGTCGAGAACGGAGGGGCCTCGAAACCAGGCGAAATCGAGGTCTATTTAGCCTTACCCCTGCAAGCGGGGCTCTGCAGGGGTGGACCTTTACTTCCCTAGCTTCTCGTGGGAACTATATGGATATTATTGACATTATAGACAACCATTTAAATTCTACCGAAGAGGTACCAGGTACCTCTGAGGCTATGCTCTTTGGTAGCGATACTGAGGAGCATACTATCACTGCCGAAGCACCTGGGACTGATGGACCGGGTACTTCTAACGCGGAGTCGACCCCTCTGGGTGCAACGCACCAAAGGGACTCGTCGACCAAGGGGCCAGAGAGTAAACCCAGGGTTAAGCTCTCTGGAGCTGATAGGAAGCAAATCTATCGGCTCGTAGCGAAGGGTATGACCTTCGAGCAGGCGCTAGAACTGCGCATGAGTGAGAAGGCTAAGCAGAGGACCCAAGAGGAGGGGGAAACGAGGGAGCGGGCGACTAAGCGCCCTCTCAATACCTCGTCTACCTCGAATCAAGGCAATCCTACCAAGGCACCGAAGCTTGGCGAGCCTTCCACCTCGAAGCCTACTTTTAAGGAGGTTGCTGGGTCCGTCACGTGTGGCATCATAGACGCCCTGGGAAAAATGGACCAGGAGAGGGTCGAAATGCTTCAAGATGCTATCTTGAAGTGTATTGACACCTCAGATGATGGGGACGGTCCCAGCTTTATTGGATGCAAACCGCGCTCGGGTGGCATCCTTTTGGCGTGCGCAGATGAGGACTCGAAGGAGTGGCTCATCCGCAAACTGCCCAACATTAAACCCTGGGATGGGGCTAATCTCTCCGCTGTAAACGAAGAGGATATGCCCAAGCCTAGGTATGGCACGGCCTGGATACAGGAAGCCAAACACGACGCAGGTACCATCCTGCGGAGGTTGGCAAAACAAAACAAAGGTTTAGACCTCTCGAGTTGGAGGGTAGTCAACCGGAAGCCCGAAGCAAAAGGTCAAACAGTGACCTTTTCCTTCGACGAGGCGGCCTTGGAGACTATTCTTCAACACGAGGGGCGTCTCTACCTTGACTTTGGCCTTATCCAGATAAGGGTCAAAGGGGGCAAGGTATCCGGGGACAAGAAGGAGGGGGCAAGCGTCGAGGCTCGTCCAAGTACCTCCAACTTGGTCTCGGGTACGGAACCCTCAAGAGGAGCAACTGGAGCCGACTCCAGCAGCACCACACCTCCACCCGTCCGGGGGACGCATGGAGTCTCGAGGGGCAACAGTCGTGTTGCAGGACCCTCGAGAGGCAGGAGCACCACTACCTGCCAACCATCTGCCCTAGACAGCAGAGGTCGTGGTCGTGGTGGTCGAACACGACCAGCAGGGGGACGCGGCAAGAGAGGCGCTGTGCGAAGGCCGTTAAATCTACCGACCCTAGCACAGGAGCACTCCAGCAGGAAAGCCGCAAGCAACCTGCTCAACAAAAACAACTAATCCCCCCCCCCCCCCCATCCCCGTAAGAAACAGACACAACCCACCTACACAAATATCCTCCTATCCCTTCCCTCCGAATTTAGAAACTTTCTCCCAACCCTTCCCTTCCCAATCCCCAAACCCAACAACATAATGATTAAGGTGATACAAGTAAACCTCCAGCACTCAAAGGCAGCCTCAGCTGCCCTTTGCCAAAGATTCCTCTCTGAGGACCTGGACATCGCCTTGATCCAAGAACCGTGGGTGAATAAAACCACAGTAATGGGGCTAAACTCGGCAGGTAAGATATTAAGTAACACCTGCGGAGCAAGGCCAAGAGCATGCATGCTCTTCAAGAGAGGCATAAATTACCTCCCGATCCCTTCTCTGTGTACAGATGATGCTGTTGCAGCGTATATAGACCTACCCGGGGGGAAAGGTGGGGAGACATTCATAGTCAGCTCCATGTACCTACCCGGTGAGGACCAGGATCCGGTGAACAAGGTGACGCCGGTAGTGGAATACTGTCTGGAGAGAGAAACCCAGCTGCTGGTGGGTACCGACTGCAACTCCCACCACACATCATGGGGCAGCTCCAACACGAACGCTAGAGGTGAGTTACTGTTTGACTACTTGCTCACTAATAATCAATTTGTTCTTAACGTGGGTAGTAAACCAACCTTTACCACACGTTCTAGGCAGGAAGTACTAGACATAACTTGGTGTTCAGGTAATCTCGCACACCGAGTGACCAATTGGCACGTCTCAGATGAGCCGTCCATGTCCGACCACACCCACATTAGGTACGACATACTATGCTCGGGAACAAAGGAACCGAACACCTACCGTGACCCCAAGGGAACAGACTGGGAGGGCTTTAGGAACTCCCTTAGGTTATACCTTGGAGATTTTAAATACATCAAAACTGTGGACCAAGTGGAAGCCGCAGCAGAGGACTTAGGCAAGAGCCTAATGAATGCGTATCTAGAAAATTGTCCTCTCAAGACCACTAAGAGCAACAGAAACACGCCTTGGTGGAACAAAAACCTGGAGCATCTGAGGCAAAAGGCCCGTGCCTTATTTAACAAGGCAAAAAAAGACAAGAACTGGGATGCTTACAGGAAGGCGTTAACACGTTTCAATAGGGAGCTCAGGAAAGCAAAAAGAAGATCCTGGCAAAAATTCTGCGGGTCAATCAAGGACACTGCCCAAGCTGCCAGGATCCACAAAATACTATCCAAGACACCTGAATCCCATCTAGGCCTGCTAAGGAAAGCGGATGGATCTTTCACAGAATCTCCGGAGGAAACACTGAGACTGCTTGCTCAAACGCACTTTCCGGAATCCGTGTACATTAATAACGAAAGAGAACTCCAGGTCAGTAAGTCTCCGGACAGGAGACCGAGGAATGAAGACTGGAGGAGAGCTTCCGTTATTTTTCGTCCCCAGCAGATAATTTGGGCCATTAGGAGTTTCAAGCCTTACAAATCTGGTGGGGTCGATGGTATCTTCCCGGCTTTGTTGCAGCGGGGCGAAGATATCATCATCTCTACGCTGATAAAATTATACCGTGCAAGCTTTGCTTGGAGTTATCTGCCATCAGCGTGGACTCGGGCGAGGGTCACTTACATTCCCAAGGGAGGGGACAAAGACAAATCGCAGCCCAAGTCCTACAGACCGATAAGTCTCACCTCATTCCTACTAAAAACGATGGAAAAGGTGTTGAACAGTCACATCAGGGCAACATACCTCGTTGAAAAACCCCTGAGTGCAAGACAACATGCCTACCAAACAGGCAAGTCCACGGAAACGGCGCTTATTGACCTGGTGGACAGAATTGAGAAAGCCATAGAAGACAAAGAAATTGCACTCTGTGCCTTTCTTGACATCGAAGGGGCGTTTGACAACACCAACTTCGATGTTATAACACGTAGTATGGTGAATCGTGGAATCGACGACACCACCACCAGATGGATAGGATCCATGCTACAAAATCGGACTGCAACAACAACGTTGATGAATAAAACCCTACATTATAGAGTGACCAGAGGATGTCCACAGGGCGGAGTCCTATCACCCCTTCAATGGTCATTGGTTGTTGACAGTCTCATCTGCGAGCTCAATGAAGCCAGATTTCTGACTCAGGGTTACGCAGATGACATAGTAATAATGGTCATAGGAAAATGCCCTAGCACCATTTCCAATCTTATGCAAAGGGCCCTACGAATAGTAGAAAACTGGTGCACGAGACACGTGCTAACAGTCAATGCACGTAAGACGGTCTTAATCCCGTTTACCAAAAGAAGGAAACTAGAGGCGCTACACACCCCAACACTTCTTGGTACGAAGCTATGCTTGTCCAACGAGGTCAAATATCTCGGAGTCTTTTTAGACCAAAAACTAACATGGAACAAGCATCTCGACTACATCACTAGAAAGGCAAAAATTGCGATGGGGGCAAGCAGTAGGTTGGTGGGGCTAAAATGGGGGCTACGGCCCATGGCCGCACTCTGGATTTATAAAACCATAGTGAGGCCGATCGTCACTTATGGCTGCTGTGTGTGGTATAAGAAGACGCACCAACTTAACTGCGTAGAGAACCTCAGCAAAGTTCAAAGAACTGCCTGCCTTATAGCCACTGGCGCGCTTTCGTCCTCTCCCTCTGCAGCACTGGATGCCCTCCTGAACATTCCACCTCTGCACATTCACGTGCAGATGGAAGCGAGGATGGCTATCACGAGAGCGAAAATCAGAGGGAGGACGAGATGGCATTCTAGGGTCATGAGAGGCCTCTACAATGAACTAATGAAAATTCCGGTCATGGATATGCCCTCTGACTCCATGGTCCGTGAACACCGCTTCGATAAGCGGTTTACAGTCTTGTTACCAAGTAGACAAGACTGGGAGGCTGGAACTCCCGGAAATGTTAAGCAGAATGACATCGTTTGGTATACAGATGGCTCCAGGAAGCAGGGCATATCTGGGGCGGGATTTTGTAATGATCGCTGCGGAATACGCAAATTCGCCAACCTGGGTCGCTATACCACAGTGTACCAAGCGGAAGTCTTCGCAATAATTGGCTGTGTCCAAGAGAGTCTACAAATGAATCTCCAGAATAAGAAGATATTCATCTTCTCAGATAGTCAAGCTGCCCTCAAGGCGTTAACATCCTGTGAACTTGACTCCAAACTCACTAGCGAGTGTGTCCTGCTCCTAAACCAGCTTGGCAATGCCAACATTGTAAATCTGATTTGGGTACCGGGACACTGCAATATCAGAGGCAACGAAGTCGCTGACGTGCTAGCAAAGGCCGGGGCAGAGAGCCCACTACTCGGACCGGAACCAATAAGTGGCGTTCCAGCATGCATGGTCAGGTTCGAGTTAAAAGAGTGGGAGAAAAAACAAAGCACTGAATTCTGGAAAAGACTACCTCGACTAGAACAGTCTAAGGCGTTGATACAGGCGTTCGATCAGAAACGAGCTGTAGAAATAACAAAACTGAGTAGAGGACATGTTAGGGCACTCACTCGGACCCTCACAGGGCACTGCAAATTAAATAAGCACCTGCACAACATGGGCCTTACAGATACCAAAATCTGCAGGTTCTGTCGCGAGGACGAGGAAACGATTATCCACGTCCTCGGCGAGTGCATAGCGCTGCACCGCTGCAGAAGCCGGCACCTGGGAGCACACATGATCTCAGCTGACGAGATCAAGAGCTCCCCCATCAGCTCCATTCTCGGGTTTATCCTGGAACTGGAGCTACATGAGGTGCTGTAATAGGTTACGGGGCTGCCACAATAGATCATCTACTGGTCGCAGTGGCTATGAGACGCAGGGCTCACCCCATTTCTATCAAATAATAATAATAATGTAAGATTTACTTAATATTTTTTTCGCAGTCAACTTTTTTTTTCAAGGTGTGTGAATGTCGCACTAGCACATAAATTGTAGCTATAGTTCCTTTAATTTTGTTTTGTTTTTTATTATTATGCATGATGTGATTTCCTGTAATAGTAGGTACAGTTAGCTCTTTTATCTTTTAGTGTTTTGTTTTGTTTTTTGTGTGTTATTGCTGTAAACTATGTTGGTAATCCTATAAATAAACATGTGAAAAAAAACTGTGTTAAGACATTGAGTGCCATCAAGCCAGACACAAATACACATTTATTGTTTGTTGGTCTTCGGTGTCCCCCATGGAGCTCGAAACCCTAATGACAACTTGATGTAACTACAGTAGTCACATTAAGTTGTCATTAACACAGTTTATTTCATTTTGATAGTCGTTTTACTGTAGATTTCAATATCAAAAGCAAATGGATCACCATGGAAATGGAAAGCAAATGGATGGATGATGGTAAGCGATTGCCGTCGCCCATAGACACCCGCAACACCAGTGGAGTCACAGGTGCGCTGCCAACCTTTGAACCCCCCTTTCCACCGTATTGGGCCTCCGGTACCCACACTCATGCAGCGTTTAACAGTGTGAGAGCCACGCTTGGGCATGAATACCACGTCCCCACAGAAAACCGGCGTGAAGCAGTGCATGTGCTGTGTTTTGTTGCGTGAGTGAGGGTACCGGAGACCTAATCCAGGGGAAGGGGGTTAAAAGGTAAGCAGCGCACTTGTGACACCACTGGTGTTGCATGTGTCCATAGGCGGCGGGAATCGCGTACCATCAGGTGATCCGTGGGGTCGTCTGCCACCTATATCATAAAAAAAAAGAAAAAGCGAAACACAGCACACTACTGCTTCACGCCGGTTATCTGTGAGTTTTTACTAATAAACTTATCGTCTTCCTCATCTTAGCGTGTAACTCCCAGTTGCGTCCTAAGGTGTAGCTCTGGAGCTCAAAGTACGCTTAGACCATGATTCAGGATTTTGGAAGACTCTTTAACAGGGGGACCCAACCGACTGAATCATGGTTACACGCTTCAGTAACTGTCTGAAACATGTAGGTTTCCTCACGATGTTTTCCGTCACCGCGAAGGTAATGATAGAAATACGCACAATCTATTTGAAAAAACCAAAGGTGTACGCTCGGATACTAACTATGACACCCCTATAAGGCAAATGCGTTTTTACCTTTATACACTTATGTAAATAACACACTTAAAAATTTCATCTCGAGTTCAGGCGGGACTCGAACCCACACCTACCACAATCCAATTCTGATTTCGGGATGAAATTTTTAAGTGTGTTATTTACTTAAGAATAAATTGCAAAAGATTGCTATTCAAATATCAACTTTTGTACACTTAGTTTGCAAATAAATACTTGAATATCCTACACCTGTACTTTTTACCTATGAACCTTAATTAGTAAGTGACGTCTTTGGGTGCATCAATGAGAATCTCTGAGCTCTAAGCTTTCTGGAAACAAAGTGACGTAAAACAAAACTACAAATAATGGTTCCAACTACACGGAACCCTAATATTTTAAGTAGGTACTTATCGCTTAGGTTTTAGAAATATCCTAAAACCAGCATCAATTTAATTCGCTACCCACGATTCAAAAGTTAATGTACGACAAAGTTCGAGTGGCCGGGTAAAGTTTAATAACACATCGTTCCTTTGTTGGGCGAAACGATAAACAAGGACTACAGGATCATAAATTTAAAGTATCCAACAACCAGTTTCGCTGTCATAAAGCGATAAATATGAATCAGGGAGGCAATTATTTTGGCCGCGGAATTATTGTCTTGCCTCTTTGGCAATTAGGTGGTCAGCCACTGAGGTTGGAAACTTCTTGATGAATCGACAATTATGTATTATATTTCCATAATGAATTCCTGAAACATTTTAATTATAGAATGACCGGTAGGGCCTCAACCTCAGAATAATAACTAAAGCAATAGAAGCCCTAATAAAATAAAAGCTACGTACAACTATTTTATTCACATCTGATGATACATTGTGCACGAGAGTGAGCGAAACAAAAACACCGCCTGGTTTTTATTATTTTCGAATGAGTCACTAGTTAAAATGTCAAATGGTTCTACTTGGTTGTAATAATTAATAATGCTACTAAATCAAAAGTACGTACCTGCGCCATGATCTTTTTTGTAAAGTCAGACCGATTGATAATGGTCGCATTGTTACGGTCTTGCGTCGTGGACGGTTTTGGCTGGTGATAACCTTCTGAATTACGAATGTCCAGATATATATGCATCCGTTTCCTACACATTTACAATGTGATAAGAGAAAATAGTACAAACTGCTGTATTCTGTTGCTATTTTAGTACGGTTTCTATTGCTTTAGTTATTGTTCTGAGGCCTCAACATTATCACAATTAGGTTCTGATCTAAAGTCGCACTATCAGAGATCAAATGTTGTTGTATGATATGTACAATTTTACATAATAAAGTCGATTACATACCGCTCTTGAGTATGATAGAATAAAGATGTCAAAGAATAAGTGTTAGAAATAAATTAATATAAGGTACTCCTTTTATACGTACTAACAATTTCAATAAAAACTTTATAGATCGAGCATGAATATCATAAATATAGTTTTTTATATTGATCCATTTGTCTTGTCAGTGGGAAGATATAGAAAGAAAATTGAGAATGCACTTAAATTAATTAAAACTGTCCTCTGACACATGCCTACCCAGTTTTTATCTTTTTTTTTTATAAATTTTAATGAAATTATTGTATTTTAGTTCTTTTACCAGGACCCATATTGCTTGTTTGCTTATTGTTTGTGAAACAATAAGCAAATAATATCTGTGGAAACTTTGTTTTTATATGTGTTGGGAATATATGTTATGTAATTTTTCTGATTAGTATGTTTTCTTTGAAAAAAAAATATATTTGAAAAATAAAACAGATTTTTTAAAATAATTATCTTATCTTATCAGTTAGGGTCCATTTTTCATCGGGCACGTCAACCCTAAGGGATCTTTTGTACATTTCCTATCCTTTGCGCTCCTACTCACGAAAGATTCGTTTCATCAGCGTTACGATGTCTTTCGGACTGAAGTGCCTGTAGTCACCTGGTTTAGGATAAGCGCTACCTAGAAGACACATTATGCCTGTGGCTAAGTCGCATTCAGATAAAAGATGTTCTATGGTTTCCGTCTCCTCCATAAATACTCTGCAGTCGCTGTTCGATGTTATGTTCATCTTCATCAGCATTTTGTTCGTTGCATAATTAAAAACATATTATTACGTAGTTTTTTTTATTATATGGGTTTGCACTTGACCTAATCTCACCTGATGGAAAGTGACAATAAGGTCTTAGATGAAGCGTGCTTACTCAGAAGAAGCTTTTTCACTCTCGAAATACAGAAGCCGGCAAGTTGTTCCATTCTTTAGCAGTTCGTACCGAGAAAGAAGAAGCGAAACGCTTAGGACGAGCTGATGGAACTTCCACAGTCTAAGTTCTTTCTGAGCAACGATGGCCGTTGGAAAGGTCTTCGAGTGGAGATTGCGTAAATTACAATACAAGCAAACTGCCGTCTGACCCTCCCAACATTTACCCCAAAGGGGAATCCAAGGCCAGCTGAATCATGATTACACGTTTCCTCACCATGTTTTTTCTCATCGCCAAGGTAATGATAGAAATACGTACATATATTTATAAATATCCAGAGGTGCACGCTCTGATTCTAACCACGACACCCTATAAGAAAGACGCGTTTTACCCTCTGACCTACCATCGCTCTAGTGGCTCAAGCAAATGTTACATTTCTACTATTCGCTTAGCACATAGATTATCAGACATCCCGATCAAACCGCGCAGTCTTTATCCATTGCCAATGTTGCATATCAAGCGTAAGTAATTTTAAATAGCATACATTACCGTATCAACACAACAAAGGAACTCATCAAAACCAAAGTTAAAATTAGAGAGTATATAAACAACGGAACAAAAGACCCTTCCGTTCAGCTTGATTGACACACAACATCGCATTGCGGACGCCGCCCACCAATTTATTAGACGTATCATTTGCATAACCTCCTATAAACATCGGATACAATGATGTACCGCAACCCAGTAAAATGTCACCGTGTACATGAATTACACCGCAATAAATACACCTTCTAGCTAGCTAGTACGTGTGTAGTATTCAAATGATTGCGGGATCGAATGCCGACTTCCTTCCTTGGCCGAAAGACCGCATAGTAATTGCCGGGTCGGAGCTACACTAAATCATCGAAATTATTGCCTAATATTATTCCGGCAAACCTTGCAATCTGTTGTCTCGCGGCTTCACTTAAATTCATATAGCTTTGTTTTAGTTATCAACCGCGTATAAATTTCGCCTACAATCCCAATGATGGCACTTGTGTCGGCTAGATTTTGGTTATGGCCGTGTATTGTAATTAATATTTTATTATACTTGCCGTACTATGTGGAGTTTATTTTCAAAAATAGTACGTTTGTTATGTTTGACAATAAAATGGTGAGCTAAATATATTCCTATTGCAGACTAAAACGATGGTGCGAAATTAATGTGTACAGTGTACATAAACGTATCCTTTTCTTGTAGTTTGCGGCACACAAATGTATATTATATCCTGCGTAAGTGACTGATAGATATGAGATTAAACGCCTTAGCCGAAATTGGTTAGAGTATTTCCAAATTTAGATTTTCACTTGCATTGATTTATGGTCTCTAACTACTAAAATACCTATCTGATTGCGTTGGACGAAGAATTATTTGGATTTGGTTAACTGGTGTGGATGGGTATTTGTTTGTGTCACGATTTTCGTTTTACAATAAATTATGTTAAAATATGTTAACTTAAGTGTTACTTGTTATATGTTGTGTAGTTAATAATGTTCTCTTTTATATTTATTTTTTAACATGTCAACGGATTAATATTTTGTTTATATTTAAGTTCTCATGTAATTGGCATATGTCATTATGAGAATAAATATCTTTAAACCAGCACGCCGTAAACACAGGGCCGTTGCCTTTCGTCTCAATAGATCCTCAGCCTCGCCAGCCTATCAGATATTCATACCAGTGATTCGAATCAGTGGCGTACATTCATGCACTAAACGTACATGTAAACACAATCGAACAATCAACGTTCATTATACGGAGCCCTGCGTAAATCAACGCAACGTCCGACGCAAGATTTATTGTACTATTCTATATTGGTTCATTGAGGGTCTTCCTTCCGCTGTTTCTGACCAACCCTAATTGCCAACGTGAGGAAGACGAAATAATTTCGCGAGATAATTGCTTCATATAAATCGCGTTATGGCAGCGAGACTGGTTGGTGAATATTTTGATTCATGGCTGCGTAGAATTTGACGACCCGTTTGGAACAGTGGTAGTGAACGCTGCCCTTGGTCCAAGGGTTGCGGGTTCAATCCTCGCATAGTACAAACATTTGTGTGCATGAACATGTTTGTTTGTATTGGTCTGGGTGTTTCCTATGTATTATGAGTATGTATTTACGAAAGAAAAGTATTATATGTATATATTTGTAATCTCACTGTTGATTTTGATAACCGTAACACAGGTGCTTGAGCTACCTATCTCGGAGTTAGATCAATGTATGTAATGTTTTGAAATAGATAGATAGATAGATATTCTTTATTGCACAAAAACAAAATACAAGCATGATACAACAGCAACAGACAGCACAATAAGACGGTCTTATCGCTTGTAGCGATTTCTTCCAGACAACCTTTGGGTAGCGAAAAGAAATATCGTATTCGTAATAAGGGAAGGCAGTGCAAAGTAGTTAAACAAATGAAATTGAGAATGGCAGAAATGTACATTATAATATAAGTATTTATTTATAAAATAATCAGCGTAGCTGGGAATCAGTCTTTTATTGCACCCAATACACACACTCACTCATATCAGCGTGTGATTTCCGGTCGCATCCATAGGTGTGGCTTCGGGAGTTGGGAGCCCCAGGTACGCTTAAACCATCATTCAGAATTTGTGAAGTCTAGTAATTACAATGAATTGACCTCTGACCTTCGCAACCGTTAAACTGGAGAACCAGATCAACTGAATCATGGTTACACATTTCAGAATCTTGAAGAATTCTAATTGTGCAGGTTTGTTCACGACGTTTTTTCTCACCGCCGAGCTAATAGTAGAAATACGCACGTTTTTTTTTATTATTTGATAGAAATGGGGTGAGCCCTGCGTCTCATAGCCACTGCGACCAGTAGATGATCTATTGTGGCAGCCCCGTAACCTATTACAGCACCTTATGCAGCTCCAGTTCCAGGATAAACCCCAGAATGGAGCTGATGGGGGAGCTCTTGATCTCGTCGTTGCATGTAGATCTAAAAAAATTCCGAGCATACCGCTTGGATTCAAACCAAATAAAATGATTTTATTTTATTTAGAATTCAGAACTAATTAGAGTTTCAAAAACATAGCAAGTTTACCAAAACTCTGGAATGTAGTTTGCTGCTGAAAAAACACCAGCAAAAAATTGGTTTATACCTCGGCATATTTCATTCTCAGTAAATAGTGTACAAAAATGTTGTATATACATTTACCGAAATACCAACGATTTCAAAAGCTTGGATGGAAGAACAGATCACACTTCAACAGGCATCAAATAATTTTGAAGTGCATTATTTAGGTATTTGAGATACTAATAATTGACTTTACTGGGATTAAAAGTTTATAATTATTACCCAAGCTTGACTTTGGTCACAAGCGAACTGGTTGGGTACGGCCACCTATTTGTTTTGGTCGCGTTTAGTTCTAGAATAGAATTTATTTGTATAATTCAACGCGAAAGAATACTTTAAAAAAAGTTTTTTAACCCCCGACGCAAAATGTGTGTGTGTGTGTGTGTGTGTGTCTATGGCATCGTAGCTCCCGAACAAATGAACCGATTTTGATTTTGTTTTTTTTCGGGGGTTTTTTAAATTTTCAATTTAATTTTTATTGTATTGTAGACGAAGAATTTTTGTAAGCAAAGATGGCGGCAAGACAAGTTATCCCTTCGCAGTGCAATAATAAAAACTTGTGTCTCAGACATAAGGACGGTCTAAAGCCCAATAAGGGTAAGTCGACATGTCGCCGTGTGTGATTTGTCATGAGACGTCGATAGTCTAATGAGTATTGACGTATACACCTACAGTATTTTATTTACCTACCTATAACACATTTTAAGATTGCTGAGACAAATATGGGTCTTCACACCCAACCGGATGGACAGATAAACGGACAACAAAGTGACCTTATTGAATCCTCAACTTGACAATGTCTGCACGAGTACCCGCCCGCTTCTCGCCTTGTCACCTTCTGGAGGACCAGGGAGCGGGTGTTCAGGATGATGCCCGATGTCATGTAGATGGACAACAAAGTGGCCTTAATGGTTCCGTTATTTTCTTCTGATGTTTGGAACCATAATAGGTACTTACATTGAATCCTCAACTTGACAATGTCGCTGCAAGTCTCCCCCCTAACATTGGCTGCCCTGCACGAGTACCCGCCCGCCTCTTGCCTCGTCACCTTCTGTAGGACCAGGGAGCGGGTGCTCAGGATGATGCCCGATGTCATGTTCTGCGTCACCGGCCTGTCCTAGATTACATTCTTTATTTTATTTTGTTACACAGTGTATTTTAGATTGAGTAAAAATAGCAAATCGGTGGTAAATAACCAACTAAAACAAAATGTAGAGAAACTTGACATTTGCGTCTGTCAGGTTGGTCCACATAATTAAAAATCAGAGTAGGTAAGTAAAATAAATTGGTTCTTAGACGTCAACAATAACAACAGTTAGTATTATAAACTTTTGAAACATTTTTTCTACGGTTATTATATTATTTGTAATATTTGTAATCCCACTGATGTTACTGATATACTTGATACAGGTGCTTGAGCTACCTGTCTCGGAGTCCGATCAATGTATGTGATGTTGTGAAATATTGAAAAAAAAAACACGAAAGCATGCATTATCAAACACTGTTTCTCTGTAAACTTCTGTTTTTAGATGTTATTATTATGATGGCCTAATATACACCATTATAAATAAATGTCTAGTCCGATCGCGCATTTGGAGCCCTATTCTCGGGATTTCGATATGAAAAAAACATGGCGGATATCACCTGAAAACCATACAAAAAAACTATGTTTTAGTGATATATGTCGTATGAAAATAAATGTCACGAGCCCGAGAATTGGGCTCCAAGTTGTGATTCTGCTGCGCTAAAGATCGTGGGTCCTTCAATAAACATTCGAGTGATGAACACTTGTGTTTGTTCTGCGTGGAGGTGTAAATATGTACTTATTTCAGTATTATACATTTGTGATTCTTCTGTTGAATGACGTCCATAACACAAGCGCTTAAGCTACTTAGGTCCGATTCGTCCAATCTTTATCCAACGATAAATCTATGATATAGCGCAGTTAGATGCAGTGTAAAATAAAAATCAGTTCTACCACCAACTCATCCAACAGTCAACGCCTATTCCAATAGTAAATCGTTAAACCGCCAAATTTGACAAAATAACTAATCTGCCCTCCGCTAACTAAAACGTCGCTAAACCTAAGGCTTAGCGTCCTTTAAGTTAGCGGCCGGCAGTAATATCCTAGGTAATTTAAAATGGCGTTATTATTATTACATCTATTTTTGATTTTTGATATGACTGTTTTTGATTTTTGATATTAGATATAAAAAATATCCGTGTGTCATTATTATGAACCACAATACTGTATATTGTTTTTTGCTGGTTAATAATGTCATTCGTTCACTCACGAGAGATATAGTATAGCTATACCGACTTTGAATAAACAAAATTGAGTTTATTACACGCGGATAATTATTATTTTATATAACTGTCATGTCGGTCAAATCCACCCTGAAAAGTATGAAATCAGATCAAAAAATGCTATGTTGTATTAACTTATTATTTTTTTAAAAAATAAACTAATTGTATTTCGACAAACCACTTACGTTATGGTACCACGATATCCGATGCTCCCTCGGGTTCGCTCGCACAGAACACTCGAAGTATACGTCATCGCCTTCCTTGATATCATGGGGGTTGAGCGTGTGGCCCAGCCGCAGCGTCACGAGGGGGCTGTCTGGATGACGTAATAGCTCTTTAAGTGGAGAGTTTCACTTTTGATTTTGCGCGTCAGCAAAGCAGTACTTGAGTGAAGTAATGTAATGTTGACTATAACTATCTACTTATAGTGTTATTCATCGTGTAATAGAGCGTCAACTTCGTACATGACCTTTATGCCACAGTCAATAGACACAGAAAGCCGGCTGCCTATCATCATCATTTCAGCCAATTGCCGCCCACTATTGGACAAAAGCTTTTCCCAATGTTGTCCACACAGATCGGTCCTGCGCCGCCCGCATCCGATGGATTACCGTGACCTTCACCAGGTCGTCGGTCCACCTTGTGGGGGGCCTGCCACGAGGCCACGAGGCTCCAGGTGGGAGTGGAGGTCACATACACGTGACCTCCACTCGAGGACCTTTCCGCCACAACGGCCGTCTGTTCTCCTCGCTATATGCCCTGCCCATTGCGACTTGAGGTATGCAATCCTTTGGGCTATTTCTGTGACCTTAGTTCTCCCGCGGATCTCATCGTTTCTGATACGATCACGCAAGGATATCTATATCAAGGCTGCCTACATCGCATGCCAAACAGGATACGTACAAATAAGTACCTACACGCACATACACTAGTGATCGCGCCATGGTAGCACCACGAGACATAGATCTTCGATTTTCGATATCAATATCAGCTAGAACCAACATTATGTGCCGATTTATTTTGTGAATCTACTTATAGGTACTGTACATCGCCGTCCGAAAATTATAGAGCTTCAACTTTCTTCGTGTGCAAATTCATACGGGGTCAGAGGCGGGGGCCGGGACGCGGGTACTCACGATGTTAGGAAGAGAGCGTGATCAAAGTGGCAATATTTATTTATTATGTGTGTTATTACAATCTAGTTATGTCGAAGGTCGCGCACGAACTTGATGGACAAATAAATTATTCTTATTTTAAAAGTTAAAACAGATTACTTAAATTTTTCGCCCAGTGTGAAATCAAAAGCATACTCACATACAACATTGAGCTGCAGCTGGTCATCAATAGCCTTCGTCGGGAGTGCCGCGTTAGACGCGACACATTTCACCGTAGCCCCGTTGTCAGCTGGCGACGGAGTGAACGTCAAAGTGCTCACCGACCATGTCTCGTTTCGAGTGTTCTGTCACCTGCGTAGAGTAAATCTGATTACCACACATGTAGATAGATAGATTAAGTACTGTTTTTTGAAAAATAGATTACTTTTGACTGTGAAAGCCACGCTTTGGCATGAATGGGCCGGCTCAACAGGCAGCCTCAAAGAAAACCGGCATGAAGCAGCACTGTGCTGTTCGCTGCGTGAGTGAGGGTCATCATCATCATCATCATCATCAGCCCATTTAAGTCCCCACTGCTGGGGCACGGGCCTCCCTCAATCACATGAGGGGTAATTGCCATACTCACCACACTTGGCAGACGGGTTGGCGAGGGTTTTGATATAAATGCAGAGTTTTCCTTCTCTGGGCGCTGATGATCATGCCAGCAGCTTTACCTTAGTCGCCATTTACGACACATCGATAAGAGTGAGGGTGGCCTATTCTACTCTGCCGGGGACCACACGGCCTATGATGGTGAGTGAGGGTATCGGAGGCCTAATCCGGGGCAAAGGGGGGTTTAAAGGTTTGCAGCGCACTTGTGACTCCACTGGTGTTGCATCAGGTGATCCATCTGCTCGTCTGCCACCTATCACATAAAAAATCAAACTTAATGGTCTGGTTTCCCAAAATCATTGTTGCAAGTTTCAGAGCCTATCCGAAACGTGCAAGTTTCATCACGATGTTCTTTTATTCAATTCAATTCAATTCAATTAATGACTTATTGCTAACATCAACATCAACTTGCGTTGAAAGAATATGATAAAAGCGATTTTTTATTTCCGAACGGAATAGTTGCTGGCGTTAGTTAAAAAAATAGTTTTTAGCTACAGTTAAAATAATCATGGTGACAATTTATGAAAATTCAATGCTAACAAACTTACATTTTAGACATGGAAATACATTTTTTTTCTCTAATAATAAATAATTTTAAGCAGACCTCCATTACCTACCTAATATAAAATATCAACGAAAATAGAGGCCTATTTTACCAAGCTTATAAACCCATTTTCATATTTTCTATTAGCATATTTATCAGAAAGAATGCATTAGACTGGAAAAATGCCACAACACTCAGTCTCAAATCGCGTGCAATGAGATTTATTTGTCTCAACAATTGCCGAGTAGTAGCCTTATTTTTTGTGACAATGGAATCACATTTCTTGAAATAAACTTTATTTTAATAAAAACACGCGATTTTAGACTATGTGACAATGAACTGTTACCTTCTTATTCCAAAACGTGGTTTAAAATAAGTAGTGGGATTAATACTAGAAATAATTGAAGAACTGGAATAAACATTATTATAAAACTAAGTTTAACGTTAGTTAGTATATCAACTATTACTAATGTTAAATTACCCGGATATAGTTTAAAATGAGTACTAAAATTATCGATATCGAAAATATCGATTCAGTGACAAGTGACAGTTTATCCATGTGGCAGTTCATTCAGTTTTACGCTCGTAAGTTATTTGTGAGAAAGTAGTCAACTTCTTTTTTTTGAATTTCATTTCAAAAATAAGAAGCAATTCCTAATCATACTACTTGGACACCTTACTTCATCATGATCATCATTTCAGCCAATAGACGTCCACTGCTGGACATAGGCCTCCCCCAATGTTCTCCGCACAGATCGGTCCTGTGCCGACCGCAACCAATGGATTCCCGCGATCTTCACCAGATACCAGACCAGATGCACCAGATAGTCGGTCCACCTTGTGGGGGGCCTGCCACGGCTGTGACTTCCTGTACGTGGCCTCCACTAGAGGACCTTTCCGCCCCAACGGCCGTCTGTTCTCCTCGCTATGTGCCCTGCCCATTGCCACTTAAGGCATGCAATCCTTTGGGCTAAGTCTGTAACCTTAGGTTCTCCTGCGGATCTCATCATTGCTTCGCAGGGAGACCCCGAGCATAGCCCTCTCCATTGCTCTCTGGGTGACTTTGAGCCTCCTTAATCGGCACATTGTAAGCGGCCATGTTTCGATTCCGTATGTCATCACTGGCAACACACACGCATTGAAGACTTTCGTCTTGAGACACTGTGGTAGAATGGGCCGAAAATAT
Source organism: Marasmia exigua (assembly GCA_019059595.1). Taxonomy (NCBI): domain Eukaryota; kingdom Metazoa; phylum Arthropoda; class Insecta; order Lepidoptera; family Crambidae; genus Marasmia; species Marasmia exigua. The sequence continues at coordinate 12,763,682 of CM032477.1, read as the reverse complement.
GCTGCAGTAGCTACCCGAACGCTGCCCAGCCGAGTAGGATTCGTCGATCGACCTCTTTCTGGAAGTTGGACTTACCAAGCTGGATTTTTTATCCGAGGTAGATGTACTCGTCTAAAACTTCCAGTGTCGAGCTTCCAGCAAGCAAGCAAGAACCATTACAAGAGTGGGTACGACATGGGAATTCGACATGATTTTCGTCTTGTCCATGTTCATTTTCAGACCCAGACTCAGATAAGGGGTAGTTCTACCACGTGAGGATGAAAGCCTTCGCCGCGCCTTGTCGTCCGGTAATGGAATGGGCTGGAGGGGGGAGTGCGTCATCACCGATGAGCATCTTCGCACGTCGCTCTATTGAGTCTAGAGCATCTAACTGATACCGGAACGAACCGTCCCAGAGGTGACAGCAGATCGATTTTAATTTTTATCTACTAAACCGGATCTATTTTAAACATCAGCTTACCATCAGGCGATCCGTCTGCTCGTCTGCCACCTATCACATAAAAAAAACAATTTTAAGGTTACAGCCTCTCGGCAAAAACTTACACTACTTATTAAATAACCATGCACAAATGTTGGGTCCAACGCGTACGCGAAAAATTGATTCACGCCAAAAGCGGCCATTTTTGCATGGTTATTTAATAAATAGTATAAGTGTTTGCCGAGAGGTTGTAACCCCGAAAATGTTTAACATAGATCCGGATTAGTAGCTAAAAATTAAAATCACCCGTCACCTTAACGTGGTCGAAACTTCAAGCACCTACTAAAATGTACATGTTACATTTTCGTCGTCTTAAATCCCTTTATGTGAATTATTTGTACCTTTTCCTTTTCAAAACTCCTGTTGTCTTTGTACCAGGTTATTTGGGCAACAGGTCGACTTCCCTCAGCGACGCACCGGAGCGATGCCGAAGTACCAGCGATAAGCTGCTGCGGCCGGTTCAGCAAGGACACCGATTGTGGTGCCACTGGTAAAATGAAAAAAAAATTATATCAAATACAAATATAAATACAAATCTTTTATTTGTAAAACATAGGTGGAATGATACAGGTATTAAAATGTTTTTGTAAGTGTAGCACTATGTCTTGCCCTTTGTAGGCGTACAAATATAGGTATCGGTAGCTAAAGAATTATTTATAATTACATCAAAATTATGATTGTCACTATCAAAATTATGATCATACTCATCAACACCATGTAAATATATGGACTTTCTTAATTCTAGACCATGATTGTTCAAGCGCGCCCGCTGGGCATTAATATCTGAGAATCTGAGAGAAATACTAAGGCCGTTCGCTGTGTTGCCCGTCGCGGGCGCGGACGAATAGCCCATCGTGTCGTCGTCGTTAGGGTCATTCACGCCATGGGGCGTGAGTGAGGGCCTCGAGTTTCTTTACCCGGGCGTCATCTCACAGACCCTCCCGGGTCTGGGTGTTGTAGTGCTGGCTCGGCGAGTTGAAGCTTCTCAGCCGTGCGGGCCTCTAGCGGGGAGGCAGGGCTTGAAGTGGGGGAAGGGGGGACTCATCGCAGATATCCGCAACGACCTTCCTCTTACGCAGTGCCTGCAGTCACCCTCGGGACTCGTCGGGAGACCCGCTTTACGCAGCGCTGCTCTGTGGGAATGACATGAAACAGCACGCCGCGCGGATGCCCACAACCTGCACCTGCTTAAGGTGACGGGTAGAGCACACTAGCGACGCCAATCCATTTCAATATTTAGCTACTAAACTGGATCTAAACAATTTCGGGGTTACAACCTCTCGACAAACATTTATTCTATTTATCAATAACCATGCACAAATGTTTGGTCGGTTTTTGTTCGCGAAAAATTGACTACCGCCAAAAGCGGCCACTTTTAGCGTGAATCAATTTTTCGCGTACAAAAATGGACACAACATTTGTGTTTGGTTATTTAATAAATAGTATAAGTGTTTTCCGAGAGGTTGTAACCCCCAAAATTGTTTGAAATGGATACGGTTTAGTAGCTAAAAATCAAAAACGATTGGCGCCGCTAGTGTGCCGTACCCGTCACCTTAACACAGTGCACGGCCTAAACCCATCAAAATTGTTATTGTACCTATACAAAATGCATCAATAAACTAAGGACGTTTGTATGAGAAGGTGATATTCTTTTTCATATTTTCGACTATGTTTCTTAGAGAAAGTCGTTCGATTTAAGTATATGTATTGAAAGTTGTCGGATATCAAAACGAATACATTGTAGAAACGGAGGAGTTCGATATTTTAACACAGTCCCTGTATCTGCTATTCAAATAAAATAACTTTTTTAAATAAAGATTCAAGAATTACTTACTTTTATAACAGTCTTTTTAAAAAATAAAGGTAATATATCACTGATATTACAATTTAGCCTTTAATCACAACCGTGCTTTTTGTATTTTTTTTTATGTGATAGGTGGCAGACGAGCAGACGGATCACCTGATGGTAAGCGATTGTCGCCGCCCATAGACACCCGCGACACCATTGCAGTCTCAAGTGCACTGCCTAACTCGGTACCCTCACTCACGCAACGAAACACAGCACAGTGCTGCTTCACTCCGGTTTTCTGTGAGGCCGTGGTATCACGCCAGTTAAGCCGGCCCATTATGCCGCAGCGTGGCTCTCCCACGATCAAACTGTTTTCCCAGTAGTCGGGTAAAAGTATAATAATTTGACCAATCTTTATCCGAGAATAAATCAATGCTATGAGTTGTATTATATAACTGCGTCAAATCATAAATTTTCGAATAAGCTTTATGTTAAAAATGTTAAAATTAACGCGAGCGCTTAGACCGAATTTAAAGTCCAAATTATTTGTTGAGTCCTATTAACTATTAGCACCCCTTGATTAGGAAAATAGATATCTTTTTCACAGTCTAGCCAGAGTATTTGGTGAAGCAAAAAACACAAAAGGATTAATTGCTTTTTCAGTCAATGTCAGAGCTCCAAGTGCGTATTTAATTAGCTCAAACTGATTATATTACAGGTGGTGGATTCAAACTTTTAACAGAAAAAAGTTTTATTCAAACCCATCAAGTCAAACGAGACTTAATTGCTTGAAGGATCATTGAAATTCATTTTATATTTAAAAAAATGTATAACGTTTTTTTATAACTGTATTAGAGTTTGACAAGGGTAATAGTAGTTTATCTGACTGTCACATAATAAGGGATCTTTAAAGACGAGCAGAATTAAAAAAAGACGAAATGAAAAAAAAAAGAGCTTTAGGCGAGTATTTTTTATTTCATGGGATAGCAGACGAGTCGACGGATCACCTGATGGTAAGCGATTACCGCCGCCCATGCATAAAAAGAATTAAGATGTTATATTGTTGTATTTCATCGTCATCATCGTCAGCCCATTTAAGTCCCCACTGCTGGGGCACGGGCCTCCCTCAATCACATGAGGGGTAATTGCCATACTCACCACGCTTGGCAGACGGGTTGGCGAGGGTTTTGGTATAAATGCAGAGTTTTCCTTCTCTGGGTGCTGATGATCATGCCAGCAACTTTACCTTAGTCTCCTTTTACGACACCTCGGTAAGAGTGAGGGTGGCCTATTCTACTCTGCCGGGGACCACACGACTCATGGCACACGGCATATTGTATTTATTAGCAGTTATATTGGGTTAGGGTACAACTCGTCCTATTAAAACTCGTCCGTGAATTATTGAATTTTTTTCCGGTCATTGTTTTAATAAAAACTTACCAATATTTTTTAATTTTTTGTATGTATTACTGACACAAAAATATTGGGTTAGGTTAGAACAGTGACCAGCAATACAATCCTAAATACGTTTAAATAGTTACCGAGTTGTCCCATATCCGTTTAAGGTTTTAGGCAAAGCGCAATTTCGGAAAAACGCTTACGCGAATGGCAAAAAATAAAATACAGCATTTTTTTATAAATATTCAAAGGACATACCACTGCAGGTAATCTCAATTTTCGTTCTCCGATAGAGGTTGAATCGAGCGCTCGCTTAGGGATTAGCCCTCAGGCGACACTCACTTTTAAATTTTAAACTGGACCGGAGCGACATAGGAAAGGGGACCTTGCTCGCTTAAAAATTGAAGGTTTGGCTTGCCCATTTTCAGATATTTCGATACCTCTTACGTTCGTTGAAAGTCATCGAATTTTCTAGCCAATGTTTTGATAACTTGAAAAGTAATCGTGAAAGTTTTGAAACTCTAACATACTTAATGGAGAGAATATCGTTTGTATAACTCAATTTTAACAAATATTTCTACATTATAACTTTGTAACTTAGGTAACAAAACCAGTTTAACAAACGAAAATCAATTTAATAAGGTGATAATCCAGCTTAGTAATCTAGTCTTCAGATTCAAAATCCATTCTTAATGTGGTTAGGACATTTTTTCATTATCAATGGACTCTATAGGTAGTCCATTGACTCGACAAAGATTCCACCCCCATAATTTGAAGGCTGTCAGTTTTCAACTGTGCATTTTTCAAGAAACATTTTATCCCTTTAGACCAAACTATGGGATGAACTATCGCTTGCGGTATTTCTGGTCCGATTCGAACTTCGAACCTTCAAGAGCACTCGTGACTACTCTGTTGTTGCAGGTATCCGTGGGCAATGGGCAATGGTAAATGTTAGCCATCACCTGATGGCTAACAATACCATTGCCATGGACCACCTGATCTGTCTGCTCATCTGACCCTATCCCATAAAAATACTAATTCAATTATAACCAGCCACTAACTTATGCAACACAATGGACAATACGACAAAGAATTAAAAAAAAAATACAAAATAAAAAATATTAAGAAAAAAATTAAAAATATTAATTTCCGACAAAATGATGATACTTGGAAAGATAAATTATAATTATAAAGGACAATATGTGTAAGTATATAGATTAAACTCATAGAAATGAAAAAAATATATTTCCGAATTTTAAGACAAATATTTATGAAGAAAAAGAAAGTTTAAATCCTCCTGTGACGTCGTCACTCGGCATGACAAATTATTAACGCATTAGCAAACTTTGCTTTAAGAAAAAAGTAATCCAAAAAACTAAATGCCAAACAAGGACATGACCAATCCTTTAAACTTTCTTATTGTACATATGGCACCGACATCACCATACGTTGAGGCTCAGGACTACATTAATTCCGGCATATTAATCTTAATATTTTTAAAAATAATATTTCAATAAAAACACACATTTACTTAAATATTTAACAAAAACTAAAAAAATATGGGGTCATCTTTTTTTCTTTCCCTAATCAAAAAGCGTATTAAAATGGTAATATTTTTTGTCGTATTATCCATTATATCCTATTACAATAAAACACTTACAGTTCATTTCTAATCTGACAGTCTTCTCCTGAGGAGGAACCAGGACAGTGTTGGCCGCTCGGCACTTGAATGTGGTATTTAGATCTTCTCTCTTCAGGTGTTGGAGTTCTAAGCGGTTCACCACGACGTGGGTGTCTGTCTTCACGCCGATGTACTGAGGAGCTGGGTTGCCATCAATCAGCCATGTTACCACTGGCTCTGGACGTCCTGGGGAAAAGGATCTTGTATAAAATCTTAGTTGTTATACAGTCATGATGACTATTAATAACCGGTTTCGGATAGTTTCTGGAATGAGTTACTGTACCGGCAATCCTATGGCGGCGGGATTCGGGAACGTATGTGTAATTTAATCCATAAAAATATACAAGAAAACAAGTGAGGTATAAGTGACAGGAGAAGAAGTTAAATTTTCATACAAATAACAAAAGACGAGCGACTTTTGAATATGGAACGCGCGCTCCTTCGCGCCATAAAATGAGCACAGAGGTTTCATGCTGGAGTCTCGGCGTGTGTCCTCGACAGTTACCATGATCCAGTTGGTTTGGATCCCCAGTCAAAGAGTTGTGAATATCAGACGGTAGTCATATTGTAAGTACCAGACTACCCAAATTCTTAATCGTGGTCTTAGTGCTTAGAGCATGGATTTGGGGAACCTTGGGTGACGCAACCAAGATTCACATTCACATTCATTTTATCATTAGCTTTAATTCAACCTAGCTTGTCATTTCCAGTTGCATTGTCTTCAGACCCTTGGGTACGCTTGAATTATTATCCAGGTTATGAAAAGTCTGGTAATTACAATGAAACGACTGCCATCTGACCTTTTCAACCCTTAGACTGGGGAACCAGACCATGAGGATCATCGTTGCTTGTTTAAAACTAGTTTCCGAAATGAGAGGGTTTTTCACAATGTTGTCTCTCGTTTTTGAGTTGTTTAAATGCATATTATGGATTTAAAAAAATCAGGTATCAGGCTCGGACTTTTTTTTAATGTGATAGGTGGCAGACAAGCAGACGGATCGCCTGATGGTAAGCGATTGCTGCCGCCCATAGACACTCGTGACACCAGTAGAGTCATAAGCGCTGCTAACCTTTAAACCCCCTTTTTCCCCAGATTGGGCCACCGGTACCCTCACTCACGCAGCGAAACACAGCACAGTGCTACTTCGCGCCGGTTTCTGTGAAGTGGTATCACTCCGGTCGAGCCAGCCCATTCATGCCAAAACGTGGCTCTTGAGCGGTCTTGTTGGTATGGCAAAAAAGACTTTCTTCTACGAGAAGTACATGCCCTTCTATTTCGTCAAAGAAAACATTAAAGGGGGATTTGAAGTTTGGCAACGCACTTGTGACCTCATTTATGTCGCGGGTGTCCCTGGGCGGCGGCAATTCCTTACCATCAGGTGATCCATCTTCTCGTCTGCCACCTATCACATAAAAAAACAACGAGACATGACCTTTGAAAATCGCATAGAAAACCTTATTTTCACCCTAAGTATTATTCTAGTTAATATCAGACTTAGAACACATTGACGAAACTTAATTAACAACATAATCACTGTCTTGTTCTCTCTAGAATAGAGCTAATTGGAAATAGTTATTTTATTCTATACAACATAAGAAAATGAAGATATTGTAAGTACTGCGTCGAGACCTGTATAAAAACGACATCACACTTTTCTCAGCGTGTGTTTCCCAAATGTGACCAAAACGGTCCCTTTGGAGCTCGGGGTACGAATGGCACATGATCAAGGATTAGATAACTTTATTAGGTAGGTACTTTGAAACGCCTGCCTTGTGACCTTTGACAGGGGAACCAGACTCACTGAATCCTCCTGAAACTGAAGAGCTTATTCCTCCCTTAGACGTTCAGAATCAAATCAGCTTTACTATAAAATTTCAAGCCACTATAAAAATCAAGACCTACCTTTTTTTAATATTTAATTACTAATATACAGTTTTCAGACTTTTCCGGTGTATGAGCTATATTAATCATCAAGGGTCCCTACCATACTATACCATAGACCTTAGTATATGTACTAAGAATGTGCCGTGAATATAATGCCTTAGTTTCTCAATCGAGGGACGCGCCTGAATTCTATGGATCATCACTCGATAAAAATAGAAGTTTGCACTATTTAAATGCAGTAAAATTTAATTTTAAATTTAATTGGATTAAAAGCATTTAATATCACTTAATTCTAATTCTATTGTATTCCATTTTTATTCAAATTACAGCTTATTTAATTTAATCAAATTATTTTATCATATTTAACGTAATTGAAATATATTAATTTATTTTAAACATAATTAAGTAATTGTATTTTTTCCTTTTTTTTAATTTGATGTGTTATTTAATATTATAGTTGTGATATATAATTTAATGTTGCTTGTTATAATAAAATGCTGTTTACACATAGTTTTGGATTTACAGTCTACCATGACTGCACAGTTACTATGTATTTTCTTTATTTTTTATGTACTGTAACTCTGTTAGTGTGTAACTAATAAAATGAATAAATAAATATGGTTTTAATTTCAACTCGATACCTTCACGTGTTTTCAAAATAAAAGGTGCTGGCACACAGACAGGACAGGTGGACAAAAAAGAGTCGAAGCTTTTTGATGACGCCAAATAAGTGGCAGAAAGTGGAATAAAATGTATTTACATCATACAGACAGGTATTATGTATGTTTTATACAGGCTAGACAAATTGTTAAACAAAATTAAAAAAAAAACAAATTCAAAAGTACTTTATGTGCATAGATTTATATACAGCTCTTACAAATAGTCATACAATAAAAATATAAATTATAACTATGTATATTATACATGTAACTAAACATATATGTCGATACAAAAAATATACTAAGAAATAAATAAATATAATGTGATTCTAACACCGGAGTCGGAAAGATGATTCTGACGAGAAGATCCGACAAGAAACTTGGCAGTTACTCTTTTTAATCGCTAAATTTTTTTATAAGTACAGTATCATGGGTGTAGGCGAACAGTTTATCATTTTCACAAATTCTTGTCATTGAAGTAATCATTGACTGTATAATAGGCTTTTGCCATTAAATATTTTTTTCCATGTGTTTTAAATTTAGGCATTGGTAAATCAACAAGCTTTTGTGGTAACTTATTAAATATTTTAATACTCATTCCTACAAATGGTAACGTCATCGATAGTAATTTGCTAGTTTGATCAAGTGGCTAGGTAGTTGGTTGAACGACTGATTAAGCTATTTGGCTGCGACACTTGCACGGAATACAAATATACTTCAATTATGCCTCGTCTAATTAATTACTTATTCATTTAAATATTTGCTTGAATATGCCTCAGATTAAGCCTACCCTTTATACCGCGATATATACTTACAATGGTGTAGAATTAGTTACAATATACGTAAATTCAATGCGCCTCATTAGACACGATGTACAGGCGTATCAAGTTTTACACAAGAATATACCTTATTTACGTCCCGAACAGGACTCCTGGTCTGACATTTACGAAATTAGATTCCCGTATCTGCTATCTACGCTTGCTTTGGCGTCGTTTGACACGCTGGAAGCCACATAATTAAATATGGGTTTGATAAGGCCCAAAGGCTGAATTCCTACGCTCGGCTGCATCATCACAATTGCTGCGCGCACAGGCAAAGATAATCCGACCCTGGTTGGCTCAGAGCCAGCCCGCCCATACTGCGGACTTTTCAATGAACCCATTCAGATGGAATATCTCTTCCAATGTTTCCATAAAAGAAATCAAGCAATAGAAAAATTGAACTGAATTGTTCGCGATGACGTCACGTACCGATTTCGATACGAGGGTGGGCTCGTGTGTGACGTAACAACAAGGGCACCAGCAGGATGTGGAACTGTCTTATTTTCCTCCTATCATTTTTCATTAATATCAATTCATTCTAAACCATCTAAATCATTGTGAGGAAACCAGCATACGTGGAAGATCGATCTTAGCTTGTGTGAAATGTTCCCGTTCGCAGGGGTTTAGTGTGGTAAGACTGTTTGCAGATCTCCATCTGTGCAGATCAACCTCCGTGGGAGGGTTGGCATGTATCTCAGCAGTGGAGATGTAAAAGGCTGGAGATAAACGTTCGTTTCTATCTTAGAAAAATCTTTAATCTTGTTGTATTTGTTTACGTTTCCGTTTTTCTTACTTACGCCGTATGGTCCCCGGCAGAATAGAATAGACCACCCTCACTCTTACCGAGGTGTCGTAAAAGGCAACTAAGGTAAAGCTGGCATGATCATCAGCACCCAGAGAAGGAAAACTCTGCATTTATATCTAAACCCCCGCCAACCCGTCTGCCAAGCGTGGTGATTGAGGGAGGCCCGTGCCCCAGCAGTGGGGACTTAAAGGGGCTGATGATGATGATGATGACGTTTTTCTTGTTCGCTCATTTCGCTCATGTCGTGTAAAAATGTTGAACGTCATTAAGTACCGATGGTAAGGTAAGCTCACGTAGCAATTACAACAAAGTGAAGGCGTACGATTCATTTGCATTGATATACTGGCGATCACTATTATGCGTTGGGTCACAGACTGATAACCTGATGATAAGCGTTTACCATCACACTATAGACACCTCAACACTAGTGGAGTCACAATCGCCTCTCTCGCCGGACTGGATCTCTAGAACTCACTCGATGAAATTCAGCGCAAGCGGCTTCTGTAAGGGTGCGGTGTCGCTCCGGTCGGGCGGGCCCATTAGTGTCGAAGTAAGACTTCGTTCAAAAGAAAAAGTGTTTCTTTCATAAAAAAATATTTTCGAAAACCATATGATAGAATTTGGAAAAGATTTGAATTTTTATACATTAATCTTTGATCACACGAAAAAGATTTTTCAACAGTTGAAAAAACAATATTGAACCTCAATTTAATTCAACCAGATCTTATACCTTTGTACATTCATTTTAGATTACAGATCAAAACCTGCGCAATCCATAATCAGATAGAAAATATTTCTGAATGGTAGCGGGGTCATATTGCAATATGAAACATTTTGAGCAATGACCTGGGTTGCGTACAAAAGGTATCAAATACCATTCAATAGTAGTCGAAGCCTTTGTACGACGAAAGATTGAATTCAGATATTGTTCAAATACAATTGGAATATTTTAGACGTTTTCTAGATCTTTTCTTTAATTTCGAAGACATCAAAAGATGTGATCTGCGTGGTCGAATCGGGAATGAGAAAATTCGTAGATGAACTAATGTGGTCGAGATAACCCATAGGATACGCTAAAATGGAAGTAGGTGGAGTATATAAAACGAGGAAGTTGAATGGCCTGGGGCAGAATGGTTCTAAAGTGGATAAAATATACTAGATAAATATTCTTTATTGCACAAAAAGAAAATACAAGCATGATACAACAACAACATACAGTACAATAAGGCGGTCTTATTGCTTGTAGCGTCGCATTTCTTCCAGACAACCTTTGGTTAGAGGAAAGAAATATCGTATTCGTAATAAGGGAAGGCAGTGCAAAGTAGTTTAACAAATGAAATTGAGAATGGCAGAAATATACATATTTTATATATTAATAATATTACATAACATAAATAAGAATAAACAATATATACATACCTAATAATACTAAGTGTAGCTATGCGAACTCACCCAAGAATTGGACAGCGTAGAGTAACTTATGTATACTGATATAGACATCTTTCGGCTAGCCATTGCTAGCGCCATCTAGAGAAAAACGACCAATACTCAACGGCTATGTAGTAGTGCGGCCCCACCTTCGAGAATCAGTCAGGATTAAATAAAATATCAGAAATAATTTCATTTGCTATAATATAACAAAATCCCCAATAATTTCTAGATCTCTGGTTTATTTCCTATCATCATCATCATTATCATTTCAGCCAATAGACGTCCACTGCTGGACATAAGCCTCCCCCAATGTTCTCCACACAGATCGGCTCCTGTGCCGCCCGCATCCAATAGATTCCCGCGATCTTCACCAGATCGTAGGATAGATCGTCATCCACCTTGTGGGGGACCTGCCACTGGCTGCGACTTCCTGTATTTCCTATACTTTAATAAAATTGCAAATGCTTGAGGTCATAGTTTCGGAAACAACTTTACTAGCGCGATGTAAAAATGCATAGTGACATCTACCGAAACAACGCCGAAATATCTGCTTGATTGCTTTTTAAAGCAAAATTTGCTTTTTACAAGCTCCATCTAGCGAAAACCGCTGAACTATTTTTCCTATAATAAGGAAAAAAGTAAGTGATATGATCCTGTTGAATAGATCTGGTCGGAGTCGCGGGAACCCTACACTCTGGAAGTCAATGGAGGAGGCTTAAATTGAACAATAGACGATGTTTTTAGGCTGATGATGATGATGAAAAGATACGTTTACGTGAGCTTAAATTCAAAAAATGCTTCAATCATTCAATTCATTAGAATTACTTAAATGAAGTTGAATGTACACATTCATCTTGCATACGGCTAAGTAATGGAACTGCCGGAAGATGTGTTCCCTCAACGATATGATCTGAACGTATTCAAGACAAGAGTGAATAGGCTGTTACTAGACAGACTTGATCCATCCTTATGACAATATTGGTTTGACACCCGCGAATGCCATTTTTTTGTTGTTTTGTTGTTTCTTTTTTTTTGTGTGTGTTTTTTTTATATAATTTTAATGTTTTTAAATTTTTTATGTATGTATCTCTGTGTTATTATTTCTTTGTTTTGTATATGTAATTTTTCATTTTCTTTTTACTTGTATATCATCATCATCATCAGCCCATTTAAGTCCCCACTGCTGGGGCACGGGCCTCCCTCAATCACATGAGGGGTAATTGCCATACTCACCACGCTTGGCAGACGGGTTGGCGAGGGTTTTGAAATGCAGTTTTCCTTCTCTGGGTGCTGATGATCATGCCAGCAGCTTTACCTTAGTCGCCTTTTACGACACCTCGGTAAGAGTGATTAAAAATAAAGTTTCAGCTCTAACCTCATTCCTCTTTTCGCAGGCACTGCTCCATGCAGATTATCTGTGAGGCCGTGGTAACACTCAAATTGCAGCGGTTTATTCATGCCAAAGCTCTCCCACTTAGTGATTGCGCACTATATTACAATACAACATTTTTAATGTATTACGATTTGAAAGTGCTGTATGTGTACAAGCCCATGCAAATAAAGATATTTTGAACTGAATAAAAAAGGTTCAGATTGTAAGGTGGTTAAAACCCCGATGTGAGATTACACGAATATTTTATAGGGAAAAAATAATGTACAACCCGTGCGGATAAGGAATGGGATCAGAAATGGCGGCGCATCTATTCACTTCTCGCTCGCACACATATTTGCGTCTATACTCGCACCCCACGAGTGCATTCTTTATCCGCACATGTTGTAGTGTAATATTTTTTTCAAATTACACAAACTTTTGCCTTTTTTTTACATAATAGCGGACAAACGAGCAGACGGCACACCTAATGGAAAGTGATCACCGCCGCCTATAGATATCTGCTACACCTGAGGTATCACATATGCGTTTCCGGCTCTATTATTATTATATTTGTTATTGTAGTAGTATGAAATTGATCTTAACCCATAACTAGACGCCTTTAAAAACAAATTCACGACCAATGCTTTATTCCGTCAATTTCGGACAAAAGCGACACACAGTGTATGTGAAAAGAACAGATATAAAGATCGGTTATCGTAAATGTTTTTAGAGTGCCTACTCTGCATTGGTTGAACTTAAATCACCCCGATATGTTAACGATTTTTTTGTTGACAATTGTTATTTTGGCTATACAAACCATGGGAGACCATGGAGTACCATGAGAGAGCCACGCTTAGACACGAATGGGGTGGCTCGACCGGAGTGATACCACAGCCTCACTAAAAACCGGAGTGAAGCAGCACTTTGCTATTTTTCGCGAGAGAGGGTACCGGAGGCCCAATCCGGGGGAAAGGGGGGCGCAAAGGTTGGCAGCGCACTTGTGACTCCACTGGTGTCACGGTTGTCCATCGGCGGCGGCAATCGCTTATTATCAGGTGATCCGTCCACTTGTCTGCCATCTATCACGTGAAAAAACACTTATATAGTCTGTCTGTTCAAACTCTAAAAATATATTAAGAAATGCTTGTTTAGCAATTTGGAAACTTTTAATCTCAATTTTTATTAGTCACACAAAAGAGAACCAGATAACATTAAATACCCATCGCATCGTAGGCACGCACAAAAATAAATCAATTTTAAAACGCACTTATCGTGCGTCGACATCAACATCGAGTACTCGATTTTTTTTCTTTTTATTATAGAAATTCTTTTTAAGAATTCATTCTTACATCGCAGATAATAAGCTCGCAATAAACGGCCCAATTTATCAAGATCTTCAAAAAGTCGCAGTAAATAAAAATGAGCTAACTTAAATAATAGTTCTTTGACACGATTTTCAAATTTGTCAAATATATTGTTATGCATTAACCATTATTTCCATCTTTATAACGGCTCGCCGAGTCTCAATGTAAAAATCATATAAAAGAACTAAAATATCTCAGAAACGCGACCCTAAAGATTGCTCTTTATAAATATAAAATCACATTTTCCAATTTCACTTGACGACGTTAGCATACTAAATTTTAAATTTATTTCACAAAAATGTGAAAAAAACATTTTACTAACTTTTGATTTTATTAATCAAAGTTACTAACCTAGGATCTTATAAAAGTAAACTCCATTCAATCATGTGGGCACGCACATTATTAAATGACACATTTTAGTGTCAACAAACCAACATAGATTATACGTAATTTAATTTTTATTATTATATATTAAATGGGTTTGCACTTGACCTCATCTCACCTGATGGAAAGTCACAATAAGGTCTCAGATGTAATAAAGCCTATTTATATTTTTTTATGTTTTTCTTTAATGTGATTGGGGCAAGATGAGCAGACGAATCACGTGATGGTAAGCGATTGTCCATGGACACCCGCAACACCAATTTTAAACCCCCATTCCCCTGGATAGTGCCTATAGTACTCTCACTCAAGCAGCGAAACAGAGCACAGTGCTGCTTCACGCCAGTTTTCCGTGAGGTTTTTTTTTATGTGACCCTTAGGTGGGGATGAGCAGATGGATCACCTGATGGTATACGATTGCCACCGCCCTTGGAATCCGCAACATCAGTGGATTAACACTTTAAACATGGCCGCCTAGAGATCTTGCGATCAAAGAAGTCCCGTGAAAAGCGGCTTATGTGGCTACTCGCCGCCGTAAAAACTCTTCAATCGCGAGTTACCTAAAAATATATTTGGTGGTCAACTCGCCACATTTTTTTTCAGATATATTGGCGAGATTACCATGCGTGAAATTATCAAAAGTAATTTCGACTAATTTTCGATAATAGTTTATTGAGCGGTGGAAACGACACACACACAGCTCTCATGAAAACACGTACCTTAGACTATTTTATAATACTTATTTTTATTTATTAAATATATATTCAACAGAAATAAACTTTAATAGACAATAGAACCATAAATGTAAATTTGATATTAATTAGAAATTAAAAATAAAAAACCAAACATAAGAAACAACAACATAAATAAAGCCCGTGATCATAGTTAAATTAAAAAATAGACTCCGCGCCACCTAAGATGGTCCTCTAAGGATGTTCCTCGATAGCCGCCACATAAGACACTTTTATCAATTGCAAAAAATATTGTTACTTGTAGAAATAAATTATGACATAATTTTATCTGAAGAAAATCTTAATACTTTCCTTTATGGATTCACCGTTGTACTTTTTACGAAAAATACTCATAATCGCTACAATTACCACAAATTTATTGGCAGTCCTAGTTTCGTCGATGAGTCACCTTAAATAGCATTGTTACTCACCCCCGCGTACTTCACACACGAGAACTAAAGCCGCCCCTTCTTCTAAAGGTCCAACGACGCCAGAAACGTCCGCTCCTGATTTGTCGTACAGCAACATTTGATGTGGAGGTACTGTAACAAATAATAGATTTTTAGAAATCAGTTATTAATCAGTTTCAAAAATTTTATCATGACGGGCAAGAGATAGCCCTAATGGTCTTTGGAACCAAACACGTTGTCGGCACGGTGCAGTGGCGGATGCGGTCTCGAAATATCAAACATAATAATGGCTCCATGACTTCATAACAAATTGCCAGAAGCTTTACAAAAGTTGGACAAAATTGAATTAGACCCTGTGCACGACATAAGCATACGTTCCATATACCTCTGTGTCGCACTAATTAGACTCAATGCACGACAGAAGCATACATTTCATATACCTCTTTGTCGCACTAATTAGACTCAATGCACGACAGAAGCATACGTTTCATATACCTCTTTGTCGCTTTAATTAGACCCAGTGCACGACAGAAGCATACGTTTCATATACCTCTTTGTCGCTTTAATTAGACCCAGTGCACGACAGAAGCATACGTTTCATATACCTCTTTGTCGCTTTAATTAGACCCAGTGCACGACAGAAGCATACGTTTCATATACCTCTTTGTCGCTTTAATTAGACCCAGTGCACGACAGAAGCATACGTTCCATATACCTCTTTGTCGCACTAATTAGGCCCAATGCACGACAGAAGCATACGTCTCATATACCTCTTTGTCGCACTAATTACGCTAAAAATAGTTTTATTGTGAGAACAACCAGTGCATATTATAAGAGTTTTATTTACATAGACATATTCCACGAGAAGCTGGCGAAGTACCGCCATCTTCTTAGATCAATGTACGAATAATGTAAGCTTTACCATGGTGTTTCGAAATTTTTAGGTATATATCTACCTAGTATTATATTATTTTGTCTTTAGTTTTACTGAATTAGGTGTCTGTCTTACCAGAATTGTATTGTGTACAACTTAACTTTGGAAACTGTTAAGGTTAATGTATTATCTATGTGTAACTGTGGAGGAATAGTTGGCGTCTGTCACACAGTTTCTATGTAAACTAGCGCAGACGTTAATGTCTCCTCCTTACTTAATGGCTCCTCTAGTTGTAATTATTCGTAAGCTAAAATATGTACCTATTATTTGCAATAAAGATTATTATTATTATTATTATCTATTATAACTTAGTTTAATATTGAAATATTTTATATATTTAATTTATTTTTATTTTGTTGCGTAACAGTAAGCTGTATTTTTCCTAAAATAAAGTAAATAAATAAATAAAAATGTACAACCCGTGACCCACCCATTTCTGATCCCATTCTTTATCCGCACGGGTTGTACTGACCAATATACTTATTGACAAATGTAATTATAATTAAAATGATTATAACAAAACCAGAGCATTCACCAGATCATCCGTGGTCAACTGATGTATATAATAAAATTCACGTAATAATTGAACTAATGAATTGATTCTTACAATTTTAATTACATATTTTATTAATTAACTTTCTGCGTGTAACTGTTTTAATAACCTTGCATACAACTATTCATATACCGAACTGGTGAAACACAGTTTTTCTAATGTTAAAAGGTGACGTCAATAAATTCCTATGTTTACGAAAACATAACTAATTGATTGCAAGTTTACACGTGCCTAACGCACTTATGGTCTTAGCAGGGGACCCTCATTTGCCATCGCGCCCGCACTGGTGCTCGGATTTGAACCTACAACCTCCGTTCCGGAGGTGCATGCCCACATGTATTATCCACCATTACTCTTACTTATAAAATATGGTACCATAAACTAAGAAGACGAAAATGGTAGTCAAGTCAAAGTCAAATAATTCTTTATTTGCATAGGCTTGTACACAGCACTTACAAATCGTCATAAATGTGGGATTTGAGATAAGTAAACAGGATTTCAGGGTCTTTCAATCTTCTTTATTTTATTATAATCGCAGAGCAAGCCTATTTGTGTCTGTAGTCGTCTCACACCTACAGATAACTCAATCATTCCCTCCGTTCATTCTTTCTCTGTTCACTCTTACTCCGTTCCATTACTCTCTCATAATCCCACATACATTTGAATGACTTAAAACTATTTATAAGTACTTATGTATAATTTACATGTTAATTCATAAAATATACTAAAGAAATAAATAAACATAATGCGATTCTACCACCGGCTCGGAAAGTTGTTTCTGGTCGAGAAGATCCGGCAAGAAACTTGCCAGTTACTCTTTTTAATCGCCAAACTTTCATACAATGTTGTCTCGTCATCATACCAAGCCATACCGTTTAATTGTTACACAAAATAAAATAAAGGAAATAATAATAAAATGAATATTATGAGGTAAACCGAAGCAGACCAGTCCAAAAGGAGAGACATTTGAGTGAGCATAACTACTTAGGTTCCCCTCATAGGTCACAAAGAGTAGTAGTTACTTAATCCAGACTAATAAACTGCAGGACGAGGTGTACAATAGTAGGTGGTTAGCATCTTGTCAATTATTGAATGATCAATATAAATCAATTTTTATACAGTAATAAATGCTGCTAAGCCCAATTTACTAAAATCGAGTAATATTAATAATTTCCGTTAATATATATGAAAGTGTATAGGCATGGAGGTCATTATGTCCATGAATCCTTATCATTTAAGTAGTCTACAATTTTAATAGTATCCTTTACTCATTAAACAGAATGCCTGTTGTGAGACTTAAATGAGACGTGAGATTTAAATTTATGCATTGGCAACTCAATAATATTTTGTGACAACTTATTGTACATTTTAATACTTAGACCAACAAATGAATTATTATTTTTTGAAGTTTCAGATTGGAATCGCGAGCTTGTGTTTATTTCTAGTGTTAAAACCATGACAATCAGATTTTTTCGAAAAAATATCCATGTTCGTTAGTTATGACCAGCTTTTAATGGTGCATTCAATTTTAAGTGAATTGCATCAAATTCGTATTCGGGTTTTTGTTGGCAGAATATGATTTAGCTATCCAAATTTAAGCTTTATGCTCATAGAAACAAGGATTCCAAATTTTAGTTTCATGTTTCTGCGCGGGATATCCTGGCACGAAATCTACCTAACATTTAGAGAAATAAAATAATTTCATTTCATTTATTCTGATATTTTAAATAGATGAAACATTTCCGCGATTTAACTTCCAGTGTTTTGTTATTATTTTTCGCTTGATACCAGACTGACTCCTTAGAGCTCGTAAGATCTTGATTTGCGATAAATTGAAAAGATGGAAAATTTTGTTCTTGAACGAGCAGCATGTAAAAACACATCATAATAAAGCTTCACGATACCCCTGTTTATTCACAAGAAAACCACTGTAATAACTAGCTGCTTTACTTTATTCATAAATTGCTTTATAAACTCATAACAGTGCTTCAATTCTCAAGCAAATAATTTAAAATGAAAAGCATGAAATTAAATAAGGTTTTTAAATGGGAAACCAACAAGCATAGAGTTATTCAAAAGAATTACCCTATTCAGCGGAAGACGAAGCAAAGGAGATGAGGGAAGTAAAATTTCTTTTGCCCAGAACAAAGCATTTAAAAGCAGGCCTACAATCCTACATCGCATATGACAGGGGTGGTGGACTAGAGGCTTGTAGACCAAAATAATCATTTTGCTCGTAGTTAAAGCAAGCGAAAAAAAATGCTGTTCCTTAAAGTATTTCGTTTTGAGTGGAACAACAGATTTTTTATAATTTTTCCGGTTTAAAGATATTTATTTTTCTCATAAGATTACAAATCACTTACATGAGAAAATAACTTAAATAAACTAATTACAAAAAACTGTGTGGGGCAAGAGTCATCAGAATCAGAATTAGAGTAAACAATTACTTTAAATACTTAACCTACAAAAATTTTTCGAGGTAACACTAATAATTATCGTGGGGGTAACTCTCAAATCTCGGCACCGCGCTCACACTTTACAATATAGTATAGGCACCAAGGTTTAATTTTGCTTAGCTCGACTCTGCATTCCGCATAATTTTTCGTACTATTGGCTCCCGGTGAAGGTCGATCTGCCAAATTTATCTCTGGCTTTTTTATATTTTAAGTTTTTATTCTGATATTCTAGATTAAAGTGAATCCAAAAATTAAATATCATTAAAATTGGTCAGCTACTCGTAGACCAGTTTTAATGATATTTAATTTTTTGAAGTTTTGCATGATTATAAATAAATAACTAACACGATTTCCTTCTATAGTATATTATTTGATATAGTGTGTCGTAGTGATGTCGTAATAACATTGAAACTAGAGTAATGCTTGTTGATGAAGTCCACTCATTTTCAAGCAAACTAGTTAATAATAATATCTTCGTAATTATTTTTATAACTGTATTTTGTCCTAAAGCGTGAGCATAATATTTAAATATGGGTTTAAATAAGGACTTAGTTGAGCATGTAAGAAATCTACATAATAATTATTTCTTTTTCATTTAATCCCAAGGAAGTAAAAAGGTTCACCAACCCTGTCATACATGCAGCTCCATTGGAATCCATTAGTACGACTGTGTGAGAGGTAATTTGCCATAAACCTTTTGTCAGCAAAGGAACCGTCCCACAAAGAAACTCCTACATAATCAACGTATTCATAATGCCGTAAAATACTCAATTACCCAGCCGAGGGTATTGTTAATGGCGTCAAATAATAATCAAATATCCTTCGCATTATTTGTCCTCGGCTAATGGGTGGGTGGTAGATACACTAGCGCCGTTTGGTTTTATTAATTTAATACAGTTGAATTTATGAAATTTGTTTTCTTTTATTTAAATAAAGTTTACTAAAGAGGATTTGTAATTTTTTCAAGGTTATTTGGCACACGCCATTTACTCGTATGTCACTGTCATCTCTTTAAAAAAAGTGGCTTCAGAAGGTAAATCTTGCTAGAGATAATTTGTGACATGTAATCATCATCATCAGCAACCCACACTCGTCCACTGCTGGACATTGGTCTCCCCTAATGTACGCCACTGCTCCCGATTTTCGGCCATTCTCATCCAGCCCATACCAGCCAGCCTTCGAATGTCATCATACCATCTTGTTGCAGGGCGTCCTACAGTACGACTCCAACAGCTGTCAGTTCTGCGGCTAATGCGACCAGCCCACTGTCACTTCAGTTTGCTAATTCAGTGGGCTATGTCGGTGACCTTGGTTCTATCTGTTTAGATAATTTCTGATGCGGACCTTCAGAGATACTCCGAGCATAGCCCTTTCTCATAGCTCTTTGAGCGACTTTGAATCAGGTGGACTAGTCCAGCCGTGAGTGTCCACGTCTCGGCACCGTAAGTCATGACAAGGATAACGCACTGGTCGAAAACTTTCGACTTGAGACTTTGAGGGATGAGTGAAGGGTGGAAGACTTGACGAAGCTTACCAAATTCTGCCCAGCCTAGCTGAATTCTTCTATTGGCTTATCTCTCGAAGTTGTTTCTGCCTGATTGTAGAGTTTGTCCTAGATTCCTGAACAACTTCGAGAGGTAGTATTCCATTAACAGCGACTAGTCCTGGGTCAACAAGCTCATTGAACATGACCTTGGTTTTATCCAAGTTCATTCGAAGACTGATGTGTTTGAAAGATTCAGCCAGGCTGCTAACCATCTCCTGTAGATCTTGTATGGTTTCCGCCAAGATGGCGATAGATAGATAGATAGATACACTTTTCTTTATTGCACAAAATTTACAGATCTTAGTCTAAGTTATTATACTAAAACAATGAAGCTTATTTTGCACTCGCCATTATATGTCACACATCGTCCTCCCCTGTTCCTCTACTCTGAGGTTGTCTGGAAGAGATCGCTATTAGTGATAGGTCTTATCGCTTCATAAATTGCAAATCATCATTTATTTAAACGTCTCCAAATTTTTTCCATTTATTGTCTTCATTTCATTAGAATCAATAAAAAACTTGTGGCGGCGCCACTGCTCCGTAAAAAGGCTCTTAAGGAACATTTTCTTGTTCACTTAATACTGTGCTCATTGTAGATGAGCTGCCTCAGAGACGTTGACCTTCAACTCTTCTCTGTACCATTAAAAGGAACCCTTTGTTTCGGATGATAAAGTCCAAATATGGTAAGCATTTGCACTTGCACCTCATATTTCATGAGAGTGGGAGAGCTACGCTCCGGCATCGACCGTAGTGATACCACGGCCTCACAGAAAACCGGCGTGAACCAGCACTGTGGTATGTTTCGCTGCATGAGTGAAGGTACAGCAGGCCCGATCCGGGGGAAAGGAGGGTTTTAAAGGTTGGCAGCGTATTTGTGACTCCAATGGTGTCGCGGGTGTCTATGGGGGGCGGCAATCGCTTACCATCAGGCGAACCGTCTGCTCGTCGATCACATAAAAAAAAGTGACGCCGTATGTACCTACATCCGGCTTATGGCGCATGTCTAGGTATATCCGTGAGTGAGGGTACCGGAGGCCCAACCCGGGGAAAAGGGGGGTTTTAATGGTTGGCAGCGTATTTGTGACTCCACTGGTGTCGCGGGTGTCTATGGGCGGCGGCAATCGCTTACCATCAGGCGAACCGTCTGCTCGTGTATCACATAAAAAAGTGACGCCGTATGTATCTACATCCAGCTCATGGCACATGTCTAGGTATATCCGTGAGTGAGGGTACCGGAGGCCCAATCCGGGGGAAAGGGGGGTTTGAAGGTTGACAGCGCCCTTGTGATTCAATGGTGTAACGGGTGTCCAAGGGCGGCGGCAATCGCTTACCATCAGGTGATCCGTCTGCTCGTCTATCACATGTGACAATTAAAAAAAAAATGTAATTTAAAGCAGGTAAATTGATAGTCAACTATCCGGGGTTTGCCTGATACAAAAAAACAAGAATCCCCAACACTCATCACAGTTGATCAAAATTATATGGCGGCGCTAGTAGGTACACGGAAAAAGGAACCTAAATATGGATAGGAGTTCAATATTCCATTTTGAGTATCTCTTGAGTAAGCCAATAAGATAGTGTTAGAGATATGCTGATGCGTGCAGCACAGTGTAGATTTTATGAACACGATTATTTGTAGCTGCAAATTGGCAATTGTTCTGGTATAGATAAATAAATTACACTGCTAGGATTTAGATATATCAAGGTAGTAGAAGTAATAATATAATAATATAAAGACTTGTTCTTGGTATTAAATAAGAAGAACGTATAGCAAGATTCTTACTTTAAAATGCCGAAATATTTTACCCCCTTTAAGGGTGATTTTCAAAAAACATTCAATGGGTTGCTTTTTATTCAAATAATTAGTCTGAATACAAATTTTCACATTTCTAACATCAAAGATGGCGGACTTCCATACAAACTTTTAACCCCCTTTTTACCCTCTTAAGGGTTGAATTTTGTAAAATCCCTTCTTAGTGCTCACTTTCACTAAAAAAGGAACCCCCTTTTCAAATTTCAAAGGGTCAGTAGTTTTGGCTGTGGGTGCATTCCTAGTCAGTACCTAAGTCACTCAGGTTCTCCTTTTATAAATATAGATATACGTACAGGTATATATGTAAGTATGTATGTATTATAATTAGTTATTTCTCTGGTCGTCTTATATCCAAAAAACACAAATCCTTGAGCTACTTACGGAAGGAAGCTACGTACGGAATCATTTCAATGTATAAGATATTATATGAATTTATTTATTTACCAGTAGCTCGCCTTCACTTCGTTTCAGGACATTACTTTAAAATGAATAGAATAAAGAAAGAGTGATTTTTACAGAAAAAAGGAAAATAATACAAGACAAAAACACTTTCCGTGATATGCTACCAAAATAGTTGCCACTCAGCAGTATGTCACGGCGCCGGAACGCCATGACGCTGGTATTTTGTGGGAACCATGAATCAATAGATGGCGCTAGGCATCGATTACATCGCGCAAGTGTTTTGTTTTTAAGATTTTTTTAATATTTTGTCACTTTAATTCCTTATTTACTCTTTTTTCATGTATTCTTTCGATAATGTCGACCTTTTTAATATTTGATTGTCCGTAATAAATATCCTTAGGCACCGTAACAACAGCAAATACCTACTCTATATTTTACTAAGCATACTTAGCATAAACTCGACATCTAAAATGTATTGTCACCCTGCAGCCTCTAAATACCCGTTCTATATTCCCCGAACAAAGGCTAAACCTTTCACGACTTCCAAAATGGCCGGCCAATAAATTTTACCAGACAAACAAATGAAATTACCGCAACTGATAGCGTTCAGACAATTTGATCTATTCAAATCTAATTTCCTTTTAAATTTAACCTGTCTGGTACAGATTTTATCTATGTCATCGTTGGAGCCATCGTTTTTATCAGGACTCGAGCGGGATCCCGACAGTTCATAATTAAAACGTCGTCGCGATGTCGTTACTCTCGGTCCTCCGATTCGTCTGTAATGACTAAATTGATTCTCTGTCTCCGCCTCATAAAATTTTCATTTAAGATGAAAACTTTTTGTAATTCAGCCAAGGTTTACGGCCCCTGTTTTTGCTTGTTAAAGGTTAATTTTTGATTGCGTTTTTGGCGCTTAGGTATTGATCGCTTGTTTCATTTGAAAATCCTGAAGATGGTTTCAGTCACAAATAGTGTTTGAGTAAGCTTTAGCTGACATTGATATTGAAAAGTTCGTTGACCTGCGCGCTAGACAGCAAATCGTATCTTTTCGCTCCTGTACACGTTTTAGTCTGATCCTGTCTGACGCCGAATACGCCGAGATCGTGCCTGTTTAGCATGTGATGTGACATCTCACATACATGGTGATGTGATAAGTTCTGTGACTTTTTACTTCATCTACACGTGGACGGCTTTTTAACGCGCTATTTATTTCTGTCATACACATATCGTTGTGTTCTAGTAGGAGAGTAATCATATTCCTATTGACAAAGGTGGCTGTGAGAGGAGCTCGCTGTTAAACGATTGACTTAGAGGAGAATCGTGTCGGAGGGTCTAGTTGAACACGATAAAGCCTGGTTTAATCAGCTTGCGGAAAAACGTGCTAAGCACCATGCCTGCCACTTCAATCGTAGCAGCGCTCAATGTACGTGTCGCAAATGTGGACGGAAAGTTCACTCCCGCATAGGACTATACAGCCACGAGCGCAGCTGTATATCACCACACCGCGCGATGCTGCTAAAAACATCTGTTATAGATGAGAAGGCATATGATGATGATGATTGACAGAGGTCAACCATATGGCTGGGGGTCTATTTACCCCTACCCCTTTTGCCTGTTGCGAGAACAAGACACTTCCAACTCTAGGTTCATCCTGGACCCAACGATCTATGCTCCCTGCCTGCACCGGTAAAAGTACTCGTAAATGAAAGCAGTATTTTGGGGTCAGCACTCAGCAGCTTCAAAGTATACCCAGTAGATAGGATACTTTAACCATACATACACAGGTGACACCTTTGGGGACTCAAGTCAAGTCAACTCAAAATCTCTTTATTTACATAGTCCTTACAAATCGTCATACATTTAAGTAATTTAAAACGATTTATAAGTACTTATGTATAATTTACATGTAAATAATATATATGTTGATATCAAAAAATAATCAAAAATCAAAATATATTTATTGTTAACTACAGGTAGTTGTTACAATGTGTGGGCCCCTTCTTTTAAGTTTGGCAAACCTGTATTAGAAGAGACCAGATATATAAAATGGTCTGCTTCGGTTTACGTCATAATACATATTATATTGTTGTATATGATTACCGATAAAAACGGCAGAAGAGGGGTGCTCGCCCTTATTTTGCTGGCGTCCGTCGTGCGAGTTAGTTGTTGCGTAGTTTCATGAGAGTATTGGTAATTTTTGAACGCGGGTAGATAAATAATTTTGCGTAGAATTGCATTAGTTATTTATTCGTATTTCAGTTCTTTTTGTATTTATTTTAATAATTGTTTTTCTATTTTTAGATTATAAATATGTATTTTTTAAATAAAAATAGTGTCTGATTCCTAAAAATATTATTTCCTTAATTTTATTTTGGGTTGCAGTTATGTCAGCTGGATGACTTGGTATGAGGATGTAACAACGTTCTATGATAAGTTTGGCGGTTAAAAAGGTAACTGACAAATTTTTTGCCGGGTCTGTTCGACCTGAAACAACTTTCCGGTGGTTAGAATCGCATTATGTTTGTTCATTTTTTTAGTATTATTTATTTATATGTTAACATGTCAATTATACATATGTATTTATAAATGGCTCTAAATTGTTTCAATGTATGACGATTTTTTTTTTAATGAAAAAAATTTTTCCGCTGACTCTTGGTCTGCGCCTTTTTTGTGTTAGTTTTTTATCGTGTTAAATAGTTACAGTGCTCCGCGTAACAAAATTTAGATTTTGTGTCTAAAAGTTCTTTAAATTTCTAAGACAGTCTTAATGCTATTCTATGTCTAAATTTTTTTTTTTTATTATGATTTTTTTTTTATTACATTACTTTTTTTATGTATGACGATTTGTAAGTGCTGTGTTTTATTTTAATTTCATTAACACTTAACAAATTCTACACTTACCAATAACAGTGAGTCGTATTTGAAAGTTCCTCGTCGGTGAGTTTTTGAAGTCCACCCTGCACCGGTAGACACCCTCATCGTCCAGTTGCACCGAGTTGAGGGTCAAAGCGGCTGGTCTGGCCACAGTTGCGAAGTAGGCCCGAGGCCCAAAGGCCCCGGGATCCGACCACTGTAGAGCCTTGTTGAAGGAGCGCCCGCGCACGTCGAAACTGGGGGAAAAAAAACGACTTTAATATTTATACCGTGAGCGAATCACGCTTTGCTTAAATAGGCTGGTTCCATCAGAGTCTGTTTCCCACCCCGGTCTCACAGAAGACTGACGGGAAGCGGCGCCACACGGCGGTGGCACACGGAGGTGTTATGGGTGGTGAATATTCTATGTTTTTTCCACCATCACAATAATCCATAGATTGTAACTGGTAGCAGGATATCTCCATCTGACTGGGTTGTGTTTGGGTATTATCATAGATCGCACACTAAGCTTTAGACCACATATAAAATCACTTGTGATCAGACTACGGAAGTTAATATACTTACGGCTGCACTCAAGAGACGTCATTTAATCTAACGCTCATTATCTTTAGTATCGGTAGTCTTTACGCGTATCAAAATTAGTTTCAATATTTTTTCTTAAGTAGCCAACGTCGTTCATTAATTAATCAACGACTCTTACTTTTTTAGATCTCTCAGACATGTAGCCATCCGACAAAACATAATCATAAGGATCTAAAGTGTAACAAATACCAAACTTGTTTATTGCAAAACTAAATAATTATGATATACCTACCTAGCTTGGCCTCTTTTGCCTATGTATTGTGGCGAGTTTTTTTTTTTTATTTATTTTACCACTTCTCTTCCGTGATGAGCCATGGCAGACGGTGGACCATCGAAGTCTATGGTTGAGGCCTACCCAGACCAGGTGAACTTCCTATGGGGACTCAGGTGCATCTACCTCCACGAGTGGTCTTGCTGGTAATCAGTTCTGTCCTGATTCCAACTTCGGTTGGTATTAGGCAGAAACCGTTACCGCGGGGCACGGTTTTTCCTGAGCAATGACGGGTAGTAATTCATTCGTGGATTGCTACCTGTTAGTCGAAGGATGCACACCCGACGGACCGGGCCCTGGCGTGCGACCGCGCCAAAGCGCACTTCGCTACAGGGCCTACATTGTCGCGCCGAGGGTCTTATGGCCTACACTTCGCTTGCCAGTACGAGGCCTATTTCCAGAACTTATCCATCCCTTTGGCCTTCAGTTCTATAAGAGAACCAGACTCAGCCAAAATTGAATTGAATACCCACATTTCTTAGTAATCCCGAGGCTTGATATCATAATCTTTTCGCATCGCATAGACGCAACGCCGACGAAACGATAATGCGGGGTTGCAATTATAAGTACCTGGGTGGCAATAAGGGCCCGTTCCAACGGATAATACCGTCGTAAAAGCGTGCTTAAATTGTTAAATTCGCCTTAGAACAACGGGGAATACAATCAAAATCATCTTTTGCGAAGCTCCTTGCTGTATAAATTAGGAGGTCGGTAAATTGAGAAAACCTGGCCGGTGCGGAAATTGAAAAACTTCTGCCGCCTTTTTTATTCTAGAATTTGACAGTTTTTTTCTTTTCGCAAAGGAAAATAATTTGAACATCGGCAATTGGCTTATTTACGGTCGTGAAATTAAATAACCCGACTAGATGTTGAACGTTGACTATCTCGATGGTGTATTTGTAATATAAATAAATAAAATCTTTATTACTAACAAAGTATATAAACAAATAACATCGTCATCTTCAGACAATTTAGCTGGCAGTAACGGTAATTTTCAGACACAGACACTAAGACAATCATTTTCTTTATTAATTTAGTCTGTAGAGTCCCACTGCTGGTCAAAGACCTCCCCCAAGTCTCTCCATTCCTCCCTATATCCAATGCCTTTACTTGCCATTCTTGGACATACGTATTGAAATCGTCACACCATCTTTTTTTGGGCCTGCCGCATAGTCGACGTCCATCGGTCGGTTGCCATTGGGTGACGATTTTTGTCCATCTTTCAGGGTTCATTCTGCATACATGGCCCGCCCACTCCCATTTTAACTTCGCAGTTTTTCGACCCACATCCGTGATTCCCGTCTTGAAGCGTATGTCAGAGTTGCGCACTCTATCTGATCTTTTGATAACCAGAATGCTACGCTCCATAGCTCTTTGGCAAATCTTGAGTTTGGACTTCTGATTTTCTGTCAACGACCAGGTTTGCGCACGCGTAAGTAAGGATGGGCAAAATGCAGACGTCGAAACCCTTAAAGACAATCATATATAAAAAAAAGAATCTATCAAAACTAGTAAAAAAGTATAAAAACATAAACATTATAAAAGCAGCTGATGCGGAAATGCAGATATTGTAGTAGCAGCTAATGCTGAGGTCGGGACCTGGTTGACCACACACTATCCACATCTCTTTGTCCCTCTTCTGTGTAAAATTTATGTTGTTTTAAACCATGTACCAACTGTATATGTTTGTTTCCTGTGTATTGTGATGGTCAATAAATGTATTTTCTTTCTTTCTTCTTTCTTGATCCAGCAGTCGATCCTCAACAGTCGTCTTTTTAGAACGCTTATGTATATTTCCAAAGTGGTCCAACTACAAATGAGCGTGGAACTAGATTGTGCACATCGCTATAAAGAGTGAAATGAAATTGAAATTCGCCACATCGCCCGTAATGTGCCGAATAACTTACCAGTCTTGGTTGTTTTACTGGATTTGTCGGCAGAACAATGACCATTTGCTTTACCTAAATGTATTAGTTACATCAATGTTTAGAACTGATACAGTAAAGGAATGTCTGAAATAAGTAGTTAGATACTCTTTATTGCTCAAAAGGTTGCATGATTGAATACTGTTATATTTTGAAACAACTTTTTCAAAGGTTTTTCTTCCAGAGAACCTTATGATAGAGAAAATGTAAAAATTAAATTAAATTTTTTTTTTTTACATTTATTTTCTTCTTAATGTAATAATACATAAAAACAATTAATTTATCTCCGTGGACAGCTATGCTCCTTTCGTATTAATGATAAATGTCTACTGCCACTCTTGAGATAATTATTAAATATAAAAACTATAAACATAAACTCAAAACATACTACAAAAACATACTTCAGAATATGTAATCTTAATTGAATACACCATGCGTATCACCCTGTATGTTGCCATTTTTATGAGCGCTGCTCTGGGCAGCTCAGTGCGAGCGAGATGCATCGGCATAGGTACCTACGCAAACGGCTCGCAGCGTGTGGTCGTGTAGACAATAAGTATTAGAAGTAGTTAAATAAGCGACACTCATGTGTAACCGTGTCAAGGACAAACAGGCAAGGTTTTTATGACACTCTGAATTTACATACTGTTATTGTAATTATTATAAATAAATAAAAAAAAAAAGTCATTTGCTTCCTACATAAAAGTCGTAAAAAAAATGAGAAATTGAGTGAACAACACTGTAACAAAAATATACCTTATATTCTTTTACCAGAAGAAAGTTGATCCCCACTTCATTTTTTTATGTGATAGGTGACAGATGAGCAGACGGACCACCTGATGGTAAGCACTTGCCGCCGCCCAATGGTCACCCACGACACCAATGGAGTTACAAGTGCACTGCCAAGCTATAAACCCCTCTTTTCCCCTCACTTATGTAGCAAAACACAGCACAATGCTGCTTCACGCCGGTTTTCTGTGAAGCCGTGGTATCATTCCGATGGAACCGGCCCATTCATGCCGAAGTGTGGCTCTCCTACGGTCAGATCTGGGATCTCGGACATTTGTGATAAAACTCAAAAGTGTGTAATTGTTTAGACTAACAGCTACGTGACATCAACAAGAAATTTGAGGTAATATAATGCCCTAAATCCTGTCAAAGTTTAAGCCTGTTATCCCTGAGACAATTCTTACCTCCATCACAGATTGGGGTCACAGACAAAGTGATTTCCCGGCTGACAACCCTTCAGCCATTAGCAAAGACTACTCAAGATGTTATAACTAGGCTAAATGGTAGCTTTTAGTCAGTTTAGTCTGTAATATAATTACCTATATTACTAACATGCTAGTTTAATATTTAACCGGGGAAAATGCTATACACAGAAATTGAAAATGTCTTACAAATGTTGACGACTTTTTATCGACATGTTGCCAGCTTTCAATCAATCAATCAGCCTAACGCCGTCCACTGCAGAACGTAGGTCTCCCCCAAAGGGCGCCAAACAACCCGGTCCTGAGCAGTCTGCATTCAGCTCACACCAGCCATCTTTCTCAAATCATCAGTCCATCACGCCACAGGGCGTCCGACACTGCTTTTCCCCACGTGGCGACCAGTCCATTCCAGTACGTGTCGACTTCATCTTTCATCAGTACCTACGTCTAGAGACATTACCGGCCCATCTCTACTTCAGCGTGCTGTTTCTCAATCCAATTTCTATGACTAGTTTTCTGACGAATAATTTCCTCAAACTTTTATCCGCCAGAGAATCTGACGGCTTTATTCAAGAAATAATATCACCGACATAGCTTGTGGCTTGAAATAAAAAATATTTTCGTTTGTTTTTATATGGTAGCTGGCAGATGTGCGGATCAATTGAAGGTAAGTGATTGCCGCCGCGCATGGACATCCGCAACACCATTGGAATCACAAGTGCGCTACCAACCTATAAACTCCATTTCTCCCTGGATTGAGCCACTGGTCCCTCATTACATTTGACGTGTTGCTGAGCATACGTTGCTAACATGGTTATTTTTATAAGGTCGTTGGACCGACCAGAGCGTAGGCGTCTCGTCGACCATATATAAAAGGTAGCTCTGTATGTAATTTCTCTTAAGGTACCAGCAATTTTTACAACCTCATTAGTATTTACTTACGTTCGTGTTCTCCTAACCGATATTTCGGCAATGGCGGCCAGTATCAATGATCAGTCATCGACAATATTTTATTTACAAAAAAAAATATCTGTCCCGCTGCTGCTGTCCAAAATGCCAATTATGCTGCCGGAGTTGCTTCTTGGAATAGTAAACCCTTAAAGAAGGTTTACATAGTACGAGCTGCTGCCTAGACAGTGTTGACTGTAACTCGACTTGTCATGCGAGCTACTTCCTAGCTCACTCTCGTTACCTACTCGTATGTGACCAAACAGGGAGTTACTCCAGTGCAGGTACCTACTTGTACGCTAGCTTTCACTGTGTATTATGTACCCACATTACATACATATACGTCAGGTACACAAAATACACTAGACAAGCGTCCGTGGCACTCACTCAGTTGGTCTCACTGAAAACCAGCATCATGACCTTTGTCTGGGCCATGACTTAAGCTGAGTGAGGGCCATTTGATTTATATTAGACGTTTTCGTATTCAATTGGCACTGCCTACACATGATTGAGTATATTTTTTTTATTGTATGTATTTTAACTGCATTCTGTTTGGTTTTCTGTTTGTGCCAAATTGTGTTTACAACTGCTGTATGCCCGGTGTTGTGATGTCTAGTTACAAACAATATAATACATGTTTTCTTTCTTTCGTTCTAAATCAGTCATAACAGTTGGCTGAGCTAGCTGCAATCATTCCGGTTGCCAGAGAACTCAATCATCCAGACTAACATAGAAAAGGCTTATTAAAAAAAACCCAGTTGCCAATTCCCGTGCACTCGACATTGAAGACGAATTTTGAGATTTGAATGAATGACTGAATAATAACTTTCTCTGGTACAATACAAAACAAGGAAACATAATAAAAAAAGTGTGAATTACAAAAAAAACTAGACGCATATTAATAAACTGAAACTACACCACATTTCTATTACTCATATCATAGAATTTCAGTGCAATTTCCTTAATCCATAATTAAGTTCATATTTTATAGAGTACGATAATTATACAGAACGCTTCAAAACTTATGATACCTAGTGTTATAAGTTTTGAAGCGTTCTCTATTATTATCGTACTCTATAAAATATAAACTAAACTTAAACTTGACTGTCACACGGTTCTTCTTTATTTAACACAGATTTACAAATTATATAAGAACAATTTATTATCTTGCTCCAAAGGATAAATATTTAATAATATTTTAAGGAAGTAATATTATTATGAATCATACCATTTTTTTTTCATGTGTCATAGCAAAATTAAAGATTTGGCGGTAATATGTATAAAAACAGGCCGTAATATAGAATGGAAAGAAGAAAAAATTTATAAAATACAAATTCTATACAAATCTCTAATTCGACTTCAATTTCGAGTGCACGAGAATAGGCCTACAGACTGTCTTGTAGACGCGAATTTTAGTAGCCCTGCTTAGTAACTAGGACACCAGCACCTTGTGGAGGGCGGCGGAACATCTCAGGGCGCTTGCTACGCGAGTATTGGACCTCAAAGCACTCAACGATTGGGCGGAATTGGCACAAGACCGCATAAAATGGCGAACTTTGACGTCGGAGGCCAAGACCCACTTTGGATCGCTAAGCCAGCGCAGTAAGTAAGTAAGTAAGTATTTACTTAACTCAGTTGCAGGTTTTGATTAAAACCCCTTAGATTTAAAACCTCCTGGACCAACATCAAGTGTGATTTCCTTAACGAGTCCCCGTGACGTCTTAAGTGTGTTTCGTTGTAGAAGTAGGTGAGCGCCTAGCGTTAATTGGATATTGGCTTCCACTGATCCGTTTAAGGTGCCGCTGAACGGCTCATTAGGTCCGACTTATGTAAACTGTTAATTAAATACGCATTCAGCGTTTTAAGAGCCCCTTTGAGAAATGCGCGAGGAAAATAAAAGGTAATAATATTTACATAAAACGGGAGTGTGCGGCGACAGATGTACAGCTGGTTGTATTTTAAATTAAAGTGATTTCTAGTGTTGGTTAATGACTTTCTTAGGGAAAGAAAACTCGAAAATCTAATTTGGATCTTTTTTGATTTATAACAATAAAGAAGAATAATATGGCTTTTTAACCGACTTCAAAATAAAAGGAGAAGGGTCTCAATTTGACATGACATTTCAGGCTTTGTGGCTTATTTTAAAGCCATCCCGCAATGAACGAGAATATACCTGTCACAGTCAACAAAGGAGACACACAGCGCGTGTGAAAGAGAGGAAGACTTCGATTCTCCGAGTATGCTTTAAATTAGGCCCTCAGATTCGACCATCTTCATTCGAGAATAAATATATGATAAAACGATACAAGTGATATAGACTTACAACGTTATACCACCTGTGGGAGAGCCTCACTTCGGCATCAATGTCACGGCCTCACAAAAAACCAGCGTAGAGCAGCGTCTGCTGTATTTAGCTGCGTGAGTGAGGGTATCGGAGGCCCAATCCAGGAGAAAGTGGAGTTTAAAGGGTGGCAGCGCATTTGTGACTCCACTTGTGTCTCGAGTGTCATTTGGCGGCGGCGATCGCTTTCCATCAGATGTCCCGTCTGCTCGTCTGCCGCCTATCACATGGAAAAAAAAGATTTATTCTCGGATAAAGGATGGTTGAATCGGGCCTTAATCACATACACCTATCCCAAATTGAGCTGGTTAGTTACTTGATTTAAAATAAATAGCAATCAACTGCAAATTTAGTAATAACTATACATGATAACATGAGTAAAACTCACCTATATATAGGTTTTCCGCCGCTTTTCCTAAACCACAACACCATGTAGACGCGGTCTTCGTTTGTGTCCGGCGTGACGTCACAGGGGAGGGACGCTGTCTTCCCAAGTACCGCATCAACATCCACAGTTGATACTGAAATAAAGAAAGAATTGTTTAGTCCTTAGTGTTTTACGATCTACTATGTGATTTTGAGATGGGACAGGACAAAGATATTGTAGATTTTGGAGAAACCCAATGGGGAAAGAGCTGGTATCGTCTTCCGAGATTCGGCCCGTGTGCTGACATCTTTGGAGACGATGACGAAAAAAAACAGCCAATGGCCCTCCCCACCAACTCGGCAGACGGTAGGAAGGACCATGAGCTGGTTTTTTATTATGTGATAGGTTGCCACTGCCGACGAGTAGACGGATCACCTTGTGGTATGCGGTTGCCGCCGCCCATGGACACCCGCGTCACCAGTGGAGTCACAAGTGCGCTCCAACCTTTAAACCCCTTTCTCCCGGACGGGGCATCCGATACACTCACTCACGCCACGAAACACAGCACTGTGCTGCTTCATGCCAGTTTTCTGTGAAGCCGTGGTATCAATCCGATCGAGCCGGCCCATTCATGCCCCATGAAGCGTGGCTCTCCTACGGCAAATGATGGTGGGAATAGTCCTTAGTGTCAGTGTCATTTATAGTAAGAGTCGTACGTTTCGGCATGAATGGGCCGTTTCGACAGTGCGGTCTTATAGGAACTGACGTGGTGCAGCGTCTGCGCTGTTTTGCTGAGTGAATGAGGGTAAAGGCAGGATTCGGGGGACAAGGAGAAAAGGTAACCAGCGCACCATCTGTGACCAAGCTGGTGCTGCGGGTGACCATGGGCGGCGACAATTGCTTACCATCAGATGATCTCTGTTTGCCACCTATCACAGAATAGCAGCATAACTTCCCTTGTAATTTCATCCATCATCATGTCGTTCAGCCAAACATCCTTCTCATACTGATATTATGAACTCAGCTCTCATTGTCAGTCAAAAACCCATGTCCAACTTAAGAAAAGAATCAAATATTGATTCAAGTGAGGTATGTAATTTAAAAATGATAATACAAATCTTTTCAGTGAGCACTGCTCATATCATCTAGATATAGTAAGTAAAATAAAATAGAGCATTTCAAAAATAACGTAAGCCTGGAGTTAATCTGAGAAAATATCCTCAATGGCGCTCCGCGTATTGTTTGAGTACGCTCTTTCTTCAAAGGTCGCTCTCAGACTCAGTCTATTGAGTGGC
Source organism: Marasmia exigua (assembly GCA_019059595.1). NCBI lineage: Eukaryota > Metazoa > Arthropoda > Insecta > Lepidoptera > Crambidae > Marasmia > Marasmia exigua. Next base: position 12,728,956 of record CM032477.1, on the reverse strand, counting down.
TTTTAGTTTGTGGAACTTATTCAATAGCAAAGATTGATTTTAATATCTCGGCCAGCGATGGTGGCTCAGTGGATTAGACATGCCTCCCATGCGGGGGGTCGTGGTTTGAATCCGAGTATGCACCCCTGAATTTTATAAATGTAGTAAATAACACACTTAAAAATTCATCTCAAGTTCAGGCGGGGCTCGAATCTACACGAATATGTTGTGAAAGGACAATTTGACCACTGAACGCGTTACTTTGCCGACGAAATTTGTAAGTGCTTGATTCGACATGAGCTGTCGATTTTTTTATAAATCTATTTTCGTATTTCTACCAAAAGATAGACAGAGAGAAAACATCGTGAGGGAACCTGCATGTGTCGGATAGTTTCTGAAACGTATTAAGATGATAGAGTTGGTCTGGTTCCCCTGTTAAAGAGTTGCGATGCACTTCCTTGACATGACTCCTCAAACCCTGAATCATGGTCTAGCATACCCTGGGCTCCAAATCGACAGCTTTGGACACAACTGGAAACTACACGCTAAGATGTGGAGGATCTCTGCCTGGAAATTTATTTGGTTGAGGACGTATTCCATGTGTGCAAACATATTATGTGTTGTTACTTAGAGCATCACAGGAAGGGAGTACGCATGGTGATTCTTTTCTACTCACATAATCTGTCATTTTTGCAGTGTACATACACGTAACACGTACGTAATTTGCTGTGGCAAAAATGTTATGTAAAGTATCAGCCTATAAACTGTCCCACTGCAGGGCAAAGGCCTTCATCATAAATTTCAAGTCATGGCTACTATGATGGGATAAGGCTTAATCACCACGCCTGTCCATTGCGGATTGATGATCACAAACACGAGCTATGTTCCAAAAACATAGGTACTTTTTGTCTAATGGTTTAAGTAACGGGCCATAATCTTGGGGTCCTGGGTTCGATTCCCGGATCAAGTTGCTGTGTAAGCCCACAAAAATAAAATGTTGAGTTTTTACCCGACTACGGCAAAGCAAAAGGAGGGTTATGATTTTGACAGGCTATGTATGTATGTATGTATGTATGTATGTATGTATGTATGTATGTATGTTCATCTGTTTCCACGTAACTTCTTAACTACTTATCAGAATTCGACAAATGACATATCATTATAAGCGTCTTAATCGTCCGCTGGTTATAGGCTATATGAAGTTTCACAAAATCTAATGTGGCGCCCTCTAGCGGACAAAACATACAGAGTAAAAAAATAAAGTTATGATAAATATGCCGTGTTTGGTATCATTTGAAAGCGCTTGACTTATACATTTTGAATATATATATATATTACTAGCACTTGGACACCAAAATAGTACAAATAAAATAAAAGTAAAAAAACTAAAACCCAACTACGACAAAAAACGTCGCTGAAAAAGTATAAAACAAGCCTTCGTTGTCAATTTATGCAATATTCACTATGTAGAGATAAAATTTCATGTTTGGAAAGGCGAAGTCACACGTTAAATATACTACCCTTTGACAACGTGTGACTGCGGATTTCCAAACATGAAATTTTATCTCTACATAGTGAATATTGCATAAATTGACAACGAAGGCTTGTTTTATACTTTTTCAGCGACGTTTTTTGTCGTAGTTGGGTTTTTTGCCAATAAAGAGTTTTATTTGTAATGTATCTTGGCATTCAAATTGAAATACTAACGAAAACACAATTTGGTTTTGTAGGTTTTATACTTTGAATACTCAAATTACTATAGATAAAGCACTTTTTTGGCAATAACAAGATTATATTTTTGTGTATCACAGTAATTTAAGTGGGAGGTATCGAAATGCAGTTTCGATAATTGCATTCAAAAATAACTTAGACAAATTAGACAACCCGTCCGTTTGAACTTAGTACCTACATAGCGGTGACGTTAACCATCTTGACACAAACAAAAGTTACTAGGTACATAAGCGCTATGATTTGAAACAAGTGCATGAGTCGGTATACAGCCCGTCAATGAAGATCCCGCTATCTGCTGGCAATTTTATAGACACCCGTATTCACTTCGTTGGCAAACTTTTGCATTTAATATAAAAAGTGTCTTGTGCACAGTCCCTTAAAGTTGGATGACAGTCTCCATGTTCCCCCATTTATAATTAGAAGTTATCCGAAAAGGACCGTTAAATAAAATTTATTACACCCTAGACAAAAAAATGACTCGAAGCATAAGACACTTTTCTAAGGTTTATAATAAAATAAGGGCGAAAAAGTGAAGAAGGAAATCCCCCGTGTAATACATTTATTCATTACGAAAGTAATTTGATGAAAAAAACCGTGCAAGTCCGATTTCGTCTTCTGTGTAAAAGGTTCCGGATCTTTGCATAATATGTAGTGAGTAATAATAGTAGCTCATAACTCCAAAAAAAATTGACGTCCGTTATTTTCAAGATTAGGAGCAAAAAATCTTTTGTTTCAGTACTTGATTAGCAAACTTCAGGATCAGAACCATTTATGCAGCAGTAATGTTGTTATAATGTATGTTTGTGTGTATAAATGATCTTTGTTGACACTGCTACTCTACGTACACCGTAACTGTTGCATCGTTTACGGCGTGATGCTTTATTCCATGCGCGGTGGAGGGGATTCGTGGGTCAAATTCGGCATGCATGCACCTCTATATTTTTCAAATCTTTGTGCGTATTTCTACCATTAGCTCAGCGGTGATGTAAAACATCGTAAGAAAACCTGCAAGTTTCGGATAATTTTTGTGTAACCATGATTCAGTTGGTCTCGATCAAAAGGTTTGCACAGGTCAGGCGGTAGTCGCTTCATTGTAATTACCAGACTCCCCAAATCTTGAATCATGGTCTAAGCGTACTCCAGGCTCTGAAGCAACAGTTTTGGACTGCAACCAGGAATTACACGCTAAGATGAGGTTTTATGTAATTTATAATTATTTAGTTATTATCAAATATGAACATGATATTTTTGAAATCAAATATATAAGAACACAGAAATAAGAGATACCCCATGCTGTTTGCAATATCAACCACAGATCCCTAAATTAGCCCCTGACGTCGAATAAGGCGACTGACTAAACTGCCCTAGTTTAAGGCCAACATTTATCTCTCTAAGTTAATTGGGGTTCTGTGTTTTCGTCCTACATAGGCCTGCATCGTTAGACGTGCTAATTTTTCACGGACGAATAGCGTCTTAGCTTATTAAAGTCCTAAGCTCAGAATATGAGAGAACCCGGTACCGGTTAACTATATTTCGTATAGGTTGCCTTGTTTACTCTGTGTGTAATGTTACTAAAGTTTGTAACACAGATTTTTAATGGGAATAGTAACATTATCCAAGCGTGTCATTCTCGGTTAGATCCAGCCTTCGTTTCCAAGCTTGGTGGGGTAACTACGACCATGATCGGACGAGTACTAATTGAAATGAAGGGAATGTGTCGTTAGACCAACTGTTTTTTTAATGTGATAGGTGGCAGACTAGCAGACGAATCACCTGATGGTAAGCAATTGCCGCCGCTCATGGACACCCGCAACAACAGTGGAATCACAAGTGCGCTGCTAACCTTTAAACCCCTCTTTCCCCCGGATTGGGAATCCGGTACCCTCAATCACGCAGCGAAACACAGCACAGTGCTGCTTCACGCCAGTTTTCTGTAAGTAGATGGTATCACTCCGGTCGAGCCGCCCCATTTATGCCGAAGCGTGCCTCTCCCACGGTCTTTCACCATTTTGTCCCTGTTGCGTCCGAAGCTGTCGCTTTAGAGGCGGGAGTCAGCTTTCTTTTCAACTCTTTCACTTCGCACGGTTTTGTGCATCCGTTGTGGTCAGTTTGTTGGTATGCATTGACATGCATGAAAGGGATGACTCCCTTACGAAGTGATTTTCTACTGTTTCAGAATCTCTATGTAAGCTATTGTCTGTGTAAATAAATAAATTATGAGTAGTAGAAGTCATTTAAGTAGCCAACTTAACATTCAAAAAGGTAGTCTAGCTCGCATTAAAATGGTATGTCAAAATGATTAATTAATATATCATATCATTAATTGTTTGTTGGATCACGTTAATTGTTAATCATATTGTGTTAACAATCTTGGAATAAAAAGTGAAGAATATAGTTTTTCATGCAGGTCCATTGATCCGAACCTAAGAGTTATGAACCTATCTACACCTTACACAAACAGTTGTGCTGCAATGTAGGCCCTTATGTCATGCGACAACATTATTTTACGAATTTAAAAAATAAATATGCAAGATGGAATTGTTTTACGTTGCTGTGTGGAAGGACAACTACTTAAGGTGGCGGGTAGGGCACACTAGCGACGCCAATCGATTTCAACTTTTAGCAACTAAACCGGATCTATTTTAAACAATTTCGAGGTTACAACCTCTCGGCAAACACTTATACTATTTATTAAATACTCATACTAAACTTTTGGGTCTGCTTTTGTACTCGAAATTTGAATTACCGCCAAAAGCGGCCACTTTTGGCGTGAATCAATTTTTCGCGTACAAAAACTGACCCAAAATTTGTTATTTAATAAATAGTATAACTGTTTGCCGAGAAGTTGTAATCCCGAAATTGTTTAAAATAATTTAAATCGATTGGCGTCGCTAGTGCGCCCTACCCGTCACCTTAATTATGTTATTTATAATGAGATGCATTATTTGTACTTATTCATTTGTTAAAAGTAAAGAAAGAATAATATAATTATGAATAAATTAATCAATTATAATGTAATCAATACAATTGCTGTGCCTTCCCAAGGGCCATTTGTTGACTTATCCTATGTTTAAGACATTAATTATGTACATATGTGATGCAATAAATAAATGAATATGAATATGAATCCCCGGACACACAGCGACATATGATTTAAGTCAAAATTATTAGTAAAACTAAGACCACAGAATAGATAAATTTTACAAATAGAAATTTCCGCTGCATTTTCTATCCGTAATATTTATCTAGGTATACCGTGCCGGTTGCCATCACGGAATACAGAGCGATTTCATTTAGTATTCTATGTTTGCGATCTAAGATAGAGATGCTCATATCACAGTGGGGAAAACTTTTCTGCTAACCGAGCCAGAAATAAGCATTGCAATGGTTTTAGATCCATCATCACCTTAATTCAGTAATATTCCGATTCTGTAAATAAGATTCTCGCTTATTCTAATATTTTTGGTCCAAACAAGAAAGTGCCGGCCAAAAAAATTTATTTATTGTGTTAGAACTTGTCCCCTTGATGGTCAAATGTGAAGATTTGGAATACCGAAAAAAATGTGTTAGATAATTTTCTGAAAATGTATATGATGTATGATGATGTTGATTTTTGAATTCAAATAGAATCAAAGATATAATAATGACCTCAGAGCTTTCAGAGAGAGAGCAGACCCGGGCCTCCGGGTCTGCTCTCTCTGGGAAGGGGAATGGGAATGGGGGGAAGGGGAAAAGGTTGGCAGCGCACTTGTGACTCCACTGGTGTTGCGGGTGTCCATGGGCGGCGGAATTGCTTACCATCAGCTTATATAAACATATAGCTTTGTTGTCATAGTAATGAATACTAAGGGGGACAAGTCCTGCAGAATACAGAAAAAAAATCGACTGAAAAACTATAAAGGGGACGTCAGAGTGGCCGCGGTCGGAGAATCATCATCATCATCATCATCAGCCCATTTAAGTCCCCACTGCTGGGGCACGGGCCTCCCTCAATCACATGAGGGGTAATTGCCATACTCACCACGCTTGGCAGAGGTCGGAGAATAACCTAACACAATGCCTCTGCTGACATAATAATCTGACTGATCGGATGGCGCAATTGGTAGTGACCCTGCCTCTTACGCCAAATTGTGGGTTCGATCCCCACCCTGGACAAACATTCGTGCGGTGAACACTTGTGTTTGTTCGGTGTCTGGGTGTAATATATGTATTTAAGTATATATTTGTGTTCCTCTGTTGTCTGATATCTGTAACACAAGTGCTTAAGCTACTTAGTACGGAATCAGGTCAACGTATGAGATGTTGTGAGAATTATAATTATTATTATTATAATCATGATATTAATCGTGTGGTAAATTTTATGGCAATTTTATGGGTAGCACTAAGGAAGAATTAACTGCACTATTCTGAATAAGTGCAAATGTAAGAACAGGCGTCGGAAAAAGTCCTACAAGGTACACAGATAGCATAAAGGTTGCAAACGACCAGATAATTTGAGAGACATCGGGGGAGGTTAAAATCAACATTCTGTAAGACACTTTGTCATTTTTTTTTCTAAATCCACCGTGAGTTGTTTATCAGCATTCTGAACACCTAGCTAGAAAATACAATACAAATATTGTTTTAAAACCCGCATTTGCATTAAGAGTGAGATACTATGTATTACCTACCTATCGTCTATTTACGTCCTCACCATTATCTGTAATGTTTTAATGTGTGAATATTACCTTTGTTTTCTAATGAGTGTCAATTGTTAAATTATGTATTGCATAAAATGTTCTCTCTTTGTAAGAGTGTTCTCGGCAGAATCCGTAAGTTGCTAAAATGTAAAATACTGGCGTTTTATAGAGTGATGGTGACTTTGACTGATTTCGACAGTTGACTAAGTACCCACTTACTTTTTTTATAAGTTCATTTGATATTTGACATAGGCAAAGTTATTTACTCTGAGTACAGCCATTTTAAACAAAAATACAAAACGTTATTAAACTAGAAAGTTTTATTAAACATTCATACATTTTATCGCTTCAACACCTAGAAAGTTGCAAAGCGAATGAAACAAGTGAAAACTCAATTCCCCCGACAAAAGCGCGCCCTAAGCACCTCCATTCACTTGCGCACTATTGTCAAGAATTCATCCTGATTCCAACTCAAATACTCGTATATGACGTTGTTGTATGCTTTCATATCTAGAGTAAATGTTACCTTTTTATGGAAAATCCTAGGCTTACTCATCTCAGTTAAGCGTCCCATTCCCGGTGGGCGTCGAAAGCAGTCTTTTCGGAACCAAAAGTACTTTGGATCCAAAATTAGGTAAATCTTTTTTTTTACAAATTAAATGGGTTTGCACTTGACCTCATTTCACCTGATAAAAAGTGACAATAAGGTCTAAGATGTAGCGTGTTTACCCAGAAGAAGCCTATTCACTCTCGACTTAAAGACACCCAGTTGTTTCATTCCTTAGCAGTTCGTACCAAGAAAGAGGGAGCGAAACGCTTAGTACGAGGACAGTGTCAGTCTGGTTATTACAAATATTTTTTGGTATTAAAATTGAATGAATAAATATAATATATGTATAAATGTGATAATAACATTATGACCTGTGGTTGAACTACATTATTATTATTTTTATATTTTTATTACAATGATACGGCCATCTGACATTGACAAAGCTTAGGAGGCATTTACATTGGTCGTTAAACCTCATATGCGGGATGCGGACAACACACAACATGGGATCCGTACGCGTAGAATTGGGTACGCTTGCATTCGGTCTAACGACCTACTTATCAACCAATGTAAATGCCGGCGTAGATAGCGGAACCAGACCAACTGAATCATGGATGTCTAGCTGTTAGCTGGTAAGCTGCTCTAAGGCTATTTTGCATCTGCAAGCTGACATCTAGTGTCCCTTGGCTCCTGACTCATCATCATATCGGGCTTTGACTGAGAATTTGATCTAGATATAGGTTTATGGTTGGTCTACCTGCACCACAAATCAGCACTGCACTGTTTGACTGTACTGTAACTAGATGATCTTGCTCAGTAGTTGTCTTACTCACACTTCATCAGCAACCCACAATCGTCGCTGGATATAGGTCTCCCCTAATGCACGCCACTGCTCCCGATTTTTGGCCACTCTCATCCAGCCCACAACAGCCAGCCTTCGAATGTCATCATCTCATCTTGTCACAGGGCGTCCACCACTACGCTTACCGAGTCGCGGTCTCCACTCAAGGACTTTACGGATTTTAGGCAGGGCAGCATTTGTTAAGCTTCGTCAAGACTTCTCGTCACCCATCCTTCAAAGTCTCAAGTCAAAAGTGAGTCCTCTCGGTCATGACTTACGGTGCCGAGACGTGGACACTAACGGCTGGACTAGTCTACCGGTTCAAAGTCGCTCAAAGAGCTATGGAAAGGGCTATGCTCGGAGTATCTCTGAAGGACCGCATCAGAAATCAGAGTCACCGACATTGCCCACCGAATTAGCAAACTGAAGTGGCAGTGGGCTGGTCACATTAGCAGCAGAAGTGACAGCCGTTGGAGACACACTACACACTTAGATAATAATAATTGAATTTCTATCAATCGGCTGATGCTTTGTTGTTACAATATAACAAATGACCGTAGGAGAGCCACAATTTGGCATGAATGGGCCGGCTCGACCCATTCATGCCAAACGACGACGAGTTATCATGGCTTCACAGAAAACCTGCGTCAAGTAGAACTGTGTTTCGTTGCGTGACTGAGGGTACCGGAAGCCCAAATCGGGGGAAAGGGGGGATTGAAGGTTGCAGCGCACTTGTGACTTCACTGGTGTCGCGGGTGGGGTGGCGGCAATTGCTTACCAACAAGCGATCCGTCTGCTCGTCTGCAACCTATCACATAAAAAAACTAATTTATTAATTTATTTATTTATTAATGAGTCATCCATTTGCACTTCAGGTCTCTCGTTTTATTCTCAAATATCACGATCATTATCATTTCACTACTCATCAATAAAAAAATTGAAAAATCGAGCTGCTGAGTTATATAATTTGAACGGAAATATCAGTCTAGTCCAGAACGAAAGTATACCAAACGTTTTTCTGTATACAATGTTTTTCTCGTCAATAACTTTTTGTAGACTTACAAATCAAAACCACTAGTCAGAACATATATTAAGAATAAGATACGAGTCACAATCATTCTCAGAAACGAAAAGCCAATAAATAAAACACTAATGGATTACAGTGACAATTCTACAAGTCATAGTGTCCATAAATTCATTTCACTTCGTAAATATTATGTTTCATTTTTGCGAATATAACAAATAGAGAGTTCTAGGAATTTCGCCATTCGACATGGAGCTATTGAAAACATAAAGGCTGCGAGACCAGATTATTATCTAAATCCGTTTCCTCGATTGAGGACGAGAAAAGTATTGATTTTGACCATGGGAGAGCCACCCTTTGACATTATTGGGCCGGCTCGACAGGAGTGATACCACGGCCTCACAGAAAACCGGCGGGAAGCAGCACTGTGCTGTGTTTCGCTGCGTGAGTGAGGGTACCGGAGGCCCCATCCCGGGGAAAGGAGGGTTAAAAGGTTGGCAGTGCACTTGTAATTTCGCTGATGTCGCGGGTTTCTATGAGCGGCAGGCAATCGCTTACCATCAGGCGATCCGTCTGGTCGTCTGCCACATAAAAAAAACTGTAATAAATTTCATACCAAGACTAAAGTATACATTTTAGTAGACAAATAATATAATTATAAAAGACTAGGTCTAATTAAAATAAATGCGCCAGATATTTCACACCGATTATTAGTTATATATTTATTAATAATAATCGGTGTGAAATATTTGGCTATAATAATATAATACATATATTAGTATATATAATAGTTCTTTTAGGACGATGCAACTTACACAAACCCAAAAATACCAAATGACCTAAATAACTATAAACCTAATAATAAATATTATTAATAAAAAATATCCTCCAACCGATTACGATTACGGCAATCAATCTCAACGATTGGCCGCATACGCAGGTTATATTATAGTGTTCAAGTGTGTGCGCAAACACAAGTGCACTCTCTTTTCCCTTACCCTAATAATCCAATGGGACACTAGTATGACACAAACGGAGAGGAATCGGGCGCAGGACCAACGGCTTAACGTGCTTTTCGAGGCACGGGGTTACTAGACCGCCAACTTCCAGACTCCGGGCTGACAGTAAGAACTTCTTACCGAAAACTTAGGTACACATTTTTGGCCCGACCTGGGTATGGAACCCAGGACCTCTTGAGCAGCTGTCGCTTTATAGGGCAACCCACTAAACACTACGCCACAGAGGCAGTCAAACCCAAATACAACAGAAGCTGCGGCTCAATTGGTCTAAGCCCGTGAGTCCAGTCATCATCATCATCATTTCAGCCAATAGACGTCCACTGCTGGACCTAGGCCTCCCCCAATGTTCTCCACACAGATCGGTCCTGTGCCGCCCGCATCCAATGGATTCCCGCGATCTTCACCAGATCGTCGGTCCACATTGTGAGGGGCCTGCCAGGGCTGCGACTTCCTATACGTGACCTACACTAGAGGACCTTTCCGCCCCACCGGCCGTCTGTTCTCCTCGCTATGTGCCCTGCCCGTTGCCACTTGAGGCCTGCCATCCTTTGGGCTATGTCTGTGACCTTAGTTCTCCTGCGGATCTCCTCATTTCTGATACGTTCACGCAGGGAGACTCCGAGCATAGCCCTCTCCATGGCTCTCTGGGTCGTGGGTCGTGAGTCCAGTATAACTACCAAAACATTTATTGCAAATATTTTGAGAGATCAAAGGTTTGACTAAATAAATATTATAATTAGACTGGCACATTTGGTGGGTAATGACCCTGGACAAATATTCATTTGATGAACGAACACTTGTGTTTGTTCATTATGTGATAGAAATCCCTATGTATATGTTATTTCTCTGCAATCATATTTCTTTATTTCTTTTTACGTGATTGGTGACAGACGGATCACCGGATGATAAGCGATTGCCGTCGCCCATGGACACCCGCCACACCAGTAGAGTAACAAGTGCGTTGCCAACATTTTAAACCCCCCTTTCCCCCGGATTCGGTCTCCGGTACCCTCACTCAGGCAGCGAAACACAGTGGGCAGCGGCGTAAAGCAGCATTGGGATGGTGATTTACGCCGGGTTTCCTTGAGGTTTTGGTATCACTCTAGTCAAGCAGGCCCATTCATGCCGAAGCGTGGCTCCCCCACGGGCAGCTTAAATTCTTAGTACGGAATCAGGTCTCTTATGAGGTCGTCAACTATGAATTTATGTATTAGCTAGTCCCAAACTACGGTATTCTTTGATGTTATTGTACTATATGAAAAACCGGCCAAGTACGAGTCGGACTTGCCCATGAAGGGTTCCGTAGCGGCAAGTAATATATAATGTTACTGCCCAAATCTAATTTCAGGACAACTTAGTTTGGCCTAGACTCAATTAAAATAGGGTTTCACACAATTTGCCACTTTGGGAGCGTCTCATGCGCATAAGTATTAAATTTCGAAAAAGAAATATTAGAACCTCAACATCATTTTGAAACACCTACACTCGTATCGATAAATATGGGTTTGATGAAAAAAAATGTAGAGTTACAGTTCTAAGTATGCGGACTTCCCAAAAAAAAATGGTTTTCCTATTTTTGTGTACAAATTGTAACGAGGTTAACAAAATACATCTATTTATCAAGTTTCAATAGTGTAGTTCAGAAAAAAGTGGCTGTGACATATGGACGGACAGACAGACAGACATGACGATTCTATAAGGGTTCCGTTTTTTGCTATTTGGCTACGGAACCCTAAAAACTGGTGGCAGCGCTTACTGATCCGTAAAAGGGCTGTGACCGCAAATTCAAAATGGAGCCAGAGTAATCACAAAATATCGATAATAATGATTCAGGAGCGTGTCTCAATCGTCGGCTAATTACACATCGTCGCTGACTCAACATTGTTACGAAATACTTCAACCTTGCGATCTGGAACAAGATAGTATATTTATAAGTCTATCTAGCGAAGACTCTCGATAATTGCCAGTGATAACTAAACTTTGCTTTAGTATTAAAACATGGGATCGGCGGAGAAACACGCTTCGATATGAGAGGGCCGGCTCGACCGCAGCGATATTACAGCCTCACAGAAAACCGGCGTAAAGCAGCACTGTGCTGTTTTACTGGGTGAGTGAGGGTACCGGAAGCCCGATCCGGGGGAAAGGGGGGTTAAAGGGTTGGCAGTGCACTTGATACTCCACTGGTGTGCGGCGGCGGCAATCGCTTACCATCAGGAGATCCGTCTGTTCGTTTGCCACCTATCACATAAAAAAATAAGTAAGTTTATATTAACCCTTTTTCATCATAATATATCTGCAGAAACTTCGATTAGGTCGTAGCGTCTGCTGTATTGTAATTGTAAATGTAATCATATTTACACAAAAGTATGGATAAAAAAAGGAAAGGACAATGTGATGAGTTTGGTGTTCTCAGCTAAGTTTTAGACGAATTGAGTTAGATTTTGTAAGGAAGAAAGAACATTTTATTATTTTGGACATTAAAACACGATATAATATCAGTTTCAGAAGTACAAAAAAAAAAATACAGAAAAAAAACAAAGCAAAGAAAAAACCAAATAATAAGGGTACAAATAACCAGGTAGCGCATGTATATTGTGTTGTGACTTCCAACATAAATGGCCCTCACTCAGCTTATGCCATTGCATTTTAGTATGTGATAAGTGGCAGACCGCCTGTAGACATCAGCAGTGCACAATGTGTTTGGATAAAAATTTAGTACAATCATTTATTTGTACTTTTAGAACTAATAATGTTCATGATATTGTGATATATTATATCACGTACATTGATCTGACTCTGCAATAGGTAGCTCAAGCACCAGTGATATAGATAAGCACCAGTGCACAGGATATCAAAATCAACAGTGGAATTTTGTTCGTGTTTTTCAAAACCCACAGCTCTTAATATTACACCATCTAAAAAGTTATGCACTACTTACAGTTAGTGACGGAAATATATACATTTAATACTTTTCTTTTGTAGATACATACATAAACACCCAGACTCATACAAACAGATAAGTTCACCGTGTCTAAATTGTAAGGGCCCCATCATGCATTATGTTAATCGTCACAGTCAGAGGCAGGGGTAAGAAACCGTCGGCACCTGAACCCAATTTCATATTAAACATTTCTTTTCACCCCCTACTTTCCGTGAGAGTGAGTACAATTTGACTACACCCCTCAGAGAGTTATAAACGCGTCAATTCAGACGTATGATATTAGATGGCAGCTTTTTATAAGACACATTTCAATATTCCAAGGTTTATTTAATATAATTGCATGTGTTCGATTGTGATTTCATCATATTTTACAACACATTCATTATTAATGTATGATGTTATTTTTAGGCCATTTTCTCGAAAATATAAAAATGGATTTATTTATTTATATACAATTTTCTTGAAGGCTTAACAGTCATGCCAAAGCGCCAACAAGTCATACTCATTAATTTTATACTATATTGCAATTTTGACATGACGCACAATTAGTAATTGTACAACCTGTGCGGATAAAGAAAGGGATCAGTAATAGCGGCGCATCTATTCACTTCTCGCACGCACACCCACGAGTGCGAGTATAGACGCAAATAGTGTGCGAGCGAGAAGTGAATAGATGCGCCGCCATTTCTGATCCGATTCTTTATCCGCACAGGTTGTACAATTACTAATTGTGTGTTATTGACATAAATTGCAATATAGTATAAAATTAAAGCGGAATTAATCAATAGGTCAATCTTGCGGTCAAAAATACTTTGAAAATGAAATACAATTATGAATTCAATAAAAATAAATCATATATTTGACGATCTGTTTAGAATAGTGGTAGTGAACGCTGCCTTTGATCCAAGGGTTGCGGGTTCGATCCCCGCACAGTACAAACATTTGTGTGTATGAACATGTCTGTTTGTATTGGTCTGATCGTTAGTAAGTATTATAAGTATGTATTTACAAAAGAAAAGTATTATATGTATATATTTGTAATTCCGCTGTTGATTCTGATATCCGTAACACAGGTGCTTGAGCTACCTATCTCGGAGTCAGATTAATGTATGTGATGTTGTGAAATATTTATTTATTTATTGTAGGGGACGAAGCGGAGAGAAGAAAAACTTAATTTTTGATATAAACAAATACTTATTTACTGTATCTATATTATACAGGATTATGTAAAAAATCTAATTAAAAAGATGCGTGCGCAGTTGATGCTTCAAAATTTGTGTGTCATCGCTTTTTCCCATTGGCCCGCCGCGTGTGACGTCGGGTAGTGAAGCACCAATGATAGCGGGCGCCCATCACGCGATAAATTGATAGTGTTGCCGCAACATGCTCCCGGCCTTGGAAGCGTCAGCTTCCAAAGTATATCTTAATTTGGTTCCCAGTTATTCATCATGTAGTGGGCAAATTTTGGAGAAGGCGCGTCGTACTATACCACCTGCTGTGCGAATGTCAGCGACGCGTGCGATTCTGTCTTGACCTGGATATGTTTTGGTAATACGTCCCAAACTCCATTTTAGTGGTGGTAAGTTGTCATCTTTAAGAAGAACCAACGTATTTTCCTTTAAATCATCCTTGTGTTGATGCCACTTCTTCCTGGTTTGAAGTTCAGAGATGTATTCCTTTGCCCATCGATTCCAGAAGTGTTGACGCAGCTGTTCTACTCTCTGGTATCTAGTGAGACGATGTGTAGGTATTTCGCTGATGTCAGCCATCACAGGCGCAGTCAATGGGCGACCAACTAAAAAATGGGCAGGAGAGAGGGGTAGCAGGTCTTGTGGATCAGATGACATAGGACTTAAGGGTCGGGAGTTTAGGATAGCTTCTATCTGAGTTAACACTGTACTGAACTCCTCGAATGTCAAATGTGCATTGCCTACCACGCGTCGCAAATGATGTTTGCAACTTTTGACAGCAGCCTCCCATAAGCCTCCAAAATGGCTAGCATAGCAGGGAATCATTTTAAATTTAATATTCATAGATGTAGCGTATTCTTTTATATCATTTGAACATGAAGATAAAAATTTTGCGAATTCATTCATGGCACCTACAAAGTTTTTTCCATTGTCGGAAAATATTTCATTTGGTTTTCCGCGTCGCGCAATAAAACCAATCACTGACCAATTCCAAGTGAACTGCGCGCGTGACGAAACAGACAAATAAACAAATATATGATTTAAGCAATTTCTAACCTCTGCCTTTTCGGTTTAATATGAGCACTGGCCCCGCGTAATCAACACCGCAATGGAGAAAAGCAAAACCTGGATCCAAACGTTCCGCAGGTAAATTTCCCATGATAGGACTAACCGGGATCGCGCGCAGTCTTGCGCACGTGACACATGCGTGGGTAACCTTCTTTGCCAGGTTCCGCCCCCCCACCGGCCACCATGCCTCTCTCAGAGTGAACAATAGTAGCTGTGATCCAGCGTGCAGAGTTCGCCCATGCTCGTGTCGAAATAGCAAAACCGAAAATGCATGTTTAGCAGATATTAAAATCGGATGTTTTTTACTGTATTCAAAATCTGAGTTTTGAATGCGGCCACCGACGCGAATTATTTTGTTTTCGTCCATAAAAAGATTTAATTTTATTAAATGTTTATCTTTTTTTATGGTTTTATTATTTACCAATGCCTCATACACTTCGGGATATGACTCTTGTTGACTTAATCTGGCTAATGTAATTTCGGCATGTTTAAGCTCATCAATAGATAGTGATCCTATAAACCGTTTACTTTTATTGCGCGCGTTATGTATAAACCGAAGCATATAAGCTGTGGCTCGCTTCATACGGTTGTACTGTGAAAACCTATGAAATGGAAATAAAATATTACTGTTATTTTGACTTACAATGTAACTTAGAACTTTTGTAGATTTTAATTCGGGTAGATTCAAATTATTTTGCAATGAATTATTATTCAATTCATTGAGTTGCGAAATGTTTGGCGTATCATAATTATGTTCGTGCAAAAACTGTGGACCGTTCCACCACAGACTTGAAGACAGACATGATTAAAATCATTCATTAAATTCTGTGATCCTACCATACGTAATTTTACTTCCGCGCACTGTTGTTCGGACAATGTAGCACCCTTGAATGAATTCACATATTTTTTTAAGTTGGTGAGTCTACCTTTTATAGATCCTCTCTTCTTTTTGAGGTCTTTCATGATTGATTCACTGTCTACTGTAGCCATAATGGAAACAGATGAAAGGTACTTACAATTATACGTCCTCTTCAATTGCTTTTAGCGGGAATGCACTTCCAATTATTGTCAAGCTTAGATTATAATCCAAGTTGTCAAGATACAAAGCGTAAGCAGGCAAGCACAAATGGCACTCACTGGAATTGAGAAAAGCACAGTATCACACAGATGGAATGAAAGATTTGGATGGGAATTTTAGCTGGACCACCTCACCGTTTGCGTTGCAAATGCTATTCTTGCGCGAATAACCAGAAAATTCTCCTTCCTTTGCGTTTATCGTCCTTTATCCAATGGTTGGTTCTTTTTTGGCGTCCGGCTTCCGATGGACCAATTTATGTACGGGGACGAAGCGGAGAGAAGAAAAACTTAATTTTTGATATAAACAAATACTTATTTACTGTATCTATATTATACAGGATTGTAAAAAATCTAATTAAAAAGATGCGTGCGCAGTTGATGCTTCAAAATTTGTGTGTCATCGCTTTTTCCCATTGACCCGCCGCGTGTGACGTCGGGTAGTGAAGCACCAATGATAGCGGGCGCCCATCACGCGATAAATTGATAGTGTTGCCGCAACATTTATATATGTATAAATAATGTATATGGTTAAAAAGAAATCAATCCATAAGATGCTAAAAACATAATTCTGGAAATATTTTCCGTAACAAGCAAACATCCTAAAGCTACAAACTAAGACACTTTTCATGAAAATGCACAATCATATTCCCTTTGGAAGCAATAAAGTCTTCATGTGACAACCCAAATTTCTCGCCGACGAAGCGAATCAATAGTTCTAAGGAGCGAAACTTGGGACCATCAAGAGAGCGCCGAACTATGACCCAAAACGCGGCAATTGCTTGCTTATTACGTTCACCTCTGGACCAGGGCTTGTCAAAGTGCAGAACGCGTATTTCTGGGAGTTCATCCTTCTTTTCATGCAATAGACGAGCAGACGGATAAATTGAAAGCAGGTAAGTGATTGGCCGTCGCCCATCACAAACAACACCAGTTGTGTCAAAAATGCGCTCCAACCTTCCCTTCGGGCTTTAGCTTCGCCCTCACTCACTCGGCGAACCACAGTGCAAGTTTTCGGTGAGGCTGGTAGAGCTTGCCTATTTATGCCGAAACGTGGTTCTACAATGTTAAAAATGGTCTCCCAGTAGTCTATTTAGTACCTAATCAACGCAAGATATACTTTTAGGACCGGATAAAAGCACACTGGGGCCTTTAAAAGTAAAGTAAAAAAAAGTTTATTTGTCCCTCTCACAAAGTACACACGGTCGACCCATTTGATCCCTACTTGCTTCTACTTCAGGCTGAGTATCTATCTACCCATTTTTTCAGCCATCCTCTTATCAGATAGCACTTTTACACTTTAGGGGGTCCAGTTCTTCGGCTATTTTCTCTTGATACTATAGGTTAATATAATAGCTTTAGAAGGTCAAACGGCAGTCGCGTCGTTGTAATTACCAGACTCCCCAAATCCTGAATTAAAATTATCTTATCGTACCCTTGGCTCCGAAGCGAAAGATTCGGAAACAAACGAAGAATCACACTTTGAGACGAGGAGAAAAAAAATCACAACATGACATATATTACATACATCACATAGACTCCGAGATAGGTAGCTCAAGCACCAGTGCTTACAACAGAACAACCTTAAAAACGTCATAATTTGTTGATTTTTCTATTTCAAAGTCACTCAAACCATGTTACGGTTTTTATTAAAATCTGGCATCTGACCTTTCTGACCTTGCAGATGTCTATGGCGATTATTTAATTGCAGGAGATCCACGTAAAGTAAAGTATCAGGCTATTAACTGTCCCACTGCAGGGCAAAGGTCTCCATCATAGAATTCAAGTCATCGCTATTATGATGGGAATAGGCTCAATCACCACGCTTGCTTAATGCGGATTGGTGATCACAAAAAAACCCGAGATATGTTTGAAAATCTCGAAACATAATTTTTGCTCGACCCGGGAAAGAACCCAGGACCTCGAGATCATGGCCCAGGACTTAAACCATTAGACCAACAGGGCGTTCACTTTACTTGTTTTTTTTACATTATAGCGGACAAACGAGCTGACGGCACACCTGATGGTAATCACCGCCGCCCATGGACATTTGCAAAACATATGCATAAGACTGACCGGATGGCGCAATTGGTAGTGACCCCTTCTCTTACGCCAAAGGTCGTGGGTTCGATCCCCACCCTGGACAAACATTCGTGCGATGAACACTTGTGTTTGCTCAGTGTCTGGGTGTAATATATGTATTTAAGTATATATTTGTGTTCCTCTGTTGTCTGATATCTGTAACACAAGTGCTTACGCTACTTAGTACGGAATCAGGTCAATGTATGAGATGTTGTGAGAATTATTATTATTATTATTAATTATTATATGCGTTGCCGGCTGTAAGGGAGTTACCACACTGGCGGAATGCGAGTGTTTTCAAAGCAGACAGAAAAAACAAAGGCATTCTGACTTATCTCCACGGCGAATTCGTCGCGCATCCGTTGCGCACCTGCGGCGTGAATGTTGCGCACCCGCGATGTGGTTGCCGCGTCATCGCTCCGTTTTCGAAACGCTCGCAATCCGCCAGTGTGGCAACTCGCCTTAGGAGGTTGTCGCCTTTAACGTAAAAAAAATATATTTTCACGAATTTGATTGGACGTTCAATACTTTAGGAAGGTGGTCACACGTCTAACGTAAAAAAATATATCTTCATGCATTTAATTTTTTTTTATGCTAGAGGCGACAAACGAGCAAGCGAGTCACCTGATGGAAAGCAATCATCGCCGCCCATTAACATCCGCGAAATCAGAGCGATCGCTAATGCGTTGCCGGCCTTTTTAAGAAGGAGTACACTCTTCTCTTGAAGGTCCCTAAGTCGTAGCCGTCGGGAAATACTCCCATAGGTAAACTGTTCCACAGAACTGAGGTACGTGGTAGAAAGTTCCGCGAAAAACGCACTGTATTCGACCGCCATCCATCGAGATGATGAGGATGGAATGACAATCTCTTGCGTGTGGTTCGAAGTAAGAATTCAGCTGCAGGAAGTAGATCAAACAGTATTGATTGAGGAGTGATTGGACGTAGATAGGACATTCACGGTTTTACAGGTGTATTTTAGGGTATGTGGCGCCGCAAGTTTGAGAAATCTAGTCTTAGATATAAGGAAACCCTGTATACCTTTATTAAGTAAACCCCGTATAGAGTTCGCGCGTCGAAACGCCGAAACGACTTCGAGCACGCGAGCCTTTCGATTCGAGTACGAATAGGGATATTATAAGAAATTGTATGACGTAAACCGAACAATTCTTTTCTAGATTGCCTCGATGATGCAACGAGAAATAGGTCATACCTAACCCAACATGCATGCACACACCTGGGTTAAAAATGTGATATTGTCATTATTACCCTTTGGTAATCCTATGATTTATCGCGTATCGAGCCCACGACCTTTGGCGTCATGAGATAAGGTTCTTAATAAATGCACCATTGCGCCAATGACTTGTATGAAAGAAACTCACGTTCACCAAATGGACTTGAATGGACTCATTGATGATATCTGTTGATTTTTTATATACTGCTGACCATATACCCCATGGTAAATCTTCATCAGTGATCATATACACATAGTGCAGTTATTTGTAAACGGCCAAAATACTAAATCAGGATTTGATACCTTTTTGCAAAATAATGCAGAATGTATCCATTCAAATATCAAGAAATGTTACCATTAAGATCATCACAAAATAATGGGTCTTTACCTATGAAATCGCCGTTTTTATATATATTAAATGGGTTTGCACTTGACCTCATCTCAACTGATGGAAAGTGACAATAAGGTCTAAGATGTAGCGTGTTTACCCAGAAGAAGCCTATTCCCTATTCACTCTCGACTTAAAGACACCCAAATTGTTTTGTAACGCGATTTTCTTAGAAGTTTTATTTTCCATACTAACTTTATTTTTTAATTTGTAAAGTGCTTGTTAAAGCTACTTACTATCCATAATGGACAACGCTAATGAACGTGTCAGATAGTTTTTCAGAAAAATATATTTTATTAGTTGATTAAAATCATCATCCCGACTGCGCTGACTCAGACACGTGGAGAGGATGGGAGAGGATCGTGCAGCCAATAGAGACTATCATGGGATGACCAATGGGGCGACGATCCAGTGGGTCGTCCGATATACCGCTGGAGGACGAAGTCGCCTAAGGACCTCAAAGCACTCAACGTGCACGATTGGGCGGCATTGGCACAGGACCGCAAAAAATGGCGAACTTTGACGTCGGAGGCCAAGACCCACTGTTTGTATCGCTGAGCCAGCGTAGTAAGTAAGTAAGTTGATTAAAAAGTATATTATTGATAAAAACGTCAATTCTGAGACGTAAAGAAATGTTATTTTAAGATTGTTTTTGCATCACAAATACAATAATATCTGAACTCTATTTAATATAAACCTTAAAATATTGTCTTAAATCGAAATAAAATTAAGTTATGGTTACTTTTTGATAATTAAAGAAGTCTAGAAAAAACAGGAATTTCATTGGTTCAAGACCTGTTATATTACAAAGTCTCCAAAAAGCAGAACTGACAATTTGTAGCGTCTGTTTCTTAGTTTAAATTCTCTGGAAACAAAAGAATGCAGTTAGATCAAGTCGGGTCACGTGCCCTCATACTGGCGACGGAACCCGCTGACCAATTTCTAATATTCACGTCAGTTGCTTCTGTCTTTTGTGCCTCTGATTAAATCTTGACTGCTTTAGAAAGACAAAAGATGATTCTTTTTTTATTACTTTTTTTTTATTATGGCTCACCCGAAGATAATTCGCCAATGTCAAGTAACTTATTGAGAATAAGTAGGTAGTCAACAGTCGAAGTCAGTCAAAGTCACAGTCACTCAATAAAACGCCGGTGTTTTACGTTTTATTGACCTACGGATTCAGCGGATATCACTCTAAAAGCAATCGCAGGTTTTAATACTCTATTTGGTCCAAGTAAGTTGTCACGAGACAACTCACTCGACACACAATAGCAGTGTTAAAAACGATACAATCCAACGATTCTTATTATTAGGATCACTTTGCTGCACTTCACTGCACAAATAAACACATACAAATTTGAACACTAAAAACCACTAGACACTAATTTAAAACCTATGAATTGCTGATGCATTCAGCCGCATGGGCTGATGCCCATGCGGCTTGTTTTAGCGCTACCCGCCGAATCCAAAAGATGATTCCTTAGCTACAATAGTACTTTCAATCTGCTAAAACTGTCAACTATTGACCGTCAATAAAGCGAGACTAACGATATTTATATGATGAAGAAGATATGTATCTACCTCAACTCAGAGGTACCAAATGTTTCATTTAAAATTTTATTTATAATAACAGACCATGTAAGTATATTGTTTGGTCCAGCCATCCTAAAGGTCACGCCACTCACTCGGCGAAACACAAAGCAAGCGCTGCTTCACAGTTTTCTGTGATGCCCTAGTATCACTCCGGCAGAGCCGGCCCATTTGCGCCGAAGCGTAGTTCTTCCACTTTTAAATTTAAATTATTTCCTACACATATCACGTTGCCGAATAGGAGACGTTTTTTGAGAAAATAGTATTCAGGTCTGGTACGATACTTAAAATATCTTATATTTTGATTATAACGTTCAATAGGTGGCAGACGAGCAGAAGGATCGCCTGATGATAAGCGATTGCCGCTGCCCATAGACACCCGCGACACCAGTGGATTCACAAGTTCGCTGCCAACCTTTGAACCCCCCTTTCCCCCGGATTGG
Organism: Marasmia exigua; assembly: GCA_019059595.1. Classification (NCBI taxonomy): domain Eukaryota; kingdom Metazoa; phylum Arthropoda; class Insecta; order Lepidoptera; family Crambidae; genus Marasmia; species Marasmia exigua. The sequence goes on along the minus strand of CM032477.1, from coordinate 12,707,126 downwards.
GCCTCCGGTACCCTCACTCACGCAGCGAAACACAGCACAGTGCTGCTTCACGCTGGTTTTCGGTGAGGCCGTGATGTCACTCCGGACGAACCGGCCCATTCATTTCGAAGCGCAGCTCTTCCACGGTCAAAATTCAACTATTCTTTATTTGTGGACAAATCTATAACGTCAGATTTGCATAAAATGACAGCACTAAACAACAAAGATTGATTATCGGAATAATAATAATAATTCTCACAACATCTCATAGGTTAACCTGATTCCGTACTAAGTAGCTTAAGCACTTGTGTTACAGATATCAGACAACAGAGGAACACAAATATATACTTAAATACATATATTACACCCAGACACTGAACAAACACAAGTGTTCATCGCACGAATGTTTGTCCAGGGTGGGGATCAAACCACGACCTTTGACTCCAGTCAGTCAATAAGGTTGGTCGATCGGCCCTTAAGCACGCTGTACCTGTAATTGCACGGCTGCAATTTAATGTGGTTTTATAGAAGACAGAAGAAAGTAGCACAGGGATAAAGTCAAGACCCGCTGACCGAGTTACAGTCCAATGTTCACGTGCGTCGAATCCCGAATGAAGAATCGATAAGATGACTGTCTCGATTTCTGTTTCCTACGTTCGTTTCGTCCTGATGCTTCGTGTCTTTTTGTCGTAGGTTTTAGATTCAAAGAACTGACTTTTGACTATATAGTGATCTGTGCTTTTGACGCAGAATAATACCTATAAATGAAAATAATGGAAGCAAACATTAAAAAATACAACCATTATATCTCTGTATGCCTAGCTTTTAAGTTTTGTATGTTGTGCAATAAAAGAGTATCTATCTATCTATCTATCATTTCTTGAAGATGCAAACAGAAAATATAAAACCTTTTTGATTTTTAGAGTGCCAAATAAATAAAGCCTAAATACAGGGTGTAAAAAGACCATTAACGAAGATGAAACCTACGTATTCAGCACATCATCAGGACCATTTTGTCCTCCTAGACCATACCTGGGAACTCAATACCTTCCAAGTTATTGAAGGTAAAAGTGCGAGGGACGCGCCTCGGCAACTGAGGCGCGGGCGCGCGTGCGGCGCGGTCCGGTAAACGCTGTTCATTGCGTTGTCCGTTTATAGGATTAAAATTGACACCAAGAAATTAACTTCGTTTCCCATTAATATTTTTTTGATGTAAGACATTGGGGCCTCGTCTACGCACTCAGACCATCAAGTCTGAGTGCGTAGACGCCGGCTTCGTTAAGGGTCTTTTTACACCCTGTATTGTATTGGTATGTGTCACTGTTTTTTCTGATAACAATGTTCTCCGTCATATTTTTATATTTTTTACAGGCATCCTGGCCTACAGGATGCCAGTGTAACTGGTGGACAAGTGGTGAGATTAGATTCCTTTTTTGGTCCACTTCTTCTTTTTTTTCTTTACTTTTAGCTAATTTCTTCACTCTCATTTTATGTGTGTAATTCCCAGTTACGACCAAAGCTATCGCTTCGGAGCCTGGACCTACGCTTAGACCATGATCTAGAATTCGGGAAGTCAGGCAACTACAATGAAGCGACTAACGCCTGACCTTTAAAATCCTTAGACAAGGGAAACAAATTAACTGTGTCACGGTTACACGCTCTGAATAATTTTAACAAATTTTGTAGGTATCCAAAGCTAACTATCTGAGGCGCGCAGGTTTCCTCACGATGTTTTCCCTCAGCGACAAGCTAACGGTAGAAAATATGCACATAGTAAAATAGTAAAGTATCAGCCTATATACTCTCCCACTGCAGGGGAAAGACCTCCATCATAGAAATAAAGTCATCACTACTATAACGGAATTAGTTTTAATCACCACTCTTGCCTAATGTGGATTGGTGATTACAAACCCGAGTTATGTTCGAAAAATTCGAAACAAACCTTTGCTCGACCCGGGAATCGAACCCAGGACCCTGAGATCACGGGCCGGTACTTAAACCACTGGACCAACAGGGCACATAGATATAAAAAAAACAGATTTGAACCATGACCATCCGTATGATAAGTGCATTTTTATCCACTAGGTTACGGTCGCTCTCTCTTTTCGCTACTTTATTTCAAGCAAAATCAGTACCTATTAACTTAGTTACAATGAAAGAAAGTGAATTAATCTTAAAAACCCAAATTAGAAAGGTGATAAAACGAAAAAAGTAATTGAACAGTTTTCTAAGATTGGTCTGAAAGGCAAAGGATGAAGTCAGGTCACGTCATTTCGCCGCGGGCCGCTGACCGACTTCCAGTCTAGCGTCACGTGAGTCGAATTCCGATTGAATAATCGATGAGATGTCACTCCTTCAGGGTCAGAGTTCTACTAATTGGGGACAATTGGAGTCTTAGATGAAAGACTAAGTTCTTAATTGAATTGAAATGAACGCAGACCTGTTCGTAAAGAAAAAAGAAAAGTAGTAAAAAGTAATGAATATTAATAGTAATAAGTCGGTTGTTCCTATATTTATAAATAAATAACGCTGGTAATACCAGTATATTTAATTAAATACCTCATATTTGCAAGCCGTGGCAGCGCGTAAGTGAATCTGCAGTTAGATATCCTTTAGTATTTATTTATATAATGTTTTATTTAGTGTAAGATTTGTTGGCTGTCCTACAAATTAATAGACAGAGATGATCTACCTTCAGCCACATTATCACTGACCATCAGGTGAAATTGTAGCCACAGGTCTGGCTATCATATTAGAAAAAAGTAACATTAAAAGCCTGTGTGTACTGATAAAAAATTTCAAAAGTAACAATTTTTTGTATAACAATAAAATGAATCTTAAAAAAACAGTGAGTAAATGAAAAAAAAATCTGAGAAATTAAAACATTTAAATGTCCTATTTTATTTTAAATTTTAATTTAAGTTTAAGCATAGCATACAGAGGAATGGCGACTTGTTGTGTCGGAGGCCAAGATCCGCTGTGAGTCGTTGCCATCAGAGTAAGTTAAGCATATTATACTCAGCGTTTTTTGCGCCATCGAATCTGAACGAGGTGATTCGACAGACCTATGTGATCGACGTAGCTCACCGAATTTGTCAATCAATCAAGCACTGAAAAAATGGTCAAATGTTGCAACTTTGTGTATAACCATAAAAGAAATCTCAAAAAAAAAGTAGATTCATAAAAATATCTGAGAAATCCAAACATTGTAGGTACCTAAATATGCTGTTTTATTTTAAAATGTAATTTAAGTTTAAGCATATTATGCTCAGCGTTTTTCTGCGCCATCGAATCTGAACGAATCATCAGAGAACAAACCTCATCGACGTAGCTCCGCAAATTTGCAAGCTGAAGTGGCAGTGGGCTGGCTATATCAGCCGCAGAATAGACAACCGCTGGAGTAAACGAGTTCTGGAGTGGAGACTGCGCCTCGGTAAACGTATAGTGTAGGACGTCCTCAGGTGGGATAGAGAGGCTAGGACAGGTGGCGGAACAGGATGGCTGACAGAAGCTGGATACGAGTAGCCAAAGATCAATTGGAGTGCCGAATATTTGTTAAAATATAACTAAATGTAAATTTGACCGTGGGAGAGCATGGGCCGGCTCGAGAGTAATACCACCGCCTCACAGAAAACCGGCGTGAAGGAGCACTGTACTGTATTTCGCTGCTTGAGTAAGGGTCCCGGAGGACCAATCCGGATGGAAATGGGGGTTAAAAGGTTGGCAGCGCACTTGTCACTCCACTGCTGCCGCGGTTGCCGGGGCGGCGACAATCGTTTACAATCAGGCGATCCGTCTGCTCGTCTGCCACATAAAAAAACATTTGGAGAGCCAGCAGTGAACTGCAGGCTGATGATGATAATGCAAGATTTTCTGTTTTAGTATCGCCCCGTTTGGTCTAGTGGTTTGATTAACAGGTCCAGGTCCAGGTCCTAGTCCTGGGTTCCATTCCTGGGTCGAGCAAAGGTATCGAATTTATCGAACATAGCTCGGGATTGTTACCACCAATCCGCTTTAGGCAAGCGTGGTGATTAAGCCTAGTCCTATCATAGTAGCGATGTCTTGATTTCTATGATGGAGGCCTTTGCCCTGCAGTGGGACAGTATATAGGCTGATACTATTATTAGGTTAAAAAAATAGTAGATGACTTTTCCTAAATTTCACCTCAATTAATTACCTGCCAAATTAAGCATAATTTTCACACAATCTAACACAAAAGAACCCACCCAGATTAGGCATTCAATTACTTTAATTAATTGCCCATTGTCTAAAATTCCTCTGAGCTAAAAAACTAATAAATTACTTACACGTTTGAAATCCATTGGGGTCCACGATTACCAACAAGAAAGGAAGATTAATTAACGATTACGAAATTATCTTCCTGCTTTATTAATATCATCATTAACTTTACATTAGCACGATTAGAATAAAATTTATCATATGGTGTGCAATCACGCAACTGTCCGACCAGTTGTAGACTAGCGTAGTATTGGTGCGTATACGCCCTTCTTTTATTATAGTAAACCAATTTAAATGCCTTTTGAGGAGGGATAATCTCCTCAAAAGGCATTTACATTGGTCGATGGGTCGGTTGCTACCCCCAATTCGGGCATCCTCTTTCCATCCCATTCCACCCGTACGCGTTCTTAGTGTTTGGTGCCCGTAACCTGCATGCGGGCACTAATGACCAATGTAAATGCCCCCTTAGCCTTAAGGTAAGAAAAAGGAAAGCTTACGTTGAATTACAATGTGATGGCGTGACATCTCAATCGAGTCCAGTCGTGAAAGTCCCATCCCAGTGAGCCCCCTGTTACAAAAAAAAATGTGGACACACAATTGTTGATTAATGATTCAGAAGGTGTGAACATGATGCAGTTCGTCTGGATCCCCGGTTTTCAGTTTGCGAAGATCAAGGCAGTCGCTTTACTGTATATACCAGATTCACCAAATCTTGGATCATGGTCCAAGAGTACCCCGGGCTACAAAGCGATACCTTTGGATACAACAGAGGAGATGAGATGGAACTGGCTTGAAAGTTTAATATTTTTCGTACTATTCACAATAGCAAACAAACCCAACGCACACTAAGGAGCTGGTCTAGATGACACGTTTTTTCGGGTTTTATTGCTGGAAGCGTTCTGCGTATTATTGACATCACTTTTTACTAATAAGTAATGATCGGAGTAGGCTTTTTTGGTACTTGCGATTTTTTCAAATAATGTGGACATGCCGGGATTCCCGGGATTGCAGACCCCGGAAATCACGGGATTAAAGGTATACTTTATACTATTAACAGTTATTTTCGTTTATACATTACTAGCATTAACATCAGCCTTGCGAACTCATTCATAAACGCTATTGTGATACCATGTTAATTAAAAAAGTTATATTTGTTCTTTCGAAATTCAAGATACATACATTAGATAGAAAGGAACAAACTGTTAGTAAATATGGTTGTATCGAACATTTATGGATAATCCCTTACATGATTAAAATGCGTTACATATTTAACTCTATTATTATTTATTTATTTTAATCCCGGGATCATAGTCAGAATCCCGGGTCATGTCCATATTAACATCTGTGTTTGCGGTCAATGAACCCAAATAGTTCTACATACTCCAATCATTGCTAATAAGCAATGAACTACAAATCGCTTGTAGAATACGGGAATAAAACGCGTCAACTCCACAAGTTCTAAAACACGCCTAAAAGCGAGTCCGTCCACTACACGCTAGTCTGAAAGCGATTTCCGGGTGGGGATCGCGTCGAATTATTGTTTCATCCGTTTTGCATAATAAGTATTTATCGTTACGTAGAACGTTTTGCTGTTCATAATTCGAGGGTTAGTAGGTCAGCGTGTTTGTGGTGGTTTTAAATATGTGACGGCCGGAATCATTGCATTTAATTTTAGGTTTAGTAATGGACCGAGAGAAAGGCTGCATCATTTAGGGCACGGTGTAAAATAGAAACGTCTTGTTTTATATGTTATATGTGTATAGTATTTACTTTTAGGGAAAATATGGAGATCTAATCTCAGGCGAAGAGGGTCTCAGGAGACACCAAAAAAAAGTTCAACTCTAGCCTTATAAAATCACAATTGAGTATGCAAGTATTTAAGGATACACGGTATTTTTAGGGTTCCGTAGCCAAATGACAAAAACGGAACCCTTACAGATTCGTCATATCTGTCTGTCCGTCCGTCCGTATGTCACAGCGACTTTTTTCCAAAACTATAATAATAGATATATTTTGTAATAACCGCATTACGAGTTTTACACGAATGTAGAAAAACAATTGGGACGTCCCCATACTTAGATCTGAAACTCAATTTTTTTTTTCATCAAACCCATACGTGTCGGGTATCTATGGATAGGTGTTTAAAAATGATGTTTAGGTTTCTAATATATATTTTTCTAAACTTAATACTTTGCGCAAGAGACGCTATTAAAGTGGGAAAAGTGTCCCTCCCCCCCCCCTTCCCCCTCTAACTTCTATAATAAAATAATCATAAAAAATATGTATGATACATTACCATTAAAACTAATAACGAAAATTGTTTTGAACTAGATTTAGTAAGTAGCTTTTTTATACGTTATTAACGTTAAAGGCAATTTACCTTCTATTGAGTCAACTCAATTGTTTTACTAAGTAATATCTTACTTGCTGCTACGGGGTTCCGTATGGATGAATGGGTTCATCATGGGCGAGTCCGACTCGCACTTGGCTGGTTTTAAACTTTTATTTCGATGACTATAAAAATCATTTCTGATATTTAATTACGTCTACTTGAAAAGAGTAACTAACTTCTACAATTATCATCTCTGTAAAGAATTAGATTCCAACACAGCGATAAACTGTTTAATAATCTGATACATAATATGTATTAAATAAATAATAATCTATTTATCTTTAACATGAATTTAACATGAATTGATGGAAACATAAAAATGAATGTTAAAATTTTATATTTAAAATTTCTTGACTAGTAAAAGAACCGAACAACTTTTGTAGTGCTATCGACACTAGTGGATGCTCGAGAGAAAAGGTAAAAATAGTATTTCCAAGATCAAAGCAAGTGAGGTCACAGCTTAAAATCCTATAAGTATCTATCAACAACTTATCAAGAAAATAATCGCAAATGTTCAAGCATTTTAATAAAAATACCTCAAACAACTTTCTAGAATCTCTGGTTTCCAAAAGTGAAAATTTATTATGTTGTAATTAAATTCTCGTGGATACAACAATAAAGCCCGGTTAAAGAAAATAAATGGTTTCAACTAGCCAATATCTTAACCATTTTATTGCAATTATGCTTGTTTTAAAAGTTTGAAACTTTAATTAACGAAAAAACTACGTTCGACGCCATTTGTTCCCCAACAACTTTATTTGATACCGAAACCCTACTTTTGCTGTTTTAACAGCATTTTACTGAGCTAAAAGTTCGCCAGTCAATTGAGTTTTTTTTTGTATTATGAAATTTTAAAATTATCTCGTATGTAAAGTGCACCCGGCGCGTTATAATAGCCGAATTAAATTCATTTAGGTCTAATTTTAATGCCGTGTGGTCCCTGGCAGAGTAGAATAGGCCACCCTCACTCTTACCGGGGTGTCATAAAAGGCGACTAAGGTAAAGCTGCTGGCATGATCATCAGCACCCAGAGAAGGATAACTCTGCATTTATATCTAAACCCTCGCCAACCCGTCTGCCAAGCGTGGTGAGTATGGCAACTACCCCTCATGTAATTGAGGGAGGCCCGTGCCCCAGCAGTGGGGACTTAAATGGGCTGACGATGATGATTTTGATAAATCCCCTCTGGATTTTCATACGTTCACGTTCTTTAAGCACTGGTTTGACTGACCGGATGGCGCAATTGGTAGTGACCCTGTCTCTTACGCCAAAGGTCGTGGGTTCGATCCCCACCCTGGATAAACATTCGTGCGATGAATACTTGTGTTTGTTCGGGGTCTGGGAGTAAAAAATGTATTTAAGTATATATTTGTGTTCCTCTGTTGTCTGATATCTGTAACACAAGTGCTTAAGCTACTTAGTACGGAATCAGGTCAACGTATGAGATGTTGTGAGAATTATTATAAAAGCAATCTCCCTGAGTATTTACCTCTATTCAATAAAATTTAAAAAAACTGTATAATGAATACAAAAATAACAATCAGGGCTTTAGAACGTCAGTCATTCACATAGGCCGTTGAAGAGCCACGCGCAGAACGTGGGAGAGCCACGCTTTGGCATGAACGGGCCGGCTCGACCGGAGTGATACCACAGCCTCACAGAAAACCGCCGTGAAGCAGCATTGTGCTGTGTTTCACTGCGTGAGTGATGGTACCGGAGGCCCAATCCGGGGGAAAGACGAGTTCAAAGGTCGACAGCGCACTTGTGACTCCACTGGTGTCCATGGGCGTGGATTGCTTACCATCAGGTGATCCGTCTGCTCGTTTGCCACCTATCGTATAAAAAAAAAATAGACTTAAGACGTGTTTGATATGAATTTCAACTTTAATATCTCTACGCGTTCATGTGGAAAAGGGTAGGTAGCAAGTTTATAATTATTAAAAAATAATTTATGTCATGTAGGTACAATCAAAAATAATACTTTAATATTTTATGTGAATTCAAATTTATCATTTTCGCAATTTTTCCTTTATCTGTACTATTTAACGTTGCTTCGTGCCGAATTTCAAGATTCTGAGTTCACGGGAAGTACCCTGTCTTGAAATTCGTCTAAGGTGTCGGTATAAACAGCTGTAACAGTACAAACAGCTGTTTCTCACAGCTTAAAGGGACAGTAGACTTAGGTAGGTATTTGGTATAAATATATCTATTGTGTTATAAATCAATTTGATACCTTTATTCGTTTGTGAGAAATAAGGTTGTAAGTTTCATTTTATTAAAATATTTTTATTATATTATATTACTAAAAAATGTGATTTTCGCAATTTTTCCCATATTTGCATTATATGACAATGCTTCATGCCAAATTTCAAGGTTCTGAGTTTACGGGAAGTACCCTGTAGGTTTTGATTCCTTTGCAAGTGTCGAAAATTTGTTAAAAATATTTTTTTTTTATATATGCTAGAGGCAACAAACGAGAAAGCGAGTCACCTGATGGAAAGTAATCATCTAATATCGACATAATCGGCTGTATCTTTTGATTGGCTTGGATTAGAAGTTTGATATTTTCACAGCTTAAAAGGACAATAGACCTGAGTATTTCATGTGAATTTCAGCTTGATACGTTCACGCGTTCTTGAGATAAAGGGTCTTGACTGACAGACAGACAGACAGCCGGACAACAAAGTGATCCTATAAGGGTTCCGTTTTTTCCTTTTGAGGTACGGAACCCTAAAAATAAAAAACAAACAAAAAAGTACTAACAAATTCAACTTAATCTACAACAATGGACAAGAAATCGGAAAAAAATTATACAAAGCTTGGAAATTTACAGGAGTTGTTAAAGAGTGATTAGTGTATATGTAATGTTCCGATATATCGTTGTAATAAACCTAGCTTGCCAACACACGCGTCACCGTTGGGCACCTTTGACACGTCCGTCCCGCTTAATCAGTCCGAGTCAACTCACATTACTCTATGGACCAGTGTAGCCAACTCGCGGCATGTGCGCTGGAGATAGCGCATTATGCTACAGTATATATAATAGTGACTGGTGTATACATAATTTAAAGATCTTAGTTAACTATCACTGGATAGCAAGCTCAGTTTCACGGTGGGTCGTTAAGCCTCTCTCCGGGGGACTAATTTTGTTAGCGATAGTAGAGACTCCATTTTCGCACAATCATCGCACCATTTTCTATTGATTTTAGTCTACAGAAATTCACTGATAGTGAGTGCAACATGTCTGTTTATATAAGTAACCGCAAACTTAACCCCTCATTGCATTATAACTATAATGTATCAATACGGGGATTAACACGATATTTATTATGTGAAACAACATTGTGTATTCACATATTTGGCTCGACGTTTCGCCTACGTTAGAGCAGCCGTGGTCACGAGCGGACTCACCAATCGTGACTACGGCTGCAATGTTGTTTCATATAATAAATATCGTGTTAATCCCCGTATTGATACATTATAGTTAACCCCTCATCTTAGCGCATAATTCCCGGTTGCAGCCAAAGCTGTCACGCTGGAGCCCGGGGTACCATGGCATCCCTACTAGTAAATGGTATAAGCTAGGGCGAATCGTGTACACACCTAGTGGTGGACGAAGCCCTTATGAACCATTTCGGATCCATAGTCCTGGCCATCCAAATAGTGAAAGCCAGCAAGGTCACGCTGCTAGGTACCAACTCCCTTATATAGACTGCTGCAATCTCTTTCTCCTAAACTACAACAGACCAAACAAAAACACCAACGTCACAAAGGAGTTATTGTGCACTTATTGCAACCCACAAGACTTAGCGTATGCCCTTTGAGAAATCTATAGTGCCATATACTCGGCTAATACCCGAACTAAGTCCCTACATCTGAAACGATTTTCAGATGCGGATATACCTAAGTCCGAAAAGAACTCTGTACCTCGTTCACACCCAGGCTGAGAAGGCTCTGTTAATCAGCCAGGGGTACGGAATCAGACGAAGGATCGCGCTACTCTGACAATCCACGAAGCCCAGGGTCAGACGTTCGAGAACGTTGCGATAGTCAGAACAACTCCCAAACAGTCCTATCTCTTGCAAAACGTCCCACACGCGGTGATAGCCATCTCCAGATACACAAAAACTTGCAGATAACACCGCTAACGACGCCACAGCACATCTAATATCCATGGCATCGAAGGCTATCCATCGAAAAAATCACCGAGTATAACCACAAAATGGCGATCCGCCGGGGTGATGACGCGGTTAGGGACAAGCTTGCAAACAAAACATAAAATATCCATTTACCCCAAAACCCTCCCTTCTGACGCCCAAAAACTACATAAAAAACAACTCCCTACCCCAAAGACATAAAAAACCCATTTACAATTACACTAAATTTATCTTACTAACAATAACCATGCATGACTGCCTAAACTTAAGTTATTGTAATTTTATTTAATTTAATTTTGTCGCGGAGAAAATGTCAAAATTTTGTGACGCTTAAAAAAGAATAAGCACAAAATAGGCACGGAACGGTTTATTCCCGCTGTCCATCCTCTGCTTGTCCACCCCGGGTGGACAGTGAAACAATTGTTAAAAGAAATTCCCGCTATCCACCCCCTCTTTCAACCTAGAAGGGGTGGACAGCGGGAATTTTTTTAACAATTGTTTCACTGTCCACCCGGGGTGGACAAGCAGAGGGTGGACAGCGGGAATAATTATTCTAGCCCACGGAACCAGTGTCCGTGCAATTTAATGTATATTAAAAAAAGCCCGGGGTACAGTTACCGAAAACTTAACATGGACTGTAAATTGATCAATTTTCCAGGTAGTCGATCCACTTTCGAAAAAGAATAAACTGTAGTTAAAATTGTAATTTTCAACGTTTTTACTGAGCAATTAAATTTTAAAAATAAATGCTAAATACTCGTAATAAACTAGCACGCTGTGAGGTCACCAATTTGAAACTTACCTAATCAAAAGCTAAACCTAACACCGTATATTATTTTACGAAAGTTGATCAATTTAATTCGAAGTACGTTTCGATGACATATAACTATTTTACACCTATTTAGAAATTTAAGTCTTCCTACAATTTTCTCAGGTAAAAAATATCTTTAAGATAAGGTAATTATAATCAATAAGCACAAGTGCGCTGCCAAAATTTTAAATGCTTTCCCCGAACTGGGCCTGCTGAACCTTCATTCACTCGGTAAAATACTGTAAGACCGTGGTATACTCCGGACTTTAGTAGAAGTTTTCTTCCGTAGGCTGAGGCAGATCGGTAATAATAATGATGATGATGAAGATGGGATTTAACACGAAATGTATTATGAGGCAACATTAGGTACATACTCACATATTTTGCTCGACATAACGGCTACGTTACAGCAGCCGTAGTCACAAGCGGAATAATGCAAAACGAAAATCTAAAAAAAAATTACGATGATGCTATTTTTTTTTACATTATGGCGAATAAACGAACAGATGTCTCACCTAATGGTAAGTGATTACCGCCCATGTACATCTGCCATACATGAATCATCACAAATGCTGTTGCGAACTCTCAAGGGATGAGCTCTTTTCTTGAAGATCACCAGGTCGTATCATCATCGTTGGTAGCTAATACTACAGTTTTACTACGCTTCTTACCGGAAGTGACGTGAAAAACGCACTGTGATGGAATAAAATCCACCCAGGTGATGTGGATGGAGTTTGGAGTTCTGGCTTAATGTACGATAGTAAAAATTTGCAGCTGAAATAAGGCCGAAAAGCTCCTCGGAACATCATACTAACCTAACCTACAATAGGGAGCTTTGTAGGTTAGGTTAGTATGATGATTTCTCTAACTGATTAAATTGGTAGATATTTGTGCTGGCTAGTGATTAGCATGCGATCACAAGCTCTAAACGAGGAGTAGGCCGGCCTCGTTAAGCGTCGGCTGCCGACGATAAGTTCGTTAGCGAAGCGACAGAATCACCGTTTCGCTTCGTATCGATTTCGATATACGAATTTAAATACGGCATTAGCAGTGGTTTTTGGAAATCTATTATAGCATACATCATATTCTTTAGCTGGACGACCCATTTGGATCAGTGGTAGTAAACACTGCCTCTTGTGCGAGGGTTGCGGGTTCGATCCTCGCACAGTACAAACAATTGTGTGCATGTGTATTGTGATTTTATATTGCGGGTTTTCTATGTATTATAAGTAAAATAAATATTTACAAAAGAAAAAAAAATGTTTATAGGTATTTGTAATTCCCGTGGTTCTGATCTCGGTAACACAGGTGCTCAAGCACCTATGTTACCGAGATTAGAACCACGCTAGCTAGCTACCTATCTCGGAGTCAGATCAATTGTATGTGATGTTGTGAAATATTTATTTATTCATTATTGACACTTATTACTATCTGCAAACCTAGGTGCAATATTATATATACCAAAAAAGTATATTTTTGTATTTTTCAAACACTGCTCGGCATTGAGATCGCTAATTCGTATTAGGCAAGTGTGGTGATGTAGCCTAATTCTATCATAGTAGCGGTGACTTGACTTTTATGATGGAAGCCTGTGTTCTGCAGTGGGACAATAAATAGGCTGATAATTTACTTATATAGGTACTGGCGGTACACCAGAATGTTAGTACCGAAGAGAGATTAGACGCAGGACTAATAGCTAAACGTGCTTTAACTACCAACTTCCAGAGTCACGGTGGAAAATTAACATTTCTTAAGAGGATTGCTAGAGCTGACGAGTCGTCGAGACTGACAGGTTCGACACAAAGTGGCGTTTTTTCCAAGAACCCGCTCGGTTTGCTGATCCACCTAAGTAGTAAATAAGTATTACCAAAGCTAAACCTCGGTTGGTACTAGTTTAAAAACCGCCGCTCATGTACAAGAGCAGCTTAAAAAGAAGTAGGTAATTATTAGTGATTTTAGAAAAAGGATACACGTTAAATCTCAGAAAGAGAAATATTTTTAGCATTTGTTTTATTTTACTACACTTTCTGTCAAAAAAAAATTAAAGTATTAATCTAATGTCCTTTAAAACGACTATTATTTGTAAAAACAATACAAGCACGTTCGTGTTTATTTATATCAAGTAAAAATGATTGTCCTTTGTTTTCAGAGCAAAGATAAATATTTTTACCATTTTTTTTTTATTTTAAGCATTCCGTTAAAAACAATATATATAAATAATAATGTGCTTTAGAACGACTTTTATTTGTTCAAATATACAGGCAAGTTCGTGTTTGTTTATATCAAATAAAAAATATTGTCCTTTGCTTTCAGAGCACTTTACCTAACCCTTGAACTCTCGAGACGTTTTTTATCTGATTCTTTGAAATGAATTTGGCTCTTAACTACTTTCAAACAAAAAGACGGTACACACGAGACAACAATGGTTTCATTTCAAAGAAAAAACTTACTAAGTTGCAAGCGATTTTATCTCTTCAGGTGATTTAGCGCCAGATTTTTCAGATTTAGTGAGTGAGGGTACCGGAGGCCCAATTCGGGGGATAGGGGGGCTTAAAGGTTGGCAGCGCACTTGTGACTCCATCGGTGTCGCAGGTGTCCATGGGCGGCGGCAACTGCTTACCATCAGGTGATCCGCCTCTTCGTCTGCCTACCTATTACATAAAAAAAAAAGATTTCCCGACCTTAGAGGTAAACATTTCGAAAATTGCTTATTTTTAAATACTCTTACTACTCCAAAAATACACTAGTGGGACTAGGTCAAGCATAGTTGAGTGGCAGATGAACTTTGCGCTAACATAGAAACATCCAGTGGTGGATCTAAAACAGGAAACAAGTTACGACGAACGATTCGAGTAATCCGGGACAAATTTAGTCGCTTGCGTGTTGTTAACATGATTTAATCCGAACATATTGAGAAATGAGTAATTAAAAATCATCATCAGCCCGTTTAAGTCCCCACTGCTAGGGCACTCAAAAAATCAAGAATCGCCAACACTCATCACAGTTGATCAAAATTATATGGCGGCGCTAGTAGGTACACGGAAAAAGCAACCTAAATATGGATAGGAGTTCAATATTCCATTTTGAGTATCTCTTGAGTAAGCCAATAAGATGGTGTTAGAGATATGCTGATGCGTGCAGCACATTGTAGATTTGTGAAATTGGCAATTTGTTCTGGTATAGATAAATAAATTACACTGCTAGGATTTTGATATATCAGGGTAGTAGAAGTCATCATCATCATCGTCAGCCCATTTAAGTCCCCACTGCTGGGGCACGGGCCTCCCTCATTCACATGAGGGGTAATTGCCACACTCACCACGCTTGGCAGACGGGTTGGCGAGGGTGTTGATATAAATGCAGAGTTTTCCTTCTCTGGGTGCTGATGATCATGCCAGCAGCTTTACCTTAGTCGCCTTTTACGACATCTCGGTAAGAGTGAGGGTGGCCTATTCTACTCTGCCGGAGACCACACGGCGGTCGCACAATATACACAATTAAACATAAATTGTGTGTATTGATTAAAACTGGCAACAAAAATAGACTTTACACTCACTTTTAGTATTTTTAATAAAGAAACCGATAAATAGTTTTTATGGATTTTCGCGTTGCATTATAATTATAGCCGTGTGGTGCCCGGCAGAGTAGAATAGGCTACCCTCACTCTTACCGAGGTGTCGTAAAAGGCGACTAAGGTAAAGCTGCTGGCATGATCATCAGCACCCAGAGAAGGAAAACTCTGCATTTATATCAAAACCCTCGCCAACCCGTCTGCCAAGCGTGGTGAGTATGGCAATTACCCCTCATGTGATTGAGGGAGACCCGTGTCCCAGCAGTGGGGACTTAAATGGGCTGATGATGATGATGATGATGATTATAATTAATTATAATTAATGAAGACGGAGATTAACACAAAATGTATTACGTGATATTATGTACTCACATATGTATTTTGCTTGACGTTTCGGCTACTTTACAGCAGCCGCGGTCACAATAAACTTGCTATTACTATTTGTGGATTTTTTTGTAAAAATGTCTATTTCCAACCAGGCAAACACAAATACTTTTGAAATGTTTACTTTTCCGTTTTTTAAACATAAATAGTCATGAACGGACTTTGTGTTCAAGCGTAAGACCATTCTTTTTTAATCAGCCTATAAACAGTTTATAGGCTGCTTAAAAAAAATAGTAATATGATATTTTCCCTCAACATTTTTTTTTTTTCAAAAATGTAACAAAAAATACCATTTTTTTCTGCATTAGTGAGGTGTAATCGTTTCTCCCTTTAAGCTGGACAAGTAGTCACAGGCTCGGTATAAGTGCAGACCGCAAACACAGTACATATTGCCGCAGAGGTGTGTAACGCAATGAGTCCCGCAGAGTCAATTCCATGCGGTCGCTCCGCGCTCGCAACGCGACTGCGGTTTGTGCTATGTGGTACAACTGTTTTAATATTCATGCATCATCCATAAGAATAGTAAGTATCAGCCTATAAACTATCCCACAGCAGGGCAAAGGCCTCCATCATAGAAATCAAGTTATCGCTACTATGATGAGATTAGGCTTAATCACCACGCTTGCCAAACGCTGATTGGTGATCACAAACCCGAGCTATGTCCGAAAAAATCGAAACATACTTTTCGCTCGACCCGGGAATCGAACCCTGAGATCACGGCCCGGTACTTAAACCACTAGAACAACAGGGCGTTAAACCATTAGTGAACAAAAAAGGGTATATAATTGGTCTATGCCTAAATATTAGGTACTTAATTATGTGTGCTTTTGGATACAAGGACGAGTATTTTTAAAACCGTATACAGTAAGATTTATTAACATCACGCCTCACCCAGGCCCAAAATTAAGCCGTGCCAAACAAATCTAATTTAAAATTCTAAACGAGTTGTTAAAAAGCCCATAAAATTCGGTTCAAGCGTACAATGATAACAGATTCACGGAATGGCCGGCGCGATATACCGAGTCCCTCGTATCATTACGCGTTTTGTATGTCAAAGAGCAGTGAAGCCATGGAGGTTAACAAAACGGATATACCTAGACATGCGCCATGAGATTGATGTACATACGGCGTTACTTTTTTTTGTGATAGACGAGCATACGATTCGCCTTATGGTAAGCGATTGCCACCGCCCATAGACACCCGCGACAGCAGTGGACTGACAAGCTGCCCGGATTGAGATCTACCCTCACTCACGCATCGAAACACAGCGCCATTTGAAAAACTATTCGCCACTTGAAGGTCCTCACAATGTTTACCCTCAACGCCGAGCTAGTGGCAGAAATACACACCGTAGATTAAAAAACTCCAAAGATACGTGCTCGTGAATCGAACCTACGACACCCTTTCAGCCTGTGGGAGAGCCACGCTTAGGCATAGATGGGCCGGCTGGACCGGAGTGATACCACGGTCTCATAGAATACCGGCGTGAAGCAGTATTGTGCTGTGTTTCGCTGCACGAGTGAGGGTACCGGAGACCCAATCTGGTGGAAAGGGGGAGTTTAAGGGTTGGCAGTGCACATGTGACTCCACTGGTATCGCGGGTATCCATTTTCAAACGATCACATACATTGATCTGACTCCGAAATAGGTAGCTCAAGCACCCATGTGAAAGATATCAGAAACAACAGCGGAATTACAAATATACACATATAATACTTTTCTTTTGTGAATACTGTGACATACTCATAATACATAGGAAGATACCGTCTGCCAAGCGTGGTGAGTATGGCAACTACCCCTCATGTGATTGAGGGAGGCCCGTGCCCCAGCAGTGGGAACTTAAATGGGCTGATTATGATGATGATGAATACATAGAAACACCCAGACCAATACAAACAGAAAGGTTCATGCATGGGACAAATGTTTGTACTGTGCGGGGATTGAACCCGCAACCCAAGCACCAGAGGCAGCATTCACTACCACTGGTCCAAATGGGTCGACCATCGGTCGGTCGGTTACCATCGGGTAATCCGTCTGCTCGTCTGCCACCTATCACATTAAAAAAAGCCGACCCGTTCAGAAGCTACCATCCACTCAGCTACCATCGCCAACCTACTGCTACTAATCGTCTGCCATATCATAAAAAAAAGATACCAACCTTTTGATATACGACTTAGGTATGAACGCAGTTTACATATTTATACATTTAAATGAGACTATATCCATTGAACCACCCGTACCACGCCCCAAAAGTATAGTCATACTATAAACATAGACAGTAGCCAGACACAGGATACTTCAACAAGCGCTGCCGCATATCAAGAATCCAGTTGAAGGTTCTCACAATGTTTTCCCTCAACGCCGAGCTAGTAGCAGAAATAAAGATAAAAAAGATAAAAGATAAAGAGTTCTTTATTGGCCACAGTACACAAATCAAATACGCACAACAGATTTGAAAAATCCAAAGGTACGTACTAGTGAATCGAACCTACGACGACCTTTCGCCCATGGGAGAGCCACGCTTTGGCATGAATGAGTGGACTCGACCGGAGTGATACCACGGCCTCACAAACAACCAGCGTGAAGCAGCATTGTGCTGGGTTTCGCTGCGTGAGTGAGAGTACCGGAGGCCCAATCTGGTGGAAAGGGGGGGCTTAAAGGTTGACAGTGCACTTGTGACACCCTTGGGCGGCGTTAATCGCTCACCATCAGGTGATTCGTCTGCTCGTCTGCCACCTACCATATAAAAAAAGACGACCCGTTCAGAAGCTACCATCCACTCAGCTACCACCGCTAACCAACCTTTTGATATACGATTTAGGTATGAACGCAATTTACATATTTTATGACCCGTTTGGATCAATGACGACCCGTTTGGGTCAGTGGTAGTGAATGCTGCCACTGGTGCAAGGGTTGCAGGTTCGATCTCCGCACAGTACAAACATTTGTGTGCATGAACATGTCTGTTTTTTATTAGTCTGGGTGTTTTTATGTATTGTAAGTATGTATTTACAAAATAAAAGTATTATAAGTAGGTATTTATTTGTAATTCCACTGTTGGTTCTGATATCCGTAACACAGGTACTTGAGCTACCTATCGCGGAGTCAGATCAATGTATGAGATGTTGTGAAAATATGTATATTTAAATTATATTTATACATTTTAATAAGAATTTATCCATTGAACCACCCGTATCACGCCCCCAAAAGTGTGGACATACCATAAACGTAGGCAGTAGCCAGACGAAGGACACTTCGATAAGCGGTGCCGCATATCAAGAACACAGTTTTGTCCGTGGGAGACCCACGCTTCGATATGAATGGGTCGGCTCGACCGGAGTGATACCACGGCCTCACAGAAAACCGGCGTCGCAGCACTGTGCTGTGTGTCCCAGCGTGAGTGAGGTATCCGGAGGCCCAATACGGGGGAAATACGGAGCTTATAGGTTGGCAGCTATTTGGCTACGGCAAACGATCTTAACGATTGGCCACGTATGCAGGATAGGTTATTTATTTTAATAATCAAGTGAGTGCGCAAACATAATTTTTATTCCCTTACATTCATGTTTCGATGGGTACACTAACACGACCAAAGAGGGATCAGGCGGAGGATCAACGGTTTATGATACTTTCCGAAGCACGGGGGGAACAGACTGCCAACTTCCTGACTTCGGGCAGTGAGAATTTCTCAACTGAAAAACTCAGGTACAAATATTTGGACTGGTCTCAGGATCGAACCCGGGACTCTAAGCGCAGCTCAATACCAACTACGCCATTAAGGGGACGGGTAGGGCACACTAGCAACGCCAATTGATTTCAATTTTTAGCTACTAAACCGGATCTGTATTACCGCCAAAAGCGGCCACTTTTAGCGTGAATCAGTTTTTCGCGTACAAAAACGGACCCAACATTTGTGCATGGTTATTTAATATATAGTATAAGTATTTGCCGAGAGGTTACAACACTTATACTATTTCATAAGGCATTCACCAACAAGGCAGTAGTGCGTAATCTAAAAGTGTTACCTATTTAGTCAGCTATATTATATGTCGAAGCACTGACTAAATGTACTTTGTGATATAACGTTTTATTCTACTAAAAATACACCGTTCCAGCCTTGGCATTCTATCCTTGTCTAACTCACTGATAAAGGTAGAGATAAAAAACCACCTTCAGATTAACGAGATGGCTTTAAACAAATAGGGATTTATACCCTCGCGTATTTAACAAAGGGATTATTTAAATCTCTGTGAATTTAAGATGAACTCGAATGTGCAAATGTTCAGACATAACATACAGTAATTATATGTTAAGAACATCTAATTACACGTTATGAAGTTGTAATTGAGAGGGTTATTCTTTGTTCCTTTTATAATATTTTTTTATATATACAATGCTTTTTTAACTGTCTTTGAAAAACGGATTCGAAAAACATAACAGTTATAAAAGAATAACTGACCGCGGTATAATTTACTCCGTTACTTTATTTTCGTAATAAACTCAATTGTGTTCGTCCAAAGCTGGTATAGGTACTTATACCATACCTTACGAGTGAATGAACGAATGACGTTATAAACCGGCAAAAAACAATATGACGTATTGTTTTTTGGTGCATCGTAATGTCACCTGGGATATTTTTTTTAATATGTCTCTACCCAAAGATAATTTGCCAATGTCAAGTAACTTATTGAGAATAAGTGGGTAGTCAACAGTCGAAGTCAGTCAAAGTCACAGTCACTCAATAAAACGCCGGTGTTTTTACGTTTTATTGACCTACGGATTCAGCGGATATCGCTCTAAAAGCAATCGCGGGTTTTAAGACTCTATTAGGTCCAAGCAAGTTGTACACTAGACAACTAACTCGAAACACAATAGCAGTGTGTTAAAAACAATACAATTCAAAGATTCTTATTATTAGTATCACTTTTCGGCACTTCACTGCACAATTAAACACAAAATTTGTCCACTAAAAACCAGTAGACACTAATTTAAAACATTTAAATTGCATCAGCCCACGCGGCTTGTTTTAGCCCTACCCGCCGAATCGATATTTTTGTTAAGTAGGGTTATACACGTAATGTCAAAAGTCAAAAGCAGCTGTAACAGTGACAACGCCATTTTAAATTTTAGTTAGTCTGTCAAAATTGGCGGATACCATTGATACTCGAGAACGGCTGGATTAGTGACACTATGTATAACTCAGGAACAACCGCTGGATAAATTTGACAAAAAATTGACGAAAAAGCGGCTTAAAATAAGGAGATAGCCATAGGATACTTTTAACTCCGAAAAACGTTCCTGTGGATCAAACAAGGTCTAATACAATGCGGGCATCGCCGCGGGTGAAATCTAGCTTTGTTATACATCTTTGTTTATTTTTGTTTTCTTTGGTAATATTCAGATTCAAAACAGTGATTCTAAGACGAACTTTCTAATAGTCCTAAAATATGAAAAGACCGAGCTAAAAGACAAAAGCCATTGAAAAATGTACGCATTTAGGGTCGTGAGTGCTCATGTCATAATTTATAACAAAAGCATATCCTAAAAAGGCGTTAAAAGTTCTCCTAAAAGAGCACAAATGCAAGCAAAGTCTTTATTCAAAAGCTTTGTAGAAGTTGACGCGAGCTGAACTTGTACGTAACCATAGGGTTGTCACACAACATAGAGGTAAAAATAATAAATAAATAAATATTTCACAACTTCTTAAACATTGATCTGATTCCGAGATAGCTCAAGCACCTGTGTTACGGATATCCAAACCAATGACGGAATTATTGTTACATGTAGGATAAAAATGTTACGTAAGTCTCAAAAAATGGTAATACTTTTCTTAAGGTGTTTATTGGTAGTGCTAATATCCTCGCGGTGTCACCTTAATATTGCAATTACCTTATCTTAATATTGTTTTACAAAGTTGTGTGATTGTGTTTTTTAGCTTCATTATTATGTTTTATTATTGTGCATATTGAGTCCTGGTTACTTGAATAAAGAAAAATAATTTAAATTTAAATTAATATGATATATAGTGGTGGCGGCCATCTTGGATCAAACAGCTAAGAACAATCCAGACTGTTTTACCTTTCATACAAAAAAATCTAAATCGGTTTATCCATTCGGGAGCTACGATGCCATAGACTAGCACACACACATACAGAGAGAGGGTGAGAGAGAGAAAGAGACAGTGAGAGAGGGAGAGAGAGAGAGAGAGACTACAAACTTATAATACCCCATCGTTTTTTCATCGATTGAAAAAACATCTGAACAAGATATTTTAACAGATCTCAGAATTTACCTGCGGAAGTCATCCGTTCGAGAGCTACGATGCCATAGACAGGCACACTCATACACAGAGAAAGAGAGAGAGAGGCTAAAACTTATAACACCCTGTCTCGTTGGGGGTTAAAACAGATCTCGGCATTTACCTGCAGAAGCCATCCGTTCGGGAGCTACAATGCCATAAACAGGCACAGAGAATGAGAGAGAGAGAGACTGTAAGAGAGGGAGATAGAAACATTACAAACTTATAACACCCCGTCGTTTTATCATCGAGGATTGAAACAGCATTTACCTCACGTCATCTGTCCGAGAGCTACGATGCCAAAGACAGTCACACATACAGAGAAAGAGAGTGAAAGTGAGAGCGGGAAGGAGAGAAAAAGGTAGAGAAAAAGAAAGAAAAAGAGATAGAAAGCTAGAAAGACTTAAAACTTATAACACCCCGGTCGTTTTTTCGTCGGGGGTTGAAAGCAGATGTCGACATTTACCTGCAGAAGTCATAGACAAGCGACAACCCTCGTAAACTGGAACGACTCCGCTTTGCGAGTGTGAAAATGAAAAGCTCTCTCGTTTAGGCTTAAATGCGGACTTGAGACGAAAAGTTTAGTGTTAACTTTGTGAAACTAACAACAACAATACTTCTCAAGGTTTTCGATTTAACTTGTCAACCGATGGAATTACTTGCCAGGAAAACGCACATTTCCTTTCCTCGCTTTCAATGTGTTTTCTTAATGAATATTAATTAAATTAATGTGTTCTGTGATGGAAAAGGTAAGCGCAGGAAATAGAAAATAGGGAATTAACATACATTTTATGTGGAGTAATGTTTGTTATTAATAATAATGCCAAGTTTTTGCGCCCTATCATGAATTACATAGATTTTGACTCAATAAAAAAGAAACTCATACCAACTTATTATAAATCGCTATCATTACAGTGCTCAAGCTCATGTCATCCCGTTCCAACACGCAATGATAAAAGGGACTGGCACGAATTTTCTTGTGGGACTATCCTTAGTTTGCGATTTGTAATAAGGGGGTTGATGTGATATAAAAAGACTACGAAAGGACCCATAAATTAAGCGACACGCTCACTTTTTTATGTAATAGGTGTCAAACAAGCAGACGGATCAACTGACGGTAAGTGATTGCCGTTGCCCATGGACACCCGCGACACCGGTGGAGTCACAAGGGCGCTGCTAAACTTTAATACCCCTTTCACCTGTATTAGGCCCCCCGTACCCTCACTCACGCAGCGAAACACAGCACAGTGCTGCTTCACGCCGTTTTTCTGTGAGGCCGTGGACACTCCGGTTCAGACGGCCCATTCGTACCGCTCTCCCACGGACTAAATTATTTTATTAACATTATGCTACGACGTTATTTATTCAGCTAGTCTCAGTTTTAATTCTATACCACTTATTTCCAATAGTGCGTCTAATATAAGTTTTAAAATCTGAAGGTGTATCACTCCTGTACAAAATTGGGCCATCGCCTTTTTGGCTACTTGAAATAAAAGTTACAATGTGTTACAATTTGGCATTGATAAACCTATTTCTGATCTAAAAAGAAAATCCTCTTTTTGTAGACACATTTCCCGACATTTGATTTACTTGGAATTCCACGTAACGTTAGAGATGTGAAACAAAAAAATTATGATGGAGTAAATTTTACTATGGGGCAATGATAGCTTAATAGATAATAAAGTCTTCCTAACGAGAGGTCAGAGATTCGAGTATGAGCATACAATTCTGGATTTTTCGTCAGAAAAAAAATACAACATAAAGATTTAAAGAAAATGTAACCACCATTGAAAGGAAAACCAGAAGATAAAAAGTTAGGCATATCTTCTTAGTGGTTTTTCTTCTAACTAGAACCGTAAACTATTCTTCAAAACATTAAACTTTAGTAAAATATTTTACTCTGTGTTTGATGTTTTAATTCGGTATGCGTTTGATTTCGCACATGATATGACTTATACAGCCGTATCTAAAAAAAGTGGTTGATTTTAAACCGTATTAAACGTAACTTTAGGACAGTATTTCAAAATTTGTTATTTTGGGTCATAGCGTTAAGTTTCGGGAGATTAGTTTCAACTACCAATAGATGGCGCTAGACGTAGATTTTTTTATGATACAGGTGGCAGACGAGCCGACGGATCACCTGATGGTAAGCGATTACCGCCGCCCATAAACACCCGCAACACCAGTGGGCTGCTTTACGAGTGCGCTGCTTAGGTACCTTTTAACTCTCCTGCCCCTGGATTGGGCCTTCCAAACAAAGCAAAAAATCATTTTTAAAATGAAATGTCACAACTCTAAGCCTAGTAATCGATGGTTAGCGAGAAATGAGGTCTAAAGCAGAACACGTTTATAGAAAAAGCTTATTCATTCCGCCTTTGAACACGGTTGAGGGATACGTGACGGGAACACCGCCGGGAGAATCCCTCGACTAGTTGTGCGAATCAAGAGCCATGAGGCGATGAAATACGTTTTTACTGGTTGACAGAATTGGGTGTTTATCTTATTCCCAGTAGCGAAACAGGATGTTGGGACCATTTGAACTACAGTTTAGGGATTCCTAAATCGTGCGTTAAAGGCTTTGATAATAATAAATACCTTGAGCGAAGTTTTCGGAATTTTTGATATGAGAACAATGGTGGCTGTCGCATGAAAACCATACTTGCAAAAAATTATGACGACAAAATATCACGTCACGAGAATTAGGCGTCAGGGGGCAATTCTCGTACACTCGATTTGTATTTATTTATTTATTCAGGAAAAAAACAGCATCATTATAATACAAATAGAAAAATTTAAGTATATAACACATTTGCCTTAAATAATTTCCACCACTAGTTATCGCAGGCTATGTTGATTCTACCTGTATACATTCTGTTTTACTATATTTAAATTAAACAATACTATACAGTCCGCAAAATATAGCCCGACTAGAATGACAGCTGTGATTTGATCTCTATTTCTATAAACATACAGTTTACGAATATATGTATGAAATCTCCAAAATCGACTGTAATTTCGAGTGCTCGAGAATAGGTCCTCATGTCCAAGAAAATGTCACTAGTGATAGGAAATTCGGGCGCTTATTAACGGACGTGACTTTATAAATCAAATTTATAAATGAATCGAATATCAATTTTACAATAAATTGGATTTTTTGAAGTATTTGCACGAAGCTAACATATTATTAATTAAAATAAATAAATAAGTTGAGACAACATCACATATATTTTGTATTATAAAAACCAGGAATAACGACGGTACCACAAACACCCAGACCCAACACAAAAATTTCTGTCGTGAGGACGAGGAAATGATTATCCACGTCTTCGGCGAGTGCAAAGCGCTGCACCGCTGCAGAAGCCGGCACCTAGAAGCACACATGATCTCGGCAGACGAGATCAAAAGCTCCCCCATCAGCTCCATTCTCGGGTTTATCCTGGAACTGGTGCTACATGAGGTGCTGTAATAGGTTACGGGGCTGCCACAATAGATCATCTACTGGTCGCAGGGCTCAACCCATTTCTATCAAATAATAATAAAACACAAATATTTCATTAACAAACATTTGTGATACCTTTCGTAACACACATACACTGAACAAACAACGTCTTCTTCGTATAAGTGTTGTAAAATGGGAATTGAACGTACGACCTTTTTGGTGTCTTATGCAGGGTTACTGCCAAAGGTGCCGTTTCAGTCATCTTTTAATAGTTTACTAAGTACCTACACGTTGGTGGCTCAGTGGAAAACGCAACTTCCATACTGCGGGTCGTGGTTCACGGAACACCTCTGGATATTATAAACCTATGTGCGCATTACGGGTATTTCTACGTTAGCGTGAGGGATAGGCCGGTGGTCCCCGGCAGAGTAGAATAGGCCACCCTGACTCTTACCGAGGTGTCGTAAAAGGCGACTAAGGTAAAGCTGCTGGCATGATCATCAGCACCCAGAGAAGGAAAACTCTGCATTTATATCAAAACCCTCGCCAACCCGTCTGCAAAGCGTGGTGAGTATGGCAATTACCTCTCATGTGATTGAGGGAGGCCCGTGCCCTAGCAGTGGGGACTTAAATGGGCTGATGATGATGATGATGATGATGTGAGGGATAACATCGTGAGAAAACCTGCACGTTTCAGAACACATTTCAGATAGCTTCTGAAACATGTAACCATGATTCAGTTCATGGTCAGACGGCAGTCGCGTCATGGTTATAACCAGATTCCCCAAATCCTGGATTATGGTCTAAGCATACCCTGACCTCCATAGTGATAGTTTTGGACGCAACGGGGAATTACACGCTAAGATGAGATATGGAAGACTAAGTACTGGATTTTCAACCTTTCTATTCTAACTCTCGTACTTTAGATATTTATTTACATATTTAAGTATTTTATTTAGTATTTTAGATATTTATTACTTAATTTCACCTGTGTATCTGTCTTCCTCTTCTTTATCCTATTCAACTATATATATAAATATATTTTGTTTTTGTGCATCATCACCCTAATGCACGCCACTGCTCCCGATTTTCGGCCACTCTCATCCAGCCCACACCAGCCAGCCTTCGAATGTCATCATCCCATCTTGTCGTTGTCGTGCGTCCAACACTACGCTTACCGAGTCGCGGTCTCCACTCAAGGACTTTACGGCTCCAATGGCTGTCAGTTCTGCGGCTAATGTAACCAGCCCACTGCCACTTCAGTTTGCTAATTTGGTGGGCTATGTCGGTGACTCTGGTTCTCTGTCGGATTACATCATTTCTGATGCGGTCCTTCAGAGTTACTCCGAGTATAGTCCTTTCCATAGCTCTTTGAGCGACTTTGAACCTTTGTTTTTGTGCAATAAAGAATATCTATTTATCTATATATACTTTGTGTATATATAGATAGATAGACTATACATACATATATTGTGACGTTGCTGGTGACGTAATGACATTACTAGCAACAGCTCCAGAATACCAGCGCTGCCGCGGTGTTCTAAAGAATGCCGTAGCAGCAAATGCTGAGGTTTGGACCGTATTAATCATACCTCTTGGTTTCAAACTGCGGTTGACTTGAGTAGGTCTTAAATAAATAAAGTGTTTCACATAGTTTACCTTTATAAGCATACAATAGGTAGTAGGTAGGTACATATTATATCGCAAATAAATTGGGCAATTAATTATAATGTAACAATGATAAGATAAAAATTATTCGAAAATATCAAGATACGAGTTACGTGTCAATAATATGTCAATAGTTAAAATAGATTAGACTGATTAAATAATATTGTTAAATATACTTTTATGCCTGTGAAGTATATGCCACACCCATCTCTTTTTCGTTACAAAATAAGTAGGTAAAGCTTTAAATGCTTATGATTGTACCGAGCCTTGTAACAATTTTGTAATTATTTGTATAAGTAATAAAAAAATAAAAAAAGTAATTGCTTTGTATCTGTTGTTTTGTCATGCTCTTGTGTTATCTAAATTTGGTTTGTGGCCAATAAATGTATTTTCTTTCTTTCTTTCTACTGTCACAACAATCTTCTGAATAATTCTTAATTCTTACAACAAATTTTCGCTGCAGACGTAAAATTATACGGGAGTCCATTTTGTTTCCCACCGTAGCCCCGTGTCCTAATTGGTACAAGCCAGAACCTCGTGCCATATGCGGTTTGGAGGGACGGCTACCCAACCCTGAATTTAGTGTGAGGTACCTGCAATTTCTGTTTAGGTTGTTTATGAAATAACATACAAAAGTTCAATTAAAAGTCATTACGGGTTTTGGCATGGGATTTTATACAAAAAAAAAACAAAGAGATGGATAAACATTTTGTGTTGAGCTTTTCGATGTCATCAAATTTATGTAATCATAAAGTTCTTACATATTATAATAAATATAGTCTCATAGGTAAAATAAATAGATATTTATCGTGAAAATTATAACAGCCCCGATAAACAATCGGTACCTAAACTAATCAAAAAGTAATTTAAATAAATCAAACAAAATTTTTCAAATTTCATCCAGAATTTCATTCAAATTCAAATCCAGACCTGTTTATAAATTTAATTCTAAAAAGCAGATTTTTTTTAATACATCACGATATTGTAAATTGATATATTCAAATATTACTTATGTGTCTAATATTCGTCGTGAAGTTATTAGCATTTTTTTTAGGTTATTTTTGTTAAATAAACCATTTTGGGGGATTAAACTAAATGCAATAAAGTCAATCTTAATTTATTATATGCATTTTAACCACAGTGTTTTTGACGAAACAATTGATATTATTAAACCTCATTATTATCAATTTTGACATTCCATTATTTAAATGAACAGACATAAACGTAGGTAATTAGGTGTCATAGAATATTGTATAAAAAATGTTTATTTTTTTAAATTCAACTTCAAAAATATTGTATGCCTAAATAGGTAATTGCTAGTACCGCTATAGGTAGATGTGTAACTGCATTAGTTGTAAAACCGCTATATGACAATAAAGATACCTATACTTTACTTTACTCATTTCAATCTCGGCTCTTAAGTCAAACTAAGTGGAATCTTGATCCTGGAATTTTGGTAGGCGTGTAATTCCCGCTTGCATCCCAACCTGTCGCTCTGGAGCCCGGGTACGTAGACCATGATTCAGGATTTGCGGAATCTGGTAATTACTATGCAGTAACTACTTATTATTACTTTTCGCTGTGTGAGTGAGGTTACCGGAGGCCCAATGGGGGGAAGGGGAAAAGGTTGGCACGTACTTGTGACTCCACTGGTGTTGTGGGTGTCCATTGGCGGCGGAATTGCTTACCATCAGGTGACCCGTCTGCTCGTCTGCCACCTCTCATATAAAAAAACCCTTTAACAGGGGAACCAGATCAACTGAATCATGGTTGTTATATATAAAACGTATGTTTTAGAAACTATCCGCAACGGGCAGGATTCCTCACTGTTGTGATTTGACTGTATACACTTTATAACTTTTAATAAAGCGCTGGTTATATGAAGCTGATAAAAACACCGATATCAGCAAAACAATATATTTTCTCGTTCATCAGACATAAAACAAGACAATACAATACAATAAACAAAAAAATATTATATCAAAATCAGTAAAAAAGGTATAAAAACATAAACAATATAAAAGAGGCTGGTCCAGTCGTCGATCCTCAACACTCACGATGTTTTCCCGCACCGCCGAGCTAATGATAGAATCACGCACATAATTTTGAAGAATATAGAGGTGCTTGCTCGGATCCATTTCATTTCATTTAATTCTGCTTTATTGTAAACTTAAAATGTATTCCCTGTAATGTCAATTTATTGTAAATCCTTCTTGTTAAAGTTATTTCGGAGGAGCCAGACTTTCCCTACACAAGTATCATCTGATTACATTCTGGGAAGCCCCGGCAATTTATTGTTAATAATCTACAGAAATAAAATACATTTTATTATTTATTATATAAATATTTCACAACATTACATACATTGATCTGATTCCGAGATAGTTAGATCAAGCACCTATGTTACGGATTTCAGAACTAACAGCGGAATTATAAATATATACATTCGATACTATTCTTTTGTAAATACATATCCACTTATAGCACACAAATGTTTGTACTGTGCGGGGATCAAACCCGCAACCCTTGTACCAGGGGCGGCGTTCACTATCATTAATCCAAACGGATTGTCATGGTTAGGTAATCCAGACTTGTTTCTAATTTTAATTCTAATAAGCAGATTATTTTAGGAACATGTTTTAGCATCATACCTATTCTCAAATTCATATTACATCACTATTCAAGCTTTTATCTCAACGAGGATTACCGTCTAAGCTTGCTCAATGGTGGAATTATTCTCTATTTACCCCTTAAACGCATTTAATACTCGGTGTGATGACCACGCAACAAAGCTGTAGGCTCGACACTGTGTTATTGCGGTGTGAGAAGCAGACAGTCCGACAAAATTACTTTACAAGCTACATAAAAGCAATTCGGACGTTTAACTACGCTTTAACTTCAAATTAAGGTACACATGTAAAAGGTATTTTAATAGGGGTGTTCAAAATTAAATTGTGTTATGTTATGTTAATCGGTGTCGAAGGGGTTATTAAATAAGCTACAGACATAAAGATTTTATAGATTTATCTATGAATAAATTATACAGGGTGTCCCGTAAATAATGGATCAAACAGACATGGTAAGTATGGTTGTCCAGCAAAACCAAAATAGTTCTTTGAATTTTCTTCCCTTAGTCATTTTGATGTCATTTTTTTTAAAATCTTTTTCTTTATTATTATAGTTCAATAAATAGCCACAACACTCTCATAATATAATTGTATCAAAATTTACCAGTACGGTTTTTTTTAAAAAGGAAATTGTCGTTGCGGCCAGCAACAATCCATATTTTTAACCTTCATGGTCACTAACAATAGATAAGTTTTTTTTCGGGATTTCTGCCATATGCTACCATGTATCATGTGTCCATTTTTATTAGAAACATCGGTAATTCAAAAATAAAATTCATGGTACCAATTCCGCATATAACTATTCTTATACATTCTAATATTATTCGACTGCCTTGGTGGTGCAATGGTTAGTGGGTCGCACTTTAAAGCGACGGTTGCGCTTGGGGTCCCGAGTTCGATCCCTGGATCGGGCCAAATTTGTACCTGAGTTTTTCTGTTAAGAAATTCTCAGTGCTAGCCCGGAGTCTGGAAGTTGGCGGTCTTGTACCCCCGTGCCTCGGAAAGCACGTTAAGCAGGTCCTGCACCTAATCCCTCTTCGGTCGTGTCACACTAGTGTCCCATCGAAATAAGAGGGTACGGGAATAGAGAGTACACTTGTGTCTGCGCAAATACTTGTGCACTATAATATGTCCTGGGTCGATGGCTGATCGCTGAAATTGGCCGCCATGACTGAAATATCGGTTTGGAGGACATTCATAAATAGGAAAGGAATACTCTTTTAGGTTTTGCGTCCTTCTAATATTCAGGATAAGTAAACTTTGAAAATTAAATGCAGGTTTATTACTAACCAAATGAAGCGGTGCAGCGATAAAATTCATAATTAAATTACGAGATACAGCAATAATTTGGAAACTATGTAGGAAATGTGCTGTTCTACGTTAACTGTTTCGAGGGATATTTTAATGCGACGCAAATGTGTCCAATTGATTTTGATGTTCTTGTTGTACCACTTTGTATAGAAGTGTCTCCAGATAGGTAAAAACGTTTCAAACGCCATTAAAAAATAATTAATTTATATAATATTCCGTACTAAGTAGCTCAAGCACTTATGTTACGAATATCGGACAGCAGAGGAATTACTTTAATCATCATCAGCATCATCATTTCAGCCAATAAACGTTCACTGCTGGACTTGGGCCAATGATCTCTACACAGATCGGTCCTCAGCCGCCCGCATCCAAGGGATTCCCGTAACCTTCACCAGATCGTTGGTCCATCTTTTTTTTGTGATAGATGGCAGACGAGCAGACGGATCACCTGATGGTAAGCGATTGTCGCCGTCCATGGACACCCGTGACGGCAGTGGAATCGTAAGTGCGCTGCCAACCTTTCTTCTTTCTGCCTGACTGATTCTCAAAGGTGGCCGTAACTACATAGCCGTTGAGCCCATAGATCTTGTGGGGGGCCTACTACGGCTTCGACCTTCTTTACGCGGCCTCAACTCGAGGACCTCTCTACTCCACCGGCCCCGTCTGATCTCCTCGCAATGTGCCATTTTATGCTTAAATAGATTAGAATAGTTATTTACGAGATTTCTACCATGTACCTTATTTTTGAGTTTCAGATATTAGCTGTGACCATGACGCTTGCAACAGTGCAGAAATATTGGAAACTCAAAAATAAGGTACATGGTTGAAATTTCGTAAATAACTATTCTAAAATAAGTGACCATGAAAGTTTAAGACAGTTAAATAGATTACACTCAGATACTAGACCAACACAAATGTTTGTCGAGAATAGGAATAGAACCCACGATTTTTGGCTTAGGAGTCAGGGTGACTACCAAACGCGCCATTGGGCTAGTCATGGTAGTGATCGTTTAATAGTTTATTAAGTAACTAGATTTTCAACTTTTCTACCATCTCGTACATTTGAGAATGAATAATCAGTAAGTTTGAGCATATCCCGCCATCAACCCATGGTCTTTCCTACGAACCGAATCTTGGGAGACACCAGGTACTTGCTCTGGGCTCTTTCCCCGGTGCGTTTCTTCACTCCCTAAAAAGTCCACGTCCTGTCCCTTCTCATTGCCATTTCTACCCAAATGGGGCGTGAAACACCACAACACAAGCGACTCACGCTCGGGCATTTCCTCATCAATTAATCGAACTTCTTCCTTTTTTCAAGCGTTTTATGTGCACGCATCCGCAAGCATGGTAAGAAACAGCATTTAACAGTAAACAGCACCTATTTAAATCAAACTTATCGCTAAAACTTAAGAAAGAACTTATAAAATTATACATCTGGAGCATTGCTCTATAGGGTTCTGAGACGTGGACAATGAAACAAAGAGGCAGAGAGAGAGATTGGAGGCATTCGAGATGTGGTGTTGGCGAAGAATGAAAGGCATTAGCTGAATAGAAAAGAAAACGATGAGGAAGTTTTAGAAATGGTAAGGGAGAAGCGGTCATTGATCAGGAGGGGAAATATGACGGGGTACCTGGTGCAACGTGACATGTTCATCAAAATAATAAAGGAAGGAAAAGTGGAATTAAAGAGAGGAAAAGGAAGACGAAGAAGAAATTACCTCCAACAACTTAAGGAAAAAGAGAATGTCATGTCGTACAAGGAATTAAAGGTGCTGGCAGAGTAGAGAGAGGAATGGAGACTTACTGCACCGACAAGAGCGTCGCTCTTAAATTAGAGAGAGAGAGAGAGAACCACAAGTAAGCTTCATTGTAATAACGATGCTAATGAAATTCAAGATCTAAGTCCAAACAATCGACGACCCGTTTAGCGCAATGGGTAAGATACAAGGATTGCGGATTCGATTCCCGCACCAACACAAATGTTTGCTGATAAAACAGATATTTGTGTTGGGTCTGGGTGTTTGTGTTACCGTCGTTGTTTCTGGTTTGATAAAAAATTTCTCTTTCATGGTGGCGAAATTTCAAGCTGATTTTTTTTCGGTCGGATTTGGAAACATTTTCACTCAGTTTATTTTGTAGTTTGAGCGTTTGCTACCATATTTTGTTGACGTAACTTTGAATTCCTAAACTTTTTGAAATGCTTACAAAGCTCTCGTTTACTGCCTGTTACACTCCATTATATTTGTACTATAGTTATAATTTGTTAGGTATATCTTATCGTATCATATAGGTGACTTCAATCAAGGTCCAATTATACCAAGTAAGGTAATTGTTTAATAATACTTATGTTGACATAGCAAACACTTACTTTATTAGCTTGCTAATGCCCTCGATAGTAAGACAGAGCAACTTGCCTAGTTCGCCAAATTTCGCGGACTCTAATCTTAGGTGCATTATTAAGGCATAGCAACGGCGCTTAAACTATTATACAACAAAGAACCTTCCTGCCGTGTTCTTTTGTTCCTGTTTTTCCTTCTTAACTAAAAAAAATGAACAAGCAAATGCATACTATCCTAGTCTTTATCGCAGCTTTCCATCAGGTGATATAGTAGTGAAGTGTTAGCCTGTAGTCTACAAAAAAAAATACAAAACCAATGCAGCTAAACCATTCGCAAAATGATCCCGTAACCCAATGAACTACAAATGTAGCTCACGTGCGCTTTAACATAAAGCCGAGCGATGTAATTGGGTAAATTCATAGATTCGTGGCCGATTGCACTTCGTGCGTGACTGCGCGACTCGCCGAACTACGCGTGTTGTAAGTTGCTACTGAGTGTTGAGCGAAGCTTGAAGCTAATCCATCAATCAACAGCTACATTGATGTCAAATACCCTGACATTTTTAGTAGGTTCGGACGCTAAGATTAATAATAATAATAAATATTTCACAACGTTACATACATTAATCTGACTCCGAGATAGGTAGCTCAAGCACCTGTGTTACGGATGTCAGAATCAACAGTGTGATTACAAATATATACATATAATACTTTTCTTTTGTAAATACATACTTATAATACATACAAAACACCCAGATCAATACAAACAGACATGTTCATACACACAAATGTTTGTACTGTGCGGGGATCGAACCCGCAACCCTTGCACCAGAGGCAGCATTCACTACCACTGTTCCAAACGGGTCGTCGATTACTTTTATACAGACTGTACGACGGCATAATTTAACTCCATTGTGTTATTTAACGTCAAAATGTGTCATTTGACCCCAAAGTGTCATTTGACACCCGAGTGTCATTGGACTCCACCACAACACGTTATTTGACACCAGATTATCATATGACTTCACAATGTGTCAATTGACCACCCAATATGACGTCATTTGATCCCAAAGAGTGATTTGAGAACTGAATGTCATTGGACCCCACAATATATCGTTTGACAACAGATCACATTTCATTTGACAATGCTGTCACCGCTTCACCGTAGAAACCATTCCATCACGGACTATAAAATAAGGCAGTTTCTATTTCTGCCGCACTATTAAGAAATGGAACTCGTTGCCGGCTCATGTATTTCCTCCTTTCTACAATATGGATTCCTTTAAATGAAGCGTGAAGAAGTATCTCGCGGTCCAGTATGGCAGTGCCAATGGAAGTGATGCCTTGACGTCCATCGACGTACCATCCGGATGAGGAGAGCCAATATATAGTGTCACAAAAAAAAAATATATTTTCTATATGACAGTTGGCCGACTTCTATCGCTGGCTGACTGTAGCTGTTTTTTGCCGTTCTTGATTCCGCTTTTCGCTCCGCTTAAGTATATAAACAAGGCGTATAATTGTGTTACGTACGCCGCCTGAAAATGAATGGATGTCGTAATGTGTGCTTTCTTCTATTATAACAGTGGGGTGACAAATTACAACACACTGCAGTACACACACCCATAATGAAACCCATAAGCAAATTAATGAAAGGATCGTGCATTTAAATAACTTCCAAAATCTAACGTAATTATTTATGTATTTGGGTCAACAAACAGTTTCACAATACATTAAATAGTGGTATTATAATATTACAAATAGGTAATAGTGGATCCCACAATAATGTAGCAGATTTTTTTTATGCTAGATGCGGATAAACGAGCAAGCGAGTCACCTGATTGAAAGTAATCAACGCCGCCCATGAACATCCGAAAAATCAGAGAGAGCGCTAATCAGTTGCCGGCCTTTTTAAAAAAGAGTACGCTCCTCTCTTGAAGGTCCCTAAGTCATAGCCGTCCTTCATAATACTCCTGTAGCCAAACTGTTCCACAGAACTGAGGTACATATGATATGAGGTAGATTTTCGTCACTTAAACATTAATTATTACGTTCTGGTTTTTCACGGACATAAAGATGGTTTTGTACTAGCGATTGTTTTTTACGTGGTCTTTCCGTGTAATTAAAAATATCCACTTTTCCATAATCCATGCTGCTCCTGGTGGTATATTTTACTGAATACTGTTATATTAATAATATCCTCCAACCGACATCGATTAATGCGGCCAATCTCAACGATCAGCCACGGGCACCAGTGTGACACGACCGGAGAGGTATCAAGCGCAAGACCAACAGTTTAAAGAGGTTCCGAGGCACGGGGGACAAGACCGCCAACTTCCAAACTCCAGGCTCACACTGATTATAATTTTCTTAACAGAAAAACTCAATTATAAATGTTGGCCTGACCCTGTAATTGAACATGGGACTCTAAGCGCAGTCGCTTTAAAATGCGATGCACTACCAAATGCGCCAATGAGGCAGTAAAAAAATCTGTTATAATAGTGAATATCTAGTTACCTACCAAATATAGGGGTCCAATTAATAGATTAGCGGTCGTGTCACACAAAAATATTCTTTAATTATTTTAAGTGGGTTAAAAGGTACCAAAATTCTTCGCGTGCTTTTACACGTTGTACAAATTACGCAAAAACAAATTCTTAACAAATCTCATGAAGTCATATTTCACTCATTAGTAGAAGAAAAGTTTAAATTTCTAATGATATTTATAAATTAATTGATGTTCTTGTCACCATTTTGCAGAGCGAGATAGAAATATTTTCAGTTATTATTATGGCTCTATCCGAAGATAATTCGCCAATATCAAGTGACTTATTGAGAATAAGTAGGCAGTCAACAGTCGAAGTCAGTTAGTCACAGTCACTCAATAAAACGCCGCTGTTTTAGGTTTTATCGACTAACGGATACAGCGGATATCACTCTAAAAGCAATCGAAGGTTTTAAGACTCTATTAAGTCCAAGCAAGTTGTCACAAGATAACGCACTCGACACACAATAGCAGTGTTAAAAACGATACAATCTAACGATTCTTATTATTAGGATCACTTTGTGGCACTTCACTGCA
The DNA here is from genome assembly GCA_019059595.1 of Marasmia exigua. Classification (NCBI taxonomy): domain Eukaryota; kingdom Metazoa; phylum Arthropoda; class Insecta; order Lepidoptera; family Crambidae; genus Marasmia; species Marasmia exigua. The sequence continues at coordinate 12,670,830 of CM032477.1, read as the reverse complement.
CAAATGAACACCAAATTTGTACACTAAAAACCACTAGACACTAATTAAAAACCTTTGAATTGCATCAGCCCACACGGCTTGTTTTAGCCCTACCCGCCGAATCGGCATATCAATATGTAACGAGTTAAGTCGTTTTGACAGGACTCCAATCTGAAGCATAGCTGCGCGTAGTACGCTTGACTTTCTCATGCTTGTATCAAAAAATAGGTTTGTCTCTTTCTTCCAATATCGTACAAGTTTAAATCAATGTGTTATAGAGCTGTGAATATGTGTGCATGTAGTTGTGCATCAAGCCAGTTTTCAGTTGTCAAATAGAAGGGACGTGCCGTATCTTCCACTATTTTATATTAATCTAAAGCTCAAAATGATTGGCCCGATGGTGCGTGGTACGGGGGCACCGGCACCAGCATTTCACAGGCTCCCTCTGCTGTCCGATAGGGACAGCGCAGTTCTTCTGTCTGTCCTTATCCCCTCTCCCAGTACGTTCGAGGAAGGAACCGCTTAGTCCGCTGTACAGGCGGACATGCTCCCGGGGAATATCGTGGAGGGAGGCTTCGGCTGTATCGCCATGATATTCCCCAATATGGGCGATGAGGGAGAACCGCAGGGGGTTTAGTGGGTATGCCTTTGCCTGGATTTTCTTTGGGAGAAGCCCCCCGCCAAAGGAGAGCCCCACATAACCAGGCCGCCCCCGGTGGCCTGGTATGGACAATGTAGGCCGGCTCCTCTCTTGAGCCGGCGGCATTCTCTCTGTGAAACCAAAAAAAAAAAGGTTCAAAATGATTGTGTTGTTTGTTGTTGTTGTATCATACTTGTATTTTGTTTTTGTGCAATAAAAACTAATATCTATCTAGGTATCTTTCTATCTTTGGCCAGCTTGAAGACACATGCTTCATCAATCGTTGTCATAAGCAGCAAGCTTTATTGTTTTTATTCAACATTTTTTATTTTATTACGCGGGGTGGAATACGTAAAGTACTGTCCCGAGGTGAATTTTAAATTTGCTTATTAGAATATCCAATATATTATATTAGGGTGGAATAATAATGCTGGTAATCGTGTTGGATGGAAATCTCATAAATTATGCTTTTTACGGGCCATTTATGCCGCTATCTAGATTGTGAGTAGGTTTTGTAAATAGCTTTGAAGTTTATTTCGGTTTTGTGACTAGATCGCATAAAGAAATTCCAGATAAAATATGGAGCACTCGCAAAGCTAGTTGGAAGCAATGAGGTCTGTTGGAATAAAGAAGAAAGAAATTTTCTTTTTTAAAATAATACGTTTCATTGTAAGGTTATCGTATCGTTACAATAGTAAAATTATAGAATTAAGTTTACGTTTAAGAATTTCTATAGTAAGTCTTTATATCACTATTCTTTCGTATTATTCGTAGGTTAATAAATTATTCAAACAACATACATTGACCTGATTCCGTACTAAGTAGCGAAGCACTTCTGCTACAAATATAAGACAAGAGAGGAAGTAAAAGTATATACTCAATCAATTAATTAAGGAGATCGTTTTTTATGTGATTGGTGGCAAACAAGCAGACGGAATCTGATCGTAAGCGATGCCGCTGCCCATGGACACTGACAATATGACTGAAGTCACTAGTGTGCTGCTTGTAAAGCTTCTTTCCCAGAATTGAGCCTCAGGTATCCTCACTCACGTAGCGAGTCAACAGAAACGCTGCTTCACGCCAGTTTTCTTGGAGACCGTGGTATCACTCCGGTCGAGCCATTAAATGTATGACGATTTGTAAGTGCTGTGTACAAGCCTATGCAAATAAAGAATTATTTGAATTGAATTGAATTGAGCTGAAGCGCGGATCTTGTCGTAATTTATAAGTTTCATGAAGTAATTACTCTTCTTTCTTAATACTTATTATGTACACTAAGTCGATAAAAAATTACGTAACATTTTCAGCTTAACACTCCACTGTCTTCTTAGACAAATTAAAAGCTTAGATTCTAGTCTTTCCCACTTAGTCTAATGAAAGAGTCACTCAACTAGTTAATTGGTTCAGAAGTACTTAGTTTTTAATTCCAGGATTAGCTATACTCGGTTTCGTCACATTGAGTGCACTTCCATGTCAATCTTTCAGACTAATATAGATCTGAGACTTTGTCATATTATATTCTTCAAACTGCAGCTTTTACTTAATATAGGTACTTTTGCATTTAAAATAGTAACAGATGCAAATCTGAAAATGGTAGCCCTTTTGAAAACGGAACCCACGCTTCGGCACTTATGGGCCAGGTCAACCAAAGTACCAAAGCCTCACAAAATACCGGCGTGAAGCAGCTGAGACCTGAGCCTGAGCCCGGGAAACGGAGGCCCAACCATGGCAGCGTACTTATGTCACTACAGGGTGTAGCAGCAGTCTCATAGGACGATCGATCGATGGCTATCAGGTGATCCGCTCGTCTGTCACCTGGCACTTTTTTGTATTATTAATTGTTTTAATTTTTTTATGTGATAGGTGGCAGACGAGTAGACAGGATCGCCTGATGGCTAAGCGATAGCCGCCTGTCCATAGACACCCGCGACACCTTATGGTCTTCCGAATAAAATAAATTGGTGTTACATAAAATATAATTATATGCCGTGTGGTCCCCGGCAGAGTAAGAATAGGCCACCCTCACTCTTACCGAGGTGTCGTAAAAGGCGACTAAGGTAAGCTGCTGGCATGATCATCAGCACCCAGAAAAGGAAAACTCTGCATTTATATCAAAACCCTCGCCAACCCGTCTGCCAAGCGTGGTGAGTATGGCAATTACTCCTCATGTGATTGAGAGAGGCCCGTACCCCAGCAGTGGGGACTCAAATGGGCTGATGATGATGATGATGATGATGATGATGACATAAAATATTTCTGCAGAAGTGAACTTCATCACTAAACTTTTTTCTATTTTATCTCGTCTTTGAACTCACACATTTTTAGCTAGGTTCCTTCTACAACTAAAGTTTTGGATCTAAAGTACAATCCTGGTTGGTTTATACGATCACTTTGTAAAATATACCGGCAATGGCTGCCAGCTGGGGCTAAAATTATGTGCCCATTATGTTAACACGGATAAATTGTATTGAATATGAATGTATTCTAGCAGAGTGGCGATTTTGCTACCATATTGTCGATATGTTTATGAATATTACCTTTGAGTACAATATGCAGACAGCAAGACAGGATGTTTCGATAAGCGGCTCTCCAATGGCCTTTTAAACGTATATTGAAGTGAGTGCGACCCGTTTGGAATATTGGTAGTGAACGCTGCCTCTGGTGCAAGGGTTGCGGGTTCGATCTCGGCTCAGTACATACATTTGTGTGCATGAACATGTCTGTTTGTATTCGTCTGGGTGTTTACTATGTATTATAAGTATGTATTTACAAAAGAAAAGTATTATATGTATATATTTGTATGTTGATTCTGATATCCGTAACACAGGTGCTTGAGTATGTGATGTTGTGAAATATTTATAATGAAGCTTTGATTATAGTGTATAATCAACGTATTGAAATAAGTCAAAACAGTACGTAGAATTTTTGGATCAGGTGGTGCATGTGTATGTAGTGTATACGACACGACGTATAAAACGGGCTAAGAACCAATAACATGAATCACAAGTCCGCTTCCAACCTTTAATGCCCCCTTCTTCCCGGATTGGGCTTCCGGTACTGTCACTCCCCGCAGCGAAACACCGCACAGACGCTGCTTCACGCCTGTTTTCTGTGAGGCCATGGTATCTTTCCGTTCGGACCGGCCATTCATACTGAAGCATGGCACTTCCACGGTTTTATGAGATACTGACGAGCAAACGGAGCACCTGATGGTAAGCAATCATTTTATTAGAAAATACAATTTATATAGAGTAAATTCTATAGAAAACGATAAGCTTCATCGGTACATTGAAAGCGAAACGCTCTTGTGCGATGTAATACCATCTATTGATACGGTTTGGAACAAATAGCAAAATTAAATCCCGAAACGAAGTGAAGGCGAGACACTATATTATAATAAAAATAATAATTATTAAGTTCTTCGAATTTCTTAGTATTTCAATTTGATTATTAATTTATGAAGCAAGCAGCAGAGTTATTAATTTATGATACATATTAATTAATACAATGATTATCCCATAACAATTCAATTTAATACATAATTCGAATGATCATTCCACAAAGAGGTTTGACTAAGTAATTATTTTAACTTCATTATTCCTGTAATTATTTTAATATTCAATGCTTGTTTGATTCAATAAATATGGAAAGGTGAATTAATATCACGGCACTTTGCTGCCATTCATTGGGTTAGCAACATAGTTATGTTTTCGCGACTGAAATCAATTTCAATTCATATTCTCATTGTTCCATGTAGGCCAAGCTTAGATCAAATCTAGGTCTTTAAAGTGCTTTCAGTGTTGACTTGGGCCCTCTTAGGGTAATAGAATATTTGTAGCAATTTATAAATTGCGGTATTTTATTTTGACTGAATAAATAAACAAATAAAAAATATATATTTATTATAGATTAACCTAGAAAGTTATCAATATAATGACAAAATTTCAATTATTTTTCAGCGACATTTATAATTGAAAGCACACATTTTGGCACTATGATTATCCGCTGGTGGAAAACACATTTTCTATCTCACTCTCTTCTTACGAAAACAAGATCAGAAACTAGAAGAAAATCAGCAAGCTAACTCCACTAACCCTATTCCAAAGTTAGATTGACACGGCGTCAACAATAATCTGTGTCTCGTGGGTCCAAAACGGCCCGAAATTACCAAGTTTCCTGAGTTTTCTAAACTCAACGCGCCACCCATCGTTGTCTCAACTCCAGCGACTCAGGTTTTCAGGTTTAACTTTGCTGCGCGTTAAATATAAATTTCGCAAGTTCGCTTTAGGGTTGCGCAAAAATCGATAAAACAAAATATCGATATTTTTTGCATCTTAGTATTTTTTGTTTGTGAAACTGAATGCAAAAAGCTCAATGTCGGAAAGAATGGAAAATTTTGAAGGAGACACTCAAGTTGTTGAAACAGGCTAAAAAAGAAGAAAAACGATTTTTGTTTCGGTTTATTTAGTTTTGTATACTTTTACCCAACTTTGTCAACAGCTTTGCTCAAGTTCTTCAAGTTTCGTGCAATTGACCCATCAAATCTATATTCCAAAAAAAAAACACGCCATTAGCTGTATACCTTTACTTCAATAGTATGTTGTCTGTGTAGTCGACTTAACCAACCTAATATTTTTTAAAACATTTGTGGCAGACGAGTAGACGGATCACCTGATAGCAAGCGGTCCCTAAACGATTTTTTTTATTCCTAACCTAACCTGATTTCTAAAGAAGATTTAAGTAATTAATATTTGAGCACTACAAACAGTATCTAAAGGGCTGTTGGTAGCTATTTTTTAATAGCCCTGTACGTAAATCGATACATTTTAGGGGTACAATACATCGATAAATACGAGTATTTTGTTCATTTCCGCATCCCTACTTTGTTTCCCAAGATGAAGTTACGGCATTGCGTTGTAGCTCAACAAGTTAACGTCAGACGAGAAATTTAACTTTTGATATTCTTAAAATAATAGGCAGTGAAACTGTGATGAGATGCCTTAATGTATACTACGAGTTTTCAGTTTTATTGAGTGTTAAAAACTTTGAAATTCAGTTTTATCTCATGTCGAAGTTGGGTCCAGAAGAATATAAAATCTCTTCTTGTAACTTGTGTTTTTGCAATTTGGATCATTGAAAATATTTTTTGCATTAGCACTAAAAGTCAGAAATAATATTTTGTTTACTAAATATTATAACTGGAAAGCCTAAGATTATTTCTAAGGATACGGTGGATCAAGGTTCTAATCCAAGTATGCGCCTTTGGATTTTTCAAATATATGTGCATATTTCTACCATTAGCTCGGAAGTGAGCGAAAACATCGTGAGGAAACCTCCACATTTTGGATAGTTTCTAAAACGTGTAACGGTGATTCAGTGCAGACCAACTGAATCACGGTTACACGTTCCCCTGTAAAGGGTTGCGAAGGTCAGACGGCAGTCGCTTTATTATAATTACCTGACTTCCCAAATCCTGAATCATGGTCTAAATGTACCCCGGGCTTCAGAGCGACAGCTTTGGCCGCAAGCGGGAATTAGGCGCCAAGATGTGATGGAAAGCTATTATGGAGTACAGAGAACCTTTATTTTCAAAAATTTCTACGAATGTAGTAATTCCAATATAACAATCTCTATACATTTTAAAATGTGTGTATTAAGGTGACGGGTAGGGCACACTAGCGACGCCAATTGATTTTAATTTTCAGCTACTAAACCGGATCTACTTTAAACAATTTCGGGGTTACAACCTCCCAGCAAACACTTATACTATTTATTAAATAACCATGTACAAATGTTGGGTCCGTTTTTGTACGCGAAAAATTGATTCACGCCAAAAGTGGTTGCTTTTGGCTTGAATTCATTTTTCGCGTACGCGTTGGAAAGATTGTTAAATATTAAAAAAATTTTTCTCAAAGATCGGCAACGCATCAACGACCTCTCTGATTTCGTAGATGTCCTTAAGCAGCTGTGATACATATCATCAAGTGACTTGTTTGCTCATACGTCGCCTCTAGTCGGTGTATTCCCAGTTTCCCCCAAATGGGGAAAATAGAGGCGACGACCTCGCCTTTAGCATATTTTTTTTTTCAACTTATAGAAACAAATTGACCCAATTTACCTTCAAAAACCTGGTCAACAAAACCCTCCCATCCTTAAGTTTACTACCGCAACCGCATTACTGGCTGCTTAGCTACAAGCCGAACACTTGCAGGCCAACCGCTACCTAATGTCCGAAAATTACCTCCACTGGGCTCAGGTGTGACTAGGCCACAGGCTTAAGCGATTCCACCTCAGCCAAAGCCGGCAATAAAGCCTAGTTTCGCTTAAAACAGCGCACTTACTTATAATAATTTACTGCACATTTTAGACACTTATTACTTTCCCAAACGATTTGCTACTCTATTTTCTTGGTGATAAGGTGGACTTAGTTTGGGGAAAATGGGCTTAATAACAGCCTTGAGCGTCAGTTGGTTCCGCCAACGATGTTTACTTTTAATTTGCATTAGTTTGCGTTGTGGTTGGTGATAGATCATTAGCTTTATTGGGATCTATTATGCTGCATCACTGATGCTATTCTGCTCTGCCGTGTGGTCCCCGGCAGAGTAGAATAAGGCCACCCTCACTCCTACCGAGGTGTCGTAAAAGGCGACTAAGGTAAAGCTGCTGGCATAATCATCAGCACCCAGAGAAGGAAAACTCTGCATTCATATCAAAACCTTCGCCAACCCGTCTGCCAAGCGTGGTGAGTATGGCAATTACCCCTCATGTGAATAAGGGAGGCCCGTGCCCCAGCAGTGGGGACTTAAATGGGCTGATGATGATGATGATGATGATGATGATTACAATATATGATACCGATTTCCACGAATCTTCAGCACAAGTGTAAAAGTTACTTCCCTTTAAACCTTGACTTTTTGAATAGCTGAATTTTCATATATCATTTATCAATAACAAATCAAATTATCTCCCGTCTGCCTCAAGTTTTTGCTTTTAGTATAATAATTTTACTTAATTTTTCAATATTCGGGCCGGGCCAAAAATGTATACTTAAATTTTGGGTAAGAAATTCTTAGTGTCAGTCTGGAAGTCGGCGGTCATGTACGCGTTAAGCCATTGGTCCTTGCACCCAATCCACCTCCGGTCGTGTCACACTGGTGTCTTATCGGAATATGAGGGTAAGGGAATAGAGGTGCACCTTTGTTTGCGCACATACTTGAACATATATCCTGCGTACGTGGCTGATCGTTGAGATTGGCTGCCGTAGCCGTAAATCATAATTTACTAAATCTAAGTATGATATTGCGCGGTCATTTTGTAAAATGTGACATTAAACCATAGATTTATTCACAGATGAAGATTGGTCGAATAAGGCCAAGTGTCCGCGCCACAAAAGCAGTCCTGCGAAAAAACACGGTACTAACATTTGAGATTCCTCGTGTCTTCGGTCATAAAGCTCGAATGTTGATAGCGACTCAAGCGCGGTTTTCACGAGACTTCTTTTTTTTTTAATGTGGCAGACGAGCAACCTGATGACAAGTGAATGCCGCCGCCCATTGACACCTGCGACACCAGTGGAGCCACAAATGTGCTGCCAAACTTTAATCCCCCCTTTCCCCCGGATTGGGCCTCCGGTACCCTCACTCACGCAGCGAAACAGCACGGTGCTGCTTCACGCCGGTTTTCTGTAAGGCCGTGGTTTTTTTTCTCGAGCCGGCTCATTCATGCTAAAGTGTGGCTCTCCCACGGCCAAAGGTAAAATATATTATAACAAATATTCGTCACTCCAATCGATCTTTGCCTACTCGTATCCAGCTTCAGTCAGCCATCCAGTCCCGCCACCTGTCCTAGCCACTCTATCCCGCCTGAGAGCGTCCTACACTATACGTTTACCGAGGCGCGGTTTCCACTCCAGTACGGCCCATCCATGCTGAAGCGTGGCTCTCCCACGGTATCTCAGATATAGGCTCGAATTCTGAGTTTACAAAGTAAAAAAATGTTTACATTCTGAAAATCTGTTGAACTAATTTTTTTTTACAATTTTGCCAAGTAACAGTTCCGAAACTTGAAGAAAATTTCATTTCCTGTTCCTAAATTCCAATATAGACAAGACCCTATTCTAGTGTTAAACCCTATTCTGCGGAACGGAACGGCGACATTAAATGCGGACGGGATGGTCTCAGCGACAGCGAGAATTGGTTTAGGCGGGAGTACACTATAGCACTTTGGCAGGGTAATCCGTACGTACGTTTATGTAAAACGATCTGTCCTAGCCTGCATCTGTGCGTAAGCCGTGACTGTGTGCAGGTAGTTAGGTCGAGATTTCGGAAAATTATTAGAGAAGGGTAATTCGTCGAATTTCGTGGCATGCCACGAAAGTTTAATCTAATATGATTTCAAAAAATACATCGAAACTTAAAATATTCTGAATAAATGAAAGGCCTTTTCTATAACTGGGCATGAATGGGCCGGCTCGGCCGGAGTGATACCATGACCTCACAGAAAACCAGCGTACAGCAGCACTGTGCTGTGTGAGTGAGGTACCGGAGGCCCAATCTGGTGGAAAGGGGATTTAAAGGTTGGCAACGCACTTGCGACTGGTGTCGCGAGTGTCCACGGGTGGCGACAATCGCTTACCATCAGGTGATATGTCTGCTTTTCTGCCAACTATCACATAAAAAAAAGAATGTAACTCTTACGAGTATTTTAAGATTCTGCTGTCAATTTTGGAGCAATATTAGATTTCAGGACAGCCACGAAAGCCACAACTCAAAGAAACACTGAGAAAAATGCAAATTTGCTGAATAATAATTATTGAAATTGCTAAACTGTTTCTTGCTCAATTGAAGTATAAGTACCAAACAACAAATCTATTATAAATATATTTCATTCACCAAATTCTTACATTTTCATTAGCTTTGTCAATATTTTATTATTAAAATCTTCGTAGTACAAATACATTCCACTACAGTTCATAAGTAGATTAAGATAATTTATTTTATGAAAACGGATCAACATACCTATACCACAGTATGACAAAAAGCTTTTCTTATACTGTGCCTATACGATAGTTTCAGTCAAAATTATCGTTTTGAGAAATCGACTAATGCTTACCAAGGTACTTAAAATTATTACTTGAAAATGAACAACACAAGTAGCAGTACCACATACGCGGTGTGTAGTACTAAACATTGAGATGTCTATGCGGTCTCTCGGACCCGTGTCGCCGTGTACATGTTAATTTGAATACAAACGCACTCTGTGCATTGGGTATATTAACACGTTCCGCATTGTAAAGTTTTTGATTATGTGAAATTAAACAAAATAAAGAAAAGAATCATCATCATCATCAGCCCATTTAAGTCCCCACTGCTGGGGCACGGGCCTCCCTCAATCACATGAGGGGTAATTGCCATACTCACCACGCTTGGCAGACGGGTTGGCGAGGGTTTTGATATAAATGCAGAGTTTTCCTTCTCTGGGTGCTGATGGTCATGCCAGCAGCTTTACCTTAGTCGCCTTTTACGACACCACGGTAAGAGTGAGGGTGGCCTATTCTACTCTGCCGGGGACCAGACGGCGGAATATAATAAAATAATACGAGGGTTTTATTTTGCTTACAAAATGGCAGTTTCGAAATCGCGTAAACAAAAGTCAGGACTTTGTGGATCTTAAAGATGAATTTATTGCAAAATATTAAAAGACACCCTGTTGGTCAGGGTTCGGTGGTTAAAGTACCGGGCCGTGATCTCGGGGTCCTGGGTTCGATTCCCGGGTCACAGCTCGGGTTTGTGATCTCCAATTCGCAATGGCAAGTGTGGTAAATAAGCCTAATTCCATCATAGTAGCAAAATTACTTGATTTTTATGATGGAGGCCTTTGCCCTGCAGTGGGAATGTATATAGGCTGATACTTTTACTACTTTTTATTATAAAATATTGAATGTATATTCAAAAAAAATTGATCATCTTATGTCGTAAAAGTTCTTCCGATAATAAATTATACAAAAACTGAATCACACAATACCTCGCCTTACCTCTTCTTTCGTGATGCGCCCTGCCTGGGAGTGTGAACGCCCTGCCTGCGTGTATTTTCTCAAGTAACTACAACCTCAATTTTTTTTAACTAGAGCAAATAGGCCACTTCTCGGCAAGCTCGCTCCATCGTAAGCTTTTTCTCAACTCTATGATTTAAGTGTAAAGCCAAGAGCAAGAACATCACGAATAATAAAAGAATAAAAAAAAGAAGAAACAAGACCGATTATTATGGAACACACTAATTTTGCTTACAGTTTTTTTTATGTGATAGGTGGCAGACGAGCAGACGGACCACCTGATGGTAAGCGATCGCCGCCACCCATGGACACCCGCGACACCAGTGGAGTCACAAGTGCGGTGCCGACCTTAATACCGCCCTTTCCCCCGGATTGGGCCTCCGGTACCCTCACTCACGCAGCGAAACACAGCACAATGCGACTTCACGCCGGTTTTCTGTGAGGCCATGGTATCACTCCGGTCGAGCCGGCCCATTCATTCCGAAGCGTGGCTCTCCCACGGCTCTCAATTGACATTGAATGTGCGTCATTTCTGTGATCTTTACCTAAATATATTAAAGAAAAGTGAACTTTCATTACAAAATCTCTTTGTTTTTGTATATTTATACTGTTTCGTCCTCGTGGCTTAATTTCGTTAGAGCTATCAAAGTGAATTTTGTAAGGCCTTAATTAAAAACATGACGTTGCAATTAAAGAACGATAATTTGATACGTTAGGTACCGGATACGTATAAAAACATGATTACGTTTATTATTAAATAAGGTGTGATTTTCAAGCATAATGAACCATTTTTTTTAATTTCTATAAATATGTTACATTGTTTGGCTCCACTTTACTTAACTTACTCCACTGGCTCAGCGACCCGAAGCGAGTCTTGGCCTCCGAAACAAGAGAACGCCACTTTGATCGATCCTGCACTACTTTTCCCCAGTCACCGGCCTGAAGTTCTCCGAATTTGCAGTCTCCACTGGACTCAAACAGGGCGATGCCCTGTCGCCGATGCTCTTCAATTTAGTCTTGGAGTACGTCCTAAAAGAGTGCTGGCTCCACTTACCTATAATAAAACTAAATACTCCTTCTTACAATTCGCGAAGCTAAGGATAGTCACGGAAAAAACACGTGCCAGCTCCTTTTAACGATGCGTATTGGAACAGGATGACATGAGCTTAATAATTTAAGATCACGATTTATAATTAGGTGGAATTATTTTTGGCATGTCATTAGAGGGAATGGACCATAACCCACCACGCTGGTCGAGCGGTAAGCGGTCTCGGTAAGCGTAGTGTAGGACGCCCTGCGACAAGATGGGATGATGACATTCGAAGGCTGGCTGGTGTGGGCTGGATGAGGGTGGGCCGAAAATCGGGAGCAGTGGCGTGCATTAGGGGAGACCTATGTCCAGCAGTGGACGAGAGTGGGTTGCTGATGATGATGATGATGAGTTTTGGCCTTAAACCCAAACATGCTTTTGCTCTGGAGCCCGGGGTACGTTTAGAATATGATTCAGGATTTGGGGAGTCTGGTGATTACAATAAAGCGACTGCCGTCTGACCTTTAGAACACATTAGCAGGGGAACCAGAGCAACTGAATCATGGTTACACGTTTAAAAAACTATCCGAAATGTGCAGATTTGCTCAGTGATATCTTCCCTCACCGTCGAGCTAATCGAAGAAACACCCTTGTTTAATTATTAAAAGCCTATTTTTTTTTTCAAAGATGTGACAAAAATACCATTTTTTTCTGCATTAATGAGCTGTAATCGTTTCTCCCTTTGAGCTGGACAAGTAGTCACAGCCTCGGTATAAGTGCAGACCGCAAACACAGTACATATTGCCGCAGAGGTGTGTAACGCAATGAGTCCCGCAGAGTCAATTCCATGCGGTCGCTCCGCGCTCGCAACGCGACTGCGGTTTGTGCTATGTAGTACAACTGTTTTAATATTCATGCATCATCCATAAGAATAGTTAGTATCAGCCTTATAAACTGTCCCACTGCAGGGCAAAGGCCTCCATAATAGAATTCAAGTTATCGCTACTATGATGGGATGAGGCTTAATCACCACGCTTGCCAAATGCGGTTTGGTGATCACAAACCCGAGCTATGTTCGAAAAATTCACAACATAGTTTTCGCTCGACCCAGGAGTCGAACCCAGGATCCCGAAATCACCACTAGACCAATAGGGCGTTAGTAAGAATAGTTATAGTTATTACTAGGTAAATAATAGAATACCTAAAGATGACACTTAATTTCTGTGGCTTAAAATTGTTAGTTCCTATAAATGGGTACACAGATACATTGCTTCCACTTACTAAATAAGTGTGACATTTTACTAAACGACTATTTTTTTCGTGACACGATAAAATTACTAATCTAGCCTTTGAATTAATGTAATCATTTCTCCTATTAAGCTAGACAAGTAGTCACTGCCTCGGTACAACTGTAGACCGCAGAGGTGTGTAACGCAGAGCATGAGTCCTGCAGAGTCAATTCCGCTTGCAGCGCGGGTGTTAATTCCAACTCAACTGTGGCTTGTGCTATGTGGTACAACTGTTTTAATATTAATGCGTTTTACATAAGCTACATTATCTAAACTTTAGAGCTAAATTATCACAGATAATTATTTTTACTCTTTGGCGGCCGCTCTCAGAGATGTCTAACCTACTGCTCATTATAGAAAAATTCGTCTTAAGGAATATGTTAATGAACGACGCTGGGTGCGGCAGTTGTTTTCTCAGTCACGCAAGCATTTTAGATGTTTATGGAGCTTCATCATTTCAGCCAATAGACGTCCACTGGACATAGACCTCCCCCAATGTTCTCCACACAGATCGGTCCTGTACCGCCCGCATCCAATGGATTCCCGCGATCTTCAGCAGATCGTCGGCCCACGTTGTAGGTGGCTTCCACGGCTGCGACTTCCTGTTCGTGGCCCTTGAGGACCTTTCCGCCCCAACTATCATTAAGGAGCTTATGACTGTGTAATTAAGTACGAGATTGTTTCATTAATTTTGATTTTTTTTTTACTTTTTTTACGCTTAAATCGGAAAAAAATTAAGCTTTTAATTTTAAATAAATACATATTTACTTAATTATACGTTTTAATTCGATACGATACAGTTTCCTTCGATTCACTTCATCAAATTCATTTAAGTAAAACATTATCGTTGAAGTGACATTAATTGCGATAAATTCTGCATTAATAAATCCAACTAAAATATTCATCAGCATTTTAATTGGTATAATAAAAAGTTATTGATACAACCAGCTTCGCATAATTTTAAATAACATTATATTTTAACAAAATGAGGTGATCCAGCAGTGAACCATAATCATCAATATAGCTCGAAAGACCAAAAGCTTTTGACATGTACTTACTAATAGTGAGTAACACTTGAAATAGTGAGTATGGATAACCGCAAAAAACTCAAACATTTTTTTCTGCAAGCTAAAATAAGTACTAAAACAAATAACAGTAAGTGCAATTTGTAAGTAACTCCAGTCATCCCTTTACACTTACAACGTAATAGGTTACTCACTTTATAGCCAAAGTCTATTAAAGTCTGTCTAGTCCTGTCGTACTGGCAGACAATCTACGCCGTAGAATATTTCGTAGTCTTGTAGCAAACGGCCGCTCCATGTGCTACGAAAATATGGCTACGAGAGCAGACTGCGGCTACGAGCATCTACAAACTGCTTGCTTCCACAATACAATTAAAATAGTACTAAAACCTACATGAGATACTGATAGTCTCAGTATTTCAAAAATCTACATATGAAATACGTACACATTTTTATATATAAAACGGCAGATTAAACTATCTTATCGGATTGATGGAAGATAAAATTAGAAATACGAAGATACCTATTTTAACCACCTATCCTGAATTTGGCATGCCATGCTTAACTTAAATGCTACTTTTTTTAATGAAATATGGGGCAAACGAGATGTCGTAATATCTAATGGTAAGTGATCACCGGCGCCCATACGTCCTGTATCACGAAAGAAGTCACCAATGCACACCAGCCCTTTCACCTAAAGCGACTGCAACATAAAACGCAGCCTATTTCCCGATACACGTGTTTCAATCACACTGGCAGATGATCATTGAATAAAACCGTTCTCCATTAGTCACAGCCGGAACGCCCATAGCGTAGGCTGTTGAACGATGGCTGCGGTTCTCGTCCGTTTAGTCAGAACGCTGTTCCGCTCAAGTTGGCGCGATGACTGATGTAATGGCACTACACTCTAACATTACGGATCTGATGTGTAATGTACTGTGGTAAACAATGGATTTGTAGTTGGGTCATAATTTTGTGCCGCACTGTTTTTTCTTATTGCTCCTACTTGTGTCTACTTGATAGTCAAAATACCTTTTTTTGCCTGATTTTACTTTATAGAAATAAGTTTAGAAAGATATACTTCATTGCTTAAAATACACAACTTAATTACTAGGGTACAATTTTGGAGGTTTTTTTTATGTCATAGGTGGCAGACGAGCAGACGAATCACCTGATGGTAAGCGATTGCTGCCGCCCATGGACACCTGGTGTCGCCAGTGGAGTCACAAGTGCGCTGCCAACGTTTAAACCGGTCAATGCTATAAAAACATACAATAACATCCCAATAAACATAAAATGTTTAGAAAACATCCATATGATTACAAGAACCCTCAAGACTTTTTTGACTAATAATTGTTTTTATGATTTGGATGAGTTTTTTGCATACAGCGGATAATTTTATAATTTGACAAGGACAATATCGTAATGCACCACAATTCAATTTTTATATTTATTTAATTATTTTGAAAATCTTTATTATTTGTAAATGTTTTATTATTAATTTTAAGTTGCGGTTTAAATATTAAGTTTATATTATTGTGCCTGATAGGGTTGGTATTATAAAATAAATATAAAATATTAGACCTATTTATATAAAATTGTGTCAACTTTTGTACCACATGTTTATGTAATAAATCATTTGAATTTGAATTTGAACCCCCGTTTCCCCAGGATTGGGCCTCTGGTACCCTCACTCACGCAGCGAAACACAGCACAGGTTTTATCGCTGTAAGCGATTTCTACAGACAACCCTCGGGTAAAGGACATTTAATAGTAGAGGAGGCGTATAATATTGTAACACAATACAAGCGGGCGGTGGCGCAATGAAAGAACACCCGCGGAAAAACATGGTACTACGTACAATTAGAGTTTTATGTCTATGAGTTTAAAGCTTAAATTTGAATGTGGATGGCAACTCAAGCGCAACTTTTACGGGACTTCTTTAGTGGCGCGGACTCTAATTTGGTTTTGAAAAGTATTTAAAGTCTGTTTTGAATGTCTCCTGATGCCATCTAGAAGCCAGTCAGTTAACTGTAATAATAAGATATATCTCACTGTAGCTAAACTATTTCCAAGCTTATTGATATCGTTACACAAAATTAATACCCTTGACATCGCCGCTCAAACAATGACTAAGTATAAAATTATAACGGGGATGCCTCCCTGCGAAATTCTAAGCGATCCGCCGAACATTCCGGCCTTATTTCCCGAGCGTAATGCCAAAGTTACGGACAAAGCCGGGCTTGTACCGTCTAATACCGTACACGGCTTCACACTGCGCCCACCGTAGCCAATTCACGACACCCGCACTACACTACCGTACAATCGGTGTAGCTATTTGAAGGGCGAATTTCGGGACTGTCGATTTAATGCGACAAAATTTTAGTTGTGAGCCTAGCGCGGAATGCTTTCAATGTCGCAGTCACATCTCAGTGAGGTCTTTGCTTTCAGTACAGTATCTACAGTTATCAGGAAATCCGCGCAAAGTAAAACTGTTACTTAAATAAATTCTATCAGTGAAGACCTGTTATTAGCTTTAAGACATTCATTGTAATTGCTGTGCAGTGTCTCAAGACAAAATTCTTCAGTGTGTGTTGTCAGTGATGACATACGGAACCGAAACGTGGCCGCTTACAATGTGCCGATTAAGGAGGCTCAAAGTCACCCAGAGAGCCATGGAGAGGGCTATGCTCGGAGTCTCCCTGCGTAATCGTATCAGAAATGATGAGATCCGCAGGAGAACTAAGGTCACAGATATAGCCCAAAAGATTGCATGACTCAAGTGGATTGCCACTTGAGGCATGTAATCCCATGCCCATTGGGGCAGGGCACATAGCGAGGAGAACAGACGGCCGGTGGGGTGGAAAGGTCCTTGAGTGAAGGCCACGTACAGGAAGTCGCAGCCGTGGCAGGCCCCCCACAAGGTGGATCGACGATCTGGTGAAGATCGCGGGAATCCATTGGATGCGGGCGGCACAGGACCGATCTGTGTGGAGAACATTGGGGAAGGCCTATGTCCAGCAGTGGACGTCTATTGGCTGAAATGATGATGTGATTGCTGCCGTAATAAGACAGCTGTTGGTCTTCTGAATAAAATAAAACAATATAAATAATCAGCTTTTCCAACATAAACACTGGTTAACTAGTGCAAGTTAGTATGAGTCAGCCTGCCGAGTTGTTACACTGCAGTAACTCATACTGTTTGACCGTCACTTACGAGTTACTCGCACGGGCAAGCTACTCGCATGATAATAATAATAATGTTCTCCAAACCGATATTTCGGTTCATGGCGGCCAATCTCCATCAGCCATTGACGCAGGACATATTATAGTGCGCAATTGTTTGAGCAGACACATATGCACTCTCTATTCCCTTACCCTCATATTTCGATGGTATACCAGTGTGACACGACCAAAGAGATTAGGCGCAGGACTATCGACTTAACGTGCCTCGGAAAGCACGGGGGTACAAGACCGCCAACTTCCAGATTCAGGGCTGACACTGAGACCGACCCGGGGATCATACCTGGGACCCTAAGCGCTGACATGATCAGCCAAGTAACTGTCCACTGGCTAAACAGCTCCTACTGCGTAAGCCAGTCTTTAGTCATCTGAATCAACTACATGTAGGATTAACCACATATTTTATTAATAGAAATAAATAAATATAGGATTTCACCAAAACCCACATAATACATACTTTACAGACTTTTTAAATCAATGTGCGTATTTCTTCCGTTATCTTGACGGCGCTGGAAAACATCAGAAACCCAATTCTCGTGCTCGTGACATTTCTTTTCATACGACACATATCACTAAAACATAGCTTTATGTATGGATTTCATGTGACATCCGCCATATTTTCAAAATGTCACGAGCCCGAGTATTGGCCTCCTGCACGTTTCGTATAGCTTCTGAAACATGTAACTATGATTCAGATGGTCTGGTTCCTCTGTTAAAGGATTGCGAAGGTCAGACGGCAGTCGCTTCATTGACCTTACCAGATTTCATTCATAAATCGGGGTCTAAGCGTACCCTGGGCTCCAAAACGTCAGCGTCGCAACCGGGCATTACACGCCACTTTATTGACCTTACCATACTCTCCATGTATGAATCGAGGTCTAAGCCTACTCTGGGCTCCAAAGTTTTGTATGCAACCGGGAATAACACGCTAAGTTGAAGGAGAAACATAAGATATAAGTACTCACTAAAATTTCATCTATTTTTATTGAGGACAAAGCCAAAAGCATCTCTTTCAATCCTCAGAATATTTCCACAGAATATCCCCAATCCTCTTAGTAACTAAGCGACACATTTCTCGTGATAAAGAAAGTCCCCTATAAATCGGGCCACCTGGCAACACTAACTACAATACAACTAGAGCTCTACCACATAACCCGGGAAGTTCCGACAACCCGCAAGTTTCCCCATTCCAGTCCGTTTCGCTTCGGACGACTTTACGGCCTTTCGGTTTAAATTGGGTACTGGATGTGTTTATGCGGTGATAATTCGCTGGTTATAATTAGGGTTATTTGTTTAAAATATTTGGAGTTGTTTGACAAATGTCGTACTAATTTGAATATTGTTTCTATGCTAGCTAAGTCTACCAAAGAAGCGACAATCGTTAATGATTTCTCCAAGGCAAGAGTGTCTTTGAGTGAGGGGTAAGAGACTCGAATATTATGCTCGACTTCGTCCGCTCCATGGTGGAGCCAGCGGCGCTTGTCGGCGTGCAGTAAGGGGGTACAAGCGCTTGCACTGCACAGCCCTCCTCCATTGACCTCTTGATTGTCTCTATCACCCCTTCTAGCCTGGCATTTGGATCTGGTATCTCACTCTAAAGGGGGGAGATAGACGGCTTCGTGCCTTTAACCATGAATTCTCCCCAGTATAAATGATGAGGAGGCGTAGCAGAAGTTTTCATTCAGTTGGTTTTCCTCTGGGCGGCTTCTTGTTAGAAGAAACTCCCTAACTGTAGAGACGGCGGATATAGGATAGAATATCTCCTGCGCCACTATTTGGAGACACATATTTTGGAGCTGAATCCGTGGGATCACCGAATTACCCGTAGAGCACCCTGCGACTCGTAAATCTGTGGCGTAAGAGTAAGAAGCCTAAGTAACACTTAAGCCTCATTCTTACTTAGGAAGTATCTATATTTATAAGATTATCTCCGTCTACTCTTTTTAATTTATAATTACTTTACAAAAAGAGAAGTTAGTTTGCCCAAGACCTTGCAAAGTGTAGCATTCGTAGCAGGAAAGCAGACCCCATTCCCAAAAGCGACACGACAGCTTGAGACTCAAGCAGGATAGATAGATAGATATCCTTTATTGCACAAAAATAAAATACAAGCATGACACAACAACAGCAACAGACAGTACAATAAGGCGGTCTTATCGCTTGTAGCGATTTCTTCCAGACAACCCGCTAAGATAACGATGATGGAGAAAGGATTAAGTGGCCTGAAAGAACGCTATTTCATGCCTATGTGGAAGGATTGCTTAGCATGGATTGAAAAAAGTAAACCTTTTTGCATAGCTGACGCAGGTTTTCATAGCATTTAGCTCCCAGATTGTTTTTGAGGGTTGACAAAATGACAATACGCACAAAATAATATGAGCTAAAATCAATATTGGACTTAAGATCAGCAGTTGCCAGTTAAGCAATTGAAATTTACTACAAAGCTGCGAAGCAAGAATGATAACAAAACTTTCATTTGAATACAAGAACGAACAAAGACACAGTAGTTACATTTGATAAATAGTCCATAGACTCAACCCAATCCCATCGAGTTAGTAAGATTGGCAAGTTACTATTACTCCAGTTTGTACACAATAAACTATTTTGCTTGTTCCAGCGTCAACAGAAACTCGTCCATTACAAAGCGGCTGCAACCGAAGTAAGCGCTCGCTATCTTATCCAGGGAAATACTCCAAGCTTCCGTATCAAAGCAGAAGGAGTTAAACAAAAGGTTCCTGAAATAGTTGTTGTTCACGTTTCACTCACTTTTTAGATTTTCTTATGTAGTTCATAATTTAAAATATAGTTTAGACCTTCGAGAGTAAAAAGTACAAAAATATTGTATTTGTGTTACTCGTACATTTTTTTTGCATCACAAATATATTCTTTTTGCATTTTGCAGGAGCTAAATGAATGAAGCTAATTGTATGTCTGGCTCTGGCTAAAAGGATATTGCCACGCTTATATATGGCATCTGTCATGACTCGTGTCTCGTTGCAGATGTCCATGGCCGGTGGTAATCACTTACCATCAGGTGTGCCGTCTGCTCGATTGTATTTAAAAAAACACACTATCAAATTATCCTGATCAGTCGTTGATGTAGTTCAATTTATACAATAGTCTTTTAATATCAGCGGGAGATATTATGTACCTATTTTGACATGTGAGTGTTCTATGTGGACCTAAATTGAATAAAGATTTTTTTTATCTTTATTTTTTATCATCAATTTACTGTATCAGTCAGTAGGACTTCTGATTCGAGTGTATGAGTAAATGAGCGAAACGAATGACAATTCTAAGCATCAAATGAACATCACTCTTTTTAGTGAACTACTTTGTACAAATCTAATTTCGTAGAATATTTTGTTCCATTTCCGTAGAATCATCGAAGTTTCGTCTAACAACGGATACAAAAGATAAATTCATTTGTCACGGAATTGATGTGATTACAATATTAAACGTTGTTTATGAATAACAATAATCGAATACCCAGAATTGTTGGGAAAATATTTGCCTTAGAAGCGACGATGTTACACATCTTTGGAGCGTCTCAGAATAAAGATGGTTTCATACTTGCGTACGTTCGTGAATTTGCTATTCATACATTAAACATTTTGACAATTGTTTAACATGGTTTAACATAATGCAATTTATTCGCAGATGATACCATTACTTTTTTCCTTCTTGACGTCATAAACTCTTTCTTGTCTTTTAAAATGCAAAGGAACAACCAATAAATACGTTTACAAAGACAAGAGTTAGAAAGCTGGAGTGATGGTAGCTCAGTGGATAAGAACGCGCCATCCATGTGGGGAGTCGAGGTTAGAATCTGAGCTTGTACCACTGTATTTTTTAAATCTATGTGCGTAGTTCTACCATTGACTAACATCGCGAGGAAACCAGCACGTTTTCCCCTTCAACCTCCCCCATTGGGCCTCCGGTAACCCCACTCACACGGCGAAACACAGCTCAGGCGCTGCTTCACGCCGGTCTTCTGTGAGGCAGTGGTATCACTACGGTCAAGCCGGCCCATTCATGCCTAAGCGTGGCTCTCCCACATTATTATTCCTCGGCATAGTAAATAATTGCCGATATATCCGTGAAAATGAGTAACAAATCGACGCACCGATCTGTGTGGAGAACATTGGGGGAGGCCTATGTCAAGCAGTGGATGTCTTTAGCTGAAATAATAATGATAAGTACAAACACTTAAAACTCCTCCCAAAACGACAAGACACGTCCCTTTCGCTTTACTCCCAGTCGTCAGAACACAGGTTAAATCGACGCAGCGAACAAATGACAGCAAAATTCCAGTGTGTCCCTCGCACGGAATTCGCACTTCGTCGTGTACCCGGTCCATAATCACCATGAAACAGCATTGCCCTAGCTCGTTTGTCACAAGTCCTAATAGAGGTTTTTACCTAATGCCCCCATTCTTTCGCCGTCACTTTTTGTCCAATCCTCACTTACTTCGCCCACTGTGTCTCACAGCCATGTCCTTAATTAGATGAAGCGACGTGAAACTTATTATTGGGTCGACTAGGGACCGTTATTCAAAGTAACTTGAAAGCGTTAATTGAGCATCCTTTTAAAATATGAGTTTTAATTTGGACATCAGTAAAAAATATTCAAATTTCGTTTTTTGTTATTAAAAGTAAGATCCCTGGATATATTTTTTTCAAATATTTTATTACAGAAATACTAAAACTTTCAATCAGAATTTCATTAAAATTCATTTGAAAAGAGTTTCCCACACAAATTTTAATAACGTATTCCAAAATTGAGGCAGGTACCTAAATCAACTTATTGGGGATTGTAATGGTATTTTACCTACTTCAAAGTAGACCTAAAATATAAATTAACAAATTCATAAAGCATATGATTAATCAAGACGGGAATTAACACCATATTTATTATGTGATACAACATTGTGTACTCACATATTTTACTCGACGTTTCGGCTACGACAAATCGACAAGCGAATAAATCGGCAATAGCAGAACATCTACTGGAAATGGGAGTTAATCATTGGATTTTGAACTACATGGCCCGAAACCCGAACCCGAATCATTTCCACCGATCGTCATTATCATACCAGGATAGTAATGAAATGAAATGAAATGAAATGAAAATTGTTTATTCAATTTAGGTCCATACAGAACACTTATGAATGTCAACATGTTTACCACTGGTTCGGAATGTAGTTTTCTGCCAAGAAGACACCAGCAAGAAACTCAGCAGTTACTCTTTTAAAAAAAAGATGTTTTACAAAATGTCACCATTAACTTAAAAATATAGTACAATTTTTGTGTTACTAATATGTCCCTTAATTATTGTCATTCAAAAAATCGTCTATTTTATAATAGCCTTTCTTCATTAAACAGTTTTTATATACAATTTAAACTTATGTGTGGGCAAGTCAATAAAATCTGAGGTAACTTATTAAACATTTTTATGCTCAATCCTATAAATGAACTACCAACCTTATGGAGCCTGATATTTGGAACGGCCAGTCTGTGCTTATTTCTGGTGTTAAGGCTGTGACAGTCGGACTTCTTCGAGAACAGATGGAGATTCTTATGTACGTACATAAGGCAATCAAGGATATATTGAGAAGCCACGGTAAGTATGTCGATTTCTTTAAACAAATCTCTAAGGGAGTCGCGCGATCTAAGGCCATAAATGGCGCGGATGGCTCTCTTCTGTAATACGAAAATAGTCTGTATATCAGCAGCTGATCCCCAGAGTAATAGACCATATGACATGATGCTATGAAAGTAGCTGAAATAAACCAGCCTCGCCGTTTCAACATCAGTTAGTTGTCTTATCTTTCTAACTGCATATGCAGCAGAACTAAGTCTACCTGCCAGGACATCAATATGGGGACCCCATTGCAGCTTAGAATCTAATGTGATTCCTAGAAATACTGTTGAATTTACGAGCGCAAGATGCTCATTATTTATGGTTATATTTGTATTAACCTGCCTCACATTTGGCATTGTGAATTTAACACATTTAGTCTTTTTGGCATTAAGTAGTAAATTATTAGTTGTGAACCAATATACCACTTGTGAGAGTGCATCGTTTACGTCGTCGAATACTTGCTTAAGCCTATCAACTCTAAAAATCAGAGAAGTGTCATCGGCAAACAATACAGTCTCACATAGGTCTTTTGTAAAGTGAGGAAGGTCATTAATATAAATTAAAAAAAGTAGGGGTCCCAATATGGAGCCCTGCGGCACTCCCATGAGTAGAGGGGCGCCAGTAGAATTTATTCCATTAACACTCACTTTTTGGATTCTACAAGAAAGGTATGATTGCAGTATTGAAAGTGCATTGTCTGAGACACCATAATGCCGTAGCTTCATTATTAAAGTTTCATGGTTAACACAATCAAAGGCTTTTGATAAATCGCAGAAAACACCAACAGCATCTTGCTTATTTTCCCATGCATTGAAGACATGTTTCATTAGTGCCACTCCTGCATCAGTAGTGGATTTCCCTTTAGTGAATCCGTACTGGTTATTATGAAATAAGTTATTTATTTTGAAGTGAGCTGCTAATTGAGTGAATATTATTTTTTCAAAGATCTTACTCACTGCTGGTAATATAGATATTGGTCTAAAATTTGATGGGTCATTTTTGTCCCCTGACTTATGCAGTGGTACAATTTTACTAAATTTCATTAAATTTGGAAAGTGACCCGTATCTACACATTTGTTAAATATAATAGCTAAATGTGGGGCAATAGTAGATATAATAGATTTTAAAATTTCTGTTGAAATACCCCATAGGTCCTCAGTTTTTTTTAACTTAAGGTCCTTAAATGTTTTTATAATTATATGGTCAGTAACATGACTAAAGCAAAAAGTAGCTTGACACTTCTCCACACATTCTTTCAGCAGGGACTCAGCAAGATGTGGACAAGAATTTAATGACTGAGTAGTAGTGATTGCTATATTGCAGAAAAAAGATTCAAATGCGTCCGCTATTTCAGCATCAGCGTAAAGATTTTTATTATTTATTTTAAGAGAGATCTTGGTATCATATGATTTTGTTTTGCAAGTCTCTTTATTAATTATACCCCAAGTAGCTTTAATTTTATTGCCAGATTTACTTATTTTTTCTTTTAAATAATTTGCTTTAGCAAGTGCACAAACTTTCTTAAATATTTTGGAGTATTTTTTTACATATTCAAGCATTCTAGTGTTACTAGAAGTTGCTTTAATGGCGTATAATTCAAATAATCTAGATCTACTTCTATAAATTCCCTTTGTAGCCCAGTCACTAAATTTCGTCTTAGTATTGTCTACTTTAAAAGTTTTCTTTGTAAATATAGTATCAGATACAGATTTTATCGCACTGAATACTTGTTCATACAGTTGGTCAATAGTATTATTATCATCAAGTGGTAAAAAGGAAAATTTTTCTTGAATTTTTTCTTTAAAATTTTCCATTCGATTTACAGTAATAGGTCTGTATACAAATGTCAATGAAGAGGGGACATCATGATGTTCAAAGACTACTTCCTGCCCACTGTGGTCGGAATTTATAAAGTTTATTATAGATTTTGTGATTGGTTTAGAATCACAAAAAATATTATCAATGCAAGTAGCTGATGTAGGAGTTACTCTAGTAGGTTCAATAAAAAGATTATTTAAATTAAAAGATTTAAATAGGTTTAAAAACCGAATGGAGTTTTGTGAACTTTCTAAAATATTAATGTTAAAGTCCCCACATACAACTACTTTCTTGTTACAATTACACACTTTTTTCAGAACATCTTCCATTGTGGTTTCAAATAAATTGTAATTACCTGAGGGTGGTCTATACACACAAATAATAATAAACCGCTCCAGTTCTGCACAAGATAATTCAATAGTTCGTTCAATAGAGAGTGACGTAACATCTTTACGGCATTTTGCCTTTAATGAGTTATTTAATAAAATAAGTGACCCACCTCTAATAGCGGACTCCCTTGTGAACGAACTAATGACTTTATAGTTATCTATACTAATCAATAATTCACACTGTTGTAACCAGTGTTCTGTTATACATAGAACATGTATATTCATTTCTTTAAGAAACAATTCCAATTCTAGTTCTTTGTTAGAAAGACCCTGAATATTTTGGTGAATAATGTTTAAAAAGTTGGTCTTTCTTTTTGTCACTAAATCTAATTCGCTAGAGTAATCCTCTATTGTCTTAAGGGATAATTTAAATTATTATTCGGAACTATTTCCGAAGTCCGATAATACATGTCAATATTATGCTCAATAGAAGCAGATTGAGTAGCCAAATTCTTGGCTGAACATTTAATATAATATGATAGCGACAATGCTATCTGTCGTTTATACAATTTTGGAAGATAACATTTATCTTTTGTCCGTGAAGCGATTGAGATCAAGGAGTACGAGATTTTCAATCGGAAGGATGGATTTAAAATATCATCAACATGGAATTCAGTAATTAACAAGTGCAAACCTCGTGCTAGGTCGTAGCTAACGCAAACAAACACCGATACTGTTCGTGTAGTGCGTCTGAGTAGCTTCACTGACAGTTTCTTTAGTGGCGAATTAATATTGGAAAATGTGAGGGTGTACGAAGATTCACAGCCCGGCCCCAGCAGATGACGCCGTGCTCCGCCAGTCCGCTAGTGACCACGGCTGCTGTAACGTAGCCGAAACGTCGAGTAAAATATGTAAGTACACAATGTTGTATCACATAATAAAGATCGTGTTTATTCCCGTCTTGATTAATCATAGTTATAATGCAACGCGAAAATTTATAAAACGATTCATAAAGCATATACGAGTATCATATTAACCTGATTTCGTACTCAGTAGCTCAAACACTTATGTTACGGATACCATACAATGAAGGAAAATACATAATGAACAACCAGACACTGATGGATGACAAACAAAAGTGTTCATCACACGAAAAATAAAAGTTATACAAAGCCATTATAGTTTCCATCACGAATAAAAACACCTTCTATTTTGACAATGCACTGTGGGCTGAAAAGGGCTTTTCTAGACAAAAAGAGGGTTAAAAACATCCAAGCCTTATCACGATTACAACGTCTCCATCGACGTGCGAGCACGCGTGATCGTGCGAAACCTTTCAAATTCCCCTGTTTGTTTTTTCGGGAGAAAATATTTTTATCTTACCCAAGGGAGATAAGTTCACAGGGAGTTTTATTAACGACAGTTCAGGGAGGCTGGGGAGATTAGGGCTTTCTATCACGGCCTAGTTTGCTTACTTATGTCACTCACTTTGGAGGTTTACTTTTTGCTGAGGAGTTTTGCAATGACGTTGTTTAGGGTGTTTTTTTTTTAGTTTGAAAACTACATCCTTGTTTTTTTCTACTAATAACACGCTAAATTATTGCCATGCTTTGGCTCGACCTGGAGTGATACCACGGCCTCACAGAAAACCGGCGTGAAGCAGCACTGTGCTGTGTTTCGCTGCGTGAGTGAGGGTACCGGAGGCCTAATCCGGGGAAAAGGGGGGCTTAAAGGTTGGCAGCGCACTTATAACTCCATTGGTGTCGCGGGTGTCCATTGGTGGCGGCAATCGCTTACCATCAGCTGATCCGTCTGCTCGTCTACCACGTATGACATTAAAAAAAAAAGTAAAAATAAGATTTTGTTATCATTAGCAACTCACACTCGTCCACAGCTGAACGTAGGTCTCCCCTAATGCACACCACTGCTCGACGCACGATTTTCGGCCACTCTCATCCAGCCCATACCAGACAGGCTCGGATTTTGTTATAGTGGCACAGTATATTGGCTCGCCTTGGCCTGATGGTAAGGAGAAGGAAAATGCAATTACAACAGGTGCAATGTCAAGGCACCACTTCCGTTGGCAGTGCCATACATAAACGGCGAAGCGTGAAAAAGCATCTTCCATGTTACTTGCAAGGAGCAAGTTTTTCCAAAATTATAAGTTTACTTTAAATTTTAAGTAACACGATCTTTATTATGTGAAACAACATTGTGTACTCACATATTTGGCCCGACGTTTCGGCTACGTTACAGCAGCCGTGGTCACGAGCGGACTGGCGGAGCACGGCGTCGTCTGCTGGGGCCGGGCTGTGAATCTTCGGACACCCTCACATTTTTTGATATTAATTCGCCACTAGATGAATTAATCCCCGTATTGATACATACATTATAGTTATAATGCAACGCGAAAATCTAAAAAACTATTTAAGTAACACGTCCATAAAACTTTCATCTTCCTCGTCTGACCATTTGTCCGGCGAAACGATTTACTTACAGCCATTAGTACCATCTTTATTTTCCTTGGGGCTTTTCCTGTTTTTGCCAACTAGGTGTTCAGAGTAAACAGAATATATCCATTGAGAACTATCGTGTTGACAATGATTTAATAATTTGACAATGACTCGTAAGTAGGACTTATGACGAACGATAGTAGCTCAGTGGTTCAGAACGTACCTTCCATACAGGGGGTCGTGATTCAAAACGGAGCATGCCTCTCTGGATTTATCAATTATATGTGCGCATTTCTACCACTGGCTCGGTATTGAGGGAAAACATCGTGATTGAAACACGTTTCGGATACTTTCTGAAACGTGTGACAATGATACAGTTGGACTCCTTCTCCTGTAGGGTTGCGAAAGTCGGACAGCAGTCGCTTTATTGTAATTACCAGACTCCCCAAATCCTGAAACATGGTCTAAGCATACCCGGGCTCCAGAGCGACAGCTTAGGACGCAACCGGGAATGGCATGCTAAGATGAGGAAGTAAGTAAGACTTTTCTTTGACTTTTGTCAGTTATTGGAAATAAATTAGGTTTTTTTGTTGTTTATGTGATAGGTGGCAGACGAGTAGACGGATCACCTGATGGTAAGCGATCGCCGCCACCCATGGACAGCCGTGACAGCAGTGGAATCACAAGTGCGCTGCCAACCTTTAAAACCCTCTTTCCCCGGCAAGTCGGTGCTGAAGGAATTTCGGCGTATATTTAACTCAGTCCTTTTCTCCAAGGCATGGCAGCTGAGCTTGGTCGTATTGTTCTTCAAGAAAGGCGACAAAACCTTACTGAAGAACTATCGACCAATTTCACTCCTCAGTCACGTCTATAAGTTGTTCTCAAGAGTCATTTCGAATCGCCTTACACGAAGACTTGACGAAGCTCAACCTGCAGAGCAGGCCGGGTTCCGACGGAGTTTTAGCACCATAGACCATATTCCCACAGTGAGACAGGTTATACAGAAGTCCAAAGAGTATAACCAGCCCCTGTGCATGACTAAGTAAATAACACACTTAAAAATTTCATCTCGTTCAGGCGGGACTCGAACCCACACCTTCCACAATCCGGGTGAATGTGCTACTAATTATACCACTGAACGCGTTATTAAGCCGATGAAATTTGTAAGTGCTTGATTCGACATGAGCTGTCGATAGTCTCACCAATATTGTAGGTATATTTGCAATATCCAGTGGAAATATTATTACAAATATTTGACCACCAGTTAAGATGAGACTGCTAAATCAATAGTTGATATTTTTAAAAGCAATCTTTTGCAATTTATTCATAAGTAAATAACACACTTAAAAACTTCATCTCGTGTTCAGGCGGGACTCGAACCCACACCTTCCATAATCCGAGTGAATGTTCTACCAATTAGACCACTGAACGCGTTATTAAGTGGACGTAAGGTTATCGAAAAATTTGTAATAAGGCTGCCAATCTTGTACTGGCATCTGTTGTTTTGTAAATTGGTAGAGTAATGCTTTGGCTTCAATGGGCCACCGTAGATACCACTGTCTCACTGAAAATTGGTGTAAAGCTTTTACGTTTCGCCAAGTGACTGAGACTACTGGAGGTCCAATTCAGGGGAAGAGGAAAATGTTAGGAGCGAGTTGCGGGCTGGGATAAAGATCCCACCTAAAGAGGTTGAGTTGCGGCAACAGCTTAAGATCAGGCCGACTCGTGCACCACCTTTCACATCTTCTTCTTAAAGTACCTCTCCGACTAGCAAAGGTTAGCTGTCAATCTAGCATATCCTTCTCAGTTACAAACTATCGGAAACAGCTCAGCGGCGTTCGCAATTCCTATCCACTTCCGGATGCTATGCAGCTATGATTTCTTCCTTTGACACACACGCCTTACCAGCTACTTTCCTCATCATAATAAGTTGACTAACTGGGTGGTGTAGTGGTTAGTAGGTCGCACTTTAAAGCAACGGCTACGCAAGAGATCACGGGTTCGATCCCCGGGTCAGGCCAAAAATGTGTACCTAAGTTATCGGTGAGAAATTCTTAGTGGCAGCCTAGAGTCTGGAAGTTGACCCCCTTGCCTCAGAAAACACGTTAAGCAATTGACTCTGCGCCCGATCCCTCTCCGGTCGTGTCACAGTAGTGTCCCATCGAAATATGAGGGTAAGGGAATAGAGAGCGCACTTTGCGCACACACTTGAGCACTTATTATTCGTTATTCGTTTATTGCCATAAATCACATGTACATAATTACAGATAACAAAAAAAATATAAGTCTCAATGTGATTTTACCCTTATTAGAGTGTAGCAAAACAAGTTGACATGCCTATTAAACTAAGCAATGGAGGACACAAAAAATTTAATTTGAATAGATAATAAATTAATGTCAGATTCCATTATTATAAAAATGTTGATTTTAAAATAAAATAATATAAATTCATGATTATACAATTAATAATTAATGTCAACCCATGCTCATTTTTAACATAATAACTAGAGGCAGGTTAATAGCACCATTAGAATAATGTAGATTTACTGTCGCATGTTTGTCAAGAATTCAGCCAAGGTATAAGGACAAAGATTTATTAAGAGTTGCTTTAGACCTCTGAAAAATCTACGGTCGTTAAGCGACTTAAGAGCAACTGGTAGTATATTGTAAACCTTGACCGCATTATACGCAGCTGTTCGCTGAAACGATGCCGTTCTGCAGCTCGGCACCATCAATAGGCCCTGGTTTGCTGGTATCATATTGAGGCGATTACTTTTGTATGTAGGCTTACTTGGAAATTTATTTGGATACCGTCTCACTAATTTACACAGTTCTATTACATACAACGCTGTGACTGTCAATATCTTATGCTGCACAAACAGGGGTCTACATGAATCCCTAATAGTTCGTCTATTCAAAATGCGTACACAGCGCTTTTGCAGTATAAATATTTTATTACAGTCAACAGATCCGCCCCATATAGCTAAACCATATACCACCCTGGATTGGAAAAAAGCATAATAAGCCTGAAGGGCCGCCTGCCTTGAAGATATATCCATCAGGTTTTTCAAGGCAAAGCAAAAACTGCTCAACTTGCTTTGCAAGGCTTCAATGTGCCTCTTCCAATTTAAATGCTCATCGGTGTGTATTCCTAAAAGCTTGGCATCCCTCACCAGCCTTAGAGTATTTTCACACAGGTCAATGTTTATATCTGCTACATCAGTCCCATAGTTTCTGAAGTGCAACAGGCCTGTTTTGTTCAGATTTGTACTCAGATTTACTGATTTTAGCCAGTCTAAGACCACTTTCAAGGTGTCCAATATGTCCTCCGTGAGGTTGTATGTAGAACCCCTTTTGAACTTAAAGAATAATGTGATATCGTCCGCAAACATTACCACCTTATGGGTGACAAGGGATGGCAATTGGTTAATATAGAGAAGAAACAATAAGGGGCCCAAGACACTTCCCTGCGGCACACCATACTGCAGCCTAATTGCACGAGACTCAATGTCTACCAGAGTGTCCGAGTCTTTGGAGATTGAGGGTATCGTGATGATCTGCTCACGGTTTTCCAGATAAGATTGAAACCAATCTCTAGCAACACCTCTTATTCCGTAACGGTCAAGAATGTCAAGCAGAAGTGTATGCTTGACATGATCGAATGCTTTGGACAGATCAAGCAGCAATGCTATCACATTGCAATCACCATTAAGCGCCTCCGCGACGTACTCCGTCATATCTAGTATGGCATCTGATGTAGACCGTCCCTTCCGGAATCCATGCTGTTCCCTTGCAAGAATATTGTTGCTCTCTACAAAGTTCCCCAGCCTATTCGCCATGGCCTTTTCAAATATTTTAGAGAGTGTCGGTAGCAATGATATCGGCCTATAATTACTTACGTCTAGCTTGTTGCCCTTTTTAAATAATGGTTTTATAAGGGCCTTTTTTAAACGAGTCGGGAAAAAACCTTCAGCTAAAGATCTGTTTATAAGAAATAATAATGGTTCAATCACAAAATCTACAATGCTCCTGAGAACACTAGATGATATGCCATCGTAGCCGCAAGAATTTTTGTTTTTGAGACCTTTCACCATTTTTAGTAATTCGTCCCTGCCAAATGGTTTCACAAACATAGCATTTTGATTGAATGGAGGTAAAAGAGGTAGAGGTGAAACTTCATCTCCGTGATAAGATAAGATAAGATAAGAAATCATTTATTCGACATGATCATCTACGATATTGCTCAAATAACTAATGAACAGCTCCAATGCCTCACAGTCGGAAGAAGCTATCGCAGTTGCATCAGTAAGCCCGATGAAGTTAGTCACCCGTAGTGTCTCCCCTTTAGTATGCTCGTTAATCAATTTCCAGGCGGATCGCACTTTGTCACTGGAATTGAAAATTTTTTGTTCATTGTGATTTTTCTTTGCAGCTCTAATACCTTTTTTTAGCTTATTACAAAGTAATTGATATTCCAACCGAGTCTGCTCATTTGAGACCAAGGAACAACGAATAAACAACTCTCTCTTTTTTGCACACATTTCCTTGATTTCCTCTGTGATCCACCCTTTATTTTTAGGCTTGTTAGTGCCTCTGACCCTAATTTTAGGTATGTGTTGATTAAAAGACAATAACAAGGTGTCATGGAAAGAATTAAAATTATCGTCCAACGATTCAGCTATGTAAACCGAGTCCCAATTTACATGTTCGAGATCAGACTTAAGCTTTTCAATGTTTACTAAATTTAAGTCTCTTACCCATTTAAAGAATAATGGATAATTTTTGAGATGAAATGGTAAATCTGCGCACTGAAGAGTGTGATCAGAGAGTGATAATTCTAGCACCTTTGCATTAGTCAAATCAACATTGCTTATAATGTGATCTATACATGTACTGCTATGGCTGGTAACTCGAGTAGGCGCAGATATAAATTCTTTTAAACCATGGGACAACAATAAGCTACAGAAATCTCTTGATTCAGAACTATTTGATAAAATATCTAAATTTAAGTCACCGCAGATAATCACTTTTCTTTTGGTTGACGTAAGAACTGATTCTAGCAAAAGATCCATACTAGCCAAAAAATTGTCCTCGTTTCTTTTTGTGTTCGGGCGGTAGACACAAATAATTCGAATTTCGCGGAGTTTGATTCCACAGATTTCAAAAACATACTCAGTCGATTGCTCCTTTAACATTGGAATATCGTTAAATGGTGTATTTTTACGTACAAATATACAAGCACCTCCTTTACTGCGTTTAGTGCTTCTACAGTAAAAGCTTCCCAAGGTGAATCCCCCTATCTTTGTCATTTTAAGCTCTGACTCATTTCGGTGGTGCTCAGTAATGCACAACATTTTTACTCTACGACCTATTTCTGTGTTGAGCCATATTTCTAATTGTCCTATTTTGTAGGTATTTAGGCTTCGAATGTTAATATGAACGATTTTATCATTACTTTCATGCAGTTCTGTACCACCTAAACACGCATCATCATGCTTCCTTTTCTTTTTTATATAACAGACAGGCTCGTTACGATGCACGAAATAACCGCTCTGCATCAGTATCGATTTTTACCATAGAATTTTTAGGGGAGCTACTTATAAGAGTATCAATTGTATTGCTAGCTTTTGCCTGAACTAGTTTAAAATAATACGGGATAGTCCCTTTTTTTGCACTCGAACAATCGATGTTAGCCTTTAAATTTGTATTTTGACTGTTCCTAGAAGATATTATTGATTTGATATTTTTGATGAAATCATTTTCATATCTAATAAAGTCTATTTCTGCGTTTAGTGTATTACTTATTAGGTCCAATAGAGTAATTCTTCTATCGGTGCTATCAATCATGCCGTAGTCAATATCCAGAAATTTACAATTCTTATAGTTATCTAAAAATAATTTTAACTCGAAGTTAAGTCTTTTTACATTCAAATAAGGATTCGATTTAACACTTAAAAAATATATCTTGCAATCCTTAATATTATGCAGTGTATTACAAATATTTGCAAAGAGAAAATAGGGGTTTTTGTCATTTGAGCCTACTGATAAAACTATAATATCGTCCCTATTCACCACCTTTGCTAGATTTTCAGTACAACTAAATATATGATGACATGTAGCTCCGGGCATAACTGTACCAGAAACGTCATAAACGTCGTTCCATTTGTTCGTCCTAATATCCATCAAGTTGCTTGATAGTCCCTTCACCTGTTCATCTCCAATAATATGGATTTTAGGTTTTCTTTGGTTGCTCATGCTAGCGGGAGCTTCAACTGAGCACGAGGTATTTACCGTTTGTTCTGTGATCTTAGTAGCCATATGAACTTCTTTTGTGCAACATGAAGCAACTGGTGAATTAGACACATTTGTATGAGTAGATGTACCTGGATTATTTTCTTCTGAGGAGAAATTTAATTTTGTCTTATTCAAACTCTTCCTTTGTTTTCTATATGTGATATTCTTTGAGCTGGATTTACTTACATCAGATAGTCGTTGAAACTTTGTCTTGTATTCTGATAGAAGTTTTTTTAGTTTAAAATTTTCCGCTAGAATATTTTCAATTTCCTTTTCAGCTATCTGTAGCTGGTTTTGAAGACCCAAGTTACTTTTTTCTAGGTCTTCAATCTTGTCATACACATTACCTAGATCTGGACAGCTGCTGGTTAGTTTTCTCGGTGTTATACGGCACCAGTTGGAGTCAAATTCTGATTTTGTTTCTTCATTATCTGAGTGCCCTGATGATAGGGATTCAAACGAATTTTCCACTGGTATGTTTGCCACAAAACTGTCTTCTTCAATAGGATCATTTACTATGTTAGGGCGTGAAGACAGGGGAGTTTGAGTTTGATGATCATTCGATGTCTGTCTTAATTCCATGTTTCGCTTGCAGGTCTTACACTTCCATGTTCTTTTCCTTGTGGGCGACATCAAATAATATCTTTTCTCCGGAACATTAGCGCAGTCCAGGTCAAACTTTTCCTTACACATACTACAGGAAAGACATCGTCTGGTAGTGATTTTTTTATTACATTTCGCACATATATTCGCCTTTGGCGTAGGTACCATTTTTTTATTCATTAAAAAATAGTGAAAAAAATATAGGGAATAAAAAATAAGAAAATTAAATTCCAATCGTCCACTTCGGATTTGAACCGGCGACCTGTTGATACGAACGTGCGCATCTATTCACCGCGCCAAGCGGCTGATGACATATTTGACGAAATGTTCCTTCTTGTTCTTCCGCAAAGAAGGCGCGCGAGTTGTTAGGGGTTAACGACCTTTGTCAGCTGACTCACAGCTGTTAGCACTGTCACGACGACACGATACACATCAAGCGCTGTTTAAATTCGCAATCACAACGTTTTATCCTGATTTATTTATCGTGATCCCATTGCACTGTCTCGACCACTATGGAAACTAATTTCACTACTGGTTAGATGGTGAAATAACGATCATGTAGGTATACAATTTGTAGCACAAATATTGGTTTTACTGTATATAAATTATTTTTTAACACAGAGCTTGGCACAAAGAGACCGCTCGGCTGGGGGGTGCGGCGGGTATTATTCTATATCCTATACTATACTATAATATATCCTGCGTACGTGGCTGATCGTTCAGGTTGGCCGCCGTAGACGTAATCTTTTTGGGATATTAAGTTGCAATTCGTATCTATCGTGTCTTAACACATGTCCTAAGTAGGGAACTTTTCTCTGCTTGATGGTCGAAAATAGTGGGCATTTTTGGTGCACCTTTCACATCAAAAATGCCAAATGATATTCTATTTTTTTTATATGATAGGTGGCAGATGAGCAGATGGAGAGGGGGATTACTTTACCCCATATCCCTAAGGGCCGATTTCACCGTCGAAATTGAACGCGATCAACGCTTAAACGCGATCAATGCGAGCGAAAACAAAGGAACGGAACTCAGTTTAGCGCGTAGACCGAGTTCAAGTGAATTGATCGCGTTCAATTTCAACGGTGAAATCGGCCCTAAGTTGCGACGTCACGAACAAGAGCCGAGATAGCCGGTCGACCTATAAAAGGCTATCGTTATTCTCGTACAAACGGCCTGTAAGGTAGGCCTAATTGATTCATGGGGCATATGAGCCCAAGATAAGTTCATCCTAACGACTGACAGGGTCCTTAATTGTATGATGACCTAGCAGTAAGCGGGCCAAGATATCCCCAGTTGGTCTATGTAGTGTTTTTTTTAAAGAACTGGGTTAGTTCTTTAGTTTAGGTGTTTGATATCTAATGAAACAATTTTCTTCTGTTACGTACTGTACCGTATTAACACTATGGGCAACTATTTAAAAGAAATAAGTTTTTATTTTTTTTTGGATGGATAGCGATAGTAGCTTAACGGATACGAACGCGCGAGCATACACCAATGTTTTTTTTAAATCTATGTGCATATTTCTACCATTACCATCTGCTTGGCGGTGAGGGAAAACATCGTGAGGAAACCTGCACGTTTTGGAAAAAGTTTCTGAAACGTGTAACTATAATTCAGTCGGTCTGGTTCCCCTGTTAAAGGGTTGCGAAGGTCAGATGGCAGTCGCTTCATTGTAATTACCAGATCCCACAATCCTGAATCATGGTCTAAACGTACCTTGGGCTCCAAAGCGACAGCTTTGGATGCAACAGGCAATTACACAGTAAGGTGAAGAAGTTTTTAAATTTTTGAAGAGTGACGGATGTCAATGTGATGGCCAACAGTGCTGATACTGGTTAACTCTTGAGGTTTAAATCGTTGAGGATAAAGAGTAAAACTAGCCCGGAGGAGTCGATTCCGCGGTATAACTCGTGCGAGTGCCTAGTTTCGCTGTAAAAAATTTATTGCAGATTTTCTTAGGAACATTTAAACGTATATTTGTTTTTCTTTGCGCCTTCTCAGCGCAACAGTACCTATCTGCGAACTCATTTGAGAGCTTTCGACGCTATTAATCGCTATATTATTAGATTCAAACTGACCAATTAACAAATCTAAGCGAATAATAACTACGTTAACGTTTATTTTATCGAACTCATTTGAGAGCTTTCGACGCTATTGATGGCTATATTATCAGATTTAAACTGACCAATTAACAAATATAAGCGAATAATAACTACGTTAACGTTTATTTTATCGAACTCATTTGAGAGCTTTCGACGCTATTGATCGCTATATTATCAGATTCAAACTAACCAATTAACAAATATAAGCGAATAATAACTACGTTAACGTTTATTTTATCGAACTCATTTGAGAGCTTTCGACGCTATTGATCGCTATATTATCAGATTCAAACTAACCAATTAACAAATATAAGCGAATAATAACTACGTTAACGTTTATTTTATCGAACTCATTTGAGAGCTTTCGACGCTATTGATCGCTATATTATCAGATTCAAACTGACCAATCAACAAATCTAAGCGAATAATAACTACGTTAACGTTTATTTTATCGAAATCATTTTACAGCTTTCGACGCTATTGATCGCTATATTATCAGATTCAAACTGACTAATTAACAAATCTAAGCGAATAACAACTACGTTAACGTTTATTTTATCGAAATCATTTCAGAGCTTTCGACGCTATTGATCGCTATATTATCAGATTCAAACTGACCAATTAACAAATCTAAGCGAATAACAACTACGTTAACGTTTATTTTATCAAATTCATTTGAGAGCTTTCGACGCTATTGATCGCTATATTATCCGATTCAAACTGACCAATTAACAAATCTAAGCGAATAATAACTACGTTACCGTTTATTTTATCAAACTCATTTGAGAGCTTTCGACGCTATTCATCGCTACATTATCAGATTCAAACTGACCAATTAACAAATCTAAGCGAACAGCAACTACGTTAACGTTTATTTTATCGAACTCATTTGAGAGCTTTCGACGCTATTGATCGCTATATTATCAGATTCAAACTGACCAATTAACAAATCTAAGCGAATAATAACTACGTTAACATTTATTTTATCGAACTCATTTGAGAGCTTTCGACGCTATTGATCGCTATATTATCAGATTCAAACTGACCAATTAACAAATCTAAGCGAATAATAACTTAACGTAGTTATTATTCGCTTAGATTATTTTTTTATATTAGAGGTGGCAGACGAGCAGACGGATCACCTGATGGTAAGCAATTCCGCCGCCCATGGACACCCGCAACACCAGTGGAGATTTGTTATTATTCGTTTATTTTATTCAAATCAAATGTCGAAAAGATTTTATGAATCACTCAATGATTTTTTTTTCTAGTATACGAGGTATTCCAAGCCAAGTAAACATTATAAAATGAATATAAAAACCCACACGTAGTAAATACGTGGAATTAATATTCATATTCTAGGAAAAGATCACAGAAAACACTTTCCTAAAATTGTACACAGCTCATTCAATTCAAAATAAAACCTTTCGGTATTCAGCTAAGGCCCGATATGACCAATCTTTATCCGAGAATAAATAACGCAGTCATATGTTTTCATCACTCCTTCAGACGCTCTGGTTCTTGGGGTATGCTTAGACAGGATAATTCAGGATTTGGAGAGTCTGGTAATTACAATGAAGTGACTGCCGTCTGAACTTCGCAACCCTTTTGCCAGGCGAACCAGACCAAATGGATCATGATTACAAGTTCCAGAAACTATCCGTAACGTGTAGATTTCCTCACGATGTTTTCCCTCACCGCCGAACTAATGGTAGAAATATGAACATAGATTTTAAAAATCTAGAGGTGCATGCTCGGATTCGAACCACGACCCCACGCATGGCAGGTACGTTCTTATCTTCCACCGTGGAAGAGCCACGCTTCGGCATGAATGGATCGGCTTGACCGGAGTGATGCTACGGCCTCACAGAAAACCGGCGTGGGAAAGGGGGTTTAAGGGTTGGCAGCGCACTTGTGACTCCACTGGTGTTGTGGGGGACAATGGGCGACGGCAATCGCTTACCATCAGGTGATCTGTCTGCTCGTCCTATCACATAAAAACAAACTACTGTGGTACCACGCACCGCACTTTTTGGAGTGCAATGGTGGAGTTGTATACGTCATCATGACTAACCCGGCGAATATAATAACATAGTATAGGCGCGGTTTTACGCTGGTTTTCCATGAGGCCGTGATATCCTTCGTATTCGAAGGGGCTCCATTTCTGAAGGTCGTGTCTAAAACATAAACACTCGAACACTCAATGTTTGCACCTACATAGTCGCTACGTTATACTTACTTATCTCGTTCGCATATTTGCTTTATCAAGTCTCGAAGAGCTACTATGTAACATTTTCTAGGAATTCCGCTTTCTCACCAGAGTGTTTTGACTCAAGTTTTTTTGCGTGAACCATTTCAAACGAGTGTTGAACTATTTGCGAACAAACTTCTATAGTAATGAAAAGTAAATTCCGACGTTTCCGCTCACGAAGACATCTATATAACTATTCAGTGAAGGGATTACCCAATATCGATCGTCAAAGTATCGATATATTTAAAGAATAGGACTATAGTTTTGTGGCTTATCTTATATATGTTTACGATCATCACTCGGTTTTCTTAATCTAAAAAAGCACTACTTAAGTTTTTTCATTTCGGTGGTAAAACACTAGTACA
Source organism: Marasmia exigua (assembly GCA_019059595.1). NCBI lineage: Eukaryota > Metazoa > Arthropoda > Insecta > Lepidoptera > Crambidae > Marasmia > Marasmia exigua. The sequence continues at coordinate 12,631,715 of CM032477.1, read as the reverse complement.
ATCAATGGTAAAACCTAATTTGTATGAGGAGGTTTCGCCTACTAAAAACCGATGTGGAATTACAACGATCTACCTATAAATTGAATTTCGCTCATAATAAGTCTCGGGCAGCAGCTGACACTTGCAAAGAAGAATTATACTCTGCGATCGTCAAATGCTCAACGACATGACTAAGGACATTACTCTATGGCAAGCCACATAATACAAGGCCTCTAATCGAGTTGACTGACATGCCATATAAGCAGTAAACGGATACAGGCTGTTTTTTTATGCTGAGACGAAAAAGAAAGTGATCAACGCATCCATTGAACATCCGCGAAATCAGAGAGATCGCTAATGTGTTGCCAGCCGTTTCAAAAATGAGTACACTCTGATCTGAAGAGCACATCAGAGGTTGATGGTGATGGATGATGATAAATTGAATGTCAAAGTTCAATTCTATTATACATTTGCAAGTTCTGCTTAGGATCGGTCGATAATAGCTAGTTATCTATTCATGGCAAGCATGAATAGATCAATCAATTTGGGCCATATCACATACCCCTGAATTCAAATAAAATGTTGTATCTACAAATTGAAATAATATGAACTATTTGAAGTACCACAATCCATTCCATGGCCGTGTGGTCCCCGGCAGAGTAGAATAGGCCACCCTCACTCTTACCGAGGTGTCGTAAAAGGCGACTAAGGTAAAGCTGCTAGCATGATCATCAGCACCCAGAGAAGGAAAACTCTGCATTTATATCAAAACCCTCGCCAACCCGTCTGCCAAGCGTGGTGAGTATGGCAATTACCCCTCATGTGATTGAGGGAGGCCCGTGCCCCAGCAGTGGGGACTTAAATGGGCTGATGATGATGATGATGAAGTACTATAATCCATTCCATTAAAATATTTTAGCGCATGAATCGAACTTTCAGCATCCGTTTCTACACGTACCTAAAGTAGTACGTTACTACGGTAGGTAGGTACTTAATTTGTTAAATTGACTATCGGAGAATATTACCTACCTATCCTAGTTATTGATATACGCGTCCTACGTATACATCGATAACTTTATCGACACTCGATCATCGAGCGACAACCTCAATTCGTCGAGTCCCGAAGGTTTCAATCCTGGAAAATATTTACCTATTTTGATGGCAATTTAGGCTTTGTAGCTAACTGACGCATGGAGCCGTTTCAATATTTTCCCGGGTATATTGAGGTCATATATCATGGCAGACTGGTCGCCTAAAGATTTTTTCAAAATGTATTGCTTGCGTACTGTTGTTGATATATTAGATTCTATCTGAACTGGAATGGTCGTTATTGTTTCTGAAACTTCCTATTTTGAATGTGAATTTTTATCTCATAGCATTGATACGTGGCTCTCCATATATAACAAATTACATAATATAGCCAAGTCTTCCATTGCTAAGATAGAAAAAAGAAAATCTTAATTTAAAAAAAAATTAGACAACATTAAATATATTGTCCTGGTCCCAAACTAAGGTTTTCACTTGTAATATTACACCTCCTTCCTACAATATGGATTTCTTGAAAGTCTCAAGTTGAAACGAAACGTGAAGAAGCATCTCGCGGGCCAGTATGTCAGTCCCAACGGAGGTGATGCCTGACAACGCTTCCGTTGTGATTGCAACGTGGGCTCTTCTCTTGCTTACCATCAGGCTGAGGAGAGCTATATACTGAGTCACTATTAAAAAAAAACAAATGCATCACAGACACCTTAATCCTAAAAAACAAAGTCGATTATAATTCGTCGTTTATTAATTAATAAATCATCAGGATTTAAAACTTTTTTTTCGTTTTATCTGGTCTTAAACACAAAAAATGCACAATGTGTGTAGTAGTTAAAATTTGTCAAACAAGCCTTGTGACATCAAACGGCATTTACCTACACAGTCGAGTTAAAAGGCACCGCTCCCGACCGCAGTACTTAGGTCGTAACCAGCTTAACAACTATATTATAGAACATCTTGGCTCAGGACACGCTACATGAGAGGCTTCCAGGAAACAGGCTTAGCTGTTCTATACTGGTATTTTGTATGGAACTTCGAAGCACTGAAAGTTATACGACTTTGATCTTTAATACCCAAGAGAATAAGATATCAAGTTGAGCCTTGTAAGACGTCTTCAAGTATTTAAAAGGTTTATGTTTTGTCTGAGGGCATTTTATTAGGTTGGAGCCTTAATTTGTAGCGTACTTTAAAATTAAGCGGGTAAAATTGAGCGTTAACAGTAAAATCTGATTGTTATTTCCACCTGTTCCTAGATACAATACCGCCCCGTAACAATGCAATTCGGGGGACATTATACTCGTAAATACAATTTTTTTAAGACGATTTGTATTTTTATTTTATTCATGTCAAAAAATTGGAACGACAAATACCGGTACTTCAAACAAAGAACATTAATTACTAGCTTTTGTCCGCGGCTTTGCTCTTGTTAAAAAGAGACTCTTGTGAAAAAGTAGTCCATTTTATTTTCCATACCTTCAACTATCTCTATTGAAAAAAATTACGTGATTTACCATTGCTCCGTTTTGCTGTGAAAGACGGATAAACAAACAGACATATCTTCAATACTTAATATATTTATTGTTAGTCAAAAGAGGTGTTACCTGATTTGTAACACATTATGTTAAATATCAGGTAATAGTACATATGAACCCTGATGCGTTTGCCTATTTGGAACGACATGACAGGCAGAATGTTATTCTGAAATTTAATAAAAATTGATTTAAATGTTATTTTTATTTAAATGAAATCATTTTTTATACGTGATATAAATAAGAAGTTTGTGTTCATATTTGTAAATATTCATTTTTTTATTTATTTATAGATATTAAATTTAAATTACGAATACAATATATTAAGCCTATTTATTGTCAAGTTAGAATCAATTAAATCATTAGTGTCATTTTATGGTCAGTTCGTGAATTTCAAGTCAAATAATGTTTGCTAGTTTGTTGGTGTATGGGTAAATAAGTAAGAATTTATGATTGTATTTATAATAAATTAAAAAGTTATAATGTCTGTATTTTAAATAAATAATTAAATAACATATTACTCTCACATTTATAAATTAAGTAAAGATAGTTTAAAACATCATTTAACTGTCACTTCTACTTTGGAAATGAAGCGATTTTGAATATTTATGCATTTGTGAACATAATTATTTAAATTAGTTCTGTTCCAATAAATAGATTTTTCATTTTCATTTTACTGGATTCTTATCTCTTATTAAACTTGACTATACTTCTTTCAATTTTATACGAACAAAATTACTAATTCACCCTAATCCTGTCGATATTTCCTACAATTCCCATAACATCAGCATACTTAATCCCCTTGTGTCAGGGGGTGACCTGTCATCATGTCGCCCTTATAAGGGCTCTTGTCTAAGTCTGCCGACGCGAGCCGACGGCCCTCCACGCCTCTTTGTGGCGATACTGTGCTGTCAATATTTGACACTAACTGTATTTTTTTTTTTCAAATGAAAATTTGTAATATTCTCTTTAGAATAGTTTTTTTTTTAAATTAGGTGGCAGATGAGCAAACGTATCACCTGATGGTAAGTGATTACCAACGCCCATGGACACCTTCAACGTCAACGGAGTCACATGTACGCTGCCGGCTTTTTTAAAAATAAGTACGCTCTTTTTTTGAAGGTCGTATCGGTTTCTTGTTGGTAGCTTCTCAGTAGATAATGAATATATTTCCCAAACTGTGGTAATGTTGACATTTATAAGTATGAACATAATTTTAAGAAACTGAACTACATAACTAGGTTGGCGCAGCGACTCATAGGGAGTCTTGACCTCCGATAGTAAGAGCCTCCATCTCGGTCGGTCTTGTGCCACTTCCTGCCATTCATCCGAGTCCGCGCTAATCCTTATCGAACTCATCTTTCCTGCGGTATCTTGGACAGCCAACTGGCCTTCGCCCATTAGGACGTCTCAGGTATGCTCTCTTTACTGCACAATCTTCACCCATTCTCTCGAGGTGGCCGAACCAGCGAAATATTTCTGAATACAAAAAAAATATCACCATCATCATTGCAACCAATAGACGTCCACTGCTGGACATTGACCTCCCCCAATGTTCTCCACACAGATCGGTCGTGCCGCCCGCATCCAATGAATTCCCGCGATCTTCACCACATCGTCGGTCCACCTTATAGGCGGCCTGCCACGGCTGCGACTTCCTGTACGTGGCCTCCAATCGAGGACCTTTCCGCCCCAACGGCCGTCTGAAAAATATATCCAATCTCTTTTAAATTATTCTTATACTTTATAAGTGAAGAGTTTTGTCATGAAATGCTTAATAAAGAAAACGCATTGTCATCGTGTTTCTAAGCACGCAACCAGGGTATTTTACGCATTGGCAGAATCGCCGATACTATCTTTGCATGTTACATTACCACCTCCCACTTCGAGCACGAATTCCGAACTGCTCTATGGAATATCAACTTCAAAATATTTTATGGGTATTTGTTTTATATTTACCGTGGGAGAGCCACGATTCGACGCCATGAATGGGCCGGCTCGACCAGAGTGATACCACGGCCTCGCAGAAAACCGGCGTAAAGCAGCACTGTGCTGTGTTTTGCTGCATGAGTTAGGGTACCGGAGGCCCAATCCCGGGGGAAAGGGGGGCTTAAAGGTTGGCAGCGCACTATTGACTCCACTGGTGTCGCGGGTGCCCAGGGCGGCGGTAATCGATTATCATCAGGTCCGTCTGCTCGTCTGCCACGAATCACATAAAAAACACTTTATATGAAGCGGTTTCATTCAAGTTCATATTAATTCCGAAGCGCCAGTTTTCCCACACCGCCGAGCGAATAGTAGAAATATGCGCAAATTATTTAAAAAATCCAAAGGTGCTCGGAATTAAACCTACAACCTATTGTTTTTACCCACTGAGCTACCTTCAATCTCGAAGTATATATGTCACCGGAAAATAACAAAACCCGTAAGCTTATCAATTTACTAGGAAGTTTATAAACTTTCGTAGGATTCTAAATGGGAGATAAATTGTATTATTTTACGTCCACACTTTCGTAAATATATTAATTTTCGACTTTATACGGTAAATTTATAAACTAACGGATATCTATTCCTAAAATTTTATATGGTTCAACCAATGACATAAACTCTTTTAAATATACGAATCTTCGAAATACGTAAAATAATACACTGCTCTCTGATTGGTCAATGTTCATGGTGGCAATGCCAATCAAATCGCGCGTAGCATTTGGATATTGCTTACTTATTATTTTACGAGTGAGTTCAGTTAATTTATCAATGTACGAAAGTGTGGATGTAAATTAATACAATTTATCTCCCGTTTAGAATCCTACGAAAGTTTATAAACTTCCTAGTAAATTGATAACCTTACGGATCTTCTTATTTTCCGGTGGCATATATACTTAATACTATAGTATTTTCCTGAATATCACAACTATTCCGCTAAAGAATTAGATTCGTTAATAAAAAATACACTGCTCATCCAACCTAGTCAAAGAGACACACTCCTTAAAATTCCACACAAAGAACACCGAGCATACGTGACAGCAAAGTTCCAAGATGGCGCAGTGTCATGGCGGACGACGGTCTCTAAATCAATTAGAGGCGAGGAACGCGTCCCAGCGGTTTAATAAGGAGTTACTGCGACAGCAGCACCCATAAAACGTTGACCATCGGCCCCTACAATGGACGCCCAAGATAATGGAAAATTGTCTAAAGGGATTTTTTTATTATAACCCCCGTGTATCCACTCGACGCTGTGACGAGAATTTGTGGCGGTTTTTTTCTCATTGCCCTTTATCGTCTACGCATTTCTCTCGAGCTTACTTTTTAGATAAAAACAGTTTCTAAAAAAGCTGTTACGTTCGGTAAGTCACTTGGCTTTTTGCCACGTTTTTTCACTGGGAAAATGTTTATCCGTGAGATTATTACGGCGCTATAAATGGGGGATTTTTAGGATGTTTTACTATCATTATGTAACTGAATTTTTGTTGGAATAAACTGACGGGTCTAGCCAAATCTTAAAATCGGCTATATAATCAAATATCTCTTTAATCATGATACTCTTGGTAAATAGGTTCGAAGATTACATTATCTGTTTCAGAGAAAACATTGAAAATTACTTCCGACAAATTTTCCGCTCGCTATTTTTTTTTTTGTATTTTACCGTATATATCTACAAAGGTAAAGGTTATGGATTTGACCCTCACCCCGGACAAATATTCGTGTGATGAATATTTTTGTGTGTTCAGTATCTGGGTGTGATAATATGTATATCTTTCGGTATATAAATTTATAAATAATATGTTCTCTCATATTAGTAATACAAATGTCAATGTATAAGATGTTGTATGAATGAATTTGTTATTATTATAAGTTAACGCGCGAGTTGAGTGCAAAGTTTACCCATTCTATCTTGTATACTATTTACCAGAGTCATTTCACTTACTTTTTTCCTTAGTATGGGAAAAATAGTTCAGCGGTTTTCGTTAGATGGAGCTTGTAAAAAGTAGATGTAGCTTCAAAAAGCAATCAAGCAGATGGTTCGGCGTTGTTTCGGTAGATGTCACTATGCATTTTTACATCGCGCTAGTAAAGCGTGTTTCCGAAACAATGATCTCAAGCCGCCTGGCTACATCAGCTATTTTAATAATAGTATGGAAATGTATTCGGAAATTGGGTATTTAGCAATTTTTTTTCTGATGAAAATGAAAATGAAAATCTATTTATTGGAACAGAACTGACTTAAAAACTATTATGATATTTTATCCGAAAACACGAAACGCTTGCGCGTTGTAATCGACATCTAATGCCATCTATTGGTACAAAGTGAAACTAGTGTCTCACTATGAAGTTGTGGCGGGTCCCTAGTAGTAGATAGGTGAGAGCTGCACTCAACTCGCTAGCGAACTCTTCGTTAGCCGCTGTTAAAGGGTACACTCAGAAGTTTTATTTTCAAACAATGCAGTTAATTCATCAATCCATTGGATAATCAGCACTTATTTCTTTCCCACCGAAATTCACTAACAAAGTTTTTCAAACTCGTATTTGAATAAGGCCGCAAAAGTTTGCATTGGACTGTTGTTAACAGTTTCGTGAAACTCGTCAAGACACCAGTTCCAACTAATTGATTTAGAGAAACGACACAGTCACTTTAATATTTTCTAGGCACGCGACAGTTATACAACTAAATCTGTTCGAAGAATTGTTCCGTGGTTAGGCGAAGTGGCTTTAACGTAATAATTAAGCGATTGTTTTGAAGCACCTGATACTAAAAATTTGCGTTTTGGGATATAATTTTAGACAAAATAAGGGATCGCTAATAAAACTATATAACCGCTTTCTTTGCACTACGCAATCGCATATCTTAGTAAGGTAGTAAAAACCAACATTTATTGTAATTTTTTATTAAGTACAAAAATCCACAGCTCTTCTATACAAAAAACTGGACAAAACATTGTGCAGTTAAAGTAGGTAGCTGACAGTACATAGCTCCTAAAACTTCTAGTTTTAAAGATTGTGTCACTCTTATTTTATAAATAAATAGGTATAATCGTAATCTATTTATCTCGAAAGCATTACAAGAAAAAACAATGTTTTCTATAAGAATTACAGCGGAACACAACAACTTAATGGGTGGTTAAAAATATCGTCACTAATTCACAGCAAAGAATAGAATAGAATAGAATAGAAAATAATTTATTTACAGACAAAAACATAGAAATAAGTACTTATACATAGTGTCAGTGAAAAAGGTAGATATATTATCTTGTTAGAGCTATATTACAAAAAAATAATTATAAAGCCTAATTCAAATGATAGATTGTGATCGAGGACTAGTTTTTAATCAACTTAACACGATCTCAACGTGATCACGAGAATAAGAAAGTATAATAATGTAACGTATCGTACTTGTACTAAGATATATTACACAAGTACATCTAAAAATTCGAAATGGAAAGTATGAACCTTTATGAATTCACCGCTGTATTCTTTTTTAAAACTTCGCTGACTTCGCTGGCTCGGCCGCCTCGAGAGAATAAGAGAAGATCGTGCAGTAAAGAGAGCATACCTGGGACGCCCTAATAGGCGAAGGCTAGTCGGCCGTCTAAGATACCGCTGGAAAGTTGAGGTCGATGAAGATTTGCACGGACTCTTGGTGGATGACTGGCAAGAAGTCGCGCAAGACCGACCAAGATGGAGGCTCTTATTATCGGAGGCCAAGACTCACTATGGGTCGCTGCACCAACCTAGTAAGTTAGTTAGTATCTTTTTTAAAAAAGAATAGAATAGAATAGAAAATATAAATATTTTCTATTCTATTCTATTTCTATTCCAGCAACAACTTAAAACTACTTACATTTATCTTAGAACTAAAAGAAAGTTTTGAGCCGAAAAGGTGACCCTCAGCATAATGCCTGGACATAATAATGCCGAGGCGCTGGTTTTCAGGGGCACCTACGGTGGGATGACAGAGGCACTATGCATAAAATTATTGAAATAAAATATAGGAGGTACAACACACTCAAAACAGTTACAATTATATAAAGATGAAGCCCAAGAGAAATTTAATATAATAACTTGCCGCTTTTTTAAGATTTCTGCACATTAAAAAGGTGCTGTTTTAGTTTTAACTTGAAATAGGCTAAAGTTTTGCAGCCTCGAACAGGTGGTGGTAAATTATTCCAACATTTTGAGGCAGCATTACTAAAGCTGTCTCGGAAAGCGGCCGTCTTGTGTCGCGGGAATAATAGGCGAAGCGCAATTCTCAACCCACGTTGTGAAAACTCCAGCTTCTCAAAAAGATAAGTAGGCTGTCTGGTATTGATGATTCCAAAGAGAAGTGTGGCGAAATGTAAAGTACGTCGGGATGTCATGTTGAGTAGATTGTGGTGGTTTAGAAAGGGATAAATATGGGAATATTTCGGAATTTATATCTCGCCACAATTAATATAAATCTACTGGCGGCGCCACTTTTGTCGACGCGTTACCTTAACTCAATTTGATCTGAAGCAAAAATCAAGTACAGCTATACAAATTATTGAGATTCATAATAAAGAAAAGAAAACCTTAAGTAAGTAAATAAAGCATTCAAACTCAGCGTCCAAATTGAGACTGAACCAACAGTTAATTCACTCAAGTTAATTCTCTTTCTAAAACGCGCCAAAATTGAGCTTGAACAGTTAATTCTATAAAACTGTTCACCTAACAACCAACAAAAGGGCATTTAAACGCAAAGGAAGCAGAAAACGACGGAAGAAAAATGAATGATTACAGCAAAAAGTGCCATCAAAACGAATGATAAACGAGCTTAATCCTCGTCCCATCCTTGTTTTATTACCATTGGTCGATTGTAAAAACGTATTAGTAGGAGGCTCCCGCGCCACGCGGCGATCTATGACACTTTAGTTGGCCTTTTTATAACCAATAGAGGACATTTGTCGTAATTTATCGCCAATTTATTACGCAGGTAATGCGTAATCAAAAATTTAGTAGTAGTTTATTGGTCTACTGTTCGAAATGTGATAGCTAATCAATATAATCGTCGGTTTTACGAGGTTTGGCCCAAAAGTGGAAAGATTGAAGTACCTAATTAGATATTAGAGTACTTTGCATCGTCTTAAAATTCATAGTTTGTTTAAAGGTCTTGAAATACTACATTTAGTGTGTTAAGAGTGGATTCGACCAATCTTTATCCAGCGCTAAATCTATGGTATAGCGCAGTTATATGCAGTGTAAAATAAAAATGCGTTCTACCAACTACTCATCCAACAGTCAACGCCTATTCCAATGGTAAATCGTTAGACAACAGAATCAGTTCTATCCTAGGTAATTCAAAATGGCGTTGTCATTGTCGCAGCTGTTATTAACTTTTGACATTACCTGTATAACCCTACTTAACAAAAATATCCCGATGGCATTATCATGAATCACAAAACAATACATATTGTTTTTGCAGGTTTGTAATGTAATTCGTTAATTCACTGGTTAAACAAGGTATAGCTTTACCGGCCTTGGAAGAACACAATTGGATTTATTACAAAAAAAAGTAACGAAGTAAATTATCCTGCGGCTAGTTATTCCCTTATAACTATCAAGTTGGTCGAATCCGCCCTTAATAAATATTGTCTTAAATCTATCGATTTTTAAATAAAATCTGCCAAAATGTGATCTATTTTTTCATTACGTATCAAGTCCATAACGTTTGTGTCAACGGAACCAACCAAGTCCGTTTTGACCAATCACAACAAGATACGATTTTAAGACGGCGGTCAGTTCTTAAAATCGTCGAATTTATCATCTAAGTGTATTTGAGTCTGAGTGTGTAGTCTTTATGCGTATCAAAATAAGTGTCAATATTTTTTCTTAAGTAGCCAACTAACGGCCGCACTCAGAGAGCTAATGTTCATTAACTTTAGTATCAGCAGTCTTTAAGCGTATCCAAATAAGTGTCAATATTTTTTCATAAGTAGCCAACTAAGTTAATCAGCGATTCTGAGTGTGGCAATTAGTTAAATAGTTAAATTTTCAGTTAAATACTTCAAAACATCACATACGTTGATCTGACCCCGAGATAGGTATCTCAAGCACCTGTTCGAAATTCGATTTCAATGTTGAGTGTACGTTGACTGTCATAGATACACGTTATCGCACAAAAGACCGGGAGACTAAGCGCTTTAACTACGATCGTACCACAGCAGAACGTCACGTTGCGTCATAGTATAATGTGTATGTTACATTAAAAGCTGTCATCATCATCATCATCAGCCCATTTAAGTCCCCACTGCTGGGGCATGGGTCTCCCTCAATCACATGAGGGGTAATTGCCATACTCACCACGCTTGGCAGACGGGTTGGCGAGGGTTTTTATATAAATGGAGAGTTTTCCTTCTCTGGGTGCTGATGATCATGCCAGCAGCTTTACCATAGTCGCCTTTTACGACACCTCGGTAAGAGTGAGGGTGGCCTATTCTACTCTCCCGGGGACCACACGGCATCTGCCGGGGACCACACGGCATATGCTGGGGACCACACGGCATCTGCTGCATTAAAAGCTGTAAGTTTTCTTAATAAATAAATAAAAAAATGTGGATTGTACATAATTATCACGTTAGGGCGATTAAATATTCTTTCGGGGCAACTATGCTGCATCGCACCGCGACGCGACGCTGTATTTGTTTTTTATATGATAGGTGGCAGACGAGCAGACGGATCACCCGATGGAATGCGATTGCCACCGCCCATGGACACCCGTGATACCAGTGGAGTCACAAGTGCGCTGCCAAACTCGAAACCCTCCTTTCCCCCGGATTGGGTCTCCGGTACCCTTACTCACGCAGTGAAACAGAACACAGCGCTGCTTTACGCCGGTTTTCTGTGAGGCCGTGATATCACTCCGGTCGAGCCGGCCCATTCATGCCTAAGCATGGCTCTCCCACGGTCATGACAGAATAATATAGAGGCAGTAGTGCGGTCACATCTATAGCATTACGAGTACATACATACCCCTGAGTAAAAACGGCACCCTATTAAGACTCGAATTGACCAATCTTTATTCGTGGATGAATCGATAGTATAACGTCAGATTTCTATGGAATAACAGAGCTATACTATAGATTTAGTATCGGATTAAAATTGGTCGATCCAATCCTTAAAAGTCTCCTCAGCCTGTAGGCCCATCTGTCTCACAGCAGGCTGTACAATTTCATAAGCCATTTTAGCTACACTGTTGAAATTTTTACTTCTTTCGCTGCTATATAACAGGTAACTAATACTTTATGTAAGACCCACGACCTTATTCAAATCTTTTTAACCGACTTGGAGAAAAGGTTTTACCGAAATCGGCGCCTAATCCCTGTTGAATAATTGAATGTTGTATTAAATTACTAGATAGTATTGGGCGCCGACTTCGGTAACATCTTTTCTCGAGTGTACTGTTGTAAAATGTTATTTGAAGTGTATAAAGTGTTAAAAATATTATTTCACACTTTTAAGGTCGTGGTTTTTGAAGGCGGTTTTTATTTGCAGATTTTTTTTTATTGAACTACACAACTTTCATTAGTGCTTATCTTTGATATTAACGTCAGGTTTATTTTATTCATGTTGTTAAGCGACTGATATCAAACCACGACAATCTTCGTGTTTGAGATTATTTTGGATTAACCTTGATGATGACCGCGACCAATTTGGCAAGAGTGCAAGAAGATAAAACCAATGTTAACCACAAATCTTATTTGGTATAAAATTGGTATTGACAGGGCGTATTTTCATTATTTTTATTTATTTATTTGAGGACACCCAACAAAGCATACACTATCATCATCATCATCAGCCCATTTAAGTCCCCACTGCTGGGGCACGGGCCTCCCTCAATCACATGAGGGGTAATTTCCATACTCACCACGCTTGGCAGACGGGTTGGCGAGGGTTTTGATATAAAAGCAGAGTTTTCCTTCTCTGGGTGCTGATGATCATGCCAGCAGCTTTACCTTAGTCGCCTTTTACGACACCTCGGTAAGAGTGAGGGTGGCCTATTCTACTCTGCCGGGGACCACACGACTAGAAGCATACACTATACAATTTTAACTTATGATTTAAAACACATGATACAGTGATGCCTTCATTAAAGGCTGCCATGGCATGCAAAGTGCATAAGAACATATAACAAGCAGTCGTCAAAACCGTTGTATTAATACCAGGTTAATTTTAAGAACTAGCGTAACCATTATCAAAATGGTTACGTATCATTAAACATTTCGCAGCGCTTCATGTTTATAGTAGCGTCTAAAATACTGTCGTCCATGTGACAATTGACTCGCGCATCGAGGGTTCCACCGTACATTTCATTTTATTAAAATATTTCTATGATATTATATGACTAAAAAAATCTGATTTTCGCAATATATTCTATATTTGCCTTATACGACAATGCTTCATGCCAAATTTCAAGATTCTGAGTTTACGGGAAGTACCCTGTAGGTTTTGATTCCTTTGCGAGTGTCGCAAATTTGTTGAAAATATCGACATTATCGGCTGTATCTTTTGACCGGCTTGGCTTAGAAGTTTGATATTTTCACAGCTTAAAGGGATTTTAGATTGACTTGGATAGATTTCAGTATTTCATGTGAATTTCATTCGTTCTTGAGATAAAGGGTCTTAACAGACACACAGACAGACAGACGGACAACAAAGTGATCCTATAAGGGTTCCGTTTTTTCCTTTTTAGGTACGGAACCCTAAAAAGGTTTGTTAGACCTTATATTTATGAAAATATGAACAACACCCTTAATTTTATATCATTATGTCAACAGAGTGGCCTATGGCCTTAAAACCTTTGTTAGCTTAACCATCTAAATGGTGTCATAGAGCAGTTTTGGCGTTGGCAAATTTTTCTATAAAAAAAAGAATGAAATCTGGTTTATAACACATTTAGTTAAAAAAAAAGGTTTAACGTTTGTTAAACATTGTATTTATGAATTTATGACAAAGACCCTTACATATGTTAATATAGCGGCTATAACGCTGTGATATTAATGAAAAAGATACGAACGTAAATAATTACGTCCCACCACGTTTTTATTACGTCGAATATTACTCGGCATTATTGCTGAATATACTAGGGGATCATAGAAAAAGCGATTAGTGGGGAAAGTCAACATGTTCATTCGTAAGGAGGAATTAGCAGTGGCCCATGTTGATAAAGAGGCCTATTATGTTAGCTCATTGAGGACGAGATACGGAAATGAGATCCCGAAAGTATTTATCTTTAAAGAAAAACCTCCATTGAAGTGGGAAGAGGCGAATCTATTCTGGGATCGAGAATTGTCGAGGAAGGTTATTTTTGCGAGGGATGTTAAAAGAGGTGTGTTGTAGCGTTATTGTTTATGTTCATAACATTTTCTACGTATATTATGTAAAGAATATTGACGATCAAGGAAAACGGCGTTATTTTGTTTTTTTTTTTAGTTTTTAATTATTAGTTCGGCTCACCTGATGTTAAGTAAGTATAGTTTCTGAAACGTGTAACTATGATGCACTTGGTCTAGTTACCATTTTTAAGGGTTGCGATGGTCAGACGGCAACCGCTTCATTCTAAATACCTCTTCAAATCCTAATTCAAGGTCCAAAGCCTACCCTAGCTTTGGGTACTACCGGAAATCACACCCTAAGATGAGTGAGTGAGTCAGCAAATTCGCACACCTGGTGATAGTTATGTGATAGTTATCACCACCGCCCATGTCCTGTCTATATGCAACATCCAATCTAGATCTGTGTAACTCTTTACTGAAATGACTCAGTGATCCGACTCAGCTATATGATTCACTGTTCCGAATCTCTAAAGTTCGCTCCGAATGTATCATTCGACTCAAATGGATCTCGAATTCGAGTGAGCCGAATGAGCTGAATGATCCAAGTGAGCCGAATGATCTGAATGAGCGGAATGATCCGATAAACCGAATGAGTTGAATTATCCGAGTAACCCGAATGATCCGAATGAGCGGAATGATCCGATGAGCCGAATGAGCTGAATTATCCGAGTAACCCGAATGATCCGAATGAGCGGAATGATCCGATGAGCCGAATGAGCTGAATTATCCGAGTAACCCGAATGATCCGAATGAGCGGAATGATCCGATGAGCCGAATGAGCTGAATTATCCGAGTAACCTGAATGATCCGAATGAGCGGAATGATCCGATGAGCCGAATGAGCTGAATTATCCGAGTAACCCGAATGATCCGAATGAGCGGAATGAATCACGGATCTATCTGAGAGTCTATATTCCAAATGAAGCGTTTCACTGTTCCGCATCTCTGCACTGATCTAGATGCAAATGTTACAATTGTATTGCTAATGCATCACAGGTATGGAAAGTGCCCTTTAAGTAATTAATTCAGTAGTGACCTAATTTCCGATATTTTTTCTTCAGCATATGTTTGTGGTTCGAAGTATTTTTTTCCATTTGCATTGCTCCATTCTAATAAGAAAAAGAGAAGTACAGATAGGGCTGTACGGACTGAGTTGCCTTTATCCGTTGTATTTTAAAGAAAATAATACGGCGAAGGAAGAAAAAGTCTGTGGAAACCCCACACATTGTAAGATTATTGTACCACAGTATACTAATTTCCAGTAGAAAGACACAGACTGACAGGCTTATTTGTGCATAGAATTTATTTTTGTGTATTTAATGTCTGGGTGTTATAATTAGTAAAACCGTTTGGATCAATGGTAGTGAACGATGTCTCTAGTGCAAGAGTTGCGTGTACGATTCCCGCACAGTACAAACATTTGTGTGCAAGAACATGTCTGTTTGTATTGGTCTGGGTGTTTTCTATATATTATAAGTATGTATTTACAAAAGGAAAATATAATATGTATATATTTATAATCCCACTGTTGATTCTGATATCCGTAACACAGGTGCTTGAGCTACCTATCTCGGAGTCGGATCAAAGTATGTGATGTTGACAATTATTATATTATTATTATATTATTATTATATTATTATTATTATATTATTGGTCTGGGTGGTATTTAAAGTAGGTTTGTATTTACAAAAGAAAAGTATTATGTGTATATATTTTTTATTACGCTGTTGGTTCTGATATCCGTAACACAGGTGCTTGAACTACCTATCTCGGAGTCAAATCAATATAATATGTGATGTTGTGAAATATTTATTTCTTTTATTTTATTTATATAAAAGCGTCGAGGTCGAGGCGTTGCTCTTTATGGCGCGTCACGCGGGCAACTCTGCCGCGACGCAGTACTGTGGTTATTACCATGTTCGTATTATCCGTAATTCCTGCTACTGCAAATCTTCCAGCTGTGTTTATACTGTCGCTTTTTTGTGCTAGATCATTTCTCATTAGTAATATAATCTGATTATTCTAATAGCAGCGCTAATCCATTATGTCGCTCCATTTGTTAATAAATACATTTTTATATTTTTTATTTTCTCTATAGTATTCTTTGTTTTTGTATTTGTGTGTGTATTTCTTTTATTAATAGCAAATTAGAAAAAAACGAGACTGTTTATATCGTTGTTAAAACTGTTGTACTATTTTCAGACCGTACTGAGATAGGTATTCTATTTAATGTCTATGAAACGTGTGCACTCAAGCTATAAACTAAATTATATACGGCAAAAAATGCATCTGTTCACTGTCATCATGATCAACAATGTAAGAAACTAAGATAGTTGCTTACTTGCGGTTACGCATCGAAGACTACCTACCAGCCTGCAAGTATAAAACCTCATTTGTGTAGGTACTTTTTAGAGGGCGCAAACTTTTATTCTTTTTTCAAATGTCGTTGCTCTTTTGTCGTCGTTGTTTTTATACGTCACTAATTATCAACCTTGAGAAAATGTAAGTTAATGTTATTGTTTACGCAAAAGATCAGTTTCATTCCGAAGTGTGGCTCTCCCACGGTCAGTTTTTGTAAGTAATTGTCTGTACTTACAAAAACACTGACGCAGCAGTGTGAGTAAATTCTTGGTGTGAGTTGTTTGATGTTTCACAGGGCTTTCGTGAAAATATTCACTTGTTTTTTGCATCTCTGGATGTTATTATATTATTATGAATAATTATTTTCCTCGGCCAGATTGGGCCATTGAAACCGAGTGCGGCAACATGATCAGACAAAGGGCTGGGTGGTACAACCCCTCGTGTTCACGCGGGTCCCCAGTGTAGGGTGAGACAGTTTGTAATACAAATTCAGGGACATAAATGCTAGACCGTGGGAAAGCCACGATTTGGCATGAACGAGCCTGACCAAAGTGAAACTGGCGTGAAGCAGCATCTATGCTGTGTTTTGCTGCGTGTGTCCTTGAGCGGTGGCAGTCGGTTGCTATCAGGTGATCCGTGTGCTCATCTTCCACCTAGCACATACAAAAGTAATGCTATGTGTGGGTACATATAATGTAGGACGCCCTCAGGCCAGATGGATGAAATGGTTGGAAGGAGATGGATGCGAATAGCCAAAGTTAGATTTTTTTTAAATAAAAACGGTTTTGTTACCAAAAACATTACTGTTGGCGACCAGCAACTAACCTCCTTTTAATATTTATGGTTTTTAATATTTGTATTTTTTATTCTTCTTATTTCAAATTAAAACAGTTGCTTGGAAAACGTGTTTCGTTTACATGGTGTCAGAAGAAAATTGGATTTTGTGGTAAGTGGTATAGCAAGGTCGCTCGTCTCCTTCGGTAAGGTATCGTTCCATATTTTTTATTTTAGTTGAAAGTGCTTTTTTTTCGGGGCGGAGCTCCTTTTTATTCTTCAACGGCGCCACAGCGCTAGCTTCGCCCGCCACCTACAACTAGCGAACCTCTAGTGCCAACACGAGACAGCTCCTGCGCCATACCCTTTGTTTCGATGGTACTACATAGGGACGCTTCTTTTAAGGACGGTGCCACAATCTATGGCGCCACAGCGTCGGCCCCGTCCTGCGTCTTACCAGTCGTAACATCATCACCACAACGACCATCCGTCAATAATAATTTCTCGCCTTCAAGTTTCATGCCGTGCTCTACTAGTGCAGACCCTGAGCCTCTTTCTGCCGAAGCCAAGCATGTTCGGCGTCTTGCGAAGCGCGCTTTGCTGATTGCAGACGCCTTAATCAAGCGCGAACGCGCAATCGCCGAGCGCAAACGTTTCGAGCAAGAATGCCGCCTTGCCGACGAACGCTTTGAGAACGAACGCCGCCTTGCAGATATTGAGTTTGAGCGCAAGCGAGCAATCATCGACAAGGAATTAGAGGCCAAACTAGCAGCTATTGAGGAGAACTGGAAACTTGGCAGGTCTAAAAAATCAGGCAACTCATTAAACACTTTTGTTGGCAGGAAAGCAGATAAATCAAGGATTCCCCTGGCTTTCAGCGCTGGTAGCGCGCTAGCGCCGCGTTCGGACACATCCGACGCGACACCTGCCTTCAGCGCGCTGGCGCCGCGTTCGGACACATCCGATGCGACGCCTGCCATCAGCGCGCTGGCGCCGCGTTCGGACACATCCGACGCGACGCCTGCCATCAGCGCGCTGGCGCCGCGTTCGGACACATTCGACGCGACGCCTGCCATCAGCGCGCTGGCGCCGCGTTCGGACACATTCGACGCGACGCCTGCCATCAGCGCGCTAGCGCCGCGTTCGGACACATCCGACGCGACGCCTGCCATCAGCGCGCTGGCGCCGCGTTCGGACACATCCGACGCGACGCCTGCCATCAGCGCGCTGGCGCCGCGTTCGGACACATCCGACGCGACGCCTGCCTTCAGCGCGCTAGCGCCGCGTTCGGACACATCCGACGCGACGCCTGCCATCAGCGCGCTAGCGCCGTTTTCGGGCACATCCGACGCGACGCCCGCCAGCTGTGCGCTAGCGTCGCGCTCGGAGATATCCGCAGCAACGACCGCCAGCAGCGCGCTTGCGCCCCCCGACAGCTCTTACGGCAGCTTCGATGGTGTGGTGAAGACAGCTGGTCTTCTTCATGATAAGCTGCACCAAGCTGCCGGTTCCAACATTCGCTCTTGGGTGTCAAATCACGCTGATGCAGAAGCGTCAATCCCTCCCGACATTCGCGCCATCGACGCTGCCGGGGTAGGGTAGATGCGTCACCCACTCTTTTATAAGCGTGTTTTGGGCTTATTTATTACTTGGCTATTTTCTGTTGCTTGCGAATTTCATCTTGCCCAAAACGTGCTTCACACGCTCATTTGTAGATTTAGTTTCTCATTACACGAAACATACTTTTTTCATACGCTCATTGTAGATTAGCCCTTCTTACGCTCATTCATTGTAGCTTAGGCTTTCATACGCTCATAGTAGCTTAGTTTTTTGTACGCATATGTAGCTTAGCTCATGTCATTTTTATTCGCATTTTGCCGTTTTCATGCTATCATGGGAGAAGGCCCTCTTTTCGCTGGCCGACTTCCATGACAGCGATGCGTTTGACATTTAGTTGCGTAGCAACGTTTGCGTTTTTAAACATGACTTTTTAGTTATTTTATAATTTACTCATTACCTAAAAAGTTGCAAACGGCGCTACGATCGACGCTAGACGCTACAATCATTTTTCACGGTTTCATTAGTTTGATAGCCCTTTCTACCGTCATTGGAAAATTTGTGGCCATCGAAACCAATTTTGGCGTTCCTTTCGTTGTTGGAAAATTAGCCTGTTCCTTCTTTTTCCAAATTCTACGGCACCACCTGTTCTTTAAATTCTTTCGCGGATAGTCGGCTGGTGGTTTTGCCTCTGTCTTGAGTCACAGCTCATGCCCTTCAGGCCCATTTTCGGTCCATTATAGTCCACATTTTATTCGCGACTCTTTCATTGTTTATTTTTATTCGCGGTTTGGTAGTCGATATAAATTTAAATTCTCATTTACAGTTTGACTGATACGTGTACGCGGGACGCCCCATTTCGAGTCTCAGTTCACAACGCGTCCCTGCACTTCATTGAAGATCGTCTGTCCAGCTGTCCTCCCTCTGAAGCCAGAGTCCCGTCCTTCAGTGTCTACGTTCCTGCTCTATTTTTTGACGCACATGCTATAATTCGGATCAGCTTGTTGCATGCACCCGCCCTTTGGAAGGGGCTGGGAGCTTTGGCGGCTTTCTTTCGAAGATCGCTTATTTTATGGCTGACGGCGCTTATTTTACGTGGTAAACCTCCTTTTAATGGCGCCACAGCGCTAGCCTCGCCTTGTGGTGGTGTCGTCAACATAGCAACTCGACCTTTGATACAGTCCACCCAATTCTAGCTGATGCTGTGCTGAGCGACGTTTGCTGCGATATGCGACGGAGGCCCCAAAGGTTCTGAAAAGGAACGAAGCATTTTCGTCGGAACGAAGATATTAAGCGGTGGATGTCGGCTGCGAAAGGGCGGTGTCCTGCGTCCACCTGCTTAGGGACCTATAGTTTGTTGTCGCCTCCCTAGTTTACTGTTGCTTTTTCCCCGTGGGGGCATGTTGGCGACCAGCAACTAAAACCTCCTTTTAAATATTTATGGTTTTTAATATTTGTATTTTTTATTCTTCTTATTTCAATTAAACGTTGCTGGAAAAAACGTGTTTCGTTTGCGTGGTGTCAGAAGAAAGATGTATTTTTGTGTTAGTGTATACAAGGTCGCTCGTCTCCTTCGTAAGGTATCGTTCCATATTTTTTATTTTAGTTGAAAGTGCTTTTTTTTCGGGGCGGAGCTCCTTTTTATTATTCAACGGCGCCACAGCGCTAGCTTCGCCCGCCACCTACAACTAGCGAACCTCTAGTGCCAACACGAGACAGCTCCTGCGCCATACCCTTTGTTTCGATGGTACTACATAGGGACGCTTCTTTTAAGGACGGTGCCACAATCTATGGCGCCACAGCGTCGGCCCCGTCCTGCGTCTTACCAGTCGTAACATCATCACCACAACGACCATCCGTCAATAATAATTTCTCGCCTTCAAGTTTCATGCCGTGCTCTACTAGTGCAGACCCTGAGCCTCTTTCTGCCGAAGCCAAGCATGTTCGGCGTCTTGCGAAGCGCGCTTTGCTGATTGCAGACGCCTTAATCAAGCGCGAACGCGCAATCGCCGAGCGCAAACGTTTCGAGCAAGAATGCCGCCTTGCCGACGAACGCTTTGAGAACGAACGCCGCCTTGCAGATATTGAGTTTGAGCGCAAGCGAGCAATCATCGACAAGGAATTAGAGGCCAAACTAGCAGCTATTGAGGAGAACTGGAAACTTGGCAGGTCTAAAAAATCAGGCAACTCATTAAACACTTTTGTTGGCAGGGAAAGCAGATAAATCAAGGATTCCCCTGGCTTTCAGCGCTGGTAGCGCGCTAGCGCCGCGTTCGGACACATCCGACGCGACGCCTGCCTTCAGCGCGCTGGCGCCGCGTTCGGACACATCCGACGCGACGCCTGCCATCAGCGCGCTGGCGCCGCGTTCGGACACATCCGACGCGACGCCTGCCATCAGCGCGCTGGCGCCGCGTTCGGACACATTCGACGCGACGCCTGCCATCAGCGCGCTGGCGCCGCGTTCGGACACATTCGACGCGACGCCTGCCATCAGCGCGCTAGCGCCGCGTTCGGACACATCCGACGCGACGCCTGCCATCAGCGCGGCTGGCGCCGCGTTCGGACACATCCGACGCGGACGCCTGCCATCAGCGCGCTGGCGCCGCGTTCGGACACATCCGACGGCGACGCCTGCCTTCAGCGCGCTAGCGCCGCGTTCGGACACATCCGACGCGACGCCTGCCATCAGCGCGCTAGCGCCGTTTTCGGGCACATCCGACGCGACGCCCGCCAGCTGTGCGCTAGCGTCGCGCTCGGAGATATCCGCAGCAACGACCGCCAGCAGCGCGCTTGCGCCCCCCGACAGCTCTTACGGCAGCTTCGATGGTGTGGTGAAGACAGCTGGTCTTCTTCATGATAAGCTGCACCAAGCTGCCGGTTCCAACATTCGCTCTTGGGTGTCAAATCACGCTGATGCAGAAGCGTCAATCCCTCCCGACATTCGCGCCATCGACGCTGCCGGGGTAGGGTAGATGCGTCACCCACTCTTTTATAAGCGTGTTTTGGGCTTATTTATTACTTGGCTATTTTCTGTTGCTTGCGAATTTCATCTTGCCCAAAACGTGCTTCACACGCTCATTTGTAGATTTAGTTTCTCATTACACGAAACATACTTTTTTCATACGCTCATTGTAGATTAGCCCTTCTTACGCTCATTCATTGTAGCTTAGGCTTTCATACGCTCATAGTAGCTTAGTTTTTTGTACGCATATGTAGCTTAGCTCATGTCATTTTTATTCGCATTTTGCCGTTTTCATGCTATCATGGGAGAAGGCCCTCTTTTCGCTGGCCGACTTCCATGACAGCGATGCGTTTGACATTTAGTTGCGTAGCAACGTTTGCGTTTTTAAACATGACTTTTTAGTTATTTTATAATTTACTCATTACCTAAAAAGTTGCAAACGGCGCTACGATCGACGCTAGACGCTACAATCATTTTTCACGGTTTCATTAGTTTGATAGCCCTTTCTACCGTCATTGGAAAATTTGTGGCCATCGAAACCAATTTTGGCGTTCCTTTCGTTGTTGGAAAATTAGCCTGTTCCTTCTTTTTCCAAATTCTACGGCACCACCTGTTCTTTAAATTCTTTCGCGGATAGTCGGCTGGTGGTTTTGCCTCTGTCTTGAGTCACAGCTCATGCCCTTCAGGCCCATTTTCGGTCCATTATAGTCCACATTTTATTCGCGACTCTTTCATTGTTTATTTTTATTCGCGGTTTGGTAGTCGATATAAATTTAAATTCTCATTTACAGTTTGACTGATACGTGTACGCGGGACGCCCCATTTCGAGTCTCAGTTCACAACGCGTCCCTGCACTTCATTGAAGATCGTCTGTCCAGCTGTCCTCCCTCTGAAGCCAGAGTCCCGTCCTTCAGTGTCTACGTTCCTGCTCTATTTTTTGACGCACATGCTATAATTCGGATCAGCTTGTTGCATGCACCCGCCCTTTGGAAGGGGCTGGGAGCTTTGGCGGCTTTCTTTCGAAGATCGCTTATTTTATGGCTGACGGCGCTTATTTTACGTGGTAAACCTCCTTTTAATGGCGCCACAGCGCTAGCCTCGCCCTGTGTCGTCAACTAGCGAATCTTCGACCTTTGATACAAGCCACCCAATTCTGCTGATGCTGTGCTGAGCGACGTTTGCTGCGATATGGACGGGGCCCCAAAGTCTGAAAAGGAACGAAGCATTTTTCGTCGGAACGAAGATAATTAAGCGGTGGATGCGGCTGCGAAAGGGGGTGTCCTGCGTCACCTGCTTAGGGACCTATAGTTGTTGGTCGCCTCCCTAAGTTTACTGTTGCTCACACCGTGGGGGCCATGTTGGCGACCAGCAACTAACCTCCTTTTAATATTTATGGTTTTTAATATTTGTATTTTTTATTCTTCTTATTTCAAATTAAAACAGTTGCTTGGAAAACGTGTTTCGTTTACAATTACATTACAACAAACATTTAACTAGCGCCCAAACTAGGTAATCCTGTCGTATGGGGGCTAATGTTTGAGGTATACAAAATTAGGATTAACAAAATTGTGTGTAAGAATTAAGATTTTTTTAGATTTAGAAGACGTTATATTTTTAATTGCAATTTTTGCTACTGGCACATATTTAGCTATTTTTTGATAAAATATTTATATTTTGTAAAATATCGAGCTTAATCAAATACCTTACTAATAGGTGCCTGCTTATAGTGTGATACAAGTTTGTTATGGCAGACGAGCTTCTCTATGAAAACTCCTTGCTAGTGAAAAATAAAACGACATTGAAATCTGTAACTTCGACGACCCGTTTGGATCATTGATAATGAACACTGTCTCTGGTGCAAGGGTTCGATACCCGCACAGTACAAACATTCGTGTGCATGAACAGACATTTGTAATGGTCTGGGTGTTTCTATATATTATAAGTATGTATTTTTACTATTTACAAAAGAAAAATATTTATTTATTTAATTATTAGGCATATCAACAATATAAACACAAGCATTCTACATATACAAGACAAGGGACTATTCTATTACATAAATTACAGACATGCACATCATGAAGTTTTAGAGGTTACAGTAATTTACCTAAAGGGTAAGCTTAACCTCGCCAACCCGTCTGCCAAGCGTGGTGAGTATGTCAATTACCCCTCATGTGATTGAGGGAGGCCCGTGCCCCAGCAGTGGGGACTTAAATGGGCTAATGATGATGATGATGAAGCTTAACAGAAATTATAGTTAGGTACATGAAATTTTTAAAATTTTAAGTTTTAAATGTGTATATTTGTAATTCCGCTGTTGGTTCTGATATCGTTGACACGGATGCTTGAGCAACCTATTTCGAAGTCAGATCAATGTATGTGATGTTGTGAAATATTTATATTACCTAATTTATTTAAGAAACTAGCTTCATCATCATCATCAGCCCGTTTAAGTCCCCATTGCTGGGGCACGGGCCTCCCTCAATCACATGAGGGGTAATTGCCATACTCACCACGCTTGGCAGACGGGTTGGTGAGGGTTTTGATATGAATGCAGAGTTTTCCTTCTCTGGGTGCTGATGATGATGCCAGCAGCTTTACCTTAGTCGGCTTTTACGACACCTCGGTAAGAGTGAGGGTGGCCTATTCTACTCTGCCGGGGACCACACGGCCAATTCTACTCTGCCGGGGACCACACGGCCAGAAACTAGCTTACTTTTTCCTAAATAGCTGGCAACGCATCTGCACACCCCTGATTGAGCTGGTATCCATGGGTGGAGGTGATCACTTTACCTTGTGATTCAGAAAGTGTGGTAATTACAATGAAGCTGTTGCCGTCTGACCTTTCGCAACCCTTAGACAGGAGAACCAGACCAACTGGATTACGGTTCACTTTCTGGCTTGCTTGATTCCCTATCTCATGAAGATACAGGGTGTAAAAAGACCATTAACGAAGCCGAAACCTACGTATTCAACACATCATCAAGACCATTTTTTCCTTCTAGACCATACCTGGGAACTCAATACTTTATAAGTTATTGAAGGTCAAAGTCAAAATAAAAATCTCAAGATTTTGATGTAAATAAATTTTAAACATTATTACCTAATGTTTGTCCAAAGAAACCTGTTCAAAATTTTAAGTAATTCCTAGGGAAAAAAGGCTTCAAAACGTACAGCCCTCAATAATGTTTGAGAGCGGGGCGGGGGTGTGTGCGGGGGACGCGCCTCGTCGACTGAGGCGCGCCCGCGCGTGTGGCGCGGTCCAATGTACGCTGTACATAGTGTTGTCCGTTTATAGGATTAAAATTGACATAAAAAACCAAATTCGTTTCCCATCAATATTTTTTTGTTCCTAGACTTGTTTTAATGGTCTGAGTGCGTAGACGCACACCACACACCCTGTATAACTTAACTGCATAGAAATGTCATAGCCCATGTCTCTTCTTTATGCCGTGATGTTTTGTTTACAAGCTTGCAACAGTAAGATGACTATGCGAAAGATTCAATTTGCGAATCATAATCATTATTCGTAATAGCCTCTGAAAGCGCGCCAAATCAAAAAAAAAGTATTAAACAACTACTTTTATACAAGGGTTCAACTTCCACCTACTAGCATACAACTTGGCCAACCTACACCTGATACTTATGCCTCTTGGCTCCCTATTTAATAAGGGTCGCGAGGGGTTCTAGACGGTTTAATGAGCTGTTTCTTCACTCGGGCCTTGTGACCATTGCTTTGAGACCTGTGTGTTTTATGTTAATCCTATTGAGATGCCTTACTGCCTTATTTTGTTAAAAAAAACGGCAAGCGCGTGTTTTTATATTCACTAGGAAAATTCACCGTAAGAATTTTACTAACATGTATTAGGTATGAGATTTTATATCGTTTGATTAATTTACATCTTGTTAATTATTTATTTCAGTTTACTATGTTATCTAGCGATATCTGTAATTATACAGTGTGTCTAAACATGTAGTCATAAAACTTTAGGGGCATGAAATAGAGATCATAGCAGATAGAGAGCAGATTGCTGTTACCTTGACCTCAGTGAAAAACTTCTCGATAAGCTTGAGCGCCTTCAAAATGTCTGCATCCGCATCATTTTTGGCCTCCGCAAATATGACCATGTCTCTGAGTTCCGTGCACAGCTTAACTGGCTCCCCATTCGTCGGCGTCGCGACCATCATGTTCTCTCTCTGTTATATACCGACTTATTTAATCCTCTGGCTCCAGCTTATCTCAAAGAGCGATTCCAATTCTTGCAACCTGCCGACGGTCGAGAAATGCGGTCATGCCGCAAACTCCATCTTAGCTCCCTCCTCATTCCTCAGAATCCTATTCACAATCCTTTACTGTTCAATCCATTCGTCTCTGGAACT
Organism: Marasmia exigua; assembly: GCA_019059595.1. Taxonomy (NCBI): domain Eukaryota; kingdom Metazoa; phylum Arthropoda; class Insecta; order Lepidoptera; family Crambidae; genus Marasmia; species Marasmia exigua. The sequence continues at coordinate 12,605,782 of CM032477.1, read as the reverse complement.
CCTTACCCCTTCCAATCAGGAAATCACAATCCCTTCCTATATTCAAGTCCCGTGTCAAAACTCACTTCCTATCTCTATAATAGGTACACTGTTTTTTCCTTGTCTCTTCTTCCTTTTTTATGTCGTCTGCTCTCTGGTCAATTTTATACCTATCTATAAGAAATATTTTTATTGATTTTTTGTTATAAAGTATCTATGTATATATTATTGGGTATGTATGTATTGCTTATTATTATTTATGTAATGTAATAATATTAATATGTAAAATAATGTATATTTCTGCCATTCTCAATTTCATTTGTTAAACTACTTTGCACTGCCTTCTCTTATTACGAATACGATATTTCTTTCCTCTACCCAAAGGTTGTCTGGAAGAAATCGCTACAAGCGATAAGACCGCCTTATTTTACTGTCTGTTGCTGTTGTATCATGCTTGTATTTTATTTTTGTACAATAAAGAATATCTATCTATCTATCATTTGCAACAAAAAGCTCCTATTGACATCGTCATCGTCATCGTCAGCCCATTTAAGTCCCCACTGCTGGGGCACGGGCCTCCCTCAATCACATGAGGGGTGATTGCCATACTCGCCACGCTTGGCAGACGAGTTGGCGAGGGTTTTGATATAAATGCAGAGTTTTGTTTCCTATTGACAAGTTTTGTTTTTTTATGTGATAGGTGGCAAGCGAGCAGGCGGATTGCCTGATAGTAAGCGATTGTCGCCGCCCATAGACACTCGCGACACCAATGGAGTCACAAGTGCGCTGCCAACCCTAAAACCCCCCTTTCCCCCGAATTGGGCCCTTGGTACATGGTTCCTAGTTTCCTGGTTTACTCGTAAAAAAGAATGCATTACAACGTTTAGAAATATAAGATCTAAATTAAATTTTTGCTTTTAATTTGACTTGAAAGATAGATAGTTAGATACTCTTTAAAGCACACATATACAATATGCAATTTAGGCGGTCTTATCGCTGGGAGCAATCCCTACCAGACAACATACAGGTAGAGGACATTATTATAGAAGAGGGGAGGGTGGTGTAATTTCTTGGAAGGTGTCATTTTGGTATCTTTTTTTTATCTGATATGAAGTTTATAAGATAAAGTTAATCTTTTATACATTTTCCTAATGCGTTAATTACTTTATAACTTTGACCTTCACTTCATGCCCCTAAGGTCTAATTACTAGATGCGTAAGATACATTGTAGGTATAGGTATTTAAAAAAAATAAAACGTATTATTTTCTTGTTCAAAACTCAATAGAACAGCTGCAAACAAACACTAATATTGTAACTATGCATTCACCTATTATAATACTCCACAGATATAACAAACACCCAATAAAAACCATCAGTCATCATCATCATCATCAGCCTATTTAAGTCCCCACTGCTGGGCCTCCCTCAATCATATGAGGGGTAATTGCCATACTCACCACGCTTGGCAGACGGGTTGGCGAGGGTTTTGATATAAATGCAGAGTTTTCCTTCTCTGGGGGCTGATGATCATGCCAGCAGCATTACCTTAGTCGCCTTTTACGACACCTCGATAAGAGTGATGGTGGCCTTTCTACTCTGCCGGGGACCACACGGCTAATAAAACCATCAGCGTTTGCATTAAATTTCGTTGGAGCTATAGTAAAATTTTAACAGTAAATTTACTAAAAATTGACTATAACATTATAGTAAATTTTCATCACGGAAGACCATATGTGTAATTTCGAAGTATATAATCTAAACCTGTTTTTTATTGCGTAATTTACTTAAGATGACGGATAGGGCGGACTAGCGACGCCAATTGATTTAATTGTTAGCATCTAAACCGAATATCTTTTTAACAATTTCAAAGCTGCAGTCTCTTGCAAAACACTTATACTATTTATTTAATACTTATACTTAACATTTGGGTCTGCTTTTGTACTCGAAATGTGATTTATTGCCAATAGCGGCCACTTTTGGCGTGAATCAATTTATCGCGTACAAAAACGGACCCAACATAATTATGTGCATGGTTATTTAATAAATAGTATAAGTGTTTGTCGAGAGGTTGTAACCCCTAAATTGTTTAAAATAGATCCGGGTTAGTAGCTAAAAATTAAGATCGATTGAATATTTTTTTAACAATTTCGAAGCTACAGCCTCTTCGGATTTAAAGTGCAAAAACAGATCAAAAAGTAGCGCACAATTATGAAATAAATAGTATAAATGTTAGTTTAGTGACTCCCTTTCCGAAATTGTTTAAAATAGATCCGGTTTAGTAGCTAACTATTTAAATCGATTGGTGTCGCTACCCGTCGCCTTAGTATTTCATAGAATGTATAAAAATGTTAAATTACAACTTTAAATACCTTATAACAACTTTCCAGAACTCTCGAATCAAAAACCGGTATAATGAAAATTCGCAGGAGGAAGATGCGATAAAATTATCAGGGTTAAAATATTATCCTCGGAAGCCATAAAATAAATTTTATTTAATGAAGATAAGATTTTCAACGTTAAAAGGTAATTGTTCTATTTGCGAAAATAATTCACAAGATATTAGGAAAGGCATTTAAGGGATTTACAATAGAAGTATCAGAATTATGCCCGTTGTGATATTAATTCGTAACGAAATCTTTTAAGGCGTCGCTAATGATAATTGTGTTTTTAATTCTTCTTCTCCTTAGCTTGTTATTCCCTGTTGCATCCTGTTAAACCTTCTTGGGTTTCCATAGACAAAGTCTACACTCTGGATTTAAGAAGACATCCTGTAGGTCAGTCTGTTCGGTGTTCAATTGTCTGCTTACCAAAATATATGTCGTATGTAAATACAAAATATGCCTATTTACTTTGCCCCTCTACCAATATAAATAAATCATCCAAAACTGTCGCTTTGGAGCCCGGGTAGGTATGCTTAGACCATGATTCAGGATTGAGGGGTCTGGTACAATATAAATCTGTTACAATGAAGCGACTGCCGTCTGACTTTCGCAATCCTTTAACAGGGGAACCAGACCAACTGAATCATGGTTACACGTTTCAGAAACTTTTTCCGAAACGTGTAGGTTTCCTCACGATGTTTTCTCTCACCGCCGAGCAGATGGTAATGGTATAAATACGCACATAGATTTGAAAAAACCATTGGCTCTGATTCGAAGCTCAACCACCTGCGTGGAGGGCGCGTTCGTATCCATTGAGCTACCATTTCTTTCAATTGTGTTTTGAATTCTTCTTTTGTATCTGTTTTGACTTTTCATTTAGTAGTCATCATCATCATCATCATCATCAGCCCATTTAAGTCCCCACTGCTGGGGCACGGGCCTCCCTCAATCACATGAGGGGTAATTGCCATACTCACCACGCTTGGCAGACGGGTTGGCGAGGGTTTTGATATAAATGCAGAGTTTTCCTTCTCTGGGTGCTGATGATCATGCCAGCAGCTTTACCTTAGTCGCCTTTTACGACACCTCGGTAAGAGTGAGGGCGGCCTATTCTACTCTGCCGGGACCACACACATTTAGTAGTGTCACAGTGTAATTAGATTACCAGTGGTGTGTTTTTGAATGTCATTTTGTGATGGTAGACGAGCAGACGGATCACCTGGAGGTAAGCAATTGTTGCGTTCCGCGACATCCGCGATACCAGTGGAGTCACAAGTGCTGTCTTTCTTTAAACCCTTCTTCTCCCCGGATTGGGCCTCCGGTACCCTCATTTACGCAACGAACACAGCACAGTGCTGCTTCACGCCGATTTTATGTGAGACCGTGGTATCACTCCAGTCGATCTGGAACATTCATGCTGAAGCGTGGCTCTCCCATGGTCAGTATTGTCACAGTGTAATGATATTACCAGTGGTGTGTTTTTGATTGTCAATGCTGAGATTGTTCTGGTTGTAAGTAAAGTGGTTTTCGGCGGTAAACCTAATTTGGAGTATAAAAGCAAATTGAAAATTAAAATATTAATATAAAATATTTAGTATAAGAGTTTGCCTAGGGATTGGGTCTCTGAAATTGTTCAAAATAGATCCGGTTTACTAATTAAGGCGACGGGTAGGGCACACTAGCGAAGCCAATCGATTTGAATTTTTAGCTAGTGTCGCTAGTGTACCCGTCACCTTAACAATTTTAATCAATTACTGTCGAGTGCGCCGTGCCCGTCACCTTAACTGGCAGGAGGACACATATAGCTAAAATTTGCATTTTGCGGCTGCAAACATACGGACAGACATGTCGTAACTTTAACGTTTTCCTGTTATAACTGACCCCAAACAGATTTATAAGTCAGAAAATTATGTATTTCCTTCTTAGCATGCCCATCGCAATAGACTTGCTAACACGATGAAAGGATCAGCCAATCAACGTAAGCGAACTCATTGATTGGCCGGGGCACCAGGGTGCGCCGAGTGTACAAATGGTAAGTGGAGTGAAATGGCCTCAATAATGAACTTTGATTACAATTTGAGTGCCACTTTGAGCGATGGTAGCCCAGTGGATAAGAACGGGACGGTCACAGGTACCTGCTAATCCTAGCACGAAGGTTTATTAAGAAAAGAAAACATCACTGTCCCAGCATTATCCATGGAGGAAACAGGGTTCTCTTTTTGTATTGTACAACGGCTTTAGTATATCGTTTTGGACGCCCCGGTGGTCAAGTGGTTTAAGTACCGGGCCGTGATCTAGGGGTCCGGGGTTCGATACCCGGGTCGAGCAAAGGTATTGTTTGTGATGACTAATCCGCATTAGGCAAGCGTGGCGATTAAACCTAACCCCATCATAGTAACGATGAGTCGATTACTATAATAGATGCCTTTGCCTTGCAGTGGGACAGTATATAGGCTGATGCTATATGTGGAAAGCTTAAGGTCACATTTAGATTTTCTTGCGCTTAAAAAACCTTTCCATGTGGAAAAAAGAGGAGAAGTTTTTTTCACTGCACTGTCTGAACACATGTTCAGACAGTGCAGTGAAAAAAAACAGAACTCAAATCCATAGGTACTATAATGAATAATTGTTTAAGTGTGTTTGTCTGTCTGTCTGTCCATCTTCCACGTCAACGACGGATTGACGTAATTTGTCAAGTGGCGATAGTAGATGAATGGAGAGTGACATAAGTTTCTTTTTTTCAACGCGAGGGAAGCCACGAGAAAAATCTAGTTAAAAAAAGATGCGTGGAAATACTTTCAAAACGTTTTTCTTCATAAATATGTATACCTACACATATTTTGTTTCCAGAAATAGCTTAGATTTTGATTAAACCTTAAAAGTGTATAATTTTCTATGTACTTAGAAATAGCTAAGATTTTGATTAAACTTTAAAAGTGTATAATTTTCTATGTACTTAGAAATAGCTAAGATTTTGATTAAACCTTAAAAGTGTTTAATTTTCTATGTACTTAGTATACTACGCGTTTGAACAGAATTGAACGTAATCTCTTGGAATGCCAACAAGATTACCACGAAATTGCTAATCTATACATAAAAGATTTCATTTTAGAAAATGCTTAAGATACCTAATTATGTAAAAGTATATCCAGTATTACGTACAACCTGTGCGGCTAAAGAATGGGATCAGAAATGGCGGCGCATCTATTCACTTTTCGCTCGCACACTATTTGCGTCTTTACTCGCACCACACGAGTGCGGTATAAAAACGCACGCAAAGGGGTACAGGTTGTACGTAGGTAAAGCGTTATGAAATCATTATCTCTGATCTTTTTATGACATCCTGATTGAATTATCTAGATTTACGTACTTTGCAAATTTTATACTGATTCAGTATTTTGAAGTTGTTTTTACATGACATGTGACAGACGAGCTGAAGCGTAACTTAATGGTAAATGATTCCCGCTGTCCATGGACAATCGGAACACCAGTGGGGATTGTGCGCAAACAACTTATTCCCCTTCCCCGTGAAATGGGCCTCTAGTTCTCTCACTTACTTGGCTAAATACAGCGCCAGTTTTTCTGTAAGGACGTGGTATCACTATTCTGTGGTATTACTCCGATCGAGCTAACCCATTTATAAATAATATCCTCCAACCGATTACTGCTACGACAGCCAATCCCAACGATCAGCCACGTACGCAGAATATTTATAGTGCTCAAGTGTGAACGCAAACACAAGTACACTCTGTATTCCCTTACCCTAATATTCCGATGGAACACTAGCGTAAAATAATGGGAGAGGTATTGGGTGCAGGACCAACGGCTTAACGTGCTTTCCGAGGCTTGGGGGTGCAATACCGCCAAATCCGTGCTGACAATAAGATTATTTTACCGAAAACTTAAGTACAAATTTTTGGCCTGACCCCGTCGCGTCATCGCGTCGCGCAGCCGTCGCTTCAAACACATTAACCACTGCGCTACCGAGGCAGTCCATTTATACCGAAGCGCTAAAAACTTGATGTTAACTCACGAGTATTAGTTGTACCCACCTACTAATTGATTTTTAGATTTCTAATATTCTATCAGTCTACAAACACAGTTCACTTTGTATCAATATATAAATATAAAAATATCAAAGTATAAATATCTATGTATAGGTAATTACCCTACAGCCGCACTCAGAGACGTCATTTAAGCTAATGTTCATTAACTTTATGCGTATCAAAATAAGTGTCAATATTTTTTCTTAAGTAGCCAACTAAATTAATCAACGACTCTGAGTGTGCCCGTTAAACTTAGTTTGTTAAGTAACTTAACAAAGTGTAACTGAAGTTGGCATTTAAATACAAATTGCCTACTTCAGTTAGTAAAACATAAACCAATCTCGCGTAACTGGATTGAATGAGAATATTTTGCTAAAGGTTTCGAGCGGTCAGTCGATAGTGGCTTTGTCATAAAAGGGCGTATTTCCAAAACCCAAGGAGCTGAATCTTACCCTACCTTTACTTGGGCAAATGATTGAGTAAAAAAATACTAATGGTCATGCTTCAAGAATCTTTTCAACGCCTCATCGGTAAAAGAATTGCCTTTAATTTTAACAGAAGGAGATACACCTTTACAATAAAATTTTGTCAATTTTAGTTGAGTTAAAAATAAAGTTTGTGATTAGGTTTCTATTTTTTGAGAAAATCCTGATCATGAATTGTGCCAGCCTATACTAACAAAAGAAGCTTATAATAAAAACGAGATATAATTTTTAAGTGTGTTATTTATTTGAGAATAAATTGCAAAAGATTGCTATAAAAAATATCAAATATTGATTAAGCTGTGTCAGGTGGTAAATATTTTTTAATAATATTTCACTGGATATTGTAAATATATCTACAATATTGATGAGACTATCGACAGCTGATGTCGAATTAAATACTTACAAATTTCGTCGGCGTTCAGTGGTAGAACATTCACCCGGATTGTGGAAGGTGTGGGTTCGAGTCCCATCTGAACAAGAGATGAAATTTTTAAGTGTGTTATTTACTTATGAATAAATTGCAAAGGATTGTTATAAAAATATCAACTATAACAAAAAGGTTGGCAAAACCTGAAAACTTGATTTGACAATGCCTTAAGTGATATTGATAGATTTGACAGTGACGTATCTGTCGTAGTTTTTTTTTGTATTGAATCCAGTTTCGAGTATAGTTAAGATACCTTGTTAGTCTGTTTCAGTCCAAAACTGGATTAGGCTCCTTTCAATATTCCCCATTTCTCTTTTTTTATGTGATAGATGGAAGACGAGCAGACGGATCACCTGATAGGAAGTGATTGCTGCCGCCCATGGACACCTGCAAAATCAGTTAAGTCACAAATGCGCTGCTAATCTTTAAACTCCCCTTTTTGCCGGATGGGTCATCCGCTACCCTTACTCAAGCAGCGGAAGACGGCCCATTGCTGCTTCACGACGGTTTTCTGTGAGGTTGTGGTATCATTTCGGTTGAGCCCGCTCATTCATGACGAAGCATGGCCCACCCACGGTTCTCTGTATTCGACTTGTTGATGAATCTGGTTTATACCAGCTGCCTTTCGCAGATGTCACTTCATCTAGCCGGAGGGCGTCCTACAATATGGTTTCCAAGTTGCAGTCTCCAGTAGAGAACTTTTCTTACGAATCAATTGTAAGTTCTTCGACGTAATTCCAACAAGACAATAAATAATGATGGGAAAGTCGATGTATGTATATGTTGCAGGGATATGATAAAACCAGGGATTTGATCGATTCCCTAAGGGATTTGATCAAATCACGGAGGATGTTAAAATAACAACACGATTATATCATTTCCCAAAACCATTCTAGTAAATTGAACAAATCCCTAAATTGGTTCAGTGAAATGCCAAAAAGAACATGTCAGTTCCTGTTTAAGGCGACGGGTGGCCCTAACTAGACACGCCACTCGACTTCAATTGAAAGAAACTAAACTGGATATCTTTTTTTTTATGAGAAAGAGAGGCAAACGAGCAAGCGAGTCACCTGATGGTAAGCGATCACCGCCGCCCATGGATATCATACCAGCAGAGGGAGTAGAGATGCGTTGCCGGCCTTTTAGGAAGCTATAGGCTCGTTTCTTGATGACATACACTCATCTGATTATCATAATTATGTGGGGTATATCTTACCGAATAAACCTTTAAAATACACAGATAAAATATTTTTGTCATTTCACAGAACCAATTTAGGGATTTGATCAATTTACTAGATTTGTTTAGGGAAAAGATAAAATCATGTTATTGTTTTAACATCCGCCGTGATTTGATCAAATCCCCGTTTTTATCATATCCCTGCGACATATACATCGACTTTGCTCCAAAATTGAATTATAAGGTTATCAGATTCAACGAGTTAAGAACTTAAACAAATTGAATACCCATGGACACCTGCGAAAGTATGGCCTATTATTAAGTTTGAATGTCAAAGTTAAATAACACCACTTTTTAATTGTTTTTATTTATCTTCATCTTCACTAATCACTAATGTCAGAATCTCTGACTACGGAATCTGAGTCGGTCACTTGTATAATACATTTTCCACTACTCCAGTAATTACTTCGTCCAATTTTGAACATATTTTAGATTTAAGGCGTTACTCGTTAGGAAAATTGTCAAGTGATATTTGACAAAGTGGGTAATCAATAGTCGAAGTCAGGCAAAGTCTCAGTCACTCAATAAAACGGGGTCATTTACCGTTTTATCGACCTACGGATTCTGCCGAGACTACTCTTAACAAAATCGCAGGTTTTAAGACTCTTAGGTCCTAGCAAGTGGTTCATGTGACAACTCACTCAACACACAATAGCAATGTTAAAAACGATGTAATTCAAAGATATCACTTTGCGGCACCTCACTGCACGAAACAACAAGTCGTGTGAGTTGAAATGTTGTACCAAATGTTATTAACACCTGAAGTGACACAAGCTCAATACCAGCTTTTCTCCAAACACTACAGATGATTAAGTTTGTGTTAAAGCGTCTTGTATTTATGTAAAAATAAGTCAATAAAATTACTTCTTTAAATTATAGAATTAAATTACCAATAAATAAATTATGTCAGCTTATGTTTTTAGAAAAAAAGGTAATACTCTTGTACGATCATTTTATTGCTGTGGCAACATTGTAGTAGCTTTTTTGGTCTTGGATTCCAGTATTGGGTATAGTTCTCATTCTAAAAGCCTCAGACGAGGAAATTTGATGTTCAACAGGTCAATATCATATTCTGATATTGAAAAGTACAAATACAATTTTAGTTCATGTTTGAAGGATAGCACCACCTTCCTTACTGTTGACAGCCATTTAACGCTAATTTCTATCATCTATGCGGGTTACATATGTCGCTTGTATCTGTTGTGCAGTATAATGCATATCTATCTAAGTACGAATATCAATATTTTTATACAAATGAAATTCGCAGACGATTCATAACATGAACTTGCATTTTACCTGTACCCGAACCAAGCAACGAATACAAAGATTCAATTTCACTTAGACCGCCGCATTTTGATAGCAAGCTCAAATATCATACAAAATGCAAAACACACAATCACCATTTGATATTGAAGCTCATGTCGATTTGCATAGAGTTCACAATCGAACGTATCGGTACCCGCTGTATCTTGTCACCTAACGTGGTTGTTATAAAAACTGCCAAGTTCAGGCCACTGCGTCCTTTATGTCGCCGAAACTTTGAGAGCCCTGAGGGCCAATTAGAGTTGTCAATACGTAGCAAGGGCTGTTTACGACTTAAAATGTTATTCGTATAGTGCCACAGTATCAAGATTTGACTGGTTTGAATGGCACGGTATCTAGGTAGAGCAACGCACTTAAAATGACACGCTTACTTATAATGCCACTTATTAGTAAGTGGATATCACTGAAAACTTATTAGTGAAAACTGAAACTTGTGATTTAAAGTTGGTATCGTACTACCAGTGCGTGAATGGGCTTGCATGTTACCATAGGAGAGCCACACTTCGGCATGAATAGGCCGGGTTGACCGGAGTATTTCGCTGCGTGAGTGTGGGTATCGGAGGCCCATTCGTGGGAAAAAGGGGTTTGAAAGTTGACAGCGCACTTGTGACTCCACTGGTGTAGCCTAAGGGCGGCGGTATACGCTTGATATCAGGTGATCCGTCTTCTTAATTCTTCTAAATCATCCGAAATGACGGGTTTTCTAAGCTTCCTCTGTAAACCGATCAAACGGTCAAGCATCATGATTTAACCCACGGTGTGTTTAACCACCGTGTGCAGGCAGACAGAACTCCTTTTTTTTATGGCCGCTACTGTGTTTGCCCACGTCAAACACATGAGTGTAATATGAATAACTCTGCCAATGTCGAGGTGATTAAACAGACTCGTTTTTAGTTAGAAGTTGACCCGTGTAAGGATAATCTCTTCCTGATTTTAAAATGTTTAATTGAGAATTACACCATCTAAAAAAACAAAACTTATACAAACAAACAAAAACATATACATCACAATATTATGAGGGAGATTCCGTTAAAGTCTGATGTTATATTTTATTATATATCTACATAAATATTTTATGACAAGGGAGGATAAAGATAGAAGAAAAGAAAAGTTAATAGGGAGGGGGATTCGAGGGGGAAGAACTTCAGACAGAACTCAATCGCATCCGAGGCCCACTTTTATTATATATCTACATAAATATTTTATGACAAGGGAGAAGGATAAAGATAGAAGAAAATAAAAGTTAATAGGGCGGGGGATTCGAGGGAGAATAACGTCAGATAGAACTCAATCGCATCCAAGGCCCATTCTTATTTAAGTTCGTATTTCTGATCGCTTCAAGAAACTACGTGACCTCCCATAATGAACATTTACTTAATGTTGTATGAATTGATTTATTCTGATACCCATTACACAAGTGCTAGCTAGCTACTAGCTAGCTACTAAGATAATTTAAACTTCAAATACTCGTTGTTTGAGATGTTGTCTAAAATTTATAATCAACGTTAAAACATGAAAATAATTGATTTTAAGTACTTAACTAAATAATAAACCTACTTTTTGGTAATTCAGGTACTTTTAGGTATTCATAATAAAAGCATGACCCTCTCCAACTAATCGTATAAGGGAAGATCCAAGGCAGGAGAAGGCCTGGTAGAAGAAGAATTTCTTGGCTACGAAATCTGCATGGTACGGCTAGCATCAGAATTAGCTTAACACTTTAGTATGATGTCAAAGTAACCGTTCTTCCTATTATAGTCATTTTCTAATGGGTGCGTACAAACTGTTACTTCGACATGGTACTCATGTGTTAAGCTACTTGCTGACTGTACCTACCACATATCTTTTCTTGAAGGTTCTCAAAATGCTAAAAAACTAAAAATGACACCTGATTGAAATTTATCACCAGGAGCCCATTTTTTGTGCTCGTGACATTTATTATCATATGACATATATCACAAAAACATAGTTTTTTTGTATGGATTTCATGTGACATCCGCCATATTTTAAAAAATGTCACGAGCACGAGAATTTCGCTCTAGGAGCCCAATTCTCGGGCTCGTGACATATCATATACGACATTATATCTATCACTCAAACATAGTTTTTTGTATGGATTTCATGCGACATCCGCCATTATTTTTCATATCGAAAATCCTGAGAATTGGGCTCCTGATTGTACGTTTTACAACGCAATTAATAGCATTACGTAATAATCCGTTGCTACTTGCCTTTATCTTTACATACAAAATTACACCTGATTAGTGTTTTATTAGTATTTACCTTACAGTCAACGAATGTTTCAATGAGTAGAAAGCTAACTTTTTTCTTTTTTTATGTGATAGGGGGCAGACGAGCAGACGAATCACCTGATGGTAAGCGATTGCCCGTGGACCCATGGACACCCGCGACACCATTGGAGTCACAAGTCCGCTGACAACCTTGAAACCCCCCTTTCCCCCGGATTGGGCCTCCGGCACCCTCACTCACGCAGCGAAACACTGGTTTTCTGTGAGGTCGTGTTATCAGTCCGGTGGAGCCGGCCCATTCATGCTAAAGCGTGGATCTTCCACGGTCGACGGTTAATTATTTACATAATTTATTTTGGGTCTCATTTCATCTCATCTCTGATTTCTGACTGTGTCAGCAATCGCTTCTTCAAGGGTACGCTTGGACTATGGCCCAGGATTTGGCAAATCCAGTGAAACGACTGCCTTCTGACCTTCTCGACCCAAGACAAGACATGAGGGATAACCAAACCAACTGGATCATTTTCTTTATCCACACATTTCCTCAAGGATTCGTTTTGGATGTTAAATATCGAATTGATCACAAGCGATCGAAGGTCCAACTAACATTCGAACCAACAACCTTCTTATACACTGATCCACTATCTTCTTCACTATATCTTCTTATACACTGATCCACTATCTTCTTCACTATCGCTCATAAACTTGTTAAGAGTCAAAAGGAAGTAAATATAATTAAACCCCTAGGTTGAGCCAGAGGGAAGGATGGAATTTCAGTAATCCCACTTTTAGGAGTCAATCAAAAGACTCGAAATACTCGAAAGGTCCCAAACGACTCCAATGGATTAAAAAGACTCATGACTCCCTGACTAAAATAGTCTCCGATTCATGACAATGGATTTAAGGCCCTAACTTAAGTCTCAGAGAATAGGGTATTCGACTAAGCTCGGAATTTTCAAATATATAAATATTTTTTTCAAAATATAGCTAAATATGTGCCAATAGCAAACGTTCTCAATTAAAAATATAACGTCTAGCCGGTTTTATGGTCATTCAAAGATTCATGGGCAAGTCCATTTTAAAAAGAATGAAATTTTAAAAAAAATAATTATACCATTGAAAACCCATATAATTTGCACCAACTATTATAATAGAACCATTAACATAAACGAAACATTTGATATAGCTACCTTACATAATTAAAATGAAATGCATACAAAATACTTAGTTGTGACGTCACATCTAAGTAGCCATTTCTATGGAGCGCTTTGGGTTTATCCAAAATAATGTGATTTTAAAGTTGTGATATCTCAGGTAGTTTAAATGAAAATCAAGTGATTCTTTCAACGATGTTTCTATCATTGAGAGGTCCTTTGATTACAATAATAAAATCAAAATTAGTCAAATACCGTAGTCGAATTTCTTGTGTACAATACTAGACACTATCTAGACAGTGTGACTTAGGTACATAATATATCTTTAACCTACCGCAATACGTAATACGTTACTCATTAGATGTAAACACTAATGGTAGGTAGGTAACATAAATAAGTTGTTAGGCAGACAAGTCTTTATCTAAATTGTATTTATCTAGCTTATCTTTCCGGTAATAATTGGCTTCCATAATCAGGTGTAATTATTGGTCAAATACTTGCCTGCGTCATAAAAATTGTTTGTGTAAACAAGTGTTTGGTCATGCAATCAGTATCATTAGTATGGCTTAACAAGTACTTCAATAGGTACTAAGATTTTGTATAGTCTAAGATAAGAATCGAGATCCGGATTCCGGGCCCATCTGTTTATTGTATGAAAAGTATTTTTTCTCCCAATCAAGCATACACATTTATACAGTTGATGATTACTTAATGACAAGAATTTGTATAAATCATAAACGGTTCACCTACACCCATGACATTGTAATCGATATATTTAATGTTTGACATGAAACTAATTTGAACTTATAAAAATTTTGGCGATTAAAAAGAGTTACTGGCGAGTTTCTTGCCGGATCTTGTCGTCAGAATCAACTTTCCGATTCCGGTGGTAGAATCACATTATATTATTTCCTTTCTTAGTATATCATTTGGTATCGACATTTATGTTTAATTACATGTATAATATACATAGTTATAATTTATATTTTTCATGTATGATAATTTGTAAGAGCTGTATACAAACCTATGCAAATAAAGAGTATTCGATTTTTTTGAATTTTGAAAACAAAATGGCGTTAGAGGATACACGTTATAAACCATAGACTGCAAATTATAACCACTATAATTTTTCGGGAGTCGAATATCCGTCGAATTTTCATCAGTCGCACAACAAAATGTTATTAACAACAGAATAGTTGGTAGAAGACGTGGTTATTTGTGTAATGATGATGGTTATATGTGTATAAGATGATGTAAATTTCTACCAATACACTCTGTATATTTCGGGTAAATTCCGGTCCAGACTATTTTATTTTCAAAATTTAAAAGTGGCTTTTTGTTAAAAAAAATTACTCAATTTAACGAATAAATTTAACCGTAAGTATGTTTTTGTTTGCTATTTGTTTACATGCATAACTGCTGGTATAGCAGATCTAAAGGTCGCCGATAATATTTTGCACCCATCTATTTAGTGAACCTTTTGTATATCATAATAAGAAGTGTTATGGGTTTGTCTGCAAAAAAGTTGGGATAAACAAGGGTTGACGAGTTTTGAAAAGCATAATTTTGATCGAGGGAAAGTTATCACGTATTACTCAAAGTAAAGAATGTTTACCTAGTTCTTAAAAAACAAAAAAAAAAGAAATAAACCTGCATTCAAATTTTTTTCTTCTATTGCCCGGAAGACAGAAATTCATTTTACAATATGTAGGTATATTTGTTTAATAAGTCTGGAATGGATTTTTTTTAATATTGTGTATATTTGATAAAAAATACTTTTCATCCAATAAACAGATGGGTCTGGTGGATCGCTTCCTATGCGTATCGCCAACTAAGTATTTGTTATATTACAGATTACTACCACACCACAGGAAAACGTGACTGCAACTCCACCGTTGATGCCACGTGAATTGATAACGTAATAATATCATTCTAGAATTAGCCAAAAAAGAGGCTAAATTTGCAAAGAGTGATGTGGTTCTGTATTTTTAGAATTTTGTATGGTAGATTAATGTAAATTCTAATTTGCAATTCCGAGAAACTTGTGCTAATTTAGAAAATCGAGAAATTACTCGTAATTTTGGGACTTCTTTCATTATATGTATTCTCTTCAGGGCCAAAACTATATTTTTTTGCACGTATAAATTGCATTCAATAACCTACAGTTTGAGCTCAATCGCATCTCTATTGGCATCATAAGAGCCAAACTATGGGTTTTCTAGCATGACATTATTTTCTCAAACATTAAAATTTTGCTTCTAATTGACTCCAAAACCAAGTTTGAAAGACTAGAGGTCCAAAAAAATTAAACGTTGTCTCTTACAAATCGATCAGCGGAGCAAGCCAATTAATTGATATGAAACAGCTGTTTTTTTTTCTCGTGATTTCAGTGTTGGTCCCATAGTGAAAGATGTCTAATTTCATGGGTTGAGAGATTTTGCGCTATTTAAATAACAAGTTGTATATATTTTAGCCTTTTCTCTTTACAACCCTTTATACCCATATCGTATGCATAAAAAATCATCCACAATTTTTCCGAATTTACACTACACTCATATAACATACCAAAAATGCAGAACTAAGTAGGTACATCACACTTTGCAAATTTAAATTATAATAATACTAAGCAATTTTTTTTTAGAGCCACAACTTTCCTTACTCACTGTTAGTTTTTTAGTTATTTGGCGAGGGTGGAAGAGGAGGAGGGTGGGGGGGGAGGCTGCCAAAAAATATGACACTAAAAAGCTTGAAAAAAAAAATTTCTGTGAAAAAAAAAACCGCCTTAAAAACAACGAAATGTTATAAAATGTTATTCGAAGTGTATAAAGTGTTAGAAATATTATTTTACACTTTTAAGTTCGTGGTTTTTGAAGGCGTTTTTTTTTACCTTAGAAACTGTGCTTTACGCCAGTTTTCTGTGAGTCCGTGGTATTAACCCGATCTAGTGGATAATTGGATAATGATAAGATATTTACATCGCCTTTTGTAAACCGCCAGTCATCAAGATTACGCGCCGACAGACCTCGATCTACCACCAACCGCCGATCCCGAAGACATTTCTTTATAATCTTTATTTATTTTATAATCTTTATTTTTCTCAAATAAACCTGCACAGCACCGGACCCCCATAGCATCATAGCCGTGGCTAGTTATAATTTATTTATTTATTGTTATTTAGTAGATAGTAATGGTACTGACGACGCCCTATTGGTCTATTGGTTTAACTACCGGGCCGTGATCTCGGGGTCCTGGGTTCGATTCACGGGTCGAGCAAAAAGTTATCTTCGAATTTGTCGATCATAGCTCGGGTTTGTAATCACCAATCTGCATTTGGCAAGGATGGTGGTAGGCTTAAGCCTAATCCCATCATAGTAGCGATGACTTGATTTCTATGATAGAGGCATTTGCCTTGCAGTGGGACAGTTATAGGCTGATACTTTTAATAGACTAGATAGTACTAACATAAAAAAAGAAACAACCTAAGGAACACTAGATTTGCAATAAGCACTAAATAAGGTAACCAGCACTAAATAATGAAAAGAACACCAAATTATGTACCACCAAGGTACTACTAATACAATGACTCTCCTTATCAAACCCCCAAACCTCCGCCACCCTATTTTACCCTCCATGGGATTTAACACATGTGGGGCAGAAAGGTGAAATGGGTCCTAGAGAGCCAGCAATGCCTCCCTCTCCTCGTGCTGATGAGGATTGCCAAGACAGACACAAAACTTATTTTTAAGTATATCGATAGAACGACCATAAAACGCCCCCGTGCGTGCATCCGTCGGCCGTCGGTAGACCCAACGGAAACGATTTCTGCCTGATACCAACTGCGGCTGGCATCAGGAAAGAACTTATTACCAGCGGAGGAGCACTTGGTCAACGCACCGTAGCTATCCATTTGGTTGGGACCCTGCCTTATACGCCAAAGGTCGTGGATTCGATTCCCACCTTGGACAGACATTCGTGTGATAAACACTTGTATTCGTTCTCTTTCTGCGGGTAATATGTATGTATTCAGTATATATTCCTTTCCTGTCTGATACCAGTAACACGAATAACGGAATCTGTATGAGATGTTGTATAAATTTTAAAATGTGACGATTTTATTTCTTATTAGTTCTTATGGTATAAGTAAAATAAAACCTGTCACATAACGTGTTCACCTTTGAGTTCTTAATTTCAAGATTATAACGTGAGTGTAGATAAAATAATTATCTCAATAAAATAATCCTTTGAAAATCGAACGTTCCATTATAGTATATAAGATACGCAGGATCACACCACATCAGTGCACAAGCAGAGCTCGCGGAACGCAGAGGCATAGAAGACTTACTTTGTTTTAAAATAAATTCAACTTTTAAATTTTCAAAATGCTTCGCGTATTCGTCGTAGCTATGGCCGTTGCCGTCGCCAGCGCCGCCGTTGTAGGAACCGGTCCCTGCCCGAGCATCTCTTCGGTTCAGAACTTCAACGTCAATGCGGTAAGATAGGTTAATTTTATTAACTTTTTTACTTGTGTGACGTGAACTAAGGTGAAAGAAATACCTTGTGGGTTCTTATGGCAACAATAATAATTCCAGTCAGTTGCCATGGTAACTTGGTTTTATCGTTTTGTATTCAGAGGAAACCACACGTTTGGTTGTTGGTACGTTACTAAAATCGTCCTTAATTCGCTACCACTTTAACGTTAAACACTGTAAAATATTTACACGGTATACGGTAAGAGTAAATTAATCAAAAGTGTTTTTTTTGTTATTATGGCTCTAGCTTAAGATAATTCGCCAATGTCAAGTAATTTATTGAGAATAAGTCAACCGTCGAAGTCAGTCAAAGTCGCAGTCACTCAATAAAACGCCGGTGTTTTACGTTTTATTGACCTACGGATTCAGCGGATATAACTCTAAAAGCAATCGCGGGTTTTAAGACTCTATAAGGTCTAAGTAAGTTGTCACGAAGCAAATCACTCGACACACAATAGCAGTGTTAATAACGATACAATCCAACGATTCTTATTATTAGGATTACTTTGCGGCTCTTCACTGCACAAATAAACACCAAATTTGTACAGTAAAAATAACTAGACACTAATTTAAAACCTTTGAATTGCATCAGCCCACACGGCTTGTTTTAGTCCTACCCGCCGAATCCTTATAAAAAGTCAATTTATTAAGGTTATAGTTGTAACCCGACGTGTTAACTTTCTTAGCATGTTTTCAATAAAGATTTTTAAAAATCTTCTTTTTTCTTCCTAAGAAACGAAAACTTTTGTCATCATGAATTTTAGTTTTCCTGTACAGGATAAGGCTAAGTTAATAAAAAGTAAATTTTATCAATTATTTTCTTCCAAACGGTAACCGGCGGGCCTGTTTCCCTTGTCTAAGGGTTGTGAAGGTGAGAAGGAAGTCGCTTCATTGTTATTGCCGAATCCTAGATCATGGTTCAAGTGTACCCCGGGCTCCGAAGCGGAAGCCAGTTTGGGACGCAAATCGGGTATAACGCTAAGATGATGACTGACGGTAGATAACGCGCTTTTCTATAGGGTTCTATCAATATAAGTTTATTGAACGATTCAATCCGAGATCCCTGTTGTTTTTTTTTTGGGTCGATTCCCGGGTCGAGCAAAAGTATGTTTCGAATTTTTCGAACATAGCTCTGGTTTGTGATCATCAATCCGCATTTGGCAAGCGTGGTGATTATGCCTATTCCCATCATAGCAGCGATGACTTGATTTCTATGATGGAGGCCTTTGCCCTGCAGTGGGACAGTATATAGGCTGATACTTGCCTTTTTTTTACAATCCGATATGCAATGACAAGATTTTTGAATAGATAATCGATCAATATATTTTCCATTTTATGATATGTTTTTTTTTACTTGTAAAAGGGGGGGAATTAATTTAATTTAATTTAATGTATTTAGGGGACTAGAAACATGTACTAACATAGTTTGTAAGGTAATATTGTTACTAACACCTATGGACTTTATTTAATTGTATTAGTTTAGATATTTGTAATTTAATTTGTAATCGAATATGTAAATGAGATAAAAATACCTAATAATTATCTTGTAAAAGATATGCATATGCTTATCATGTTAATTACGGACGATAATCATATAGGTTTTGATGTTTTCAAAAGCCTTTTACAGGATTAATTATTATGAAGGCATTGTTTATAGTACATTTGTTTATAAACCTCTTGGTGCCTATAACCGAACGAAGCGGAAGGCATATCTTTAATGTCTGCGTAGCCTATTAGGTTGGCCAAAATTGATATTAAAATTATAAGAAAGGGGCGTTTGCTTATAGCTAACATTAAAAGTAAAATGAAAAGTCTTAGACTATTAGTGTTCATGATCTGACCATAGACAAGATAAAGAAAGAATGAAAAATAAACTATTCTTAGGGATCTTAGCGAATTCCCCTACTCCTGGCACCTCGAAGCAGTGACGTCAGAGTCGGTCGGATCACGCCATCGCCCCTTCACTTTGCTGCGAGCGCTCGGACGGAACGGACGTATTAAGCTTTATGTCAATAGAGTCGATATTTGATAATTTTTGTTAATTTATAGCCCCACAGTAAAAACTACTTCAAATAAATTGTGCTGTTTTTTTATAAAGCTACTGTGTTTGGGATCGATTCCTTGGTTTGTCCTTATATGCCCTGTAATTCTAAAAAATAATATTTTTAGCTAAGTGCATGAAAGCTCAAGACTTAGTATCTAATATAAGAAAACCCGGTAAAGGGAAACGGATGCAAATCAGCAAGTAGATCACCTATTGGTTAGTGATCACCGCAAGCCATTGCATGGACGTATACTACACCAAATCGATTGCAGAGGATTGTAAACTTTCATCGTCATAATTATCAGCCCACATCCACCCACTGCTGCGTATAGGCTCCTTCTTTATCATGCTACTCTCTTCGTACCCCTGCCAGCCTTATACATTATTTCCCTACTACTGTTACAATATCGTCGGACCTTCGGGCAGGTAGTCTACCATAAATTAAAAAAAAAACACGAAACGCAAAACAACACGAGTCAATAAAATCTGTGTAGCCATTCTTGAGTTATAAGTTCTAGTCATGTAACACATAAACAAAACATGACTTAGTATAATAATAACTATAAGATAACCCAGCCGAGCGATGTTAGCTCTGTGATTCAGAAGGCGCCTTTCATATGGGGGGGATCGAATTTATCAAATCTAGCTATTTGCTTTTTATCATTAGCTAGGCGGTGAGGGGAAAATCGAAACCAATCATCGTAAGGAAACCAGCATGTTTCGGATAGTTAATGAATCGTGTAACCATGATTCAGCTGATCTAGTGCCCCTGTAAAGGGTTGCGAAAGTTAGTCGGCAGTCACCTCATTGTCCTCAAATCCTGAATCGTTCCTATGCTGATTTATGCATTTATTGTTTCAGTACACAGGGACCTGGTACCAGGTCACGAAGTTCCCCAACAGTGACGAGGCGGGCGCGTGCAACAAGGCTGAGTATACACTCGGCCAAAATGGCGTCGTTAACGTAAAGAACTCAAACGTGGTTAATAGTCAGCTGCAGTATATTGAAGGAACTGCCAGACTGGCTGACAACGCCAACGGCAGGGGCAATCTGCTTGTCACTCTGAACTTTGGAGGTGAAACATATTTAGTATTAATACATTAATATTTAATCAAATATTTCATTAATCTTATTATACATTATCCTGGTCCCAAATTAAGGTTTTCCCTTATATGGAAACCATATAATGAAGTTAATACAAAGACCCAAACTCAATACAAACATCGGTTTCAATTAAATATTATAATTAATTTGTACAACATAAGTACACGTATGTTTAAATTTAAGAACATCATCGAAGAAAACAAAACAGAAATTTCGACTTTGATCTCTGTTGACTAATTACTGTTTGAAAATATTTTGAGAACTTTATATTAACATACTTACAATATTTATAAAGGTATCTAAGGTAAAGTGCAATACTTTAACTTGGTATAATCAATTATGATAGTATCTACAAAAATGCACGAGTAAACAATTTATCAAAGAAAAAAGCGGTTAATTGCATTATCTTGAACATTTCTGACAACCACATCCATTAGATTAATCTGTTGATTTCTTAGTACACTACCTGATGATTCTTCGTTTATTGAGTTAAAATTGCTGACGTCAACCTCGTATTTTTTTTTCAGCTCAATCCCAAGCCCAGCCCCTTCAGGTGGTTGCTACTGACTACTCGAACTACGCTATCTCCTACAGTTGCAAATATGACGCTTCGTCAAACCAGAGAAAAAGTATGTAACTATTTAAAGATTAATTACTCGTAAAGCTCTTTCCAGATCCTCTGTCACAATTTTAAGGCTTAGTAGGAACAACATACGCAACCCAGTAATAGTTCTAATCTACCACAGTTGCCTTAACGAAGATATGTTAACTATGGGACTGAGCGACACTAGAATCTGCAGAATGTTTAACAAAGCGAATAAACCCCTAATTCACAAACGTAGCATACATCTGGAAAAGCACATCCTAAGCCCCAATGAAGCTAGCAATCTTAGTCTCAAACTAATAATGTAAAGTACATCGTACTAAAAAAGTGCATGAAAGTTTCTAAATGAGCATCACAATCTCAATATAATGCATTATTTTTCTGAGACCCTGCAGAGCCGCCAGCATCCTTCTGAATGAGCGGTCATAGGTTGGAATCCGACATGTAACTTTGAATTTTTCAAATTTATTCGTATATCAAATCGAATCTTTTTCCACAGCCTACCTCTGGGTACTGTCCAGAACCAAGTCCATGAACACTGCTGGTCAGATCGCCGTTAACGCCTGGTTCGCGGCCAACCCCGCCGTCAGCAAGTCTCAGTTGGTCTCCGTCGACCAGTCCAAAGCAGCTTGCAAGTACACGAGCACCAGCGTCATCGGCCAAAGACCCTCCCAGAATTAAACGTAAACTTGATCCTGTAGAGTCTACAGTCAATGTATGTGTTTAATTTCTCTGATTGGTTATTTTAGTCGTTAGTCATCTTGACATGAATAAAGAAAACTTTGAAATTAATTCGTCTTGGTCTTTAATTTACAAATTACTACATGATGCAATTGATGAAAATTGATTTACTGAAAAGAATGTAAATAGAGGGTTGAATGATAGAAAGAGGGTTAGAAGTTTATATGAAAGTCCGCCACCTTTGATGTAGGAATGTGAAAATTTGCATTTAGAGTAATAATTGGAAAGTAAAAATAACTCCACAAAAGTTTTTTTGGAAAATCACCCTTACAGGGGGTCAAATAGGAGGAGAAACGCGGTATGGCTTAGCAATTTTAATGTGAGAATCTTGAATATCATTATTTGGTATCCTTATATTAAATCAAAAACAATTTGTTTGAACATTTTTCTAAATTCAACCTTTGAAGGGTAAAAAAGGGATTAAAGTTTGTATGATAGTCCGTCGTCTATGATGTTAGGAATGTAAACAAAAAAAATGTCACTTCAACGTTTTTGGAAAATCAACCTTTGAAGGGTTGAATTGGGGGGAAAATTCAGTATGGGGGTTTGCTAATTAGTAAAGTAAGAAATTTAAAATTTGCGTGAGTAACGCCGCGGGCGCAGTCTAGTAGGTTAATATTTTGACATCAATTCAGGTGGTACATACTTCTAGGTATTCAAAATTTTGGTAATCACCTCGTTTTACGTAATACCTTATAACCTTTATAACCTTTGGTTCATGTAGAAAGGATAATGCTGCGTCAAAAGGAGACTACATCAAGTAGATCACGAAATGAAGTCAATGAATGAGACGTTGTATGTATTTCTATATTTATTAATTCTAATATCCATAACGCTACTTGATACTTTAGCTTCCTATTGAGTTTGTGATGTTGTCTGAAATTTAAATCTACAGTTAAAAGCTAATTTGAGTTCAAAAAGGAAATTGTGACTATAACCACGAGTTGATTCTTGTCTTATCTCTGTTATATATACCAATAATATTTTGACATCAATTCAGGTGGTACATACTTCTAGGTATTCAAAATTTTGGTAATCACCTCGTTTTACGTAATAATCATTACTGTTTGCTTTTATCTTAACACAGGTATGACACCTAATTACTATTAGCATAAGTGTTGTTAGTATGTACATTTCGGTCAACCTTGATTTCTAGGAGTGTGTAGAAAGGTAATTTTTAAATTAACTTGGAACTTTGGGTCTCATCTCGTCTCTCATTCGTGGTTGCTTCTAAAGCCACACGTCTTCAGTAGCTTATACTAGTGCTGCCAGATAATTGATTGTACGTCGATTATTAATCGATTATGCAAATGTGGGGCCCAAATAATCTAATAATCGATATTATCATACAGAAGATGTCTTAGAAGGACATATTTGCACATACTTGTACTAATTACTAGCGCTCACGCTAATCAAAATGAAGACTCATAATCAGGGTAAACAAATTAATGAAAAGAGTCAAAGTAATCAAAAAAACTTGAATTGATTTAAAATACTCATGTTCCCGAGATAAATAGTCCCCGAGTCGTGAAACAGAACTCATGATCCTTAATTAAGACTCAAAGAAATTAAGTCTCTTACCATTACTAGAGACAAATAAGACAATGTTACTTGGGACATTTAACTATCGCCGAACCTCTCTCGCCGAGAAAGAACGACACAGAACAACCAAAATGGGCCTTTCGGCCAGTGTGCCCAAAGGGGCTCCACCTTAGTCGAGCCCACGTCAAAACGCTCTCCCGACTAGCGTGATGGCCTACCCCAGAGTGAAACCGGACCCAGGATCCCGGGCCCAGGACAGAAGAGGCAACAGGAAGGGGTTGTTTCCCAACACCCCAAACTGTGAAGCTGGTCCTAGGCACGAGGGGGTGGTCAACAGAACGACCACTAACCGCCCCCGTGCGTGCGTCCGTCGGCCATCGGATAGCGAAAGGTTGAGGGGACCATTTTATTTTTTTTATTTTATTTTACAAGTTTTAGGAAAACTTACAGCTTAGGGATACAGTCACAGAAAAAAACATTGAGGGCCAATAATAAGTTTTCACTAATAATCACTCGGTTGTTTAAAAGAAATGCAAGTAATATTATGAGAGAATAAAGTTACTAAATAGCAAACAAAACAATGTATTTGCCACTCTTAAATGAAGAAACGTTTAAATTAATCAAGTCATCTGACATTATCAGGAAAGATAAGAAAAAAAAACAAAAAGTAATTAAATAACATTTGAAAATAAGTTATTACACTTGACATTAACTTTTGCCAAATGCGTTCCGTCTATAATTAGTCTGTGCGTGCGGTAAAAAGATCAAGCTGGGGTTGCTGAAAGACTTCGAATTAGTGCGCAGCCCTATAAGTTCAAGAAGCTCTGGACAGTCTATCTGACCATTTGCTATGCTCAAAAAAGGTCAGAAGTATTTTTTCTTTTATACAGCGGAAGGAAATAAAAATTTAGACAACTTGACATGTAGTCGGGGAGATAAATCCCAACACGATATTGTAGATATTTAAGTAATTTCCTCTGAATCCTTTCAAGTCTCTGAACATATACGTCATAAATGGGGTTCCAGACTTGCGACGTACTCCAATTGACTGCTAACGTATGCACAGTATAAGATTTTTAATGTTTTTATACTTGAAAACTCAGAGGACATTTGTAGAACGAAACCAAATGCACGAAAAGCCTTACTCACTTACTGAATTTGTCTTACGTCTGTCTGTATGTAACTGTGTATGCTTCGCTGAATAAAATATTTACTTACTTTTTTTTTTTTACTCGTGATGTTATTAATATGAGTATCAAAAATTAGTTTACAATCGAAAGTTACACCCAAGTCCCTTATGGTATCAACTCTCAAAAGTGGTTTGTTGTGTAAGTTGTACGGAAATTGTATTCTGATCTGTTTAAGAGTAAACGAACAAACATAACACTTGAAAACGTTCATCTAGTTTATTTAAAGAACTATTTATTATTCGGCATTGCCGGGGCAACACCGGCCCGGATCACAGTAACCATTTCTTCCTGATATATATAGGACTAAACTGATAACCAGCGGGGAGACACTTGTAGGTCAACGCACCGTAGCTCTCCATTTGGTAGGGAACCTGCTTCATACGACAAATGTCATGGATTCAATTTTTTTTTTTATGCTAGAGGCGACAAACGAGCTAGCGAGTCACCTGATGGAAAGCAATCATCGCCGCCCATTAACATCCGCAAAATCAGAGAAATCGCTAATACGTTGCCAGCCTTTTTAAAAAGGAGTACGCTCTTCTCTTGAAGGTCCCTAAGTCGTAGCCGTTGGGAAATACTCACATAGGTAAACTGTTCCACAGAACTGAGGTACGTGGTAGAAAGTTCCGCGAAAAACGCACAGTATTATACCGCCATCCATCGAGATGATGAGGATGGAATGACAATCGCTTGCGTGTGGTTCGATGTAAGAATTCAGCTGCAGGGAGTAGATCAAACAGTTCCTCAGTGCACTCCCCATGATAGATGCGGTATAGAATGCTGAGGGAGCCCGCCGCAGTGCTAGAGGATCAAGTCGACTGGAGAGTCAAGTCACCGACAATTCAAACAGCCCTACGTTGTCCACCTTAAAAAATATTGGTGTGATGAACACTTGTTTCTTAAATTTTTGGGTGTAATATGTATATGAGTACATATTTGGACTCCCTTGCTGTCTAGTATCAGTAACGCAAGAACTTAAAAGATAATTATTACGGAATCAGGTCAATGTATGAGATGTTGTAGGAATTTAAAATGTAATAATTTTGATTTCATTTAAGTAGAAAAGGTATTCAGATTGCCTCGGTGGCGTAGTTAGATAGTGCGACTCACTAACGAGTCGCACTAAAAAGCGACAAGAGGTCCCAGGTCCGACCCCCGGGTCGGGTCAGAAAAAGAAAAATTGTACCTAAGTCTTCGGTAATAAATTCTTAGTGTCTTTTACCCCCGTGCCACGGAAAGCACGTTAAGCCGTTGGCCCTGCGCCCAATCACTCTCTGGTCGCGTTACGCTGCTGCTGGTGTCCCATCGGAATATGAAGATAAGATAATAGAGAGTGCCCTTGTGTTTGCACACTATAATATATCCTGCGTACGTGGCTAATCGTTGTGATTGGCCGCCGTAGCCGTAATCGGTTGGAGGTTATATTACAAGTAAAGTAAAACCTGTTACATAACGTGTTCACCTTTGAGTTCTTAATTTCTAGATTATAACGTGAGTGTAGATAAAATAATTATCTCCATAAAATAATCCTTTGAAAATCGAACGTTCTATCATAGTATATAAGATACACAGGATCACACCACATCAGTGCACAAGCAGAGCTCGCGGAACGCAGAGACATAGAAGACTTACTTTGTTTCAAAATAAATTCTACTTTTAAATTTTCAAAATGCTTCGCGTATTCGTCGTAGCTATGGCCGTTGCCGTCGCCAGCGCTGCCGTTGTAGGAACCGGTCCCTGCCCAAGCATCTCTTCGGTTCAGAACTTCGACGTCCCTGCGGTAAGTTTGGTTGATTTTATAAACTTTTTTACTTGCATTCCGTGAACTAAGGGAAAGAAATTGTGGACCTTGTGGGTTCGTATATGATACCAGTGAGTTGCCATGGCAACTTGGTTTTATTGTTTTGCCGAGGAAACCACACGTTTGGTACGTTACTAACTTTGATTATTTACTACCCTAGATGGAACTTCACCCAACAGACACAGCAAAAAAACAGGCCAACTTTTCAATGCTTGTGATGCGCATCACGCACACAAGCAATATGTACGTAAGAGTAAATTAATAAAAAGTAAATTTAATGGGTAAAATCATAGTGGTAACCCAACGTGTAACTTTACTGCTTGTTTTCAACAAAGATTTTAAAATCTTCTTTTTTTTTCCGCATCATCGTCATCGTCAGCCCATTTAAGTCCCCACTGCTGGAGCACGGGCCTCCCTCAATCACATGAGGGGTAATTGCCATACTCACCACGCTTGGCAGACGGGTTGGCGAGGGTTTTTATATAAATGCAGAGTTTTCCTTCTCTGGGTGCTGATGATCATGCCAGCAGCTTTACCTTAGTCACTTTATACGACACCTCGGTAAGAGTGAGGGTGGCCTATTCTACTCTGCCGGGGACCACACGGCTCTTTTTTTTTCCTAAGAAAGGAAAACTTTTGTCATTATGAATTTTAATTTTCCTGTACAGGATAAGAGTATATTCACGGAAAGAAAAAAGTAAAAAAAAGTAACTCCCTTTAACTGTCCCACTGCAGGGCAAAGGCCTCCATCATAGAATTCAAGTTATCGCTACCATGATGAGATTAGGCTTAATCACCACGCTTGCCAAATGCGGATTGGTGATCACAAACCCAAGCTATGTCCGAAAAATTTGAAACACACTTTTTGCTCGACCCATGAATCCAACATAGGACCCCGAGACCACAGCCCGATACTTAAACCACTAGACCAACAGGGCGTTAGACGAAAAGAAAACTTTATTAATTATTTTCTTCTAAACGTTAACGTTAACGGTTGGCCTGGTTCCCCTGTCTAAGGGTTGTGAAGGTGAGAAGAGTCACTTCATTGTTATTGCCGAATCCTAGATCACGGTTCAAGTGCACCCCGGGCTCCGAAGCGACACCTTGGGTCGCAAATTTGATTTAACGCTAAGATAATGATAATGACTTACGGTAGATCACGTGCCCATCTTTTTTTAAGTCATTTTTCACAGATGAGCAGATGATAAGCTATTGCCACCGCCCATGGACACCTGCGAGGTCACAAGTGCCCTGCCAACCTTTAAACCCCCTTTTCCCTCGGATTGGGCCTCCGGTACCCTTTATTATTATTATTTGAAAGAAATGGGGTGAGCCTTGCGTCTCATAGCCACTGCGACCAGTAGATGATCTATTGTGGCAGCCCCAGAACCTATTATAGCACCTCATGTAGCTCCAGTTCCAGGATAAACTCGAGAATGGAGCTTTTAATCCCTTACTCACGTAGCGAAACACAGCACGGTGCTTCTTCACACCGGTTTTATATGAGGCCGTTCGAGCTGGCCCATTCATGCCGAAGCGTGGCTCTACTACATTGAGACACGTCTACAGCATTTTATCAATATAATTTAGTTTTACGATACAATCCAATAGGCCATGACAAGATTCTTGATAAAATAATGAATCAATTCATTTTCCATTTTATGATATAAATATTTTTGCTTCTACAAGATACGCTTATCATGTTAATTACGGAAGGTAATCATATAGGTGTTGATTTTTTAACAGATCTTTACAGGATTAATTATTATTATAAAGGCATTGTTATGTCCTACGAAGCGGAAATATCGTGCAGGCATAGCTTTAATGTCTTCGTAGACAATGAACCATTAGGTTGGCCAAAAATAATATTTTAAAAGAGGCTTTTGATAATGGCTAACATTGAAAATAATGGGTGAAAACATTGTGAGGAAACCAGCATGTTTCGAATAGTTACCGAATTATGTAAAGGGTTGCGAAGGCTAGACGGCTGTCGCCTTATTGTATTTACCAGACTCCCCAAATCCTGAATCTTAGGTTTCAACTTGGATTTACACGCTAAGATGAGGACTCC
The DNA here is from genome assembly GCA_019059595.1 of Marasmia exigua. Taxonomy (NCBI): domain Eukaryota; kingdom Metazoa; phylum Arthropoda; class Insecta; order Lepidoptera; family Crambidae; genus Marasmia; species Marasmia exigua. The sequence continues at coordinate 12,576,874 of CM032477.1, read as the reverse complement.
CCATAGTACCTGTGCTGATTAAAGTATTCATTGTTCCAGTACACAGGGACCTGGTACCAGGTTGCGAAGTTCCCCAACAATGACGAGGCGGGCGGCTCGTGCAACAAGGCAGAGTACACACTCGGCCAAAATGGTGTCGTTCACGTAAAGAACTCAAACGTGGTTAATAGTCAGCTGCAGTATATTGAAGGAACTGCCAGACTGGCTGATGACGCCAACGGTAGCGGCAATCTGCTTGTCACTCTGAACTTTGGAGGTAAGTCTTGAAACCGATTTAGAATTTAAAAATAGCAAAGCATCAGCCTATATACTGTCCCACATGCAGGGCTAAGGCCTCCATCATAGAAATAAATCAAGTTAGTAGCGATACTATGATGGGATTTAATCACCACGCTTGCCTAATGCGAATTGGTGATCACAAACCCGAGCAATGTTCGAATAATTCGGAACATACTTTTTGCTCGACCCGGGAATTTAACCCAGGACCCCAAGATCACAGCCCGGTACTTAAACCACTAGACTAACAGGACGTTAACCACTAGACCAACAGGGCGTAATGTCAAATATGCCATGTCAAATATGGTAATCTTAAATTAATGAAAATAGGCATAGCAGAGCAATGTTCGAAAAATTCGAAATATGTTTTTTGCTCGACCCGGGAATCGAACCCAGGACCCCAAGACCACGGCGCGGCTTAAATCACTTGACCAACAGGTCGTCAGGACTAACAATGAATAAATAAATATTTAATTAATCTTAACACACCATATCCTGGTACCAAACTAAAGTCTTTCCCTTTTATTGTGGAAACCAGGAATATCGAAGGTACTACAAAGACCCAAACTAACACAAACATGTGTCTCAATAGAATATTATAATTATATGTATCTATGTTGTAACAATTTTATTAAATAAAGAAAAAAAAAGCTTATCAAATATGATCATCTAAAAGGAATGAGAATAGTTAAAGCATTTTCAATTTAAATAGGAATACAGGGTGCATCGGTTAACATTTACATCTCTTTAACCACGTTTTCTACCAACCATTCTGAATAACATTTGTCCAACAATTTTTCGAAATTCATCGAAAATTTTTTCGACTTCCCATACAAAATGACCAAGTCACGTGACCGACTTTGTATGAAAAGTTGAATTTTTTTCATGCAAATTTCCAAAAGTGATAGAACGAATTTTGTTCAAAATGGTTAATAGAACACGTGGTTAAAGGGATGTAAATGTTCACAGATTCACCCTGTATTATTGACAACAAAACAGAAATATTGACTATGATGTCTGTCGACTACTAACTGTTTGAAAATATTTTGAGGACATTATATCATCATACCTACAATATTTATAGAGGTATTTAAGGTAAAGTGCAATACTTTAACTTGGTATAATCAATTATGATAATATCTGACAAAAATGCACGGGTAAACAATTTATTAAAGAAAAAAAATGGTTAACCGCATTATCTTTCACATTTCTGACAGTCACGTCCATTAGATTAATCTGTCGATTTCGTAGTGCAATATCCGCTGATTCTCCGTTTATTGAGTTAAAATTGCTGACGTCAACCTCGTATTTTTTTTTTTCAGCTCAATCCCAAGCCCAGAACCTTCAGGTGGTCGCGACTGACTACTCGAACTACGCTATCGCCTACAGTTGCAAATATAACGCTTCGTCAAATCAGAGAAACAGTATGTATCTATTTAAAGTTTAATTACTTGTATAGCTCTTTCCAGATCCTCTGTCACAATTTTTAGGCTGAGTTGGAACAACATACGCAACCCAGTAATAGTTCTAACCTTGTTTTTTTTTTTTTTTTGTTTTCCCGGGAGAAATGCATTACGCAGACCCTGTCGCCGGGGGACGACAGGGTACTGTGGGACTCACCCTCCGGGCCGCTTCTTCTAACAAGAAGCGACCTGAGGGCATACCCACTAAAACTCCCGGGGCTCAACCACCCGTGGGTATAGAATAGGGTCACGGGAACTGCACGAGGCTATTCCCCGCAACCCCACTCCCCCACAGGCCCCTACACGGGGTGTGCGGCCACGCCCCTCCTCAGGCTAGGAGGAAGGGGATTGGGGACAGCCGGAAGAGCTGAGCCGTCGCCAACGAGAGGTGGAGGTGCCAATGGCAGTGCCGGCACAGGGACCCCCGTCCCTGTTGCCGGCTGGCCACCTCCACGGAGAGGACTAAGAGTTCTCCGCCGAACTCGTCCTCTTCTTGCTCGAAGCGGGCCTGCGAGGGGGTTAATCTCGCGCTCCCACTCCGCCGCCTCCTTCTGCGCCAACACTTCTTCGCAGAAGTGGGCGAAGGCCGACCACGCCCTCTCATTATCCAGCATAGCTTCCACTATGCTGGGCAATGAGAGGCCATGTCCGACCTCCGCGACCAGCGCTGACCGCTGTTGGTCGAAGGACGGGCACACCACCAACGTGTGGTGTGCCGAGTCCTCCGCAGCGCCGCACTGGTGGTACGAAGGAGTGTAATAGTTCTAACCTGCCACAGTTGCCTTAAGGTGACGAGTAGGGTACACTAGCGACGCCAATCGATTTTAATTGTTAGCTTCTAAACCGAATCTATTTAAGGCAATTTTAGGGTTACAACCTCTCGGCAAACACTTATACTATTTATTAAATAACCATGCACAAATGCGGACCGAAAATTTGTACGCGAAAAATTGATTGCCGCTAAAAGAGGCCGCTTTTGGCGATAATCAATTTTTCGCGTACAAAAACGGACCCAACATAAGTGTTTGCCGAGAGGTTGTAACCCCGAAATTGTTTAAAATAGATCCGCTTTAGCAGCTAATAATTAAAAACGAAAGGTGTCGCTAGTTAGGTATGCTACCCGTCGCCTTAACGAAGATATGTCTACTATGAGACTGAGCAACACTAGAAGCACTAGAGCAACCTATAAATCAAAATCACCGAATGCAGAACACTAATTCACAATTGTAGCATACATCTGGAAAAGCTTCCCTGCACTTTTTTAGAAAGTATAGTTTGGGAGATGGCTAGCTTCATTGGGGGCTTAGAGTGCTAAGCTCCAATGAAGCTAGCCATCTTCGAAACTAAATAATATACTTTCTAAAAAAGTGCAGGGAAGCTTTTAAATAAGTAGCATAGCGGCGATCACAATAGAGGGTGTATCTGTGAACATTTACATTCCTTTAACCACGTGTTCTACCAAGCATTCTGAACAACATTTGTTCAACGACTTTTCGAAATTCGTTGAAAATGTTTTCGACTCCTCATACAAAATGACCAAGCACGTGACCGACTTTGTATGAAAAGTTGAATTTTTTTCATGCGAATTTCCAAAAGTGATAGAACAAATTTGGTTCAAAATGGTTAGTAGAACACGTGGTTAAAGAGATGTAAATGTTCACAGATACACCCTGTATCTTTTCTGAGATCCTGCAGAGCCGCCCGCATCCTTCTGAACGAGAGGTCATAGGTTGGAATCCGACATGCACCTATGGATTTTTCAAATTTATTCGTATATCAAATCAAATCTTTTTCCACAGCCTTCCTCTGGGTCCTGTCCAGAACCAAGACCATGGGAAGTGCTGCCCAGAGCGCCGTCAATGCCTGGTTCGCGGCCAACCCCGCCATTGACCAGTCCCAGTTGGTCCTCATCGACCAGTCCGAAGCAGCTTGCGAGTACACGAGCACCAGCGTCGTTGGCCAAAGACCCCCCCAGAATTAAACGCAAACTTGATCCTGTAGAGTCTAGAGACAATGTTTGTGTTTAATTTCTCTGATTGGCTATTCTCGACGTTAGAATGAATGAACATGAATAAAGAAAACCTTGAAATTAATTTGTCTTGGTCTTTAATTTACAAATTACTACATGATGCAATTGATGAAAATTGAATAACTGAAAAGAATTATGGAATAAGGCGTACATGTTGCTCAGAAACTAAAAGTAATTTAGGCAACGGCCGGTTTTGTATGTTGTGAAAAGGTGTCCAAAATTGTAAGAAGGCTTGGCTTTGACCTGATACAGTTAAAAAAATTACCAATATACCTACTTTGTCACTATACAATTTCTATTCTCATCTATTATAATAGATTCGTTTTCTGGTGCAAAAATAAAAATCGCAGAAAAATAAATTCCAGATTGACATTTCGATGATGACGTCTGTCAACTGTTAGGGTTGACGGTACAAATATATGGTTATGTCAAAGTGACAAGGGACATATGGCGGAGGTTATCAGTTGCAGTATATGGTTCATGTAATTTTTCGCTTGATTAGGCTTGACACACTTATGCTTGATTGGGAATAAAATGAAAAAAATAGTTTCCTGATTTGCACCACGCAATGCTCTATGCTAGTTCCTGGACATGTCCTTTAACCTCAAATAACCTTAACTTCGCATTTTCTAACCAGTTTGTGCGCTGGCACGCCGAGCTCAACCGCATCAGGGGACTCGTCTTAAAAGCTTAGATTAAATCAAAAAAGCGGAAGTTACGCCGCGTTCCTTCAATTAGACAACTGAAAACGGACCTATTTGTTTTGACATACGTTGGAGTCATCAAAAGCGCTACGCGTATGCTTCGCGTCATGTCAAAAGGAGAAAGTAGGATAAAAAAAAACAATTTCTAAATCATTTATTTTTATAACAGTCAAAATAAAAAGCGGTGCGAGGTGACAGGTGACTCACGCTCTGGGTCGTTTCTGGTGCAGAGGCTGGCCATCGCTATTCAGCGTGGTAATGCGGCGAGTGTGATGGGCACCTTTGCGTCGGAGGCGGGCGGGGGTGAGTTGCCTGTTTTTGGCCGTTAGTCAGTGGATGTGTCATTTTGTTGGTTATTTTATTTCATTACTTTTTATTTATATAATTTCATATATAATACATTAATTAATTTTGACATTTTAATTTTGATTGTATTCTAATTTTACAGTCGAAATTATCATAAATGTATTTTTGGTACTATTATAAATTAATATTGAATGTTATACTTACACAACGTTGACATTTCTTCGAATAGGGACAGTCTGTTTCACTTGTGTCTATAAAATCTGAGTGTTGTTTTCGATTATTATGGGATCCATCGTCAGATGATGACATGCTAAGAATGGGATTACCTGGGAACCGTATTATTTAAAAAAAAAAAATTATCTAGTCATCTTCCAGTAGGTACCTACCTAGTTGGGGAACGTGTATAAAAAATGATCCCGAAGAATTGATAACCTCCCCCTTTTTATGAAGTAGGTTAATATAAACAAGAATAAATACTCTGATTAATTAACAATTAATATTTTACAATTATATTTTTAATAATATTTTTATGCTGACGCTATCACTGTGCGACTTAATATCACTTAACTCGTTACACATGGGTATATCGTATATGAGTATTTCTATCTCGTTCGCTCGGCAAAATGGCGATCAAAATATTTTAAAATAACGAAATATCTAGAGAAATTAAAAAATATCTTGTACTTACATGTGAACTGTGATTTCATGAGATTTGTTTTTACGTTTTGAATTATTTCTACAGCGCGTAAAAGCGCACGTAGGCATTTTGATAGCCTTTATTCCACTTAAAACAATTTATGAATATTTTGGGGTGACGCGACCGCTTGGAAGACACTATCTGCGTGCAATTAGGCGCCGGGCACCTAATTTATGCGGTCCACGCGGTATAGACGAGTCACCTAATTCCGCTATTTTGATTTAATCTAAGCTTAAAAGTGAATCTACTCGTAGAATACCTGATTATTTCAATAAATCTCTGTCTATGTCTCAGTAAACCTTTGGTTCATGCAGAAAGGATAATGCTGCGTCAAAAGGAGACTACATCAAGTAGATCACGAAATGAGGTCAATGAATGAGATGTTGTATGAATTTCTATATTTATTAATTCTAATATCCATAACGCTACTTGATACTTTAGCTTCATATTGAGTTTGTGATGTTGTCTGAAATTTAAATCTACAGTTAAAAGCTAATTTGAGTTCAAGATGGTAATTGTGACTATAACCAAGAGTTGATTCTTGTCTTATCTCTGTTATATATACCAATAAGGTAATATTTTGCCATCAATTCAGGTACATACTTCTAGGTATTGAAAATTTTGGCTTTCACCTCATTTTTCATAATAATTCATTACTGTTTGCTTTTATCTTTACACAAAAATAACACCTGATCACTATTAGTTTAAGTGTTATTAGTATGTACATTTCGGTCAACGCATGTTTCAAAGAGTGTGCAGAAAGGTAACTTTTAAATTAACTTGAAAAAATTTGGATCTCATCTCATCTCTCATTCCTGGTTGCTTCCAAAGCAATCACACTTCTTCAGTATCTTACACTGGTGTTACCAGATAATCAATTGTACATCGATTCCGTACGATTATGCAAATGGGGCCTAAATAATCGAATAATTGATTATACTTTCGATGGTATCGATACTATCATACAGAAGATTTCTAAGAAGGAATAATATAAATGATGATTATATCTAGAAATAATTGTAGATTAATACAATAATCGATTATTTCGGCCAAAAATTAAAAATCGTTTTCATCGATACTACAATCGATTTTCAATTATTGGGCAAAACTAGTTTAATAGCTTAATTTTACTCCTTTCGTTTTATCATGATATCAGTGACAGCAGGACAGAGTTATACGCGGGGCACACGTTAGAAAGAGACTAACGTGAAAAATGTATAGATTTCGACATCTGTCACCCATATCATACTAAAGCGAAAGGAGTATAGTTAGTGTTTAGTCACTAAACATGAATTGGATACTACTTACTCGCACAACGCGAGTGTGCGAGTAGACGTGTTATAGTAGCCTATACACGTCTGAACAGCTAGTTAGTGTTAATATACTAAAACACAGCCTTATCAGGCAAAGCCTTGGATTACCACGATCTCCCACGGGCGAATAGCTGTAGGTTGGTGCTACATAGCAGGCCAGGCTTGCCCTATTACCTAACCTGACCCTATTACCTAACCTGACCTAGACTGACCGGATGGCGCAATTGGTAGTGACCCTGCCTCTTACGCCAAAGGTCGTGGGTTCGATCCCCACCCTGGACAAACATTCGTGCGATGAACACTTGTGTTTGTTCGGTGTCTTGGTGTAATATATGTATTTAAGTATATATTTGTGTTCCTCTGTTGTCTGATATCTGTAACACAAGTGCTTAAGCTACTTAGTACGGAATCAGGTCAATGTATGAGATGTTGTGAGCATTATAACCTGATCTCTGTAAATTGATAATTTTAATAAAATAAACATATGCTACTTGCCCGTTTGTTCATAGGTAGGCCGCTCAACATCGACAACTCAGATCAATTTATTTTATACATTGCCGGTGGAACACCAGCTATTCTATACAACGCCTCGGCATTGTATATCAATATAATATATAGGCGGAGACTTATTATTGGCACTGATTTTTCTTATTGATATAAGTTTACTGTATTATTTAGCTGTTAGTCTTCCAAATAATAAATAAATAAATAAAGGCAATCCAAGGCAAAGGATGTAATGGAGAATGTTGACTGAGATAACGGTGCATCATCAATGCGCTCACAGCTGACCGCCGTTGCCCCTAACGCCGTGTCTATCCCTTCCGAGACCATCATCTCCACTTACTGTTTCTTATATTGCCAGTAAAAAATACTAATAGGTAACTTAAAGAGGTTGCTAGGCAGACCCGTCGGTATCCATATTTTATTTATCTTGCTTATCTATGCCTACTTTCTGTGTAAACAAGTGCTGATTTGCATAGTCTTGCAATTAGTAATTCATCAGTATTTTACTTTAAAATTTTATTAGCAATAATTTCAAGGAACTATTTTTTTTATTGAATATCGACCACACCACAAGACAACGTGACTGCAACTCCACCGTTAATGCCACGTGAATTGATTTTTTTTTTGGCTGTGGAACCATAATCTTCTTAATTCTTTTTTCTCTGCACGACCATTAGAGTCACAAGTACGCTGCCAACCTTTAAATCCCCTTTTCCCCATTTTTACCAGAGAAGCTTCCCTCACTTACTTGGCGAAACAGCACAGTCGATGCCTCACACCAATTTAGTGTGAGCCCGTAGTATCACTCCGATCAAGCCAGGCCATTCATGCCGAAGTGCGGCATAGAGAATGCACTTAGTTTAGACTGACAGAAAACAGAAACTTTTTGGAGTAAATTAGAAAACCTTTATTATTTTTTTTCTTTTATGTGATAGGTGGCAGACGAGTAGACAGGTCACCTGATGGAAAGCGATTGCCGGCGCTGTTGCACAGTGTAAAAAGTCTGACATTTTTTATTTTCGTTTAAAGCTAAGAAATATAGGGTATTGACCTTTGAGCTACTAATTTCAAGATTATAACGTGAGTGTAGATAAAATAATTTATCTGAATAACATAATCCCTTGAAAATCGAACGTTCCATCATAGTATATTATAATACACGCAGGATCACACCAATTCAGTGCACAAGCAGAGCTCGCGGAACGCAGAGGCATAGAAGACTTACTTTGCTTTAAAATAAATTCTACTTTCAAATTTTCAAAATGCTTTGCGTATTCATCGTAGCTATGGCCGTTGCCGTCGCCAGTGCTGCCGTTGTAGGAACCGGTCCCTGCCCGAGCATCACGCCAGTTCAGAACTTCGACCTCTCTGCTGTAAGTTTGGTTTTTTTTTATATATATAGAAAGGCCAATCAGGATGACATCACTCCGCCTGATGGTAAGCGGCCGTGAAATCCAAATATGAGGCTGACAGGCATAAAAGAACTAGCAAAATATAAGCAAAATATAAATAATAATTGAGTCTGCCATGCTCACCCTGAGGGCTTGCTGAAATGCCGCTTCACGCCCCGCCTAAAAGACGAAGGTGGATATGAAGGTTGATTTTATAAACTGTTTTACTTGTCTTCTGTGTACTAAGGTAATGGATGAGATTTACATATTGGGACCTTGGGGAGATGAATCTAAGAAATGAAATAGTAATAGTCGTTCATTAGTTATAAGTGGTGTAGGTAACCGTCACGACTTTCGTTCACTCGTACTCGTATAATAAATATTGTAAAAGTTACTAAATCATTCTGCTATGCGAGCCAACATGAATCTAAGAAATTAAATAGAATGAAAATCAGTGTAGTCGTTCTTTATTTATAAGTGGTGTAGGTAACCGTCACGACTGTCGTTCACTCGTACTCGTATAATAAATATTGTAAAAATTACTAAATCATACTGCTATGCGAGCCAACATGAATCTAAGAAATTAAATAGAATGAAAATCAGTGTAGTCGTTCTTTATTTATAAGTGGTGTAGGTAAACGTCACGACTTTCTTTCACTCGTATAATAAATATTGTAAAAATTACTAAATCATTCTGCTATGCGAGCCAAAATGAATCTAAGAAATTTAATAGAATGAAAATCAGCGTATTCGTTCTTTATTTATAAGTGGTGTAGGTAACCGTCACGACTTTCTTTCACTCGTATAATAAATATTGTAAAAATTACTCAGCTTAAGGTATGCTACAGCAACAGCAGAAGCAACTGCACATATTTTGCAGTTTGTAGGTCTTATTCCGTGGAGCGTAAGAGCGAATAGTGTGCATCAACTTTTGCTATGTGTACTGTAATGGTACCTAGAGTCCGCACTACAAAAGGCGGCAAAACACGGAACTAAAATTTTAGATTCCTCGTGTCTATTAACATAAAGCTCTAAGAAAGTTGGAGGCGACTGAACCGTGCTTTTCACGGGACTACTTTGGTGGCGCGAACTCCATGCTCATTTATATTTTCATTGTTCCAGTACACAGGGACCTGGTACCAGATCGCCAAGTTCCCGAACATTTTTGATGTGGGTGGCACCTGCAACAAGGCAGAGTACACACTTGGCCAAAACGGCGGGATTACCGTGAAGAACTCAAACGTGGTCGATGGAAAGTTGCTGTATGTTGAGGGAACTGGGAGATTCGCTGATGACGCCAACGGCAGCGGCAAACTGGTTGTCACACTGACCGTTGCAGGTTTGTTTTAAAACGAATTTAGTAAAGAACATTATAATTTATGTGTATAACTTACAAATAAGTTGACAAATTAGGTACTACTCGTACATGTTTAGCCTTTCCAGGCATCCATTTGTATGCCTTTTTATAAGGCATTATAAATTAAGAAAAAATAATCATGAAATGCATGGTAAAAAAAATTTAAACGGATTTTAAAAAAAAAGTGAAGGTTCTCAATTCGTCGGGATCTTTTTACAATATTCCCATAAAGTGCAAAACGTTAACGCGGTGTCAAATGAATAAGGTTCATTAGGTTAATATATCTAACAAAAAAAAACACGAGTTATAAATTTATAAAAAAACGTTTCGTTAACATTTCTAACAACCTTATTAGCTAGATTAACTACAAGTTAATCAGCATTAACATAGATTAACTACAGCATTTTAAACTATAACATCCAATGACTTTACGTTAATTGGGTTAAAGCTGCTGACGAGGCCTTACTTTTTTTCAGGTCAATCTCAAGACCAGAACCTGCAGGTAGTCGCTACTGACTACTCGAACTACTCTATATCCTACAATTGCAGATATGACGCTACGTCTAACCAGAGCAGCAGTATGTATATTAATCTATTTATCAGATAATTCCTACAGACAGCGGCGACGGTTACAGGTAATCCGAAAACATGATACGCTTGCACGATGTAATTCACACCTAACGCCATCTTTTGGTATAAAGTTGATCTAATGTCCCGAAACGAAGTGAGAGCTGGGCCACATACATCTGGGAGAGCATATTCTAGGTCCTGATGAAGCTAGGGATAAACTGGTCGCATTGATACTGGTCTGAAAAGGACCTGCAGAGCCACCCGTCCGCAGTCCTCTTGAATGTTGGTGTAATTAGAGCATGCACCTCTGGATTATCCAATTCTATGTGTAGGTATATGTTTTTCTACCATTTGCGTAGCGGTGAGGATAAACATCGTGACCAAACCTACACGTTTTGGATAGTTTCCCCACTTAAGTAATTGTTTAACCCCATTTTAAGTTTTGACTTCTCAAAAACTGAATCATGATCCAACCGTTCCTCGGGCTCCAAAGCGACAACATTGGATGCAACTGGGAAAACAACATACTGAGATGATAATTAGACTCATATTTACTGTTGGTTCTGATATCTGTAACACAGGTGCTTGAGCTACCTATCCCGGAGTCATATTAATATATGTGATGCTGTGAAATATTTATTTTTTATGGTCTTTGGATGAGACACTTTTTTGGTACAGGATTCTGATCAAATTTACTCTCGCCCACTATCAATCATTATTAATGACACAAATATTTTTCCGCAGCCTTCCTCTGGGTCCTGTCCAGAACCAAAACCCTGGATTGTGATGCCCAGGACGCCGTCGATGCCTGGTTTGCTGCCAACCCCGCCATCGACCAGTTCCAGTTGGTGAATGCCGACCAGTCCGAAGAGGCTTGCGAGTACACGAGTACCGGCCCCGTCACCCAAAGGCCCACCCCGAATTGAACGCTGATATTAATTACAGGCCGTTGTATCATTGTACACAATGTATATAAAATACTGAATTGTAATCGTATAAAGTGTTGTGATGTCCAAAATAATACATATTTCTTTCTTTCTTTCTTTCTTTTAAATTTGTTTAATTTTTCAAATTGAGTGGTCTAGTCATTGCTCATCTCGACACGAATAAAGAAAGCATACGAAGCACTTACTCGGCGAAACAGCACAGACGATGTCTCACATCAGTTTTGTATAGACGGTAGTATCACTCCGATCGAGCCAGGCCATTCATGCTAAAGTGCGGCTCTCCCATGGTTAATACGAGTGTATGGCATAGAAAATGCGCTTAATTTAGGCTGACAGAAAACTGAAACTTCGAAACTTTTTGGAGTAAATAAGAAAACCTTTTTTAAAATATGCAGCTTGTTTCATTTCGAATGTTTAAGTTTCCTACTGCATGTAGAATAGTTTATAAGAGAACATACACAGTTAGTTATGTGCATTCTCATACACTAGCTCATCTACACTCTAATTTTAGTCTTTAAAGTAAGAAATTAAAGGGAAAAGCTTTAACTTCTTTGGCAGTATGATTAGTAAAACTTGTTCTCACCGCCATACTTGAATAAAAAAAATACTGTTCACAATGTGAAAAGTCGGATATTTTTTTTAATTTCTTAAAAGCTAAGAGGGATAGGGTATTGACCTTTGCGCTATTAATTTTAGGATTTTACTGTGAGTTTAGACAAAATTTGTCTCAAAGAAATAATCCCTTAATTGTGCGTTCCATCATACTATACGTACACCAAAAATGTAATAATAAGTCAGCATTTCCCGCAGCAGAGATACATAATAATAAACGTTTCGAGAAAGAAAAAATGTCAGCAAAATTAATAATAATATCCTCCAACCGATTACGGCTGCAGCGACCAATCTCAACGATCCATCCAGCCATGTGTACTCAGGATATATTATAGGTAAGTGCTCAAGTGTGTGCGCAAACACAAGTGCACTCTCTATTCCCTTACCCTCATATACCGATGGGACACTACTGTGACCCAACCGAAGAGGGATCGGGCACAGGACCAACGACTTAACAGCTTCACTTGCTTTTTGACGCACGGTGTACAAGACCGCCAAACTTAGGTACAAATTTCTGGCACGACCCGGGGAACGAACCCAGGACCTCTTGCGCAGCCGTCCCTTTAAAGTTCGACCCACTAACCACTGCGTCATCGAGGCAGTCAAAAACCAAAAAGGTATATAAGATACGCAGGATCGCACCACTTCAGTGCACAAGCAGAGCTCGCGGAACGCAGAGGCATAGAAGACTTACTTTGCTTTAAAATAAATTCCTTTTTTAAATTTTCAAAATGCTTCGCGTATTCGTCGTAGCTATGGCCGTTGCCGTCGCCAGCGCTGTCGTTGTAGAAACCGGTCCCTGCCCGATCATCACGCCAGTTCAGAACTTCGACCTCCCTGCTGTAAGTTTGGTTGATTTTATAAACTTTTTTACTTGTCTACTGTGAACGAAGGTAATGGATAAGATTTCCATATTCGGGCCTAAGTTAGGTTAGGTAAATGCTTGATCGGGGGACGACATAACTGGGTGTCCTGGTAGGTCGTACAGCGTGTATTGCGCCAGATAGGGGTGAAGCGGCGAGCGCGATTAGCGGTACTGTCTAGTCCCGTCTGTGGGGTTTCCGACCGCGATTGCGCGGAGATGGACACCCCAGGGGTTTTGGTTAGGGTTTGAGTCCCACACACCACCTTGTACTACAGCCATACTTAGTTCATAGTTTTTGTTTGAAATATTATTTTGATGCCTTAGATTTATTGTTAGTTGGTTTCTACCTTTTCATTGACATTAAAGATCTTTTTACTTTTACTTTTTACTTTACTTGTTCCCTACATGTAGCAAGGTGACGGCCATGATGGTTTCCCCTTGGAAAAAAAAGAAGCTAAATGCTTGATTACAGGGCGAGCTTAAATATTTGTATTTGAAAAATTATGGTCGTGTTAATTTAAAATATCATAAAGTGTGTACACTTTTAAAGAATGTTATAATATTTATAATAATAAGAAAAAGATTGGTAGCTGCACCAGTGAGGGTACCAGAGGCCCAATACGGGGAAAGGGGATTTAAAGGTTGCCAGCGTACTTGTGACTCCAGTAGGGTCAAGGGTGTCGATGGGCGGCGGCAATCGCTTATAATCAGGTGATCCGTCTGTTTTCTGCCACCTATCACATAAAAAAAGATGTGTTTTCTTATTTTACCTGAAGTAGTCATAACCATATGTCATGTCTACTGAAATTTGAAGACACCTATATTGGAGTAATTACAAGGGACCCCGCCGAACTACGTTCCGCCCAATTTTTACTTCCTTGCTTTTAAATTTTATTATTTATTCTGCTATGCGACCCAAGAGGAGTTCCAAGAAATTTAATAACATTATAATGAGTCTAGTCGTTCTTAAGTTAAAGTGGTATATGTAACTACGGCTTTCTTTCACTCGTATAATAAATATTGTAAAAATTACTCTGCTTAACGTATGATACAGCAACAGCAGAAGCAACTGCACATATTTTGCAGTTTGTAGTTCTTATTCCGTGGAGCGTAAGAGCGAATAGTGTGCATCAACTTTTGCTGTTGACTGTATCTAGAGTCTGCACCACAAAAGGAGCCCGACGGCAAAATGCAGAACTGAAATTTTAGATTCCTTTTGTCTATTAAAAAAAAGTTAAAAAAAAGTTGATGGCGACTGAACCGTGCTTTCCAGTGGACTTCTCTATGCTCTATGCTCATTTAGGTGATCATTATTCCAGTACACAGGGACCTGGTACCAGATCGCCAAGTTCCCGAACATTTTCGAATTGGGCGGCACCTGCAACAAGGCAGAGTACACACTCGGCCAAAACGGCGGTATTACCGTGAAGAACTCAAACGTGGTCGATGGAAAATTGCTGTATGTTGAGGGAACTGGGAGATTCGCTGATGACGCCAACGGCAGCGGCAAACTGGTTGTCGCTCTGACCGTTGCAGGTTAGTCTTAAAATGTATTTAGAATAGAACATAATAATTTATTAAAATAATTATTTACGGGATTTCTACCATGTACCTTATTTTTTCTACCATGTACATTGGATAAGATAAGTTAAGAAAAAATATATTGACCACAACACATTATACATAGAACAAAACAGAGAAAACAAGGTACAGAGACAAAAAATTGCGGCCAACAAGGCTCAGCCTCAGCATATGATGCAACTGCCGCAAACAGCAGCTACAGCGCTGGTTTTCAGGATGGACCTTGGGTGACTCCTTTGCTTTGAAAAAAATAGTACTCAAGATTAACTAACAAACTAGGTTGGCGCAGCGACCCAAAGTGAGCCTTGGCCTCCGATAATAAGAGTCTCCATCTAGGCAGGTCCTGCGCCACCTCCTGCCAGTCATCCGCTATAAGTGTACGCCAATCCTTTTCGACCACGTCTCTCCATCAGTACTTTGGACGGCAACTGGCCTTGGACCATTTGGCCGTCCCAGGTACGCTGTTTTTACTGCACGGTCCTCTCCCATTCTCTCGAGGTGGCCGAGCCAGCGAAGTCGATGTGCTTATTGAGATTAGTTTAGTAAAGATTGACATGGAATAAAAAGAAGTAAAATAAAATAAAAAATTACATATGCAAAACAAAGATATAATAACACCATGGCGCTTGCAACAGTGCCGAAATATTGGAAACTTAACAGTATGGCAGAATACCCGTAAATATTCTAATGTTAGTGACCATGAAAGATTAAAATAATATAATAATTTATTTAAATAATTTACAAACAAGTTGACAAATGAAGAACTACATATTTAGCCTTACCATGCATACATTGTATGCCTTTTTAAGGCATTATAATTAAATTAAATTAAGAAAGAACAATCATTAAATGTATAGTAAAAAAAATTGAACGGATTTCGAAAAAAGAGAGGGTTCTCAATTCGTCGGGATCTTTTAACAATATTTACTTCATTCTCTTAAGTGAAGTGCAAAACGTTAACACGGTATCAAATCAATTAAGTTAATTAGATTAATATCAAACAAAAAAGCAAAAGTAATCTATTAAAAAAAAAACATTTTGTTAAAATTTATAACAAACTTATCAGATGGATTAACTTGTATATTTTAAAGTATAACATCCAGTGACTTTCCGTTAATGGGGTTAAAGTTGCTGACGAGGACTTACTTTTTTTCAGGTCAATCTCAAGACCAGAACCTGCAGGTAGTCGCTACTGACTACTCAAACTACTCTATATCCTACAATTGCAGATATGACGCTACGTCTAACCAGAGCAGCAGTATGTATCTTCTTTAAATATTAATCTATTTATCAGATAATTCCTAGAGACAGCGGCAACGCTTACAGGTAATCCGAAAACATGATAGACTTGCACGATGTAATTCACACCTAACGCCATCTTTTGGTATAAAGTTGATCTAATGTCCCGAAACGAAGTGAGAGCTGGGCCACATACATCTGGGAGAGCATGTTCTAAGTCCTGATGAAGCTAGGGATAAGCTGGTCGCATTGATACTGGTCTGAAAAGGACCTGCAGAGCCGTCCGTCCACAGTCCTGTTGAATATTGGTGTAATTAGAGCATGCACCTCTGGATTATCCAATTCTATGTGTAGCTATCTATTTTTCTACCATTTGCGTAGCGGTGTGGGTAAACATCGTGACAAAACCTACACGTTTTGGATAGTTTCCCCGCTTAAGTAAATGGTTGCGAAAATCAGAAGGCAGTAACCCTATTTAATTTTTGGCTTCTCAAATACTGAATCATGATCCAACCGTTCCTCGGGCTACAAAGCGACAACATTGGATGCAACTGGGAAAACAATACCCTAGGATGATAATTAGACTCATATTTACTGTTGGTTCTGATATCTGTCACACAGGTGCTTGAGCTACCTATCCCGGAGTCATATAAATATATGTGATGCTGTGAAATATTTATATTTATTTTTATGGCCTTTGGATGAGGCACTTTTTTGGTACAGGATTCTGATCAAATTTACTCTCGCCCACTATCAATCATTATTAATGACAGAAATATTTTTCCGCAGCCTTCCTCTGGGTCCTGTCCAGAACCAAAACCCTGGATTGTGATGCCCAGGACGCCGTCGATGCCTGGTTTGCGGCCAACCCCGCCATCGACCAGTCCCAGTTGGTGAATGCCGACCAGTCCGAAGAGGCTTGCGAGTACACGAGTACCGGCCCCGTCACCCAAAGGCCCACCCCGAATTGAACGCTGATATTAATTACAGGCGATTGTATCATTGTACACAATGTATATTAAATACTGATTTGTACTCGTATATAGTGTTGTGATGTCCAAAATAATACATATTTCTTTCTTTCTTTCTTTCTTTCAAATTTGTTTAATTTTTCAAATTGAGTGGTCTAGTCATTGCTCATCTCGACACGAATAAATAAAGCATACGAAGCACTTACTCGGCGAAACAGCACAGACGATGTCTCACATCAGTTTTGTATAGACGGTAGTATCACTCCGATCGAGCCAGGCAATTCATGCTAAAGTGCGGCTCTCCCATGGTTAATACGACTGTATGGCATAGAGAATGCGCTTAATTTAGGCTGACAGAAAACTGAAACTTCGAAACTTTTTGGAGTAAATAAAAAAACCTTTCTTAAAATATGCAGCTTGTTTCATTTCGAATGTTTAAGTTTCCTACTGCATGTAGAATAGTTTATAAGAGAACATACACAGTTAGTTATGTGCAGTCTTATACACTAGCTCATGTACACTCTAATTTTAGTCTTTAAAGTAAGAAATTAAAGGGAAAAGCTTTAACTTCTTTGGCAGTATGATTAGTAAAACTTGTTCTCACCGCCATACTTGAAAAAAAAATACTGTTCACAATGTGAAAAGTCGGATATTTTTTTTTATTTCTTAAAAGCTAAGAAGGATAGGGTATTGACCTCTGCGCTATTAATTTTAGGATTTTACTGTGAGTTTAGACAAAATTTGTCTCAAAGAAATAATCCCTTAATTGTGCGTTCCATCATACTATACGTACACAAAAAATGTAATAATAAGTAGCATTTCCCGCAGCAGAGATACATAATAATAAACGTTTCGAGAAAGAAAAAATGTCAGCAAAATTAATAATAATATCCTCCAACCGATTACGGCTGCAGCGACCAATCTCAACGATCAGCCATGTGTACTCAGGATATATTATAGGTAAGTGCTCAAGTGTGTGCGCAAACACAAGTGCACTCTCTATTCCCTTACCCTCATATACCGATGGGACACTACTGTGACCCAACCGAAAGGGAAAAAGAGGGATCGGGCACAGGACCAACGACTTAACAGCTTCACTTGCTTTTTGACGCACGGTGTACAAGACCGCCAATTTCCAGACTCCGGGTTGCCACCAAGAATTTCTTACCGAAAACTTAGGTACAAATTTCTGGCACGACCCGGGGAACGAACCGAGGACCTCTTGCGCAGCCGTCCCTTTAAAGTTCGACCCACTAACCACTGCGTCATCGAGGCAGTCAAAAACCAAAAAGGTATATAAGATACGCAGGATCGCACCACTTCAGTGCACAAGCAGAGCTCGCGGAACGCAGAGGCATAGAAGACTTACTTTGCTTTAAAAGTTTAAAATAAATTCCTTTTTTAAATTTTCAAAATGCTTCGCGTATTCGTCGTAGCTATGGCCGTTGCCGTCGCCAGCGCTGTCGTTGTAGAAACCGGTCCCTGCCCGATCATCACGCCAGTTCAGAACTTCGACCTCCCTGCTGTAAGTTTGGTTGATTTTATAAACTTTTTTACTTGTCTACTGTGAACGAAGGTAATGGATGAGATTTCCATATTCGGGCCTAAGTTAGGTTAGGTAAATGCTTGATCGGGGGACGACATAACTGGGTGTCCTGGTAGGTCGTACAGCGTGTATTGCGCCAGATAGGGGTGAAGCGGCGAGCGCGATTAGCGGTACTGTCTAGTCCCGGCTGTGGGGTTTCCGACCGCGATTGCGCGGAGATGGACGCCCCAGGGGTTTTGGTTAGGGTTTGAGTCCCACACACCACCTTGTACTACAGCCATACTTAGTTCATAGTTTTTGTTTCAAATATTATTTTGATGCCTTAGATTTATTGTTAGTTGGTTTCTACCTTTTTATTGACATTAAAGATCTTTTTACTTTTACTTTTTACTTAACTTGTTCCCTACATGTAGCAAGATGACAGCCATGATGGTTTCCCCTGGGAAAAAACCGGCCAAGTGCGAGTTGGACTCGCGCACCGAGGGTGCCGTATAAACCTGCAAGGTTTACAAAGTTCGTTCATTACGACAATCGAGTCATAACTATGGTATTTTTATTACAAAATGAAATTCATAACATTACAATGGTAAAAGATGAAGGAGCATAAATTTAAGACATTCATCTCTTTATCGTTTAAGTAATCCTTTATTTTATATTAACATATATCATTTATCTATAATATAACTGAAACACTTATACTAGCCTTGCAGCGGACTTGCGAAAGTTCTTTTATTAAGTTTCAAAATATGCGGTATCAATGGTTGTACTTTTGCGTTTTTGCGTTGACTTAGAATTTTTTTTTCACGGGTTAAAGGCAATTTGATCTAAGTATTTGATATGAATTTCAACTTGATAGCTCTACGCGTTCATGAGGAAAAAAGTATTAAGTTTATATTTATTAAAAAATATATATTTTGTAATGTAACTAAAAATTTAAGGTTTTCGGAATTTTTCCTTTATGTGTGTTATAAAACGTTGCTTCATGCCAAATTTCAAGATTCTAGGTCGACTGGAAGTACCCTTTAGGTTTTGATTCCCTTGCGAGTACTTGCGAGTTTCAAAATATGCAGCTTAAATTGCTGTTTCTTTTGATTGCGTTGACATAGAAGTTTGATTTTGTTACAGCTTAAAGGTATTATAGACCTGAGTATTTGGTATGAATTTCTATTTAATACCTCTACGCGTTTATGAGGAAATGGGTAGTAAGTTTAAAATTATTAAAAAAATATATATTATGTGATATAACTAAAAATTTATGGTTTTCGTAATTTTTCCTTTATCTATGCTATAAGACGTTGCTTCCTACCAAATTTCAAGATTCTGAGTTCATGGGAAGCACCCTGTAGGTTTTGATTCCCTTGCAAGTGTCGAAAATTTGCGGCATAAACGGCTGTATGTTTTGATTGCGTTGGCTTAGAAGTTTGATTTTTTCACAGCTTCAAGGGACAGTAGACCTGAGTAATTGATATAAATTTCAGCTTCATACCTCCACGCGTTCCTGAGAAAAAGGGTCTTGACAGACGGACGGACGGACGGACAACAAAGTGATCCTATAAGGGTTCCGTTTTTTCCTTTTGAGGTACGGAACCCTAAAAAAGAGCTAAATGCTTGATTACAAGGCAAGCTTAAATATTTGTATTTGAAAAATTATGGCCGTGTTAATTTAAAATATCATAAAGTGTGTACACTTTTAAAAAATGTTATAATGTTTATAATAATTAGAAAAAAAATGGTAGCTGCACCAGTGAGGGTACCCGAGGCCCAAAACGGGGAAAGGGGATTTAAAGGTTGCCAGCGTACTTGTGACTCCAGTAGGGTCAAGGGTGTCGATGGGCGGCGGCAATCGCTTATCATCAGGTGATCCGTCTGCTCGTCTGCCACCTATCACATAAAAAAAGAAGATGTGTTTTCTTATTTTGCCTGAAGTAGTCATAACCATATGTCATGACTACTTAAATATTAAGACAACTATATTGGTGTAACTATAAGGGACCCCGCCGAACTTCGTTCCGCCCAATTTTTACTTCCTTGTTTTTAAATTTTATTATTTATTCTGCTATGCGACCCAAGATGAATCCAAGAAATTTAATAACATTATAATCAGTCTAGTCGTTCTTAAGTTAAAGTGGTATATGTAACTACGGCTTTCTTTCACTCGTATAAGTAAATATTGTAAAAATTACTCTGCTTAACGTATGATACAGCAACAGCAGAAGCAACTGCACATATTTTGCAGTTTGTAGTTCTTATTCCGTGGAGCGTAAGAGCGAATAGTGTGCATCAACTTTTGCTGTTGACTGTATCTAGAGTCTGCACCACAAAAGGAGTCCAACGGCAAAATACAGATCTAAAATTTTAGATTCCTTGTGTCTATTAAAGAAAAGCTCAAAAAAGTTGATGGCGATTGAACCGCGTTTTTCAGTGGACTTCTCTATGCTCTATGCTCATTTAGGTGATCATTGTTCCAGTACACAGGGACCTGGTACCAGATCGCCAAGTTCCCGAACATTTTCGAATTGGGCGGCACCTGCAACAAGGCAGAGTACACACTCGGCCAAAACGGTGGAATTACCGTGAAGAACTCAAACGTGGTCGATGGAAAATTGCTGTATGTTGAGGGAACTGGGAGATTCGCTGATGACGCCAACGGCAGCGGCAAACTGGTTGTCGCTCTGACCGTTGCAGGTTAGTCTTAAAATGAATTTAGAATAGAACATAATTATTTATTAAAATAATTATTTACGGGATTTCTACCATGTACCTTATATTTTCTAACATGTACCATGGATAAGATAAGATCAGTTAAGAAAAAAAATATTGACCACAACATATTATACATAGAACAAAACAGAGAAAACAAGGTACAGCGACAAAATATTGCGGCCAACAAGGCTCAGTCTCAGCATATGATGCAACTGCCGCAAACAGCAGCTACAGCGCTGGTTTTCAGGATGGACCTTGGGTGACTCCTTTGCTTTGAAAAAAATAGTACTCAAGATTAACTAACAAACTAGGTTGGCGCAGCGACCCAAAGTGAGCCTTGGGATCCGATAATAAGAGTCTCCATCTAGGCCGGTCCTGCGCCACCTCCTGCCAGTCATCCGCCAGAAATGTACGCAAATCCTTTTCGACCACGTCTCTCCATCAGTACCTTGGACGGCAACTCACCTTCGACCATTTGGCCGTCCCAGGTACGCTGTTTTTACTTCACGGTCCTCTCCCATTCTCTCGAGGTGGCCGAGCCAGCGAAGTCGATGTGCTTATTGAGATTAGTTTAGTAAAGATTGACATGCAATAAAAACAAGTAAAATAAAATGAAAAATTACATATACAAAACAAGGATATAATAACACCATGGCACTTGCAACAGTGCCGAAATATTGGAAACTTAACAGTATGGCAGAACACCCGTAAATAACCGACCATGAAAGTTTAAAACAATATAATAATTTATTTAAATAATTTACAAACAAGTTGACAAATGAAGTACTACATATTTAGCCTTACCATGCATACATTGTATGCCTTTTTAAGGCATTATAATTAAATTAAATTAAGAAAGAACAATCATTAAATGTATAGTAAAAAAAATTGAACGGATTTCGAAAAAAGAGAGGGTTCTCAATTCGTCGGGATCTTTTTACAATATTTACTTCATTCTCTTAAGTAAAGTGCAAAACGTTAACACGGTGTCAAATAAATTAAGTTAATTAGATTAATATAAAAAAAAAGCAAAAGTAATTTATTTAAAAAAAACATTTCGTTAACATTTATAACAAACTTATCAGATGGATTAACTTGTATATTTTAAAGTATAACATCCAGTGACTTTCCGTTATTGGGGTTAAAGTTGCTAACGAGGCCTTACTTTTTTTTCAGGTCAATCTCAGGACCAGAACCTGCAGGTAGTCGCTACTGACTACTCGAGCTACTCTATATCCTACAATTGCAGATATGACGCTACGTCTAACCAGAGCAGCAGTATGTATCTTCTTTAAATATTAATCTATTTATCAGATAATTCCTACAGACAGCGGCAACGCTTACAGGTAATCCGAAAACACGATACGCTTGCACGATGTAATTCACACCTAACGCCATCTTTTGGTATAAAGTTGATCTAATGTCCCGAAACGAAGTGAGAGCTGGGCCACATACATCTGGGAGAGCATATTCTAGGTCCTGATGAAGCTAGGGATAAACTGGTCGCATTGATACGGGTCTGAAAAGGACCTGCAGAGCCGCCCGTCCGCAGTCCTCTTGAATGTTGGTGTAATTAGAGCATGCACCTCTGGATTATCTAATTCTATGTGTAGGTATCTATTTTTCTACCGTTCGCGTAGCGGTGAGGGTAAACATCGTGATAAAACCTACACGTTTTGGATAGTTTCCCCACTTAAGTAAATGGTTGCGAAAATCAGATGGCAGAAGAGAGGCGGAAGTTTTGGCTTCTCAAATACTGAATCATGATCCAACCTTTCCTCGGGCTACAAAGCGACAACATTGGATGCAACTGGGAAAGCAACACACTGAGATGATAATTAGACTCATATTTACTGTTGGTTCTGATATCTGTAACACAGGTGCTTGAGCTACCTATCCCGGAGTCATATTAATATATGTGATGCTGTGAAATATTTATTTTTATGGTCTTTGGATGAGGCACTTTTTTGGTACAGGATTCTGATCAAATTAACTCTCGCCCACTATCAATCATTATTAATGACACAAATATTTTTCCGCAGCCTTCCTCTGGGTGCTGTCCAGAACCAAAACCCTGGATTGTGATGCCCAGGACGCCGTCGATGCCTGGTTTGCTGCCAACCCCGCCATCGACCAGTCCCAGTTAGTGTATACCGACCAGTCCGAAGAGGCTTGCGAGTACACGAGTACGGGCCCCGTCACCCAAAGGCCAACTCAGAATTAAACGCAGACAATAATTACTTGTATCATTGTAAACAATGTATATGAAACATGTTTAATTTTTCAAATTAATTCGTCTAGTCGTTACTCATCTCGACCCGAATAAAGAAAGCATGAATCAATTTTCTGTAAGTCTTTAATTGACAAAGAACAAAGGCAAGAGCCCATTATCCAAATAGGAGAGGTGTGATATTGATTTTTTGGTATTTTATACTCGACACTTGGGTACTTATTTTCCAGAAATTAAAGATTTTGTCTATTTTGTTGAACTTATCAGACTGGTGACGCGGGTTTCTATGGGTGGCGGCAATCGCTAACCATGAGGAGATCCGTCTGCTCGTCTGCTAGTCACATAAAAAAAACGAAATAAAAATAAAGTTTTATTTTTATTGAATAAATTGTCTAAGTCATTGAATATGTACTGTAACAATATCAATAACTAAGGGCCCTTTACATTCCACCTCTTTATTATTTCTTTCTTTTTCAACATATTATCTTCTGTTAAAACGCCATGTCAATGCGTGTCAATGTAAGTCGTTGCCTATCAATAAGGTAATAGTGTTATACTATAACCTTCTTGTTGTTTATGGTCGAAGCAAAATAAAATTCAACAGCTGTCTGTTGAATTTTCGCTTTCAAATGTGTCAAAATGATAATTGACGTTTCAAGCGTTATGTGTTACACTAGTGCGATGAATACTTGTGTTTGTTCGGTGTGTGGGTGTAATATATGTATTTAAGTATATATTTGTGTTCCTCTGTTGTCTGATATCTGTAACAGAAGTGCTTAAGCTACTTAGTGCGGAATCAGGTCAATGTATGAGATTTTGTGAGAATTATAAAAAGAAATAAAAAAATAATTATGTTGCACTATATTAGGTCCTAGCAAGGTTATGAAAATGTTATTCTAACTAAATCTTTGGTTAATTCTGGTTAATGCCGTTTTTTGCGTTTTGTTACAGGTTTTGTTATCCATATTTTATTGTTATTTTTAAACGTATTTATTCGCTAATTAGAGATCGCGAACGTGTTGCCGGCCTATTTTTAAGAAAAAAGTACGCTCTTCTTTAGAAGGTCCCTAAGTCACAGCCTTCGAGCTAAACCGTTCCACAGTAGAAAGTTCTGCGAGAAACTTACTGTATTAGACCGCCATTGCGCCATCCATGGAAATGATGGGGATGGAATGACAATCGCTTGTGAGTCGTTCGATGTAAGAATTCAGCTGCAGGGAGCAGATTAAACAGTTCCTCAGAGCACTTCCCATGATAGATGCGCTATACTTACAATGCTGAGCACATGTAACGTTACAATATTCTGTTTCACAAACCAAAAAGTAGGCAACTTACACGTAAGTTGCAGCAGCCGCGACTGACATGATTTAATGGTTTTCATTTCATTTAAGTTTTGAGGTAGAACGACCAAATTTCTAACTAAAGTTTATTCTTTATTAACTTAAAAATAATATAATATCTAGTTTACTTATCCAAAAAGCGCATATCTTTGTTTGAGTTTTAACACCATGTTACTATTTTTATCAACTTTTCAAGAAAGCCAAAAAACTGATTGTGGCCGCAATTTTTTTTATGTGATAGGTGGCAGACGAGCAGACGGATCACCTGATGATAAGCGATTTCATGGTGACTTTTATAGCGTAGATCATTTGATGATTTCAGTCTTATACTTTTCGGTAATTTTTAAGGTTTTTAATGGTCGTATCACGATTCTAATTGGCCGAAACGAGCTTAAACGACAATTTTATGGGAATATAGGCAACATTGGAACATATTCCTTTATCTTACTAAAGATTTGCGCGTAACAAACAAAATCTTTTATTATTAAAATTGCTAGCATTCTCTGTTTTTCACAAAAAAAAGTAATTATTTCTCCATTTATTCCGGCAACTTATTCAGTACACGTCACGTCGCGACGCGAGTCGGTCGCTCGCAACTGGCGTGGCGCGTCGCGCATTTACAAACTTCGGTGTATGTTTCAATGATTTTTTATTTCACTACAGTTTTGAGAAAAACGAATATACTCGTAATTACTATCTAATTTAACGTTAGAATACTCTGTTTTACAACCCAAATCGCGGGCAATTCAAATTTACACAGGCAACTTGTTGCGTCGTAGCAATAGCATCACACACTACTGACGCAGTGCGTCGCGAGTAGGTACATGCACCTACGTCGTAAGATTCAATGCCTTCATTTTAATATTTGAGTGAGTACAATGAAGAATATTCATAACTCGCTTAAGAACATTAGAATTATCTGTTATACAAATCAAAAAGCGAAAAAGTAAGTAATTCTTTACTAACATAAGGAACTTGTTCGCGTCGCGTCGGTCGCAGGCGTGACTGACGCGTTGCGTCGCGCAGATCGCACATGATTCAATAACTTTCTTTGTACTTCAGTTCTTGAATGAAAATGTTAGGAGTAAATAACTTAGTCACATTTAAGAACATTATTTCTCTATAAAACAAGCCAAACGCACATAATTCTACATTTATACATGCAACTTGTTCTTGTGACGTCAGTCGCACGTGCGACTGACTGCAGCGCAGGTTTCAATGTCTTTTTTAATTTCAGTTATTAAATAAGAACGTTAAGAGTAAATCAGTTAGTAGCATAAGAACGTTAGTTCTCTGTAATACAAGCCAAAAAGCAAATAATTCGTCATTTACATGGGCAACTTGTTCACGCTGCGACGCGCGCACATTGCAGGGCATGATTAAATGTATTTTTTAAGAACTTTAAGAGTAAATTACTTAGTAGCATAAGAACGTTAGTTCTCTGTAATACAAGCCAAAAAAACAAGTAATTCGTCATTCACATGGGCAACTTGTTCACGCTGCGTCGCGCGGACATTGCGGTGCATGATTAAATGTCTTTTTAGGGTTCCGTACCTCAAAAGGAAAAAACGGAACCCTTATAGGATCACTTTGTTGTCCGTCCGTCTGTCCGTCTGTCAAGACCCTTTTTCTCAGGAACGCGTGGAGGTATGAAGCTGAAATTTATATCAATTACTCAGGTCTACTGTCCCTTGAAGCTGTGAAAAAATCAAACTTCTAAGCCAACGCAATCAAAAGATACAGCCGTTTATGCCGCAAATTTTCGACACTTGCAAGGGAATCAAAACCTACAGGGTGCTTCCCGTGAACTCAGAATCTTGAAATTTGGTACGAAGCAACGTCTTATACCATAGATAAAGGAAAAATTACGAAAACCATAAATTTTTAGTTACATCACATAATATATATTTTTTAAATAATTATAAACTTACTACCCATTCCTCATAAACGCGTAGAGGTATTAAATTGAAATTCATACCAAATACTCAGGTCTATAATACCTTTAAGCTGTAACAAAATCAAACTTCTATGTCAACGCAATCAAAAGAAACAGCAATATAAGCTGCATATTTTGAAACTCGCAAGTACTCGCAAGGGAATCAAAACCTAAAGGGTACTTCCAGTCGACCTAGAATCTTGAAATTTGGCATGAAGCAACGTTTTATAGCACACATAACGGAAAAATTCCGAAAACCTTAAATTTTTAGTTATATTACAAAATATATATTTTTTAATAAATATAAACTTATTACTTTTTTCCTCATGAACGCGTAGAGCTATCAAGTTGAAATTCATATCAAATACTTAGATCTATATGCCTTTAACCCGTGAAAAAAAAATTCTAAGTCAACGCAAAAACGCAAAAGTTCAACCATTGATACCGCATATTTTGAAACTCGCAACTACACACAAGGGAATTAACCTAACCTAAAGACCACTTCCCGTTGACATAGAATCTCGAAATTTGGTAAGAAGCAATAGCTTACAGCACAGGTAACAGAAAAATTCCTAAAAGCTTAAAATTTTAAGTAGTTATACCACCAAAAAAATTGTGATTGTAAACATAATTGTAGTTACAGCAATGACCGCGAGTTATTATACTATGTATGGGGAGGGCAACATTTATAGAAGACGAAATAGCCTTCTTCTTTATATTTCGACGTTCTTTTATCGAAATGATATGTGTTAATATAAAATAAAGGATTACTTAAACGATAAAGAGATCTTTGTCTTAAATTTATGCTCCTTCATCTTTCCCCATTGTAATGTTATGAATTTCATTTTGCAATAAAAATACCATAGTTATGACTCGATTGTCGTAATGAACGAACTTTGTAAACCTTGCAGGTTTGTACGGAACCCTCGGTGCGCGAGTCCGACTCGCACTTGGCCGGTTTTTTTTTTAAGAACTTTAAGAGTAAATTACTTAAAAGCATAAGAACGTTAGTTCTCTGTAATACAAGCCAAAAAGCAAGTAATTCGTCATTTACACGGGCAACTTGTTCATGTCGCGTCGGTCGCACGCGCGACTGACGCCGCGCGTCGCGCGGACATTGCGGCGCATGATTTAAAGGCTTTCATTTCACTACAGTTTATTTTGCACCAGTTGGGTGAAGTGGGCAGGCGATTGTGTAATACATTTGGAATAGCTGTTAAAGTACAAATGGTGGAATCTGAATTTATTGTAATGGGTACAACCGCGGATACGACTGTGTGGGTGGTTTATTGCAGTAACTGTGGAATATCATAGTACTTTTAATATATGTTTACATTCTCTTATTTTTTAACTTGACCTCTATCTCACTTATGATAGAAACCTAGCCTAGTAAATACCTATTCCATCTTGCTTTCAAGATGTTTTGACAATAATAATTTGAATATAATAATCCTTCAACCGATTAGGGCTACGGCGGCCAATCTCAACGATCAGCCACGTACGCAGGATATATTATAGTGCTCAAGTGTGTGCGCAAACACAGGTGCACTCTCTATTCCTTTACCCTCATATTCCGATGGGACACTAGGGTGACACGACCGGAGAAGGATCGGGCGCCAGACTAACGACTTAACGTGCTTTCCGTGGCACGGGGGTACAAGACCGCCAATTTCCAGACTCCGGGCTGATACTAAGATTTTTTAACGAAAACTTAGGTACAAATTTTTGGCCCGACCCGGGGATCGAACCCGGTACCTCATGCACAGCCGTCGCCTTAAAGTGCGACCCACTAACCACTACGCCACAGAGGCAGTCATGAATATATTGACTGAATATAATGACTGAATGAATACTGAATAAAATAGTTCTCGACTCGATCCTCTCACTCCTCTAGTTGATCAACCAGTCATATAATGTAATATTATCATGACTGGCTCGGCGAACCGCCTCGGTGGCGCAGCAGTTAGTGGGTCGCACTTTAAAGCAACGGCTGCGCAAGAGGTCCCGGGTTCGATCCGTGGGTCGGGGCAAAAATTTGTACTTAAGTTTTCGGCAAAAATTTTTTAGTGTCAGTCCGGAGTCTACCCCGTGCTTTGGAAAGCACGTTAAGCTGTTGGTCCTACGCCCAATCCTATCGTATCACGCTAGTGTCCCATCGGAATTAGTTTTATAAGAGGAAAGAGAGTGCACTTGTGCTTGCGCACACACTTGAACTCTATAATATATCCTGCGTACGTTGCTGATCGTTGAGATTGACAACCGTAGCCGTAAACGGTTGGAGGATATTATTATTAATATGATTTATTTTGACTCTGTTTTTTGTACTCGTATACAGACAACAATGTCGTTTTATTCGTCGCGAGAGCTGTGTACTCAACTTAGAATATTACACCAACATCTCAATAACCCAGAGAAGGAAAACTCTGCATTTGTATCAAAACCCTCGCCAACCCGTCTGCCAAGCGTGGTGAGTATGGCAACTACCCCTCATGTGATTGAGGGAGGCCCGTGCCACAGCAGTGGGGACTTAAATGGGCTGATGATGATGATGATGATCTCAATGACTTCTCAATGGGTCTAAGGTAAGAATTAGACCCAAAAATCGTAAGCCAGAGGCAGCGTTAATTGAATATAGTCAAGTAATGTGATCTGAATGATTTTATTTTTACGTGATAGGTGGCAGACGGATCACTTGGTGGCAAGCGATCGCCATTGACACCCGCGACACCAGTGGAGAGACAAGTGCGCTGCCAACTTTTACACCCCCCTTCCCCTGAATCGGGCCTCCGGTACCCTCACTCATGCAGCTAAACACAACACAGTGCTGCTTGATGGCGGTATTTTGGTATCACTCCGATCAAGCCGGCCCATTCATGCCGAAGCGTGGCTCTCCCACGGTCAAATGAATGAGTAACTTAGTCGATCCATATCATACAAGTACGATGTGGTATGAATTCACTCGAAAACAGAACTACATATTCAATTTGCCAAATCGATATAAGAATGAGGCCGTTTTCCTCCGCTGTCAATATTATTTGGGCGAATATTCTCGCAGATACTAGTTATGACGAAATAGTAGCAGCAAATATCATGACAGCGAATGATAATACGGTATTATGCAAATTATTTACGCTACGGGGCGAGACAACCACAGTGCTGGCACGTATGCAGTAGGAGAGAAAAAAGTCAGCAGTTCCAATCTAAATAGAATATCCACTCAGCAATAATGTATAGAACAGCTAGATTTTGTTAAATATAAGATTTTAAACTTTCGCGTTGCATTATACAAATAATTAATGTACAGCGGTTATTTTTATATGTAAGTACATCATCATTTAAGTCCCCACTGCTGGGGCACGGGCCTCCCTCAATCACATGAGGGATAATTGCCATACTCACCACGCTTGGCAGACGGGTTGGCGAGGGTTTTGATATAAATGCAGAGTTTTCCTTCTCTGGGTGCTGATGATCATGCCAGCAGCTTTACCTTAGTCGCCTTTTATGACACCTCGGTAAGAGTGAGGGTGGCCTATTCTACTCTGCCGGGGACCTCACGGCTTGTGCTATGCTATGTAAGTACATACTCGTAGTATGTACTTACATAGAATATACTCACAGCTTGACGTTTCGACCGCGTTACAACGGTCTTGGTCACAAGCGGACTGGAAGTGCACGGCGTTGTCTGATTACGCCCGGCTTGTGAATCTTCGGATACCCTCTCATTATTATTTATACTCCCATTAAATAAAATGTCAGCGAGGTCACCCCGACACACTACGCTCACAATATCCGGGTTGGAAGTCATTCGAAGCGGCAAATTGCGAGGTTTACATTTATCAATCACTGGATTCCACGCCGATGATAATTTAAACCCGTCCTCCCTATTGAAATTCTGATACTTCTTTATCTCAATCGCTTTGCGTAGTAGTCCACTCTCATGTGGTAATGACGATCAGTGGAGAGGATTTTACTACGAGTATGTACATACATATAAAAATAACCGCGTTTTAACCGCGTACATTAATTAGCTGATTTTGTTTTCGCTTATTTTGCTGATTTAACTATGCTAAACGGACTTCGTTCACGATACCTATTATGAGGTTTTCGGGATGTAAACAATAAAAAAATAACGGAGTATAGTAAGTATAGGTAATTTACTGCACTTCAAATTCTCCTAAAATGAATAAGAGAAACTAACAAATAAAAGAAAAAGAAGTCTATTCCTTAATAGAGTTTTCTCTGTGATAACTGGCAATGCATGAGCAGACGGATCACTTATGGATTCACAGATGATCTGCCAACTTTTGATATCCCTTCCCCCCGGAATAGGCCATTACCCTCTTTTACTCGTTGAAACACTGTGCAGACTGCTTTAAGCTGGTTTCCTGTAAGGTAGTGGTAATCAGAGAGCGTCCAGAGGCTTACCCACTAAAACCAACCGCGGCAGTTTCCTGGCATCGCCCTGGAGAAACTCTCAAAGCGAGAACGCGGGCCATAGGACGAACCTTTTCAAGTCACCGCGATCCCACTCAGGGCGAAGAGGCTCACCAGCACGGCCTCTCATCTAAAACACTGGAATTCTGTTCCAGGAATATTTCACTTAGTACTTTTTTCCCTAGTATGGGAAAAATAGTTCAGCGGTTTTCGTTAGATTGAGCTTGTAAAAAGCAGATGTAGCTTTAAAAAGCAATCAAGCAGATGGTTCGGCGTTGTTGGTAGATGTCACTATGCATTTTTACATCGTGCTAGTAAAGCGTGTTTCCGAAACAATGACCTCAAGCCACCTGCCCACTTTAACAATTTAAAAAAAATATATGGGCAATAAACCAGAGATCTAAAAGGTATTGGGAATTTCGTTATATAGCAAATAAAAATATTTCTCATATTTTATTGAATGACTGATTTTCGAAGGTGGCCGTATTACATAGCCGTTGAGTATTGGTCGTTTTCCTCTAGATGGCGCTAGCACTGGCTAGCCGGCTGATGCCTCTATCTC
Source organism: Marasmia exigua (assembly GCA_019059595.1). Lineage (NCBI taxonomy): Eukaryota > Metazoa > Arthropoda > Insecta > Lepidoptera > Crambidae > Marasmia > Marasmia exigua. Next base: position 12,545,298 of record CM032477.1, on the reverse strand, counting down.
AGTATATATATATATAAGTTACTGTATGTTCTATTCTCACCTTACGATATGCCTCACTGACATCGAATCCGGTGTAACGTAGAGCTTAGGTCGCGATTCGAGTTACGCGCGAGTTATGAGCTTTCCAAAATATAATCCGTTTTGAGACATTTGCGGTCTCGTCGGGGAGGGATTCGATTAGAAGCAATTTGCTAGGGAACACTTCGAAATCAAAAACAAATGGGAAGGCAGCACTTTATTCTGTGAGAACAATCTGTAACGTGTAAAGCTAAGACATTCTACGTTGTTTTTTCAACCGATCTTCCGCTCAATCTTTGAAAGATCGGTCGGGACGTTTTCATTAAAAGGTTTTTTTATGGGATAAGTGGCAGACGAGTAGACGGATCACCTGATGGTAAGCGAATACCGCCGCCCATGGACACCCGCGACACCAGTTGACTCACAAGTGCGCCGCCAACCTTTAAACCCCCATTTTCCCGGGACTGGGCACCGGGTACTCTCACCGAATTTCGCTGCGTGAGCGAAACACAGCACAGTGCTGATTCACGCCGGTTTTCGGTGGTTTTCGGGATATAAATGATAAAAACAATTACGGTGTATAGTTAAATATGATTTTTGTCTCCATCAAAAACTTAGATTTTAGATTTGTAATAAAACAATTAAAAATAAGGTTGTGCAAAAAAACAAAACCTTAGCATGTGCGCCAGCAGAATCGGCCCCCAATTCCGCGTTCCCAGTCATCGTCAATGCGAATCAATAAATTCAACCCTTTTTATGATTCAGTCATTCGTTTTTATCGGCCTTGTACGTGCTTCTCAACGTGCATCATTTTGTGACGATAAAAAAATTCCAAACGCTCGCTTTATGTCGGCTGTGTAAGGAAATAAGTTCGTTTTATTCCGACGCTTCTGGCGATAACGATGGGCGGCTATCGATGACAATACTATCGATATAATAAAGAAATCGTTAATTAATATCAGAGATAATCATTGACCGATATTTATTTATTTATTTGTTACCTGACTTACCATCAGGTTGCGATTGCCGCCGCCCATAAACACCCGAGACTCCAGTGGAGTCACAATCACTGCCCTGCCATAATCACTGACAAATTATAATAAATATTTCACAAAATCGCAAATAATGATCTGACTCCGAGATAGGTAACTCAAGCACCTGTGTTACGGATATCAGAACCAACAGCGGAAATACAACTATATACATTAAATACTTTTCTTTTGTCATCCTCCTCGGCCTCACAGAAAACCGGCGTGAAGCGGCACTGTGCTGTGTTTTGCTGCGAGAGTGAGGGTACCGGAGGCCTAATCCGGGGGAAGGGGGGTTTAGAGGACGGCAGCGCACTTGTGACTCCACTGGTGTCGCGGGTGTCCAAGGGCGGCGGCAATCGCTTACCATCAGGTGATCCATCTGCTCGTCTGCAACCTATGACATAAAAAAAAATCATGTCATTTTTTGTGATAGGTGGCAGACAACTGGAGGAATCATTTGTTGAGCAATTGATATACATCCGCAACACTAGTGGAATCACGAATGCATTGCCATCCTTTTGATCCCCTTTCCCCATCGATTGGGTATCCGGTACCCTCTTTCACTGGGCGAAAGGCAACGCAAGCGCTGCTTCTCGATGGTTTTCTGTGAGGCCGTGGTAACATTTCGGTCAGGCCGGCCCAATCATGCCAAACGTGAACCTCCCACGGTTATGGTCTTTTCGTTAGGCGCCTAAGTAAATGTAACTATCTTAATGTAAGTAGATTCTTCTTCTCTGAGTGCCTCTTCAGTTCTGAAGGTTGGCCGTCAGCTTCCCAAAATCCTTTCTGTCCATTGCAAGACGAAACAGCCGCTCCACAGATGCGATGCCAGTCCACTCCCTTATATTACGCAGCCACGACTTTCTTCTTCGAACGCGTCGCCTCCCCTCTAGTTTACCCATTATGATGAGTTGAAGCAACTTGTACCTCTCATGCCTAAGTACATGACCTAGATATAAGCAGATTATAAGGGTAATATTAATAAACTTTCGTGAAGCATTTGTTAACTAAAACGGTGTTATAAAGCAGTTTTCATTCTTTTTCGAAAATCTTGCAATATAATTTTTGTTTCACACGTCGCAATAACATCGTTTTAGCTAGCAAAGCTTTATTGAACATTTAAGAATAAAACCTTAAAGGCCATATACATAAATGTCCGTTAAAGTTTTGTAACTAAAACGGAGGTATAAAGCAGTTTTCATTCTTTTTTCGAAAATTTGGTATATTTTTTTGTTTACAATTTTACACGATAATTTTATTTTATCAACATTCGGTATCGATATTACTTACTATTAGCCGCCAACCCTCGCCACTCACATTGCTTCTACGCCTGGATACCAGTACATACCCTGATGGCATGCTTTGTAGTGATTATAAAGGACTATTTGGGGCAGCACTAAGGCCCCAGTTAAATCAATGGGAATTTGGAGAGGGATATTCACACGAACGTGATTTTTCGTAGAGTTACTGAAAACTGGCGAAAATCAAAGAGAATAATGAATATGGAAAAAGCGGAAATACACTTGTAAAATTATAACAGTAGAAGAATTCTAGCAAGTATACTTATACGAGCGATACTTTCCACTTCATTACATCTCTATTCTTTAATCCACTATATTTCAAAGTACACGTGAGACCGTGGTATCACAAGTGATACCATATTTATTTTAAAAAATACCGGGCAAGTGTCCCAATCTACTTTGAATGGCAAATTTCCAAATACTACAAAACTTACAGAAAATTGTAATTATTCAAGAAAAACAAAGAACACAGTTGAAGAAGCATTATGTTAATCTTTCATCGTCAGACATTTAGGCTATCATTATCAAATTAGGGCTCCCGAAAGAAGACAATTAAAACGAGCCACTCGGCAAAAACTCTAACCGAGAAAGTGACGCGTTGTAAAAAAAGTTCCATTAAACCCCGGTTACAAATGAGGCTCGAACAGGGCGTTATCCCGGTTATCAGCCTGGGAAACGCCGCGTGGCGCTCTCATTTTGTAGCATTTGCAACGTTTTTCGACAGAGTACACGCCTTAGAGTAAAATGGTGTAACTAAAAATATTTCAGCAATAAATTTTATGATTTCGGTGTGTTGCATTTGACAACTTATAGATAAATTTGCTCTTGCAGGTCGAAGGTGTGAAATAACTTTTTTAATAATTATAACATCAGCCAGAACTAATTTAGGTCATCACGCTCCTCTGGCCCGATGTTGTGGGACATACAATGAACTTCACATGAAGGCATTGATATTTTTTTCGACTCCTTGCCTAGCTATAGGCGAAAGTTGATAAATTTATTATATGATAGGTAGCAAACCTCTTATATTACACCACATACCTTATATAATAATTTTTTGTTTATCTTTTGTGTTTTTACGTAGAGATTTTTAGCAACGTTGTGTACGCCTATAAAGGGTATATATATAAGACTTGTACTTTAATTAAGCATTTTTAAATTTTTCTATATGTATACTGTTAGTGTACCTTTTTAATAAATAAATAAATAAATAACATGAGTATTGTGTATGCCCGTAGAGATAAGGATGTGTAGAAGAAAGAAGGAAATAACATATTCACAAATACAATTACAAAAGTATAACGAATTGTTATACTGTGCTATTATGTACTTTAAATTATGAGAATCGTATATCCACCTTATCATTATTCATTATGTCTTCATTAATCATTTTGTGACCCTGAGTGATCCATCAGCTGAAATAAATCGATTGACATTATTGGGAACTAATTATAAATTGAAATAAACTTCTATTATTTTGTTCAGCTTTGAAATCGAATTTCGTTTTTAAGAAAATCGAACTTGTGTTCCTTTCCTTAACTGTTAAAGCGTCTTCCTTCCTTTTAATGATGATAATGTCACACGAACCTTCGGGTGTCACCACATGATTGATTCCTTCTATTGGTAAATCATTACGGATACACCAGTATTTCATACGTGCAATTGATAAATGAATCCTTGAAGCCGATGAATAATATATTTTCATTGATGGATGGCTGATGTTGTACCTACACCGAGGTAAAATGAAGTTTGTTTATTTTAAAAACATCTTTTAAAATACAAATAAAATTAAAGTTAGTTTAAATTCCATTCCAGGAATACGCTCAGAACTGGTGCTTGTTCAATGGACTGGCCATTCGATTTTTATTATTTGTGATAAAATTGTTAGATACACCTAATTGTAGAGTACTCAACCAAATCATTTCAATGGTGTTAAGATTAAACTTGTATATATTAACTTCAGCTCCGTTTATGTAGATAAATCGTTAATATTTCTCGTGCAAACATGTTATAAAGTGGAGATTGTGGCAAGGCAAGCGAAGCGTTGGATACGTCCTTTTTTACTCTGAGCAATGCCGCCGAGCTAAAGTGGGCCAACGTAGTCTTGCGACTCCTTATGCATACCCTTCTGCCGAGGGGCAGGCGGGTTATATCAGGGTATTCTGCGGTAGTACCCGAGGCATACCGACTAAGTCCCAGTGTCCCTCATCGCCAGAGTGGGGAGGGGACATGAGTAAGGGTAGATGAACCTTACTTCACGTCCTTCCGCAATACTACTGGACTACTACTATAAAAAAAACTACTGACCTTGGAAGACAGTTGGCAGTGATTGCAAGAGTAAAACCTCGAATTAAAACCTGTGGTGAAGTACGAAGAAAAAATATACCTTCAGCAGTAGACGGCCATCTCAGCTGTTGATCGATCGATTGCCTCCTAACCGTAACCTAATTTATTTTTGGTGTAGAAATTTACAATACCAGCCAAATAGTTGCCCAGGTTTAGATACAATCTCGATTGCTTCAAGTTTTATGAAACTTTGGCTCTCCGCAGCATACTGCCATAATCTGGCCTATTTATTATGATTATGATTTAACTGGTCTAGACGTGACGTACAAAGTGATTTCAATACAAATGTGCACAATATTATAACATGACCTTACACTTTGAAAGTCGACGTAATAGTCAGTGACTGGCCGTTCAATTAAATATTACAACTTACAAAATAACTCCAGACCACTCGGACAATATCCATGAATAATCGTGCGTACTACGTTTTAGTACAAGAGGTCGCAATAATTGTTATAGTGGGGACACAAATGGTAATTTTCTCAAGCCTTTTAGTCTAAAGGGAGATGCAAAGAAATAACATTCCGAACAAATGAAATCTTTATCTACTTATAATTAAGTTTCCCACTTAAGATGAAAATTTTAAGGGCGTTATTTACTTAAGAATAAATTGCAAAACATTGCTATAAAAAATATCAACAACTGATTTAGCAGTTTCAACCTAACTGGTGGTCAAATATTTGTAATAATTTTCCACTGAATATTGTAATTATACCTACAATATTGATGATACTATCAACCGCTCATGTTAAATCATACACTTAGAAATTGCGTCGGCTAAGTAACACGTTTAATGGGATAATAGTAGACCAGCCACCCATATAACTTACCGAATGGTTAATTATACTCTCTCTTTTTTTTTATATATATTAAATGGGTTTGCACTTGATCTCATTTCACCTGATGTAAAGTGACAATAAGGTCTAATATGTAGCGTGCTTACCCAGAAGAAGCCTATTCACTCTCGACTTAAAGACACCCAAATTGTAGCTCTCTGGGAATACAGAAGCCGGCAAGTTGTTCCATTCCTTAGCAGTTCGTACCAAGAAAGAGGAAGCGAAACGCTTAGCTGGTGGAACTTGCACAGTGTAAGGGTGGATTCCTGTCGTCTTCCGTAATGTCCGCTGTCTCTTCTCTGTCGCTGTGCTCTTGTTCTCTTCTTCTCTGTCACGTTGATGCATTGTTAGTGTTACAGCCGCGCACAGCTTTCCTCACGATCTTTCGCCATCTCCCTTTTGTTCACAGACAGTCTGGCACAGGCTGCCACGGGGATTCCTACTGCGGATTAACCTACCATTTTATTGGACAAAATTTTGATCGATCAGAAATGCGGTAATTCTACATTATTATTGATCGAAATATCAAATAACTTATCCGCTCCCATTTTATATCTAATCATCTGAAAAATAGTATATCAAATGAGCCAAGTAATTCTTAATGTAACCTTTGACTCGCATAAACTCGTGTTAATCATACTTAAGAAGTCATGAAAGCTATACCTACATTACTACAACATTTAACCGCAAATTACATGAAATAAAATCACGGAACAATTTTTTTAGGTATTAGGTGGCATATTAATCTTAAAGTAATTTTCTGATATAGGGTATTGTTTTAGTTAAAAAAAAAAGTCATAAAAGGGCATACGAGAACACGAATCACCTAATGGTATAAAACCAGTGGAGTCTATTGTGTGCCGCCAACCTTAAAACTTCCCTTTGCCCGGATTAGCCCTCCGGCACCCTTACTTGCGCAGCGAAACACAGCACATGCCGGTGTTCTGTAGGGCCGTGGTATGAATCCGGTCTAGGTAGCCCAGTCTATGCCGAAACGTGGCTCTATTTTTATTCAGCAATGGTTGATTAATTATGGTACATTTAGAGCAACCAAAACTTATGATTTGATTCAGACTCGACAAGTTTTATTAATCGTGTGATAAATATTTGTATTTGTTCAAGATCTGAGTGGTACCTATGGATATCTGGCAGATATATAAAATAATATCCTCCAACGACGATCAACGATCATCCACGTACGCAGGATATAGGTACATATTATAGTGCCCAAGTGTGTGCGGTTGGCGGCTGTGCGCAAACACAAGTCTCTCTCTATTCCCTTGACACCAGCGTGACACGACCGGAGAGGGATTGGGCCCAGGACCAACGGCTTAACGTGCTTTCCGAAACACGGGGGTACATGACCACCGACTTCCAGACTCAGGGCTGACACTAAGAATTTCTTAGTGTCCTCTTGCCTGGGGACCTCTTGCGCAGCCGTCCGAGCCAACGAGGCAGTCTTGTATAGTATGCGTAAGGAAGACTAATAGGTTATGGTACCTGGTACTGTACTAGAAGAAAAGTTTGTACCTAAGTTTTCAATAAGAAATTCTTAGTGTCGGCCCGGAGTCTGGAAGTTGGGCGGTCTTGATATCCATGAATAATCATGCTATTACGCGTACTACGTTTTAGTACAAGAGGTCGCAATAATTGTGATAGTGGGGACACAAATGGTTATTTTCTCAAGACTTATAGTCTAAAGGGAGATGCAAAGAAATGACATTCCGAATAAATGAAATCTTTATCTATATATAAGTGTTTCGCACTTAAGATGAAAATTTTAAGGGCGTTATTTACTTAAGAATAAATTGCAAAACATTGCTATAAAAAATATCAACAACTGATTTAGCAGTTTCAACCTAACTGGTGGTCAAATATTTGTAATAATATTTCCACTGGATATTGTAAATACCTATTCCTACAATATTGATGATACTATCAACCGCTCATGTTGAATCATACACTTACAAATTGCGTCGGCTAAGTAACACGTTCAATGGTATAATACCTAGTAGACCAGCCTCCCAAATAACTTACTGAATGGCTAATTATACTCTCTCTTCTCTGTCGCTGTGCTCTTGTTCTCTTCTTCTCTGTCACGTTGATGAATTGTTAGTGTTACAGGCGCGCTCAGCTTTCCTCACGATCTTTCGCCATCTCCCTTTTGTTCACAGACAGTCTGGCACAGGCTGACACGGGGATTCCTACTGCGGATTAATCTACCATTTTGTTGGACAAAGTTTTGATCGATCAGAAATTTAGTAATTCTATATTATTGATCGAAATACCAAATAACTTATCCGCTCCCATTTTATATCTAATCATCTGAAAAATTGTATATCAAATAAGCCAAGTAATTCTTAATGTAACCTTTGACTCGCATAAACTCGTGAAGAAGTCATGAAAAGGTAATCAAAAAGCTATACCTACATTACTACAACATTTAACCGCAAATTACATGAAATAAAATCACGGAACAATTTTCTTAGGTATTAGGTAGCATATTAATCTTAAAGTAATTTTCTGATATAGGGTATTGTTTTAGTTAATTTTTTTATGTCATAAAAGTGCATACTAATGGCCGCCTATCGACACCCATTAAACCAGTGGAGTCTATTGTGTGCTGCCAACCTTAAAACTTCCCTTTGCCCGGATTAGCCATCCGGCACCCTTACTTGCGCAGGGAAACACAGCACATGCCGGTGTTCTGTGGGGCCGTGGTATCAATCCGGTCTAGCTGGCCCGGTCTATGCCGAAACGTGGCTCTATTTTTATTCAGCAATGGTTGATTAATTATGGTACATTTAGAGCAACCAAAACTTACGATTTGATTCAGACTCGACAAGTTTTATTAATCGTGTGATAAATATTTGTATTTGTTCAAGATCTGAGTGGTACCTATGGATATCTGGCAGATATATAAAATAACATCCTCCAACGACGATCAACGATCATCCACGTACGCAGGATATAGGTACATATTATAGTGCCCAAGTGTGTGCGGTTGGCGGCTGTGCGCAAACACAAGTCTCTCTCTATTCCCTTGACACCAGCGTGACACGACCGGAGAGGGATTGGGCCCAGGACCAACGGCTTAACGTGCTTTCCGAAACACGGGGGTACATGACCACCGACTTCCAGACTCAGGGCTGACACTAAGAATTTCTTAGTGTCCTCTTGCCTGGGGACCTCTTGCGCAGCCGTCCGAGCCAACGAGGCAGTCTAGTATAGTATGCGTAAGGAAGACTAATAGGTTATGGTACCTGGTACTGTACTAGAAGAAAAGTTTGTACCTAAGTTTTCAATAAGAAATTCTTAGTGTCGGCCCGGAGTCTGGAAGTTGGCGGTCTTGTAACCCCGTGCCTCGGAAAGCAGGTTAAGCCGGTGGTCCTGCGCCCAATCCCACTCCGGTCATGTCACGCTGGTGTCCCATCAAAATACGAGTGTAAGCGAATAGAGAGTGCACTTGTGTTTGCGCACACACTTGATCACTATAATAAATCCTGCGTACGTGGCTGATCGTTGAGATTGGCCGCCGTAGCCGTAATCCGTTAGAGGGTATTATTTTGGTTTTTTTTAATGCTAGAGCCGGCAAACGAGCAAGCGAGTCACCTGATGGAAAGTAATCATCGCCACACATGAACATCCGCGAAATCAGAGAGATCGCTAAAGTGTTGCCGGCCTTTTTAAAAAAGAGTACGCTCTTCTCTTGAAGGTTCCTAAGTCGTATATTCGCATGTATAGTCGTAAGTTATTGTATAATAATATAAGTAAGACTAAAATATGGGGGGTAGATATCTAAGTACGTATTTGTAGTTCCTTTTCCATTCTAATACCAATAAAATGCCACTTACTTTGAGTCAGTTCATTATTCTTCACTTTTAGTTATTTAGAAAATGTATGGTTCTAAATCTTTATAGGCTTCACAAATATATATAATAAGGATCCTGACCTAGTTCCAGTGACATTTATTACCCAGCCGTCTCCGGGAGATGCGGCATCCAGCTCGGTCTGGCAGCATCCATTACCGGTGTCGGCCGCTAAGCTGGCCGAGTCTGAGGGAGGTTGATATTGTCTGACACTGTTAGTTACTCGCCTAGGCCTCTCGTTTGCTATATAAGAATAAGAATAAATTTATTGACACCCCGACGACCCGTATTTGACGACCCGTTTGGAACAGTGGTAGTGAACGCTGCCTTTGGTCCAATGGTTGCGGGTTCGATCCCCGCACAGTACAAACATTTGTGTGCATGAACATGTCTGTTTGTATTGGTCTGGGTGTTTCCTATGTATTTTTAAAAGAAAAGTAGTATATGTATATATTTGTAATCCCACTGTTGATTCTGATATCCGTAACACAGGTGCTTGAGCTACCTATCTCGGAGTCAGATCAATGTATGTGATGTTGTGAAATATTTATTTATTGACATAATAAAGCATACAATTTCTTAGTGACTATAGATACTTCACTAGGCTCACAGGCCTGTATCGAGGTATCTAATAAGTGAATACAGTTTAACAAATCTATCGAACTTATATCTTGTAGCTTCGGTTTATTTTACATATAAAAGAAACGACTTTGGTAACAATGAGAAGAAATAATAATAATAAGAAACTTTATGAAACAAAAATAGGAAAACATTTTTTTTTATGTATTTAGGTATTATTAAACTTACAAATTTAGTTTACAAATTATACTTGTCCTGCAAAACTGTTTACACAGTTTGTCTGCAGGATCGGTTGAGTCTTAGCACAATAGGGTATATAATTTTAAACTAAATCAAGAAAATACTTTCTTAGTTTGTTTCTAAATATATTTTTGACTGGTTCCCGTCGAATGTCCTCCGGCAAGCTATTTAGAAGATATGGTAGTCTTTTTTTCAAAGTTCTATTTCCAAAGTAGTTATGTACTTTAGGTACATGAAAGTTGCCAGCGGACATCGAGCGAGTACCTATGCTATGCTTAACCAACGTTAGATTATAACTAGGGCTGTAAAATTTATGCGTGTACGTGTGTATGTGTGTGAATGTGTTTGTATGTGAGGAAAGTGTGGGTTGGATTGTGATCAGCATGTTATACAGAAAGGATTTTTTCAATTTCTATGAACGATAGGTTTAGCAACTAGTTTTTAATGGTTTGTTTAGCTTTTTGAGGGTTTAAGTTTCTGATATCACATCTTTTGCTAACAGAATTGTAAACATATGGGTTATTTATATATTTATCTTCTAATATTTCATTAGACGACCCGTTTGGAACAGTGGTAGTGAACGCGACCTTTGGTTCAAGGGTTGCGGGTCCGATCCCCGCACAGTACAAACATTTGTGTGCATGAACATGTTTGTTTGTATTGGTCTGGGTGTTTCCTATGTATTATAAGTATGTATTTACAAAAGAAAAAGTATTCAGTATATGTATATATTTGTAATCCCACTGTTGATTCTGATATCCGTAACACAGGTGCTTAAGCTGCCTATCCCGGAGTTAGATCAATGTATGTGATGTTATGAAATATTTATTTATTTATTAGAGGCACGTCTACTCATTACATTATTTTTCATACAAACATACTGATTTCACGGCTTTACACATTTTTCTTTATGCAGAGGCGACAAGCAACCAAGCGGTTAACCTAATCGATTTTGCAGACGCGAAAGGATCACTTACGTTTACTCAGGTTTTTGAAAAAAGAGCACGCTCTTTTTACAATTTTTTTATTGATTGTGGTGTTTATGAGAGATTTCAAAAAAGTACTTACATCTTGAAATAACTAAAGGGAAGAATGATTTTTTTTTTGAGACGCGTAACAACATTTCACACGCGACATACTCGTATAACAATAATTATTGTTACTTATAGGAAGAAATGATTACATAAGTTTGTCTCAAAGACTGTTAATACTTTCCTTCAAGTATTAAAAGAAGTACTTTTTAAAAAGTCTCTTCTAATCGCCACAGTCAACATAAATCTATTGGCGACGCTAGTTTCGCCGATGTAGAGCGTAATGTTTTATTGCAATTGTTTCCAATCTCGTTTTATATTCAAAATACGCCAAAGGTGGTAAGACTTACCTCTGAGTGGGTAGGTAATGAATAGGTATTTTTGGATGTTATTGACGAAATAAACTTGAAAACATTAGACCGATTAGGAGCAATCCTCTTACCAGTTTAAAGCTACGATAGCCTTGAAAAATACTCGCTACAATTAATACAGAAAACATTTCATTAAGGTATTTTAGTATGAACTCGTTAAAATTAATCGCGTTCAGTTCTAGTTAAATCAATTATGTGATGTGAAAAGTTACGTGGACTGAAAACAAAGTTAAGCCATTGTTTGAATTGTGTTATTTCGCTTCCACATCTTTCGAATTGAACTAATTATGTAATTGTAACACTGTCAAGAGCGAGTTGGACTCATACATTGACTGTTCAGTACTGCCAAGTTATAAATATGGAAATAGTTTGTCCATTACACAAATTGAACAACAGAAAATATGAGCATGACTGAGCATGACCTACTGAAGTTGAGTAACTCAATGGATACCTTTTTGTTTACTTTGACGTCGTGACAGCCCTGACGCATACACGTATCTCTGTCCTTCTGCACAGTTTAATTAGTAAAATTGAGAAAAACACAGATATTGTTCCAAAAATACAGTGAGATCGAGAGGAAACAAGTTTAAGTGCGATTTTACTACAATAAACAATCTTTTTTGTCCCAAAAAGTGCTAAAAAAGTGGATAATTGTTGTGAGTTGACATTATAAAAATTGGTGCAAGGGTAGTTTGCCAGCAAATAATTGAACACAACCCTCAGAACCGTTGATCTTAGTTGTTAAACTCGGCGCAGATAGTCTATACAGGGTCACAAATTCATCTACCCCACTAAGCGACGAATAGCTGAGCGCGCACATACAACTTGCAACATCAATTATCGAAAGGGCATCAGTTCAAATCCTGGGCAGATTTAAGAAAAACTTTTATTTCCTTTATTTACATTTTTATTGTTATTCTTGAGATTTATACTTAATTAAAATAGAGAATTTATTAGTGGAAGTATAGAATAGAACACTAAAAATATACACATAGAGAGAAAAAAAAAAAAAAAAGAAAAAAAAGTAACACTGGGTAAAGGAAAATTAAAGAGGCAAAATCGTAGAAAAATAATACAAAAGGTAAACATAATCAACATGCCTAAAACACAAAGGTCACCACCAGCTGTAAACAAAGGGTCCTCTGACCCCGACAACCTGCCTGCGGAGAAGCGCAGAGCGCTGAACTCCCCACCTGGTGAATCTAAGTCGAGAACCCCAAAACCTAGAACTGAAATACCGAAGTCAGACCTGAAAGAGGTGGAAGGGATTCCTTCCACTGTCTTCGCGGGCTTTCAGCGTCAGTTCGCCGACTTTGTCGAAGAGATGCGGAGCTTTCGGATGGAGATGGCTGAGCTGCGGGAGTCCCTGCAGGCTGTGGTTAAACGCCTGGAATAATGTCGAGCAAAGGGTAGCTGCGTTAGAGGAACGGGAGCCGGTGAGCAGTGAGGTGATGGGCAGGACGGCAGAATTGGAGCGCACCATCAGGGAGCTTCGCTCAGAGCTGAACGACCGAGATCAAGAGGCTCTCAGCGCGGACCTCGAGATCGGTCAACTGCCTGAAGAGAAGGGCGAAAACATCATCCACACTGTCACGCTGCTCGCCTCACGACTGGGCGTGACGCTGGAGGAGAGGGACGTGGTGTACGCCGAGCGAGTGGGTGCGCCTCCGGGCGCCGCGGGCGAGGGCCGCGCGCGCCGCGTCGTGGTGCGGCTGACGCGGCGCCACCTACGCGACGAACTGCTGCGGGCCGCGCGTGTGCGCCGCTCTGTCACGGGCGCCGCTGGGGGACGTATCTTCCGTAACGAGCGACTGACGCGCCCCAATCGCCAGCTGTTCTACCGTGTCCGTGAGGAGTGCCGGAAGCTTCAATGGAGGTACTCCTGGACGAAAAGAGGCCGAATCTTCGCTCGCCAGGATGATGGCAAACCCGCGTTTCAACTGCGCACTGCAGATGACCTCGCCCGAGTGTTCGGGCCGCAGTCGAACTGAGAACAGGCAACCTGCAAAAATGTACATAATTAATTTTATAATAATTCAAGCATTTTTTTATAAATTTTCCCATTCTACGTATTACTTACTTAGCCTTCCAATGTCACCTCCCCATATATTACTTTACTTTTTTATCGTGTGCAGCTTGGAAAACCTAATTTATATTTGCCATAAGAAGCAAAAGAAAATGCTATTTTTTACGATTTTTAATTTTTATTTGCATGAATGTGTCAATTTAAATTTAGCATGTAAATGTAAATATTACTTTAACAAAAAACCAAGGCAATATTTGCTAACAGTAAAAAGTATATTTATTCACAATAAAACCAACTACACAATATATAAAGTTACTACTACCAATACAATTAATTATAATACACATAACCTATACACACAAAACATAATTATATATACACTATACAAATCACTCTATTATAGCTATACAAATGTACAATATATTTACAGTATCTCATTTCATAATATATACATTACTACTACACTATACTACTATATACACAATGAAATAATACACCATTTAACTACACACTATATACTACTCCTACACTATTTACACAATCAAAATGTCATATACAATATACCTACATTAAATATTTACGGGGGACCCTCGCACAATATGGTCATATACTCAAGATATACATATAAATACATAAAATGAGTGTTAGAAGATATTTAAAAGTTGGGCTTTTTAACGCGGGTTCACTCGGTACTAGGCATGAGGAATTCATGGTGGCAGCACAGAACATGGCCCCGGATATCCTGGCTATCAACGAAACATGGTTAAAAACTGGGGAGGAAGATAGAGCACCTAAACTGCCTGGGATACCGTCTGCGCCACATCCCTAGACCAGTTCAAACAAGGAGGGGACGGGGCGGTGGCGTGGGATTTTACGTTCGTAGAGGTGTGAATGCCCGAACTCTCCAACACCCTGCAACATCGGTAGGTGGAGCAAATGTGGCTCAGAGTGCGCACGCATAACCAGAATATACTGGTTGGAACTGCCTACAGGCCGCCGTGGCAGGACGTGAATGAGTTTCTTGATGCCATCTCAGAATCTGTTGCTTCACTTGCAAGATTTGACGGCATCATACTGGTCGGGGACTTCAATATAAACTGGCTCGGTCCTAGCAGTAGTAAATGTAGACTGCTTGGAGACTTTTTATGCAGCACTAGCCTCAGACAGGTGATTGACCAACCCACTCACCATACTGAACACAGCAGCAGCCTGATTGACTTGATTTGCACGGATGTTCGAGTTAATCAGGTCGAAGTCAAACACACCCCTGACCTGGGAGCACATGCTATGATAGTCGGTGAGTTTAAAGTAAAGAAGGAGAAGTTTCCACCCCAAACATTCAGCTACAGACCACTTAAGAACATCTTAGTCGATCAATTTAATAAAGATCTGGACGCAGTCGATTGGCGATACTATTATAAGATCAGGGATGTCAACACTCTTACCAGCACATTCACTACTTGGATCGCTTCATTATATGATCTGCATGCCCCAGTGACCACCAGAAAACTTCGACACCCTCCCCACCCCTGGATTACTGACTGTGTTAGAAGTATGATGGAAATCCGGGACAAATATCACAATCAATATAAGCTCCATAAATCTGATAATATTAGGGTGTGCTATAAAAATATGAAGCAGGTAGTACTCAGGGCCATTGAAAGCGAAAAAAGAAACTATTTCTCTAATCATATTACTTCAAATACTAATAACCCAAAGAAATTATGGAAAAACTTAAAATCTACTCTAATACCAAATAAAAAGAGCACAACTGATCTTCCACCGCACTTCAACAACCCTAATAGCATCAATGAACACTTCCTTAACATACCTGGAGATGGGCAAGTGACAATATCCCAGCTGACATATTTCCAGCACCACAGGCATGGTATGGCAACCTTTTCTCTGCAGCCAGTCTCCGAGGATGCGGTGCTGAAAGTTGTCAATGGGCTTAAGTCCAATGCTCAGGGAAGTGATGGGGTGTCATTGAACATGCTAAGGTTGACAATGCCACAATCACTGGGAGCTCTCACTGCAATCATTAATCAATCCATCATAGATGGAATCTTTCCTGAGGGCTGGAAGGCAGCAATAATCAAGCCATTGCCAAAAACTAGTGTTCCATCAACCCTGGCTGACCTACGACCAATCAGTCTCCTACCTATTATGTCCAAGGTCTTGGAAAAAGTGGTCTGTGAGCAGCTCACCAGATATCTCGAAGAGCACAATATACTTCCTCAAAAGCAGTCAGGCTTCCGGAGAGGCCATAGCACAACCACCGCCCTGGCTGATGTGATCGATAGTTTGCTCACTGCGCAGGATCGTGGTCAGCTCAGCATGCTGCTGCTCCTGGATTTTTCCCGCGGTTTCGACTCAATCAATACTACATTGTTGCTAGCAAAATTGGCTTACTATGGATTTGAGTCGGGAACGCTCAACTGGTTTCACAGCTACCTTAATGGGAGGCAGCAGTATGTTGAGCTGACGGCAGCTGATGGGACCAAGCAGAAGTCAGCTCCACGCGAGGTCAATCGTGGCGTACCCCAGGGGTCCATTCTAGGACCCATCCTCTACATCTTGTACAGTGCGGACATTACAGGTTGCATCAAGAACTGCAATTACCACTTATACGCTGATGATCTACAGATGTACTTTTCTTTCAGACCAAATGACCACGAAGCAGCAGCGGCAAAGGTAAATGACGACTTGAGGCACATCACAGAGTGGTGCAAAGCTAACTGCCTTGTATTAAACCCAAAAAAATCTAAACTTCTGCTGGTTGGCACAAGATGCAACAGACAAAAGCTAGATGGGAAGCTCCTGAATGTACATATCAATGGGGAGCTGATAGAACATGTTCACGAAGCCAGGAATCTAGGACTGACCATAGATTCCCACCTAAAGTTCGATAGTCATGTAGCCGAGTGTTCACGCAACTGCTTTTACCGATTGAAACTGCTCTACAAAATCAGACCATATTTGTGCGAGAAGTTGAGGAAATTACTCTGCGAGTCTTTAGTTCTTTCAAAACTGAACTATTGTGATGCGGTATATGGGCCATGTCTTCTAGGAAGAACAAGCAACTTAATACAGAGAGTACAGAATGCTTGTGCTCGCTTCTGCTATCACATTCCCCCACGCTCACATGTCACACCATTCATCAATGACGCCAATATGCTGAAGATGGAGGCGCGCAGAAAGGTACATTTAGCCACACTGCTCTTCGGCGTTATTATGACAGGGAAGCCACAGTACCTGTTTGAGAAACTTGAATGGGCTCGTGATAAATGCAGGAACCCACGTAGGACTTGCACTAACACCTTCATTACTTCGAAGCACCGCACTGTGGCGTTCCGGGGCTCCTTTAGACACGCTTCTACTCAGTGCTGGAATAATTTGTTGCCTCCGTTGCGTGAGCTGAAATCAGTGTTTACTTTCAGAAGACGGCTTAAACCAGGGGTATGACAGTCGGAACATAGGATTTTTTTTCATAGAAAGCAGAGTTATCTAGCGACATGATCCTGAAATAGGCTTCTTTGTAGTCTCTTAAAGTTGTGCTAGATGCCGCTATCTCATTATTTACATCCTATAAAAATTATTTAATTAATTTACAATTTATCAAATTACCTATTCTTATTTATCAAGAAATATTTACTAGTTTGAAATGTCTAGACAAAATAAAGTCTAATGAATTGTTACGAATGAATGACTAATTTAAAAAAATGGTAAATTGGAATGTGTAAAAGTCAAAATGGTGTCATGATAGAACAGACAACAGTTGACAACACAAACAAACTGTTTATAGAATGGATAGCATATTTCCGAATTTAACGTAGCCAAAATACATACGCCCAATGCAGATTTTTTACAGTCCACTTAAATTTATAAAACTACATTTATACCCAGGGCCATAACTTTTTTTGAGCAAATAAAAAAAACACAGATCTGAGATTTTTTTGCAAATGGCGTGCATTTTATTTTTCACCAAAAAATATCCTGAAGAATCCTTACTTGAAAAAGAGAAATTCAGTTATCGATACAACACAAACGTTGAGTTGAATTTCGGTCAAAGAGTAATATTATAAATACGTATCAGTCTCCTCCGTCCTAGTAGTTGTTAGTGAAACTGTTATTGCGATACGGACGCTAAAGTATGTGTTGAAAAGTTAATTATGCCAGGCCAGCATTGTATATTGTGTCCGTGGGTATGGAACTGGTAAGTTTTAACCTGTGTTATGATCCTCATCCTCAGCAAACTGAAAGTTTTAATACCTACATCCTGAACGAAAACATGTATTTTCAATACTGGGGGCCTACCGCCCAATCGCCTTTGTTCTAATCGAATATCGTTAAGAAACATGACTGTGTCATTCGAATTCCACATTTCGATAGATTTTTGCTGTTTTGTTCTGTTGAACGTTGCTAGCAAGCTAAACATTGTTTAACATAAAGTTGCGCAGTAGCCCCTCTGATCTGAATATGGAAATACCCGACTTAAATAATTTATCATAATCAGCCCATATTCGTCCACTGCTGGACACAGGCCTCTCCTAACTCACGCCACTGAAATGTGACGATCATCGGAGGTCTTTATCCTACTGCTATGACATTGGCAAGAGAGGATTCATTTCGGTTTTTCCTTCTCTCACACAGGTGTTATGTGCATCTTGCCTTCTAGTCGACTCTTATATTACTTATCATATGATACTATCATAGGACAGGCAAAGAATATCC
The DNA here is from genome assembly GCA_019059595.1 of Marasmia exigua. Taxonomy (NCBI): domain Eukaryota; kingdom Metazoa; phylum Arthropoda; class Insecta; order Lepidoptera; family Crambidae; genus Marasmia; species Marasmia exigua. The sequence continues at coordinate 12,526,916 of CM032477.1, read as the reverse complement.
CTCAGCATTAATGTAAACAATGTATTATTGTCTCTCAGGTACACCAGTCCATGTTTTTCCTAACCCAATCAAATTGTTGTATCAAGATTTATTAATAGACTGTCCTTTTGAGTGTGATGTTCATAAGGAAGAAAAGGTATTTTTTAAATACATCAATAAATGTTATTTTAATTGGAAAATTAACTTTTGATGGTGATGATGAAGTAAAGAGAGCAGCCCAAATACATTATAACAAATTCAAACATTATAAAAATAGAAAACAAAAAGTTTTTTTATATTAATAAATGTATTTATAATTTATTTTTGTAGTTTTACTCAATCACTTCCCTTCTGGTATTAATATTAGCTCTTCAAATGCTATTAGGATACGACTATTTCTTCTTTCATAATAAATTATCAACATTAGTTTCGCGTAGAAAAAGTTGATAATTTATTATATAAGAAGAAATAGTCGTATCCTAGTGTCCTAGTAACATTTGAAAATACCGTGACGTAGCGGTCGTGACGTAACGGTCGTGACGTAATGGTCGTGACGTAACGGTCATGACGTAACGGTCGTGACGTAACGTAAAGTTCGGATCAATTCGCTAGAGGCGCTGCTTTCAAAGAGTTTGCATAAAAATCTCTCAAGAGGGCTCTCTTTTTCCGGTATATAATACTACTCTTTGGCTTAAACAACACTTACTGACAATTCAAAAAACGCCAAACTCACCGTCAGGGATTTCGCGACGCACGACGGAGGCGACAGGCTCGGTGCCCCGGCGCCGCTGAGGCGGGCATGCTGAATCCCTAATACTCCTTCTTTGGTCATCCTGTAGGTGCAAGGTCAGGGCGGCGGCGCGTAACATCAATGGTGATCAATTGGTACTCCACATCACTTCCGCCAATTGGCCAACGCCCTTCCGCTTCCAACGAGGGTAATACGCATTTCGAAAATGTCGTCATAAACATATTATTTCACTCACTCTCTCCACACAAAATCAAAAGTAAAATATTCAAGCTACCTCACATTATGTATACAAAATTTTATTCATTTTTACAATGTCAAATTGGTTTTTTTTTTTTTTTTTCGCTTTTATTGCCTTGGCTGTTTATTCAATATCACATTGTAGTCTCGGGCTCGTGACATTTCTTTTCATACGACATATCACTAAAACATAGTTTTTTTGTATGGTTTTCCGGTGATATCCGCTATGTTTTTTTCATATCGAAATCCCGAGAATTGGGCTCCATGTCGCATTATGATATCGTATTTTTTTTTTTTTTTAAGTATATTTTTTAAAGTGTTTGTGCTTTGTGCTACCTACTGTTTTATTCTCATCATTGTATTGTGTCTAGCTTTTGAGTGTTGTTTGTATCTATCTGTATGTTATCAACTAAATTCTCTTCTTCTTTTTTTGTGTGTGTGTTTAAATATGTATTTTATTATATCTACCACATCACATATTGCCTATCTATAATAAGTACGTGTATATTTTTTTTTTATTTATTTATCTACACCACACCATCACACTCGCTCGCAAACAGGTCCCGCCAGAATACCAGCGCTGCTACGGCAATGCATATATTGTAGTAGCAGCTAATGCTGAGGTCGAGACCTGATTGACCACACACTATCCACATCTCTTTGTCCCTATTCTGTGTAATAATTGTTGTTTTAAGCCGTGTACCAACTGTATATGTTTGTTTCATGTGTATTGTGATGGTCAATAAATGTATTTTCTTTCTTTCTTCTTTCTTACTTTCTTTTAAAATATTTTATCAAATTACACAGAGAAAGACAAAATAAATCTTTGGATATTCTTTTTTTATATGTGATAGGTGTGAAGCAGCACTGTGCTGTGTTGCGCTACGTGAGGGTACTGGAGGCCAATCCGGGGCAAAGGGGTTTAAAGTTGGCAGCGTACTTGTGACTCCACTGGTGTCGCGGGTGTTAATGGGCAGAGGCAACCACTTACCATCAGGTGACCCGACTGCTTGTCTGCCACCTATTTCATATAAAAAAAGTTTATTTCTGTTGAATTTATATTTATAATGTCGGTGCCGTGTGATCCCCGGCAGAGTAGAATAGGCCACCCTCACTCTTACCGAGGTGTCGTAAAAGGCGACTAAGGTAAAGCTGCTGGCATGATCATCAGCACCCAGAGAAGGAAAACTCTGCATTTATATCAAAACCCTTGCCAACCCGTCGGCCAAGCGTGGTGAGTATGGCAATTACCCCTCATGTGATTGAGGGAGGCCTGTGCCCCAGCAGTGGGGACTTAAATGGACTGACGATGAAGACGATGATGAATGTCGGAACTCAAAGATTTTCCGTGATTTCCCTTTCGAAAACTTACCCAAAAAATGATCAGCACGAAATAATTAGCATGCCGAATAAGAAAATTATTGTAAACAGCTTATTTACGGTTGTAAATTACTGTCCCTATCTCCATTCCTTAAATCATCGCCTGTTATCAGAGTTGTAAATAACCGCGCATTATCTGCGAACACAATCGCGGTGTAACACGGCCCGTTATTTCCTTCTGCCGGTTAAACGGCGAGGGGGAAAAAACGTGTTTATTTTACAAACAGACTTTCGCCTTTTCAACGATCTGCTCAGTATTAACGGGATCGGGAATTATGCTTTTCGGTGACGTGGCGATTGTTTGGACTTGTTTTTGGTGCTCGTACTTTTTTACATTCAAATCGTGCTTCCTATTTTTTTGAAAGGTTGATTTTTGCCAATGTCGAGTTCATTTTATCTTTTGTCTATTCTAAAACAATTAAACAGAATGAAATAATTACATTCGCCCTTTGGAGTGAAAGTGCCTTAAATCTTTAATCTTGCTCGGCTGATGATGAGTCATTTAAACTCTATGTAAGTAGGGAAAAAATATTTCTGTTTTTTTTTTTCAAGGCTTAAGAAGCACCTTTGATGATTATAAAATACCATTACTAAAGTAAAATACCAAGTTGAGCAAAATTCATTCTCTCTTTTATTAACATAAAACGTAAATACCACCATAAACGAAAACTGCATGAGCAAATACATGCGTTTATTTCTGCTTTTTGTATTAAATCTTTATAACCGCATTTCAAGCTAAAGTTACGGCTTTTAAAATATTTTTAGTATAAAAGAGTCTGCATCTGTTTTTAAATTCCTAAAACTTTTTCATATAAACCTGCAAAAAATAACTTATGCAAATCCAGTAAGAGATTTTTTCAAATGAATATACATACTACCGTTGTAATTGCAACGAGGGCTCTTCTCTTGCTTACCATCAGAATGAGGAGAGCCAATATGAGTATATTGGCCAATATTGGCGAAATTTGGCGAGCCAATATGAGTATATTGGCTCTCCTCAGTTTACTGTGTCACTATAAAAAAAAGAACTACCTACCATTTTGTTAGATAGATAGATAAATCATTTATTTGAACAACATAGACACACATACATGCAATGGCTTAAAAATAAACAAATTTAAAGAAAGTAAAGAAAAAAAAATAACACATTCATTAACACACACAAATTGCGCTTCTTCGGCAGCGATACAAATGGGAAATAGCTCAGCAATTTTGTTTGCCGAGGGCAAACTACTGATTTTCAGCTATTCCTTACCGACGAAAATAAGGCACGAGCAGCAAACAGTGAATGAAATACACTTCATTCAACATGACAGACACACGTACATACTGATAGATATATAAACTATTTCTTAAATACACTTGCTTGTTCTATTACTATTCACAATATGTCACGCAAAATGTATTGTTTGTTAGTTTTGTTACTGGCTAATATAAAAGTGTTGGGATTTTTTATCATAAAGTAATAAGATCAACAAATTCAAACCATTCTTAGTTTTTAAACTTACCTACTGAAATATCTTCATCACATCACACACGGGCAACAATTTTATCTGCTTGAATAAAAATATGCTTACCTGTAACAAAAATAAAAACTATTTTATAAATGTGTTACTAAGCAAGCAAACAATGAAGTGGTTAGACAAGCCATACGTATCTCTGGACATTTACATCCCTTTAACCACGTGTTCTACCAACCATTCTGAACAACATTTGTTCTACAAAAAAAAATTCGAACAACAAAATGACCAAGTCACGTGACCGACTTTGTATGAGAAGTTGAAATTGTTTTATGCAAATTTCCAAAAGACATAGAACAAATGTTGTTCCGAATAGTTGATAGAACACATGGTTAAAGAGATGTAAATGTTTACAGATACACCCTGTATAATGGTCTTGTATAAGATAGTAATAATAATAATAAAACCGGCGTGAAGCAGCCCTATGCTGTGTTTCGCTGCGTAAGTGGGGGGGGGGGGGGGGGGGGGTTTAAAGGTTGGCAGCGCACTTGTGACTCCACTGGTGTCGCGGGCGTCCATGGGCGGCGGCAATCGCTTTCCATCAGGTGATCCGTCTGCTCGTTTGCTACCTATGACATAAAAAAAATAACTACCTTTTAAAATTCCTCGACCTTAGGCGAATGCCTTGGAGAAGTTTTATCGATTTTCATAATATCACGGTGTATAGTTGCACAGTTTATGGACTCGCCTTAGCCTGATAAAGGCAAAAGGAGGGCTCTCATTGCTATCACAACAAATGGCCATACTTGACTGCGAGATGCTAAGCCACAAAACATGTGAGTCCTCACTATATAGTCGCCGTAGCCGAAATCGGCCAGGGAAAGATGATGATAATATTTGCACGTTGGAAAACACATTTCCCGGCAACGTTCAGACAAGGCAGAACAAGGGAATGACTCAGTTGGCTTTTAGAGGATATAATAACATCCCAACCGATCACGGCTAGGGCGGCCAATCTCAACGATCAACCACGTACGCAGGATATATTATAGTGCTCAAGTGTGTGCGTAAACACAAGTATACTCTCTATTCCCTTACCCTCATATTCCGATGGGACACTACTGCGACACGACCGGAGAGGGATCGGACGCAGGACTAACAGCTTAACGTGCTTTCCGAGGCACGGGGGTATAAGACCGCCAACTTCCAGACACCGGGCTGTCACTAAGAATTTCTTACCGAAAACTTAGGTACATTTTTTTTTAGAGCCAGAAGGTCAAGGTCTCATCATCATCATCTTAGCGTTTTATCTTGTTGTGAGAATTATTATTATTATTATTATTATTTATTTGCCTCCGACTGGCCTGTACCTTAGTCTCATCATTAATTAATGTTCCTTTTATTCACCTTTTTTTCACCAATCAAGTTCATGTTTAACCTTCAACTTGACTTTTTTTCTTCGCGTGTTCTGGGACAAATTTCACGTGCAAAGTAACGATCAAGTAGGCTTAATATTTAATTTATAAACCCGTAGTGGCCATTTTAATAACTTATCAGACCTTTTTGTTACATTAACTAACTTAACAAAAGGTTGGTCTTGCGAGATAAAATAAGAGTTTTTATTACATTTCAGTATTGAAGTGAGGAAGCCAAAGTGACCTTTGAATTGGAACTTATGATTCTACTTTGTATTTTATAGGTTCAAAACATTTTGTTTTACATCCTCCCTGATAAAACGGGGAGAGGATTTTCAAGAAAGTTACATTTTATGATGAAATAAAATGTAAAGTAACCACATGATTTAAGTTTCATAAATTAAAAAATAAAACTTCTTGTTGAAATATTTTGAGTTAGCTCCAACATTTTTATTACGTTTCTACGGTTTGCATGACCAAATTACAACCACTTAAATGAGTTACTACTCGTTAACGTATTTCGTATGATATCCGTAACACAGGCGCTTGAGTTACCTATCTCGGAGTCAGATCAATGTATGTGATGTTTTTGTTTATTTATACGGACGGACGTGTCAAACAGTACCCAACGGTGGTGTGTATGTTGGCGATCCAGGTATATTACAACGATATATCGGAACATTACACTATTCATAGGAAATTGGGCCTACACCTATCACGCTGGCCCAGTGCAGCAGTGTGCGCTACGTGCAGGTTAGGTTGACTTAGGTCCTGTACGATTTTAAGCAAGATCCCTTAAAGCCCTATAGGAGGTTGAAGCCGTGACAGGACCCCCACAACCGAACCGTGAACCGACGATCTGGTAAAGGTCGCGGAAATCCCTTGAATGCGGGCGGCTCAGGACCGATCTGTAAAGAAATCATTGAGAGGACGTATTCCAGCAGTGGACGTGTATTGCCTGATATAATAGGCGCATGGTAAAACTTTTATCATATTGAATTTAATAAGATTTGTTCATATAATCAACGAATGTCAAAGGAACAACCACCATCTTTACCTTCGTAAATTTTCGTATACGAATCCTAATGATAACAATCGACTGTACTTATCTCAAAAATATACGATACCAAGTGAGTTTAGGTTACGTTGATAAATGAATATGTCTTTAAAAAATGCCAGCTTCCTTTTTGACTCCACCAAGTGATGAATATATTTTTTAGATGATTTCTTTTTTGCGTAGAATGTAAAAGAAAACAAGTTAGGAACGCGTATTCTAGTTTGCTTTTTTATGATTTCTGATAGCAAACATTTTTTTTCGCTGGTATATTTACATTATGTAGTAAATTACTTATTTTAAAAATAAAACATAAGCTTTTCTGCTTCTTACATTGTATGTCCGTGGTAATTGTATAGCTAACGGAAGGTTTTTGGAAAGATTCAAATTAATTATTTAAAAAAGATTTATCTAATTACGAAAAAAAAAATATTTATTTTTATACCTTTATGTATCTTTATCTCTGCTCGATCTCAAGTACTTAGATAATTTAACCAAAAATGTAATTACAAAGTAAAAACGCCATTAGTGCTGGCTTCAAAATGTTTCTGCTGTGTGTAGCATCATGAATATATATATCAAGTGAGTTGATAAAATATAATTAAATAAAATAAATATTTCACAACATCACATACATTGATCTGACACCAACATGGGTAGCTCAAGCACCTGTGTTACGGATATCAGAATCAACAGTGGGATTACAAATATATACATATAATACTTTTCTTTCGTAAATACATACTTGTAATACATAGGAAACACCCAGACCAATACAAACAAACATGTTCATCCGAAACGAGGTGATCCGGCAGAGAACCAAAGTTATCGACATTGCTCACCGGATCAGCAAGCTTAAGTGGCAGTGGGCTGGCCATATTAGCCGCAGAACCGACAACCGATGGGGTAAACGAGTTCTGGAGTGGAGACCGCGTCTTGGCAAACGTAATGTAGGGCGCCCTCTGGCTAGGTGGGGGGACGATCTGCGCAGGATGGCTGACAAGAGCTGGATGCGAGAAGCCATGGATAGATCACAGTGGCGAACAATTGGAGAGGCCTACGTCCAGCAGTGGACTGCAATAGGCTGATGATGATGTTCATGCACACAAATGTTTGTACTGTGCGGTGAACGATCCCGCAACCCTTGGACCAAAGGCAGCGTTCCTCTGTTCCAAACGGGTCGTCGCTGTTACTATTCAAAAGGATTTTAAAATTTAAAATGTTACATAATATGTTGACATCTCAACAAAACTCAATCGAAGATAAATATGCTTCCAACCTCGTATTAATTCCTACATAAGTGGGGATAAAAATCTTTGACAGCGTAGGAAAAACAAAAGATAACCTACCTAATTAATTTGGGCATGAAAACGTTTTAGCAGAATATTCTTTTACAGTCTACCTAACGGTTATTTGGCACTCTGAAAAAGTCGGAACTAATGCTGTTTCCTTTGTGTGTTTTTAACTTTTCCCTATTGTATCGATAAAATATTTTCTTATATCGATGCATTTTCACATTAAAATACATTGTGTACAACGCCTCCCGGTTATTGTCAATGAAGTGCCTTCTGAAGTTCTGATCGTAGTCGCTCTGTACAAAGATGCAAGTAATGATACTTATTATGTTTTTTTTTAATCCCCAACGCAAAAATGACGGGGTGTTATAAGTTTGACGGGTCTCTCTCTCTATCTCTGTGTGTGTGTGTCTGTCAAATGAACCGATTTTGATTTTTTTTTTGTTTAAAAGATGAATAAGGAGGGAGTGCTCTTAGCTATGTTGGATAAAAATCGATCCAAGATGGCCGCCATCACAAATATTTGGATTTTATGTTTTAACACAACTCCCAAAATATGGGTATCATATAAAAGGGCTTGAGTAGCAAAATGTATTCATTGTGAAAAATTTCAAATCCAAGATGGCCGCCGTCAGATAATGACGAATAACCTATTTGTTATTCCAACTCAATATAGGTATCAAATGAAAGAGCTTTAGTTGTGTCGGGGGTTTTTTAAATTTTCAATTTAATGTTGTATGTAATTTTTAGATAACAGAAAGGTCGTTATTTTTGGCTTCAATTTATAACGACAAAGGGTACTTGACGAAAATGGTACGCCTGGAGATGTATGAATCTCCAACCCGTTTGGCTGATTCCTATCTTGCAGACAACAATGCCATAGTACAGAAAGAAAATAAGTGGAATAAAAGCTGCTCTATAGGCGACTTTTGATTTTATTTTGTGTGGTGGATTTAAAGCATTCAAAGAAAATAATCGTTTTATTCTGTACTCTAGATCAATATTGTGTAAGAGTTCTGTACTTGATTCTACTCTTTTTAGTCGTTAGTATGAATAATATACAATTTTATGATATCATAAACGGATTTTTTGTGGGTCCGCTCCGGGTCCCGTCCGATCGTGCTCCTCAGCGCGCCCAGTTTGATTTAATGTATATAACAAAACTATAGATTTACATTTTTTTTATTATGACTATTCTTTTAAACCTATTCTATATAATTCTGTAACCTTAATTAAATTTGCATACATCAAAGATGGCGCGCCAGGGAGCATGGAGCAGGGAGCATCATATCTACCCTCCTATCCTATGTTATCTATTTTTTTTCCTTTATTTAAGGAGCTTTGTCAATTTGACAATTTCGCTCCTTTAAGACAAACAAACATTATGTAAATTAAGACTTAATAATTAAATGCTAGTTAGTATTATCTATTCTTTTCATACTTAATTACTATTTATCATAGACCAAAAGTAATCTTAAGTTTAATGCTCTAAATAAATATTTTTCTTTTCTTTTCTTTATTTTCAAAACCACTTTTAAGTCTACCGGTTCGTAAGTCATAATGGCGGCCATCATACCCAAAAACATCCAAACTGCTAGTACAGGACTCAATGTTTTCGATCAATTTGTTCTAAAAATGGAACGTTCAGTCTTAATGGGACTTTCCAGTTACGGTGTTATTGAAAAAAATATTATTCTTTCTACCTAACTATATAATTTCGACTCCCATTTCGTAGCTCCGTATTTTTAATATATGAAAACAAATTAATATCTAACCAGAAAGAATTAAAGAACACGAGCAAATCCAGTGAAAATTCGAAGTGTGTTTTTTATAACTTGTTCATTTGGAACAGTGAACGCTGCCTTTGGTCCAAGGGTTGCGGGTTCAATCCCCGCACAGTACAAACATTTGTGTTCATGAACATATTGTCTGTTATATTTTATTAGTCTAGGTGTTTTCTACGTATTATAAGTATGTATTTACAAAAGAAAAGTATTATATGTATATATATGTAATCCCACTGTTGATTCTCATATCCGTAACACAGGTACGCACCTGATCAATGTATGTTGTGAAATATTTATTTATATTATTTATTTATTTGATTTATATTTGTGACTTTTACGTGTTTTTAGAAATATTGTTTATTATTGACGATCTTGGCCGTGTGGTCCCCGGCCGAGTAGAATAGGCCACCCTCACTCTTACCGAGGTGTCGTAAAAGGCGACTAAGGTAAAGCTGCTGGCATGATCATCAGCACCCAGAGAAGGAAAACTCAGCATTTTAACAAAACCCTCGCCAACCCGTCTGCCAAGCGTGGTGAGAATGGCAATTACCCCTCATGTGATTGAGGGAGGCCCGTGCCCCAGCAGTGGGGACTTAAATGGGCTGATGATGATGATGATGATTGACGATCTGGTCAAGATCGCGGGAATCCATTGGATTGAAAAACCAACAGGAAAATAAGAGTTCGTCTAATGTTTAATTGTTTATCAGGTATTAAGTTGGTTCACTTCATTTCTAAGAAACTTTAAGATTTCCCAAACAGAACCTTACTTTTGTTGATGTAACTGCCAACTTTGTACGTATCCAAAAAATACGCGCAGAATGAAGTGAGCGGCCCTACTTGACAAATGAGCGGGCCCGCCTATCTATTGTTAGGCCTTTTCTGATGAAAGCCTGTTTATACGCTTTGATATTTATGACTTACCCAATTACGTTGACATGTGATTTCGGGCGAGTTTGAAAGGAGCATGTGCGAGCTTCGATATGAATGATCCGTCGCTACCAGAAAAATACCACGGTCTCGCAGAAAATTAACTTAAAACAGCGCCTGCGCTGTTTTTTTGGCGAGTGAGGCAGGGGACTGGTGGCCCAATCCAGAAGAAAGGGGAGTTTAGAGGCTGGCAGTGCGCTCTTCACTGCACTGGTGTTCGGCTCTCCATGGGCGGTGGAAATCGCTTACCATCAGGTGATCCGTCTGTTCGTCTGCCACATGATCACACATTTTTATGATCACATAAAAAAAAAGGAAAAGTTCTATTACATAGGTACGTCTGTTAGGTAACTCTCTCTTTCTCTAACAATGCTCGCAGTATGAAGTGAGCGGCCATTGTTAGGCCCTTTCCGATGAGAGCTGTGCTGTTCATACATTTTGATATTTATGACTAAGCCAATTATGTTGAAATGTGATTCCGGGGCGAGTTTAAAAAGAACATGCGAGTTGTGACTGTGGCAGAACTCTTACTGTACATTCTATACAGCTAATCTGATACATTCGATCTGGTTAAGATACAACCTGTGCGGATAAAGAATGGGATCAGAAATGGCGGCGCATCTATTCACTTCTCGCTCGCACACCCCCGATTGCGAGTATAGACGCAAATAGTGTGCGAGCGAGAAGTGAATAGATGCGCCGCCATTTCTGATCTCATTCTTTATCCGCACAGGTTGTACAAAAAAATATAGTAAATATCTCAAACATAATATCAAAAAAAAATTTTTTTGCACAAATTGTAAACAACTTATAAAATATTACAAATCAGCATACATTTATATCTTTTGAAACTATGAATAAGTATAATAATAATTACATTTATAAAGTAACGGCATATTTTAGGTACATGTATGTACATAACATATGCCGTTACATGAAATATACTAAGAAATAATGACTCGGCTGCCTCGGTGGCGCAGCGGTTAGAAGGTCGCACTTTATAGCGACGGCTGCGCAAAAGGTCCCGAGTTTGATCCCCGGGTCGGGCCAAAATTTGAACCCCAGTTTTCGGTAACAAATACTTAGTGTCAGCCCGGAGTCTGGAAGTTGGCGGTCTTGTACCCCTGTGCCTCGGAAAGCACGTTCTGCTCCCAAATCATCTCCGGTCGTGTCACGCTAGTGTCCTATCGGAATACGAGTGTAAGGAAATAGAGAGTACACTTGTGTTTGCGCACACACTTGAGCACTATAATATATCCTGCGTACGTGGCTGATCGTTGAGATTGGCCGCCGTAGCCGTAATCGGTTGGAGGATATTACTAAGAAATAAATAAACATAATAAGATTCTACCACCGGCTCGGAAAGTTGTTTCTGGTCGAGTAATTAGGGCACGAAACTTGCCACTTACCTACTCTTTATAATCGCAAACTTTTAAGCAGGCTTGACCGGAGTGATACCACAGCCTCGCAGAAAACTGGCGTGAAGCAGCATTGTGTTGTGTTTCGCTGCGTGAGTGAGGGTACCGGAGGCCCAATCCGGGGAAAATGGAGGGTTTAAAGGTTGGCAGCGCACTTGTGACTCCACTGGTGTCACGGGTGTCCATGGGCGGCGGCAAGCTCTTACCATCAGGTGATCTGTCTGTTCGTCTGCCACCTACCACCTAAAAAAAACAATAGTTTATCATCCTTTTACCAAGTCATAAAGTCTAGTGAGGTAATGAGGTATAAAGAAGCGAAAGCCGATAGTCGTTTCAATTATTTATATTATTTTTTGTTCCATATAGGTAAAGCAGTGATGACATACGGAACCGAAACGTGGCCGCTTACAATGTGCCGGTTAAGGAGGCTCAAGGGGCTGGCTTGTGCTTATGCTTTTATGGTTTGTTTTTGCACAACATGCTTTGCTTTGCTTGCGTGGTAGCATAGGTACAAGCCTCCCTTAGTGCCTCCTTCTGAGGCACTAAGGGGGTGTGGTCTTGGGAGTAGCGCAACAGTCGCTGTGATCCCCAAGGCAAGTGTGGTGGCAAAAAATCCTGTACGAGGTTACCGCCCTACTATTGGTCTGATTCCATATGAGACAGACGTAACAGAAACCACCATGCGCCTAAATGCAGGGATGGCGAGGTCATGTCCCTGCGTGTCCATCATCTAAAAAGACCAGATGGTGGATAGTAATGACCTCCCGCGTGTTTGTGCCGTGCGCGGGGACCCGTACGGGGGGATGAAGGAGTCCTGGGGGCTGAGTGGAGTAGCGGTGGGCAGTAGTACTGCTGTTCCGCAACACGCCTCTTTGGTCCAGATTTCTTCTCACACGGGAGGTCGTGGTCTAGCCAGCCACGATCAATCGGCTGCGGTGTCCGCTCATGCGCCCGCCAGGCGAGTGTGCCCTGGTAATGGGGTCCGCAGCCGGCAGTGCGCGTCTCCCATTCCAGTTGTTGGGAGTGGAGCGACTTGCGCTGTTAGTCTCGTGGGCAACTTACTGGAGCACACTATATCCTGCTGATAGCCCTGGTGCCTGTAGAGGGCATCCCCGACGTTGAGGACTCCATGGTGGGTGGGGAATCAGCAGGGTGAAACATAGTCGGACCAAGTATGGACAAAAAAGACAATCTAACTACAAAGGGCTTGACCAACAAGGGCGAGCAACATAAGGCCTCCGGACCCATAGGGGGGGAGGTTAAACAAAACTTTTTGAACAGAGGGACTGCACGTGGGAGCGCGCACACACTGAAGCCACTTGTTCGTGACGGCCCTAGCGGCAGTCCGAATGTAGGCCGAGGGAGTGGTGCACACCCGGGTGGATCCGCAGTCAGGGGTAATCCGTACAGAGGACGTGGTAGTACCAGAGGGGGTCAGATGCGGGGAGCGCACCATATGGGGGCTTCTAGCGCAGCACTCTCTGATAACATCAACCAGTCCTCCAATAGTGGGGAGACGAAGAGGGAACAGCCGAGGGAAGCTAACCAAATGGGGGAGCAATCCAACGCTGCAACCTCCTGTCATACGCACAAGAGGAAGAGGCGCAGTGGCTGTGCTATTCGGAAGAGGAGAGAGTTACAGCGACAGCAGGCAGTAGCGCCTGATGCAGCCCCTTCCAAAAGGGTCAGGGAAGAGAGCGACGAAACCGCTCAGGTCCAAGTTGGCGACATGAAACGTGCCAAGACCCACGGTGACTCCTATAGGGAGGCGCTGACCGGTGTCAAGATGGCAATAGTCACCGACAACTACCCAGACACGAAACTAACGCAAGACCTGATGGACCCCATCCAGGCTGCAATATGGGGCCTGTTAGAAGACACTCCGGATCCCCTTCCGGTTGTCACACCAGGCGTACTGTTGGCAGGAGTACTGCACGTTACGTGTGAGGGGCGAGAAAGCTGCGGAGTGGCTTCGCGGTCTCAACGGGAAAACCGTTGGGAGCGTGAAGCTTAAAGTGGTCAGCGCCAAGGAGCTTCCAAAGCCAATCAAAATGGCTTGGAAGACCAGGAATACCTGGTGTTTAGACACCTCCAGGGTGCTGAACATGCTGCAGCGCTTCAACCCCTCACTACGGACCTGCGAGTGGAAGGTGCTGGACATGCAGGTCGAAGAGAAGCACACCAGACGCATCATCCTGATGGACAGTGTGTCTGCAAAGGTAGTCAAGGAGAAGGACTACTGTCTCCATGCTGGGCTGGACAGGAGTACCTTCAAGCTGCTTGATGACCCGAATAGGCAGAAGGAGCCTGTCGAAGAGAGTAAGGGAGCAGAAGCTCCTTCTGTAGTAGGCCAGCAGGAGGAGAATGATAGGGTGGAGGAACCTGCTGCTGGAGGCGAGGTGGCTCCGTCCATCTGCACCTCATCTCCCTGCGCGTCTCCGAGGACTGACGACATCATAGGCCAAATAGACGAACTGGGTCTGTCGTCGCCGGTTGGCGCTGGGGAGATGGGGAACATGGACGATGCTGAATGTGAGGGAGGCGGCCAATAATGGCAGCCTCAGTTAACGCCGCTACCACACTGGACCTAATGGCGGGAATAAGGTGCGTACAAATCAATCTTCATCACTGCATCGGGGCAACGGCCATCTTGGCACGCCACCTGCAGATGAATAAGTACGATATTGCATTGATCCAAGACCCTTATATAAGAAAGGGAAGGATTAGTGGCTTGGGTGGAACGGGTGGTGTAATTTTTCATAACTGTACCATTAATGATATGAGGACTTGCGTCTACGTCAGGAATGGCATAGATGCAATGCCCTTATACAATTTCTGTTCTAGGGACCTTACGGCGGTTAAGGTCAACGTGCGGGAGAGAGGAGGGCAGGATACGGTTATTCTGACCTCTGCATACTTCGACTATACGGACAAGGAAGTTGTATCTGGCAGGATCAAGGACCTTGTTGAATATGGCAGCCGGGAGAACTTGGACCTAATCATGGGATGCGATGCCAACGCACACCACACGGTCTGGGGAAGCTCGGATGTAAATGTGAGGGGAGAGAAACTACTGGAATATGTGGTAAGCACTTCTTTGCACATTCTAAATAAAGGTAATAGGCCAACGTTCGTAGACTGCAGACGAGCGGAGGTAATTGACATCACGTTAGCCAATAATAGGGCCAGCTCGAAGATTGTTAATTGGCATATTTCTGATGAGATAACCTTATCTGATCATAATTATGTGTGCTTTGAGTACAGGACGCTGGTATCCAGCTCCAGTGCTTCGTAAAAGGAATCCTAGGAACACAGACTGGCAAAGTTACAGGAGTGATCTGCGGGAAGTTCTCAAGGATTCTAAGGGTAAGCTCAATTCCTCACTAGACATAGAGCTTGCAGCAGACAATTCGGTGCGGGCTGTGAGCACAGCTTGGACTAACAACTGCCCTGAAAAGGAACTTAGGGCTAAAAAGGTACCATGGTGGACGCCAAAATTGGTCAAGCTGCGGCAGGAAACCAGAAGGGCGTTTAATAACGCCAGGTCAACAAAAGACTACGGGAGCTATGCACGATGTTTGACCAACTATAATAAAGCTGTGCGGAAAGCCAAACGTAAGGCCTGGAGAGAACACTGTGAATCCATCAACAGCATTCCAGAAGGAATGAGACTCTGCAAGGTAATCTCAACGGTAAAAGCGCACCCATTGACAACTGTCAAGGATGCCAACGGGCAGCGAACAGGATCAGGAAAGGAGACTCTAGCAGTAATGCTCAACACACACTTTCCAGATTGTATTGTGATAGATAAGGAACAGGAGGACCCGACAAGCTTGGTTGAAGAACAATACCGTACAACCAAAGCAGATTGGGATACTGCAAGGAAGGTGGTAGATGAGGGTAAGATTGCATGGGCTTTGAACGGTTTTCGGCCGTTCAAATCACCTGGTCCTGACTCGATCTATCCCATTATACTTCAGCAGGGTGTTGGAATCTTGAATTCACACCTGTGTAGACTGTATAGGGCCTCCATTGCCTTTGGATATATTCCGAAGACATGGAGACGAGTTAAGGTCATCTACATACCGAAACCAGGTAAAGTAGACTATGAGGAAGCTAAGGCATTTCGGCCAATTAGTCTCGAATCGTTCTTTTTGAAAACCCTGGAGAAGTTAGTAGACAGACATATAAGGGAGGGAATGCTAAATAGACTTCCTCTCCACGGGCTACAGTGTGCCTATCAGAAAGGAAAATCCACTGAGACAGCATTGCACTATGTAGTAAGCAGAGCGGAGCAAGCTTTAGAGAGCCAGGAAATATGCATTGGCGCATTCCTGGACATAGAGGTAGCATTCGATCGAACCACCTTTGATGCCATAAAAAAGGCATCGACAAATCATGGCATAGAACCAACTATTTGTAGGTGGACAGACAGCATGCTCAAGGGCAGAATAATTAGTTCTGAGTTAATGGGAGAAGAAATAAGAGCGATGACTACAAAAGGCTGCCCTCAAGGTGGGGTCCTTTCACCACTCCTATGGTGCCTAGTAGTTGATTCGCTCTTAGAACTACTAAACAAAGGTCCGTACTTAACGGTCGGATATGCGGATGATTTGGTGATACTTATTAATGGTAAATTCCCAGATACGGTATCTCATCTCATGCAAGGGGCCCTAAACATAGTGGAAGAATGGTGTGAAAGTAACCATTTATCCGTCAATGTAGGGAAAACAACTGTGGTGCCGTTCACTAGAAAGAGGGACCTGACGGGGTTAAGGGCTCTCTTTATGAATGGATCGCAGATACCATGGTCAACGGAGGTGAAGTATCTGGGTGTAATCTTAGATAAAGAACTGACGTGGAAACCTCATGTGGACAAGACCATAGAAAAGGCCCAAAGGGTCTTCAATATGATTCGTTCTACGTATGGGAGGACCTGGGGGATGAAGCCCAAGGTCATCAAATGGCTATACATGATGATGATAAGACCAATAATTACGTATGGAAGCATCGTCTAGTGGCCAAGGTCTAAACTAGAAACTTGCAGGAAGGCGCTGTCAAAAGTGCAGCGACTAGCCTGTATGGCTGTCACGGGGGCGTTCACTACAACGCCAACGGCAGCGATGGAGGTCTTGCTGGATCTACCACCATTGCACATTATAGTTGAGGTAGAAGCCATGAAGGCACTAAATAGACTATCTGTGCATGGGCTATGGAGTGTCGACTTGTCTGTAACTCGACACACGAAATTGGAGATCTCAAGGGACCTCAGAGGAATAATAAGCATGGGTTGCGACAAAATGCAGCCATTGCACATATTCAAAAGGTACTTTAAAATCACGGTCCCTACAAGGGATGAATGGAGACAAGGTCTACAACACCCCGATAAGGACAGTCTCATATGGTACACCGATGGTTCCAAAATGGAATCGGGATCGGGCGCTGGTATCTACTCTAATGGATGTAGCATAAGTCAAAGCATGGGCAAATATGTAACGGTTTTCCAAGCGGAAACTTACGCTATAATTGCTTGTGCACAGGAGATTGTAAACTGCAATGTCGTGGGGAAAACTGTTTACATTCTCAGTGACAGCCAAGCTGCGCTTAAGGCCCTGAATTCATACAGGGTAGACTCCAAGCTAGTTCTGAACTGTGTGAAGACTGTCTTGGCAGACAGAACACGGTCAAGCTAGTATGGGTGCCAGGACATGTAGGGGTTCTCGGGAACGAGGCAGCCGATGAACTGGCTCGTAAGGGCTCGGAACGGAGATTTGTTGGACCTGAGCCATTTGTGGGACTCTCCGCGAGTACCGTTAGGGCAGCTTTTGATGCACATGGCAATGAAAAACGAAACCTGGAGTGGCAAGCAACAGTTGGACTGGAGCACTCCAAAAAATTCATTGGAAATATGGCCACGGGATTCAACAGTAAGTTGTGCAGTGTCGATAAGGGCCAGATGGGTCTGCTCGTGGGAGCATTCACAGGACACTTTGGCACTAAAGACTTCCTGTGCAAAATGGGACTGGCCAGCAGCACTACCTGTAGAGCCTGTGGCGAACAGGACGAGTCCATATCACACCTGTTGTGTGAATGCGACGCGTTGGCAGGCATGAGAATGAGGCTGATGGGCTTAGCTTATCCTAGCCCAGAAGATTACAGGCTACTCCCCTTGAAGTGTATATTGCATCTAATGCAATATATTCACAGGGAGATAGTAGGAATATAGGGCAATGGGGATGACACAAAAGATCCCATTGGGTCGAAGTGTCGCTGGCTACTCCTAGTCAGCCCCCAATAGAAAGATAAGATAAGATAAGGAGGCTCAAAGTCACCCAGAGAGCCATGGAGAGGGCTATGCTCGGAGTCTCCGCAGGAGAACTAAGGTCACAGACATAGCCCAAAGGATTGCATGCCTCAAGTGGCAATGGGCAGGGCACATAGCGAGGAGAACAGGCGGCCGGTGGGGCGGAAAGGTCCTCGAGTGGAGGCCACGTACAGGAAGTCGCAGCCGTGGCAGGCCCCCCATAAAGTGAATCTGGTGAAGATCGCGGGAATTCAATGGATGCAGGCGGCACAGGACCGATGTGTGTGGAGAACATTGGGGGAGGCCTATGTCCAGCAGTGGACTTCTATTGGCTAAAATGATGATGATGATAGGTAAAGCTTAGATCAAATCTAGATCTTAAATTAAGGGCTTTCAGTGTTGACACGGGCCAGTTTCAGTTATGTCATTTTGAATGAATAAATAAATAAAAATATTTATTTACTTAATCATTCATATTATTAATGTTACAATAGATGTAAGTAGTTAAGTAAGCGTAGTATAGTGATGTTACGATTTTAATTTACATGATTTATCATTTTGTTGATATGGTATTAGTATACATCATCATCATCTCACGATTAACGCTGCTAGTGTTAATCGTGAGATGATGATGTTGATATGGTATCATTTTGTAATCGTGCGATGATGATGTTGATATGGTATTAGTATACATCATCATCATCTCACGATTAACGCTGCTAGTGTTGTCATAATGACATAGCATAGTCACGAGCAAACAAATCTACTCAGGACCTAATTTTCATACAAACATACTAATTTCAGAGGCCTATAAATATGAAAGTATCTGTGCTTTAGTGATAATTTTATTTTAAATCCACATCCAAGTAGCTATTTGTATGGAGCGTTTTGGGTTTGCCCAAAATAATGTGATTTTAAAGTTGTGATATCTCAGGTAGTTTAAATGAGAATCAAGTGATTCTTTCAACGATGTTTCTATCATTGAGAGGTCTATTGATTACAAAAAGTAAAAAAAAAATTGTCAAATACCGTATTATGACAACCTTCAGCGAAACACAGAACAGTGCTTGCTTCACGCCAGTTTTCTGTGAAGCCGTGGTATCACTCCGGTTGAGCCGGGCTATTCATGCCGAAGCGTGGCTCTCCCACATTTAAAAGACTGACTGTGTTCAGACTATGTTATTTAGTGCTCGGTAAGTTTGTTGTTTAGCCTATACATATTGTTATTTAATGCGTCGTACAGTTTAAATGAATCGCGTTCAATTCGCAATGTTATTCGCACGCTTACGGTCTAACGCGTAACCCGTTCGCGCTGACGCCATTAAAACGGAATAATGAAACACCTGCGGTTTTCGTCGTCTTACAATGAGGTACGCACTTCTGGATAGGCTAAAGCCTCATTGTTATTGTCAATGCGCATGATGTGGAACCACTTTGGACAATCGCGACCAAATACACTCGCGAGCAACCAAATCGACTCAGCACCTAATTTTCATACTTAACATACTAACTTCTGAGGCCTATAAATATGAAAGTATCTGTGCTTTAGTGATAATTTTATTTTAAATCGATTGCAATTTTAAATCGTGGGAGAGCCACGCTTCGGCATGAATAGGCCGGCTCAACCGAAGTGATACCACGGCCTCACAGAAAACTGGCGTGAAGCAGCACTGTGCTGTGTTTCGCTGCGTTAGTGAGGATTGTCATAATTACATAGCATAGTATAGTTACTATACCTATTTATATTTGTTATTTATAGTTATATATATGTGTCATAATTATGACAAAACTATCAGCGTGAATTGTGTTGAGACTATGTTATTTAGTGTTCGGTAAGTTTGTTGTTTAGCCTATACATATTGTTATTTAATACTTCGTACAGTTTAAATGAATCGCGTTCAATTCGCAATGTTATTCGCACGCTTACGGTCTAATGCGTAACCCGGTACGCACTTCTGGATAGGCTAAAGCTTCTTTGTTATTGTCAATGCGCTTGATGTGGAACCATTTTGGACAGTCGCGACCAAATACACTCGCGAGCAACCAAATCGACTCAGTACCTAATTTTCATACTTAACATACTAACATAAATATTAAAGTATATTATGTGCTTTCACAAACACGAGCTATGTCAGAAAAATTAGAAACATACTTTTCCGCTCGACCGGGGAATCGAACCCAGGACCCTGAGATCAAGGTCCGGTACTTAAATCACTAGACCAACAGGGCGTAGGGTTTGTGATCACCAATCCGCACTTGGCAAGCGTGGTGATTAAGCCTAATCCCATCATAGTAGCGATAACTTGATTTCTATGATGGAGGCCTTTGACCTGCAGTGGGACAGTTTATAGGCTGATACAGTACATGTGCTTTAGTGATAATTTTAAAATGTAAATCGATGTAAATGATGTTCTTCTTTTTGTTAATCGTTTAACAAGCCTCCAGAAAAATGTGAATTTTCTTAAAATTATAATTGAGCAAGTTATTTTTCTTCACCCATGCAATATTATGGGATGCGAAAATCAACCAAAATTTTCTTTTTTTAAAGAAATCAGCACGTTGCTGTAATCTGTTAAACTAATTAATTGATTCCTCAGGATCGAGCCTCCTACACCGCATTCGCTGTTTTACACCATTTTTCTCTGAGGCCGTGGCATCATTCCGGTCGAGCCGGCCCATTCATGCCGATGCGTGGCTCTCCAAACAAAGTTTAGGTCGCTTCTTGTATCTCAGAATCCTTGCTGACGTGGGTACTCCTCGCAGCCTCCACGCTTTTCTCGGCGTCGCACAAAGCCGCCGCTGCACAAATAATTATGTGCATACAATTATTTCCTAACCGTTTGTTCCACAGACGGCGCCTCACCTATACCTTTCCATAGTAGCGGCCGTTAAGGTGACGGGTAGGGTACACTAGTGACGCCTATCGATTTTAATGTTTAGCTACCAAACCGGATCTATTTTTAACAATTCCGGGATTACAACCTCTCGGCAAACACTTATACTATTCATTAAATAACAATGCATAAATATTGGGTCCGATTTTGAACGCGAAAAATTGATTCACGCCAAAAGCGACCACTGCGGTAATCCAAAATTCGAGTGCAAAAGCAGACCAAACAGTTAACTATAAGTATTAAATAAATAGCATAGGTGTTTGTCGAGAGGTTGTAACCCCGAAATTGTTTAAAATAGATCCGGTTTAGCAGCTGAAAATATACATACAGCTGGCATAGGCTATGTGTGTACATCGGGCAGATGAGGACGCTACCACGCTATCAATATGATTTCAAAACCATAAATTTAATATAAGGATGAGGTTTTGACAACCAACATATACCTACCTTTAGTAGCATAGAGTCTAATTTAAAAAAACCTCTTCTCTGTATAGTGAAAGCGAATATGGTATCTTTTTCGTGGCGTTATTGTTATTAGTACTATATAGCAATTTGATAAATTTTATAGTTAGAACTTCTTTCTGCCTCAAACACCAGCCTCAAATATAAAGAAATCAAACATTTTTTTTCAATATGGTTAATTATTTTTAACTCTTAGTTTAATAAAATATGCTCAAAGATATTTGAAGACATTTTTACTACCGCTAAAGTTCGCAAATCTCTAAAGCGGTCTTTTAAGTTTCCAGGATATCCGCACCGGAATCACAGGTTCGACGCTGCAGTCACTTCTACGTTTTTGACACTGACGGAGGCCACAATTAACTATGGCCTTACACCTCTACTCCTGCGAATTGAATGCTTGATCGCATTCACACCGATGTCAGTTTGTAAAAGTAACTGCCATTGCACGAATAATGGGATATGGGAAAAAAAATAAACACGTTCTAATCCGAAAACCGTTTTGAGGCATTTGTATATCATAACATATTTTGATATTTTTAAATTTCAAAACCACTGGATCTAGGATATTTTTAATAAAATAGCGTTGACCTTCACTTGACCCTAGATACACTAGCTATTCAGACAGGTTGTATTCAGAAGATTACACTTAGGTGACAAGCAATGTCTCAATGATTTATGCACCCGGACCAAGTAACAGATGGCGCTAGTTTTGTTGTATTCAGAAGATTCGATTTAGGTGACAACAATGTCTCAGTGACTTATTTACCCGGACCAAGTAACAGATTGCGCTAGTTTCACGTTTACTTCCAGGGTATATCCAAAACTAAGGCAGTGGGCTGTCTTTATTTTGTTTTACCATAATGTTACCAGATAGGGATTTAAAATTTCCTAGATTAAAGGCTTTGTAGAAGTATGTTATTTTTTCTTACGATATATTTCCTGTAAATTGGGGAAAAAGAGAACACTAAGCGTATTTGGAGACGTCACAAATACGCTTCGAGTTCAAATTGTTTGAAACTTAATAAAAAATAACTACCTGCTATTTTACAAAAATATTCGAATTAGTTACTTAAAATAGTAAAAGGCATTGGAAAAAATATTAAAACCATACTTAAAAATTTGTTCCCATAACCCGTTGAATAGCGACCATTGTGTGTGATGACCCGCTAGATGGGTGTAGGTCCATTTATACAAGGTGATCGGTTAATATCAAACATTCTCACCCTCCTCAAGTTGCGTACAAAGCTGCTGCTTCGGAGACTGGGGTACGCTTGGACCGTGATCCAGGATTTAGAAAATCTGGTAATTACGATAGAGTCGCTCCAGCTACAGCAGTCGTGCTGTCTGACGTTCGCAACCTTTCGACAGCGAAACCAAACCGAAACTGGATCACGTTTACACGTTTATTGTCTCAAATACTGTAAGTATCCACAATTTTGAGAAGCCATCCGAGACGTGCTGGTCAGTGTGGAGAGGAAGTCAAGGAGGCGGGAGTCCAACATTCCGTGTAAAGAAAGCTTCTTTGAGACAAAATAGAACGGACTGGTTGACGCTCTTCGGGGCCGACTAACGTTTAAAACAGTGGTTGTCGATTTGTTGATGCATTGATTGAATACTAGGAATGAAATTTTTATTATTGATCAGTTATCACGAAATATGCCCTGGCATATTAAGTCATAACTACATTAAAATCAAAATCAAAAATATCTTTATCTCTATCAATATCAATATCTTTATGTACGAGTATCTCAATTTAAGTCCACACAGAACATTTATGAATTTCAAATATTATGTACTCTACCCAGCGGTAAGAGTAACTACTGAGTTCCTTGCTGATTCTTCTCGGTAGAAATTGCCATTCCAAATCAGCATTCGAGAGTAGAGTAACTACTGAGTAGTTACTCTTTCCAAATAATTTCGTAATTACATTTTTTTTTAATATAATGCAATATTCTTTCTTATAAAAAATATGATTACGACATACAATTCTTATAATCAGTATCATTTAGATGAATCGTCAAAGTAAAATTATGAAATGAAATTAAACATTAGAGGAATGGCGAGGAGATCAACATGTCCAGGAATTCTTATCATTAGGACAAAATAAGAGGAAATACGCTATTGAATCGATACACTCCGAGTAATCTTTACAAGTGAGCGAGCGTCATTTCCAATAGGTAAGCAAAAAAGATATTAATGAATCGCAAATTTGTCACGTCCGGTGTAACAGTGTGCCCTCTTAAGTCGGGCGTAACTCCAGAAGCCTGTCGGCGGAGCATTGTGTGGCCGTATTAACGGCGAACACACAAAAGACCTCGCTCGTATATCAAACTAACGTCACTCCAATGTCTTCCTTCCTCACAGCTACAGTTCCCGGGCCGCAAGAAACGGCCCTCCCTTTTTTATTGAGCATTTAGTACAGTGAAATTATGGCGCGTAAAATTCATAGCGCGTTAAAAACAGAGTCAATTTTATTCGGGTGGCCCACATTGAGAAGGGAACAAAAGTAGCCGTGCTCGCGGCGGTTTCGGATGCATCGTATTGTTAACTATGCCAAAATCCACAAAATGTCTGATTCAAGGGTTGTGGGTTCGATCCCCGCACAGTACAAATATTTGAGTGCATGCACATGTTTTTTTGTATTAGTCTGGGTGTTTTCTTTATATTATAAGTATGTACAAAAGAAAAGTATTAAATGTATTTGTAATCCCACTGTTGATTATGATATCCGTAACACAGGTGCTTGAGTTACCTATCTCGTTTACAGATCAATGTATGTGATGTTGTGAAATATTTATTATTATTATTATGTTTGAAATATATAAATATGTTCTCCCATTTTGGGGTACGCTAACAAAATTGCGGGCTTTTGGCCAAGCAAAGCTGTAGAGGAAAAGTATTATGTTGTTATTATTATTATTAATGTGAATTGTGGAATATTGACTTTCTACTAAGTGAGAGCAAGTGGTTCAGAAGAAGCTTAACGGTGCAGTAAGAAGTGGAGAAAGGGAGGTTCATTGAAGGCCTATGCATAACAATAGAGCACTGGCTGCGTACATCTGCTGAACAGGATACGAGGGCATGTACGTGTATACATGGAATGCAACGTGATTTGTGATGAGACAGAGGCATACTATACGAAACGTGTGTGGAAAAGACACGGTACGATATTCTGCCTAAGCACGTAGATCAACGAATACTTTTTTATCAATTCCAGCTGGAGCCAAATTTTTGTCTTTTTATTTTGTGGCCTACGTTGCTACGTTGTTCTGAGATGAATCTTCATCCACACCCTTGTTCAAACAGGGGGTGAGATCTGATAAGTCTATAGAATATTTCCAGTCAAGACGAGACGAGAAAATAATCTTCATTTGTAGTTTACTGCCAGAAGGGCTAGCTCGATTGCTTGCTCCTATACAGGACAAGGAAAGAAGCTTGGTTGCTATCCGGCAGTGATCCGCATCAACCGCAATCATTTAGCGATACTTACAGTCACGGGCATGACTTGTCATGCTTCTGCTAAGGGGGAGAGCTCGACCGGAGTGGTGCTATATGGTCTCACACATGAAGCTGTGTCTAGCGCTGTGTTTTATTGAGTGAGTGAGGGAAGGACCAATCGAGGGGAATTGGCAGCACTAGACCGCACGGGAGGTCACCCATACGTTGGACTGTCCAAATCAGGTCTGCGAATGGAGACTCATTCACCGAGTGCAGCAGGATGTCCTCGAGCAAGCAGCGGTGGCGGAACCTGGTGAAGCGCATCACAACTGACATCAACCAGACTACGAGAACATGATGATCATGACCACTCTTCCAAGAGTGTACGGGATAGGGAGTAGAGCGCTATGACTCCACTGGTGTTCATGGGCAGAGGCAATTTCTTACCAATTAAATATTTCACAACATCACGATAGGTAGCTCAAGCACCTGTGTTACGGATATCAGAATCAACAATGGGTTTACAAATATATACAAATTATACTTTTCTTTTGTAAATACATACTTTTAATACATAGAAAACACCTAGACCAGTACCAACAAACATGTTCATGCACCCAAATGTATGTACTGTTGCTGAGATCGAACCCGTTACCATTGTACAAAAGCCAGCGTTCACTACCACTGTTCCACACGGATCGTCTAGAACCTATTACATACTGTATCATAATAACTGGGTCAGATTTTGTAACTCTGAAAAAAATAAGTTATTATTATGTATCTCTCCTGCGGAAAATCACGGCATGGAGGCCTGTCCTTTTGGAAAGCGTACGTGGGGATACAGATCCAACACGAAGAGGCCCCTTTGAGACACAATAATGTAAGCGGGTACTGGCTCTGTCTGCACTATTGAGGAGATACAACCAAAGTCAACACCCGCCAGATGCAAGGACTATTGCAGACAAGATGGGAACTAAACCGGGTCTATAGGGAGAATATTGCTGGACTGGTCGCCGGTATATTGATGAGACAACGGGACGTCTGCCATATCAAATGTCTCGTCTATGATAATCATAGCAGACGGTGACTTGCCACACACTAAATGGGCCCCCTACAAAAAGCTACCAGCCGGCCAACAAGGTGGGAAACATTGGCGCGAGCGGCTAAGGTTGTTGAGAGGACAGACTGTGAATCGTCAGATCCCTCTGTGCTAAGCATCGGTCGGCAGGCCCCCGGCGTTATAACATTTTACACTTCCAACCTGGAGGATAGGTTCTGCTCTTGCAACTTCAATCCTGGCCGGTGGTTAAGGCAAGCCAAGAGGCGAGGGTCAAAGAAGTATTACTGACCCTCTGGAGTATCGGGGTCCGTGGTGTCACCAAACATCAACAGCTCGCCACAAGCTGCCCCTGCGGAGCCTGATTGCACTGATGAAAAATGTTGTTCTTCATAAGCGAAGATCACCAACTCTCACCAGCGGGCGATGGGGTCATCACATCCCTACGCTCTTATTATTATTATTATTACATAAAGCAATCTCTTGCGTGAGGAAACCGTGGCTGTACCTATCTATACCTATAATAATAATAATAAAAATAATACATTTTATTGAAAAACCATGAGAACAATATAAATACTTATAATCTACTTATACTAAGGGAACTAATTTTAAGTTTGTTGCCTGAACTAGGAATATCGTGTATCTCAGGCATAAACGAAAGTAAGAAAAGGACAAAACGAACTTATAAATTTTAACAATAAAACATTAAATTATACTAACACTTAATCCAAATTTAAAAATAAATAAACCTGACATTGATTCATGAATAACCCAGTTGACAATTTGATGACTCTGAAATTTACATGACACACATACATTCACAATTAAAATCGTTTATCTAGCAATACTACGAAACACTTTACAAAGTCTTTGTTTACATAATAAAATAAAATTAGTAGGCACTGAACACAATTTAAAAATATAAACTATTATAGTACTTATATTTAGTACACTAATTAAACACTGGCGATATTAGGCGCCTCCGTAATCAATCGATCGAATATATCGATTTTCGGCCATTTTTCTAACAGGGCAGTCGATGTCACCAGTTTTATGATTGGACTGTTTTTATATAGTCTGTTCTATATAGTTTTGTGACCGCAAATATCGTCTGACGGCTTTGCTTAGAACCCATTGCCGTATCAACCGCGGTTGAAAACAACTCCGTGTGTCCTTTTTGTGCACAGTCCGATGCAGACCATTTTTAATTTCGAATGAATCCAGTTGCTTATGCACCCGATTTCTCAATGGTTAAAATGAAACGATTTTAAGTCTCGGGAAGTATGTGTTAATCCTTTCCCATTCGATTTGCATTCGGATTGAGCAGCCTTTTGTTTACACAAGTTTAAATATCAGTTCAATATAAAGGGTAAATTCCTGGATTGGGCCATCTAGGTGGGCCTATCGCTTTGCCAGATAATTCCCCTTGTGTAAGCACTTCTGTATTTCATGTAAAGGGCACTAAGGGTAGTTTAATTACTGGGTATACGAGACCAAATAACTGTTGTCTCGATGTGGTTGGTGGGCTCCGGGCAGTTTCAGACAGAAATTGGTTACTGTTTTGTACAGCAGTGTCCATGGGCACCTGCCCATTCCCACTTGTGCGCATGCATCACATACCTAATACAGGTACAAAGAAACATTTTTTGGATAATACAGTTTGTTAACTTGATTGGAAAGCAAATTATTTCAACGTACCGTGGGAGAGCCAGCGGCATGAATGGGCCGGCTCGACCGGTGATACCACGGCATCACAGAAAACCGGCGTAAAGCAGTACTGTGCTGTGTTTCACTGCATGAGTGAGGGTACCGGAGGCCCAATCCGGGGAGAAGGGAGGATTAAAGCTTGGCAGCGCACTTGTGACTCCACTAGTGTCGCGGGTGTCCATGAGCGGCGGCAATCGCTTACCATCAGGTGATCCGTCTGCTCGTCTACCACCTATCACATAAAAAGAACGTGACTGGATGAGAAAAGTCTAAACCCAGACGCGCAACAAAAAATACGTTAAACAGTGAAGTGGTTGTCAAAGTCATAGTCAAATTCAAATAATACTTTATTTGCATAGGCTTGTACACAGCACTTACAAATCGTCATAAATTTGAATGATTTAAAACTATTTATAAGCTCTTATGCCGTGTGGTCCCTGGCAGAGTAGAATAGGCCACCCTCACTCCGAGGTGTCGTAAAAGACGACTAAGGTAAAGCTGCTGGCATGATCATCAGCACCCAGAGAAGGAAAACTCTGCATTTATATCTAAACCCTCTCTAAAATCAAGGGTCGCCATTACGCAGGCATCCAACCTCTGATCCCCCGGAGGCCATGGTTTTCCAAGCAGAAAGCCTTGGACAAATTTATTGTCTCCACCATTTGTCGCCTGCGCCTTGGCCACGCCTGCACTCCGGTTTTCCTTAACAAAATTCACATTAAAGACTCTTCGATCTGTGAGTGCGGTTTAGAAGAAGGTACGACAGAACATATTTTCTTTAACTGTCAAAAATATCAAGTCTCGCTGTATGACATTCTACCCCCAAAAATCCCCCGCCCTTTTAACATTCCTTTTCTTCTGTCTTTATCCTATTCCTCTGTTATAAAATATTTATGTATATATATTAATAAATATAATATAAGACTCTAAATGAATCTCCCTCCTCACATGTTATTATATATATATATATTTTGTCCATATGTTTACATTTTTACGTTGTCTGTTTGTATTGTCCATGTGTATGTTTGTTTTGTTTTAGATGATGTCAAAACCGATTAAAATAGATTCCACTCGTCACACCGGTCAATCTATTAATTAACGTGTCTCTCTAATCACTCGACATTGGCAGAATTATAGATGTGTCGAAAGACACAGTAGCAGCCATTATATTAAAAAAAAAAAAAAATCTAAACCCTCGCCAACCCGTCTGCCAAGAATGGTGAGTATGGCAATTACCCCTCATGTGATCGAGGGAGGCTCGTGCCCCAGCAGTGGGGACTTAAATGGGCTGATGATGATAAGCTCTTATGTATGTATAATTTACATGTTAATACATATTTTCACGACACAGGGTATCCTAGTGTGGAGCCCAGCGACACTGTTTTTTTCTTTCTTTTCTTTCTTTCTTTTATAGTAATTAATTATAAAATTATATAAGCACCACCTTATTGTACCATATGGAAAGCAATAAACAATAAATACTTTACTTACTTATATTATAAATTTCAAATAATACCAAAGAAGAATATATATATCGAAAGCAAATATTAGGTAAATAAAGTAAGAAATATCTGCTCCTCTCTATGCCAATTTGCAATGCCTACCAAGACGCATATGTATTTTGATTGTGTAATGTTACCACATACCTAGTCTTATAGTCATATGTAATGCAAATAAAATAAATAAATAAAAAATGCGACTCTACCACCGGCTCGGAAAGTTGTTTCTGGTTGAGAAGATCTGGCAAGAAACTCGCCAGTTACTCTTTTTAATCGCCAAACTTTCATACAATGTTGTGTTGATTGATTTAAAATTCTACTCTAAAAAGTCGTGGTCTCCTTATCTTTTCAATATAAACTCACAAAACATTTGAAAGAATGCAATCTACATTATATACCCAAATTTCAACACGGTTTCCAAAATATGTGTGGTGTATATAAAAATCATAAGAGTTCCATTTTAACCATTCAGAAACAAAAGAATGTCGAATGCAGACCAAACAGATCAATAAATCGCTTCGTCAGTACAACATGAAAGTTGTCAAAAAGGCTAAACAAAGACAGCAACAGTTCTCCAAAACTTCGGGAATATTCCCCAAGTGGCGCAAAGTTCCCCCACTAATGACTTCTTTCGGCAACTTTGATGTTTGAGTTTTATATGTTGGAACAATAGGAGACTTTTCATTATCGCCGAATCCTTAAGGTGACGGTTAGGGCACACTAGCGACGCCAATCGATTTTGATTTAAAGCTTCTAAGCCGGATTCTTGCTTAAAATGAATTTCGGGATTACAACCTCTCGGCAAACACTTATACTATTTATTAAATAACCATGAAAAAATGTTAGGTCCAACAAGTACGTAAAAAGCGGCCACTTTAAATACATTTTTCGCTTACAAAAACTATTAATAAATAGTATAAGTGTTTGTCTAGAGGTTGTAACCCCGAAACTGTTTTAAATAGATCCGGTTTAGTAGCTAAAAAATAAAATTGTTTGGCGTCGCTAGTGTGCCCTACCCGTCACCTTAAAGTTTTTGGACGATTATTGGTCGACGGATATGATAAAAAATTTTTTTATTCTAGAGGTAACAAATATGTAAGCTGGTCACCAGATGGTAAGTAATCTTCGGCCCATAAACAACTGCGAAATCAGAGAGGTCACCGGCTATTTAAAATGGACGTTTTTTATGTGATAGGTGACAGACGAGCAGACGGATCACCTGATGGTAAGCGATTGCTGCCGCCCATGGAAACCCGCGACACCAGTGATGCCCACCTTTAAACCCCCCTTTCCCCGGATTTCCCAGGCAGCGAAACACAGCACAGTGCTGCTTCACGCCGGTTTTCTGTAACTTTCAGAAGAAAAGATCGTATTGGGCAGAGTTAAACTCCAGGGATTTTAAGCACTAATTGCATTTATTGTATAAAATACTAGAGACGAAATATTACATTACATAGCACGGCTTTGACATATATTTGAGTGACAACTGACAACCAACCCATAGAGATGCTTATCGATACATACATCCTTCTTTCAAACTTAACACACATAGGTACGTTATAGCACTAGCTCACGGGCCTTCGTATACTCAACACCTCCCCTCGAAGTCGTGAGCGAATCTGAAAAAACAAAAATCACATACCTATCATACCAAGATTATGCAAGCATTCATGATGTTTATTAGCACTCAAACCTTTCGTCAAAACATCTACTGGCATTTTCTCTGTAGGCAAATATTTCAGACATACAACACCTTTTTCGCACAAATCTCGTATAAAGTGGTGCCTTACGTCGATATGTTTAGTCCTCGAATGATAGTTTCTCGTCTGAGCGAGCTTTATGGCACCTTGGTTATCATTAAATAACGTGACAACCTCGCATTCTATCCCCACATTTTTCAAAACATCCCGTGAGTACAAAGCTTCCTTAGTAGCCTCAGAAATAGCCATATACTCAGCCTCGGTGCTGGAGAGTGCGATGGTTTTCTGCTTTCGCGCCTCCCAGCTTATTGGACCACCAGCCAGAATAAAAGCAAATCCAGAGTAAGATCTACGATCTATTGCATTCGTACCCCAGTCAGCATCAACCACACCAAATAACGGTAAGTTTGTCTTTTCATACACTAGTCCATATTCAGAAGTACCTTTGAGGTATCTCAATACACGTTTCGCTGCTTGCCAATGCTGTACATCATAATTCGTATTGAATTGACTTAAGTAATTCACTGTATAAGCAATATCGGGCCTCGTGGAAACAGCCTAATACATTAACGCACCAATTAAATTCTGATAAGGAAATTGCCTCATAACATCTATCCTTACACTTTCTGGCTTCTCCAACTTTACAAGACCATCCATTGGTGTCTTCACCGGCTTGCATTCACCCATACCATACTGATCTAATATCTTTTGCAAATACGCTCTTTGATTCATATACATTCTGTTCTCAGTATCCCGTTCAAACTCAATTCCTAAGCAAGTTTTAATTCTACCAAAATCTTTCATATCAAATGCATGTGTTAATTTTTCCTTCACATCATTCAGCCATACATTATCATTCGTCGCTAATATAATATCATCCACATAAATAGCGATCAACATAATCTTTTCACCCTTTTCTGAGAAAAATATACACGGTTCTTGAGGCATTGCCTCAAATCCTATCTTTTTTAACTGACTAACTAACTCTTTATGCCATTGCAAACCTGACTGACGCAAACCATACAATGACTTTCTCAACAAACATACAGCTTCATCACATTCTTTCATCTGCTCATTCCATAACTTCGCTGTCTCTATAATCTTCTTATCTGTGACTATCTGTCTCTTTTTTCCAACCTCCTTCTTGGAAACTATCTTATCCAATATCTCATGTAATTGTTCTGGTAATTCCATATATACTTTCTCATCTAATTTTCCATTCAGGTAAGCGGTCACAACATCCATTTGATGGATTTCTAAGCCCAACTCCGCAGACAACGCTGCTATCAATCTTATAGAAGACGTTCTAACAACTGGAGATGATGTCTCATGAAAATCCTCCCCTGGCCGTTGAGAGCAGCCTTTAGCAACCAAACGAACTTTCTTTCCAGTAGTTTTAGTAACAAATACCAATATATTGCCAATAACTTTTCTCTCATGCGGTCGTGCTACTATATCCCACGTTTCATTCTTTATTTGTGCTAAAAGTTCATCTTCTAATGCTTTTCTCCAGCCTGTTGCATCACTTCTCATTTCCGCTTCCTGCCAAGTCATAGGCTCGACTGTAGCAATCCCAGCTGTCATTTATGACACATGTTCATCATCATCTGAATTATCACTTTCCGTCATTTCTTTATTGTCATCTCTGTATTGCCATGGTGTATATTCTTTTCGGGGTCTTCCCACTGAACCAGTTCGTATAAGTTTTGGTCTTCCTCTACCTCTTTTAGGAGTTGGTTCTATCAAATTTTCCCATGCAATTCTAGAGTTTCTCTTTGTAGGTCGTCTTTCATTAGTTTCAGTGTCTTCTTCATTTACTTTATCAAGCGATTTTCTCACTTTAGACGTATCTTCTTCATCATTTGTCTCATGTAAACTTACTTCTATATTTTTATCTTCTTCTTCATCTTCTGTTTCTAGAATCTCTCTATATTCATGGTCAAAAGCAGGTTCTTTCATGAAGTTAACATCTCGTGTTACTATAATCCGCTTTGTTCTTGGATCATGAACTCTATAAGCTTTAGATTGTTTGTCATATCCCATGAAGATTCCAACTTCCAAATTAGATTCGAATTTTCCTTTCGGCGTCCCTTTCTCTTTGTAGAAAACTTTGGCTCCAAAAAAATTCATGTATATAACTGTAGGTTTTCTACCTTTCCATACTGTATATGGTATCTCACCATTTAAAGCAGTAGTAGGACATCTATTTCTTATATAATTAGCAGTGTTAACAGCTTCAGCCCAAAACGATGGTGGACTACCAGCTTGACGCATCATACAGCGCGCCATTTCAATAAGCGTCCTGTTTTTCCTCTCTGCGACACCGTTCTGCTGAGGTGTGTACGGCACAGTCAATCTTCTTTGAATTCCTTCTTTCTTCAAGAAATCATCAAATTCTTTGTTCACGTACTCTTTTCCATTATCTGATTGCAAATTCTTAATTTTCTTTCCTGTTACCTTCTCCACATATGCTTTGTAATCTTTGAAAACTCCAAAAACATCACTTTTGTTGGCAACAAAATAAACTTCACACCAGCGGGACTTGTCATCGATAAAAGTGACAAAATATTTCTTCTTACCAAATGACTGATGTCTCATCGGTCCACAAACATCGGTGTGTACAATTTCAAGTAAATCATTCGTGCGGTTTACGCTTCTTTTGGGAAATGGTTTACTCGTCTGTTTTTGACTTAAGCATATCCCACATTCGGACAGTTTTTCACTGCAGTCAAAGGTCAAACCATGCACTAAGCCATTCTTAGCCATAGCTCTGAGGTCACGTTCATTGATGTGTCCTAAGCGTTCATGCCACATATCAATTGGCTTCTTCCCCACTCCAACGTTATGAGCATTCTCTTGACTCAATCTCACGTGGTATAAATTACCCACTCGATCTGCTCGCATGTGAACCTTTTGGTTCTTGTCAATAACAACAGCATCGTTCTTTCTAAAATGAACCTCGAATCCGTAATCAGCCATTTTTGCCACTGATAACAGACCTGTACGTAAATCTGGCACATGGAAAACTTTCTGCAACTCTACACGGCGCTCTTCGCTACCTGTATCAACCGAAATAGTAACTTTACCCATTCCAGTTATTTGTGTACTCTCATTATTTGCCAAATTCAGTTCATTTTCGAGTCGTGTGAATTCTTGCATCATGTGTTTGTCATTGCACATATGACCAGTACAACCACTATCTATGCACCAAATAGGTTTTTTCTGTTCACCCAACATGACCTTTTCGGTCGTGCTCAACATCGTCGTCAAATCATGCCGTTCAGAATCTGCTTTTTGTGCAGTCTGTTTACTTTTAGTCGTTATTATTTTCGTCTTACATTCTCTAGCAAAATGCCCTCGACGTCCACAACGATAACATTCTATCTTACTTTTGTTGTTGTGTACTATGTGATCCTGCGTGACGTTCTTCTGTTGCGGTTTCTGGTGAAAGCGCTTCGCAAACATAGCTCCCTGGTCAGTTACTGTAGCTTTCCTGCCTTCATAATCTTCGAAAATCTTTACTTTCAGTATCTCCGTAGACGGCAAACCGTCTCGCGATTCCATTGCAGTACGAAACATAGCAAACGAATCTGGTAGGCTATACAACAGTAAAATTGCCAATAGCTCGTCAATCACCACTAACCCGATTTCTTTGAGTTTCTTCACAGCATCAAAAAAATCTGCAATATGCTTCCGCAGGTCATCTTCTTCCTGCATACGCGTCAACACAAGCTTCTTTAACAATGAGGCTTTTCGCGCAGGTCCACTAGTCTGGTACATTGATTTCAATTTCTCCCATATCGATTTCGAAGTTTCTAAACCATCCAACGCTGCGAGTTCACTAGGACTGACGGCCAACAATATGTCTGATTCAGCCTTCCCGTCCAACTTGATCCAGTCTGCATACTTTGGGTCTGTTCTATGAGGCTTCTCAATAACACCCGACACGTAATCCCACAAATCATTCTTCTTCAAAATTGCTCTCATGTGAATCTTCCACGTATCATAGTTATCTGCAGACAGCTGGTCAATTTTTATAGAAGCAGCCATAGTTATGTTTCTTCAACAATAATTTCAATTCAAAATAGAAACGGCGAACACGAGAAAATACGATGTAAACAACTTGAGCGAGTCCACTTTTACATTTCACGATCACAGTTTATGTGCATCACGGGCGAGTCCAATAATTTGTTTACACTGCTCTACTTTTTAGTTTTTCACTATAAAAGTCACGAAATCAATTGCCTATCGCACCCTGGGCCCATAACCTATTGGGCAGAGTTAAACTCCAGGGATTTTAAGCACTAATTGCATTTATTGTATAAAATACTAGAGACGAAATATTACATTACATAGCACGGCTTTGACATATATTTGAGTGACAACTGACAACCAACCCATAGAGATGCTTATCGATACATACATCCTTCTTTCAAACTTAACACACATACGTTATAGCACTAGCTCACGGGCCTTCGTATACTCAACAGATCGAAAACTTTCTTCTCTTGAAGGTCTCTTAGTCGTGTCGTACAGCATTCTACAAAACTGAGGGGTACGTAATATAAAGTTTCTTGAAAAACGTGGAATACTAAATCGCTATCCATCCAAATAATGTCGATTTTAATAAAAATATTTCAATTAGTTTTCGAAATTATTCGTTACAAACTATAAACAATACACATTTAGATACCCAATCTATAAATGTATAGAGAGTACAGATATATCAAAACTCTTAATAAATTGATCAGCCCTGCTGGACATAGGCATCTCCAAAGTTTTGTTTGATCGATCCTGGACTGCTACATTTTGCGCAATACGTAATTATACCTAACTCGCAACAAAACCTAGATGTTGTTTTGTTGAGACAAGTTCATTTAGAGAAGGAATCGTACCCACGACCCTTGCAGTATTAAGTAAGTTCATTATTCCAAAGGCACCATTGGTACAACTACTAATAAAACAACATTCACAACTAACTTTGATTAATGGCTAAGCTCAATCTAAGATTAATTCAAATAAGTTTTAGAATGTTAGTAAATTATTCGCAATTATATTTAAGTTCCAACTAAGCTGCGTAACTTTACGAACTTGTCTTAAAAGATGAAGCTTGCAAATAGAAAAAAATAAAACTTCAAACGACACTTGACTTAAAAAAATACTAGAGTATAAAATCTTATTCCAGTGGCTTCTAAAAAGTTAACGAAAGAAAGTCCCAGGTCAGCGTAAAATGGCGACGACTACAGAAACAAATTCTAGACCAACTTTAGTCATTAAATAAAACTTGGGTCTAAATCCAGTTCAGCTCTCCAGACTAGACTCAAAGTAACAACTTCATGCATTACGTAGGTTTAACTATTAAAGAAAACATGTTGTAAAGCTCTTTATAATATTACCAAAGATAATTTGTCATACAATTTAAAAATATATGATGATGATGATGCCTTTCCAGCCGATTTCAACTACAGCGACTACTTTGTGTAAGCATCGATTTTTTATTCCTGACCTCTGGTGTGCTTTCCAGTGACTGGCGTAACCAATTTTAGCGCTGAACGTGCGCCTACAGAGGGAAGACGTTAGCATATCACAATGGTAGTTATAGGGGATGGCTGCAGGTGGGCGTCCCTTAAGGTCATCTCGTCTTTTGTCCAAATTTGACTTCTTCACTTCTGCAAACTTTTGCACCTTTTGATGGACGAGTTGCCTCTGCACAGGTCGTTGCGCTGCCTGTTTCTGATTTGAGCGGGCTCTATAGCGCATCTTTTTAAGTGTCTTTTCAGAACATCCTTGTATCTAAGGTACTGGCCACCGCGTTTCCGCTTGCCGTACTGGAGCTCTGAATAGAAGATGCGTTTCGCCACTCGATTTTCTGGCATACGCGAGACATGTCCACTCCACCGAAGTTCCCATCGCATGAGATATGCCTCGATACCACCGACATTGGCCCTGCGCAGCACCTCGGTATTCCGCACACAG
Source organism: Marasmia exigua (assembly GCA_019059595.1). Taxonomy (NCBI): domain Eukaryota; kingdom Metazoa; phylum Arthropoda; class Insecta; order Lepidoptera; family Crambidae; genus Marasmia; species Marasmia exigua. The sequence goes on along the minus strand of CM032477.1, from coordinate 12,490,170 downwards.
TTGGACCAGCGAATTCTCATGATGTTACGCAGGCATTTCAGATGGAATTGGTCCTATGTGAGTATATGGTGCCGCCACCATATTCTGCGGAGACGTGGACGTTATACCGCTATAACGTCCATGTCTCCGCCGAATAAAGCAGGTTTGGCAACACAATAGCACAATGGCCGTGTGGTCCCCGGCAGAGTAGAATAGGCCACCCTCACTCTTACCGAGGTGTCGTAAAAGGCGACTAAGGTAAAGCTGCTGGCATGTTCATCAGCACCCAGAGAAGGTAAACTCTGCATTTATATCTAAACCCTCGCCAACCCGTCTGCCAAGCGTGGTGAGTATGGCAATTACCCCTCATATGATTGAGGGAGGCCCGTGCCCCAGCAGTGGGGACTTAAATGGGCTGATGATGAAATTAAAAACTTTTCTCAATCACATCGATGTTAAGAGTAACTAAATATTTACTTACTACTTAATACGCTGGCTCAGCGATCCCAATTCAATCTTTAGGTAAGTGATATAATTTAACTTTATAAATATGTCCCCTAACTCAAGTCTCTGACTGCAACCTCGTCTAAACTTAAGATAGCATCTCTGTTATACAAAACTCTAACGATATCGAAAACTCGAAAACTATTATCGCCGCAAAACTCCGGAACTCTCACAGTACGGTCACTAGGCCAAGTTTCGTACAAACGTTGAACTTGGCAGAAAGTAGATATCCAGTCAGACGGCACTTGATAAACTGCCTTTTGTGTCCCTTTGAGGCTCGATAATCCCGCAGTCCCGTGCGGGATACGGGCTTCTTTCGCTAACCAACTTCACTGATAATTTTAACGGCAAAGCTAGCGGAATAGGCCATAGAGCAATCCGATTTTTCTTTAAATTCTGGGAAGAGGAACAGAGTTTTGTTATCTCTATCATATTGTACCGTTGACTATAGGACAGCCTTTGTACAAGTAGCCACATAACACGTTACTACAGTCAAATTTTCTCTATTATTACAATTAAACTGTATGATTTGGTATGAAGATGATACAACATTGTATGAAAGTTTGGCGATTAAAAAGAGTAACTGGCAAGTTTCTTGCCGGATCTTCTCGACCAGAAACAACTTTCCGAGACGGTGGTAGAGTCGCATTATGTTTATTTTTTTAGTATGTTTTATGTATCAACATATACATGTATTAACATGTGAATTTATACTAAGACTTATGAATAGTTGAAAGTTACTTATGAATGACGATTTGTAAGTGCTGTGTACAAACCTATGCAAATAAAGAGATTTTGATTGATTGATCGATCAATTGGTGTTAAACCAGACGTGTTTCTTGTGAGTCATTTGTAAAAAATTGGCAGATTTGTATACTTGTTATGTGGCTGTCAGTACCTATAAATATAATAAATATTGGGCAACATCACTTATACCAACCACATCCCAAATGAAGTGGCTTAAGCCTGTGTTTTGTGTGCATTTGTGTTTTCGTTAGGTGTTAGGTATAATATCTAAATGAATAATACTCTGTTGTTCTATAAAAAAATGAAATCGAAGGCAAAACATACATAGGTACCTACCTACTCTGTTGTAATGCTTGGCACAGTGTTTTTTGACTTCGGCATAGTATGTAAAACTATTTCGTTTTTTTGTATGATAGGTGGCAGACGAGCAGACACAATGCCTGATGGTAAGCCCAACCTTTAAACCCCCCGTTTCTCCCGAATTGACCCTCCGGTACCCTCACTCACGCAGCGAAACACAGCACAGTGGTGCTTCACGCTATTTTTCTGTTTGTCTGTGGTATCACTCCGGTCAAGCCGGCTCATTCATGCCGAAACGTAGCTCTCCCACGGTTTAAAATACAATATTACATTCTATAGATAACAATAGTACAGACACTAGGGTTTATAGGTTAACCAAAAATAAAAAACACTAACGCGATGTAATTGACGCCCGGCACCATCTTTTGATACAATTCGGAACTAATGTTCCGAGAGAACAATGAAAGGTAGGGCTGAGCCACCACAATAGTAGTTAGAAAAAGACATGTACATATTCATTTGTCTAGACTATACGTGGCATTCACTTTTCAATTCAACAAAATTAACCAATTTATTATAATTTCAACACATCAAACGTGAAAGTCGCAATTAAGAAGTCAGGCTACGCTTTTATATTCCTTCAAATTGTCATCTGTCCCACAAAATTAATTGCTGTCCATTGCCTCTTTTAATTAAACCGTAAATAATTTGTGCACGAGCCCGCCTGATTACTTTGATTACAGTTCCTTCACCGCACTCCGACTTGGACATCAAAGAAATTGTATCAAAGATATTAAAATTAAACCCGACTTGCTAATGACAGACTTTACTATCCAAAATGTGGATAGTTTTGCGGTGATTCTTTTGGAGATATCTCTCGATATTCCTAATAGAAAATTGCCAGCCTTTTGAATATGAAAAAGATCAAATAAAAAATTGGATGTAATAATATTGTTGTACAGTAAAGAATATAAACTTTCCCACTGCAGGGCAAATGCCTCCATCATAGAAATCAAGTTATCGCGACTATGGTGGGATTAGGCTTAATCACCACGTTTGCCTAATGCGGATTAGTGATCACAAACCCGAACTATGTTCGAAAAATTCGAAACATACTTTTTTTCGACCCGGGAATCGAACCCAGGACCCAGAGATCACGGCCTGGTACTTAAACCACTAGACCAACAGAGCGTCGTAATACAGTATTAGGCACGTATTGCTCGTGGTACTACTTCTTGGCACCACTATTTTTACCCGACTACGGCGAAGCAAAAAGGAGGGTTATGATGTATGTATGTATGGTTGTTTATCTGTTCAAATAAGTAACAAATGAGGTGTCGTTAGAAGCGTCTCGATTATCTTCTGGTTATAGGTGACAAGACATCACGTTAAATTTAGTACAGCGTTTACTAGGGGACTTAGAGTAAGGAACTAAAAAAAATTTGCTTGACGGTACCGTGTGGGGTATCAAATGAAAGCGCTTTTTTAGCACATTTTCAAATATGTAGTTTTGTTTACATAACTAAAAATATGTTAAATAAAAATAAGGTTTAAAAACTAAAACCCGACTACCAAAAAAACACGCTCTAAAAAGTACGAAACAAGAAAACTGTCTCTGCTGTTATTATGTCTTATTGCCGTGGTCGTATGCAGCAAAACAGATTCATTATAATAATAAAATAAAATCAATGTGGCATATGACCACGGCAATACGGCATAATAATTCCAGCAGGGACAGTTTTCTAGTTTCGTACTTTTTAGAGCGTGTTTTTTTTTGGTAGTCGGGTTTTAGTTTTTAAACTTTATTTTTCCTTAAGTTGTTGGACGTAATTTCTTATTGGTCTTCCTCTTCCTCTCTTTCCTTCCACTTTTCCTATCTATCTAGGGAGTAACTTCTCAAATTTTAAAAACGCGATAGCCCTAGAAAACATGTCCCAAGCTACTAAGGACGAAGAAGTTTGCAGCTTGGGCTCGTCTCGTCAGCGTCTTACCCCGCACGCCCCGCATGACTGCCCTATTTAGATGTCTGCCTCTAACTACTGCAAGGAAAGCTCATTTTATATCTACTGGCTTGACTGCCTCGGTGGTGCAGTGGTTAGTGGGTCGCTTTTCGCAAAGCGACGGCTGCGCAAGAGGTCCCGAGTTCAAGCCTCGGGTCGGGTCAAAAATTTGTACCCAAGTTTTCGGTAAGAAATTCTTAGTGGCAGCCCGGAGTCTGGAAGTAGGCGGTACTTGTACCCCCGTGCCTCTGAAAGCACGTTAAGCTTTTGGTCCTGCGCCCGATCCCTCTTCGGTCGTGTCACAGTAGCGTCCCATCGGAATATGAGGGTAAGAGAATAGAGAGTGCACTTGTGTTTGCGGACACACTAGAGCACTAAAATATATCCTGCGTACGTAGCTGATCGTTGATATTACGTACAGTACAAAATAATAAAGCCAGTAACTGGCTACATAGTTTAGTTAAACAATTTAAAATTTTACAAAAATGGAATTAATCACTTTACGACTTACTCAAACTCAACGACTTTAATTAATATACAATTGAATACATAAAAAATCTAGTAAAACTAACACTGAAAAGATGTGTAAGCGTTTATCACATTTCAAGTGATGAAAACTTTTGTTTCTTTAGTGTCCAGCTGTTTAGTTGCCTAAACTTTTGTGAATCTAATATGTATTCATTACATAGTGATTTAAACAACTGACTTTGTAATGTTTCTTTTTAATAATGGCTCTGCGTCTTGCCGCAACTTGCCAATGTCAAGTGATTAAAGAGACACGTTTCTTTTCTTGTTGAAATTGGACGGTGACTTTGTAATGTTGTTGAATTATAATAATTATTATGCAAATAAATGTTCATTTCCATATCACGCAATTGACTTTCAACACACATCACTTATTCCGACTGCTGCAAAAAACACACAGTAATTACCCGTTTAATAAGATTCCCGACATTTTAATTGGCTTTCAACTTTGATATCAGTGAAATTGTATTGCATAATTTAGTTGGTGTCCGTCGGGAGCGCACTAAAATCGGCTCGTGAGTACTTGGCTGTTTAATCAGCGTCTTAATGAACTGGAGGAGTGTTGATATATATACCTTTTTAAAGGAGTTTTGAAGAAGTTATACGATCATTTTACTGTACTATTTTTGACGAGCAGAGCAGACAAAAATATCACTTGATGGTTGCTAGCGCCTATGGACACTAAGAATACCAGTGGAGTCACGAGTACGCTACTACCTTTGAACAGGTGCCACCTATGACAAAAAAAAACTCCAGTTGAATGCATGGTTTTCGAAGGATGTGGCCGACCGCCTTTTGATGTATAAGACGCAAGTTTGGCCATATATGGAAAACTGTTCTCATCTTTGGGTTGGGACGCCAAGTTACTAGATACCTTATATCTCCCTTTGGACCGGAATTAATAGAGAGTGACTCGAAGCGTCGAGAGATGTAGATCATAAGCATCTTCTATGGATTATATTATGGGGAATGCTCCGAGGAATTGTTTCAAATTTCCATATTAATAAATAAATAGAATTATTACCGAAATAGCTAGCTCAAGCACCTGTGTTACGCATACAAATAATTAACGTACACGGGACAAAACGCGGTTATTATTATATGTAAGTACATACTCGTAGTAGCATAGTACTCACAGCTTGACGTTTCGACCGCATACAACTTATAAAAATAACCGCGTTTATCACGTGTTCATTAATTATTTGTATAATGCAACGCGAAAGTTTAAAATCTGTAGTTACGGATGTCCGACTGCCACAATAGATCACCTACTGCTCGCAGTGGCTATGAGACGCAGGACTCACCCCATTTCTATCAAATGATAATACGGATGTCCGAACCAACAGCGGAATCACTAATATATACATTTTAATACATTTCTTTTGCAAATATTATATACTTACAATACATAGAAAACACCCAGACCAATACAAACAGACTGATGTTCATTGCTTGTACAGGCCCTGACAAGGATTTATTTGTTTTTATTGCCCCCGTGGTGGAAGAATCGGCCAAGCTGCGTTACCGGTTAGACCGTCCTCGCAGGTTGTTTCCCAGGGTGCTCCAGACGAGGACTACGGTGCGGTGGCCTCCTCGTGTGGCCCTTTCGGTAGTATTTTTGCTCTGTTTGGAGTTGATACCGAAGGGGTCCTAGCGTCCCTGGGCAACGGGGGTAGTAATCGGCATGGCCGCCCATTGCTACCCGACGGCTAACAGATGCACATATACGAGAGGGCTCCTGGAGTCGTTCTGTCGACTCCCATTTGCACTGCAACAAGCAGTGTGGGCGCCATTCGGGTGGAGGTTTGGAGGCCCTAGGTCCGTTGTAATTGCAACTTGGGCCTACATATAATAATTTTCTTTTGTAAATACATACTTAAAATACATGGAAAACACCCATACCAATACAAACAGATATTTTCATGCACACAAGTGTTTGTACTGTGCGGGGATCGAACCCGCAACCTTTAGGCCAAATTCAACGTTCACTACCTACCACAGCATCTGTTCCAAACGGGTCGGGTTTAATCTTAATTATAATGAATTTAAGACATTCAATGAATTTGGTTCAAGACATACTACAACATTTACTCAAAGTTACTGAATGAATTCTATGCTTTTATTATGTAACTGCGATTCAGCTGTCAAAACTTTTGCCGGCAAAAGTCTGTAATTGGATCGGCGCCGACGGAACTTTAATGCCAATAATATTATTATTAGTAGGTATACAAGCATTTATCGTTTGGTCTCTGCTCAGCGGTGACAGCGATTGGAGATTATCGAATAAAACAGGCTTTCGTACGGAGTACAAAAGAGTGTAGAAACGAGTACTATAGTGTGCATTCATTGCAACTTTTACTAGCTAACTAGATAGATACACTTTATTGCACAACATTTACAGATCTTAGTCTATGTTATTATACTAAAACAATGTAGGCGGTCTTATCGCTAATAGCGATCTCTTCCAGACAACCTTAGGGTAGAGAAAAAGTATAGCGAATTAAGAAAAGGGGTAAGGCAGTGCAAGTCAGAAAAAGAAAAATAAAAGACATTGTATAAATACGAGTAGGGTATATACATACATTATATTAAATAAATATATACTAGCTATAAATACTAATACATACTAGTAAATTACAAAACAAATAAACATACATACTAACAGTTTATTGGATTTATAAATACGTAACCAGGGAAATAGGACACAATGAAAGGAACTACAAAAGTTACAAAGGAAATATATACTATCTGAGAACTTACAATCAAATTATACTATAATTTATGTCCTTTGTCTGAAGATTGTCTCACAGAAATCGCTGAAAATGTAAATATTTCTGCCTATGGTGTACAATAAATACTTATCTATATATCTTTTCGTATTTACTATTCAGTTTCAGAGTCAGTATTGTTCCGGTAGATGAAAGATAAGTACGGTACAGAGAATAAAAAGGTTCGTCACCTTTAGGTAGGAATCAGTTATACCTGGCCGCCGTCTTCGGCTGGCGATCCTCTCTGCCCCCGAGAAAGGGAGGTGCTAAGGAAGGAGGATCGCCAGCAAATGGTAGAGACATGGACGGCCGCTCTCCAGGTGGAGAGGTACGGCCGTCCCACGCTCGCGGCGCTCGCCCCGGTATTGGACCGGTGGCTCGAGCGCCCCCATGGGTTTTGTCCTTTCGGATGGTGCAGGTACTTACCGGGCATGGTTGCGTCGGTAACTACCTGCACCGTATTCAGCGGGAGGACACTCCTTCGTGCCACCAGTGCGGTGCTGCGGAGGACTCGGCGCACCACACGTTGATGGTGTGCTCGTCCTTCGACCAACAGCGGTCCGCACTGGTCGCGGAGGTCGGACATGACCTCTCTTTGCCCAGCATAGTTACAGCTATGCTGGATAATGTGAGGGCCTGGTCGGCCTTCACCCACTTCTGTAAGTAAGTGGTGGCGCAGAAGAAGGCGGCGGAGCGGGAGCGCGAGATTATACCCCTCGCAGGCCCGCTCCGAGCAAGGAGAGGACGAGTTCGGCGGAGAACTCTTCGTCCTCTCCGTGGAGGTGGCCAGCCGGCAACAGGGACGGGGGTCCTTGTGCCGGCACTGTCATTGGCACCTCCACCGCTCGTTGGGGACGGCTCAGCTCTTCCGGCTGTCCCCGACCCCCCTCCTCCTAGTCTGAGGAGGGGCCTGGCCGCACACCCCGTGTAGAGGCCTGTAGGGGAGTGAGGTTGCGGGGAATATCCTCGTGCACTTCCCGTGACCCCATTCTATACCCACGGGTGGTTGAGCCCCGGGAGTTATAGTGGGTATGCCCTCAGGTCGCTTCTTGTTAGAAGAAGCGGCCCGTAGGGTGAGTCCCACAGTACCCTGTCGCCCCCCGACGGCAGGGTCTGCGTAATGCATTTCTCCCGGGAAACCAAAAAAAAAAAGGAATCAGTTATACCAACTTACGGTTTTAAAAAGACGTGCCAACCTTCTTTAAATTTTCTTTACATCAAAAGTAATCAATGTTGCTAAAAGCAAATCTGAACTTTCTGATCTAACAAATAAGCATAATTTTCTGTACCACAGGTATTACTCTGACAAATTCACTAAAAGTAATAAGTGCTCATAGCATATCAAACGAATCAATTTGAAAACTGACGAACCTTTTCGCTCGTTGACTGTACTTTGCATTTTTATAGCGTAAGTAAAGTGTTATTCTGGAACAATGACCCGGCCTTATTTCGTTACTTTTTAATGTAACTCAAGTAACTTAGAAGGCGCGACCATTAAGTTTACTCCCAACCCAATGATTGCCTAACCCCAAAAACAATTAGAGTAACCCATTACCCTAGATGTAAACAAAGCCGTTCGAACACGAGCATCGATACCAGATTAGTCTGCGACCGCAGAGTCGAGTCCTACTCGATTGTACGCGGTCCACCGACACTATTAGAGACTATCTCCGGGTTTACTTGGAATAGTCACGGAAAACACATGTATTTAAAGTGCCTACAATCGAGTAACGCTGATGGTTACACAAATAATCTCTTGTAGTAAACCAATAAGTGCAGTAGTGTTGCTTTTAAATAAAATTAGGCAGTTATTATTTCTGCCGCACCATCAAGAAATGGAACTCGTTGCCGGTGCATGTATTTCCCCCGTCCCACAATATGGATTCCTTCAAACGAAGCGTGAAGAAGCATCTCGCGGGCCAGTATGGTGGTGCCAACGTAGGTGATGCCTTGACATCGTTTCACCACTAGACCAACAGGGCGATTAATCATATTTCAATATACTTCTACCATTACCTCAGCGGTGAGGGAAAACATCATGAGGACCTGCACGTTTCGGATAGTTTCCGAAACGTGTGACAATTAATGATTTAATGATGACAATAATGTTGGTCTGGATTTCCTTTTAAATGGGTGCGAAGGTAAGAAGGCAGTCGTTTTATTGTAATTACCAGATTCAGCAAATCCTGAATTATTTCTAAGCGTACCCTGGGCTCCAATGAGTCCAAGCTTTGAACTGAACCGACAATTACACGCTTAGATGAAGACTCGGTACGGTTCATTGTTATGATAGATCGTTTATAATATATTAAACGATTGAACACGTCATTCTTTTTCATTAGCACGCGTGCGCCAGAACGAGACAAAAACAAATCATTGAAAAATGTAACTGAAGTAACAACTTAAGGTTTTTAACGGGTTAGTTGACCTTACATGTAAAAAACCTCAGTTGCATCGTGACTATCATATGGACTAACCATATACAGGGCGTCCCACGGCCATGCCATATGGAGGGAAAGAACCTTTTATATTGTAGATGGAACATTTTACTGAAAGAAGACATTATTTTAATTTCAAAAACAATCTAATCGTAGATTTAAATATATCGATAAATCAATTCGTAGATTTTTAAATAATTACACGGTTGAACCGGGAATCGAACCCGTTACACGAGAAAAAAATGTACCCTGTAGCTTTATCACACCGATCGGAAGGTTTCATCATAAGGATTATTTTTTGCTTAATAACATACTATCAGAAATAAAAGTAAGACCATGAATTTTAACATTTGTTGTGAAATTTCCAAAAATTGCCCCGTAAAACCGGCCCATGCGACCAGTTTTGCTGAATTGTGAAGGCAGCCGATGGGACCGGAAAAGCAGGGGTTGCAAGTCGTCAGCACATCCCACTGGCTTGTGGGACAAGACTCGACCCGAGTTGACATCAACGCCGGTGTATCCTCAGGGCGGACAACACCCCTGCGGCTTGGAAGGCGGCCATACAAGTGACAACACCCCTCTCCTTCTCTTCCTCGCCGGCCACAAAAGCCCCGAAAGGCCTCTCAATAGCCCCTCTAGAGAATAGGGGCTGCCAGTTGCAGGAGCTCACGTCATTTTGCATTCACATGTTTGGGTGTTAGCTCAGGTGAAGCCGGACAGGCCCCCTTAGAGTTCCTCCATAGTCAAAATACGACACGCCCTGTGACTAGGGGCGTTTAAGAATACTGCCAAGGTTTTCCCGGCCTGTCGTAAGAGGTGACTAAACAGGCTTTCGGAGTACGTGAGCGTGTCTACTGCAGGTCGTACAGCGTTGAAGGGCTGTATTTCGCCAGATAGGGATGAAGCGGCGAGCGCGATTAGCGTAACGGTCTAGTCCCGGCTATGGAGTTTCCGATCGCGATTGCTAGGAGATGGACACCCCAGAGGTTTTAGTTTGGGTTTGAGTCCCACACACCACCTTGTTCCCTACATGTAGCAAGGTGACGGCCATGATGGTTTCCCCTGGGAAAAAAATGTTCAAAATACAGGGTTATCTTTATCTTTATCCATCCGCAACGTGCGCCCGGTCTTAGAATCAGGGGAGGTTAGCTGAGTCGTCAAAACGACCCTAATATCCCCCCCTACTTTGTGTGCAGCTGTCAGCCGTTGGGTAGCAATATAGGTGACTGCCATATTACTACCCGCCACTGCCTAGGGACGCCAGGACAACCTTCGGTAGCAACTCCAAGCAGAGCAAAAATACTACTGAAAGGGCCACACGAGGAAGGCGCTAAGTTGGGGCAACGTAACCTAATTTAAGCTTCAAAACAAAACCAGTAGAGTTGAATATGTTCACTGTTTCACGATATCCGAACGTCATGCTGCTATATGTACCTAATTAAGTCAAATTGACATCAGCAGTGATAAATGGATATTAGTGCGGCGATTCGAGTCATTAAAACATCACTCGAATAAATGGTCGAATCATTTTTTATTATTACTCAGAATATAACAACACTGACTTGATCCCAAAATTATGCAATCCAATGCAGAATCAACAAAGGAACCATTTTTTTTAATATACAACAAATTTCACGGACACTGGTTCCCGTGCCTTTTTTGTGCTTATTTTTTTTCACATAAAAAAAAAATATCGTGTTAAGTCCCGTCTTGATTAATTAAAGATGTAATTGTGAATTCATAAAAACGTCAATTATACCAAGTAAAAAAGAGTCATTTTCAAGATTTATTTTTGCATCATAAATATAATAATATCTGATCTCAATGTAATATAAACCTTAAATAGTCATAAATCAAAATAAAATTACAGTATGGTGACTTTTTGCTTATTGAAGAAGTTATAAATCTTTTTGTGTCTAGAAAAATGTCACTGGTAAAGACCTATTACTATCGAAATCACCCCGTTGGTTTAGTGGTTTAAGTACCAGACCGTGTTCTTGGGGTTCTGGGTTCGATTCCTAGGTCGAGCAAAGGTATGTTTCGAATTTTCTGAACATAGCTTGGGATTGTGATCATCAATCCGCACTAGCCATTCGTGGTGATTAATCCTAATCCCTTCATAGTAACGATGACTTGATTTCTATGATGGAGGTATTTGCCCTGCGCTGGGACAGTATAATAGGCTGATACTTTACTTTACTTCACTACCGAAATATGCCGTACCTATACTGGATTTCCTCTTCCTTAGGGCCGAGTTCAACAACTCTTTTTCCAAAGTCCATTTATTCGATAAGATGACTCGAGTAACATCACTAATAAAGATTAACGTTAGTTCGCGTTACCAACAACGTAGGCAATGACGAAATTAAATTATAGAGTGAGGTAATTACAGCCACTCGTCACGGTATTTTTGGGTCGGTTTTTATAGTGATATGAAATTATTTAGGCAATGTAAAATTAGGCAGGCGGTGTGTGCCACCCTTAAGCGGAAGGGATGGGGATTTAAACGGCTTAACGTGTCCTTGGCCTGTAAGTGTAAAAACGAAAACGTGTTTTGGAAAGTTCAGGCTGAAGTTTTTTTGTTATGTCATAGGTGGCAGTCGAGCAGACGGATTACCTGATGGTAAACGATTGCCGCCGTGACACCCGCGACACCAGTGGAGTCACAAGTGCGCTGCTAACCTTTAACCCCCCTTTCCCCAGGATTGGGCCTCCGGTACCCTCTCTCACGCAGCGAAACACAACACATAGTGCTACTTCACGCCGGTTTTCTGTGAAGCCGTAGTATCATTTCGGTCGAGCCGGCCCATTCTCAAAAAAAAGTAACTTTTTTTTTTTTTTTTTTACATTATAGCGGACAAACGAGCAGACGGCACACCTGATGGAAAGTGATCACCGCCGCCCATGAACATCTGCAACACCTGAGGTATCACATATGCGTTGCCGGCTCTACTTTGCTATCGTATGCAGTATCGTCAACATTTTTGAGTATCATTTAGTCGATATAACATTCACTAGTTAAAGGCATTTACTTTTTATTAAATATAAATCTATAGCTAGTAGATATAATAAAAACGATCAACAGCCCGAAAAATCATGATCAAGCGATTGATAACTCGTTCTTCATATCACAGGTAAAGTAACTATATTAGATCCCTACATTATGCGTGGCCCAATGTGCCGCTTTTAATTCATTAACATTCAGTCTAATCACAAAATCAACTACGTCAATTCGGTATTAAAAAAACTTGAATTAAAAAAACAAGAGAATCTTTTAAAAACCGTTACCACCCCAACCAAAAAATACTGCTTAAAGCAACAGAAAACCAATAGCCAATTTTGATAGTATGCAAAATGTAAATATTGAAATTATCGCGAAACGGTTTCACATAATCCGAAATCACTCCGGCCGAACGAAATGCTATATACATCGAAAAAATGATTTCGCGTTATGGCCGTAGCGCTAAAAATAAACATTGGACGATAAAAATTTATTCCCAATGTCCGGCCTCGGAATCTGACACAATTTACGGGTATAACAGCGGACATGAAGTCCGCACTCAACTCCACGAGTGTATAATGCCGTGTGCAGGGAATGTGCGCGCGAATGGATAATTACGGTAAACGGACCATTTCTCTTGGACGCGGCTATGTTCGTCCATCCGTGTTAAAATGTTACCTTACTTTTTTTTTGCAACGACCTTTTTTGGTGCATTTTTGTAGATAAGTAACGAGAATAATATCCTCTAACCGATTTTGACTAAGGCGGCCAATCTCAACGATCAGCATAGTGTTTAAGTGGGTGCGCAAACACAAGTGCACTCTTTATTCCCTTGCCCTCATAATCCAATGGGACACCAGTGTGACACGCACGACCGAAGAGGGGGTCCTAACGGCTTAACGTACTTTTCGAGGCATGGGGGGTACAGGACCACCAACTTCCAGACTCCGGGCTGACACTAAGAATTTCTTAATAGAAAAACTCAGGTACGAATTTTGGCCCGACCCGAGGATGGAACCCTAAGCGCAGCTGTCGCTTTAAAGTGCGACGCGCTACCCACTGCCCTAACGAGGCAATCATCAGACGAGAATATATCTACGTTAAAGGACAAACCAGACTCTAGGGAACCGATAATCGTTGTCACGGCGTCTTGGATTCAAGATCGCGGTTAGGTGCGCATAGTATAGGACGCCCAACCATTGGATGTTGATTTGATAAGGACTGGAGGGATACAAAGTATGTGGCACAGCCTAGCCAGAATGTAAGTCCTCTTCATAGAGGACCTACATTCAGCAGCGGATGGACAGAGACTGTTGATAAGACGAAGCGTTCAAAACTTAAATAAATGGCTAAATTCATGGAGCCTGTTTCACCACGACACACACAAGAAAACAAAAAGCGCCACGTGTCTTGGGGAGAGGCGAGGGCGAGACTAGGCAACGCTTCGTCCGGGAGGTCTCGACTGCTGGTGCGGGGACACCTGCCGTCCTATAATGAGCGCCTCCAGAGGTGAATGGCGCACTGCACGCCGGTGCGCTTCCTAGTGGTAGGAGCGGGTGCTGTCTGGGGAGGTCTGCCCATTTTACTTGGGTTGACGTTAGCCGCAAGCGGATTCAAACGGACTGATGAGTGACTATTGCCCTCGCCTAAGTCAACAGCGGCGAATATCGTAGAGTCTTAGTGAGTATACCTCTTGGTCATCCGTCTAGAGGAAACCCTCACACATTCCTTGAGGTCCCCCAACCTAACGGGACGGTGCGTAAAGCAAAAATTCTTTTTTCAAAAAAGCGCTACGTGTCGCTAAGTGACAAAAAAAGCACAAACGTGACAAACGATACTATGCACGCCTGGTGTGGAGTTTCTGGCTGCAATAGTGATGACATGAATTCTAAGGGTTTTTTAGACAAACGAGCAGACGGATCACATGCTTATGCTTACCAACCAATTGCCAAATCGAAAACCAGAGCAACTAAGACAATCGTTATGCGTTCAGAATCATTATCTCAACAATTAATTGCCCTCCCCTCTTCTATCTAATGTCCTTTACCTTTGAAGATTATCTGGTAGAGATCGCTCCCAGCGATAAGACCGCCTAAATTGCACATTGTATCTCTGTATACCTAGCTTTTAAGTTTTGTATGTTGTGCAATAAAGAGTATCTATCTATCTATGAGTAAATGTATAATTGTTGTGTAAACTATTCGAAACGTCCAGGTTTCCTCATTTTATTTTCCCTCACCACCTAGCTAGAGTTAAAATGCGCAACAAAAAATTCAAGTGCGTGCTTGAATTTGCATCCATAGCCTTACTCATCGCTTCACGCTTCAATTCACTTGCAAAATCAGTAAATTTTATTCCCAAACATACGCCACATATTTTCATATACATGTACATATGTGTATAGTTTGGCGTACCTACACTTTGAACTGTGTTCGCGAATGGATAATTACGGTAAACGGGTCATTTCTCTTGGTCACCGAAGTCCGTCCTAGCGGACTGTTATGTTTTCCAATAAACACGGTGTACACTCTGTGATTTTACTGTTTTACTGTTTCGGTTTGTGTATAATAATACGGACGTTCACGGATTTATGTCGGTGGAGGAAATTGAGGGTCTGGTGAATATTGGCTTTACCATAGGTTCCAGACTTAGAAACGGTTTAATTACCTATAAGGGGTTATTGTTAAACGTCCCGTTGGTCTAGTGGTTTAAGTACCGGGCCGTGATCTTGGGGTCCGGCTTAGATTCCCGGGTCGAGCAAAGGTATGTTTCGAATTTTTTGAACATAGCTCGGGTTTGTGATCACCAATCTGCATTAGGCAAGTGTGGTGATTAAACCTAATCCCATCATAGTAGTGATAACTTGATATCTATGATGGAGGCCTTTGGCCTGCAGTGGGACAGTAAATTAAAGACTGATTCTTTACTGTATTACAACATGATGTAATGGGGTTAGCCCATCACAGTACCGATGACTTGATTTCTATGATGGAGGCCTTTGCCCTGCAGTGGGACAGTATATAGCCTGATACTTAACTAAGTTATTGTTACAACAATGTTTCTTGCAATCTGAGGTAAGGCAGACTTGCTCAATAGCAGAAAAAGAAAAATTGCATGCACTTTCACTTTAGCCTTGCCGTTATTGTGTCATTCCTCATCATCATCATCATCATCAGCCCATTTAAGTCCCCACTGCTGGGGCACGGGCCTCCCTCAATCACATGAGGGGTAATTGCCATACTCACCACGCTTGGCAGACGGGTTGTCGAGGGTTTGGATATAAATGCCTCTGCCGGGGACCACACGGCCTGTGTCATTCCTAATTACGTCCAAAGTCATCGCATCGAAGCCCCGGGGCTTCGCTTGCATAGTAGACAAACGCTATAGTAAAGATCATAGTGTGGTATGGTCCGCATCAACGCCACAAAATTATAGATCGCTTACCAGGTGATCCGTCTGCTCGTCTGACACCTATCACATAAAAAATATAGTCACAGAAGGTCGTCACTTTGACCTCTATCTAATCGACAGAGGGTTTGAGGACCTAAGGTTTTTAGACAGATTGTAGCTTAATTATGACTGGATCGATTAGTGGAATAACTTAAGGATTTTAGTTATAGTCCATTTAGTATGTGAAGGTGAATAGGACAGTTCTATTTTGACATTAAAAGTGAGACGCTCCTTTTAAACCTGACCGATATTTTTAAGAATCGAGAATATTTTCTTTAGAAATCTTATCGACTTTTTATTGTTAATTTTAATCTTAGACAATTTCATCATTATCATCATCATCAGCAACCCACACTCGTCCACTGCTGGACATAGGTCTCCCCTAATGCACGCCACTGCTCCCGATTTTCGGCCACTCTCATCCAGCCCACACCAGCCAGCCTTCGAATGTCATCATCCCATCTTGTCGCAGGGCGTCCTACACTACGCTTACCGAGTCGCGGTCTCCACTCAAGGACTTTACGGCTCCAACGGCTGTCAGTTCTGCGGCTAATATGACCAGCCCACTGCTACTTCAGTTTGCTAATTCGGTGGGCTATTTATTTATTTATTTATCTTTGAATTTGAATTATCTGGATATGAAATAAAATATGTAAATATTCTTAGTGGTATACACGCAACAAATCATCATCATCAGCCTATTTAAATCCCCACTGCTGGGGAACGGGCCTCCCTCAATCACATGAGGGGTAATTGCCATACTCACCACGCTTGGCAGACGGGTTGGCGAGGGTTTAGATATAAATGCAGAGTTTTCCTTCTCTGGGTGCTGATGATCATGCCAGCAGCTTTACCTTAGTCGCCTTTTACGACACCTCGGTAAGAGTGAGGGTGGCCTATTCTACTCTGCCAGGGACCACACGGCCCTGCAACAAGGTTGCAGGTGATTTGTTGCGTCCCCCCCCCCCTGCTGCCCAGGGGGGGGGGGGACGCAACAAATCACCTTTATTTAAATAATATGCATTTTATTCATCTGAAAAATAACAATACTCGATTGTCAGCATCACCTTCGCCACTAAAAGAAATTACTAGTTTTCGGTCCCTAATGCAATCTACGACATATTTTGCACGAACAATAATTTCTATTCGATAGTAAGGTGGTTGCCATACTGATTACTGATTTATTGCGATTGTAGACAAATCCCTATAAGCAAAAATTCCGATTAGCGCATTATGCAATTCATAAGCTATTTTTTACAAATTTTATTGATAATAACTCTTTTAAGTTCTTGTTCAGATTAATTGAAAAGTTTAATACTTGTTATTGTGGAAGTGGAGGCCAGGTACAGGAAGTCGCAGCCGTGGTGGAGAAAATTGGGAGAGGCCTATGTCCAGCAGTGGACGTCTATTGGCTGAAATGAATGATGATTTTGGAAGAATAAGAACACGAAAAAGTCAATGATTTATACAACTTAATATTTTTATTTGTAGAAAGATGAATGCATGATACGAAACGTTTGAACTGTCCTATTCACCTTCAGATACTGAACGGACTATATTTTCTCTCCAGGGCAGAATATTTTTTCCATCATGTAGCTTGTCTGAAAAACTTCGTTCCAGACAATTATTAATTAGAAATTAAATCTAAATCTAAGTAAATCTGAATTCTCACAACAAGACAATTATTAATTAGAAATTAAATAATAATAATAGAAAAACTTAAGTAGTTAGGGAAATTATTTAGTGTTTTTTCTGCATAGCAACATAGATAGATCTATGTACCTACCTAATAATGGATTTTGGTTAATACGATACATAACATGTACAGGGAGAACCAGAAATTATACTAAAAGAACAATACTATAATTTATTTTTTAAATTAAGGTGGAAAAATCAAACATAGATTATAAAAGCTGTTAATAGACAGTTTAAAATTAATGGTTGCAATCCAAAATTTTAAGTATCCATTAAACATCTACAGAGCTTTATAGCAAGTATATAACTTTTATAATGTGCTAATAAGTGGACAATTACTCCAATTTGCAGGTTAAATTCATCGCAAATAATCAAGTGATGAGATAATAATTCAAACTTAAGTACCTTTTGTTTTATAAGTAGGTACTACTTGTGGAGTTTAAATCAATGAGATTAGATCTTTTGAACTTCCCAGGGCTAAGTTTGACAGTTCACTTTCGAAGTTCAATCTTTAAAGGTCTTTCTTAATCGTGATCAAAGTGAAGTCTCACACCTATGTGGACAATTTCATTTGTTAGCTTTTTACGTGGCAGGTTTAGAGGGTCGCACATTAAAGCGACGACTGCGCCTGGGGTCTCGGGTTTGATCCCCGGGTCGGGTCAACATTTGTACCTGAGTGTTTCTGTTAAGTAATTCTCAGCGTCAGCCCGGAGTCTGGAAGTTGGCGCTCTTGGACCCCCGTGCCTCGTAAAGCACGTTAAACCGTTGGTCCTGCGCCTGATCCCTCTTCAGTCATCATGTCACAGTGGTGTCTCATTGAAATATGAGGGTAAGGGAATAGAGAGTGCACTTGTGTCTGCGCAAACACTTGTGCACTATAATATGTCCTGCATCGCTGGCCGATCTCTGAGATTGGCCGCCATGACCGCAATATCGGTATGGAGGACATTAATGTGGCAGGTGGCAGACGAGCAGACGGGTCACGTGATGGTAAGCGATTGCGTCATATGGACACCCACAACACCAGTGGAGTTATAAGTCTGAAAAATTTAAGCTACTCTTCCCTAGATTGGGCTTCATGTACATCTACCCTCAATCACACACAGTACAAGCGCTGCTTCAGGCCAACTTTCTGTAAACCCGTGATATCACTTAAACCAAGCCAGCCCATTCATCCCGAAGCGTGGTGGCAAGCAATCGCCATAAGCAGCGGCAATCGTTTGCCATCAGGTGATCCAACTGTTCGTCAGCTAGCGATCACATAAAAAATAAACGTTACTCAAACTGTTCGCTGCGCCCTCTCTGAGAAAAAGCTATTTTATTTGTATAATTATGTGTGTAAACTAAAAGCTAATTTTTAGCTAATCGTTGAGATTAGCTGTCATAGCCAAAATTTTGTTAGGAGGGCATATAAGCACCGAGCGGCGAAGCGCAGCCGATGGCGACAGCTGGTCGACAAAATCGGAAGGAGTCACGACACTCAGCAGTGAGGGAATCGACAGGAAGAGAGAGAGAACACAGCTTCAATATGAATAAAATAAATAAACAAAGCAAACTTTTATTTTGCTAGTACACGTGTGTAATTCGGTCAAAAATTGCGTACAAATTCGTTGAAAAACATGAACTGGGAAAGGCCGAAAATCGTACGATCCCCGTGGGACCGAGATACACGGCAACGTGTTATGAGGCGTTTCGGAAACAAGCGAAATGGGTTTTATTTTATTTTTTAACTTTCGCTTAACTACACTGATCAAGTGGCAAATGGGTTAGTAGTTAGGTCTACTGTACACAACGATCGTCAGAGCAGAAGTCTACGGTTTGACAACATAATGAAGACGCGACTCACCTCATCTTAGCGTGTAATTCCAATTTGTGTCCAAAGCTGTTGCTTCGGAGCCCGGGGTACGCTTGGACAATGATCCAGGATTATTTTTATGTGATTGGTGGCAGACAAGCAGACGGATCACCTGATCGTAAGCGATTGCCATCTCCCATGGACACTCGCGACTCTAGTGGAGTCACAAGTCTGCCTTAGACTGCCATCTAACCTTCGCAACTCTTTACAGGGAAACCAGACAAACTGGATCACGGTAACACGTTCAGAGTCACTATCTCAAGATATATAGATACCACTAGTCGCGATTATTCCAGATGTCCACCCCCTGCTTGTCCACTTAGTATTTTTGGTATGCAGAAAGGTTAGGCTCGGTTAGGAATTTATAAATTTTGATAGAACGTTAAATACAACCCTTTTAAGGGTTCCGTAGCCAAATGGCAAAATTAATATATTCTGCTACTCAAGCCCTTTTATATGATACCCATATTGTGGGAATTGTGTTAAAATATAAAATCCAAATCTTTGTGACGGCGGCCATCTTGGATCGAGTTTTATCCTACATAGCTAAGACACTCCCTTTTTATTCATCTTTCAAACAAAAAAAAATCAAAATCGGTTCATTTGCCATAGACAGACACACACACACACAGACACGTCAAACTTATAACACCCCATCGTTTTAGCGTCGGGGGTTAAAAATGATGTAGAGGTCTCCAATATATATATTTTTCTCAACTTAATACTTTGCGCAAGAGACGCTGCCAAAGTGAGCAAAATGTGCCCCCCTCCCCCCTAACTTCTATAATAAAAGAACTATAAAACTAAAATATATATATGATAAACATTACCATGAAAACTAACAACGAAAATTGGTTTGAACTAGATCTAATAAGATTTTTTTAATACGTTATAAACCGTGAACCGCAATTTACTATCAATTTAGTTTTATCTCTGGACACAATTGTTTTGCACTTAAGTAATATCTTACTTTGCTGTTACGGAACCCTTCATGGGCGAGCCCGACTCGCACTTTGCCGGTTTTTATGTCTTGGATGAGTCGAACAAAATCGAAGCAATACGGAGTGTTTAACATAAACCGTTCCAGGTCAGAGCTGCACGTAACCTGCGACCTCTTTATATCGGATCGAGGCGAGAATTGTCGCCCAATTCTATACTCTACGAAGGTATTTTAATGCCACATACATATAGTTGGAAACATTGCAATTTCGGAAGCGGCACTAGTATATTTGTGACTCGAGTTATGTGGAAACGGAAAGGAAACGTGGCATACACTGAACTCTACAAAATCAAAAATATTGGTTAGGTTAGAACAGTGGCCAGCAAAAAGCCCTAAAATCCTAGGACGAGTTTTAATAGGGCGAGTTTCCCCCTAACCCAAAGAAAATGGAGGTAAGCGTGAATTTTATCATTTATGACTAGTCAAAAAATTGCAGTATGGATGTGAAGTTCCATCGCTTGCGAAGGAACCCTCTTGTTGCGTATAAATATACAATAAAAAGTAATGGGCGACGACCCGATTGGAACAGTGATAGTGAACGCTGCCTCTGATACAAGGATTGCGGGTTCGATCCCCGCACAGTACATTTGTGTGCATGAACATGTTTGTTTGTATTTATCTGGGAGTATGCTATGTATTGTTAGTATGTATTTACAAAAGAAAAGTATTATACTTAAGTAAAAGTAGTACTGTTGATTCTAATAGCCGTAACACAGGTGCTTGAGCTACCTATCTCGGAGTCAGATCATTCTATGTGATGTTGTGAAATATTTATTTATTATTTATTTATAATAACTGGGTCTGAAAATGTTCACAGGTTTTTTTATATGATAGGTAGCAGATGAGCAGACGGATCAGCTGATGGTAAGCGATTGCCGCCGCCCATGGACACCCGTAACACCAGTGGAGTCACAAGTGCGCTACCAACCTTTAAACCCCCCTATCCTCTGGATTAGGCCTCCGGTACCCTCACTCACGCAGTGAAGTACAGTGCGGTACAGACCACGGTAATACGGCATAATAATTTCAGCAGAGATAATTTTATTGTTTCGTAATTTTTAGAGCGTGTTTTTTTGGTAGTCGGGTTTAAGTTTTTAAGCTTAATTTTTTTAACATATTTTTAGTTATGTAAATTTAATTACATATTTGAAATGTGCTAAAAAAGTTCTTTCATTTGATACCCCACACGGTACTGTCAAGAAATTTTTTTTTGTTCCTTACTCTATGTCAGGGGACTTAGAGTAAGGAACTAAAAAAATTTTGCTCTAGTTAGAGGGCGCTGTAGTCAATTTAACGTGACGTTATATCGCCTTTTATCAGAAGACAGTCAAGACGCTTCTAACGACACCTCATTTGTTCAAATATAACAACTAGATTAGAAGTTGTGAGGGAACAGATGAACAACCATACATACAGGTCAATCGACTGACCGGATGGCGTAATTGGTAGTGACCCTGCCTCTTACGCCAAAGGTCGTGGGTTCGATCCCCACCCTGAACAAACATTCGTGCGATGAACACTTGTGTTTGTTCGGTGTCTGGGTGTAATATGTGTATTTAAGTACATATTTGTGTTCCTCTGTTGTCTGATATCTGTAGCACAAGTGCTTAAGCTACTTAGTACGGAATCAGGTCAACTTATGAGATGTTGTGAGAGTTACAAATCATAACCCTCCTTTTTGCTTCGTCGTAGTCGGGTAAAAATCAAGCAAATTCCAGATTGCCCTTGCCCTAAATCAGTAACATTATGCCTCACCAGAACACGGTTAACGGTGATGTAAAACAGAACATTGTAGGTATGTTGAACATGAAATTGTTCCGGGTCAACGCTCAGGCGAGTCAGGCACCGCGTTTGCACCGGAATCGAGAAATTCCCATCCAATTTTATATTTCCGTGTAAATTATTTCGCGCTTATTGCAATTGGCAAGTTTGATTTCAGCTCATTTCGAGGGACGTGGATTTTTTTATGTTACGTGTTATTTTAACGTTCGACGGATTTATGAGCTTATCAAGGAATAGTGGGGAAAGATAATAATTGGTAAGAGTAGTTTCTACACTGGTATTTTTTATCGTTTATATCCCTTAAACCTCATTATATCATATGTATCGTGAATACCGTCCATTTAGCATGTTAGATCAACAAAATGAGCGAACATAAATCTGCTGTTCCATAAAACCGCCTTCAAAAACCTCTAAGTAAAAAATGTAAAATAATATTTTTTACACTTAATACACCTCAAATTACATTTTATAATAGTACATTCGAGGAAAGGTTTTGCCGAAGTCGGCGCCCAATACTATCTTGTAATTTAATACAACATTCAATTATTCAACAGGGATTAGGCGCCGACTTCGGTAAAACCTTTTCTTGAATGTACTGAAAAAAAATGTTGTTTGAGGTGTATTAAGGGTAAAAAATATTATTTTACAATTTTTAGGTAGAGGTTTTTGAAGGCGGTTTTTTTTACAGTATTGAAAGAGTTATCCTTTAACTCCTTACAGTTGAGGAGTCGACCTTCCATCATCAGCAGAGCCACAAAATTTATATTAAATGTCCTAACCACCATGACTCTAAATTAATCTATTATGGACTGAATGCGTTTCATTTTAAACAAATGCGGCACACAGAAAAAAGTGTTCGTATTATGAAGTAGCTTTCTATTTCATTACGGAATAATTACATCAAATAACCATATTAAGGACAGCTTTTCATCTGATTATAATATGAAACACGTTTAAAATTTCATACAAAGTAATTATGAACTTATCATAGTGCAATATCTCAAAAGGAGGCAAAATTTCGTAATTGATGAACAATATTATTAAACTGATGTTAATTTTGTCGAGTACGCTCGTGAAATTAAATAAAATTAATATCACGCCTCCTTAACAGAGTTACACCCTTGTAATTATGTATTTTTAGAACATTAATGTACCCATTTTCGAATAGAGGGTTGGTTTTAATTTGATAAGAAAGGATAATTAAGCACGGTGTATAGTGGTATCCAATCCTAATTAAAATATAAATTTAATATAAAGTTCAGGACCAGTGGCCTGACTATCCAATAGCCTTTAAAGGCCTCTATCACGCCAAAGGTCTTTATTCCAGACTCTTGCAACCCAGATCCAGCAGATTCAAGGTCATCAAAACCAACGAATGGCATGGCTCATTGGCGTAGCTACGGGTATCAGGGTAGAGTAAGCGACCCCACCTTGCCCCAGAAAGGTGGGGCACTTGCTCAACCCTGGCTTTGACCTGTTAAGTACCTCATTGACTTACTTGACTTAATGTCCTATGTCCCCTAAGTGGGGCAAAGGGCATCCACAGTGCTCCACCATCTTGAACGATCTTGAGCTTCACGTTTTACTTCGCTCCAAGTTAGTCCTAAGGTCTTTGCTTCTGCAGTGATAGTCCGCCGCCAGTATTGTTTAGGGCGGCCACGTTTCCGTTTTTCTTAGGGGTTCCAGTCTAAGGCTTGCCTCGGTACGTGGTCCGGTTCCCTTCGGAGCGTGTGGCCGATCCAGTTCCATTTGCGGCGTTTTATCTGCTGGTCGATCGGAGTCTCACCGCAGCGATCGCACAGATCTACGTTTGTGATTTTCTCGGGCCAGTATACCCCGAGAATACGGCGAAGGCAGCGTTTAACGAAAACCTGGAGCCCGTGCGAGATGTCTTTTGTGACATTTCACGTCTCACATCCGTACAGCAACACGGTTTTTACGTTGGACCGGTATATTTTGAGTTTTACTCTCCTAGTCAGTTGCCGCGATTGCCATACGGAACGGAGCTACGCGAAGGTTGCTCTCCCTTTGACGATCCTTGAAGTGATGTCCTCTTTGGTCCCACCTGTTTCTGACAACACTTCCGAGGTAAGTCAATTTGTGGACTTTCTCCACCCCCTCTGTGCCGATGAGCAGCGGCAAAGAACTTGTCGCTCCGCACCTCATTTTCTGGGTCTTCTGGATGTTTATCTTAAGTCCCGTCTCCACAGCCTCTCGTCGTAGATGTCCAGCTTGCATGTCGGCTCGTGTGTGGCACAATAGGCATAGGTCATCGGCGTAGTCCTAATCCTCTAAGACATTGGACAGTACCCACTCTATGCCTCGGCGTTGCTGCTGGTGATGTTATGCATAATACCATCCAGGACGACAAGAAAGAGGAGAGGTGAGAGAAGACATCCCTGGTGCACCCCTGCATGGACTTGTATGTCATCTGAGACGAGGTCTTCGTGAGTTACTCTACTAGAATACTTCCCGTAGATGGCCTTAATGATATTCGTAATGTTCTCGGAGACTCCAATTTCCTGTATCCGACTCCAGATAGAATTCGAGGCGCGGAAAATCTCCTTGAAATGCTCTCGCCAACGTTGAAGCTGTCCCTCCGATTTCACAATAAGCTATCCATTCTTGTCCTTCAAGGGCTTCTTCTTCCTCTGGTTTTTATTTCAGACCAGTGTTTTGGTAGCCTTGTACATCTCTCTGAGATTACCGGAGTTGGCAGCGCGTTGGGCTTCTTCCGCAACACCATCAGACCATACTCACGACGGTCACGACGAGTGCTGCGTTAGATTTTCTTGCGAATCTGCACGTGTTGCAGTCGCAAGTTCTTCAAAGTACCTAATTAGACTTAAGAAACTCAATTACCTAGGTACTAATTAGTCAGTCGACAAATAAAAAAAATAGGATCAATAGCAAAAGCGCGCTATATTAGACTTCTGTCCCACCTAAAACTCATAAGCTGCCCCACCCTGAGTCCATAGCGTATAGCCCTGACTATGCCGATGGCAAGGTTCTACTAAGCATGCCTAACCGAGGCGAAAATAGTCGGTTCTATAGCGGACGTGACTAGCTCACTACCAGCTTACTACTCCGGGTCGACCAGAGTGGTACCACAGAAAACCGGCGTGAAGCAGCACTGTGCTGTGTTTCGCTGCGTGAGTGAGGGTACCGGAGGCCCGATCCGGAGGAAAGGGGTATAAAGGTTGGCAGCGCGGCGGGGTGGCCGGAATCGCTTACCATCAAGTGATCCGTCTGCTCGTCTGCTACCTATCACATAAAAAAGTATGGTAGAATTTTAGCGGTAGGACTAAAACACTCCTAGTGGCCTGATGCAATTCAGAGGTTTTAAATTAGTTTCTAGTGGTTTTTAGTGAACCAATTTGGTGTTTATTTGTGCAGTGAAGTGTCGCAAAGTGATCCTAAAAATAAGAATCACTGATTGTATCGTTCTTAACACTGCTATTTGTGTATCGAGCGAGTTGTTATGACAAGTTGCTTGGACCTAAAATAGGGTCTTAAAACCCGCGATTGTATTAAGAGCGGTATCGCCAGAATCCGTTTGTCGATATAACGCAAAACACTCGCGTTTTATTGCGTGACTTTGACTTTTACTGACTTTGACTACCCACTTATACTCAATAAGTTACTTGACGTTGGCAAGATATATTCGGGTAGAGCGGTAGAGACATATGGTAAAAAAATCCATGGTATAACGTCAGATTTGTATAGAATGCCAGTGCTTTACCATAAATTTAATATGTTTAAGGTTGGCCGAATCGGTCCTAAGTAAAATATTCATTCATATACTTTTAAAGAAGAATGATACATAAATGAGTCAAATCAGCTTCATGCGACTAAGAAAACCAATGTGGCATAGTAACGTCGCATGTGACAACACAATGTCATACGAGTGAATCAAATACATAGATATTAGCACCCTAAGCAGACTGAGCCTTTAAGTCATAAGTATTTATTCCATAAGTAACAATATACATTGTATTGGAAATCAGATCTTAAATCTAATATTTATAAATTAATAAAATAAAGCAAAAAACCTAGTTACTTAGATAAAGAAATAAATTATTATTATGCTACAACAAAAAGTGTTGTATTCTTAAATGTGGGAGAGCCACGCTTAGGCATGTGTGGCCCGGCTCGACCGGAGTGATACCACTGCCTCACAGAAGACCGGCGTGAAGCAGCGCCTGGGCTGTGTTTCGCCGTGTGAGTGAGGTTACCGGAGGCCCAATGGGAGGGAAGGGGAAAAGGTTGGCAGCGCACTTATGACTCCACTGGTGTTGCGGGTGTCCATGGGCGGCGGAATTGCTTACCATCAGGTGATCCGTCTGCTCGTCTGCCACCTCTCATATAAAAAAAAAGATATAATCGAAAAATGTCAAACTTGAATAATTTTAGAATTTAAAGTAGTAGGTATATAACAATGCACAAATTTACGTGATTCACGTAGTCTTCTACACTATAGAAACTTTTTTCCAGTAGATAAGCCTTCAGTGTAATTTTAAATAATTAAATATTTAATTTGTTTTTTGTTTCCTGGTTTCTTTAATTGGTTATTGTATATTGGTTGTTTTGTGTTCAACAGAACATCAATACAAAAATTTGTGTAAGTGATACGTACATTATCATGATACAAGATGGTGTTTCATAGATATAAATTATAGTTTCGTTAGCAGAGCTGCGCTGCGCCATTTATATTATTATTGCATGCTTTAGTTATATATCTCATTTTAAGTAAACTGTATTTTTACTAAGTTCTTATGAGAATAAATTCTTTAAACCTAATATTTGTGATTATTTTTAAATGTTTGGGTAATTTATTGATGAGCATCACCGCTTGATACTTTACACTGTGCTTAAATATTTGCAATTTAGGATGTATTAAATTCGGTAGGTCCCTTCTCCGAGTGTCATGACGAGTTTTCCTTTCTTCAGTGTTTTCATAATTAACTAGGTTCTTAACATGATCAGTTAGGAGAACTAGTAATTTTCATAGTACTTTTCATAGAATGTCTTAATTAAAAAAAGCGCGCGAAGCCATTAGTACTCGGGTGACGTGCTGGGTGACTTTCTTTCTCTACCGCACTCGTATAGAGATGCGTCAAAGCTGTGTCAGGGTCGGTTGGATCTCTTTTACACTCAGTGACGTTTGTTCCGAAAATGGCTCATTCAGTTTAAAGGGCGCGATTTCTAGTTCAATGATCAAATATAAATATTTTCTTTCTCATCAAACTATACGGCAGAATGGAAATAATACATGATAGACCCGATAATTTGACAACCCGTTTGAAACAGTGGTAGTGAACGCTGCCTTTGGTCCAAGGGTTGCGGGTTCGATCCCCGCACAGTACAAACATTTGTGTGCATGAACACGTTTGTTTGTATTGTTCTGGGTGTTTCCTATGTGTTATAAGTATGTTTTTATAAAAGAAAAGCATTATATGTATATATTCGTAATCCCACTGTTGATTCTGATATCCGTAACAGAGGTGCTTGAGCTACCTATCTCGGAGTTAGATCAATGTATGTGATGTTGTGAAATGAAAAAATAAAAAAAAGACCAATTTTATTAATGATACTGGGTGGCATACATTTTTGATTGCGACGAAAACTAATAACAGCATATTGTTTATAACATTAGTAGCACCTCTGGTATAAACGACTTCGCTCATTAGCAATAATTAGACTCTAATTACACAAAAGTGAATGGCATGAATATAACAAACCTACAGAGATAGTATCATTCATGACATTCAATAAAAATGCTTTCGACCTTTGGTAGGCTTAACAATAGAGTTCAGAATTGATCAAATAAAAGTGTTTTGGCATAGATTCGTGTGGCTGCATACAATTATTAACTTAATCAAATGACTGCATCCAACATTTGAGACCTGCCGATCTATGCTTCAAATGAAAACTCAATTTGATATATTGCTGCGGCCCATGGTCGGGTGTCCATGGGCGGCAGTGAAGTCAAAAGTACGCTGCCAACCTCTTATCATTTTTTAATTGCCTACACCGCAAGATAAACAGGCTATGCACACATACATACGCATGTTCTGTGATCTCGGCGTGTTTAGGTGTGAATGATAGAAACAGAAATATGGTAGAGATATGATACGATATGCTGCTATAACGTATCATATCTCTACCTGCTGTGTGTGGTGTTTTTCTTCATTGGTTTGGATCTTACCTCAGAATGAGACCTCAGATCGTTGTTGTTGGTGGGTGTGACTCAAGGGTATACTATGCTTCGTCAGGTGTCCCACAGGGCTCCCACCTGGGGCCTGTACTTTTTCTAATATTCATTGATGACATAGCTGCGCATATTAAACATTGTGATTTTGAAATGTTCGCGGACGATTTAAAAATATACAGACCTGTTTACTCCTTGGACGATGTCAACCTTATCCAGGAAGATTTAAATAACATCTACAGCTGGTGCGAAATAAACGGTATGACCTTGAATGTAAACAAGTGTTATCACATTAAATTCACAAAGAAAAAGAAACTATTATCTTCAACATATTACATCAACATGGTAGCATTAGCAGAGGTTGATGAAATCAGAGACTTGGGTGTTACTATGGATAGACAGCTTAAGTTCTCCTCTCACGTAAACAACATTGTAACAAAAGCAGCAAAAATGTTAGGATTCTTGAGAAGAAACTCCAAAGGATTTAAATTGGCATGTACCCATAAAATCTTATATAATGCCCTTGTTCGGAGTAACTTGGAATATGCAAGTGTGGTTTGGAACCCAGCGTATACCGTCCACTCTCAGCGATTGGAAAGCATTCAGCGCGCGTTCACGAGACACCTTGCGTTTGTTTCTCCGGGTATATCGCACAGAACACCATACAATCTTAGATTGTCATTTTTCACAATGAATACTCTTCGACAGCGTCGACTTACCCAGGACCTAGTATTTTTGTACAGACTGATCAACGGAAACCTGAACTGCCAAGAGTTGCTTCAATACATAAAGCTTTCAGTACCGGCCCGCCTACCTCGCCATTCGATCAAAAAGATATTCGCCTTACCTTCAGCCAGAACTAATTTAGGTCATCACGCTCCTCTGGCCCGATGTTGTGGGACATACAATGAACTTCACCTGAAGGACATTGATATATTTTTCGACTCCTTGCCTAGCTATAGGCGAAAGTTGATAAATTTATTATATGATGGTAGCAAACCTCTTATAATGTTATTTTATTTCAATAATTTTATTAAGTGTTTTTTTTTGTTTCTTTTTAGTTTATCTTTTGTGTTTTTACGTAAAGATTTTTAGCAATGTTGTGTACGCCTATAAAGGGTATATATATAAGACTTGTACTTTAATTAAGCATTTTTAAATTTTTCTATATGTATACTGTTGGTGTACCTTTTTAATAAATAAATAAATAAATATAACTGTTACTTCAAGAGAGCCAGGACTGCATCGGTGGCGCAAGAGGTCACGTGTGATCTGTAGTGTGTGACTCACCTCGCCCTTAAGCTAGGTATATAAGATATATTTAGTGCCTAATAAAGACAGTTATAACGCATCACTTGTTTCTGTTACACGTCCCCAAAGCCCATCATTTGCATGGCGACCCTGCCAGTGCTGCCTTTGGCGGCGCTGCGCACGGGTACAGTATAGAAAAAGAAAGTTTTATTTGTGTGCCGGACTAAGTTTAAATTATAATTGTGAAAAAAGAAACAGACAATTTAAATAAAAGGACAGTTTGAAAAAAAAAATCTAAATATATATGGACAATACGGTGCGTGCGTGCTGAAGCGGTTTCTCGAGGAGAGCAGGGCGCAGGGCGCTGATGGCGCCTGAAGTCTGA
Organism: Marasmia exigua; assembly: GCA_019059595.1. Taxonomy (NCBI): domain Eukaryota; kingdom Metazoa; phylum Arthropoda; class Insecta; order Lepidoptera; family Crambidae; genus Marasmia; species Marasmia exigua. The sequence goes on along the minus strand of CM032477.1, from coordinate 12,460,279 downwards.
CGGATTGTTCCTGGCTGCCGGGCGTTGTTGGTGTCGGAAGTATGGAATTGCTGGCAGCCGGGCGAAGATGGTGACAGATGTTTGAGTGGTATTGCTGGGCGCCGGGAGAAGTTTCCTGACCATGGACTTCGCCCAGAGGAAAGGAAGGGGAACACCATGGAAGAGCCGCCGCAGAGACCGATTTTCTCTTTTTTTGTTTTTAATTATTATTTTATTTAAGGGCGAGGTGAGTCCCCGGGTCGGGCCAAAAACTTGTACCCAAGTTTTCGGTAAGAAATTCTTAGTGGCAGCTCGTAGTCTGGAAGTTGGTGGTCTTATACCCCCGTGCCTCGGAAAGAACGTTAAGCTGTTGATTTTTCCGTTCTTCGGTTGGTTGGCCCGATTCTTCTCCAGTCTTATCACACTGGTATTCCATCTGAATTTAAGGAAAAGGGAATAGAGAGTGCTCTGTGGTTTGCACACACACTTGAGCACCATAATATCCTGAGTATGTGGCTGATCGTTGAGATTGAGAACCGAAATACTTGAGACTTAGAGTGATGGTAGCTCAGTGGTTGAAAACTCGCCTTCAATGTGGGTGTAGTTTTTCGAATCCGAGCATTCACATCTGGATTTTTCAAATATATCTACTATTAGCTCGGCGGCGAGAGAAATCATCGTTTCGCATTGTTTCTGAAACGTGTAACCATAATTCAGTTGGTCTGGTTTCCGTGTTAAAGGGTTACGAAGGTCGGAAGGCAGTCGCTTCATTGTAACAACCAGACTCCGAACGGCAGTCGCTTTATTGTAACAACCAGACTCAACCAGAAGATATTAGCTTGAATCATGGTCTAAGCGTACCCTTGGCTCAAGAGCGACGAACCGAAATATGGAGGACATTTTTATACCAACATTATGACAAAAAGGTAAGTAGGAAAAGAGTCAACATTACGCAAAGCCTTGTGACTGTATCCATACATTTACAATAGCTGATCCCACCGCAAGCATCCAACGTTTGAAATTCGGGTGATTGAAAATATTTCGGAAGTGTCTGGAAAAGTTTTTCAATAAAACAAGCAATGACATTTACCATCAGGCCTAAATTGAAAAATTTGAACGGAACTTTTTCGCTGAGTGACGTGTAACAAAGTGCCGAAGTTGGCAGTATTCCGATCTCATAGTATTTCCTTTTATGCTAGTTCGAGTTGGATATTAAAAAATAAAAACTGGCGATTAAAATGTTGCATTATTTGGCCGAATCTTAATTTTAATGATGGCGATGATTACTTTCCAACAGGTGACTCGCTTGCTCGTTTGTCGCCTCTATCATAAAAAAATGTTTTACTTTTTTTTACAGTTAAGGAAAACTTACAGCTAGGTATGTAAAATTATAATTTAGACTTGCAATCATGCAGATATATTAGTACATTTTACTGATGGTCAATTAAACGTTTTTACAAATAGCTAAGAAATAGGTATGAAAACAATTACAGTAGACGACGCAATAAACCTTTAGATAAATACAATAAAAAAACAAAGGATTTTAGCCTGGAATATTTTGCCTAAAAGCTACATATAATATTAATTATTACATATAAAAATTGTCACTAAGCAAGCGCTTGAGCTTGCTCGCTGCAGTGTTAAACAAGTCGATGTTGGTAGCCAACAGCCTCTGTGTGTGTCCGGATTCATCATCATCATCATCCTCAGCAACCCACACTCGTCCACTGCTGGACATAGGTCTCCCCTAATGCACGCCACTGCTCCCGATTTTCAGCCACTCTCACCCAGCCCACACCAGCCAGCCTTCGATTGTCTACTACGCTTACCGAGTCGCGGTCTCCACTCAAGAACTTTACGGATCCAACGGCTGTCAGTTCTGCGGCTAATATGACCAGCTCACTGCCACTTCAGTTTGCTAATTCGGTGGGCTATGTCGGTGACTCTGGTTCTCTATCGGATTACATCATTTCTGATGCGGTCCTTTAAAGATACTCCGAGCATAGCCCTTTCCATAGCTCTTTGAGCGACTTTGAACCGGTCTGTCCGGTTTCATACGTCAAACAAATCTTACGCAAAGATACGGTTGACGAATGGAACCGGCGCTACATGGAGGGCACAACGGCGGGGACGACAAAGTTGTTCTACCCTAATGCGGCGGACGCCTATCGGGAAATTAGACGAATTGAACTGAGTCCGTCTTTGGTCCAAGTTCTGACGGGCCACGGTGGATTCTCCGCATATTTGAATCCCTTCAAATGTAAGGAGAATCCCTCGTGCCCCTGCGACCCAGAGGAGATCGAAGACGTCTAGCATGTGACCCTGCACTGCCCCAGATTCGATGCGCAACCTTGAAAATGTGTAAAAAAAACATTATTAAAATAACACACCTATAAATAGTATAGGGATCGAACTCAGAATCTTAAGGCGCGTCCTCATTAGGCGAACAGTGAGCTGCAACACGCACGTACGTGAATTTCGTACAGTCACGTACACTAGTAAGTGTACAACCTCATTCAAATATGAACCTTATTGTTCGGCCTTAAGAATCGAGGTGTTTACATTTCATTGCTGGCGACTGTACATTACACGCCTGTTTGGACACTCCATTTAATATGTATAGGGTGGTAATATGGAAGCAAACTATCAGCCGCTTACTGTTCGCCTAATCGGGACACGCTCTTACTGCCGCACTCAGAGACGTCAAATTAACTTTAATGGTTACTTAACCAAAAATATTGACGTTTATTTTAATACGCATAAAGACTATCAATAGTTAGGTTAATGAAAATTTGGTTTATTGATCTCTGAGTGCGACAGTTAATGGTCTTTCTTAGGCAGGGTCACTACTAAATTAACTATTATGGCGTATGTTTGAGCGCTTTTTTTATAAACTTTTTTAAAAAAAAAATAAACATCGATGACGTTTGACCGAGTCTACATTTGAATTTGGAGACTTCCAGCCAGCCAGTGTTTCGAGGCGAGCAATTCGAATTCGTTTTTTTGAATCCGGGATGAAATATTCGAGCAGGCTTAACAGGTGACGTGGACAGAGCGCGGTCGAAACGCGCGCTCGCTCTGCGGCCGCAACGTTTTTCAGACTTCACCTCTGACCCTTGATAGAATAGTTCCGATTGTGGAGTTGTTAATGTATGCGTCGGTTTTTTTTGTTACTGGCCAGGATTTTAACCTGCCTCTTTAAAGTGTAGCTTAAACGTATAACCTTCTTCATCTTAGGGCCGATTTTTAATCTCCGACGCAAAAACGACGGGGTGTTATAACACCCCGTCGTTTACGTCACATAAGTTTGACGTGTCTGTGTGTCTGTCTATGGCATCGTAGCTCCCGATCAAATGAACCGATTTTGATTTTGTTTTTTTTTGTTTGAAAGGTGAATAAGGAGGGAGTGTTCTTAGCTATGTTGGATAAAAATCGATCCAAGATGGCCGCCGTCATATAGATTTGGATTTTATGTTTTAACACAACTCCCACAGTATGGGTATCATATAAAAGGGCTTGAGTAGCAGAGTATATTAATTGTGAAAAATTTCAAATCCAAGATGGCCGCCATCAGAAAATGACGAATAACCTATTTGTTGTTCCAACTGCCTCAATATAGGTATCAAATGAAAGAGCTTTAGTTGTGTCGGGGGTTTTTTAAATTTTCAATTTAATTTTTAGATCAGTAGTTAAACTGAACTAATGGTTTCGAAAAGTAACCAATGGCCAAATATCGCCAAAATGGTTTTTTTGAACAATAGTTAGCTTAACCAATAGCTATATTACAAGGGATTACGTCACTATGAAGCTGTCTTTTTGATTATTGTCACTTTTACTATTCCCGATTGCAACCAAAGCTATCGCTTTGAAGCTCAGCTTCAGCTTGGACCATTCAATATTTGGAAAAGCTGGTAATTACAATGGAGCGACGGCCGTCTGACCTTCGCATCCTTTTGACAGGGGAAGCAGACCAACTGAATCATGGTTACACTTTTTTTTATGTCATAGGAGGCAGACGAGCCGTCGGATCACCTGATGGTAAGCGATTACCGCCGCCCATGGACACCTGCAACACCGATGGTGTCACAAGTGCGCTGCTTACCTTTTAACATCCCATCCCCTGGATTGGGCCTCCGGTACCCTCACTCACGCTGCGAAACACAGCGCATGCACTGCTTCACGCCGGTTTTCTGTGAGGACGTGGTATTGCTCCGGTCGAGCCAGCCCATTCATGTTGAAGCGTGGCTCTCCCACGTTTCAGAAACTATCCGAAGGGTACAAATTTCCTCAAGTTGTTTTCCCTCACCACCGAGCTACGAGTAATGGCATACATATGCACATAGAAGGTGACCATTTGACTGTGAGAGCCACGCTTCGGCATGAATGGGCCGGCTTGACCGGAGTGATACCACGGCCTGACAAAAAAACTAGCATGAAGCAGCAGTGCTGTGTTTCGCTGCGTGAGTGAGGGTACCGGAGGCCCAATCTGGGGAAGGAAGGGTATAAAGATTGGCAGCGCACTTGTGACTTCACTGGTTTCACGGGTGTCCATAGGCGGCGGCAATCGCTTACCATCAGGTGATCCGTGTGTTGTTCTGCCACCTATGACATAAAAAATAGGATTGAGAAATCCAGATCGAATTCGTACCACGACCCCCCGCGTGAATTCGGCGTTCTTGCCCACTGAGCTACCATGGCTGTAGCTCAAACGTATCAATTGGGTTATTTATCGGATAACATGTGGATGGTGATTTTCGCACCCGTGTTTTGACACACTACCTATATGGCGTAGTAATCCAAGGATGTACGAATTTTGTACCTACTTTACTACAGCAAACATTTTTTACAAAAGATATTTTACTGCGAATCCCACATTTTTGTAATCCATAAACAGACACATTATTCATATAACACAACACAAGAAACACAAGTTCTTAATGCAACTTAGTACGGAATCAGGTCTATGGGAAAGGGAACGCATAAGCGTTCATCATATTTAATTACGTAATCAAGAATAAAGTTTTTTGAAAATGAGTTTATATTTTCAGCCTTCTGGTGCTTTTTGATCCACTTACCTCACACAAGTCATTTTTGCCACAGAGTTGCGTTTCATTATCACGATCAGTTTTTAACCCCCGACGAAAAAAAACAACTGCGTGTTTATATTTTCAGCCTTCTGGTGCTTTTTGATCCACTTACCTCACACAATGTCATTTTTGCCACACAGTTGCGTTTCATTATCACGATCGGTTTTTAACCCCCGACGAAAAAACAACTGCGTGTTATAAGTTTGACGTGTCTGTGTGTGTGTGTGTATAGATATGCATATGTGGATGAGCGTGCACGCGCGCGCGTGTGTGTGCGTGCATGTGTGTGTTTGCGTGTGCGTGTGAGTGTGTGTGTGAGTGTGTGAGTGCGTGAGTGCGTGTGTGCGCTCATGTGTGTGTGTGTGTGTGTGTGTGTGTGTGTGTGTGTGTGTGTGTGTGTGTGTGTGTGCGTGTGAATGTGCGTTTGCGTGTGTATGCGTGCGTGTGTTTTGTGTGTGCGCACGCGCGTCTGTGTTTGTGTATGTGTGTGTGTATGTGTGTGTGTGTGTGTGTCTATTTGTTGTGGGTGTCTGTCTGTGGCATCGCAGCTCACGGACCGATGAACCGATATGACGAATAAATAATATTAAAGCAAACCAACGAAGTATTTCAATACCGGCACTTTATTAAATGACACCAGCTTTTCAATTATACGAGTACACGAAAGGCACATCCGGTAGGTTTTATATCACACACGCCATTCATGTCACAATTATCATGAGCAAGATTTAATCTTGCTAAAGAATCAGACAAGCAGATGGATCACCTGATGGTAAGTGATTGCCGCCGTCTATGCATACACTTGTGGAGTCACAAGTGCGCTGCCTACCTTTAATCCCCCCTTTGTTACGGATTGGACCTCCGTGAATAAAATACGTGTGCAAAATAAGCTCAAAACAAAACTCTTTTTATTTTAAATGTCTTGATTGTTTTTCATTTATCGTGTTAATTTCGTTACAATCCCAAAAAATCTGTTGGTGACGCCATTTAACTGTAAAACTGCTCTTCATCATCATCAGCCTATCGCAGTCCACTGCTGGACGTAGGCCTCTCCAATTGTTCGCCACTGTGATCTATCCATTTCTTCTCGCATCCAGCTCTTGCCAGCCATCCTGCGCAGATCGTCCTCCCACCTAGCCAGAGGGCGCCCTACATTACGTTTGCCAAGACGCGGTCTCCACTCCAGAACTCGTTTACCCCATCGGTTGTCGGTTCTGCGGCTAATATGGCCAGCCCACTGCCACTTAAGCTTTCTAATCCGGTAAACTGCTCTTAATCCGGACTAATATCACAGTACAAGAAAAGTTTTATGCTCTTGATATACTGTTATAATATAATAAACGTAAAAGTGTGTGTGTCTGTCTTTTTGTCCGTCTTTCACGGCAAAACGGAGCGATAGATTGACGTGTCTATGGCATCGTAACTCCCGAACAAATGAACCGATTTTGATTTTGTTTTTTTTTGTTTGAAAGATGAATAAGGGGGGAGTGTTCTTAGCCATGTTGAATAAAATCGATCCAAGATGGCCGCCGTCACAAAGATAAGGATTGTTTGTTTTAACACAACTCCCACAATTTGGGTATCATATAAAAGGGCTTGAGTAGAAGAATAAATATATTGCGACAAATCACAAATCCAAAATGGCCGCCGTCGAGTGTTTTTTTAAATTTTCAGTTCAGTTTTTTGTAATTAGTAGAGATACGAATATGTGAAGAGATGGAGAGTAACATTTGGCAAATTTTTGTCTCTCTCCATCGCGAGCTAGTGAGAAAATAATCGCATCTCTATGTAACTCTGCCGCAGCGCAGTTATCGCCATATTTGTTACCTCGGCTTAGCCGTATGAATGAAGTTAATTAATTGCTTATCCTCACGTTGTTATTGTTTTCGCTGCGGTTTCAATATTATTGATTTACGATACTACGAATTAATTATTGGAAACACATTATTTCGTAAAGTAAATTTTGCGTTCACGTTATCCAGATTTTGTGTAGCTTAAGCACTTCTCCTTATCTTAGCGTGTAATTTTCAGTTGTGCCCAAAGCTTTTTTTTTATGTGATAGGTGGCAGACAAGCAGACGGATCACCTGATGGTAAGCGATTGACGCAGCCCATGGAAACCCGCGACATAGGTGGAGTCACAAGTGCGCTGCCAACCCTTAAACCCCCCCTTTCCGCTTCCACTCACGCAGCGAAACAACACAGTGCTGCTTCTTGTCGCGGTGGCACCACAGAGATAACGGCGAACGTTCCTCGGACATTGAAGTTCTACTGACCTCTGTAGGACTGTTATTAATACATTTCACGCTCATCTAAAACTGATTTGAAAAAGCTCAAAAACACAAAGGCTTGTAATCGTGATCGCAACGCTGTCACCCGACCTGCCTCAGCTGGTGTATTTGTTTCGGCGTGCGGTTTAGCCGTGTGAATTAATTACATATTTGCCCCGGCTGTAATTATGTGCAGTTACGCGCGACTCATGACCCAGTTGTTACCACTCTGCAATTAACAAAAATATTAGTGGGTTTTTGCGCTTTTGATTGAGTTCATTTCATGTGATGTATTGATTATATCAATAATAGACAATTGACAACATTAAGTTGGTAAAATTTCTTCGTTTTAATTTGTTTTTTTTTTTTTATCAGGCTATAAACTGTCCCACTGCAGGGCAAAGGCCTCCATCATAGAAATCAAGTTATCGCTACTATGATGGACAAACCCGAGCGATGTTAGAAAAATTCGAAACACACTTTTCGCTGGACCCAGGAATCGTACCCAGTTTAATTATTAAAATGAAAAATAGAGTTAAAAACATTCAATGCATGTTTTTTTTAAATTTCCGATAATTATCATTTTTTACGATGCCATAGACACGTCAATCCGTCGCACCGTTTTGCCGCGAAAGACGGACAAAAGGACAGACACACACACTTTCACGTTTATTAAAAAAAATAACAATTCTAACATCTAGTCATTTTAGAATTATATTTTTACTATTCCATTACGGGACGAACAGTAGTAATTTCTTTGCATCTTGTTTGCCAAAAATCAATATCAAGCTCCAGCATCGATGTACAGTCACATTCAATCAAATTCAAACGTGCCACGAAAGAAATCGCGCGGCAAAAACGAAACCAACTTTTATATTCCGTATATCAATGAACATAAAGCTGAAATTTGAGTGCTGGCCTGGCCTTCGTCCAAATATCATCTGTTATTATTTTAATGGCGTAGGTACTACGTTCAGAAATCAATTTAAAAAAATGTAGTGATAAAAGAATATAGGTTTATTAATCCTATAATTTTTTTTGGTATCTCGTAATTTTGAGAGTAATAAATATCGAAAAAAGTCATGCCTAAAAACATAAATGGAGTTCAAATTATTATGACATTTTTTCGATGTAATGTTGTCAATTAGAAACACTTCGTAAAATAAATTGACTTAGTTATATGCTTTTAATTAACTACAGTAGAGCCTAGCTAATCAGGACAGCGGAAACAAGACCTCTTCTAAATTATCGAGGTCTCCTGATTAAAATGTGCAATTTTTTATTTTTTTATTATATTAGATTTGAAAAAAAGTAAAATACTTATATTCGCCCTATAGTCAAAGCGACCTCATACTTAAATACCGCGAACTCAATGGCACGAGCGTTAAATTAACTTTGTAAATCTGCAAGACGATTATTAATAATAATATCCTCCAACCGATTACGGCTAATCTCAACGATCAGCCACGTACGCAGGATATATTATACTGATCAAGTGTGTGCGCAAACACAAGTGCACTCTCTATTCCTTTACCCTCATATTCCGATGGGACACCAGAGCGTAACACGACCGGAGAGGGATTTGGCGTGGACCATCCGCTATACAAGACCGCCAACTTCCAGACTTCGGGCTGACACTGAGAATTTATAACCGAAAACTTAGGTTTTCTGGTATGGTAGGTAGGTGGCATATAAGCAGACGGATCACCTGATGGTAAGCGATTGCCACCGCCCATGGACACCCGCGACACCAGTGGAGTCAAATTTTGCTGCCAACCTTTGAACCCCCGTTGCCCTGGATTGGACCTCCCCAATTTTTTTGCATGACCCAGGATCACCCGGATCCTCTTGCGCAGCCGTCGCTTTATAGTGCGACCTACTAACCAATACGCCACTGAGGCAATCAAGATGAATAGAAACTAATTATTAAAATACTGGCAACCGACTACATTTGATTGAGTGACGCGTTGTGACCTCCTGCCTGGCCGGATTACAGGGTGCCCCGAAGTAACGCGAGACTGGGTTACCGAGACCTTACTGTAGTAGCAAAGTTGCCCCTTAGACTGGCGTTCAATAACAACTACGACCATCTCTACGTTGCTACGACGGTCGTCGTAGCATCGTAGCAGTGGTAGAGCAATATCGTAGCAGATGAGCGGGCAGTGACTTCGTAGTTGTGTGAGTCAAATTTTAAGACCATCTCTCGTTGCTACAACGGCCGTCATATTAATTGCATTACAAGTCCTGAAGGCGTGTAGTAAAATTTAAACAGTTTTGTGGACAGCTTCTGATAAATTCTGCCAAAAATAATAAAAACAAACATTCGCATTCGCGTGGTGACAGCTAGTGAGTTTTCTCGCGACGACATCTATCAAAGGAAACGTTTTACTCTTTGAAACTATAGACACATGGCCACCGCGCGAATAATTTTTACAGAAAATAATAATTCTGAAAATTGAAATCGCGTTGCTAACATATCCGTTGTATTGTGTTTTATATATTCTCATGGCATTTTGCTTTTGATTTTATAGCTTGTAAAATTCTGAAGTGCATTGACCTACGATCCCCCTTTAATAACGTTACTCCTCTGATTTACCTACTCTATTAGGTATAAGCAACAAAGACAATTAAATTTTCAAAACTGTATAATTATATAGTTTAAGTTTCTAGGTAAAATACATGAAAGTATTTAACAGGAAAGCTCTAAATGTATGCACACTCCAATTTAAAATGGCGGAGCTAAAATAATAGGGGAGTGGGTGTAAAGTGCTGGATATTAGACACCTCCATTAAAAACGCATTAAAGGGTTGGAACTTAATTTTAATGCGATGCCATCATGTTTTAATACATTTATGTCTCACTCGGTTTTAATAAAATCTTGGAACAAGTGATAATATGAGAAGGTTGGCAGCGCACTTGTGACTCGACTGGTGTCGCGGGTGTTCGTGGGCGGCGGGAATCGCTTACCATCAGGTGATCAGTCTGATCGTCTGCCACCTATTACATAAAAAACCGATTTAAAGATTTGCTAGTTTTGCAATGTATAGATATGGATTTTTTACTTTTGCTTTTTTGGTTCGAGTACTGGTCGACGAAGGGTCGCGGTTTGGTTCCCGTACTGTTTGTTGATGATACCGATTGAAACTGAACAAATATGTGCAAGTGTTCATCATTCGAATGTTTGTTCCCTCATCCTGGACAAACATCCGAACCTTTTTTTTGTCACTGGGGAATGCCGCCGGCCCGGAATGCAATGAGCCCAAGTCGACGCCTTTCGGCGGCGGAGCAGGAGGGTTATGTCGAGCCCTCCTCTGACGAGTGTTTCTCCCAACGAGAAGCTGGCCAGAGGCATATCGACTATACCCCAGCAGTTCTTCCTCATCGGCCTTAAGTGGCTTAAGGTCATGGGTACAAAAAGCGAATCCTGCCACCGTGGGAGAGCCACGCTTCGAAGCACGAATGGGCCGGCTTGACCGGACACCACGGCCTCACAGAAAACCGGCGTGCAGCAGCACTGTGCTGTGTTTCGCTGCGTGAGTGAGGGTACAGGAGGCCTAATCCAGGGGAAAGGGGGGATTAAGGGTTGGCAACGCACTTGTGACTCTACTGGTGTCACAGGTGTCCATGGGCGGCAGAAATCGCATACCATCAGGTGATCCTTCCACTCGTCTGCCACCTATCATATAAAAAATACCCTGCCAACCTTTCTCTACGAGTGTGAGACAGGGTCACGATCAAATGCACCATCGAGCCTTTCATCAATGCATTAATGTTTTAAGCGACGGCTGCACAAGAAGTCCCAGGTTCGATCCCCGGGTCGGGCCAAAAGTTTTCGGTAAGAAATTCTTAGTGTGCCTCGAAAAACACGTTATACTGTTGGCCCTGCGCCCGATCCTCCTCCGGTCATGTCACAGTAGTGTCCCATCGGAATATGAGAGTAAGGGAATAGAGAGTGCACTTGTGTTTGCGCATACACTTGAGCACTATAATATATCCTGCGTACGTGGCTGATCGTTGAGATTGGCCGCCGTAGCCGTAATCGGTTGCAGGATATTAATGTTACCTCACTCGACTGACTGCCTCGGTGGCGCAATGGTCGCACTTTAAAGCGACGGCTACGCAAGAGGTTCTGGGTTCGATCCCCGAGTCGGAACAAAAATTTGTATCTAAGTTTTCGTTAAGAAATTCTTAGTGTCAGCCCGGAGTATGGAAGTCAGCAGTCATGTACCCCTGTGCCTTGGAAAGCGTTAAGCCGTTGGTCTGGCGCCCAATCCCTCTTCGGTCGTGGCACGCTGGTGTCCCGTCGGAATATGAGGGCAAGGGAATAGAGAGTGCACTTGTGTTTGCGCACACACTTGAGCACTAAAATATATCCTGCGTACGTGGCTGATCGATGAGATTGGCCGCCGATTGTTCTTATATGCAGAAAGATGCAATTTTTTTCTGCTAGAGGTTACAAACGAGCAAGTGGTACTACATTATCACCCATGAAAATCGCGTGATACGTTGGCGGCTTTTTAGAAAGGAGTGCGCTCTTCTCTTGAAGAATACAGTGAAGAGCCAATTTAGTTGGTTCTAAACCGTTTTACTCCAAATATACAGGTAAAATACGTTCCTTGTCCATCAGCAGCTCACTCGGTCCTGACGAACTAAGTGATTGCCTGGCGCGGCTCCAGCGCGTCTACTTCCGAGGAGCGGTTATGGCGTCTGCACCTGACAGCATGAGTATTAGTGTCTCTATAGGATTTTAGCCGTTCAACCAACTATTACCTATCCAACGAAAAACACTGGTAGAAGGAAACCTCACTTGAGTATAAGTGTTTTTGCATTTTATTTATGAGATAAGGAAGAAAACAAGCAAGTGGGCCACCTGATGGTAAGTGATTACCAACGCCCATAGTCATTAGCCACACCAGGAGTGCAGACAAATTGCTGCGGAAAGTTGATTCCAGAATGAAGTTAATTCCAGAATGAAGTGCATTCCAGAATGAAGTTCATTCCAGAACGAAATTCATTCCAGAATGAAGTTCATTTTTTTTTCCTTTTATGTAGGAGACGACAAATGAGCAAGCTAGTGACCTGATGGAAATTAATCATCGCCGGCTATGAACATCCGCGAAATCAGAGAGATCGGTAATTTGTTGCCGGCCTTTTTAAAGAGGTTCATTCCAGTATGAGTTAAATATTAGTCGGTTCAGGACCCAATCGTGCCAATAATCATTCCTTATTAAATTATCCGTCTGCTACCACCTATTACATAAAAAAACGAACTACATTTATATTTCAACGTACAGCTATCCCTTGAGTACGAAAAGCTCGCCTGTCCATAAGAGAATTTGTAGTTGGTTTTTAATGAACTAAATAATATTCTGGCATTACTCCAACATACTTATTTCACTTGCAACGGAACGGTAAAACGAAATGTAAAACATGGTAGGTTTGTATAATGTGACATTAGGTAAACTAACGTAAATTTTATCGTTGATATTTAATTATTGTATTTTATGATGTAGAATATTATTTCAAAATATAAATATATGATTATTTAATGAATTACAATGTCAAGAATAATTATTGAAATACTATGTCAAAATAATTTAAGTGGAAATACAATATACAATTTATATTATGTCAAGTTACCTACTTACTATAAAATATATATGATTTCCGAATTTATTGTGATATATGTAACAACATTATATAATAATTTTAATAAAGTCCATAGGTGTTAGTAACAATATTACCTTACAAACTATGTTAGTACATGTTTCTGGTCCCCTAAAAAAATACCTTAAATATCATAAATCAGAGTACACTAAATTAAAATTATTTAAAGTAAAAATTAAATAAGCCGGACAGTAAAATTATACAATAACATCAAAATATTAATTCGCTATTTTTATAAATTAAATTGGAATACATTTTAGTCAATTATTAAATTAGAAGATGATCTTAAATCTTAATACATTTAACAATAGTTTTAATTAAACTAAGATTGAAATAAATAAAATAGATCATCATCACATCATCAAGAGCGTTTTGTCTCGGTTGCGTCCCAAGCCGTCGCTTCGGAGCCCGGGGTTCGCTTTCCTACTTCGACTCGTCCACTTCGCGCGGTCTTGTGCATCCGTAGTGGTCAGTTTATTAGCGCGCATGTCATCCCTTACACACATCTTATTAAAATAAAGAAAATAGATCACAAGAGTAAAAAGATTTCTCGCTTTTCATCAGATGAAATTCACACAATGCTGTGTGACAAAAAAAATGTATAGTTGCGCTTCATCACATTTACTTGTCTTCATTTCATTCCTATGAACTATAACAACCGATTTTATAATAACAAATGTTACCAAAACAATAGCATCCGAATTCGATTAAATCTATAGTTTTATACCTGTAACATTCCCAATAGATTCAAATCCTGACATTTATGGCGGTAGCCCAAATTAATAACGAAGCTGACGTAGGTCAGGGCTCAAATTATTTTCGTCGATTTGAACTTTCAACGGTCGTCGAATAAAGTTGGATTCGTGATTGTCGAGTACAAACTGTTCATAGGTCACGAGTATGACGTAATTTACAGTTCGCAACTGATGTTAGAAAAGTTTGTTATTAATTTACCTTTTCAATTTGATTATGATGAAACTACTCAAATCAAGGACATGAATTGTTTCAGCTGTTGAATAATTTTCAAAACTATCTTTTAAAACTGGCGTAAAGAAGCGCAGTGCTGTGTTTCGCTGCGTAAATGAGGGTACGGAGCCCAATCCGGGGGAGAAGTTAAAGGTTGGTAACACACTTGTGACTCCACCGGTGTTGCGGGTGTTCATGAGCAGGCGGCTATCGCTTACTCATAAGGTTATCCCTCCGCTCGTCTGCCACCTATCACAATAAATAAGTAATTCTTCAATTTTTAAAATTCTAAATTCAAAAGTACTTTATTTGCATACAGCTCCTACAAATCGTCAAATCACATGAAAAATATAAACAAATAAAAATGTCAGACATAAGAGCACGAGAATAAAACATGTTTTTCAATTTAAAAAACAATCTCACCTCACAACCGTCTATTCCTTTAAGTATTATAAACCCGTTCTAAATCAAGACGACGTCTTTTCTGGCTTCGAATATACTTCTTAAAACCGTAAACCACTTGGAGGAAAACCTTTTTTGAGAAGCTCTTAATTGAAAAGCGATACTCCCGTAGCACATCGAGTATCTATCTTATCGTTGACCCTAATGGAAAGTGTAAATTCTCACTTTTTGTAGTGCTTAACTAGTAGAACTTAAACTATTTTAAAGTAAATATAGGTGTAATTTGTAGGTCATAAAAAAGTTGACATTGTATATGCTGAAAACTTAACTGTCATGACTTCTTAGAAGAATAGACTGACTACCTCAATGTCTCAGTGGTTATTGGGTCGCACTTTGAAGCGTCGCGACGGCTGCGCAAAAGGTCCCGGGTTCGATCCCCTGATCGGGCCAAAAATTCTACCTAAGTATTCGGTAACAAATTCTTAGTGTCAGCCCGGAGTCTGGAAGAGGCCGGTCATGTACGCCCGTGCTTCGGAAAGCACGTTAAGCCGTTGGTCCTGCGCCCGATCCCGCTCCGTTCGTGTCACACCGGTGTCCCATCGTATTATGAGGGCAAAGGAATAGAGAGTGCACCTGTGTTACGCACACACTTGAGCACTATAATATATCATGCGTAAGTGGCGGATCGTTGAGACTGACCGCTTTAGCCTCGGTTGGAGGGTATTAGACTAGTAGCTCAGTGGATAAGGTCGTCCACCTTCCGAACGGGAGATCGCAGGTTCCAATCCAAGCACATGCAGACTTTTCAAATCTATGTGAGGTTTTCGGATAGTTTATCAAACTAAGACCTACATCTTGTAGGACCTCTTTGTGATCCGAAACACTTTATTTTATACCCTTGATCTCTGCTTCCCTGGTACTTTATAATATGAAGTAATCAGCTGAATCTATATAGGACTTATCAAGCTATTATAAACGTTGAACGGCCGTGGTCTCAAACTAACTAACTAGGTTGACGCCACGACCCATATTGAGTCTTAGCCTCCGATAATAAGAGCCTGCGTCGTGGTCTTAAAAGTAAAGACAAAATACAAATAATTTATTTCTCATATTCATTCTCATACATGTTTTGAGATGCTCCAGTAAGTAATAAAATACTTGACGCTATCTCGCTCTTACCCATTACATTTCACTTATATGAGATAGAAAATAGATTTAGGATCGGATTGTGCAAAAGCCATTTGTCGCAACCGCCTAACGAATCAGAAAACTAGTGGGAAATGCACTCATGAAAATCAACCAAATTGAAAGTTTGCGTTTCTCAAGCAAAAATCCGCAAGTTCTGCCTGTAACGCAAATGGCTACATCGATGATACTTGAAGGAGTATTGACAAAGACAAAAGAAATTGTCTGGCACC
Source organism: Marasmia exigua (assembly GCA_019059595.1). Lineage (NCBI taxonomy): Eukaryota > Metazoa > Arthropoda > Insecta > Lepidoptera > Crambidae > Marasmia > Marasmia exigua. The sequence goes on along the minus strand of CM032477.1, from coordinate 12,444,490 downwards.
ACGCCAGATGCATAGGAGTCCCAGGAATGGAAATAGGAAGGCAGCCGATCAAAGATTGCTCTGTTTTAAAACGAGGACAATGCAAAGTTTTGTTGCTCGTTGCAATAGCTTCTGAAATAAAAATGTAAATTGTTTAGCTTCTCCGCGCTTCAGGACGGATGTTTACGGATTCCAAACAGGTATTCGAGCAATCAGACATCTGTGCAGTATGTTGTTTGAGTAGTGTTGCAATGTGTTCCCTTCTGGGCCACAGAATAAAAACAGTCAGAAGTAAAAAATGTAGTTGACTCACGTTTGCCAAAAAAAAACAAAATCATAACCACCCATTTCATTATTGAAACCAGCACAAGGGGCTCCAACAATTCATGAACATGTCCTTAGTTCTATTTTTTATTTACCCCCGACGCAAAATCGACGAGGTGTTATAAGTTTGACGTGTCTGTGTGTGTGAGTGTGTGTGTGTGTCTGTCTATGGCATCGTAGCTCCCGAACAAATGAACCAATTTTGATTTTGTTTTTTTTTTTGTTTAAAAGATGAATAAGGAGGAAGTGTTCTTAGCTATGTTGGATAAAAATCGATCCAAGATGGCCGCCGTCACAAAGATTTTAATTTTAAGTTTTAACACAACTCCCACAATATGGGTGTCAGAAAATGATTTTTATTGAGTTGTTTTATATTATTATTGTTGTTCCAACTGCCTCAATATAGGTATCAAATGAAAGAGTTTTAGTTGTGTTGGGGGTTTTTAAATTTTCAATTTAATATTTGGAATACCATATTGTACACTTGGTAGTGAATTCTGTTTCTATAGAATATTCTATGGAATGTACGTGGAAGCGCGAATCGATGGGTTTGCCGCCGTCATGAGAAGCCCTGTGCTTCAGCGCTCGTCCGCTTGCACGGCAGCACCAACACTATCCTCAAGGTCTTTCTTGACCGGTGGGACTCTCCCCTTCTAGGAAGGTGGGTGATGACCCATATACATTAACTAAATTTATTACTACACTAGGTCATTAGAAATATTGTCACTCACAATTTTTATGGGTTCTTGGCCAACTTCACTTCACTAAACAACAGGGCGTTTACACATTGCACATAACATACTTTACAAGTAGAACAAACCTATCGTAGTGGCATAATAACCTTATATCATCCAACCGATTACGGTTTGCCACGTACGCAGGATATGTTATTTTTAATAATAATAATAATTCTCACAACATCTCATACGTTGACCTGATTACGCACTAAGTAGCTTAAGCACTTGTGTTACAGATATCAGACAACAGAGGAACACAAATATATACTTAAATGCATATATTACACCCAGACACCGAAAAAACACAAGTATTCATCGCACGAGTGTTTGTCCAGGGTGGGGATCGAACCCACGACCTTTGGCGTAAGAGGCAGGGTCACTACCAATTGTGCCATCCAGTCAGTCAAAGTCTTAGCTACCAAGTCAGTTATAGTGCTTAAGTGTGTGCGAAAACACAAGTGCACCTCATAATCCGATGGGACACTAGTGTGACAAGACCGGAGAGGGATCGGGCGCGGGACCAACGGCTTAACGGCTTCCAAAGCACGGGTTACAAGACCACCAACTTCCAGACTCCGGGCTGACACTAAGAATTTCTTGCAGAAAATTCAGGTACAAAATATTTGGCCCGACCCGGGCCCTTTTTTCTATGTGATAGATGGCAGACGAGCAGACGGATCGGCTGATGGTAAGCAATTTCTACCGCACATAGACACCCACGACACCAGTGGAGTCACAAGTGTGCCTCTTGCGGAGTCCTCCAATTCCATTCCTTAGCCGTCCGCATTATAAATGTGGAAGCGAATCGCATCGTGCGGATAAGGGGTGGTCTCTACCACATAAAGATGAAAGCCCTCGCCGCGCCTTGTCATCCGGTAGAACGGACTGGGGGGATCAAATTATGTAAAACCTCCGCACATTCCCCGAAATAAATCTGGTAGAAGACCGAAAGGCATGCCATACGTCGACGGTGATCCAGGCTCTGCAGGCGAGCTTCGGAAAGTGCGTGATGACGCACTTTGACGGTGATGACCGATGAGCCTCTTCGCAGCTATTTCCACAGTGTGATGTCATATGGTCTACTGTTGTGGGGGTCTGCTGCTGACATACAAACTATTTTTGTATTACAGAAAAGGGCCATCCGCGCTATATACAGCCTTAGATCACGTGACTCACTTTGGGAAATATTTAAAGAAATAAATATGTTAACCGTGGCTTCCCAATTCATCCTCGACTGCATTATGTATGTACGTAAGAACTTGCATACTTTTCCAAAAAAGTCCGATGTCATAGTCTTAACACCAGAAATAAACATAAGCTTGCCGTCCCGGTCCTCAGACTTCATAAAATCGGTAATTCATTTGTTGGCTTAAGTATTAAGATATTTAATAAGCTACCACACAATGTCATTAATCTAACACTGGACAAGTTTAAGTCTCATATTAAAACCTGCCTAATGAAGAAAGGTTACTATAGTGTAAAAGACTATTTAAATGATAAGGATTCCTGGTCATGTTAATTGATGAATCTATTAAGTTGTTATTCATAGTAGTCTATTAACTTTCATAATTGTATTTTTCTCTTCTCAATTGAAACTCTGTAACATCATCAATATTTGAAAAGAGTAACTACTGAGTTTCTTGCTAGTGTCTTCTCAGTAGAAACCGACATTCCTAACCAGCGGTAGATATTATGTACCTATTTTGACATTCATAAGTGCTCTGTGTGGATCTAAATTGAATAAAGATTTTTTCATCTTTTTATCTTTTATGCACGTCGCTCTATTGAGTCCAGAGCGTCTAAGTGATTTCGGGTTTTCGGGATGTTAACGATAAAAAACATGGTGTACCTATACTAATAGTGTACAGCCAACAGCAAAAGTTGATGCACACTTTTCGCAGCTAGTGACTCTTATGCTCCTCGGAATAAGAACTACAAACTGCGAAATGTGTGCAGCTACTTCTGCTGTAGACTGTACCAGTGGGTGATGGATATGGCGCAGTGGCGCCATCGAAGTAGTCGACATAATAACCTACATAATACTCGTATATGTATTATTAAATTCTGATAGCTAGAGGGGCTGCTACTACATACTAATTATGATATATTGAATATTTCATTATTGTGCTGTTTGATTTACTCGTAGTATATATTTATTTATTTAGGACAGCATTACTCGTTGCCTCTTCCCTAACAAAATTAATTACACGTATGGTACTTTTCAAGTCCTAAGTAAATAATATAACTTTTATATTGAATTTAAAGTTTTATTTATGCTAGAAGCGACAAACGAGCAAGCGGGTCACCTGATGGTAAGTAATCAACGCCGCTCATGAACTTTTGCGAAATCAAAGAGATTGTTTATGCGTTGTCGACCTTTAAAAAACGTACCTACGCTCTGCTCTTGAAGGTCCTAAGTCGGAGCCGTCGGGAAATATTCCTGCAGCCAAACCGTTCCACAGAACTGAGGTACGTGGTAGAAAGTTCCGGGAGAACCGCACAGCATTAGACCGCCAGCCATCGAGATAATGAAGATGGAATGACAATCGCTTGCATGTGGTTAGATGTAAGAATTTAGCTGGAGGGGGTAGACCAAACAGTTCCTCAGAGCACTCCCCGTGACAAATGCGGTATTGAAGTTATGGTGGTGGTTTATAAAAGGTGGCAAACGAGAAGACTGATCACTTCATGGTAACCAACTGCCGCCGCTCATATCCATCTCAACAATAAATGCGGTTATCCACAATTTTGAAAAACTATTCGAAACGTGCACATTTTCTCACGATGGGGGATGGACAAACAGACAGAAACACACATTGTCACATTTATATTATTATTATGCACCACCGAGCTAATGGTAGAAAGATGGAAATAGATTTAAAAAATCCAGATTTGCGTGCTGGGGTTTGAATCTACAACCTTCCGTTAGAAGGAAAACGTTTTCACTAAGTTGCCATCGCTCGCTGGCTTGAATCCCGGAACATCCATAATAAATATAAATGTGACAGTGTGTGTTCTTGTCTGTTTGTCCATCTTTCACGGCAAATCGTGACGTGTTTTTTAAGGGAAGATAGTTGAAGGGAATGAAGCACAGTTGAGCACTCTCCCCACTATGTCACTACATAGGTTACTTTGTGGCAAACCGAGTTCCACGCATGCGAAGTTGAATGCGACCGGCAGTTCTCCACAAAACGTACATTATTCAAGTACTCCATACATTTCAAAATTATCTCGTCCAAACTAATACAACCGGCGGAACGCGTGAGGAAATGTGCAAAGTAATTGAATCAGCTCAGATTGTGCTAGTCGACGTCATAACTCTCGTATTGTTACAAGTTATAATTAGATTAGTTTGACAGAGTGATGAGACTTAAGACAAATTTCGCTCGATGACTCGAGTGAAATTGGTGGACCTCGATTCACTCATTGTTCATGGACAATCGAGTCCCACTTGGCCGACTTATTTCATCGATTATCCGATCTACAATAAGCCAATCGATTTTCATTCTATTTCTCATCGACTTTTTAGTAGGCCGTGTGCTTTGCGCTATTGATATCATCACGTTCTATTTTTCTCCTACAAAATATCGCCCATACATTTTGATCACTTTTTCATAGGTATAATATGTCAAAATATATGCAAATTTTATTTGCATCTGTAAGTTCAATTCACATAGTAATTAAGTGATGGTAATATACCTATATTTCAGAAGTTAAAAGTGAGTTAAGAAAATCATAGTTCACCAATGGAAGTAGGTAAATCATACAATTTGGTACAAAAGCATTGTGGTACAAAATCTAATTAATCTTGGAACTGGTTTTGATTTTAAAGGCTAAAACCCAGTTTTGGGTGACTTAAGAAACATTGGATAAAAATGTTTAAAATAAGTCCCGACGCCAATATTTATTTACTAGTCATGGTTGTGTTGAACTTCAAAAAATACTTGGTCTGGGCCATAAAAATAAATCAACCACTCAAGAAGTTTTCGAGTGAAACTTAAAAATGTTAGAATAGTTATTTACGGGACTTCTACCAAGTACCTTATTTTTGATAATAAAATAAGGTACATGGTAGAAATCCCGTAAATAACTAAGTATTCTAATGTTAGTGACCATGAAAGTGTAAACCAATAAATTTAAAAATGACCCAAATAATTCGACTGACAAGAATTGACTCATGTCGCATCACTAGTTTTGTCAGTAGTATTGTCGGTAAAAATATTAAGACGTCACGTTTTGATTGTCAAAAGGCAATGTACGTTTTCCTGATTCAAGTATGATTACAGGTTAGGTAGTCGCTCTAAATTTAAGAAATCTTTGGAAATACTAGTGGCCCGCCCTCACTTCGTTTCGAGACATTAGTTCCACTTTAAACCAATAGATGGCACTAGGTGTCGAATACATCGCGCAAGCGTTTCGTGTTTTCGGATTACCTATAAGCTTTGCTCTCTCTCACTCGATTTACCTGTATACATAATATCCTTCAACCGATTACGGCTACGGCGGCTAATCTCAACGATCAGCCACGTCTACTCTTTGAGCCACGTCACGTACGCAGGATATATTATAGTGCTAAAGTGTGTGCGCAAGCACAAGTGCACTCTCTCTTCTCTTACACTCATATTCCGATGGGATACTACTGTGCCACGACCGGAGAGGGATCGGGCGCAGGACCAACAGATTAACGTGCTTTCCGAGGCACGGGGGTACAAGACCGCCAACTTGCAGACTTACCTCTATACATATAAATAGCATAGATGATAGGTACATTGCCATCTATTCATCTAGTTCATTTTGAAAATCAGACTATCGTTTAGAACTTTGTTATTTTATTGCAATTATTATTACATTTACAATCATCATCATCATCATCAGCAACCCACACTCGTTCTCTGCTGGACATAGGTCTCCCCTAATGCACGCCACTGCTCCCGATTTTCGGCCACTCTCATCCAGCCCATACCAGCCAGCCTTCGAATGTCATCATCCCATCTTGTCGCAGGGCGTCCTACACTACGCTTACCGAGTCGCGGTCTCCACTCAAGGACTTAAAGGAGGATATTAGCCGCAGAACTGATAGCCGTTGGAGCCGTAAAGTCCTTGAGTGGAGACCGCGACTCATTTACAATATTACAAAACAAAAGAAAACTATTAAATTTGCCTTTATTTGTAGTTTCGAAGTTCTGCTGTGGATTCTGATATCCGTAACACGGGTGCTTGAGCTACCTATCTGGGAGTCAAATCAATATATGTGATGTTGGAAAATATTATTAATTTCTATTCAAAAGTTGTTCCGTGCTTAAAGAGAATGGTTAATTTTTCCGTTATGGGGGAAGGTGGAAAATAAGATTGTATTATGCCTCTAACAATTCCAATTTATAAATACATGCTTTAATGTAAAGATTAACAATAATTTATGTAATCTAAATATAACAGTTAAATCTCATGATAATGCATTTGGCAGTTTAGCAAAATTTATGAGTATAATAAATTTTGTTTGTTTTAGTCATCCCAGTTTAATAATCATTATTTGTTTCCATGTTAAAAATGTAACGAAACTGTGAAAATAGATGTAAGTGAAATTCACATTTAATGGAATTATCACACAAAAATGCCGTGTGGTACCGGCAGAGTAGAATAGGCCACCCTCACTCTTACCGAGGTGTCGTAAAAGGCGTCTAAGGTAAAGCTGCTGGCATGATCATCAGCACCCAGAGAAGGAAAACTCTTCATTTATATCAAAACCCTCGCCAACCCGTCTGCCAAGCGTGGTGAGTATGGCAATTACCCATCATATGATTGAGGGAGGTCCGTGCCCCAGCAGTAAGGACTTAAATGGCCTGATGATGATGATGATGATGATCACACAAAATATTATTTTTATGAAAATTAATAATCAAAATTAATATAAATGATAGAAAAAGGCATATATATTTTTTTTTTATATATTCTTCTGTTTTTGGGTGTGTGATATATTCTTTTATGCAAATTATTATTAAATAATTATTATTAATTAGTGTTTACTCTAGCTACCCATAAGTAACCTAAATAGGTTATATAGCTTAAATAGGTAAGCTCGTTCCAATAGTCGGCTTTTTTAACTCTTAGAGTCCAATGTAAAGTCAAAAGCAAGTCCATCATCTAATAAAGTCAAACCTATCAGCATACCTACTCGACCCGTAGGTTGTTCCTCAGATATTATAGTGCCAAATTAAAAAAAAAATATTGTCAATAGGCTAACGCATGACCACAATCGCACCTGGTGGAAAGCAACGATGAGGCTACCATAAAAACGCGCTCTAAAAAGTACGAAACAAGTAAATTGTCTTTGCTGAAATTATTATGCCGTATTGCCGTGGTCGTATGCCACCTACTGTAGCAAAACAGGTTCATTATAATAATAAAATAAAATCAATGTGGCATACAACCATGGCGATACGGCATAATAATTTCAGCAGAAACAATTTTCTTGTTTCGTACTTTTTAGAGTGTGTCTATTTTGTAGTCGGGTTTTAGTTTTTAAACTTTATTTTTATCTTTTGTTACGTTCCAATGGAAATATGAAAATAGTGAATAAACGTGTGTGTAAAAAGAGTAAGATACTTTGTTGAGTTATATTAGACACAATTCACGTGTACGTACTCGGTATGCTGTGGTGTGTAATTAACGATTTCTATAACTAATGATTTTCCTAGAGCTAAAGATTAACAGCTGTTCTAATTAGCTAGTAGACTAAATAATTAAGAGGTCCTTGTTGTTTTCATTGAGACGCTCTATGTAGTTTGGTAAATTAATTGATGTTTATTTATTATGCTCATAAATTATTTCAGAACTATGTGTAGATAATTCTTATGCCTGGCTTCAATTTTCAGTCGACTACGGTAAACAAAATAAGGGTTATGATTTCAGCAGTTTGTGTATTTATTGTCTAGTATGATTGTCGATTCCGCTTAAACTATCCAGTCGATTTTGATGCAAAAGATGTCAATCGATTTATAAGTACCGTCAAGGCAATCAGACAATTTTATTATTTTACTTTATAGAGTAACTTCAAAACATATGTTTTATAAAAAATAACACATAGTAGGTACAGATATAATGGGCATTACAATAAAAAAGCGATACCTACATTTTAAACGTCTTAAAATTTCAATCAATCATAAACACTCTAATCTAAGACACAGCCAACATTACACAGTAATATATAGGAACGCCGTGTGGTCCCCGGCAGAGTGAGCCGTGTGGTCCCCGGAAGAGTAGAATAGGCCACCCTCACTCTTACCGAGGTGTCGTAAAAGGCGACTAAGGTAAAGCTGCTGGCATGAACATCAGCACACAGATAAGGAAAACTCTGCATTTATATCAAAACCCTCGCCAACCCGTCTGCCAAGCGTGGTGAGTATAGCAATTACCCCTCATGTGATTGAGGGAGGCCTGTGCCCCAGCAGTGGGGACTTAAATGAACTGATGATGATATAGGAAAGAAATCGTCAAACAAATCAAATAAAATAATAGATAAGCTAGTGTCGTGTCATGTGTAATTGTATCGTAGGTAGGTACTTGTAATACTGTAAACTTGTTCTATGTTCTGTAATGTCGCTCTCTGTGTTGTGAATGTTGTGATGGTCAATAAATGTTTTTTCTTTCTTTATTTCTAGTGACCAAGGAAGAAAAAAAGAAACAAAGTGAAGTGGTCAACAAGACCCAGCCTCAGCAAGTGCTGCAGCGGCTTGGAGCCGCGCTGGTTTTCAGTTTGGACCCTAAGTGACGAAATCAATTTTGAATGTGAATGTGAAAGAATGTGACAAGATACCAAAGACATTTCATTCTGGATATTTTAAAAAGTATATAAACCGAATCTCCCTTATAATATAGTGCTGTAAATGTGTTTGTTTGTATGTATACGTTTTGTTTTGTTTTATATGGTGTAATTCTCAATTAAATATTTTAAAAGATCAGAAAGAGAGAATCCCTACACCGGTCAATTTATAATTAAAACGTGTCTCTTTAATCACTCGACATTGGCAGAGTTATATGAGTGTTTGCCGTGGGCAACACAGTAGCAGCCATAAAAAAAAGTATGTAAATCTACAACTCACCCAAATCCTCAGCATCCTCACTCCACTCCCCGGTCCCCATTACCACTGCCACTGTCATCATCATCACCACCACTTGCAAGTGGTGGACGATCACCGCCTTCATGATCACAACACACGTCCCCACCACACGCGACCACAATCTTTTCATTACTCCTAATTTGGCACCACCAGGGTACAAGTAGGACTACACTATTAAATTTTCACACGTAACCAACATAATTAATGGCTTTTGATCTAACACATCGCATTTACAACTGGAATTCAGAATTGTCAATTTCGATTAACCTTAATGAATTCTGTCACTTGACAATGTAGGATTCGAATCGATTTCCCGCAGCTATTCATTTGAAACAGGAACTTTTACACAATCCGAGTTAGTGTTGGCCAATTATCGATAGTTAGAACATCGCATCTTATAATACCTAGGTATTTCCCTAAATTTTTTTTTAAGTTTATTAACCAATTTTACAACGATATTTTATCCGTATAATCTAACAGCACACAAAAAACCACTAAGGTTTAACCATAGGCTGTTAAGAGTTTACAATTTAATATAATTATCTGAAAAACCAAATTAATCCGATTACATACTTAAATAGTAATTAATGTACGAGTATATATTGTATTTAATAAAGTGTATTCTTTGTAGGTATGTAAAAAAATAATTAAAAGTAAAACAAAAACTATTTAAAGGAGTATGTAAATATTATAACTATCAAACATAATAATAAAATAGTACAGACAGCCACACATCAGGTGTCAAATTTGCTCAATTGATATTGAACCAAACGTGTTTGACATGAAGGTGAGAAACAATTGAAGAAATTTGACAGATTTGTATACATTGATGTGTGGTTTACCGTATATAAAATACTAGTAATACTATCAAGAACAATTTCAAGAATTTCGGTAGGATCATATTAGTTTTAGAATCACAATAGTTAACTCGAAATAAACTTGTAAGCTATTTATATTATTTTTTAAAATATATTCTTTTAAGCGCATATTAATTAAACGTGAAACACACTAAAGATATAGATATAAGCTATGTTATATTATTTTCACGATCCGAGCTATCAATAGCAACGGATACTGTATTCGTATACCTGGATAACAATTTGTCGATATTCGTCTATCAATAAAATTGACAACACTAATTCGAATTGATTTCACATCAATGCGGTACCGGGTTAGTCTATTGCTTTGGAATAATCTTTTGGTGTATCTAGCCGTGTGAGGTACGCACAGCTCGGGACCGGACTAAATATTCCAATGAATTATTCAAGACTCTTTTAGCGGCGACTCTGCTGCGGCACAACCACCTGGAACAAAGTACATAGTCCCTCATTATGTCCAAACACAGCCTATATTTAGACCAAACATAAACGCCCTGTTGTTCAAGTATTTTAAGTACCGGGCCGTTATCTTGTCCTGGGCTCGATTCCCGGGTCGGGCAAAAAGTATGATTGAAATTTTCGAACATTGCTCGGTTTTGTGATCACCAATCCGCATTAGGAAAGCGAGGTGATTAATCGCAACATTGTAGGGATGACTTGATTTCTATGATAGAAGTCCTTGTACTTTTACTTTGCAGCCTATATTTAGACACAAAACGCTTGTACAAATTGCAATTAGTGGATAATATTATAGTTTTAAAAAGTAGAGACATATTATTAATTGTAGTGACAATCATGCGGCTGCGGCTGTACTCCAATTATATTGGAGTACAGCCGCAGGCTTAATGGATGGTGGATCTACGTGATGACTGGAAACTTACTGGCTGGCACATATGAGGTACTGGTCTCTCACGCGCATAAGACTCCACTTGCAAAATTCATTAGCCTTTCTCTACCGCACCTGTATATTACCAATTTAAGATGCATTAAAGCTGCGTCAGCTTAAACAATTGCGTCAGGTCTGATAAGACGTGAGACGAGAGTGTGAAAGAGATCCATTTTCACACTCTGTGATGTTTTTCCGAAATTGGCACATTCCGTATAAAGCTCACATTTCCTAGTTCTATGATTAAAATAGGTTTTTTTTTTTCATAAACTGTGAAACGAATAATTACTCAAATAGGTTTAATGCACCTTTAATTTAAAAGAAATTAAAAAAACAGCTTCTAAAAAATGCATGCATAAAAAGAACTTTCAGGTAAGGTACCATACAGTATATGCGGCGTAGAGTACGCGCCACCATAGAAGTCCCGTAAAAAACGCAATTCAGTTGCCATCCACAATTAAATTTGAGCTTTATGTCCATAGACACAAGGAAACTAAAATGTTAGTTCCGTGTTTTGCCGAGGGACTTCTTTCGTGGGGCGGACTCTAGTCAGTTTAGTCTCGCTATTATGTTTGTATGTCTATTTCAATCAAAAAAAAAACAAAAAATGTCTTTATTCAATTTCAGTCCATACAGAACATTTATGAATGTCAAATATTATGTAATCTACCGCTGATTCGGAATGTCAATTTCTACAGAGAAGAATCAGCAATAAAAATCAGTAGTTACTCTTTTCAAATAATATGGTAATTACAATATTCATTCTTATACAAATTATGATTACAGTGACAGTATGATATACAATGCTTATAATCAATATCGTTTAGATAAATCGTCAAAGAAAAAGTATGAAATGAATTATACATTAGAGGACAGGCGAAGAGATCAACATGTCCAAGAATCCTTATCATTCAAATAATCATCTACTTTATAGTAACCTTTCTGCATTAGGCAGTTTTTTACACGCAACTTAAACTTATGTACAGGTAAATCAATGATATTTTGAGGTAACTTATTAAACATTCTAATGCTCAATCCTACAAATGAATTTCCAGTTTTATGAAGTCTTAGATTTGGGACAGCAAGCCTATGTTTATTTCGCGTGTTAAAGCTATAAAATTGTAACCTAAATAATAAGTACGTACGTACCTCAATTATGTACGTAATTAACATAGATATAAGTAAAGGCAAGGATAGGGAGAAATAAAGAGATTTAGGGGAGGTCTTTACCCAAGTTGAAGCGCCTTAAGGCGCAGTGGCCGCAAGGTCCAGGTTTTGGGACGTACGCTGCTAGGCCGCGGCGGATTTTCTATAAAATGGAGGTGTTTACGTTTTATTCAGTCGATACTACTTTTACGCCCTGTTGGTCTAGTGGTTTAAGTACCGGGCCGTGATCTCGGGGTCCTGGGTTCGATTCCCGGGTCGAGCGAAAAGTATGTTTCGAATTTTTCGGACATAGCTAGGGTTAGTGATCACCAATGCGCATTTGGCAAGCCTGGTGATTAAGCTTAATCCCATCATAGTAACGATAACGTGATTTCTATGATGGAGGCCTTTTCCCTGCAGTGGGATAGTTTATAGCCTGATACTTTACTACTTTGGGATGAAATCTTTGGTTTTAAGACCTTATTACTCGGTCCCAGCAAATTGGGCAACTCACTTGACACAAAATATCATTATTAAAAACGATACAGTTCAACGATTCTTATCTAAATTTCTCCTTGTAGTACTTAACCGGACAACAGAACAATCTTAAAACCCTTCTTTCCCGAGATAGGGCTTCTGGTGGTCTGCCTTACGCAGCGAATCACAGCAAATACGGTGCTACTCGTCGCGGCTTTATGTGAGGCCGTGGTATCACTCCGGTCGAGCGGGCCCATTCATGCCGCAGCGTGGCTCTCCCACAGGAATGCAAAATACGTCACAAACGACTCACAAAGAATTCGCCTACAGTAAAATAGGTGCCCGATTGAGTTGTAACTATGAAACACTTTTGCTTGGGTTTTAGTTTGCTGCTATACAATTTAACCTGTTCGGCCGAATAAAGATTGTTATCGGACAAGTCACGTAAAGAGTAAAATATTGTGCATAGCCAGTCAAAGCTTTATACTCGACTAGGTTTCTTGATAGGAATTCGGTATATTTACAAGCTTTTTAGGGTTCCGTAGCCAAATGGCAAAAAACGGATCCCTTATAGAATCTGTCTGTCCGTCAGTCCGTCCGTCTGTTTGACACAGCCACATTTTTCCGAAACTATAAGTTGAAACTTGGTATATAGGTATACGTAGATGTATGTTGTTAACCGCATTACGATTTATACACAAAAATAGGAAAAAAAATTGGGGGGTCCCCATATTTAGATATGGAACTCTAATTTTTATTATCAAAGTCATGCATATTTATAGATAGGTCTTTAAAATGGTGTTGAGGTTTCAAATATGACTGACCGGATGGCGCAATTGGTAGTGACCTTGCCTCTTACGCCAAAGGTCGTGGGTTCGATTCCCACCCTGGAAAAACATTCGTGCGATGAACACTTGTGTTTGTTCGGTGTCTGGGTGTAATATATGTATTTAAGTATATATTTGTGTTCCTCTGTTGTCTGATATCTGTAACACAAGTGCTTACGCTACTTAGTAAGGAATCAGGTCAACGTATGAGATGTTGTGAGAATTATAAATATATATTTTTTCTAAACTTAATACTTTGCGCAAGAGACGCTCCCAAAGTGGTGAAATTTGTCGACGCGACACGCGAACACCTTCAACCCTAATTTGAAACACGTTTAGTTGAATGTCAATTGATGAAATTCTATATATTTAGCATAATCATATACTGGCCTACATAACTGTATTTCTTTCAAATATCTGTACGATCTAAAAATATAACGAATTTATGATAATGTAAGATAACTGCAACTAAACAACAGTTTATAAACGTATTTATAGAAAACATGAAAATAGCTAACTCCTATGTAACCCCCTATACGTAAAGAGAAAAAAACAATTTCACAAAAGCATTCATCAAGACACTCACAAGACCAAATATTTTAATAAAAAAAAAAACAATATTATATGAACGATGTGAAATTGAAGAAGCTCGCCACTTACTGGAGAGCAATTCAAGTTGCCTCTTAATTAAAATAACTATTGAAATTCACACCCACTACCATTATGATAAACCTTTGATTTACGAGTAGGTATTAATAGATTCTTTGATAAGTGTCCAACTAGCAATAATGTTTGTGTAATATAAAGCTTAAATAACTTTTATTGTTTGTATGAGATCATACATAGTTGTAACTTATATTCGCATTATGATGGATGGGAAGATCGAACTGCAATGAGACCAGAATGGAGTCACGATATTAAAAAAAATCTGCCAAAAAAAAAACCGCCTTCAAAAACCACGAGCGAAAAAAGTATAAAATAATATTTTTAACACTTTATACACCTCAAATAACATTTTATAACAATACACTCGAAAAAAGGTATTACCGAAGTCGGCGCTCAATACTATGTTGTAATTATATACAACATTCAATTATTCAACAGAGATTGGGGGCGCCGAAGTCGGCGGACTATATATTTGAATTGAGAACCTCCTTTTTTTTTAAATCGGTCAAAAATAGGAATAACAGACATAACTGATTGGCTATACAATATCAAGCAGAAAAAGCTCCGTCGTGTCTTGTCTCCAACGGATCCAAGGTGGACGATCGATCGATGCGGCAAGGTGTGCCAGACAGCAATAGGGCTTTACAGCCATCAACGTCGATGTGGAATCCTACCAAGCTACTAGCGCTGCAACTACCATCTTCTTAAAAGCTGTGGCCAATGATGATATTCCCATTAATCATCTTATAATATATTAATCATTTAATTTACCTTGAAAACTTTCTGGTGCCTATCTAACCAGTGAAGGTTGGTAGTTAACTCCGCATATGTCACGCGATCTCTTGGTGGAAAAGCTCTAAGGCATTGGCGATCCCTGTCCATTGTCTGATGTTACTCAGCCTTTACTTATTTCTTTGCAAACGTTTACGCGACTAAATTATATGACCATAATGGGGGTAAAATGGGAGTTCATAGCAAGGATGAAACTTTTCCGTCTTCATCATCATCATCAGCCCATTTAAGTCCCCACTGCTGGGGCACGGGCCTCCCTCAATCACATGAGGGGTAATTGCCATACTCACCACGCTTGGCAAACGGGTTAGCGAGGGTTTTGATATAAATGCAGAGTTTTCCTTCTCTGGGTGCTGATGATCATGC
The DNA here is from genome assembly GCA_019059595.1 of Marasmia exigua. Lineage (NCBI taxonomy): Eukaryota > Metazoa > Arthropoda > Insecta > Lepidoptera > Crambidae > Marasmia > Marasmia exigua. The sequence goes on along the minus strand of CM032477.1, from coordinate 12,429,295 downwards.
ACGCAGCTTTACCTTAGTCGCCTTTTACGACACCTCGGTAAGAGTGAGGGTGGCCTATTTTACTCTGCCGGGGACCACGCGGCCGGTTTCCGTCTTGAACTTATTTAAATAAATTAATTAATTGAGACAACATCACATACACGGTCGCGATCAAAAAGTGTTTACTGCCTTAAGGTGACAGGTAGGGGACACTAGCCTTGTCAATCGATTTAAATTTGTAGCTACTAAATCGGAACTAAGTTAAACAATTTCGGGGTTACAACCTCTCGGCAAACACTTACAATTAGTCATGCACAAATGTTGGGTCCGCACTTGAACGCAAAAAAATTATTCACGCCAAAAGTGGCTGCTTTTGGCGTTAATCAAATTTCCGCGTATGCGTTGGACCCAACATTTTTGCATGGTTATTTAATAATTAGTAAAAGTGTTTGCCGAGAGGTTGTAACCTCGAAATTGTTTAAAACAGATGCGGTTTAGTAGCTAAAAAATTAAAATCGATTGGCGTCGCTAGTGTGTCCTACCCGTCACCTTAAGGATCATAATCGCACGCACACATGTAGGTGATAAGTTCTATATGTCTATTACATAATATTGATCATTGATATGGTATCTTCTTTAGTGATATGACAGCTGACAGTAAGCAGCTAAATTTTATGACAAATGTCATATCATTTCAAAGAAAATTGGTTTTTAATGCTGCTTTTGTGTTGTATCCTCTTTATGTCTTTTTCATATTTACTTTAAAAACGATATATGTAACTTGATATGGCATTTTTGACTTTAGTGCAAAAAGTGTGATATAGAATCAAATTTCAAAACTGGTAAACACTTTTTGACCGCCACTGTACATAACATAAGGCCGGCAACGCATCTCCACTCCCTCTGGTGTAGCTGATGTCCATGGGCGGCGGTGATCGCTTACCATCAGGTGACTCGCTTGCTCGTTTGCCTCCCTTTCTAATAAAAAAAACACTGTAGGCTTTCTCTTGTACTATAGAAGCCAGGGAAACGAAGCTACCACAAACACCTAACACAAATATCTGTTTGATCAACAAACATTTCCGTTGGTGCGGAAATCGAACCCGCGACCCTTGTGTCTTGCGTTTAGGTGAAGTAATATAGTATAATAAATAATAATAATAATAATTCTCACAACATCTCATACGTTGACCTGATACTGTACTAAGTAGCTTAAGCACTTGTCTTACAGATATTAGACAACAGAGGAACACAAATATATACTTAAATACATATATTACACCCAGACACTGAACAAACACAAGTGTTCATGGCACGAATGTTTGTCCAGGGTGGGGATCGAACACACGACCTTTGGCGTAAGAGGCAGGGTCACTACCAATTGCGCCATCCGGTCAGTCAGTGAAGTGAGGCGAAACGAAGTGAAGGCGGGCCTAGTGAGTCTATAAATAAGTACTTTACTTCTACCAAGTCTATATTTTGACTATGATACCCTACATCCGAGGACCTATCACTTAAAACTTTGAAAAATAATACCTACCCGCCTGTATATTCCCATTGTGCTAAAAGCGCAAACCTACCTTCACAACTCCACTAGCATCAGCAAAAACAGCGCTTTATGGAACAAAATTCCATAACCGTTATATTTTACGACCAACACGCAGCTAACTTCAAGGGAGCAATTCTTACGCATTCGATACAAAGTCGTTATCGAGTGTGTCGAAAATAAACAACAATTTCTTGATATTAGGGATTCCTCTTTGTGAATTGTTAAATATAAATAATTTAACCACGGCCCACCCGAAGTAATATGGGAAGACCATGCCTGAAGCATATGACGCTTCTTTCTAGGATATAACTTCCTCCAGGCCTCCTCGAATTTATTTTGACACTATCAAAATCAACAGGATAACTTACGGAATTTTATCGGTTACAATGTAATCTTTATAATAAAAAATTTTTTGTGAATTTTCAAGATTATTTTGCACACGCTATTCAAGTCACAATTCCTAGCAAGATTAAAAAAATGGCTACTAAAAATTTAAATTCTACTAGAAATGATTGTGACATAATATTGTCAGTAAAATTTATCTTGAAAAAAAAACACAACTTTTTATATTAATATTCTTGATCGATTTTTAATTTAATGTCTTAATTTCATTACAATCGATAAAAAATCAAAGGCTCTAAAGGTGCATTGCCAGCCACTAGTTTTTCCTTAAAAAAACATTATTCAAAATCAAAAACAAATAAATCTCTATATACACAACACACATAAGTACTTATGTATAACTAGACTGCTTCCGCGGCGTTACTCACGCAGTTTTAGTGTTTATTACGAAAGTGTTCATTCAAACTTTAAACCCCCCACTACCCCTTAGGGGATAAAAATTCAAAAGTCACTTTTTTATTCAAAACCCGGGCCCAAACATCAATTTTAAGTTTCTTACTTTACTAATTAGCAAATCCCCATACTGCATTTCACCCCCTATTTCACCCCTTTAAAGGGTGATTTTTCAAAAACATTGAGGTGAATTTCTATTTATTTCAAATTCATAGTTCATACTTTCACATTCCTAACATCAAAGATGGCGGACTTTCATACAAACTTGTAACCCCCTTTTTACCCCTTAAGGGTTGTTTTTTTTTAATTCCTTCTTAGTGCTCACTTTCACTATTAATGGAACTCCAAAATTTCAAAATTTCAAGTTTCCGGGGTCAGTAGTTAAGGAATAGGTTCTCCTTTTATATATATAGGTACGAGTATTAGATTTACGTGTAAATGTTGATACTTAAATATACAAAATCGCGGCAATCGCATACCGTCAGGTGATCCTTCTGCTCGTCTGCCACCCATTACATAAAAAAATATACTAAAAAATAAATAACGTAATTTGATTCTACTCCAACTGGCTCGGAAAATTGTTTCTGATCGAGAAGACCTGGCAAGAAATAAGCCAGTTACTCTTTTTAAAAAAATAAATATTATGAGGTAGACAGACCAGTCCCCAAAGTTCACAAGTATGACGTATGTGTCAGCCATCATTTCAATCAACTATAATAGAGGGAATGCAATGACCCACCACATGGCGCCACCACCTCTTTATTCTGAATGTTTGAAAATGTTCAAATTACCGCAAGCCCAGTAATATCGTGCGAGTTTTTTTCTTGTCGATGCGATGATCGCCCCCCTGCACGGGAAACACGTTGTCTTCTCTCTAAACTATATTAGCGCTTCGACATCCCGTCGTTGGGTGCCTTTGATGAAAGATTTGCTCCCTAAAAGCTTTTGTTACATTTTTCTCGAAGAGTTCCCCTTTTAAAATAGATGGTGGAGTGCCCCGTAAATATAACGGATTGCAACAAGAATTGGGACTAAATTGTTGGCAGTAAGTAAGCAAGGCGCCTTGATGTAAAGCCGGGGATTTGTTGACTGAATCTCTTCAGGGATAGTTTATGTAAAGATGAGGGCAAGTGAGGTTAGGAACTTTTAAATAATGATAACGGATTTTTTGTGGAAGGGTAATATTGAACAAATAAACTGTCGCAGAAACACTATGAAGGTTTCGATAAAATGTTGTCGGGGTATTAATTTTCGAAGAATTATTGTTTCGAAGTGCATAGGGCACCCAGACACGGTAGTACTGATTCTTCTATCTAACATTCTTTGCCTAAAGAATGACTCTGACTTAAATCACTCCTATCGATAAGAGTAAAAACTGAAATCGTCTCCCCCACTTCTCCTTTCTTTGTAACTACATCTTTCTTCCTTCCCTGTCATTGACGCTAGCGGTCGTTAGTCCTCTCCCAGATCCATACTATATTGTAGGTACCTATAAAATATATCTTCTCTAATATTATAAGGTATCTTTTAAGTAGTATCATCACCATCGTCAGTCCATTTAAGTCCTCACTGCTGGGGCACGGGACTCCCTCAATCACATGAGGGGTAATTGATGGCAATTGTCTGCCAAGCGTGATGAGTATGGACTCATCACGCTTGGCAGACGGGTTGGTTAAGTAGTATATTTGATATAATTTGTGTAGGTTATATTGTATTTTTATTGACGACCCGTTTAGAACAATAGTAGTAAACGCTGCCTCTGGTGCAAAGGTTGCGGGTTCGAACCCCGCACAGTACAGACATGTCTGTTTGTATTAGTTTGGGTGTTTTTGGAAACGGTACCGAAATATAGGGGAAAGGAGAAATCACTTAAAAGCAATAAGGCAGAATACAAAGGCGTTAACGAATTTCGGTATCTCGCATGTACAGTGCCAGATATCCACCAGCGAGAGGAAGAGATAGATATTGCTGACACTCGAGGAGGAGGAAAAGTTGCTCATAGCTGAGAGAAAAATATTCCGGAAAATCCTGGGGCTGACAAACGCGAGGACGGGACATGGAGGCTGCAAAAAAAAGCGGAATTAGAAGAGCTTGTGGTTAAACAAAATATAATAGGCGAAATGAAGTCAGCGAGACTGCGCTGGCTCGGCCACGTGTTGAGTCGGATTGAGCTGTGAAGAGAGCATACCTGGGTCGACCAACTGGCAAGCACCTTATTGTACCTTACTTTTTGTTCACACTAAAGTACGAGACGAACATAAATGAAATATAAGTTGACGAAATACCGGATGCATTCATGTAGGGCGGTGCACTGGAGCAAAGAACATCCAATGGTCGCTGCGCGCTATCGGAGGCATGCATGATTGCACTCGTGAGATAGACGCGCTCGAGATAGGCCATAGTTCAGCCAATGTGTGAGGGTCCTATCAATAGCATATAAAGGGCGGGCTGTAGTAAACAAAGTAAGTCCTCTTAGAGCACGTGTCCAAATAACGTCTATACAAATAGCACCCAGCCTTATCCACATGGAGCATATGAAATTGTATGTAGGTGTTTTTCGTCCAATTGGCACCTACAGTCCTATATTTCTTACACAGGATATTCAACGAAAATTATCGATAAAATCACTTGTGACTTAGTTTTTGTTGACATTTAAGTACCAGGCGAATATAAATGAAATGGAAGTTGACAAAATATCGGGTGCATTCCTATAGGGCGGTGCCCTGGAGCAAAGACCACACAATGTTCGCTGCGCGCTATCGGAGGCACGCTTGATTGCACCCGTGAGATAGACGCGCTCGAGATAGGATGACACGTTCGAGAATGTCACAGTGATATTACGGGAATTTGATATGGAGGGGATGTTCAGTCCATATTTGGAGGTTTTATATCTGCTGCACCTTCGGTGATGTACTAGCTAATGGGTCGCATTTTAAATCGACATCAGTCATTAACAGAATTTTATAGTTTAGGAACTCTGTGCATACCTAGCTATTTCGGTACACTCTTTCTGCGCTATTGATAAGATACAACCAAAACACCCGTCAGATGCAGGACTATTGCAGAGAAGGCAGGAGCGGGGCGCTAGATCCCTCAGTACCAAGCACAGATCAGCAGGCCCCCGGTGTTATGACATTTTACACCTCCAACTTATGTTCTGTTCTTTAAAATCTGTTCCTGGTCAGCTGGTCAAGGCAATCCAGGAGGCAAGAGTCAAAGAAGTAATAAGGACCCTCTGGACGCCAAACACCATAAGCTGCAACTGCGGAGATTGGTTGCACTGATGAGAGTGGTTGTTCCTTATTAGCGATGATCACTAACTGTCGTTGATTTCACCCCGTGAGATCCACTCACTCAAGATAATTGTAAAGGAGATACATTCGAAAATTACATTGCGATATAAAGGGCAGAATTCAATGGAGAGGATATTTTGGATAGGTAATCATAAAAATAAAAGAAAGATAAAATATTTACTGGGTTTAAGAGTCATGTATCTACCCGTTTTTTCTATTCCAACGAAGGTTTACCTTTGCAGGTAATATGGAAACGAGAAACAACGGAGGTACCGCAAACACCTAGATAAAACACATATTTATATCTGATTTGGTATCTGATGTTGGCCTGCAAATCGAACCTGAAAAACTCAACAACAACAAGGCTATAGTATCGTAGATCTCATCAACCTTTGGGTGAATCGGGTCTACAGGATATTGAAATATACCTGGACTGCATCTCGTGCCAATCATGGCCCGGTGATCTTGGTCCTCGGGGAGAAGAGACTCCAGACATGGCGCAGTTGAATGCATGAACAACTATATAGGTGGCGTCGACACTCAGCGCCATCTATTGGTACAATTTCAAAGTCATACGTCCATTAGCGCTGAGCGTGCCGCAAAGACGCAAGTCAAATCAAGCCACGAAACGAAATGAAGGCGGGCCAACTAGTCTACTACAAAATTCACTTATTCAAAGTGAAACTGAAGTATGATAAGAAATGAAAAATCCCGTCCACCTCCCACTTACAACTTCATAAATGATTCGGTATCGTCTGAGTACGTTAGCTTGATTGCTTTAAATAGAATTTCTAGCTAGTCTGTTTTAGAACGGATCGTCGGTCCATAAATAGTGGGGCGCACGCAAGCTTCATTCAACTGGTCAGCGCCGTTTCAATTTGTCGAGCGTCGCTCACCTGCCGTAAGTCTTGCGCTTGTTACGATACGATTCACCACACATGGAAATATATTGGAATGCAACGCAATACCTTACCTTCCGAGAATGATGGAGCGTATTCCTTACACTGGATTAGAAAAGGCTGCGTACTATAAAGGGAGATACGAATGTACAGTGGTCTCTTTAATTAGTTTCATGGAGTAGTCTTGAAACATTTTATTAGTTCCTTGAAACGTTATTGAATTTATTGTAAGATGTAAATTATTGACTACATTTGTATACCTAAGAGAAATAGCTGGTCCATGCTGTTCAGTGTCATTCCAATTTTTTTGGCGATCCTTACGGGCCGTAAGTTTTGTTGTTAGTCACGTCAGTATAATAATGGAATCAGCTAGTGCTCATGAAGGCTTTTTTATCATCATTATTCTAAGAGCAAGTGTACCGGATGCGTACAAAGCTAGAGCTTTAGAGCCCGGGGTACGCTTGGACTATAATCTAGGATCGGGTAATTAAATTGAAGTGACTGCCGTCTGACCTTCGCAACCCTTAGAAAGGGGAACCAGTTCAATAAATCAATGGTTACACGTTCAGAATCATTTATTATCATCATCATAACTTCAGCCAATAGACGTCCACTGCTGGTCTTAGGCCTCCCCAAATGTTCTCCTCACAGATCGGTCCTGTGCCGCCCGCATCCAATGGATTCCCGCGACCTTCACCACATACGGTCCACCTTGTGGGGGGCCTGCTACGGCTACGACTTCCTGTGGCCTCCACTCGAGGACCTTTCCGCTTCAACGACCGTCTGTTCTCCTATGTGCCCTGCAAATTGCCACTTGAGGCATGCAATCCTTTTGGATATGTCAGAAACATTATCTGAATAATTATGAGTATCCACAATGTTAGGTCTTACACATAAAACAATCCGGTGAGCATCGTAAAATTTTCACCACGTCACTTCTTCCTAGTAAATGTTTTACTTCACGTGAAAATTCGCAATACAATATTGTACCTTCCGAGAATGATGGAACGTATTCCTTTTGCTGATGTAGAAATAGCCACTGGAAAATCGGAGGTGGAAGTTTCGTTTTGATTTATGTTCCACCGTTCATGGATTAGTTTACAGCCACAGAATTAGCTCAGACTAATGAAGCCTTGATTTGAGAGCCTTGCTTGATGCTTTTTTTTTCATAATAAGAACGGCAGTGGTTGCCTGATGGCGATTATGAATATTATTCATTTTCTATATTTTGGTTATACACTTTTATTATATTGTTGGGATTTGACCAAAATAGTGATGAGTAAAAATGTAAGTGGGTAGAGGAACATAGGACGGCCGAAAAAGAGATGGATGAGTTGTATAAATGACATGACGTAAAAATGAAAAAACGGGTGGATAATATTTATATATCAATTCTCAAAAGTACTCATTCTTGCGTTCCAGTGATTACATACACTGAAGACATTACTACAAAATAAGCAATGTATGACACCTTAATACACAACCTCGCGTGTTCTTTGGTGACATGATGCCTTCGCAGAGGCTATAATGAATAACTAATTGTTGAACGGTGTACATATGTCAGTTGGGTTGTTAACCTTTAAATAGGTGCTTGAATGTATCATTCAACAGGCCAAAGGGAAGGGTGTTTGTGTAGGTGCGAGTGTAATGGATTATTATAGTGGTCTTATTAAAAGTGGTTTGACCTAATGGAAGTCTTCAATATGTTAACGTCCGCCGGTTTACAGGAAAAATTAGCCGCTTACATTCTGCGTATTATTTATTCATCTTGAAAAAAGTTTTTTGTAATGTATTAAATTTTTTTTTTTAGGTTTCGAAACCATACCGGACGGATGAGTACGGACTCAAAAGGTAAAAACTGGAACTATAACTGTAGACTAATTAGTGATATTACTAAGACGCACTATCAGTGTGTCATTAGGTGATATTTCATCATTTGAAGCTAGAAATTAAAGCAAGACAGTTGAAATTATTAAAGATTTTATATTTTTGCTGCCGCGATGCAGACCATTAAATCCGTGGTGCGGACGTAACATGCTTTTCCCGCATTTTGTAGTATACCAACAAATGCATCCATTCGGGGAAGCATGAGTAGCACAAAACTGCATGCGATAGCATACTGATGCCCTATGGCCGACAACGAAACCGTCCCGTAACGAGCGAAAATATACCTGTCGCATCTAACAAAAGAGACGCCCAACACGTTTGAATGAAACGGGGATATATGTTTGTTTGTGAATTCCATTTCGTTGTATGACATCTGGTGCGGCCAGACAGCTCAACCTCAAAATTAAATTCATATTTTAATCACGAGTGTCCCTTTAAGGCCTTAATTCACTTCCCTCACATATACCCGCTCATCATCCGCATAATAATAATTCGATTCACATCAGATTTGCCTTTAAAAACGGAGGTAAGGAGCTTTAATATTTCGGCGCCGCGTTGTAATAAATGAGATTAATAATATTATCACACTCACTCGAAGCAGCGAGCATCACGCAAAATAAACGTCAAATACCTCACCGATGACAATACCCGAGATAATACCCTTAAAAGAGATGGATTAACCCAAGCCAGGGATGGGAACTTTTGTGGGGCATGGTGATTAATGAATTCGGTGAAAGAAATATTCCGAGGCAGATAAGTGTGACGCGCTATCTCTGCCTTGTAGTTACCTACTTAGGGATCGACCGCAGAAGTTTTGCGGGAACTTTACTAAGGAGCTTGGGAAATGGATTTTATACAGATACCTCACACATCAAAAAAGTCTAAGTCTAACACGATGTTTCTTCTTCTGGGAGTGGGAAATACGTTGTTCGTTTTTTTTGTAATTTAGTAACTTTTTGTTTTTTTCTTTCTTAATATTAAACAACCTAGTGATTATCAGTGGAAACTTGTAATTGGCCCTCAATGTTTTTTTTTCTGTGACGGTATCCCTAAATCTAGCTGTAAGTTTTCCAAAGACTTGTAAAATAAAATAAAAATAAAATAAAACATTCCGGTAAGTAATTAATGATACATTTGTTTTTACATGTTAAAATTTTAATTATATCGTTGCCTGAAATCAATGATTAAATAAGTGCTTAGTCTATAATTAGCCCTTAGTACTTTAACCCCCCACAGGTTATGGTTATTATAGTATTCTGGGTGGTCGTGCACCTGACTTCGTGCCCGTAAACGTAGTCGGTTAACCCTCACCGTCAAAGCGTTGGCAGTCCAGCATAACCCGTCCGCCCCTCCCAGCAGACGGGTATGCGTAAATCATTTCCCCTGAGATAACAAAAAAAATGGTTATTATAGTATAAAAGATTATTGTCTATTAATAATGAAGTCAAAGGCGACTAAGGTTAAGCTGCTGGCATGATCATCAGCACCCAGAGAAGAAAAACTCTGCATTTATATCAAAACCCTCGGCAACCCGTCTGCCAAGCGTGGTGAGTATGGCAATTACCCCTCGTGTGATTGAGGGAGGCCCGTGCCCCAGCAATGGGGACTTAAAGGGGCTGACGATGATGATGTCTATGAATAGAGTTCATAATGTGATCCGTCTGCTCCTCTGTTGTGGTTCATCATCTGTCGCTTATCGTCAGGATATGTATATAACATAAACATTTAACTGCCTCGGTGGCGCAGTGGTTAGAGGCTCGCACTTTAAACCGACGGCTGCGCAAGAGGTCCCGGGTTCGATCCCCGGGTCGGGCCAAAAATTTGTACCTAAGTTTTCGGCAAGAAATTCTTAGTGGTAGCCCGGAGTCTGGAAGTTGGCGGTCTTGTACCCCGTGCCTCGGAAAGCACGTTAACACTGTTGGTCCTGCGCTTGATCCCTCTCCGGTCGAGTCACATTAGTGTCCCATCGGATTATGAGGGCAAGGGAATAGAGAGTGCACTTGTGTTTGCGCACACACTTGGGCACTATAATATATCCTGCGTACGTGGACTAGATTGGCCGCCGTAGCCGTAATCGGTTGGAGGATTATTAAACATTTAACTTTCTTTCCTTATACATCATCCCCCTTATTACAAAACACTAACTATTTTTTAAAAAACTCGTGCCAGCCCCTTTTAACATGCAATGTATTGACATGATGACATGAGCCTTAGTACGGTAATAACTTTAGATCGAGATTAATAATAAGGTGGCTGGACATACGTTTGTTCTAGGTCTTCCTCTCTCTCGTGTCTGCCTTCCAATTATCTCTGTAATGGTTTTAGTCTCGTGGTGTCCTACTATTTTCCTTCATACACACTAACTTTACGGACACATTATTCATCTTAATGGCCCAATTAGGTCTTATAATAGAATATACCTACATAAAACGAGCCTCATAAAACTTATACCTCGTTTGTCATGGTGAAACAAATATCAAAACTATAAACAATATATGTCGCTCGTATAACTTGGTACTAACCTCAACAAAACATACAGTTTGTTAATGAACGATATCCCTTAGGATTTACAAAAGGCATAGCGCGGTTATTAGGGTGTTTGGCACGTGACTTGACGTGGCTTTATCATCCTGACCATAATCGGGGGTATAGATAAATAGATATACCCACATATCTCGAGGGAACGCCTAAGGGGCGAAATTGATAAATGACTTGAACCAAGCGGAACTAACTGAGATGTGCTAAGTTGATATTTTTCTTAAGGTGACAACTAGGGCACACTAGCGACGCCAATCGATTTTAATTTTTAGCTACTAAACACTTATACTATTTATTTAATCATCATCATCATCATTATTAGCCCATTTAAGTGCCCACTGCTGGGGCACGGGCCTCCCTCAATCACATGAGGGGTAATTGCCATACTCACCACGCTTGGCAGACGAGTTGGCGAGGGTTTTGATATAAATGCAGAGTTTTCCTTCTCTGGGTGCTGATGATCATGCCAGCAGCTTTACCTTAGTCGCCTTTTACGACACCTGGTAAGAGTGAGGGTGGCCTATTCTACTCTGCCGGGGACCACACGGCGATTTATTTAATAACCATGCACAAATGTTGGGTTCGTTTTTGTACGCGAAAAATTAATTCACTCCAAAAGTGGCCGCTTTTGGCGTGAATCAATTTTTCGCGTACGCGTTGGACCCAACATTTGTGCATGGTTATTTAATAAATAGTTTAAGTGTTTGCCGAGAGATTGTATTCCCGAATTGTTTAAAATAGATCCGGTACAGTTTAGTTATCCCACGATTCTAAGGCACTACAGAGAGACGTGAACAAACGCTAGGCGGAAAGTTTTTTTTATGCGATAGGTGACACACGAGCAGACGGATCACCTGATGGTAAGCAATTGCTGCCGCCCATTGACATTCGCGATACCAGTGGAGTCACAAGTGCTAAACAAAATAGTTCAAAAGAACTAGTAAATGTATTTGTAATGGTATTTTAATATTGCAACTTTACCGGAGGCCCAATGGGGGGAAGGGGAAAAGGTTGGCAGCGCACTTGTGACTCCACTGGTGTCGTGGGTGTCCATGGGCGGAGGAATTGCTTACCACCAGGTGATCCGTCTGCTCGTCTGCCACCTCTCAAATAAAATAAAAAAAAAACCTACAATTCTAACTTATTAATTGATTTCTTTTTTATCTATAAAAGAAAAATGTTTTTCCTCAAATTGCTCAGCACTGCAGAGTCCAAAGAGCTCGCTTCAAAATGGCTCAACTTTTCTCTGAATGGTAGGAAACAATTTTCCATTTATCGAACGATTAATTCCAAAGTACTGGAAACTAAAACGATTTATTTATGAATTACAACCTTACTGTTTTGCAGTCACTTTTGATGGCTTGCTATTATTGCATTTTATAGCCTAAAAGTAATTTGCATAAATCAGTTAGGTATTATGCACGCGTGCAATATTATAGCTCTATAGAGACAAATATTTAGATTTAGGTCGTAAAACTGTGTTTAACAAATAAAATGCCACGTTTTGGATATGCTTAGGCTCGGCTCGTGACTTTGCGTGTATTTTAGAAAAGGACCCATCAGGAAAATTAAAGATGATAAATATCATAAACTTCATCATCATCATCATCAGCAACCCACACTCATCCACTGCTGGACATAGGTCTCCCCTAATGCACGCCACTGCTCCCGATTTTCGGCCACTCTCATCCATCTTGTCGCAGGGCGTCCTACACTATTACCGAGTCGCGGTCTCCACTCAAGGACTTTACGGCTCCAACGGCTGTCAGTTCTGCGGCTAATATGACCAGCCTACTGCCACTTCAGTTTGCTAATTCATAAACTTACTAACTAGAAATAGCATTACCCACTAAATGAAATGAGACTTTTCCTTTAATTTATCTTTATAAACACTTGGCAACACTACTCTTTAGTAGTGTTGCCAAACTATAGTGAAACTGTCGATAGTTGACCTCGGAAATCATCTATAATATCAATAGGCCTATCGATAGTATTGAAGATCAATATCGAAATGACTATCGATAGTATCGATCATAATTATTATAATAACAATCGATACCGTCGATATCGATTATCGGCGCTGTAATTTTGATTTATTTCGTTTGAAAAAAAAATCGTAGTTTATTTTCTCTTTAATGTAAGTGAAAAAATATATTAAATGCACTAGAAAATTCACACCAACACCTGTGTGAACCTAGAACATTTCCTGTACTTGTAGCATAGCCGTGGACGTATCCTCCTACCGAGTACACTTGAACTCGAAATAATTTATAAAGGTGTTGTTTTCTACCGGGAATCAATATCGCTTGGGCGCATTACCTTGACCACTGCGCAATCGAGATTGTTAATAAAGATTATTATCCAATTTAATGCCGTTTTCATGTCGTTGAGTAATCAACATATTAATATCTAATTTATTTGTTATTTATTAGAAATTCAATTTACTATTCAATAAAGTAAGGTTTTAATGGTCAATATCTAATTGTTATTATAGTTTTAAACTTTTTTTCAATTTGCATGTTAATTTAATTAACTGAAAAGTGAACATAATTTATAATAACATCTTTTTTATACGTATTTTATGCAAATAAATACTTTGACTTTTTGTTAAGTTTGTGGTAGGTCCGTAATTTGGGAGTAGAAAAATCACTTTCCAAAGTGATTAACTAGTTCAAGCGATTTGTATGGTATTGATTTTTTTGAGATTAGACCGTAATATGTTCCCTGGGGGAAAATTAAATGAAATTAGTTTCTAAAGCGGTTAAAAATCACGGTCTACAAATCTCAAATTCCGGCATTCATATTCCGGGCTATCCTTAGACATAATGTAAAACCGCACATGAGCGTCGCATCGGTGCTGCACGGCGCGTCACGTGGACCAACTCTGCCGCGACGCGCTGTGTCGGTGCACGCGTGCACCAGATTTCAGAGGGCTTTCGAGAGCCCTTGGTACGAACTGCTAAGGAATGGAACAACTTGCCCGCTTCTGTATTCCCAGAGAGCTACAATATGGGTGTCTTTAAGTCGAGAGTGAATGGGCTTCTTCTGGGTAAGCACGCTACTTCTTAGACCTTATTGTCACTTTCCATCAGGTGATGAGAGTCAAATGCAAACCCATTTAATATTAAAAAAAGACGATCGCTCGTACTCACACGGCTCAATGCGCTGCTATTATTAATAATTTTCTCACTGAGAATAGGGTTGCCAGATTAAATTTTCCTAAAAAGTCGGGAGCAATTATATATTATTTAGTACTTTTGTCGGGAGAAATCAGTTCAGCGAAAATCAATTTAACAGTTCAAAGACAAGTTTAAAAGTTTCGAGGGGGAGGTTCCTATCGGGAAAAGTCGAAGAAGTCTTCCGGGATTTTTTTCAATTTTTCGAGAGTCGGGAGGACATACAAAAAGGGGGAGAATCCCGCCGAATCCCGACCCTAACTGAGAAAATAATTCGCGTTCTTTTAAGCGGAATTTTATTAAACTATACACACATAATTATATTAAAACGAATGGCAAACTTGTAGAGCATACAAGCCAAGTAGCAAACATTCCATTCCATTGATCTTAGAAAGTCATTATTTGAAACCCATGCCTGTTTTATTTTATAAGGCTACACAAAAATATTTATTGATTCCCCTGTCAACAGGGTAAAGTATTTTTATTTTTCTCTTATTTTCCATTTTCGAGCTTTGATTCCTTACGAGCCCCACAAGGAAATTGTTTGATCTTTACTGAGGAAATTGGCTAAAAGCCTTGTTTATAACATATTTTTGTCAAGCAACGTTTGCCTACGCAAAGAGGTGGCAGTCGTTTGATTGGTTTACATTTAAACAAAAGGGAAAATGGAGCCCCGAGGTTACTTTGATTATTCAGTATGTTTTAGTATGGAATCTTGCTTTGTTAAGCTTTAATATGATTTTATTCCTTTATAGGTACTATTTTTTAATCGATATTATATCTAGTCTGCATTTTGCCCATCCTTACTTACGGTGCACAAACCTGGTCGTTGACAGAAAATCAGAAGTCCAAACTCAAGATTTGCCAAAGAGCTATGGAGCGTAGTATTCTAGGGATCAAAAGATCAGATAGAGTGCGCAACCTGACATACGCTCCAAGACAGGAATCACGGATGTGGGTCAAAAAACTGCGAAGTTGAAATGGGAGTGGGCGGGCCATGTACCCAAAATGAACCCTTAAAGATGGACAAAAATCGTCACCTAATGGCAACCGACTAATGGACGTGGACTACGCGGCAGGACCAAAAAAAGATGGTGTGACGATTTCAATACGTATGTCCAAGAATGGCAAGAAAAGGTATTGGATAGGGAGGTATGGAGAGACTTGGGGGAGGTCTTTGCACAGCAGTGGGACTCTCTCTAATGGAATATTTGGGGGCAGTTATAGCAGTAGCATGTAGTTATATATTTATTAATAGTGGCGCGTCCACACTCCGTTTCGGGACATCGGTTCCACTTTATACCAATAGATGGCGCTAGGTGTCGATTACATCGCACAAGCGTTTCGTGTTTTCGGATTAAGTATAAGAGTTGCCGCTTTCTCTAGGATTGATCTATTTTTATATATTTTAGATGGATTAACACACTATTGTACAATATTATATTATTAAGACCAAAACATTAGGTATATTAAATATGTCACTGGTTGCCACGAGCCATTGCGATTAGTATAGTAATTAATACTAGTCTACACCGCTGCGCAAGTTCCTTGATGAAACTAATTATTTAATCTTATTTATTTATTTGGGATAACAACAGCATATTTCAATTTTTATATAATACAATTAGGTAATAGCTGATTATAATACTATGTAATCAAATTAGTATTAGATCCTCGAGACTGTGTACTAAGTAGGCTAGACTTAAGTATATTTGTTTTTTCTTCATTCAAAATGAAATCACAAAAGGTACAAATATAAGCTAAGGTTTTTATGACGATGTACTCTTAAAAGGGCTTTACAACTAACAAAAAACTAAAAACATGAGTAAGTAACCCTAATAAAATATCGTTGTTACAAAACTCTTCTCCAAATAACAAAAAAAGTTTCTATTAAAAACTCGTAGGAAAAATTATAAATGCTAAATCTCAAAGTCTATCAAAAAAAACTCTATTTAATATCCCTTTGTAACTTTGCGACATAATTCACAACATAATTCTACTCGCTAAATAGTTATGCACTAAAACAACGAAAACGTTTATCGTTTTTTACGTTAATCGTTGCTGTAGCGAAAAATATTGTGCTCAAAATAATATACCGCTCTTTTAATACGCTTTTTTCATAAGCACTTAGGCGTCGGCTATTTTATAAGCCTAGTATAAATTAGCGAGTCTGTTAGACCGGCAACAATTTTCTCCACAGGAAAACGGTTTATACGAAACATTTAGCCCTACGTAACATGGGCTTTTTTCTACCTTTCGTTGAACTACTGACCTTAGGACAACTACTCGCAAAGACTGGATAAGGAAAGACTGGGTATTATATACAAATTTATTTTTTAAATCTTCACCATTATGGCTTTAAGATTATTACAAGCTTATTATTACATCATGGGCTTAAGTTATTACTTTACTATATCTGAAGCAAAGTTCAAAGTCGCTCAAAGAGCTATGAAAAGCACTATGCTCGGAGTATCTCTGAAGGACCGCATCGGATTACATAATTTCTGATGTAATCCGACAGAGAACCAGAGTCACCGATAAAGCCCACTGAATTAGCAAGCTGAAGTGGCAGTGGGCTTGTCACATTAGCAGCAGAACTGACAGCCGTTGGAGCCGTAAAGTCCTTGAGTGGAGACCACGACTCGGTAAGCGTAGTTTTGGACGCCCTGCTACGATATGGGATGATGACATCTGGCTGGCTAGTATGGGCTGGATGAGAGTGGCCGAAAATCGGGAGCAGTGGTATAAATAACGGGAGACCCATGTCCAGCCGTGGACAAGTGTGGGTTGTTGATAATGAATCTCAAGCCGTTCCGTTCCAATACGCAATGTTAAAACGGGCAGATACGAGTTTAGTTCCAGAACTTTACTTAGACCGCGTTTTGAAATAAGGGGGTAAGCGACTGCCGTCTGACCTTCGCAACCCTTGAACAGGGGAACCAAACTAAACTGAATCATGGTTACACGTTTCATAAACTAACCATGGAACTATGCATGGAAGATGCATTCTTATCCACCTAAGCTAACATCTTTTTTTCGCAGGGACTTCACTGGACAAAAAAAACTCTAAATAAGACAGCATTATCAAATTTCAGTGCCTAGCAATATATGCACTAAAGACGATGATAAAAAAAATCATGATATGATTCGTTGGGTTTGAAATGTACCAAAGTGCTTTGACTTTGTCAGGTAAGGTTTTGAGGCCATTTCGAACTCAACATAGGACAAAGATGAGAACAGCCTACAACGATGCCCTCTCGTAACAAACGAGATTAATGAGGCTAAAAATATCGCTCGAGAAAGGGACGGAGAACTCACTCCTCTCAACCTGCTTTGCAAAATAATATTAGAAATCGTGCCGTAATATGAAAGGGTCACTCTCCATCTGTTTGATCTTTGCAATTAATGTAAGAGTAAGAGGTAGAGACTGAAGGTCGGAATGAAATTCGTTTACTCAATCGAGGCCCTTACAAGCTTTTAGCGTAAAGCAGAGGTTCTCAAAGGTTTTCAGATCGTAGCGCCTTTAGAGCTTAAGTAAATAATTAACTTCAAAAAATCCTTGACACATCATTCGGATATGTCTCGACCTTTCCTCAAGCCAGGAGAAATGCCCTGTAATTACTGAGCTACCAAGAAGACCTTTCTCGGTAGCAGGTCGGTTCGAGTCCCATGCGAATAATGTATCGAGGATTTTTAAAGCGCATTATTTTCTTAAGAAAAATGGCAAAGAAATAAATAAATACATCATATACATTGTCCTGGTCCACACTGAGGTTTTCCATTAACCATGAATAATGAAGGTACCACAACCACCCAGACCCAACACAAATATAGGTATATTTAAATTATTATAAAGCCCTTACTTGTCGTTTTCCAGAAAACGAGCGAGCGTTTTGCGCGCGATAGCTCTTTGCTAGAAACGCTCTGCGCATTGTTTACAGAGCTACATTTGATCAGATAATACTTGCTGCTCTTTTTGATGACCAATCATTTATTGTGTAGATAGTAGATTAATGTATTTTCTTTGCTGACCCATCATAGAAATATTTGTAACAAAATTTAACAAATTTCTATGAAATAAGCGTCATCGGCGGCCATCTTAGATATAAACAACGCGCTTACAGCGCCTCTCTCGGTAATTAATGTAAATATTTTGCGATATGTTCATTTCATTGCCCATATCCAGAAATGATATTTATAATCAGAGGTCGGAATCAGATAGAATTAATTTGGTACTTACACAGATTTCATTTAGCAAAAGATAAAGTGGATGTGTCTCAAAATTCGAGATAAATTTTAAAAGCCCAAAAAAATCTATAATTTATCAAATAAAAAAAACTCCAATTTTAGTATAAATTTGAGTTTTTATTTATAAATTACCCTCAAAGTTGCCGGACATTCATCTGCCGTAATTTAGGTGATACAGCCAAAATTTTATTTTAGGATATCCATTACAACCGAAAAGATCCATACTAACATCAACATCTCGGTGCAAGTACATAATTAATTATACCTAACTCTAGCATCTGCTTATCATTAATCTGTCTAAACCGCAAAATGATGTGAATATTTATTTACGGGATTTCTACCATGTACCTTATTTTTGAGTTCCCGATATTTCGGCAATGTTGCAAGCGCCATGGTCACGGAGTAACTGAAGTTATTGCGGGTAAGATGTTTCTGGCAGACATATCACTGCCCACTTCATTTTTTTTTATTATGGCTCTACCCGAAAATAATTCGCCAATGTCAAGTAACTTATTGAGAATAAGTAGGTAGTCAACAGTCCATGTCAGTCAAAGTCACAGTCACTCAATTAAACGCCGGTGTTTTACCTTTTATCGACCTACGGATTCAGCGGATATCACTCTAAAAGTAATCGCGGGTTCTAAGACTCTATTAGGTCCAAGTAAGAATAGCAGTGTTAAAAACGATATAATCCAACGATTCTTATTATTAGGATCACTTTGCGGCACTTCAATGCACAAATAAACACCACATTTGTACACTAAAAACCCCTAGACACTAATTTAAAACCTTTGAATTGCATCAGCCTATGCGGCTTGTTTTAACCCTACCCGCCGAATCGAAAAAAAGGTACATGGTAGAAATCCCGTTGGCATGAAAGTTTAAATCAATACACTATGATGTGGCCAAAACTCAATGGAACATTTCATAAAACGCAACCATTTCATAAAAATATTAAGTATTTCATGAAGTGAGCAAATCTACGATATGGCTACGATATATACACTTTGGGAACCATTTAGCTATGACGTTTGGAGAGGACCTTGAACTCCTTTCAAGCCATTTAGCGGTGAGAGGGCTGGGCTGTTTCTCTATTAGTTTCCTTAAACGAAAACACGATTCTTTATCCGTACTAACTGTTCGTCCAATTTTGTTGTCACGTTTCGTATCTGAAAAAGTTGAGGAGTGTGAATTGAATTAGATGTTTTTTTTTATTGGTTATTTACATACCACAGACTCTGGTCCGTACCTTTGTTTGCTAGTTACTGATTTTGTTTGCTTGCTTATTCTAGTTATGTTTCTCCGCGCACAAAAATTACTATTCTTGCATTAATACATTGACTTATCTGATTTCTTGCTAACCTAACAATACCGCCGCTAGTCTCTACTAGTAGGTACACTAGTCTCTAATAAGATGTTGGAGAATTTTCAAATACCACTTGTATGGTCTCGTAAAAGCAGGCCCTACTTTAAACCTATAATCAAAATATAACTACTCATTTATTTATTTATTTTTTATTGCACAAGAAAATAAAGTACAATTGGCGGACTTAATGCTATACAGCATTCTCTACCAGTCAACCATTAGGCGATGCAAAAATATGTATGACGGCTAAATAAATTTATATTCATAAACATACATGTGAGTAATATATAATATGACTAAATATACATACATAACTCATAATGATTTTTTTGTGCAATAGATGGCAGACAAGTAGACGGATCACTTAATAGTAAGCTAATGCCACCGCCTCTGGCGTCCTAACGTCTACGCCACAAGACGGGTCCCGCGGAAAAACCCGGAACTGAAATTTGACATTCCTTTTGTTTTTATCCATACTAATATTATAAATGCGAAAGTAACTCTGTCTGTCTGTCTGTCTGCTACTCTTTCACGCCAAAACTACCCAACGGATTTAAATGAAATTTGGTATACAGATAATCTAGACCCTGAGAAAGGACATAGGCTACTTTTTATTGCGAAAAGGGGGTTGTAAGGGGTTGAAAGGGGGGTAAAAAGTTACTTTTCCACGCGGACGGAGTCGCGGGCGGCCGCTAGTCTACACATAAAGCTCAAATTTGATGTTGATATCTATTCAAGCGCACTTTTCACGGGACTTTTCTTCCAATAGACACACGGGCTGCGATACACGGGGCATCACAGATGCGCTTCCGGCTCTTAAGGGAGGAATAAGCTCTTTGGGGACTCAGTTGCATCTTCCTCCTCGAGTGGCCTTGCTGGTAATCAGTTCTGTCCTGATTCCAACTTAGGTTGGTATTAGGCAGAAACTGTTGTGTCTCGGTCTAGAATGTTGACTTTCTGTATTAATATTTATTTATGTATTTCAATATATATCTGCCACATTGTACACTTCTTTTAATATGTAATATACGTGTATAATATGTCTATTCCCACCTGCATTAAATATTGTATTCCTTCTTTTAGATCCTACCTAACTCACTCGCAACCAGGTCCCACCAGAATACCAGCGCTGCTGCGGCATCGCAGATAATGCCGTAGCAGCAAATGCTGAGGCTGGGACCTGATTGGCCACTCCCTTCACTTATTACTTATAAAATGTAATATCCATCATCCAATGTTTCCGCTGTTGTATGTCATACTTTATTATTGTATATTGTTTGTGGCCAATAAATGTATTTTCTTTCTTTCTTTCTTTCAAACGGTTACCGCGGGGCACGGTTTTTCCTGGGCAATGACGGGTAGTAATTCATTCGTGGATTGCTACCTGTTAGCCGAAGAATGCACACCCGACGGACCGGCACTGGCGTGCGCCCGCGCCGAAGCGCACTTCGCTACAGGGCCTATATTGTCGCGCCGAGGGTCTGAGGACCGGCGTCTTTGCGTCGTTCCCTGACGGTGCACTAGGGCCCGTGAAAGCGGGTTAAACCATCGCACGGCGGGGTTGCAGATAAAACCTCTTTTTGGTTTAATCTAAGCATGATATTCGTCAATTGAAATACTTATCGACACTTTAATGTTATCAAAGGAGATCCTCGGATTTTCATATATTTTTAATCCAAGTATGAAAGCGCCGGCCAAAAAAATGTTTGCTTTATTCTGTTAGGGCTTGTCCCCCTGATGTGCAAAAGTCAAAATTTGCCATCACGAACATTTTAGTTAGTTAATTCACTGAAAATATTATGAAGATGTTGATTTTTGAACTCAAATAAACCGAAGGATAATGATCCTACAACTTTAGTACCATAGTAGTCAACGGGGCGAGTCATAGAGAATACTGCAAAAAAAAAATGCTGGCCGACACTTAGACCAAAAAAGAGAATGCCCTTTGTATACAAGCCCAAATACCAATTTTTATGACTCTAGTTTTATAAATGATCAATCTTACATACGCCATTTTAGCCCCCGTTCATCCCTTTAGGGATTAAATAGAAAGATCTGAAATATTTTTATTGAATTTGTACAAAATTCCCAAATACCCAATTTCACTTATTTATCCTAGAGGTAGCTCGTGACTCTAGCTTTAAGAATGAAAAATATTACATACGATGTTTTAATCCCGGTTCATCTTTTAGGGGTTGAATGGTGAAAGCATTGTTTTTTGTATAAAATGCCCAAATAACAATTTCATTACTCTAGCCTATTAAATATTTACTTGGGTATAGATCTAGAATGTATTTAATAATTCGGTTTGCACTACTTTTTGGTCGGTTTTTGCACTCGTAACTTTGGTTAACGCTAAAAGCAGCCAATTTTTGGCATGAATCAAAGTTTCGAGTACAAAACAGACCACTCATTTGTGCATGGTTATTAAATAAACAGTATTCGGTGTGACAAGTCTCCCTCGTATCGCAATTTTTAAAAATGGTTACGGTTAAAAATTAAATCAATTGGCGTTAATAGGTACTGGGTTAGCAATTTCTTGCAATTTATTAATAAGGCAAAGGGTGCCTTAATAATAAATTGCAAGAAATTGCTAAAGTAAAAATAAAAAAATAATTTTTATTTTATCACTAAAATCTTACTAAATGGAAATCTTTAGAGTTTTTTAATTATAGGTAACACAAATATAACTAAGGAAATGCAAGTAAAACTCATGCTCCGAACAACACTTGCCACTTTACTTGGGAAATGTAAAAGCCAGGGTATTGTTTTTTTATAACGAAAGACACATTGATTATCAAAGTATCATCTGTAAATACCGAAAATCAGTCAAACTCGCTACGTAGGGTATTGTAATGTTTTGAATACATTTCGGTAAAAGCCTAAAATTAATCGCAAATTAATGAAGACGGAAGGTTGAATTTAATATTCAAATGTACCCAGGGTGATATTTTAATATCGTTATATTATGAAATATCTTCTAAAGCGGAAATTAATATTGGATTGTTTTAATTATCATAGTAAAAACAAGCTTCCGCACGCAATAAAACAATGCTAAAATTAAACGTACATCTATTTTTGATTACCTTCAAACCAACTGAAATGTTGCATTCAAAATAAAATGGCTTCGTTACTACATAAGCCAACTAATACCTTGCATAAATAAGTGGTAACATAAATAAGCATAAACCACTGCAATAAAAATCGTTCATTAAAAGAAGTAAACAAACCTTACTTGCAAAGTGCATCGTTACTCCCTCATCCCAAACCGTAATGATTTTGGCGCATTGAACAGTCCTTTCACTTCGCTTCATAAACACGCACGCATTAGTTTTTGAACATAATTACGATCGATTTTGAAGTTTGATTCAAGATCTTACGTGACATGTACGCGTCAACGGTGACTTAGCGAGCGAACGACTGTGTGTGCCACCGCGCGGCGCGCGGACGACTGCAAGCTCGCCAATGTTACCTCCAGTTAGGGGTGGCTTGTGTCGCTTCGGCAGCCTTCTCTCTCCGTCAGGTGCTTTTCTAGCGCGAATGTAGAAATTATGGATACGAATTCATTTTGTTAATATTAATTAACAGCCGGTGTTGTTGAGGTGCCCTTTTGAGCTCAGCGGCTTGGGACTCCGGCTTGTCAAATCATTATATCATTTTGTACGCACCGCGTTGAATTACATATTTTGAATTATAATGGTTTCTTTGACATTAATCATCGGATAACTTTTATTACAAAGATGAAAATACAATGTATTTTAATGAGACGAAAAAATATTTCAACTAAGTTACGACTTCAGCAATCAATATTAGTCAGTTCTCGACGTTGCTCAATAATTAGCAAGCTCAGAACCATATCAATGAACAATGAGTGGAAATTAGTAAATTTAATACAACCCCCGAGTAAAAAGAAAGGACGTTTGGGATTGATCCCATTTTTGAAAGGGGATTTTTGAAGGGGGACGCAATTCCTTAAATAAATGATACATTTCTATTAAAGATCATAATAATTATTTCTAAGGTTTGTAATTTGTGCAGATCAGATAGTAATAGTATTCTAGATGCTAAAAAAACTATTTTTTTTGTAAGGAAAAATTTATGTTACCTGTTCTAAAATTTGCGCATTAAAGAACAATAAATTTATTTTAAATTTTAAAAAAAATGTGTGTGAAACACTGCTTCTCAGAAATTTTCCATACAAATTGGCAATTTCATACTTTAACCCCAAGTATAAATATTATGACTCATACAAGCAATATTAGTAAAAATAATGTTATGAAATTATACAGGTATTCATTTTCCATAGATAGCAAAGCCAACTTTCAGTAACAAATCAGATTGCTTAATATTGAAACTAGCGTATTGCTAATGGTTCATTTTTTGTAAAATTATGTTGCCTTTAAAAACCGCTACAAATATAACCAGTACATTCCGTTTACCACTCCAACAGGCGTAGCACATATTAATTACTGAGAACCAAATTAGCGCATTGACCGAACCGAACTTTGCCGTTAAGCCTTGTCAAAAACGCTTTGTACAAATAAATCACAATTTCTCGCTTTTCTCGCGACGACTGTTTTAACTGAAAATTTGTTTTCCGAGCGCTAATTAATTTCATTATGAAGGTTTTGACGTCAGAATTTTTCCTTGATGGTACAACAGCTAATTGCCTCTCCGTAAGTCACACGGGCAGATGTAATTTTCTGTTGTGTGGGTTTCATAATTACACACAACAGTGGATTATTTAGAACCATAGTTTTATTGAATTTATATGTTGCAATCTCTTCTATGAAAAATATTTTTAGATGGGACAATAAATGTGATCATGTGTAGGTACATCTTATGGAAATGTTTTTGTACTACTATTGGAGTGATATCACTACCTTAGGTAGCCCCCGCAAAGTGCAAGAAATGGTGTAGATTAGGCACAAAATATAGTTAGTACACCCAGTAAGAAAATTAGAGTCCAATTCATAGCTTATAATAGTTAGAAGGTGTTACGAGAACTAAACCAAAACTATAATCCATGACCCCCGGGCGAAGCCTCACTGATTCGCACCATACGTTACCTATCTTAAACCCCAAATTTTCTCATTCTCAATTCAACCAAGAGAGCCGTGCCATTTCCCAAGCTTGAGCTTTGGTATACCCCTTTTTTATGACCCTGTGGAAATGCCACCGGCTTAATCGTACCACGCAACCTCGGGCCCATCTGCACATAAAAGTGGGATGTCAGGCAACTGTCCATCGTCTTCTCCGCATACTCCCTTACCCACCTTTTCACAGACTAGCCTATAAGTCACCTTGTATGAACGGTAGATGAAACATTTTGTTAAAATTTAATATCACAAGAAGCAGCTAGGGAAGTTGCGTTCCCTAATAGTAATTTATTAGGTGTTATTTGTGCAAATTGTTTTCTAAATAAACACATTGAAAATTGATTATAAGCAGCATTAACAAAACTTGCAATACATCATTGTCCTTTGAAATGCTCAAACCGAAAATCCGGCAAGCATCATTCAAAGGGGTTATAGCAAAAACTCGTATCATACGAGCAACTTTAAACATTTTTCACTGATACTGCGGCGCTGATAGACTCGTCTGGCGCTTAGGTTGGTATGCAAAACGAACATGTGGCAGCCTAAAAAACGACCAGTCATGAAAACTCACATGTGACGTTGAACGCGGCTTTTAAAATAATGCCTCTTTGTTTTTGTTTGATTGTCATGTATGTAGGTTGTTTAGATTATCTTTGACGGAGCCTATTTTTAGTTAGAAAGCAAATACAAATGTATTTTTTATTTCGCTTAGTACCTAAGTATTTGAAAAACAAAATTTTTGAAATACTTTCAGTATATTTTAGTTTATGAAAATAATTTTCGATCGTCTTTTACTTTATTCGTAGAAAATTGCAAATCTTTCCTGTTTAATCTAATCAATGGTAATATAGCAGTTGGCTATGTTACCATTTATATCTTTGACTCCATATAATCCTCGAAACTCTAATGCATGATGGATGATTTGGGAAATCAATGCATGAACTAGGTGCTAAAACGGTATCAAACGGGAACTACCGCTCTTAGTTCATCAGCGCCCAAATTTGGAATATTGGCCACAGTCGAATTTCCACCATTTCCTTCCCTACCCAACAAAATAGTGTTGTCTACTGACTGTTATCGTGTTATATCGATAGTCTTTTTTTACGCTGGGGAATGCCTCCCTATGCATACCCTCCTGCCGGAGGGCAGGCGGGTATGCATAGGCGTACCAATTTGTAAATAAAACATAATATTTGGTTCGTTTATACTGTTGATATAACAACCAATTTATTCATCGTATGTGTCAAAAGTACTTATTATACAGCCTTAGCTAGTTTAGGAATTACTTTGGCAATGAACTTAGATTCATACCTTTAATAATAATTGTTTCTTGCATTAGGCACAATTAGGTATTTTTGTTCACAATGTGAGTCTATCATCGCGGCACTCGTCAATCGAGATACAGGTTTATTCAAAGTTCGTTCCTGGGTGTCTGACTGATAGGCAGATCAAATTGTAGAATTATACATACCTAACTAAGTGCGAGTACATTGTATTCTAATACCTGAGATGCTGTTATTTGTGAGAAATGAGTCACACAACAATTTTACAATAATTGCTAATTAAAAGTTTCTTGTTTTGAAAAAATCTCTTGTTTGAAACAACGTATAATAATAATAAAAATTCTCACAACATCTCATAGGTTGTGCTAAGTAGCTTAAGCACTTGTGTTACAGATATCAGACAACAGAGGAACACAAATATATACTTAAATACATATATTTCACCCAGACACTGAACAAACACAAGTGTTCATCGCACGAATATTTGTCCAAGGTGGGGATCGAACCCACGACCTTTGGCGTAAGAGGCAGGGTCACTACCAATTGCGCCATCCGGTTAGTCAGATATTGTTGTATACTCTCGTTAATAGATCCAAAAAGTCTTATTCTTACAAAAAAATGTACCTACTTGTTCAATTAGGAGTCCTTACATTAGGTACAGCAATTTGTCAAGGCTAGCTATCGATAACTAAGCCTGCAGTTGTGCAACCCTACAACCAAACCTTTGTTGTTACGGCACGAAATTTTAGTTTATCGACATCGGAAGTAGGAAGATTATGGTTGGCACGAATTTCTCATAACCGTAGCATGCCGATAGCCGTGTAAGGCGGTGAATTCGCTACACAGGTTTTAACAAATAAGTGTGGGGTACGGTTTGTTTTACAATAAATATTTTTGGATTTACGAGTGTGGGTTTGAAGTTTCACGGAAGGAAAGTCATACAAAAATAATATCAAGGATTTTTTGATTGGCCAATGTAACCAGAGATTCTTGACGCAGTATTAACGAGTACTCTAGGATTATTTTTTTTAAGGTTCCGTAGCCAATTGGCAAAAAACGGAACCCTTATAGATTCGTCGTGTCCGTCTGTCCGTCCGTCTGTATGTCATAGCATATTGAAACTTGGTAAAGAATAGAAAAAAATGCTTAGAACTGAAACTCATTTTTTTTTCATTAAACCCATACGTGTGGGATATCTAGGAACTGGTCTTTAAAAATGATGTTGAAGTTTCTAACATAATGTTACATTACGTTATAAATATGTGACGTAATTGTTTTACAATTAAGTAACATCTTGACCGTGGGAGAGCCACGCTTCGCCATGAATGGGCTGGCTCGACCAGAGTGATACCACGGCTTCACAGAAAACCGGCGTGAAGCAGTACTGTGCTGTGTTTCGCTGCGTGAGTGAGGGAACCGAAGGCCCGATCCGGGGGTAAGGTGGGTTTTAAGGTTGTCAGCGCACTTATGACTCATGCTGTCGCGAGTGTCTATGGGCGATCGGTCTGCTCGTCTACCACCTATCACATAAAAAAAATCTTACTTGATGCTACGGAATCCTTCATGGGCGAGTGCGACTTGCACTTGGCCGGATTTTTATTTAATTGCTGACATACTAGAAGTCGAATCAGCTGATGGTAGGTTATTTATTATCCATAGACACCACTTGATTCACACTTGTGAAAGTTAAAAGGCTGGCAGCGCACTTGCGCACTTTTAACTCCTCTTCTCCCGGACTGAACCTTCGGTACCTTCACTCACTCGGCAGCACACAGCTCAGGAGCTGTTTCACGTCTACTTTTTGTGCGACCGTGGTAGCACTGCGGTCGATCTAGATGAAGTTAGATACACCCATCTTAATAATATCCTCCAACCGATTCAGCTACAGCGGAAGATCTCACGATCAACCACATATACAAGAAAATACAAAATAATTTATTTCAGTCACTTAGGTATAAGTATTGTACAATGGGTTTGGAGTTGGACTCTCCTTTTAAGCAAATACTTGCTTGTGTTAGGAGAGACCGCTCTTCTGTATCGGTACAATTAGTATACTTAAGATAATACTTAGTTTATACTTAAGTTAACATATGCAGAATATCATCGAAACATGAGGGTGAGGGAATAGACAGTGCCCTTGTGTCTGCGCCCACACTTGTGCACTATCATCGTCAGCCCATTTAAGTCCCCACTGCTGGGGCACGGGCCTCCCTCAATCACATGAAGGGTAATTGCCATACTTACCACGCTTGGCAGACGGGTTGCCGAGGGTTCTGATATAAATGCAGAGTTTTCCTTCTCTGGGTGCTGATGATCATGCCAGTAGCTTTACCTTAGTCGCCTTTTACGACACCTCGGTAAGAGTGAGGGTGGCCTATTCTACTCTACCGGGGCCACTTGTGCACTATATATAGGTAATATGTCCCATGAGTCGTAAAGATTGGCCGCCATAACCTAAATATCAGTTAGGAGGACATAATATCCATACCAATATTAATATATGTGAAAGTGTATGAGTTGGTCTGTCTGTTTGTTCGTCTTGGTATGACTGACGAATTGATATGATTTTTTAAGTGGGGATTGTCAAAGAGATGTAAAGTGACTAGGCTACTTTGTCGCAAAACAAATATCACGCGAGCGATGCCGCGGGCGACTTTTTTATCATATGTTGACTATTGTTATTGTAGTATGGTATATCATAAAACTGCGACGCCGGTTTTAGAACAGCATATATAGCCTGTAAAATACAAATCATATTAAGCCGCTGTAAACAAAATCCAGGTTTCTATACGATTTTTTGAAAAACTCAAATAGCTTCTCCATCCCTGTTTAGCTTGTTTTGTCATTTTCTAACTTGTTTTATTAAAGGCCACCTCGGGAGCGTGGAAATTAAATGCTCTTTCATTATAAATTAGTTTAGATGCTTCAAAGAATCTTCCGAGATCCGTGATCTAATCAGCGGAAACCTGTAAATTTTGATCCTCAACTCACATTTTTTGATAGGAGACTTCTTTTTTTTTTAATCAAATCAGCCATAATACTTCGACTGATCATTTCCTGATAGAATAATCTGTACATATAAAATGCTTTATCCTGGCTGTCTGACGGATCAACGCACACCCTAAATCGCTTTTCGTAGAGACCTGAAAATGTATGATGAAGATGGTTTTACCGTGGGAGAACATGAATGGGCCGGCGTGAACCAGCACTGTGCTGTGTTTAACTGCGTGAGTGTACCGGAGCCCCAATCTGGGGGAAAGGGGGGATTAAAGGTTGGCAGCGCACTTATGACTACTGCTGTCGCGAGTGCCTGCTCGTCTGCCACCTATCGCATAAAAAAATCTTACTTGTTGTTACGGAACCCTTCATGGGCGAGTCCGACTTGCACTTGGCCGGATTTTTATTTAATTGCTGGCATACGAGAAGTCGAATCACCTGATAGTAGGTTATTATCCATGGACACCAGTGGATTCACACTTGTAAAAGTTACAAGGCTGGCAGAGCACTTGCATTTCACTGGTGTCGCGGGTGTCCATGGGCGGCGGCAATCGCTTACCATCAGGTGATCCGTCTGCTCGTCTACCATTTATCACATAAAAAAGGTACCCGATAAGAAGGGGTATTCTGCAATTTAGCCATTAAGAACGTGCAACTTCCATATTGGAGATCGTATATTCGAATCTGAGCATGCAACTCTGATTTTTCAAATTTCTACCTTTTAACATATCTACCTTTATCTTTAGCGGTGAGGGCAACCATCGTGAGGAAACTTCATTCAGATATATAGATAGAAACTCTTTATTGCACAAAAGTTTACAGAACTTAAGGCTATGGTCACCGGTAGGTAAATACAATCTCGGCTAAATGGTCTAGTTTCCATGTTAAAGGGTTTGCGAAGATTAGACGGCGGTCGCGTCATCGTAATAATAAAATCAAAATTAGACTCCCTATGCCTCGAACTAACTACGGAACCAAGACAGTACTCTTTGATATATTTATTTTATTATATTTTATGTATCAACATATATATGTATTAACATGTAAATTATACATAAGTACTTATAAATAGTTTTAAGTCATTCAAATGTATGACGATTTGTAAGTGCTGCGTACAAGCCTATGCAAATAAAGAATTATTTGAATTGAATGGAATTGAGGGCGCAAATCTATTTAATGATGAGCCGATGAGCTAAGACATTTGTGTGTGTATGCTGACTTTAACACAAACTCAAGCAACACATTATGGAAAAGAGTGCCGGTCGATGATTAAATACATCGTTACTATAAGATAATTATATATTTTGTTTGTATTTCTCATTATAAGTGAAATGTAAATTTCTTAATAGAATACATTTCTTTAAACCTTAACCTAAGATGTCGCGGGTGTCTACGGGCAGTGGCAATCGCTTACCATCAGGTGATCCGTCTGCTCGTCTGCCACCTATCACATAAAAAAGAAATCCTGCATCATGGTCCAGTGTACCTTGGTTTCAAAAGTAACTGCTTTGGACGCAACAGACAATAACACGAGTTGATAACGACTAAAGAATCAAGGAAAAAACTATCGTAAAAACATATCGATAATCGATTACAGTTTCCTTTCAACCTTTGTACGGAAAATCGGATAAATACCAACACTAATAAGCAATACCGGAAAGCTTCCCGGAGATATAATGAACAGATTCGGTAGGTGCAGATAAACCAGTAGGTAAGTAATGAGATTTTTCCCTATTATACGGAAAATGCTCATTTGGCTTATAATATATTACTTTTTATTACGCTTCACCAATAATATTAATAGCCTTTGTCCCTTTGAGGATTTGCAAACTATTCTCATTAGACATTACGTATAATACGTACGAGAATATCGACTCCGCCATTTGTGGATGAGTAACATTGAAAGTATTCTTAGAACTTCCACTTGTATTATTATTATTATTGATCAAAAGTTGGATTAGACATAAGTTATTTTGAAATAAATATTTTATTTATTTATTTATTTTAAAATATTCTTCCTTTCTGTATACTAATTGGCCACTATAATATTTTTTCAAACTAATTACACTCTATAATAATGTTGCCAAAGCCGAAAAATGTTTCATTCAAATCCTTTAAAAGCTTTACAGGCAGGTAAACACAATCAGACAAGAATTAAAAAAATATATATTCATGTTCTCTTTTTCTTGATCGATCCAAGTTACTTCGAGATAAATATTCAATGTTTTTTTTTCATTTTTATTATAATGAACAGTGTCGCTATATCTAGTTTCTAAAATTTCCCCCAATTCGATTTATAATTCCGCCGAGTAAGTTATATTGGTTGTGGCAAATAGAAGACACTTTTTTTACCCGACTACGGCGAAGATAAAGGAGGGTTATCATTTTAACCATTGGCTGAAATGATGTATGTATGGTTGTTCATTTGTTCCCTCATCATAACTTCTAAACTTGTTATCATATTTGAACAATGAGGTGTCGTTAGAAGCGTCTTGATTGTGCACTCATGGGGTGCGAGTATAGACGCAAAGAGTGTGCGAGCGAGAAGTGAATGCCATTTCTGATCCCATTCTTTATCCGCACAGGTTGTACTTAATTTTTCAAGTCTAATGTCGCCGATACAATTTCACTCGATGACTAATCGAGTGACATTCCAAGACGTTTGCTGGCAACATCACTACTTGTGGAGTTATCGCGACTTCCGCTCGAGTAAGGTTATGTTATACATCATGCACATGTATGAATACATTATATCTCGTGTTTAACTGAGTGAAATTTGATAATAGTTTAAATCTGGGTGTTTCACCTTAAAATGTTATGCTGCTACGAATAAATATGGATTTGGACACACGACGGGTATTAGTTTGATTTGTGAGCAAATAGTACCGAAAGTACTTTTGATTTAAGCGCTTGTTCGGTCCAAAAGCGCCACCATTTTATTTATATTAAGTGTGATGGATTATACATATGTAAGACTCGCCCGAGACTTCGCTCACGCGGAATTCGATTTGCCACAAAGTAGCTTACGTCACTCTTCACAGGCAAATTTTACTCATACCTTCATCTATCTCCACTTAATAAATTACTTTAATTCGTCGTTCTATTTTGCTATGAAAGTCGGACAAACACACAGACAGACACACACACCCTCACATTTATAATGTTAGTATGGATTCCTCTGTTGTCTGATATCAGTAACACGTCACTCTGTGCCAATGTACATTCGACCGTGAGAGAGCCACGCTTCGGCATGAGTGTGCCGGCTCGAGTGATACCTCGGCCTCTCAGAATACCGGCGTGAAGCAGCACTGTGCGGTTTCGCTGTGTGAGTGAGGGTACCGGAGCCCCAATCTGGGGGAAAGCGGGGATTAAAGGTTGGCAGCGCACTTATGACTACTGCTGTCGCGAGTATCTATGGGCGATCCGTCAGCTCGTCTGCCACCTATCACATAAAAAAAATCTTACTTGATGTTACGGAACCCTTCATGGGCGAGTCCGACTTGCACTTGGCCGGATTTTTATTTAATTGCTGGCATACGAGAAGTCGAATCATCTGATGGGGAAAGGCCAGGGGAAAAGGGGTTTTAAAGGTTGGCAACGCACTTGTGACTCCTGGAGTCGCGGGCGGCGGCAATCGCTTACTATCAGGAGATCCGTCTGCTCGTCTACCACCTATCACATAAACAAAAAAACAATCTAATGTAATTCCAGATGTTATCAAAAATTCTTGCAAATAAAAGTGTTCATCATAATATTTTAATATCAAAGGCGGAAATTCCTGATACCACCATCCTGATCTTATACAAATAAGTGAAACTGATTAAAAACTTAGTGACCTTTACTCGGACTATTTTAGTATTAGCTAAGCTAGTCTAGTAAGTTAGCCGTGTGGTCCCCGGCAGAGTAGAATAGGCCACCCTCACTCTTACCGAGGTGTCGTAAAAGGCGACTAAGGTAAAGCTGCTGGCATGATCATCAGCACCCAGAGAAGGAAAACTCTGCATTTATATTAAAACCCTCGCCAACCCGTCTGCCAAGCGTGGTAAGTATGGCAATTACCCCTCATGTGATTGAGGGAGGCCCGTGCCCCAGCAGTGGGGACTTAAATGGGCTGATGATGAAGTCTAGTAAGTAACCAATTAATAAAAAATCTTTAATATCATTTAACTTAAAATGCTATTAAAATGTTCGCTAATGACTCCTCATATAAAGTTACCAGCCCTAGAGCATCTAACGCCCCTTAAGTTTAGCAAAGTAAGGCATCTAGCCGATACTTAGATAATAAATTTTATCGATATCCAATGTATCGGCGACGCACTTAAGCCGGCGACGTAACGGGGTCGAGTCAAAGCTGTCCTATCCTTTCTAGTGATGCAAGACTGAGATCGAGTCTAATATTTTAGTTTTTGAATTTTTACGGCAGGCCGCACCATGAGACCTAAGTTTTTTAAAAAAGGTTGAAAATGTCCAGGGTGGGGCTGATCAAGTAGGTCATCCCTTGAGGGGACTAAAATATTGCAATAAAAGGTTTTACTTATTAATTCGTGAAGTGAGCACGTTTGTATGAATGTTACGCTATGGAATGTTAGATGAGCCCCTGAGTGTAAAGCTGTGGATGTTTTAAAATTATTTTAGTTAGTTACTTCAAAATTAAAGTTACCCAAACTGCACCCCGGGTTAGTCGGTATCTCAAAGTTTATGACTTGACATAATCAAATACAACTTTGCTATGATAGATAAAAATTTGCGCGAAACGCAGCGGGCGCAGTTTAGTTTATTTTATGAAAGGCTTACTATTAAAATTCTTTTGGTATCTCTTCTCCAGGCCATTGACATAGAGGTGTCAGGGTAAAAGTCCAACGTACTTACAAAATATTTTTTAAAATTAAACAAAAAATGTTTTTAACGTGTCACAAGTAAAATAAATATCGACTTCATCGCATCCCTATCCATCTGATACCTACGATAATGCTCTTTGTAATCTAACACCGACCGTCAACGTAGGGTTGACGAGGTTTTAAACGCTAACAAACTTTGGAACTTTGCACAAAAGCCGCCATTATGTTTTTAAATAACTTTTAGTTACACCATTTGACACTGTTTACGTGAAGGTGGGGTATTCAAGGTTTCAATTTACGAATAGATTGTTGGATGTTGTTGAAGAAGTTATAAAACACCGCGGCTTTGTGAAGGTTGAGCTCATACATAGACATACAAATTGATAATGCAATAATAACATATGTTCTCCTTACATCACACCATCGTCCTTTCTGCTTTATCCAAGGGGTGATTGATAGAGGATGCTTATTAGCAGTTAGCCGTGTGGTCCCGGCAGAGTAGAATAGACCACCCTCACTCTTACCGAGGTGTCGTAAAAGGCGACTAAGGTAAAGCTGCTGGCATGAT
Source organism: Marasmia exigua (assembly GCA_019059595.1). Classification (NCBI taxonomy): domain Eukaryota; kingdom Metazoa; phylum Arthropoda; class Insecta; order Lepidoptera; family Crambidae; genus Marasmia; species Marasmia exigua. The sequence continues at coordinate 12,394,780 of CM032477.1, read as the reverse complement.
CATCAGCACCCAGAGAAGGAAAACTCTGCATTTACATCAAAACCCTCGCCAACCCGTCTGCCAAGCGTGGTGAGTATGGCAATTACCCCTCATGTGATTGAGGGAGGCCCGTGCCCCAGCAGTGGGGACTTAAATAGGCTGATGATGATGATGATTAAGTTCATCTATTATATATTTCAGGGACTGCCTCAGTGCCTCACTGCCGAGTCAGTGGGTCGCACTTTAAAGCGACGGCTGCGCAAGAGGTCCCGGGTTCGATCCCTAGAGCGGGGATTTTTTACATAAGTTTCCGGTAAAAAATTCTGAGTATTAACCCGGAGTCTGGAAGTTAGCGGTCTTGTACCCCGTGCCTCGGAAAGCACGTTAAGCCGTTAGTCCTGCGCACAATATCTGTGCGGTCGTGTCACGCTGTTGTCCCCTCGAAATATGGGTGTAAGGGAATACTGAGTGCACATGCGTTTGCGCACATACTTGAGCAGTATAATATATACTGCGTAATCGGTTGGATATAATAACATAAGTACTCCTTTTTGCATGAACCAAAGGTGGACTGATAGACAATGCTTCTTAGCATTAAGTTCGCCTTGTATATTTTTGTGCAATAAAGTGTTAAATAATAAGACACAAATACCAACGATATTTGTGTCTTATTATTCTACTCAGCCGTGTGGTCCCCGGCAGAGTAGAATAGGCCACCCTCACTCTTACCGAGGTGTCGTAAAAGGCGACTAAGGTTAAAGCTGAACTCTGCATTTTACATCAAAACCCTCGCCCAACCCGTCTGCCAAGCGTGGTGAGTATGGCAATTACCCCTCATGTGATTGAGGGAGGCCGTGCCCCAGCAGTGGGGACTTAAATAGGCTGATGATGATGATGATAAGTTCATCTATTATATATTTCAGGGACTGCCTCAGTGCCTCACTGCCGAGTCAGTGGGTCGCACTTTAAAGCGACGGCCACTGCGCAAGAGGTCCCGGGTTCGATCCCTAGAGCGGGGAATTTTTTACATAAGTTTCCGGTAAAAAATTCTGAGTATTAACCCGGAGTCTGGAAGTTAGCGGTCTTGTACCCCGTGCTCGGAAAGCACGTTAAGCCGTAGTCCTGCGCACAATATCTGTGCGGTCGTGTCACGCTGTTGTCCCCTCGAAATATGGGTGTAAGGGAATACTGAGTGCACATGCGTTTGCGCACATACTTGAGCAGTATAATATATACTGCGTAATCGGTTGGATCATAACTTTTTTTTTTTTTTTTTTGTTGACCCAGGGAGAAATGCGTTACGCATACCCATCCGTCTGTAAACGGATGGGTTATGTCGGACTCTCCTCTGGCGACGGCTTCTCCTAACGAGAAGCCGGCCAGAGGCATACCGACTAAAACTCCTGGGACTCTCCCTCATCTGTCCATGGGTGGGCGAGTGACATGGGGCCAAAGCTCGGAGCCTTTCACCACGTCACCCCCCGGACAGGGACGCCCGCCTACACGGCGGGCCCGGCGCTTCTCCCCCCGGGGTCGGGGGGAGGGATGGGGACAGCCGAGAGAGTCGTGCCGTCCCCACCAGGCGTAGGAGGAGGTCCGTGCAATGCCGGTGGTGGGGTTACAGCCCCACGCACCAGCGGATCTGCTCCTCGCAGGGGGAGGAGACGCAAGTATTGGCGTCGTCTCCTCCCTCTACGTGCCTTGCGGATCGCAGGGGCGAGAGGATCAGCCTCTCGCTCGCGCTCCGCCGCCTCCTTCGCCTCCATCACATGCTCGCAAAATGCGGCAAAGGCCTTCCAGGCATCCTCACTCGCTAATATAGCTCTCGCTATATTAGAGAGTGAGAGTTCCTGGCCGACCCTTGCCACCAATGCGTGGCGAGCCTGTGCCCACGGCGCACACACCGCCAAGGTGTGCTGCGCCGTGTCCACAGGGTCGCCGCATGTGTGGCACGAAGGCGTCTCCTCCCTGCCGATTTTGTGCAGGTAATAACCGAAGCAGCCATGCCCGGTCATTACCTGCACCATCCGGAAGGAGACTACGCCGTGGTGACGCTCAAGCCACCGCTCCAAGACCGGGGCGAGCGCGTCGAGCGTTCTGCGGCCGTACGGAGTGAGGACGAGGTGCTCAGACCATCGCCTCTGGAGGCTCTTCCGAGCCTCCCTCCGTACGACCTCCCGCTCGGCGGGGCAAATGGACACCCCATTTGCCCTTTGTGCCACCGTGTAGTCGTACACGGCGGACACCACCACAGCGTCTGACTCCCATGGGGGCGTCTCGGCGAGTAAGCAGGCCACGTCGAAACTTACCGTACGGTAAGCTCGAGCGACCCGCTGCGCTATTACCCGCTGAGGCCCCCGCAAGAAGGGAAGATTTTCCCCCCTTGCCAGGGAGTCGGCCCAGACTGGCGCCCCATAGAGCGCCATCGATCTCAGGATGCCGGCATAGAGTCGCCGGCACCTGGACCCTGGGCCACCCAGGTTGGGCAGCAGCCATGACAGCGTGTCCGCTGCCCTGAGGAGCCGCGGTGACATCCTGCTAAAATGCAGGCCAAAATGCCACCGCGGGTCCTGGGTGAGGCCGAGATAGCGCATCTCGGCCTTCACCGCAACCTGGGTCCCTCCGACAGTAATATGCCTGCCGGAGGGAAACCTCTCGCCGGAAGACTGAGGGAAATATATGACCTCAGTCTTCTCGACGGCCACTTCCAGGCCGAGCCGCCGCACCCTCCGTATGACCAGGTCCGTAGTCCTCGACGCACCGCGCGCGGCGCGATCAAACGTCCTCCCCCGGGCAGTGATGAGAGTGTCGTCCGCATAGCAGACGACACTTCTGCCCCGGGGGAGACTGGTGCGCAGGACCCAGTCATACCCTATGTTCCACAGGAGCGGCCCGAGGACCGACCCCTGTGGAACTCCTGTCTCTACGTTGCGGCGCTGTATTGTGCCCGACCTGTCCGCGAACAAAATCTCGCGCTCGCCGAGGTAGTCCCCGACGAGGTTTACTAAGTATGGAGGCACCCGGAAAAATTTGAGTGCCTCCATAATTGTGGCGTGGGGAAGGGTGTTAAATGCGTTCTTGATATCGATTGATACCGCAACCACACCCTTCCCCTCTTCCGCCGCCAGATCCGTTTCGCTCTTCAAGCGCTTCAGAGCGTCTAATGTCGAGCGCCCTGCCCTAAACCCGTACTGGGCCTCTGAGAGGTCAGGCCCAGTGTCTTCCAGGTGAGCGATGAGTCGGTAAGCTATTATTTTCTCAAGTAGCTTACCGATCTCATCGAGGAGGACTATGGGCCTGTAGGCCGATGGGGAGTCCACCGGCCTACCCACCTTGTGGAGCAGGACCAACAGGCCCTGCTTCCATATTTTGGGGAACCTCCCGACCGCTAGGCAGCGGTCGAAGAGGCCCCTCACGCGGCCCTCCATCTCCCCAAGGGAGAGGGCCACCACTCGGGCCGGGATACCGTCAGGCCCCGGGGCGGTCTTTTTGGCTCTGAGCCGAATCTCTGCCGCCCCGAACTCCTCGGTGGTGATGGGTGGGGCCACATCAACCACGGGGACCGCCTCTTCTGGCGGACGCATCCTGGGAGGGTGGAAATCGGTGCGGACTGGAGGAAAAACCGTCCGCACCACCCTCTCCAGGAGCTCTGGCTGGAGGGTCTCGGTGACCGGGGGGCCTATGGGGCGCAGCTTACTTCGCGCAGCCTTGTGAGGCCTCCCCCACGGGTCCTGATCAAGACCCTCCAACATTTCTTGGCGCGCAGCGTCCTTTGCCCTGCCCATTGCGCCTTTGAGGGACCGCCTAGCCTCGCTGAAGGCCTGGTATAGGCGGTCCTCATCCTCGGGGTCCCTGCGGCGCCGCCGCTTGGCCCGCTGGAAGGCCCTGCGGGCGCTCCGACAGGTGGCCGACAGAGTCTCCAGCTCCGCCGACCACCAGTAAACCGCATGACGCGGGCCCGGGCGGCGTGACCGAGGCATGCTAGCGTTGCACACCTCGGTCAGCGAACTGCGGAGCGCGGACGCCGTCTCGTCGACGTCGGCATCGTCCAGGACTGGGAAAAACCAGTCCTGGACAAACGCTGCTTCCTTGGCCTTCTCCTTGTCCAACTTGGTGAGAGCCCAACGTGGAAAAGGAGAAGGCCTGTCACCCCGACGATGGGGCCCCGGTGCGCCCCCGACCCCGAACCTAATGTATCGGTGGTCGGAGAGCGACTCGGCTTCCTCGACGCACCATCCATCGATGCGTGCGGCTATGCTTGGGGTGGCGAACGTGACGTCCACCACCGAGCCTCCGTTGCGCCGCACGCACGTGTGGGTCGTGCCCCTGTTTAGGAGGGTGAGGTCGCAGGCGATTGTCACGCCTCAAGGGCACGACCCCGCTGATCCGTTGCCGGGTTCCTGCATGCGATGGACTTCGCGTTGAGGTCCCCGGCAACAACTACAGGGCGCGGCGCCAAACGGCCCAAAACCTCGCCCAGCACGTTAATGTGCGCCTCGAAGTCGGCAAACGGCCGGTTGGGGGAGAAATAGCTGGCCACAATGGCCAGGTCCTCCCAACCAGCGACGACATAACCAGACCCCCTCTCAATGAATGAGAGGGGGGAAAGGGCGGAGGAAGGCCGCCTGAATATTGCAGCAACGCCGTCGCCGTCTCCGATCCAGTTGTCGTGGACCATGTAAGGCTCCACGACAACCGCCACGTCAACTTGCCACTCGGCCATTCTCTGGTATATCAGATCCTGGGCCGAGCGGCAGTGGTTGGCGTTCACCTGAAGGAAGGTGCGATGTCGGACCTGAGCCATTATTCCGACATCGCACCCTCCTCATCCTGCGCCGCCGGGGGAGCCCCAGGGGCAGCAGCAGCCGCTGGCTTCTCTGCTGGCGGCTGTTTCCCTTTCTTCGGGGGAGGGCGACAGCCCTTCCCCCTCATCGTATGCTCCGCTGGCCGCCCTGACGCGGCGCAGACGGAGCAGTGCGGCTTCTTGGCCCCGCAATCTTTGGCCTGGTGCCCCTCATGTCCGCAGCGGTAGCAGAGACCTCTGCGGACGGCGTCGGAGGGGCAGAGGGCCGCGGTGTGGCCGAGCCCCAGGCACTTAAAGCATCGGAGGGGCTCCTCCTCCAACGCTTTACGGCGGCCGAGCTCCAGCCCACAAGGAGCCGGCCCGCCTTTAGGACGGCCTTGGCTGCGGTGACGGGGAGGTGGAGCCTTAATTGTCCTAGGCCCCACCGGCCGCGGCGAACCTCGCCGGCATATATGTCGGCCGGCTCGCAGCCTCCGACCTCCGCCGCCCTTTGCACTACGTCCTCCTTGGTGACGGAGTCATCCATCTCCGTCACCAAGAGTGTGGCACGTCTGACCGGCCGCCTGACGTGGGCTACGTCCGCTAGGGCCTCGCGTACTTTGGCCGCGAAGGCATCCGCGGCCGGGCCGCTCGAGGCCCCGGGGAGCTCAAATTTCCGAGCTCCCGTGGCGGTGTGCCTGCACCGCAGGTTTAGGCCCAGGGACCTTGCTTCCCCTAGGGCCTGGCGAGCCTTGACTAGGGCGGCGGAGTATGTTACGCCCTTTTGGACCGCCTCGGCCGTCAATGTTATGACGACGGCCGAGGATTTGGGAACAACCATCTTTTTGGCGGCGGTGATGGCGGGAGAAACGTTTGAAGGCGACGTAGAGGAGCCCTTCTTCTTCTTGTTGTTCCTTTTTGCCCTCTTCCCGCCAGTGAGGCCGACCTGCTCCGTGGGCGGAAGGGCAGCAGATGGGGGCGCCACCTTCTTACTTTTCTTCGTCTTCCTGCCTACTGTCTGCCATCCTTCGTTGGCAGGGGTGGTGGCAGGCAGGAAAGTGTCCTCCGCCCACGAGGTGGAGGGCATCGGTTCGGAAGCGGGCGGCCGAATAGCCCGAGGGGCCGGTGCAGGAGCCGGGCGGGGGGCAGGGGCCGTCACTCCAGTCGCCGCAACGGAGGCGAAGCTCCTAGAGCGGGTGACCGGGCCGGAGGCAAGAGCGGAGTCACTCGGGGCCTTCGCCGAGGACTTCCCCTTGCCCTTCCCTTTGTTGGAAGGAGGGGCAGGAGGGGGGGGGGGGGGGCGGGGGCGCTGCAGCCTCTGAAGGGGTCGCCGCCAGTTTCTTTTTGTCCGCCGCTAGCGGCGGGCGGAGCCTGGGCTCAGGGAGGAGCCTCCCTTCGAGCCCTTCGAACAGCGCGCGGACGAAATTGCGCTGATGGGCCCGTTCCTCGAGAATTTTCTCCTCTAACAAGGAGGCCACCCGCATCTCGATGACCGCCTCCGCGTCTTTGTCCCTAGGCGCTGCCTTCCGCGTAGGAGCGCGGGGCGCGGCCATCGGCGCGCCAGACTGGGCGGTGGTTGGCGGGGCTCTTCCCCCTCGGAGGGCCTGCAGCTGACTTCTCACGGCCGCCAACTCCTCGGACAGTCGCCTGACCGTCGCCTGAAGGGCGGCCGTCTCCTGCGAGGACGAGCGTTTTGCCATCTCGGCCGTGATGGCGAGGAGCGAGCAGGTCCGGTCCTTCAATGTTTTCTGCAAAGTCCCCTTGAGATTTTGGGACTTTGCAGAGACGCCCAGTATTTGAGACGCGTCCTCGTTGGCGGACTGTTCGAGGTCCGCCAGAGACATGTCCGCGTAGTCGAACACGGGCGCCACGCCATACCCATACTTGGCTGCTGGCATAATCATCAGCAACCAGAGAAGGAAAACTCTGCATTTATATCGAAACCCTCGCCAACCCGTCTGCCAAGCGTGGTGAGTATGGCAATTACCCCTCATGTGATTGAGGGAGGCCCGTGCCCCAGCAGTGGGGACTTAAATGGGCTGACGATGACGATGGCTGATATGACACCTGCCCCCATATTATAAAATGCGACCTAAGAAAAAATCCGGAACTTACCTCATTCCAGCCCCTTTTGACATTGCGTGTTGGAACGGGATGGCATGAGAATTAGTACGATTATAACTTTATATCGCGTTTTAGAATAAGGTGGCTGAAGTTCTGTACTAGTATAAAGTTAAGGTGACGGGTAGGGCACACAGCGACGCCAATCGATTTTAATCCTTAGCTACTAAACCGGATTTATTTTAATTTCGGGGGTACAACCTCTTGGCAAATACTTATACTATTTATTAAATAACCATGCACAAATTTTGAGTCCAACGCGTACTCGAAAAATTGATTCACGCCAACAGTGGCCACTTTTAGCGTGAATATTTTTTTTGCGTACAAATATGGACACAAAATTTGGGCATGGTTATTTAATAAATAGTTAGTGTTTGCCGAGAGGTTGTGACCCCGAAATTGTTCAAAATAGATCCAGTTTAGAAGCTAAACATTAAAATCGACTGGCGTCGCTAGTGTGCCCTACCCGTCACCTTAAATAAGCTTGTCAAGCTACTTGAAGTCTAAGCCAACAAAATTAAGCGATCTGCTTTACTTACGTGGTTTGCTTTAGAAGATAGTTTGAAGATATAATCTGTTTAGTGCATTTAAAAGCGCCACTTTTACGATGCCCTAATAAAAGAGATTAACAAGAACATTTTCGCGGCACGAAGCGCTCCAAATTTCATTTACGTTGTATGTTGTATTTTGGCGTTTCTGTTCTTGCAAATAGGGTTAAACCCGTTTCAAAGTAATTAAATGAGATTAAACTAACAACAAAAGACAATTTTGTACTTAAGATTTTGTTACAAAAGACTTTTGGAATTAACGTCTACTTTCTATCGTGTAAGACAATACCGTTACAAAGAATGCAATAATGTTTATATATTTTTTACAGCCTCTGTGGCGCAGTGGTTAGTGGGTCGCACTTTAAAGCGACGGCTGCACAAGAGGTCCCGGGTTGGATCATCTGTATCTAAGTTTTCGGTAAGAAATTCTTAGTGTTAGCCCCGTCGGAGTCTGGAAGTTGGCGGTCTTGTATCCCCGTGCCTCAGAAAGCACGATAAGCCCGTGCCTCTGTGGCGCAGTGGTTAGTTGGTCGCACTTTAAAGCGACGGCTGCACAAGAGGTCCCGAGTTCGATCATCTGTATCTAAGTTTTCGTTTAGAAATTCTTAGTGTTAGCCCCGTCGGAGTCTGGAAGTTAGCGGTCTTGTATCCCCGTGCCTCGGAAAGCACGTTATGCCCGTGCCTCAGTGGCGCAGTGGTTAGTGGGTCGCACTTTAAAGCGACGGCTGCATAAGAGGACCCGGGTTCGATCATCTGTATCTAAGTTTTCGGTAAGATATTCTTAGTGTTAACCCCGTCGGAGTCTGGAAGTTGGCGGTCTTGTATCCCCGTGCCTCGAAAAGCACGTTAAGCCGTAAGTAGTCCTACGCTCAATCCCTCTGCCGTCGTATCACGTTGGTGTCCCATCGGAATATGGGTGTAAAGGAATACAGAGTGCACTTGTGTTTGCGCACACACTTAAGCACTATAATATACTTATACTGCGTACGTGGCTGGTCCTTGAGATTGGCCGCTGTAGCCGTAATCGATTGGATGTAATAACATAAGTTCTCCTTTTTTAGATTAACAAGAACATTTTCGCGGCACGAAGCGCTCCAAATTTTATTTACGTTGTATGTATTATTTTGGCGTTTCTGTTCTTACAAATAGGGTTAAACAACAAAAGAGAATTTTGTACTTCAGATTTTGTTACAAAAGACTTTTGGTCTTTAAGGCAAGAGTGAACAGGCATCTCCTAGGCAAACGCGTTACATCCTAGACCTCATCGTCACTTTCCATCAGTTGAGATTGTGGTCAAGCGTTAGCCTACAGTTCATAATAAAAAATTAAAAAAATCTACTTTCTATCGTGAAAGACAATAACGTTACAAAGTATGCAATAATGTTTATATATTGTTGCATATATATTGATGGGCCTATATGTATAAGTAGGTATAGATTAAGACATTTTGAAGAATAATAAAATAAATCCGCAAATCATTAGACTTGTATCATCACCAGCGTTCGACATCTTTTATCTTTTTTTTTATGTTATAGGTGGCAGACGAGCAGATGGATCACCTGATGGTAAGCGATTGCCGCCGCTCATAAACACCTGCAACAACAGTGGAGTCACAAGTGCGCTGCCAACCTATAAACCCTCCTTTCCCCACGATTGGCCTTCCGATACCCTCACTCCCGCAGCAAAACACAGCACAGTGCTGCACCACGCTGTGAAGCCGTGGCATCACTCCGGTTGAGCCGGCTGATTCATCCCGAAGCATAGCTCTACCACGGTCAAAGTCAAATCATTGTTACGAAGCTATAACCAACTGGAAAAAAACTCTTATAAATACAGCTTTCTAAAGATTGACATGCTTTTGAAAATGTTTTAGCTAAACACTGATTTAAGCGTGCAATTGCCAGTTGCGTAAAAAACTGTAGTTTTGGAGCCCTGGATACGCTTAGGACCATGATTCAGGATTTGGTGAGTCTGGTAATTACAATGAAGCGATGGCCGTCTCACCTTCGCAACCCATTAACTGGGGAACCAGGCCTGACTGAATCATGGCTACACGTTTCAGAAACTACCCGAAAGTGCAGGTTAGCTAATGGTAGAAATCATCATCATCATCATCATCATCAGCAACCCACACTCGTCCACTGCTGGACATAGGTCTCCCCTAATGCACGCCACTGCTCCCGATATTCGGCCACTCTCATCCAGCCCACACCAGCCAGCCTTCGAATGTTATGATCCCATCTTGTCTTGTCAGGGCGTCCTACACTACGCTTACCGAGTCGCGGTCTCCACTCAAGGACTTTACGGGACGTAAGGGACGTAAGGGGGCCCACACAACATCTTTCGGGTTCCGAGTCAACCTCTCCTGCCCGTGGCGCGTCCTGCTAACCAACAAAAGAGGCCCTGGAGAACCACCCACCAACCCGCACTGGACCAGCGTGCACATATATTTTGAAAATCCATAGGTTTGGTTAGGGACTTATTCCTATTATGGATCATAACCCATTTAGATCAGTGGTAGTGAACGCTTTCTCTGATGCAAGGGTTGCGGGTGCGATCCCCGCACAGTACAAACATTTGTGTGAATTGGTGTGCATGAACATCTCTGTTTTTATTAGTCTGGGAGTTGCTATGTATTGTAAGTATGTATCTACTAACGAGAAGTGCTGTTGATTCAGATATCCGTAACACAAGTGATTGAGCTACCCATCTCGAAGTCAGATCAATGTATGTGATGTGAAATATTTATTATTATATTTATTATTTATTTCTTAGAAGGCGCTTAATTATATCCAAGAGAAAGATTGGTTCCAATGAAAGTAATGATACATGGCAGAGAGGACCGTATTTGAGCCACTTGATGAATCGTCCGATAATCCGAAATGCGTTGAACCGACCAAATTAAGTCAGCTCTGGGTGTACCATTACAGCTGTACCACATTTATAAGTTACATCGGCAAATATCGTCTAAAAAGCAAGTTAAATCCGATAGATTACGATTACGAAAGCAGTTGAAACACAGACTTTATTGGGTTACGTTAAGATTTAAAACAATTCAGAGAGGAATACCGCACTCCCACCGAACATGGCGCTGACGCATCAACCAATAAGAAATTGTAATTATTGGCGCGCGTAAATGAAGCGTTGTCATTGGTTAACATTTTGCTGCAGATTTCGAAAATAAGACTTCTGCGCAGGTACATTGGTGTAACTTATAAAATTGGTGAAGCTTTAGGTACCTATATGAGTGGACCAAACTGACAACCAACAAAGCGAAATAGCAAAAATTTGTGAGGAGGGTATCAATTACTTGAAGCGATGGTGTTGGTAGCCCTTTTTGAACCCATGACTCCTCCCCACTTAAGGGCGATGAGGGAAAACCACTGGGGCTTAGTCTGTATTCCTTTGGCTGGCTTCTCGTAAGGAGAAGCCCCCGTTAAACGAGAGCCCGACATAACCCTCCTGCTCCCCAGAAGGAGGGTAAGCATAAGGCTCCGCCGAATGGCAGCGACGTCTGCCCATTGCACTTCGGGCCGGTGGCATTACCTAGCGACAAAAAAAAATTTTAGAATCCGAACATACACCTTTGGATTTCTCGTATTTCTACCATCAGATAGGCAGTGGTTTGTTAAAACAATGTGAGGAACCCTGCACGTTTTGGATAGTTTTTGAAACGTGTAACCATGATTCAGTTGGTCTGGTTCCCCTGTTAAAGGGCTGCGAAAGTCAGACGACAGTCGCATCATTGTAATCACCGAATCCCCCGAAGCCTGAATCATGGTCTAAGCCTACCCTGCCTGGTAACGTTACTGAATATTGACGGCCATATATCATCTGCAAGACTGCTATGATTAATAAGAAAAAAAACAACTAAGGTAATAATTCGACTAAACTTTATCCGTGAATAAATCTATTGTATAACGTCATATTTGTATAGAATGACAGCGCTATACCATAGATTTAGTATTGGAATAAGATTGGTCGAATCGGCCCTAAATCATAAATCCTAAATCAAGCTAAACGTAGAATTAATTGATTCAACCTTAAACTCCTAACACAATAACTTCTCTATTCACCCAGCCAAATTCATTATGTGAAATGCGTATACATCTCAGAAGTTTCAATTATCGGTCATTGCCCAAAGAAAGGGTTGTGTTTACCCACACTTAACCGTTAAGTGCTGAGGTGATTCACAATGAGAGCTAATCGAAGGCATCGCGGGTCGAGGAGGCCTAACTCGGTTGGAAATGAGATAAAGTAGCAGCCAACGGGGGTTAATTTACTGCCGCCGGCTGCCCGGTGAACTAGGAGGGGGGCCCATAGAATTGCGATTGCGACAAAAATCCTGCCATATTCTCATAATCTATATTATTTATTAAGAGGTTTTAGCATAGATTCAAGACTTTTTTTTAGGCTATAGGCTAACGGCACGCTTGACCACAATCGCAACTGACGGAAAGCGACGATAAGGTCTAGGATGATACGCGTATGTCGTAGGAGTATAGTAGTAGTGACGTATAGGTAAATCGAAAATACGAAACACTAGTGCGATGCAATCAACAGTCAGCGCCATCTATCGGACTAGAAATACTGCCGGGCTAGCTTTAGATTTTTGAGTTGCATTTTAAGAATAAAAGTTAACTTCATAACATGTAGATGTTCGGATCTCGACGCCATATATTCAAAAAAGAAGAAAAATAGTTTTTAACACTTCGTATCACTTTGTACCTATTTTGTTATCGATTACAAATTCCCATACGGGAAACCGTATTTTCTTTATTTGGACTGAAAATACTCAGTATTCCTATTATATAATCATAATATATAATCAGTAGGTGTACTTACTGCTTGATATGTCGTTACAGCAGATGGTGTTCGTATCATCATTATCATCTCAACATGCCATTGCCGGTTCAGATCCAAAGTTGTCACTTTGGAGTGCGAGGTCCGATTTCTTGCTGCTTCTTCCACTAAGCACAACTTGTCTTGTCTAAACAATTTCTTACTCACGGTTTTTTTTTTCTAATAGATAGTGGTATCTTTATGGCGTACCCTACTGACGACTAACCACGTCACTGCAATGGATTTGAACGCATCGTTTGGATTGAAAACTGGATTTAATCTGTGCCAACTTGTGGCGGGTTAATGTGGATAACGTTGATTGACTGAACGCCGGATAGAAATTAATCAGTCGCGTGGAGCGCCTCTAGTGGACGGAAGACTTAAACTGGCTTTCAAATGTGGGGTCTTTTTGGTAATAATAAGCAGTGCCTGTAGCCGTGCGTTGGCGGTTAAGTTTGGGCGACCTTTTAAACTTTGATTTTGGCTAACTATTGATCTGCCCTCGCTTTGTTTTGGGACATTAGATCCACGTAATACCAAAAGATGGCGCTAAGTGTCGATTACATCGCACAAGGGTTTCGTGATTTCGGATTATCTGTAAGCGCTGTCTGTAGGATTTCTCTCTTTATAAATATTATGGAATTTTGTTGAATCTGGGCGACCTTTTAATCTTCGATTTTATTGCTAACTATTAACCTGCCCTCGCTTTGTTTTGGGACATGATATCCACGTAATACCAATAGATGGCGCTAAGTGTCGATTACATCGCACAAGGGTTTCTTGATTTCGGATGATCTGTAAGCGCTGTCTGTAGGATTTCTCTCTTTATAAATATTATGGAATATAGTTGAACAGTGATCGGAGTTAATATTTTTACCCGACTGCAGCAAAGCTAAAAAGGAAGGGCTATGATTTAAGCAGTGTAGCTACGTATGTAAGTATGTTCCCCGATTCTGCTACTACCTTGCCGATTATGATGAATGAGGTATTTTAAACAAGGACAATAGAGGAACTGAAACTTAAATAATAATATTTACACTATCTTAGTGAGTCGTTAATACCAAATTTACGGTTAAGGCGAAATGGCTTATCCATGTTAATATTTTATTATTGCAACTACTCTATAATTACCTAACTACTTTAAGAAACGTGTGAGATAGTTTTAAAGAAAAAAATATTTTTAATTAAAAAGTTTTTAATGATCAAAACGTCAACTCTGCGAAGTAAAAAAGGGTCATCTTTAAGATTTGTTTTGCATACAATATTGCCGGGTGGGTATTCTATTTTGTATGGAACAGCTGATTCTTTTTTCGCTTATTTTGTTGAACTAACACGCTAAATGGCATTTATTCATGATACCTATTAAGAAGATTACGGGATGTAAACGGTAAAAAAAGGGGGAGATATATAAAATTTTTATTCAACAAAAACACAAGAAAATGAAGACAATAACTAAGAAATAAAATTAAACTAAAGTAAATAAAAAAGAAAGTTAAAACAAAGTAGGTCCCCGTGGCAGTGTCCCCAAAATGCTGGCAGCATTACCCCGCTGGATCGCGATGGAAATTCGCTGGGCGAGGTAGCTGCCAGCTTTTGGCTCTCCCGTAAAAAAATAACAGTGTATAAACCGTTAAATCGAAATAAAATTATGGTATGATAACTTTTTGCTTATTAACTACTAAGGGCCGATTTTTTCATCCGTAGTTACCTCTTGGTATATTAACTATAGTTAACTGTCTAGCCCATAGTCAAACTAACAGCGTCAAAGTGACGTGATTCCTTGAATAACTATTAGTTAAGCTAACGATTGCTCAAAAAATACATTTTGGCGGTAGTAGCCCATTGGTTACATTTTTTTTTACCATTAGTTTAGTTATAATGTATCAAGACGGGAATTAACACGACATTTATCCGTGTCCGCTCGTGACCACGGCTGCTGTAACGTAGCCGAAACATCGAGCCAAATATGTGAGTACACAAAGTTGTATCATATAAAATGTCGTGTTAATTCCCGTCTTGATACATTATATGTAGTTATAATGCCACGCGAAAATCTAAAAAAAACCATTAGTTCAGTTGTTAAACTGATCAGATAAAAAATTCGGTCCTTAGTTATACATCTTACTAGTGGCTAGAAAAAAACGGCAATGTCATAGGTAAACACCTAGTAGGTATTACTTTAACAACAAAAAATGCGAAAAGCCACCATATCGCCACCAGTATTAGGAAATATACTCTGCGTTACCGTAATCCCGATCCTCAGTGGTAAAAATTGCCAGTCAGTCGATCGGCTACAGCGACTTAAGAGTCCGCGCCACCAACGAAGTCCCGCGGAAAAACACGAAACTCAAACTGGAGATTCCTTGTGTCTTTAAGCATAAAGCTCAAATTCGAATGTAGATGGCGACTCAAGCGCGCTTTGCAGGGGACTTTTTTAGTGCCACCGACTCTAGGGCATTCAATTTGTCGCGACTCGCGGCAGACCCTCCTCAATGCTTAATTGACACAGGCTTACTCGAAACTTCGCTCCACAATTTGTTCACATTAGAGATGTGTGATATTATCTACTACGTAAAAATCGTTTTTTAGAGATTTTAAAATATTTTTGTATGAAAGTGAAAACATTCATTACAAATTACAGTACGTCCACGATCGGAAGGCACTTCAGTGACTGACAGGAGGGCGTTGTACAACTTTTTTTATATGGGAAAATGTCAAAATAGCATTAGTTTAGACTTTTGTCACGTGCCAAATAACCGTTGGGCGACTATATCTCAGCAATTGATTGAAATTTGAAAAGGATGACAATGATAAGCTCAATCGATGGTGAGTCTATGGTAAAGGCTTTGTGCATGGTTATTTAATTTATAGTATAAGTATTTGCCGAGAGGTTGTAACCTCGAAATTGTTTAAAATAGATCCGGTTTAGTAGCTAAAAATTAAAATGGATCGGTCGACAACGCGTACTTACGATCGAATAGGAACCTTTTTGGCGTAGCTCTAAGTTGCGAGCACACACCTTTAAGGCGTTCTAATTGGCGTGTGTGTGTGTGTGTGTGTCCATGTGTCTGTGCGTGCATATGTGTGTTTGCGTGTGTGTGTGTTTTACGTCAGTCTGTCCGTGGTATCGTAGCTGCCGAACGTATGAACCAATTTTAATGTTGTTTTTTTGTTTAAAACGTAAATTAATCAGGAGTGTTCTTAGCTATGTTAGATAGTATGATGATTGTATGAGAACCCCCTCAATAAATAAAATAAAATAAATTTATTAATATTTCACAACATCACATACATTGATGTGACTCCGAGATAGGTAGCTCAAGCACCTGTGTTACGGATACCAGAATCAACAGCGGGATTACAAATATATACATATAATACTTTTCTTTTGTAAATACATACTTATAATACATAGATAACACCCAGACCAATACAAACAGATATGTTCATGCACACAAATGTTTGCACTGTGCGAGGATCGAACCCGCAACCCTTGCACCAGAAGCAGCGTTCACTACCACTGTTCAAAACGGGTCGTCACTATACCAAATAATAGGTTGTGAGTAGTAAAACACTATGAAAAATTTCAAATCCAAGATGGATGGATGGAAAATTATATGCTTGAGTGGGGTGCCTATTAAAAGGCGGATATGATTTGTACTTAAGTAAAATAAAAATAAGATAGTCTCTTTAAAAAACCAAACATCAAAAATGAATTAAAATTTAATTTTTAATTTTAAACGAGTACCTTACACCACAGCGCAATGCGCATCTGTTTCATTCCTATGTAGGAAATTGGGATTGTGACAAACAAAAAAGAAATAAATAAATTAAACAGCTGCGTAATTTTATATAATTGATCATAACCCACATCCCTACAGCCATCCACAATTTGTTCACATTTCTCTAAATAGTGACTGGCCATTCTCCCGGCAGCGTTTGATAGCGGAGAGGGCCAAACAATAAGGTAATAATTGAATTGTGTCGCAATATCGGAAATATGTTCTTCGGGAGCCAAATTAGGTTATTCTCTCTTTGGAAGGAAAAGGATTCCGTGATAATCTTGCTATAGCGATGATGAAAAATATTTATATATCTTACCCAGAGTGAAAAGAAAAGAGAATTTAGGTTTTTTTTTAGGTTATAGGTGGCGGACGAGCAGATGGATCACCTGATGGTAAGCGATTGCCGCCGCCCATAGATACCCGTGACACCAGTGGAGTCACAAGTGCGCTGCCAACCTTTAAACCCCCTTTCACCCGGATTGGGTCTCCGGTACCCTCACTCACGCAGCGAAACAGAGCACAGTGCTGCTTCACGCCGGTTTTCTATGAGGCCGTGGCCCATTCATGCCGAAGCATAAATAAATATAAATAAATAAATATTAAATAAATATTTTACAACATCATATACATTGATCTGACTCCGAGATAGGTAGCACAAGCACCTGTGTTACGAATATCAGAATAATAATAATAATAATTCTCACAACATCTCATACGTTGACCTGATTCCATACTAAGTAGCTTAAGCACTTGTGTTACAGATATCAGACAACAGAGGAACACAAATATATACTAAAATACATATATTACACCCAGACACTGAACAAACACAAGTGTTCATCGCACGAATGTTTGTCCAGGGTGGGGATTGAACCCACGACCTTTGGCGTAAGAGGCGTAGGAGGTCACTACCAATTGCGCCATCTTGTCAGTCAAGAATCAACAGTGGGATTACAAATATATACATATAATACTTTTCTTTTGTAAATACATACTTATAATACATAGCAAACACCCAGACAAATACAAACAAACATGTTCATGCACACAAATGTTTGTACTGTGCGGGGATCGAACCTGCAACCCTTGTATCAGAGGCAGCATTCACTACCACTGTTCCATTCGGGTCGGCAATCAACAATATGAAGCATATCTCTCACGGTTATGAATTATTCCTTTTTCATGTAATAGAGGTGGCAGACGAGCAGATGGATCACCTGATTAGAGGTATTGCTACCGCGCGTGAATGACCACAACACCAGTGTAGTAACAACTGCGTTTCGAACTTTTAAGCCCCTTTTCCCCCGGATTGGGTCTCCAGTAGCATCAATCATTCAACACGGCAGAGATGCTGCTTCACTAAAACTTTCAACTCTTGTATAAGTATCCCATGAGTGTAGAGGTATCAAAGATGGTAATAAAATATGTGGCTTATACATACATATACCCACCTTCATGTTTAAAAGCAGTGAAAAGAAAATTAGGCATCCGGAATAGAATGTTGAATTGGCCCGTAATATCGAATGATAATTTTACGAATGCAACATTTTTCTTTTTGTTTCATGCTAGTGGTGGACAAACGATCAAGCGAGTCGCCTGAAGAAAAGTAATCTACGCCGCCCATGAACATCCGCGAAATCAGAGTGATCGTTGATGTGTTGCCGGCCTTTTTAAAAAGGAGTACGCTCTTCTCATGTATTCTAATATTTTGACTTTTGACATCCTTTAAACCTCAGAACACTAAAGAAATAGAAGCCCTACTAAATAAAAGCTACGTTCAACTATCTTATTCACATCTGATGATACATCGTGCACGAGAGTGAGCGAAACAAAAACACCGCTTGGTTTTTATTATTTTTGAATGAGTCACTGAGGCACTTGGTTGTAATAATTAATAATGCTACTAAATCAAAAGTACGTACCTTCGCCATCATCTTTTTTTTAAGTCAAACCGATTGATAATGGTCTCATTGTTACGGTCGTGCGTCGTGGACGGATTTGGCTGGTGACAACCTTCTGAATTACGAATGTCCAGATGTATATGCATCCCTTTCTTACACATTTACAATGTCATAAGAGAAAATTATACAAACTGGTGTATTCTGTTGCTATTTTAGTACGTTTTCTATTGCTTTAGTTATTGTTCTGAGCTTTAAACAATACAAACACACAAAAATATGTCTGAATTCGCACAGACCTCACCAACTAAACTTCTAATCACAAAAGTAACCTTAAGATAATAATTCACACCCTTGAAAGCTTTTAAAGTTCGGCCGCATCCAATGTAACTTTGTTTTAGAAAGTCATTACTCATCCTTTGTTGGCAATTGTGACGGCAAATTTTTCACGATGAGACAAATTTGGGAATAAATTAAGCAGTGTTGTAATCTTGACTAATAAAAAAGTGGCCAGAGAAGGATTCCCCTTTTGTTTTAGAAATGTACCTGCCTTATTGAATTAAATTTTCAAGCTTTTTTGGACACTTTAGAATTGATCAGACGAGGGGAGAACAGACGTTCCTAAATTGGTACCTCGTTAGATCTTGCACGGCGAAGTATTAATTATAAATGGAGTGAAACAGTTTCACGAAGAAAAAGAGACAAAAAAACATTTGTTTCAACTTTTAAACAGAGACAACTCCTAATAAGTACAAGTTCTTGCTCTTACATTAATTTGTCTACATTACGGTTGTTACGGTATAAAAATGTAGACAAAGTACTTATAAAAACGAGATCTCAAAACGGTAACCTATCTTACTTTCGAAATTTTAATATTCGAATTTCAAAACTTCGAAAACAGTTTATCGAAGTTTTGAATCGAAGATATATTTTTTGACATAACATTGTATGCGATCAATTTATTTTACATATGTTTCATTTTCCAGAAAAACTAATAGCCGATTTTCAAAACCTCTTTCTTTCATTTTAGAGTTGTATTACTTACAATATTTTTTATTATAGACATAATTAATATCGAAGTAACCTTTCTCCTATTATTGCAAACGAACTTATTTATCTGTAAACATTATTCATTGAAATAAAAAACAAGTGTAAAAAAAAGATGTCTATTAATTAAGGTTAAAGACAAATGTCTTTAAACTTAATTAATAGACAAATGTTTATTTAGTGCTCGATTTTGCGTTACAAAATGTATTGACAGAAACGAATCGCTGCAAAACCGACTCCACGTAGTCTTGTCTGCCCTACCCCTAGAGTGTAATTCAAACCCGCATAGGCGCGGAAGGGCGAGGCAGCCCGCGAGCTGAGGAGCAGGTGGTTTTTGCCCGCCACCGCAACTGAGGCTGGCCGGCGAAGCCGGCCAATAACTTACTTTACTTGTTATTTGGCAATATCCGTATTTGTACGAGAATAATGAGGCGTGCAAGGTAAGTTCGATGGTAGCTCAGTGGATAATCGAAACGGGAGGTCGTAGGTTCATATCCGAGCACGCACCTCTAAATTGTTCAAATTTATATGTGTGTATACTTATACCATTAGCTCAGTGAAGAGTGAAAAAGATGGGGAATACGGTGCGGCGGCCTCCTCGTGTGGCCCTTCCGGTAGTATTTTTGCTCTGTTTGGAGCTGCTACCGAAAGGGTCCTGGCGTCCCTGGGCAACGGCGGGTAGTAATCGGCATCGCCCATTGCTACCCGGCGGCTAACAGCTGCACACACACGGGAGGGCTCCTGGAGTCGTTCTGTCGACCCCCAGTTGAGCCCCCTCGGGGCCTAGGACCGGTCTCACGGTTTGGGGAAACCCCTGTCCTGTGGCCTCTTTTGTTCTGGGCCCGGGGCCCTATCCGGCTTCACCTCATACGTTTTGACGTGGGCCCCACCAGAGTGGAGCGCCTTCGTGCGCAGTGGCCGAAAGGCCTTGTTCGGAGTCCAGCGTCGAGTCTTCGAGCCACGGGGCTCGATAGTTGGACGGTGTTGCCAACTTTCCCGGCTCCGTATCCAGCGGAGTTGGGTTTCGCGGCGACTTCACTTTGAAGCCTGCGGGTTTTATTTCCCCAACCCACTCTGCACTGCAGCCAGCAGTGTATGGGTGGGGAAGGGTACCCGCAGTCCGTCTCCTGGTGGTGTTTGCACTACAGCCAGCAGTGTGGATGCCATTCGGGGGGCGGTTTGGTGGGCCGGGCCAGATCCTGGATCCATTGGACCGGAGTGTGGAGAGAGGCCGTAATGGCGAGCCTCTTTCGCCTTCAGCGAGTTCGCAGGTGACTTAAAAAGGTTCGTCCTATAGCCCGCGTTCCCGCTCTGAGAGTTTCTCCCGGGCGAGGGATGGAAACTATCGTAGAGAGTTTAGTGGGTATGCCCCTAGGAGCACCCTAGGGGCAGAGCCCCACACTACCCGGCCGACTCCCAGCGGCCGGCTGTGCATAAGGCGGCGCCGACCAACGGCGCCGACGTCGGTTTCTTCTGAGCCGGCGGCATTCTCTCTGCGTTACCAAAAAAAAAAGAGTGAAAAAGATCGTGAGGAAACCTGCACGTTTTGGACGAATTCTCCAACTGTGGATATCCACAATTTAATCTTATAATGATTCTGTATGTGTAATCGTATCTAAGAGCAGACTTCCCAAATCTTGAACCAAGCATACCCTGAGTATTAAGCAATTCAGCCCCCTAAGCGAATGAAATGGGGGTTAAGAGTTTGTACGTAAATGTTTGGTATAACGTCAGATTTGTATATAATGACAGCGCTAAACCATAGATTTATTATCGGAATAAGGTTGGTCGAATAGGTCCTTAGTCTATGTTCGGGCCTTGACGCCAAATTCCAAAAAGAAGAAAAAAATAGTTTTGACACTTCTTGTCACTGTGCAAAAATGAAGTCCAGAAACCCAAAGACCGACCAAGATCAGAAGGCACTTCAGTGACATAGGGGTTGATTTAGTTATAAACCCAATGATAAACTAGATTTCTCAATTCGCAACAAACATTTATTTAAGCACAACTGACAGACATAAAACAGACATTGACATGAGTTTCTTTTTAATAAAATTAAGACCTCAATACTCCCCCTTAATTTTATGAAACTAGACCCCTTACAACTTAATCAACTCTATGTTAAAACGAAAACAATCTTACTTCTCAATACAAACAACATTATAAAATGGTTAACAATATATCTCTCAAATTTTCGAACCTAACGGCAGGTAAGGCCTTAGTTAAAATGTCTGCCAACTGATCAGAACTTTGCACATATTTAATAGTTATTAACTTCTCCTTAACTTTCTCCCGAATAAAATTAAATTTGACATCAATATGCTTAGTATTCTTATGATAGACTGGATTATTGATTAATTTAATCGTACTCTGATTATCTATGCACAAAGTTGTGCATTCTTGAGAAACATCAAATTCTTTAAAAAAATGCCGTAACCATAAAAGGTTTTTTGCAGCTTCGCAACCAGCCATAAATTCGGCCTCAGTTGTTGACAACGCAACACAAGATTGTTTTAAGCTGGCCCATGAAATAGGGCCACCATTAACCATAAACACATACCCAGAAGTTGATTTTCTCGTATCTAAGTCCCCAGCAAAATCTGAGTCCGAATATCCGATTAAACCTTCACGACCTTGATACTTAATACACAAATCTTTAGTCTTGATTAGATACTTAATTATTCTCTTAAGTTGAACAATATGGTTCGGACCTGGATTATTGATGTAACGACTTAGTAAGTTAACGCCGTAGGATATATCTGGCCTAGATGCTAGAGACAGAAACAACAAAGAACCTATGGCCTCTCTGTAGGGAAAATCGACATTTTTGGTAACTTGTACATTCACATCAATAGGTGTATGACATGGATGTGCATTACCCATATTGAACTTTTGGATCAACTGTTCGATGTAACGCTTTTGTCTGATACAAATACAACTATCAGACTTAAAAATTTCTAGGCCAACGAATTTGTGTAGATTCAATTCTTTAATTTCGAATTCTTGTTTCAAGTAACTCAAAATCTGAATCAATATCTTATCTGACTTAGACAAAATCAAGGCATCATCAACATATAAAATTAATACAGCTTTTATACCTTCAAAGTTCCCAACGAACACACAATTGTCCGCTTGCATCTGAACAAAACCAAACTTTAGCAAAAAATCAGTAAACCTCTTGTTCCAGCAACGTGCAGCTTGTTTTAAACCGTAGAGTGACTTATTCAATTTGCAAATCATATTAGGAGGTGCTTTCACTCCATCTGGGACTTCCATAAATATATCCTCTTCCAGCTCTCCATATAAAAAAGCTGTTTTAACATCCAGTTGTCTAATATTCCAGTTATGTTCTGCAGCAATAGACAACACAATCCTTATTGACTCATATCTAGTAGTAGGTGAAAATATTTCTCCATAGTCAACTCCTTCAACCTGCGTGAATCCACGCGCGCACAATCGGGCTTTATATCTTTCTATTTCACCGCTAGGT
The DNA here is from genome assembly GCA_019059595.1 of Marasmia exigua. Classification (NCBI taxonomy): domain Eukaryota; kingdom Metazoa; phylum Arthropoda; class Insecta; order Lepidoptera; family Crambidae; genus Marasmia; species Marasmia exigua. The sequence goes on along the minus strand of CM032477.1, from coordinate 12,372,287 downwards.
TTTCTCTTAATAACAAAGACCCATTTTGATGTTATAGCTCTCTGATCTGCTCTAATAACAAAATTCCAGGTATTATTACTCTCATGCGACTCCAATTCTTCCTTTATAGTTTTCTGCCATAGCTCAGATTCTTTACCATTGACAGCATCATCATAAGTCCTAGGAACATCTAACTCCATTAAATTTGCTTCAAAATATTGATTCTGTCGTGGTCGTAACGTAATATTGAAACCATCAATATTGCCAATATCAACTTGTGGCGAGGGTTCATATGTTTCGTCATTTTCATCTATAGCAGTGTGAGTGCTTTCATCACTTTCATCAGTTCCAACAGTCATGTTTCTATCTATATTCTCCAATGAGTCTATTACTTCTTCATCTCTTTTTTCGATTTCTCTCGGTTCTTCTTCGCTAATGTAAATATGGGCTTGATTTCTTAGCAAATCTAGACTACTATGTTCATCGAAAATAACGTTTCTTGAAATAGTTATCTTTTGTGTTTGAGGATCATACATTTTGTAGTTGTTGGTATTATCATAGCCAACTAACATCATCATTTTGCTTTTACTCTCTAGCTTGTTTCTCAGCTGATCTGGTACATGCACATAGCCCTTACATCCAAACACCCTGATATGTTCTAAAGAGGGCTTCACACCACTCCATAGCTCCAATGGTGTAACATCAGGTGTTTGAGTAGATGTTGTACGATTCAGCAAGTACACCGCACAGTTCACAGCTTCTGCCCAGAGGTTGAGTGGGACATTACGGGCGTAAAGCATTGACCGAGCACTCTCCACAATAGTCCTCATTTCTCTCTCCGCGCGCCCGTTTTGCTCTGGCGTATAGGGAGCTGTCAGTTCATGAGTAATACCCTCACTGTCAAGATATTCCCTGAAGTTTCTGCTTGTATATTCCCCTCCATTATCTGTGTGTAGCACTGTTGTGATTAAACGATTTTATAATTAATTACTTAGTTTTATTGAACAGAACAAATGCACATTACAGCAGTGATGGCGCAGACAAGGTCAACGACCTGTCATCTGTCATTATGTAGTAAGAACGCGCCAATTTCAAATTACTACAACACTCTCTCCAAATTGCAGCGTTCCTCAATCTAACTAACAGTTAAACAAGTAATAGTAACAAACAAAAACAATAGGTAGTTACTTTATACACACATACTATTACTGAACAAAGTCTGACAAAATCAAGTTTTATAAGTATAGTTACATCTTACAAATACCTAATTTATTTCTTAGATATTGAAATTTACTTTTAGCTAAGGGTTTAGTAAATATATCAGCCCTTTGCTCATTACTACTTATATACTTTAGATCAATTTCTTTACTTTCATATTTCTCTTTAACAAACTTGTATTTAATATCTATGTGTTTACATCGTTTATGATAATTTTCATTTTTTATGACAGAAATTGCACTTTGATTATCTATGTTAAGTTTTACAGAATCCTGATTATATTCATCTATATCTAACAAAAGTCTCTTTAACCAAATAACTTCTTTTGTAGCACTACAGGCAGCCATAAACTCCGCTTCAGTTGTAGATAGTGCTATCGTTTGCTGACGTTGACTGGCCCAAGTAATTCATGAATGTTAGTAGTTTCATCAGCACATTTAACATTATTTGTATTTTCTGTTAGCGGAACCATAGAATACTTTCTTTGTACAGAATTTTCCAAAAATACAACATCCCTACTGATAAGAATTTTTCTTGTTTTAGTATCTAATAGTCTGTATCCTTTAGTGACTTCTGAGTAGCCAATAAATATCATTTTACTTGCCTTAGGATCCAGTTTTTGACGTTTAGCATCTGGAACATGAACCATGACTTCGCATCCAAAGATTCTAAGGTGTTTCAAATTTGGCTTCTTCCCGGACCATAACTCCTCAGGTGTAGCATATGAAATGGATCTTGTTGGACAGCGGTTCGTTATGTATGCAGCTGTCGCCACTGCTTCAGCCCAGTAGTATTTCTGTAAATTAGCATTAAGCAACATACAGCGAGCTCTCTCCATCAATGTACGGTTCATACGCTCCGCTAACCCGTTTTGTTGTGGGGTATATGGATTAGAAGTTTCATGTACAATGCCACAATTTTGCATGTATTCAATAAACTCATTACTTAGATACTCTCTTCCATTATCAGTTCTTAATTTCTTAATTTTACATTCAAGTTGATTTTCCACAAATGCTTTAAATTCTTTAAATTTACTGAACACTTCTGACTTGTTTTTAAGTAAATAAATAAATACTTTCCTGGTATAGTCATCCACAAATGTGAGGAAATATTGCGCTCCTCCAACTGATTTCACCTCCAGTGGCCCACAGATATCGGAATGTATAAGTTCTAGAACCTTCTTAGCACGAGAACCTTCCTTGGGAAACGGCAGTCGAGACTGTTTTCCTTCTTGACAAAATTCACATATCATATCTAGCTTATTGTCGGTAAGCTTCACACCTTCTGTACATTTGGAGAGTTTATTCAGATCAGTCATATTGAGATGAGCCATCCTTTGATGCCATAAGTAGCTGTCACTTTCCTTTGTTTTACATGCATATGCTTGTGCACTACTTAAGTTCAGACGATACATGTTATTCACTAACTCACAAGCTACAACTTCTTCTTGAGATTTGTTGAATATTTTACAGCCTTTATTACTAAACTGTACAGAACATTCTTTCTTTATCAGCTGACTCACGGAGAGAAGATTGCTTGCTAACTCAGGCACATACAACACATTGGTTACTTGTATGGTTTGTGTTTGCCCTTTACTATTACATATAGGCAGATCTATTTTTCCACAGCTCTTCACTTTAAGCATTTTATCATCAGCAATACGGATGCTTGTAATTGGAGGTGGTGATTCATCATACAGCCAGTCCTGCCTCATTGTCATATGCATGGATGCTCCTGAATCAACAAACCAGCTATTACTGTCATTTGCTGCTACGGATGCCGAGAACACAGCGACATATCCAGTTTCTTTGCCTGCCTCTTTGCCTTGGTCCTCTTTCTTTGTTCTGCAATTTTTACTTATGTGGCCATACCGGTTGCACTTGAAACAACGGGGACCTTTAATAAACTTCGGAGAATTATCAGAATCCTTTTGTTTATATTTACTTGGCTTACTTGCATACAATGCAACTGAATCGGAGCTCTTTATTTCCTGTAAGAGCTTAGTCTTCACAGAGTCTGCTGTAATCGGCACACCAGAACTTTCGAGAGCCATGATCATTGGCTTGTAGACTTCGGGTAATCCAGCAAGGAGCAAAGTACCCAGCCACTCATCATTGATGTCAAATGATATGTTTCGAAGTTTATGTGCTGCACTCATTATTCTGTTAATGTAATCTTCAACATTTTGGCAATTCTCTAATGTTGTTGTAATCATATCTCTCAATAAGCCCACGCGTCTTGTCAACCCTTTGTCGTCGAAAGCTTTTTGTAAGTTGGTCCACACTTCTTTTGCCGTTTTTGCCTCTTGTATATGTATGTAATTCACTGAGTCAACCAACAATATAATTTTTGCCTTTGCTTTCAGGTCGAGCTTTGAATCAACAGGTTTGCCTTCATTTTCGATACAGCACCAGAGGTCTTCGTGTTGTAAATACGTCATCACGGCAAATCTCCATGTATTGTAATTATCTCGACCAACTAACTTTTCGATAAGAGTCATTGCATTTGAAGACATTTTGTATGAAAAATATTTTTCACCGGCAACCACGCGGCTTTTAGGTTAGGTCGTGTCACTTTTGATGACCGGCGACTTTGTTTTACGTTATTACACTGATATCACTTTTCACCGATACTTATTACAAACAGACTACAGCCTGGGCCCATAACCTGTTGTGATTAAACGATTTTATAATTAATTACTTAGTTTTATTGAACAGAACAAATGCACATTACAGCAGTGATGGCGCAGACAAGGTCAACGACCTGTCATCTGTCATTATGTAGTAAGAACGCGCCAATTTCAAATTACTACAACAAGCACACGCACACTATGCAGGAAAAAGTTTTTAACTTTGACGTTAAACTTTTTGAAACAGTCAATCACATCACTTTTGTTCTTTATTATATACACGTACCTGTAGCTTGTGGCACCGTCTTTAAAAATAACGAAATATCTCATACCTTGTACTGATGGCTCGCTGAACGGGCCACATACATCGCTATATATGACATCACCTGGCTGTAGGGCTCCTCTCATCGACTTATGGAATGGCCGACGAGCTTGCTTGCCATAAGCACAGCCTTCACACACAAATTTGTCACTCTCAGATAGGTCCACGCCACTGATCACATTGTTTTTGCACATTTTCTGTATTTCTTTCACATTCAAGTGTCCTAAGCGTTCATGCCATGTTTTAAGGTCTAACTTTTGTACTACATTACACACCGGGTTTAGCAATGTTTTCGCTTTTAATTGATATAAGTTATTACCTTGTAACACTGCACATAACACTAGTTTATTGTCTTTGTATATAAATGCGTCACTGTCTTTCTTTATAATCTTATAGCCCTGCCTGGTCACTACTCCCTCCGAAAATAGGTTTCTTCTCAATGTGGGCACATAGAGCACATTCTTAAGTACACTAGTCTCCCACTGTCCATGAACACATTTGCTGATTAAAACATTACCACATCCAGCCACTTCAATGGCTTCTTGGTTTCCTAGCTTCAATGGACACCCTGTATACGTCAACAATTCCACAAAGTGCTCCTTTTTGTATGACATGTGAGCTGAAGCTCCACTGTCTAAAATCCAAATGTTGCTCTCTTCAGTCTCACACCCAAAAATATTAGTCACATTGAAAGCCGACATATCTTTATCTTCCTCCTTTGTTTTTCTATGTGTACGACAATTTTTAGCGAAATGGCCACGTTTCCCACAATTATAGCAAACAAATCGGTGTTGTTTTTCACTAGAGTAACTATTTTCTCTACTGATTTTCATGGGCGGTGTAGAATATAGCTTCTTTATTGCACCCTGTCTCGCCACCAACAATGCCGTTTCATTTTCTTCTTCAACACATAGGCTGGCTTCTTCATCTAACAGCCTAGCTGTCAAATTGACAATGGTTTGATTCTTTGGATCAAGTGACATCCATGCTTGTCTAAGTGATCTGTACTTCGGTGGCAGTGAGCTCATAATTTTTGTCATAATTGCGGTGTCGCTAATTTCTTCACCACTTTCTTTCAATTGCTTGGCTAGACTTTCTACCTTAGCAATATGTTGAGCAATGCCATCCCCCATTGACATTTTGTAATTGTAGAAACGCTCATGTATCATCATCTTAGTCAACTCTGACTTTTGTTCGTAGATGGACTCGAGTTTGGTCATCACTTCCAATGCGGTCTCACAGTTCTCTACAAGGGCGATTTGTTTCAAGTCCATGGCCGACGTCATGACGAACATCGCCATCCCGTCATCTTTGTTCCAATTACCGTCGTCTTTTTCAGGTTTTGGCGCACAGATGTTCAGCCCTTTTGCACGTAGTGCACATTTTATTTGGAATTTCCATTGTTTGAAATTGGTACCATCGAATTTTTCGACATTCATTTTTCCGACTTCCATTTTACTTTCGGAATACAATTGACGCGATCCTATTTTTCACTATCAATTCCCTGCTCTTAATTTATCATAGAACGGCGTACTCCCCCATAACCAGTTGTAAACCCAATGATAAACTAGATTTCTCAATTCGCAACAAACATTTATTTAAGCACAACTGACAGACATAAAACAGACATTGACATGAGTTTCTTTTTAATAAAATTAAGACCTCAATAGATTTGGGGACGCTTTACGATATTTTTTCTATGGGAAAATGTCAAAACACTGACACATCCTCTAAAGGAAACAGCGTTAGTTCTGACTTGGATTCGGCGAGTAGGGCCGAAACATGCCGTGTGGGCTGATGCAATTCAAAGGTTTTAAATTAGTGGTTTTATAGTGTACAAATTTGGTGTTTATTTGTGCAGTGTGTAATATATATATATACTAATATTTACTAATTGTAATATATACTAATAATAAAGAGTCGTTGGATTGTGCCGTTTTTAACACTGCTATTGTGTGTCGAGTGAGTTGTCTTTGACCTAATCTGAAAACCCGCGATTGTTTTAGAGTAATATCCGCTGAATCCGTAGGTCGATAAAACGTAAAAACACCTGCGTTTTATAGAGTGACTGTGACTTTGACTGTTGAATACCTACTTATTCTCATTAAGTTACTTGACATTGGCAAATTATCTTCGGGTAGAGTCATAATAAAAAAAAAGAAGTGAGGACGGGCCAATGTTTATTTTGCGTTCTCTGAGTTGGAAATATTAGGAATTTTATATGATACAGCAGACGTGCAGACGGATCACCTGATGGTAAGCGATTGCGACACGGCCAGTAGAGTACCAAGTGCGCTGCCAACCATTAAACCCCCCTTTCTCCCGTATTGGGCCTCCGGTGCCCTCACTCATGCAGCGAAACACAGCACAATGCTGCTTCACGCTGGTTTTCTGTGAGGCCGTGGTATCATTCCGGTCGAGCCGGCCCATTCATGCCGAAGTGTGGCTCTCCCACGGTCCAAGGTAGAGAATTATAATAATTCTATGATATTTTTACTATCAATATCATATCCTTTCAATATCGCCAACCATAAAAACATTGACAGAATTCACAACAAAATTGCCATTTTGTTTAACATTTTAATGGACGGAGTGCCTAAACTTCTCTGTTGTTTTGAGTCCCCCGAAAGTATGATAAAGCTTCTTAAAAGAGTCCCTTTGTGCACAGTTTAAACAGTACTAGTACGATATATTTTTATGAAAAAGGGAGACAAACGAGCAAGCGAGTCACCTAATGGTAAGTGATCATCACCGCCCATGCACATCAGCCACACAAGAACAAGTGGGGATGCGTTGCCGGCCTTTTAGGAAGATATAGGCTCGCTTCTTGAAGATCTCAATGTCGTACCGGTTCGGAAATACCGCTGCGCAAAGTTGATTCCACAATGACGTGTAAAGCGCATGGTGGTGGACCTCCACCCATCCAGATGGTACCGACGGGTGAAATCCTTGTTTACGGCGTGTAGTACGGTGGTGACATTCAGCAGTGGGTATATATGACAAAAAATATAATAAATACTAAAAAATGTCACATTATGCACTGGAGACCTAATCCGAAGGAGACGGTAAAAGGATTACAGGGCACTCGTGACTCCACTGGTTTTGCATGGAGACAAGCAGCCGGATCAACTGATGGTGTGCGACAGCCGTCTCCCATGAACCTCAAGACCGCCAACTTTTAAAAATCCATATCTCCCGAATTGGGCCACCTGTACCCTCAGCGTAACACCACGCAGGCACTGATCCACGTCAATGTTCTATCAGGCGGTGTTACTCTAGTCGAGCTGGCCCTTTAAGTCCAAAGCGTGGCTCTCCAAGGATTATTCATTTTGTTGGTAATGTATGCACACACATTTGTACACTATAATATTCCTTAATTTAGTAAGTAATTAAATCCTTAATATCTATGTCAAGATTTCCATTTTTAAAATTCATCCATAATGTTTAATTAAGCTGTAAACATATGGCATTTATAACCACTTGTTATCCTGGGGGTTGGAGCCCTGGTGACCTGTATCATGGGTTCTTCACGAAACCTATATCAGGCACCAGTCTCTCACTATAGGGGTCCATAGTAAAATGTATGCAAATAATGTATTAGAACAATGTAACCCTGTGTGAGAGAGAATAAATAAATATATAAAACAAAATATATTAAATTCCACTATAGCGGAAATCGTGACTGCACAATCTAAGGGAGTGGACTGGCATCGCATCTGTGGAACGACTGTTTCGTCTCGCAATGAACAGAGAGGATTTTGGAAAGCTGACGGCCAACCTTTACAACTGAAGAGACACTCAAAGGAGAATATTATAGATAAGTATTTCATGTGAATTAAAAAGTCTTTGTCTTTGTCTTTTGTCTTTGAAGAATAGCCGAAATACTGGTTAGGAGGATTGGGTGCTCTTGGCCAATTCAATAAGTTCTTTTTAGAGCTCGCCCAGTCGCACGGTACTAGCTTCGAACGTCAACCGTATTGGTCTGTGATGGCGACTGTCACAGTTTAGATATCCGACTGATTGATTGGCCCAAACAGATTACCTATCGTCAGTGAAGTTCTAACAGTGCGTAAGAATGTTTTGGCGGTTTTGACATTTTATTGTCATTCGCTAGAGAATCGATAGATACGTCATTTCGCCCAATCAGAATTAATATACGACCAATAAAAACCTTTGAAATTACTAAAAAGTAACAGCACGGAAGTCATAAAATGACCTACGCTTTGAGATGATTACGTAAGTCACAATTTAGTTTTTTTTTTTTAATTTGCTGGTGACGGTTATGACGGATCGTTTTTATCAATCAGAATTCAGTTGCGGCCATCAAAAACCTTTTAAATGTTGAAAAGGTAACAGAACGGAAGTCATCAATTGAATTCTAATGGAAATAGCACGTAAGTCTATGATTAGTATTTTGCCTTTCCTGAAAAGTTGCTTAAATGAGTTACGTGGTGTTAGAACTTTTTGGATTGGTCGAACGCACTCCGCGCCCCCGCGTCCCACGAACCATAGGAAGGTCGAATTTCTGCATAACCATACTGGAAATATTTCTACTGTGATTAAGATACTTGAAAGAGTCCCTTTCTGTTAATCTGGCTTCATTAGTCATGCCTTTTATTTGAAGGTCATTGTTCCAGAGGAAAAATTATACTGCGCCGTTACGAGGACCTGGGGTCTCATTGTCTTTGCTCTAATGAACGGAAAAATATGTTGCAGTTAGTATATTTTTACTACTCAATTAAAATTTTATGTGTAGGTATAGCTTTTGTCCCTGACTTCGAGAGCAAGACGGTATTATTTTCGTTTCAAACGATCTCTGTTGAATTCATTATAATGGGATTGCATACCTAGCTGCTTTAATATACAGGTACAGTATGTAGCTATATTGGACGCAACGACTCGTAGCAATCGGTATCTTACATCCTTTATTAAAACATATTCTTAAGTAAATAACACACTTAAAAAAAACATTTCGTGTTCAGGCGGGACTCGAACCCAAATCTTCAATCCGGGTGGCTGTTCTACCACTTAGACCACTGAACGCGTTACTTAACCGACCGTGCGAAAGTCACGCTTTGGCGTGAATGGCCCGTCTCGACCGGAGTAAAACTACGGCCTCACAGAAAACCGGCGTGAAGTAGCATTGTGCTGTGTTTCGCTGCGTGAGTGAGGCCCAATCCGGGGGAAAGGAGGGCTTAAAGGTTAGCAGCGCACTTGTGACTCCACTGGTGTCGCGTATGACCATGGGCGGCTGTGGTCGCTTACCATCAGGTGATCCGTATGTTCGTCTGCCACCTATCAAATTAAAAAAAATATATAAGTGCTTGATTCGACATGAGCTGTCGATAGTCTCATTAATATTGTAGGTATATTTACAATGTATAGTGGAAATATTATTACAAATATTTGACCACCAGTTGATATGAGATTGCTAAATTAATAGTTGATATTTTTTTATAGCAATCTTAAACTATAATAAACATTGAAGTGTGTTCTTTACTTAAGAATAAATTGCAAAATATTGCTATTAAAATATCAACTAATGAATTTATAGATGAAAGTAAGGTGTTCAAAATAGTTAGTAGATTTAAAGTAACTGTTATACTCGAGCCAACGAAATGTTGTACTCGGAGAAGTCGAAATATGTAATTCATTAATTATAAATAATATAATATGAAACCGAGTGCCCCGAGTCTTTGCGTTTAGTATAGCAAGAGAGAAATGTCCTGTAGCAGTGTCATTTTGTAAGCGGTAACTTACTGTACCTATAGTGGTGAGGATGTGATATGGTGCTATGGAGAAATTCGCGTGCATATCGCTAGCTTAAAACTAAAAAGATGTAACTCAAAAACAACAACTTTTGGGAATTGACGTTTAAAGTTTTACACTTTTTCCGTGGTGTCTTTGATTGTTATTTATAAATTATACATAGTACGTTTTAAGGTCGTAACTGATTTAATTATTAGGTTGGATTATGAAGATATAAATAACAATAGAAATACTGTACTGAAACCCGTCTGAGTTTAGAAATTTAGAGGTTTAAAAAAAGTTTTTGACTTCTATCTGTTTATGCGAAAATGAAGTCAGCATATGGCGACATACTGAACACTAGAGTCTCTGCGCTGTGACAGCCCTCTCAAACAGAGTACAGTCCGCTTCGCTTGCTTGTTCATTGGTAAAAATATCTTATACAGGTTCTATCTACAAATGAACATGTGTCGGCTGCTAATTACGATTTGAACCAAAAACTTTGCTTGAGATTCTGTTCAGAAAATCGCAATGTTAACCCAGAATGATGATCTTCGTCTCCCGTGCCTCAGAAATTACGTTAATAATAATAAATAAGTAATAAAAAAAAGTTCATTCAGATAACTAGATCCATTTATTAGTAAAACATATCTATGTTTAATTATTGATATTTTGTATTTCTCCTGCGGGAAATCACGGCACAAGGCCGGTCCTTTTGGAAGGCGTACGTGGGGACACATACAGAACCAACACAAAAAGGTCCCCTTTGAGACACAATAATGTAATTAGAGATGTGTACACCTAGTGGATATTGTGGTTATTGTTATTATTATGTATGCACAATGCACATGGACTATTTAATTAATAAAATGAACCTGCTCCACTTTCGGTTTATTGAGGTCTAGTGCCTCTTCAGCACACACTCCCATCTCCCCGCCGACCGCTTTAGTATACTGTTGGGAATACTGTTAAGCAGTTCATGCTGGACCTGATCCCTCTCCATTGAAAGGTGAGAAGAATATGAGGGTAAGTAGAGTGCACTTATGTTTACGCGAGCGCATATTTGCGCAAGTCACATACGCATACCCATTTAAAAATAATCACTAATATTAAATTATTTAAAATTACACTGAAGGCTTATCTCCTGGAAAAAAGTTTCTATAGTGTAGAAGACTATGTGAATCACGTAAAGTAAATTGTTATATACCCACGTTCGATCCCTGCACAGTATAAACTTTTGTGAGAATGAACATGTCTGTTTGTATTGGGCTGGAAGTTTTCTATGTATAATAAGTATGTATTTACGAAAGAAATGACTTAAATGTATGTGTTTGTAATTCCGCTCTTAGTCCTGATATCCGTAACACAGGTGTTTGAGCTATCTTGGAGTCCGATCAATGTATCTGATGTTGTGAAATATTTGTTTTATTTATTTATTTACAGGCCTAATTCTCATCTGGTGGACTTATTATCTTTACAAACCACGCAATGTCAAGAATGTAGGCTCTGCACTAATGTTTTTGTCTCTTAAAAGCCTTTTTTTGCGAAGAAAACCATTACTCATCCAGTTAGCTTCCGGAAATCTTATTCTACTTATACCTGTGATGGGGCTATAATATAAAGTAACGCCGGCCAGGAAGCGAATCACAAATCACGAGATAACTGCGGCCCTTGTAGTGCCCGCGGAAGTTTCTCGAAATTTTCAACTTTGTTCAGCGCAGTCATTATTCATTCTTTTGTTGGCGACTCGCCTCCACTGCAAAATTTTATGACACGAAAAGAAATTATTGTAACAAATTAAAACGCTTTGTAAACCCGCGACGGGGGTGTTAAAGATTTTGAATTTGCAAACAACAATAACCCCGTAGCCGAAGCTGGAATTTTGGTTTAATTAATTGCCTGCTATAGTGCGGTTGGGTAACTCTAGCCTCCCTTTGCGCCGAAACGTGCAGGGAGACGACGAGGGCAGCCAATTCCAGTAACTTGGCTTATAGTTTATCTCCCGATGGAATAGAGGACGCAAGGAGTTAAAAAAAAACAATGCTTCATCCTTAACAATTGCTTGCCATCGAGTGAGCCGTCTGCTCCTGTGCCATCTATCACATCAAAATTAATAAAAAAACGTATGATGTGCGCACACGAGCAGACATTGCATGCCTGAGACGTGAATCCGCATTTCGCTGCCTCCCGCATTTTGTATTGCGATCGCATTCCCAATTTTATAGATCTTGTACATTACTTAAGTCACAGAGAGAGAAGAATAGAAGAGATATAAATTTGGCTCAACCCTAAATAGTAAGTGTGCCAACCGAACGGCATCTCGCTTTTCTCTACCCCTAGGGCTAAGTCAACAGCTCTGAATTCAAAGACAATATTGTTTAGGCAATGTGCTCTGCCAACTTAGATGCCGACGCATGAGCACCGACAAAGGGAATTATGCTCAGAAACAATAGTGCGGAACTAGTCTATATGTAATTGTCTCGGCTTTCATGGGCACCTTGGACGTGACTCGGCGTCACGTAGCAGAGACATAAGGCAACGATGAGGAGGAAGCATCTGGCACGTGAATTATCTTTGCATACTGCGAGTACAGGCAGCATAAGAAGTAGGTGTAATGGTTGCAATTTAAACTTTACAGACAAGTTTATGTTCACAATGCGTTTGACGAAAATTTTGAAATGAAAAGCAGGTATCACGGAGAGTGCTGTTGAGGGACTGTTCTGCTTTCAACAGCTAAATTCTTCCACTAAACCACACGCAATCGATTGTTAATCCATTCTCATTGTCAAATTGCATGGCGGTTTAGTCTGTGCGTTTCTCAAGACTGGTTTACATAGTGCGAGCTAGCGTAGCGGCTGCAAAGAAATGTACACTTTATCATAATAGCTAGGTACCACCTGACTTCTACTTTCCTACACGGATACCGACGGTATTATTGGGAGAAGGTACTAAAATGTACACCGTACGAGTCAACCTGCCGAGTAGCTGCATCGCAGTAACTTGCACTGTTTGGACATCACTCGCATGACAAGCCGAGTACTAGCCTATAGTTGATATTTTTATAGCAATCTTTTGCAATTTATTTTTAACTAAATAACACACTTAAAAATTTCATCTCGTGTTCAGGCGGGACTCGAACCCACACCTTCCACAATCCGGGTGAATGTTCTACCAATTAGAGCACTGAACGCGTTACTAAGCCGACGAAATTTGTAAGTGCTTGATTCGACATGAGCTATCGATTGTCTCATCAATATTGTAGGTATATTTACAATATCCAGTGGAAATATTATTACAAATATTACTGGTGTCGCGGGTGTACATGGGCGGTGGTATTTGCTTACCATCAGGTCGTCCGTCTGCTCGTCTGCACCTATCGAATAAAAAAGACCTACCGAACATTTTTATTTAACAATTAATTTGCAGTATAACGCTTCGAGTACTTTGTCGAGATTTTACGAATACGGCTGTATTCAGTAATATGGCTCAAAAAATATCGTCCTAATAAAAAACCGGCCAAGTGCGAGTCGGGCTCGCGCACAAAGGGTTCCGTAGCAGCAAAGTCCAAAATTACAGTTAAATCAACCTATCTCAAAAACTATAAGAGATACTTTGATCAAACCAAAAATCGTTGAAAGAGTTAATTAGCATGCATCACCTCTATTTTTTTTAGAATTTTATACCCCGTAGTTATAAAAATAGAGGGGGGGGGACATACTTTTTACGACTTTGAGAGCTGATATCTCAAAAACCGTTCACTTTAAGAAAAATGTTTTTTAAAAAACTTTATATCATTTTAAAAGACCTTTCCATTGATACCCCACACGGGTATGTACATCGAAAAAAAAAATTTCATCCCTCAGTTACATGTATGGGGGGCCCCACCCCCAATTCTTTTTTTTACTATTTAGTGTCATATTTTTGTAGCGGTTCATACAACACATATTCCCATCAAATTTCATCACTGTAGTACTTATAGTTTCCGAGTAAATCGGCTGTGACAGACGGACAGACGGACAGACGGACAGACGGACATGACGAAACTATAAGGGTTCCGTTTTTGCCATTTTGGCTACGGAACCCTAAAAACCGGCCAAGTGCGAGTTTTCTGCCAATAAGATACCAGCAAGAAACTTAGCAGTTAAAAAAAGTGGTTTCACAAATTGTTACCATTTTAACTTAAAAAATAAAGTACAATTTTTGTGTTACCATTATTTCCCTAAATTATTGTCATTCAAAAAATCGTCTATTTTATAATAGTACAATAAGAGGTAGGAAATAGACATGATACAATAAGACAATTAAAAATAAGACAAAAAAGATTATCTTAGACAACAAGAAGTTAAAAAAAAACCCAAGTGCGAGTCGGACTCACCCATGAAGGGTTCCGTAGCAGCGAGTAAGATATATGGAAGGTAAATTGCGGTTTACGGTTTAAAACGTATTAAAAAAAAACTACTCACTATATCTAGTTCAAACCAATTTTCGTTGTTAGTTTTCATGATTATGTACATGACATATTTTTTTAGTTTTATAATTCATTTATTATAGAAGTTAGAGGGGGGGACACAATTTTTGGGGAACTTTGGGAGCGTCTCTTGCGCAAAGTATTGTGTTTAGAAAAAGATGATGTTAAAAACCTCAACATCATTTTTAAGACCTATCCATAGATAACCCACACGTATAGGTTTGATGAAAAAAAAATTTTGAGTTTCAGTTTCAAGTATGGAGAGAAGACCCTGAAGACAGAGAGAGATTTTTTTTATTTTTTCCAATTTTTGTGTGAAAATCGTAATGCGGTTAACAAAATACATCTATTTACCAAGTTTCATTAGTATAGTTCTTATAGTTTCGGAGAAAATTGGCTGTGACATACGGACGGACGGACGGACAAAGGACGAATCTATAAGGGTACCGTTTTTTTCCCATTTGGCTACGGAACCCTAAAAATCCATTAATTCCTAGCCCCCTATCAATGTCCTCTAATGCCCAGTCGTACAGTAACAGTCTGGGGAAGTAAAAAGAAGGAATCAGCAATCTCAATTAAAAACTGCAGAGAAAGTAGCAAGCGAAAACCATCTAGAGAGAAAAGTTAAAGAACAAGCAGAATTCACTTATTTACTAAATTCCACAAACTCACGTTTCCACTCTCTCGATTCAATTTATAACTTCCATACTTCGACACAACTTCTATTCTAATTAGTAAATTCATATAAATATACATCCCACTTAAAATGCAGGAGGATACATCGATAAAACATATTTTTGTCTTGCTGTATGACATCTTACCTCCAAAAATCCCCCGGCATATTAACTTTTGTTTTCTTCTCTTTCTTCGTCCTCTGTTAAAGAATATTTATGTAAGTATATTAATAAATAATATAATATCAAACTTTGGTTCAATATGAGAATCTCCCTATATTGTATCGTCTATGTGCACGTTTTGTTTCGTCTTGGTTTTAGATGGTGCTTGGTGTAAAACTCAATTAAAATAAAATCTATAAAGATTTAAACTCTCACACCGGTCAATTACCTACCTTATTTATCCGCCTACGGCGACGCAAAAAGGAGGGTTATGATTTGACCTGTATGTATAATATGTAAATATCTATGAATGGTTGTTCATATGTTCCCTCATTACTTCTAAACTAGTTATCTTATTTGAACAAGGAGGTATCGTTAGTACAACCTGTGCGGATACAGAATGGGATCAGAAATGGCGGCGCATCTATTGGCTTCTCGCTCGCACACTATTTGCGACTATTCTCGCACCCCACGAGTGCAAATAGTGTGCGAGCGAGAAGTGAATAGATGCGCCGCCATTTCTGATCCCATTCTTTATCCGCACAGGTAGTAGCGTCTTGATTGTCTTCTGGTTATAGGCGACATGTCGTCACGTTAAATTGACTACAGCATCCACAATCTAGGGGACTTAGAGTAAGGAAGTAAAAAAAATGCTTGAGGATACCGTGTGGAGTATCAAATGAAAGAGCTTTTTTAGCACATTCCAATATGTAATTTTATTTACATAACTAAAAGTATGTTAAATAAAAATAAAGTTTAAAGACTAAAACCCGACAACTAAAAAAACACACTCTAAAAAGTACGAAACAAGAAAAAATCAATGTGGCATACGACCACGGCGATACATATATGCATAATAATTACAGCAGAGACAATTTTCTTGTTTCGTACTTATTTATACTTATTCGTACTTATTCGTATTAGTCCATTGCGAGTCGTCATAAATTAGTTAATTATAATTTGTTGTAGGCACGTTGGCCTTCTTTGGTCAACTGTACAATGTCCTGGCCGAGACTCTATACAATTTGGGACATTCACCGCATTTTTGCTTAACATGCAAATATTTTATTTAGCAATAAAGAAACTGTAGCGATGTGTGTGTGTGGATACATCCGCGCTCACATGCCTCTCGGAATTGAACGCGATGCGGTGCAAAGGCTAGCGTTCCCCGGACTCCAGACCGAGAGCTTTGGACGCAACCAGGAACTACACGCTAAGATGAGTTATGAGTCGGTGCCTCTCGGTATCCAACGAGATGTGGTGCAAAGGCTTCTCGGAAAGGAGTCTTTGCTAGTTATAGATATGATTCTGTGGTCATAGTACCACAACCAGATTATTAATAAAGAGGATGTCCCAAAACCGGCCAGCATATTGTGCAGTATTTCAAAATATCAAAACTAAATATAAAATTTGGCAAAAATACAAGAAATATTCTACGTTATAATACGTGGTACAAGTCTGAAAACAAATACTTCCAATCAAGTTTACAAAATGGCGTTAGAGAAAATGGCAAAACCCAGAAACTGTTAATGACAACCGCTGTGAATTGTTACTTTGACACAACTAATGCAAGGTCCTAGCCGAGCCTCCATAAAATTAGAGACATCACCCTTCATCGCATTTTGCATAAAATACGAGTGTTTTATTTAGCAATAAAGTAACTGTATGAGTGTGTGTGTGGACAATAGGCTCACATGCCTCTCGGAATTGAACGGAATGCGGTGCAAAGGCTTCTCGGAAAGGAGTCTTTCCTATACTCGAAACTGGAATTCAAGACGAAAAATGCTACTACAATGTTGCCACTGTAATAAAATGATCGTACAATAGTATATACCTATTTCTTATAACATATGCTGACGTAATTTATTTATTGGTATTTTTTATTCTATGATTTACAGAAGTAATTGTATTAACTTATTTTTACATGAATACAAGACGCTTTAAAAAACTTATTCATCCGTAATGTTTGGTAGAAAGGCTGGTATGACATTGAAAAATTTTACAGTGACGTATCTGTCGTAGATTTTTTTGGTCTTGAATTCCAGTTTCGGGTATAGTTATAGTACCCACAGCCAGAATAATAATAAAGAGGATGTCCCAAAACCGGCCAGCATATCGTGCAGAGTTTTAAAAAGTCGAGAAAAATACTCATTTAGGAAAAATACCAAAACAAACATTCTACGTATAATTAGGTGGTACAAGTCTGAAAACAAATAATTCCAATCTAGTTTACAGAATGGCGTCAGAGAAAAAGGCAAAAACCAGAAATTGTTTATGACAACCGCTGTGAATTGTCACTTTGACATAACTAATTCAAGGCCCTAGCCGAGCCTCCATACAATTTGGGACATCAACTTTCACCGCATTTTGTATAACATTTAGCAATAAAGTAACTGTATTAATGTGTGTGTGTGTGAACAATACATCCGCGCTCAAAGCAACTGCCGGGTCACTCCCAAGGCAGGCGTTTTAGCGAGATGAGGCTCTCATGCCTCTCGGAATTGAACGGGATGAGGTGCAAAGGCTTCTTGGAAAGAAGTCTTGGCTAGTTATAGTACCCACAGCCAGAATAATAATAAAGTGGATGTCCCAAAACCGGCCAGCATAATGTGCAGTATTTTAAAAAAATCGAGAAAAAATACTCATTTAGGAAATATACAAAAACAAACATTCTACATATAATTAGGTGGTACAAGTCTGAAAACAAATAATTCCAATCTAGTTTACAGAATGGCGTCAGAGAAAAAGGCAAAAACCAGAAATTGTTTATGACAACCGCTGTGAATTGTCACTTTGACAAAACTAATTCAAGGTCCTAGCCGAACTTCCTTACAATTTGGGACATCAACTTTCCCCGCATTTTGTATAACATACCAGTATTTTATTTAGCAATAAAGTAACTGTATTAGTGTGTGTGTCCTGCGTGAACAATACATCCGCGCTCAAAGCAACTGCCGGGTCATTTCCGAGGCGTCGTAGTGAGAGGCTCACATGCCTCTCGGAGATTCGAGAAAAAATACTCATTTAGGAAATATACAAAAACAAACATTCTACATATAATTAGGTGGTACAAGTCTGAAAACAAATAATTCCAATCTATTTACAGAATGGCGTCAGAGAAAAAGGCAAAAACCAGAAATTGTTTATGACAACCGCTGTGAATTGTCACTTTGACATAACTAATTCAAGGTCCTAGCCGAACCTCCATACAATTTGGGACATCAACTTTCACCGCATTTTGTATAACATACGAGTATTTTATTTAGCAATAAAGTAACTGTATTAGTGTGTGTGTGTGCGTGAACAATACATCCGCGCTCAAAGCAACTGCCGGGTCATTTCCGAGGCGTCGTAGTGAGAGGCTCACATGCCTCTCGGAATTGGACGGGATGCGGTGCACAGGCTAGCGCACCCCTAAAACTTGCACCTGAGTTTTTCTGTTAAGAACTTCTTCGTGTCAGTGTGGAGTCTGATAATTGGCGGTCTTGTACCCCCGTGCTCCGGAAAGCACGTTAAGCCGTTGGGCCTGCGCCCGATCTCTCTCAGGTCATGTAACACTGGTATTGGCGACTGGTTGCGGCGCGACCTCTTTAAGTGCCCTTTTTTACTTATTTATTTTTGATAATTGATTGTTTAAAAAGTGTCAGTGTCAAGTTTTGGTTGAGCCTTCTCTAACTGAATTCAGATTTCCTCATTGTGTTTTCCCTCATCGAGCTAATGGTAGAAATACGCACATTGATTTAAAAATTCCAGAGGTGTATGCTGTTGGTATGGACCAATATTTTGAACGTAATATTGTGTGTGTGTTTTTATTTATGTGAACGGAGGTAGACGAGCAGACGGATAACCTGATGGTAAGATATTGCCACTGCCTATGGACACCCGTAACATTAGTGGAGTTACCAGTGCGCTACCTACGTTTAAACCCCCGATTGAGCATCCGGTACACTCACTCAGGAAGAGAAACACATCACAATGCTGCTTCACGCCGATTTTCTGAGAGGCCGTCCGATCGAGTCGGACTATGCCGAAGCATGAATGGGCCGGCCGACAATGTTGTGTGCAAATAAAAACCTTACACCTTCATGTAAGCCCAGCGTGGACCGGCGCTCGCACCGAAATTAAAAGTGAACTTTACAGAGAACAACGGAATAGGTTTGACTTAAAACAATGTCCCTTCACCGGGCCCGTTGCATCTCATTTATGTTCCTGCTAGGGCTGACACTTCCCTGAACTGCTAAGTAATTACCGCGTATGTCCCAAGTGCAGTACCATAGTGTAAAGATTACTAGTGGTTTGAGGTACTCGCAATCAGCTATTTGACAGTATGAAATAAAAAAATTATTTCATACATAGTCATCCGCGTAGTTTATGGCTTAAAAAAGGTATTAACAATATAACACATAAATAGTATTGAATATTTTCACCAAAAAAAAAACAAAATGAAATTAATTTGTTTTGTGCTTAGAACCGCGTGACCATAAATGGTTTGGATTGGCTTTCTTACTGTGACGTCAGCCTTTTGTAAGCAAAACAAGTGACAGACTCGACGCTATTGTGTTCTATCTATGTTGAAAGTATTCGTAATAAATGAAAGTAAATATTATTTTTAGGGTTCCTAATTCATATACAACAATAAATATTATGGGAAGGTTTTTCAAAACAAGTCAAATAGCCTATTATGGTTATTATGGTTTATGGTACCCGTTGGCACATTTGGCAGTGACCCTGCCTCATACTCCATATATCGTGGAGAAACATTTGTGTGATAAACACTTATGTTTGCTCATTATCTGGATGTAATTGTGATATCTATTTAAATACAAATAAATAAAATTAAAAAAAAAACATTTCTTTCGGTCATCACCGATCTCGATCATCACCCATATCGAAATTGTTAATAAAAGTGACCTTTAAACTATGTTAGTAATGAATATCCTCCAACCGATTACGGCAACGGCGGCCAATTTTAACGATCAGTTACGTACGCGAGATATATTATATTGCACAAGTGTGTGCGCAAACACAAGTGCACTCTTTATTCCTTTACCCTCACATTCCGATGGGCCACCAGCGTGACACGACCGGAAAGGGATTGGGTGCAGGTCCAAGGTACCCCTCAAGACCGCCAACTTCCAGAGTCCAGGCTGATACTAAAAATTTGTTACCGAAAACTTAGGTCCAAATTTTGGCCCGATCCGGGGATCGAACCTGGTATGTACCTCTTGCGCAGCCGTCGCTTTATAGTACGACCACTAACCACTACGCCACCGTTAATAACACAAGTCAACAAGAAAACACAACCTGAATAAAAATATGATAAATATGAAGAGCTTAATATGCTGAATCTAGATCTGTTATCAGAATTTTCATATCACGTCAAGTTATTAAGTTACGGAAGGTCGAAAATCTGAAAAGTAGCATTTAGTGTTTTTTTTGGGATTTATTTAAATATGTATCAATTGGGATGTAGCAAAATTCAATAGATATTTTGAAAATAAAAACCCCAAATTATGAAATGCTTTTTAATTTATAATTTTACCTGATTTCCCTGCAACGCTACAGCCAATTAAGCTATCTTATGTTTTTTCCATTACAAGAATTAAGTGATGATTTGTATGCGCTATAAGTACACGGATGTTGATATGAATATTACTCAATATAGATTAAAGACTACAAAATAAATCTTATTGATATATATAATTGAGAAAATGAGCTTTACTGATATACCGAAAACATTTTTTTAAAGTGCTTGTACTTGTTTTGAAATTGCCAATGAAAAAGAATCTAAAACCAAATTTTGAGATATTTGACTCTCTATAAATCAAATACTAAACGAGGTATCAAAATTTTGAAAACAGATTCATAATCAGAGAGTGCAATTTAGTAAAATTATGGACCTCTGTTATTTGTTACGAAAAAAAGTTAAAATTTTGTTGACTAGTGTAATTATTCAAATATTAAATACAAAAAGGGACTATTTTACAAAATCCTCCGAGGCGTAGCCGTAGCCGAGGTAATAGCATTTCCGTTACTTTTGTGTGAAATATGATCTCTATTTTGTATTAGGTCAGTTTCCTCTTCTGCGTGAGACATGCTGTGTTTATTGAGATTGTGCTTCCTCTGGAGTAAAATTGATTCTGTGATATCATATATGATAATGATTACTGTAAATTTGGGCGCAAGTTGGTAAGCTAATCAGAGTATTTATTCATCGTATTTGTGTGCTCAAAAGGTTTTCCCACGCACTAGTCCACTAAATTTTTGACGCTCTGAAGGCAACGTTGGTCATGGTGCCAGGGTTCGCCTTTTTGAACCCATGACTCCTCCCCACTTAAGGGCGATGAGGGAAAACCGCTGGGGTTTAGTCGGTATACCTCTGGCCGGCTTCTTGTTAGGAGAAACCCCCGCCAGAGGAGAGCCGTCGCCCTTCTGCTCCCCAGCAGGAGGGTATGCATAAGTCATGCCGTCGTCGCCCTTCGGCGGCGACGTCGGCCTATTGCACTCCAGGCCGGTGGAATTCCCCAGCGACAACATAAAAGTAAAAAAGTAGGCAACATTAGGTTTACAAGGTCAACTCGGTAGAGGCGCTCGTCGAAGAGTTCTTTGTTTGTACTGGGGTGATTCATACTGTGACTATGCAGTTCAGTCATAGTTCACTCCTATTGTCTATGTGCCACTGATGGCTCATAATTTAGGGGGGCGTATTGGAACTGCCCTGGTTATCGGCTACGGAGACCAATCTCAATGATTTGGTAACTACGCAGGACATGCGCGATATTATGCACCAGTGCGTGCGCAAGCACAAGATCAAGATCATTCAGACGACCCGTTGGGATCAGTGGTCTCTGGTGCAAGTGCTTGAGGGTTCGATCCCCGCACTTTACAAACATTTGTGTGCATTAATATGTCTATTTGTATGGGTCTGGATGTTATCTATGTATTATAAGTATGTATTTTCAAAAGAAAAGTATTATTATGTATATATTTGTAATTTGTTGTTGTTGCTTCTAATATCCGTAACATGTGTGCTTGAGTTACCTATCTCGAAGTTAAGTCAATGTATGTGATGTTGTGAAATATTTATTATTCATTCTATAAATCCTTTTTAGGTACAAGAGCACCAATTATCCAAGTCACATCACATTGACAAAATGGCACCATGGTGTTTTCTCCTATAGTAGCGTACAAGTGGGCGCACTTTCCTATAGACACTAACTAGTCGGTGCAATGAAGAAATATTTGTGTACCGACCTATACGGTTCACGAAAGATGACCACAAACAGCCAGCGTAAACGCATGTAATCTCATGAAGAAAAGACTTAAGACAAAAAACATTTTCAATTAATTATAGAGTGTGTCTAGTTTCAGTCCTTATAATGTGTCAAATTGAGAATGAGCCATTTCTTCATGAGATTACATGCGTAGACGGTCGTCATTTTTGGTCATCTTTCGTGAATCGACATGTACATGATATTTTTTTTATTAAAATAGTCCTCTCTCTCAATCTCTCCAGCCTTTTTCGAGCCTCCCTTCAATTTACTCAGTAAACTAAGATTGTGGAATATGAATCATGTGCTGTACTTTATTACATAAATAAATAAATTCACTACAGTTGTCACGATCTTGTGCATTGTGGAACTATTTTATTTTATTATTTATTATAGGTACACGTCCAGATTACTGTCATACATGCATAATGTTCATAATTAAATATAGTGTGTTTCACGCGGTAGTTATTTTGATTTCGTCCTCCCAACACGTTTAGAGTCTCCTAGAGGACGTTTTTTATGTAATAGGTGGCAGACGAGCAAACGAATCACTTGATGGTAAGCGATTACCGCCACCTATAGACACCCGCGACACCAGTGAAGATTCAAGTGCGGTGCCAACCTTTAAACTTCTCCTAGATTGGGCTTCCGGCACCCTTACTCACGCAATGAAACATAGCACAGTGCTGCCTCACGCCGAATTTCTGTGAGGCCAGTCTCACTCCGGTCGAGCCGGCTCATTCATGCCGAAGCGTGGCTCTTCCACGGTTATGATCACGTGGGAGCTATAGTACCAGCCGCATGCTCCAAGGATCGCTCATGTATGATGTAGTAGTAAAAACGTCCATCGTACGCTTAGATTAAATAAAAAAAAGAAATAACAAATCTCATGGAATCATCACATCACAATCACATTCCACATAAGTAGAAGAAAAGCTTTAATTTCTTACAATATTTCTAAATTCATTAATGTTTTGTCACCAATTTGCAGAGCAAGATAGACATATACGACATCTAAAGTAACTGTATTAGTGTGTGTGTGAATATAGGTTAGTCTCTGTGTTCCAATTTCGTACAACTTTAAACTAATGTGTCATAGAGCTGTGAGTATGTGTGCATGTAGTTTTGTATCAAGCCCGTTATAGTTGTCTAATGAGCAGTTTTCCAGTAGGTATTTATAAATTTCCCAGTGATACGCTAGATGGCGCA
Source organism: Marasmia exigua (assembly GCA_019059595.1). Taxonomy (NCBI): domain Eukaryota; kingdom Metazoa; phylum Arthropoda; class Insecta; order Lepidoptera; family Crambidae; genus Marasmia; species Marasmia exigua. Next base: position 12,348,607 of record CM032477.1, on the reverse strand, counting down.
ATCAGTCCCTGTAAATGTTAGGTGTGGTATGATGTTTCATGTGGACCCTAATTTATGGGAAAATTGTTTTAGGTTTTTTACATTAAATATCTTAATACTTCGCAGTTAATTTGTATTTAATATGGCAGGACCGTAAATGTCATGATGATGGTTGGTTTATCAAATATTTCCTATCTATCATAGACAAAAAAGGAACTTTTAATTGATAGTGAGAGTAGCGTCATCTGGTGTTGTTTTTAAAACCACCCGAAAATACCTACTGGAAACCTGCTCATTGAAATGATGTACTGTATCTTCTCCACACGGCCGTGTGGTCCCCGGCAGAGTAGAATAGGCCACCCTCACCCTTACCGAGGTGGCGTAAAAGGCGACTAAGGTAAAGCTTCTGGCATGATCATCAGCACCGAGAGAAGGAAAACTCTGCATTTATATCAAAACCCTCGCCAACCCGTCTGCCAAGCGTGGTGAGTATGGCAATTAACCCTCATGTGATTGAGGGAGACCTATGCCCCAGCAGTGGGGACTTAAATGGGCTGACGATGACGATGATGCGGAAAGAAAAAGAAGATTTTAAAATCTTTATTGAAAACAAGCAGTAAAGTTACACGTTGGGTTACCATCATGATTTTACCTATTAAATTTACTTTTTATTAATTTACTCTTACGTACATAATGCATGTGTGCGTGATGCGCATCACAAGCATTGAAAATGGGCTGACGACGATGACGATCTTCTACTATTTTATATTAATCTAAGGTCGTACGTCATAAGTTGAAGGTGATTTGGCTCGTCTGCCTAAAGCGTTGAGTTTTCCCCAGCCCTAGTCCTGCCTGACGGGTTGAGCGCTAGTTTCCCCAACTACACAAGCTTTAGTGTTTGTTTTAGCTCCAGTTTTGTTACACAAATATTTGCGACGCAGCAGCACTGAGTTCCTGATGATGAGCATAATATCTAAAAGTTAGTTAAATTTTGGACGAATGCCATATTGTCAGTTAGGGCGGAGTTTGCATGTACTTACTCTTTGAACGAGATTGAGTTTATTTTACGTTCGTTAGGTAATTAGATATTGCAGTTGTAAAGCATTTACCTATTGTCTTTAGTAGCAAACCCTGTATACGGCCGTACATCCCATAATCAAACTTGAACCCTCTTATTCCAAAATGTGGTTTAAGATAATTAGTGGGATTAGTACTAAAAATAATTGAAGAATTATAAATAAACATTATTACAAAACTAAATTTAACGTTAGTTAGTATATTAACTATACTACTAATGTTAAACCATCAGAACCCCTAGTTTAAAATGAGTACTAAAAAGATAACCTCAAAATATCGATACAGTGACAATAACATTTTATCCATGTGACAGTTCGCTCCGATTTACGGTAAGTTATTTATAAAAAAGTAGTCTACCTATTTTTTTTGGATTAAATCCAGAAAAAAATAGAAGCAGTTCCTAATTTTATTACTTAGACATCTTAATTGTTATAATTATAGTTGATTGTTGCCTAAAAACTTTCAAAAATATTTTTTACTTCACTCAACCAAACAAGGTTGTGTAAAACGAAACGTCACTGAACGAATGATTGAATGAATCGATCAATTTTGACACTATCCTGCGGTACTGAGTGGTCTATGGTTAGTCGAGGTTTGTAATAAAAAATGAAGACCTAATGTTATTCCGTAACAATCATGAACTTGTTAGTTTGGGATTAAAGTCAGTATCAGAGTAGTTTTTTGTAATAAGAGGGAAAGAGTATTAAGGCTATCATAGTCAATTTAAATTTAACATAACCATAACAATATTATTTTAGAGAAACAGGATATAGCAGGAAGAGTATTATGAATTAAATTTATGACAGTTAAGTTTTTTTTTATGTGATTATGTGGCAGACGAGCAGACAGATCACCTGATGGTACGCGTTGCCGCCCATAGACACTCGCGACACCAGTGGAGTAACAAGTGCGGTCCCAACCTTTAAAGCATACTTTCTTCCGGATTGGGCCTCCGGTCCCCTCGCGGTTACGCCGGTTGTTCAAAACAGTAAGTGGGTTTAAAGGGAAGGGATAGCGATGGTAGCTCAGTGGTTCGGAACACGCCTTCTATACGGGGGGTTCGGGTTCAAATCACCTCTGGATACTTTTGAAATCTATGTACGTATCTCTACCATTAGCTCGGCGGCGAGGGAAAACATCGTGAGGAAACCTACACGTTTTGGATAGTTTCTGAAACGTGTAACCATGACTCAGTTGGTCTGGTTCCCCTGTTAAAGTTCAGACGGCAGTCGCTTTATTGCAATTACCAGACTCCCCAAATCAAGAATCATGGTCTTAGCCTACCCCGGGCTCCAGAGTGACAGCTTTGGACGCAACTGGGAATAACACGCTAAGATGAGGAGGAATGGGTTTAAAGGGAAGTTGTTATAATATTTAAAGCAATGTCTATACATATAAGGATTTAAGGTTGGTATTACTGATTCGGTTTCAAATTGTCATGTTGGTAATACATATAAACTTTTGTCTATGTTTTCTTGTTCGGTCAAAAATACTTGTAACGGTGTGTCAGTACTAGGAGAATAAAACGGCTTGTTAATTATAAACTTTTTCATTTACTCAGAAATAACTTGAGGTTATGGGCCCAGGCACATAATCCTACATCGCGAGTTAACTATTTTCAAGGAAAAGTCAGACGTTAGCAGTTACTCTGGTGGAAAAGAAAGTGAGGTTAAGTCTCACGGCAGCGTGGGAACTACGGCGTCAAACCTAGTCAGCGGAAAGAAAACTTGTTCTCAAAAACTTCGAGTTGTGGGTGAACAAGGCAGGAATATGGAGAGTAACAGTGTGAACGTGATCAAGCTGGAAGGTTGTAGAAACTGGAATGTTTGGAAATTTCAAACTATGGTGTTATTGAGGGGACAAGGTTTGCTGGATGTTGTGGAGGGAAAATGTGTAAAACCTGAAGCGGCTGTTGAAATAACCATTTGGGAAGGAAAAGATGCTAAGGCTCAAACGCTGTTGGTTACACGGATGGCTGAAGAGGCTATGCTACACATCATCACATGCACGAGTTCTGCTGAAATGTGGCGCAAACTTCAGAGCGTATACGAACAGAAAACGGAGACTAGTATACACATGATACAACAAAGATTCTTTCAGTACAAATACGAAAAGGGCAGTGATATGTCAGTCTTCTTATCCAAGATTCAAGAGATGCGTAATAATTTAAAACAAATGGGCGAAGATATCTCCGATAAATTTGTTATCACGAAGGTGTTGATGTCGTTGCCTGACGAATATAAACATTTTGTGTCGGCGTGGGAGTCGGCGCCTGATAATAAGCAAACTTTAGATAATTTGGTGGCTCGCTTACTGATTGAAGAAGAAAGGATGAAAGGCAAGTTAGATGAGTCTCAGCAAACGTCATCTGCGTTCGTGGCGAAAAATAAAGGACAAATAAAGTGTTATAAATGTGGCAGAACAGGACATTTTCAAAGTGATTGTAGAAGTAATAAAACTGGCAGTGCTGATAACGCAAATAATAACTGTTACTATTGTGGAAAGCCCGGTCATTTTAAAGCGCAGTGCAGGTTTAGGAAACAAAAAGTGAATAAAACGAAGAGCAATGCATTCGTAGTGTCTACTTCGGGTAATGAACAACATACATCAAAATGGCTAGTGGACTCTGGTGCTAGTGAGCATATGTGCAGAAGCCGCGCATTGTTTACATCGTTTACAAGATCAAAAGAACAATCAGTGATCGTCGGTAACGGTGCAACAATTAGTGTCCTTGGCTGCGGACAGGTGGCGGTACAAGTTTCCAACGGAACCGAATGGATTGATACAGTCATAGACAACGTTCTGTACGTTCCTGACTTGAATAATAATCTGTTCTCTGTCATTCGCGCCACAGACAAAGATTACACCATAGTGACAGATGACAGATTTTGCAAATTTTTTAGAGAAAACCAAATTTGCGCCATTGCGGAGAGAATCGGTGATTCATATTATTTAGAAATGCGGTATAAATACAATGAATACGAAACTGCAAGCACTGCAACAGTATTACAAAGTGATTTAAACGATTGGCATAGAAAACTAGCGCATCAAAACTTTACGTACGTAAAAGATATCCTTCAGAAACACAATGTTGATGTCAAACAAACCACTAAACCTGAGTGTGAAAGCTGTTTAGTTGGGAAGATCCATCGTTTGCCATTCAGTAAAAGTGAGAACGTTACTACAAGTACTTGTGATCTAATCCATGCTGATACGTGTGGTCCCATGGAGGAAGTTTCTGTTGGCGGGTCAAGATATTTTGTCATACTAAAAGACGACTATTCCAACTATAGGACTGTGTTCTTTGTCAAAACAAAAGATGAAATCAAACATTGTATCGAAGACTTTGTCAATAAAGCGGAGAACATGACAGGGAATAAAGTGAAGGTATTGAGATCTGACAATGGTACTGAGTTTGTGAACAAGGAAGTGAAAAGCTTGTTTTCGAAACGTGGGATAACTCACCAAACATCAGTACCCTACACGCCAGAACAAAATGGAAAGGCAGAACGAGAAATCAGAACATTAGTAGAAGCTGCACGCACAATGCTACATGAACAAAGCCTTCCAAAGAAATTGTGGGCAGAAGCAATAAATACCGCAGTATTTGTCTTGAACAGAACGGGAAAAAGTCATGAAAATGGAAGATCTCCTTTTGAAGTATGGACAAATAAGAAGTTCAACATTCACCAGTTAAAAGTCTTCGGCTCTGAGGTCTACGTTCATATTCCACAGGAATACAGAAAGAAATGGGATAAGAAAGGTAACAAAGGGTTAATGGTGGGTTATGATGATAATGTGAAGGGATATCGCATTTACTTCCCTAAAACGAATGTGGTAGAGGTGAAGAGAGATGTTGTGTTCCTAAATGAAAAAGGCAAAAAGGAGAAACTTGCTGTGAAGGAAGGTGAAGAAAAGGAGTCTGCAATATCAGTAATCCTCAAAGAAGATAACAACCCTGGGATTGAGTCTAATCCTGTGAATGAAGTACTTAACACAGACGAAACATTAGAAGCAACCCACACCAGTAGTTCAGGAGATGACTCAGAGAATGAATGTGACAGTGAGTACTTACCATGCAGTGACGAGGAGCAAGCAATAGAAGAAAGCGGTTCATCTATACAGGGCAGGAGCAAGCGTGCTAGAAAGCAAACATCCTTCTATAAGTGCAATAATGTGAGGTTAGGTGAAAGTGAGTGCGAACCTCTTACATACACTGAGGCTATGAACAGAAGTGATGCGTGTAAGTGGAGTGAAGCAATTGCTGCAGAACTAAAGACACTACAGGACAATGATACTTGGGACATCTGTGATGCACCAAAAGATGTGAAAGTTATTAGCAGTAAGTGGGTATTTAAAATTAAAAATGTAAATAATAATGTACAATATAAAGCTAGGCTTGTTGCCCGAGGGTTTGAACAACAGGATTCATTTGATTGGTGTGATATTTATGCTCCCGTTGCCAAGTTATCCACATTCAGATTATTTGTTGCTGTAGCCACTAAATTAAATGTGTCCATCTATCAAATGGATGTAACAGGGGCCTTCTTATATGGGGACATAAAAGAAGATGTATATATACGTTTACCTAAAGGTGCCTATACTACAAATAATAATATAGTAAATTAAAGAAGTCCTTGTATGGGTTAAAGCGCTCCCCTAAGTGTTGGAATGAAAAATTTAATACAGTAATAATTAATGAAGGATTCGTTCGATCAAAGTGTGACTCATGTCTGTATACAAAAACGAATGGCACAGATAAAATGTATGTTTTGATTTATGTAGACGATTTACTAATTTTTGGGACAAATGAACAAAATATTAAAGAATTAAAGAGTGTGTTAAATTATGAATTTAAAATGAAGGATCTAGGGTTCATTTCAGAATTTTTGGGTATAAATGTTAAACAAAATTTGCAAAATGGCACAACTATATTGTCACAGAAAAACTATCTTGTAAATGTAATCAAGAGATTCAATATGGAAAATTGTAAGCCTATGTTGACTCCCATGGACCTTAATTTTAATAGTAAAATACTTGAGTCTGATGTGATATGTGATAAAAACTTAGAGCAAACTTGTAGACAAATAATAGGCTGTCTTATGTACGCTGTTTCAGGCACCAGGCCTGATCTTTGTTTTGCCATTTCAATGTTGAGCAGATTCCAGTCATCTGCTAACAGTGCATTATTGAGTGCACTAAAAAGGGTATTGCGCTATGTGAAGCATACCATTGACTACAATTTAGTATACAAATGTGATGATACAATGCTGCAGGGATTCTGTGATGCTGATTGGGCGGGTGATCTAAGAGATAGAAAGTCTACATCAGGATACTTGTTCACCTTTGCAAATTGCTTAATTGTGTGGTGTTCTAAAAAGCAAGTATCTGTAAGTTTGTCTTCAACAGAATCTGAATATATATCTATGAGCATGGCTGCGAGTGAAGCATGTTGGCTGATAAATTTGTTACAAGATTTTGAATTTAATAATATTTGTCCAGTAAATTTGTTTTGTGATAATAATTCTGCTATATTAAGTGCAAGCACTGAGTCACTGAAACGCTTGAAACATGTAGATATCAGATACCATTTTGTAAAAGATTTAATTAAAGATAATAAGATTAATGTTAGGTACATATGTACTTCCCAACAACCAGCTGATATGTTGACTAAATCTCTAAGCAAAGAATTAATTGTTAAATATCTGAAAGAATGTGGAATAGGTAATATAAATTAAAGCTTATGTACTTGTTGGTTGTTAATGAACCTTTGTTTTCAGTTTGACTAAAGTAGGTATTAAATGTTCAGTACATATAGTATGATTAAATCAAAATCAAATAATTCTTTGTTTGCATAGGCTTGTACACAGCACTTACAAATCGTCATACATTTGAATGACTTAAAACTATTTATAAGTACTTATGTATAATTTACATGTTAATACATAAATATGTTGATACATAAAATATACTAAAGAAATAAATAAACATAATGCGATTCTACCACCGGCTCGGAAAGTTGTTTCTGATCGAGGATATATAGGTATGTTATGTATGGTAGATGTATGACATTGAGGAGGGGTGTTATAATATTTAAAGCAATGTCTATACATATAAGGATTTAAGGTTGGTATTACTGATTCGGTTTCAAATTGTCATGTTGGTAATACATATAAACTTTTGTCTATGTTTTCTTGTTCGGTGAAAAATACTTGTAACGGTGTGTCAGTACTAGGAGAATAAAACGGCTTGTTAATTATAAACTTTTTCATTTACTCAGAAATAACTTGAGAAGTGACTGTTACACTCGAGCCTCGTGGCTGTCAGTTTCATATTTCATTTATAATGAATGATTAAAAATAAAATTTAATAACTAAAACCCGACTACCAAAAAACACGATCTAAAAAGTACAAAACAAGAAAATTGTCTCTGCTGAAATTATTATGCCGTATCGCCGTGGTCGTATGCCACATTGATTTTTTTAAATTATTATAATGAATGTGTTTTGCTACAGTAGGTGGCATACGACTACGGCGATACGGCATAATCATTTCAGCAGAGACCATTTTCTTGTTTTGTACTTTATAGATCGTGTTTTTGGGTAGTCGGGTTTTAATTTTTAAACTTTATTTTCATGTAAAAATTTTTTAGTTATGTAAATATAATTACATATTTGAAATGTGCTAAAAAGCTCTTTCATTTGTTACCCCACACGGTACCGTCAAGCAATTTTTTTTGTTTAGTTCCTTACTCTAAGTCCCCTAGAGGGCGCTGTAATAAATTTAACGTGACGTCATGTTGCCTATAATCAGAATACAACCAAGACGCTACTAACGACACCTCATTTGTTCAAATATGTTAACTAGTTTAGAAGTTACGTGGAAACAGATGAACATACATACATACATAGCCTGTCAAAATCATAACCCTCCTTTTGCTTTGCCGTAGTCGGGTAAAAATACTCAACCGCCTCCTGCGAGTCTTTGCTTGTAAGTAGGTGTTACACTAGACTCCACCCTAGCCTTGCAGCAGATGGTAATTAACTCACGCATCTTACTATTTTACGGACATAGACATGAAACATGAGCGAAATAAGTCCTCACTCAAAACATTAGTCCTAATTGAAGCGCGAAAGCGCAGCGAACCGTGAGGAGCGAACAGAACGCGAGCGAACACAATACTCCGAGTGAGTGAGTGAATGGAGTAAGACTCAAAGAATGAAAGAATGACGACGCGACGCGCGCGCCGGCCCGGAACAACGAACAATCGCCAAGGGGCACACAAAGCGAAAGCTAAAAGATGTGATGTGATCCTTTAAAGAGATGGACCACTTTATGCCTTTTAGGGAGAATATGACTAGATATAATGTATTTGTATTTAACAATATTATACTCTTTATTTGTATCTTTTCTGTGAAGTGCATGTAATGCATTTTCTCTCTGATTGTTATTCGTGAAAACTGCCTAAGGTACTGTTCTGGTTTTCCATTAAGAAATAAATAAATAATCTGCTGCACAGTATACTAAGAGCATTTAGGGAAAGCGTTTATACTTTTTCTACTGATGAAACCGTCGAAGAGCCACTCTTCGGCATGAATGGGTCTGCTAGACCGGAAAGATACCACGGCCTCACAGAAAACCGGCGTAAAGCAGCGCTGCGCCGTGTTCCGCTGCGTGGGTGAGGGTACCGGAGGCCTAATCCGGGGGAAAGGGGGATTCAAAGGTTCGCAGCGCACTTGAGACATGAGCGGCGGCAATCGCTTACCATCAGGTAATCCGTCTGCTCTTCTGCCACCTATCACATAAAAAAAAATCAAGAAACTATATGGTTTTCTTTCCAAAGTTTTTAATCATAATATGGAGCATATCTACCTACTACACGTGCTCAAATTCGCCTCAAAGAGGGACATTTATTTTAAAAGTACCGATAGTGCACTTGTCACCACTGTTGTAACGCTTGTCCGTATGCGCGACGGCCAGAACTCACACATTAATGACCGTGAGCTTGTCTGCCCCAAATCAACTAACTAACTAGGTTGGCGCAGCGACCCATATTGAGTCTTGGCATCCGATAATAAGGGCCTCCATCTCGGTCGGTCGTGCGCCACTTCCCATATTACGAAAAAAAATTACCCGGACTCCATCATCATTATAAAAATTAGAGATGCGCCGAATATTCGGTTCGTATTCGGCATAAATTCCAATATTCGTATTCGGCCGAATCATTCGGTATTATGGCCAAATAATTCGGTTTGAGTATTTTCATTTTCTTTGCTACATGACTTCGAATAGATCTAGAAGACGAAAGTTATTCTGTATTATTTATGTTTTATATGTAGAACTTAAAGAAAAAAATGTGTTGAATAAAGCTAATAAAATGCAGCAAATAGACTTCAAATCATCTTTTATTTTGAATCCTTTGGTCAGCATATTTATTTCTTAGCTGTCTATTAGTTAGTAGGTATATTCATCATTTATTTGAAACCACATTTATCTACCTACTTTTAACCCACTCTTTGTAAAAAAAAGGGATTGAATTTAAATACTGTCAATATTTCTTATTATTATTATTTAACCTAACTCATCATGATCAGCGTATTCGTTTCCATTATCGTTCCCATAATGTCACTTTCGCCAATTAACGGGAAATATATCGTAAGAAAAAATAACGTATGATGTAGCGTACATTGTTGGAGCCTGTTAGCGCGAAAAATTTAATGAAATTGTGAACCGAATAATTCGGCCGAATATTCGGTTGGGTATTTGGTGAGTAGTTTCACTCATTCAGCGCATCACTGACAAAAATCGCAAATGCAACCCCATAAGCGAATTGTTGAAACTCACGTGCGCGCGGAATCAAAATACCGCTGCCATTACTCGCACTTGTAGTTGGGAGAGCATGATACTCTAATTAATTATGTTGCAACCACACCCGCAGCTCTCCACGATATGCTGTGTTCAACGGTACGGTTTAATTTCAGTTTCTATATTAATTATAATTTATATGTGTACCTAGGCCATAAACTGGGTAGCGATAAGCTGGTGGATGGTGGAAGTGGGAACAGAATTGTAAACCGCCTGATTTGTGAAGTAGTTTCTAAATCATGAACTCGCGTATACAGAATGACTTTTATTATTCTAGTAAGTGTACAATACGAAATAGCGCCACAGTAGGTAAAGATTATAGTTTGCCTATTATTTACCTACTGACTTTTTATGTTTTAATGATGGTTGAAATTCCTGGCCGTAGGACTAAAACACTCCGCGTGGGTTGATGCAATGCAAAGGATTTAAATAAGTTGTTAGTGAACCAATTTGCCGTGTGGTCCCTGGCAGAGTAGAATAGGCCACCCTCACTCTTTCCGAGGTGTCGTAAAAGGCGACTAAGGTAAAGCTGCTGGCATGATCATCAGCCAGAGAAGGAAAACTCTGCATTTATATCAAAACCCTCGCCAACCCGTCTGCCCAGCGTGGTGAGTATGGCAATTACCCCTCATGTGATTGAGGGAGGCCCGTGCCCCAGCAGTGGGGACTTAAATGGGCTGATGATGATGATGATGATGATGAACCAATTTGATGTTTATTTGTGCAGTGAACTGCTGCGAAGTGATCCTGATAATAAGAATCGTTGAATTGTATCGTTTTTAACACTGCTATTGTGTGTCAAGTGAGTTGTCACGTGACAACTTGCTTGGACCTAAATAGACTCATTGTGTTTAGACTGACGTTGGCAGAATCCGTAAGTCAATAAAACGCAAAACACCGACGTTTTATTGAGTGACTTTGACTTTGACTGACTTCGACTTTGTTTACTTATTCTCAAAAAGCTACTTGACATTAGCAAGATATCTTCGGGTAGAGCCAGAAAAAAAAAGGAGGAAAAAGTCGTGGCTACGAAATATAAGGAAGTGGACAGACATTGTATCTGTGGAACGGTTGCAGCAATGAACAGAGAGGATTTTGGGAAGGTGACGGTCATCATCCAGAACTGAAGAGACACCCAAAGAAAAAAGAAGAAGAAGGTAAATATAATTAGCGTGGTCGGAGGCGGTGAATAAAAAAATATTTGAGGTATGAACCTCGTTTAAATATTAAGGTTGAGAGAGATGTAAGAGATGTATTGTGGGATGGGGTTTCGAATAAAGCCAGGGATTTGTAATTAAGTATTCTATATTAATAAGCGTCGTCTTCCACGTCTTTACATCGTCCGCCATTCGTCGCCTCTCTTATCTCCCTCTCTCTCTTTCGCACGTCATTCTAATTCAAACATCGAACTCATACACGTTCCTTGGCATGCATCTACCGATCGCCATTCCTACAGAGAAAATAAAATAAATGTATTACTATGCATGTACGTACACACACACATTCACACACACTCTCTCTTTTTTTTTCATACACACACTCACACACATTCACAACACACGCACAAACAACATACACACTTTACATGATCTCCCATTTATGGTGACACACACTTTGGATTTACAGTAGAACCTCGATTAACCGGACTAATTGTTGTCATTAGGCGTCCAGATAATAGAAAAACCGGATAATCGAATGTATGAAGAAAAGTTTTTTGCATATGCATATCTCGTATGTGTTTGTTAAAAGCAACAAGTATATATCAAAGAAAATCAATATTTTTTAAGAAATGGATCTATCATTTCGTACTATTTATTGATTTACAATAATGTCTGGTCATTCATTTGGTAATCATAAAATAAAAAGTTTAATTTGGATAAAAATATTTGGTAAGTGTCGTTTGACGTAAGCCACTTTTTCTATTCAGTGCTGCTATATCACGAATTCGTTTCAGGTTTGAAAAATAAACAGAAAGTGAAAGTCACTGTAGATATCACTTGTAGGTTTCACTTTCTGTTCGTTTTTCAAACTATTTAAGAGCTGTTTCCAGGGCATGAAGTGCTTCATCATGAAATGGTTCTGCATAGTTCTCCACATCTAGACCTTCAGTTTCATCCTCTTCCGATTCCTGCTGTTCTACATGTTTAACGTTAGCTCATCATGGTGGCAGTTCCGACACGTTCATGTTAGAATAAATTCGTAGCTGTTGGCAGTCCGGATAATCGCGAATTCGTAAAACTGAGGGCCGGATAATCGAGGTTCTACTGTATTTAACTTCAACTTTTATGTTTGCCGAATAAAATAAAATGTAATCCATTAAATGTAAAACCATTATTGGTTGTAGATTTAATTAACTAAGTTTGTATGTAACTAGCACTAAGAGCTTTGGTTTTTGTAATAAAAAAAAAAGAAAATCAGCTACTCTTTAATATATGACTGCTTCGGTGGCGCAATGATTAATGGGTCGCACTTTAAAGAGACGGTTTCGCTTGGGGTCCCGGTTTCGATCCCCGGATCGGGCCAAAATTTGTACCTGATTTTTTCTGTAAATAAATTCTCAGTGTTAGCCCGGAGTCTGGAAGTTGGCTGTCTTGTACCCCCGTGCCTCAGCAAGCACGTTAAGCCGTTGGTCCTGCGCCTAATCCTTCTTCGGTCGTGTTCCATCGAAATAAGAGGGTACGGGAATAGAGAGTGCACTTGTGTCTGCGCTAATACTTGTGCACTATAATATATTCTGCGTCGATCGATGGCTGATCGCTGAGATTGGCCGCCATGACCGAAATATCGGTTTGGAGGACATTATTATTATTATTAATATACAAGTATTCAGTAAGATAATATGTGATACTAGTTGCGACAGTGGCTTTCATCATCTAATACTCGAAGTTATATACTATTAAATCATCAATATATTTTTATTTGGTGCAAGTCTGAGCATATGATATGAAGGACCGCATCAGAAATGATGTAATCCAGCAGAGAACCAGAGGCACCGACATAGCCCACCGAATTAGCAAACTGAAGTGGCAGTGGGCTGGTCACATTAGCCGCAGAACTGATAGCCGTTGGAGCCGTTAAGTCCTTGAGTGGAGACCGCCAGTCGGTAAGCGTATCTACTGTTAGACGCCTTGCGCTGGGATGGAGACAAGATGGGATGATGACATTAGAAGGCTGGCTAGTGTGAGCTGGATGAGAATGGCCGAAAATCGGGAGCAGTGGCGTGCATTAAGGGAGACCTATGTCCAGCAGTGGACGAGTGTGGGTTGCTGAAGATGATGATGGATGAGTATATTTATACCTTTAGACGGCAAAGTGTTTGAATATCTCAATAATATTTATAATACTTTCAGAATCACTGGCTCGCTATACCATCGCTTACCATCAGGTGATTCATCTGCTCGTCTGCCACCTATCACATAAAAAAATGTACTATAAATTGTATAGTGTTAATATTTTTTAAAACATTGACCTGATTCCGTACGGAATACCATAAGCCCTTATACTACGGAAATCAGATAGTTGAATAACAAATATAACATTGAATACATTATAATTTACACCCAGTCACTAAACCACCACAACCGGTCATCATACAAATCATCGCTAATCTAACTAACTTTTACAGGACAAGCTATTTACAGTTCAAACTTACCTATGATTGAGGGAATGAAGTCGTTTAAGTCCAAAATGTCAGATACGTCAGTCAGATTAGCGACGAAATGTTTGTCCGGGGCGGCATTACCAAACATGTCATCGGGCCAGTCATAGTGCTTAACATAAGCTACTTATTACAGAATCGGGTTAATAGGTATATGAGATTTTTATGTATTAAGGTGACGGATAGGGCACACTAACGACGCCAATCGATTTTAATTTTTAGCTACTAAACCGGATCTATTTTAAACAATGCAGGGGTTACAACCTCTCGACAAAAACTTATACTATTTATTAAATAACAATGCACAAATGTTGGGTCCATTATTGTACGCGAAAAATTGATTCACGCCAAAAGCGGCCACTTTTAGCGGTAATCCAAAATTCGAGTGCAAAAGTAGACCCATCGGTTTAGTAGCTAAAAATTAAAATCGATTGGCGTCGCTAGTGTGCCCTACCCCTCACCTTGATCTCATATGTATGCACAACATAAATACGATTTATGTATCTTCTTCGCAACATTCATTGCTCCTTATACGTTACTCAGATCTCTTCAAAGTATGATTTTTTTGTGACAGGTGCAGACGTGACTTATAAGCTGATGCTAAGTGATTGCCGTCGCCCTTCGACACCCAACACCAGTAAATACATATAAATATAATATAAACGATACGACATTGAGATCTTCAAGAAACGAGCCTATAACTTCCTAGAAGACCGGCAACGCATCTCCACTCCCTCTGGTGTGGCTGATGTCCATGAGCGGCGGTGATCAATTACCATCAGGTGACTCGCTTGCTCGTTTGCCTCCCTTTCTCATAAAAAACACATACACTGATCTGACCCCGAGATAGGTAGCTTAAGCACCTATGCTACGAATATTCTAACCAACAGCGGAATCACAAATATATACATATAATACTTTTCTTTTGTAAATATATACTTATAATAGAAATAATATAAATATATAATATAATAGAATACATAGAAAACTTATACGTAATTACAATAATTTAATATTCACATTTTTTTTAAAATTAATTTCATAACATTTAATTTATCGAATTCTATTTAAAAAAAAAAAATTATCATAAATAGATTAGAACAGAATTCAATTTATTATAAGTTCTTTTTTGTACCCAACTACAGTTTTACTAATGTATACTAAAGAGAGGGGTCTCTTCTAATACTGGTTTGCCAAACTTAAAAGAAGAGGCCCACACAATGCAACAACTACCTGTAGTTAACAATAAAGTTATTTTCATTTTTTTTTTTATTTTTGATTTTGATAGAAAACTTCTAATACAAACAGACATGTTCATGCACACAATGTACAGTACATGTGCGAGTATCGCACCCGCAACCCTTGCACCAGAGGCAGCGTTCACTTCAACTGGTCCAAACGTGTCATCACACTAGTAGAGTCAAAATCACGCTGCCAACCTTTACACCCACGCAGCGAAACACAGCACATTCACGCCGGTTTTCTGTGATGCCGTGATTCACGAAATATGACCACAAATGGCCACAATATGCAATCTTATCTTATGAAGTAATCTTATGAAGACTTAAGACAAAAACATTTTCAATTTAACATATGTGTTTAGACGACCCGTTTGGAACAGTAATAGGGAACGCTGCCTTTGGTCCAAGGGTTGCGGGTTCGATCCCCGCACACTACAAACATTAGTGTGTATTAACATGTCTGTTTGTATTGGTCTGGGTGTTTGTATGTATTATAAGTAGTATTTACAAAAGAAAAATATTATGCTGTTGATTCTGATATCCGTAACACAGGTGCTTGAGCTACTTATCTCGGAGTCAGATCAATGTATGTGATGTTGTGAAATATTTATTTATTTATTTAGTCTAAGCCCTTATAATGTGTCAAATTGAGAATAAGCCATTTCTTCATGAGATAAACATAGGTAGACGGTCGTCATTTGTGGTCATCTTTCGTGAATAGACCTGTACCACTCGGATCGAGCCGGCCCATGAATCATGCCAAAGCGATGCTCTCCTACGATTTTACCAAAATAACATATTGAACAAAATCCTCATCGAACTTATTCAAGTTCCATCGTATTTCCTTCATAGAAGATTAATATCTCGATTCTCTATCTTGCCGAGTATTCAATATCTCTCTCCCTGCAAATACCTGCCAATATGGAGCCAATAAAAATACTGGCCTTTTGACATGTCGCTCGAACGAGCGCATTGGAGCATTCGCAGCGAACTAGTGGCCTGAAAACTGAAGTCACTAGAGACGCGGATAGAGCTGCCTTGGCCCTGAGCCTACTGAACTGGGACAGGCAATATTTAGTGCCGAAATAATGCCTCTTTACATATTGCTCGAACGAGCACAAATATATTAAACTTAATATTTTTTGTTGCTTACCTACTTAGCCTGGGTATATAGGACATATAGGCTATGATTACCTAGTTTTATTATATCTGTGCCACAATTTATTTTGATATTTTTTTATTTTTTTTTATATGAGAGGTGGCAGACGAGCAGACGGATTACCTGATGGTAAGCAATTCCGCTGCCCATGGACACCCGCAACACCAGTGGAGTCACAAGTGCGCCCCCTTGGGCCTCCGGTAGCCTCACTCACACGGCGAAACACAGCGCAAGCGCTGCTTCACGCCGGTCTTCTGTGAGGCAGTGGTATCACTCCGGTCGAGCCGGCCCATTCATGCCTAAGCGTGGCTCTCCCACATTTTTCTGCGGCAAACCTAAATTCATCCGTGTGAAGCTGCGGGCATAAAAATATAAAAAAAATAGTGCTGTCCCTGTACCTATTGTGCTGTAGTTTAATTCAGTGTAGTGATTAAGCCTATTCCTATCATAGTAGCAAAAACTTAATTTCTACGATTGTGGCCTCCTATAGGTCATATCAAAACAAATTAAGTTATACGAGAATATACCTGTCGCATCCAAACAAAGGAGAAACACAGAATTTGAGAAAGGGAGGGGAACTCCGATTCGGTCGTACCGTCCGCTTTGCGCTAAGCTCCCTGTGCTTAGCATTTGGGACAGTAAGTTTGATACTTTTTAGTGCTGTCCCGGTTTAGAACTCATACGGACATCACTGGCGGTAACAATCCTTTTGGCAGGCCGGTCCCAAAGGCAGCGCAGCGCTTTGTGAGTGTTCCGCTTGCTTATGATATTTCATAGCGGAGTCGAACTTTTGTGCGCAGCCTCCAAGCAGTGTTGATTGAATTACCCCAGCCTCTTTCGGCGGATGTTTGCTAATTAAGGATCATTTTTGCTCAGCCTTACTACGTGTTTGCTCTGTGCTGTTAGTGTTCTGGGAGACGAGATTAAGACTGCTTGCTTCTGGAGTATACTCGTTTTCTTGTTGAGAATTCTTTATTAAACGACTTTTGCGTAAAGTTGTTTCTTGTGGGATTGTAACTGGACTGGTTAGCGATTCTTTGTTAATAAATCATATAAAAATAAATTTATAATTACATTTATAAACAGTTAAAAATTTT
The DNA here is from genome assembly GCA_019059595.1 of Marasmia exigua. NCBI lineage: Eukaryota > Metazoa > Arthropoda > Insecta > Lepidoptera > Crambidae > Marasmia > Marasmia exigua. The sequence goes on along the minus strand of CM032477.1, from coordinate 12,331,531 downwards.
AAACCAAAAAAAACGAAGTAATGTTAAATAATACCTTTAAGAATTTTGTTGAAAATATTTACTTACAGTATAAATGGCTTAGTTATTTTATATTTATTTGCTCTAAACTAAACTAGTTATATACATATTAATAAGTTACTAATTGTTAGCTGTTTTGTTTAAAATAAATAAATAAAACATGATGTATTTTGAAAATTTTCAGGAACTCTTTTTATTTTTGATAAAGGCAAAATTAGTAGACGAATTACACTGATAGATAGCGATTGCCAGCCTCACATCAGTGGACAAGTGCACTACTGATCTATTTAGACTTTGTGTACTATACTTAATAGATTCAACAAACGCTTCCAGATTCGAGGTATTCTGATCTCTCTAATTTCGCGGATGTTAATGGGCGGCGATGATTGTTTTCTATCAGGTGACTCGCTTGCTTGTTTGTCGCCTCTAGCATAAAAAAAAATCTGAAAGAGATTGATTATATATGACAATCAAATAATAAAATAAAGAATCATCATCATCATCTTAGCGTTTAGTCCCGGTTGCGTCCCAAGCCGTCGCTCCGGAGCCCGGGGTTCGCTTTCCTGCTTCTACTCCTCCACTTCGCACGATCTTGTGCATCCAATGTAGTCAATTTATTGGCACGCATGTTCGCCCTTACGACGTCAAGCCACACCTATTTAGGTCTACCCCTCCTGCCGGGGCCCGGTGGTGGTTGCATAGCCAGACATTTGTTTCCTACGTAGCTGTCTGCTTTTCGCAGGACATGGCCGTACCAACGTAGACGACTCTCCTGCAGTTTCTCTGCTATGTCACGGACGTGGAGGCTTCCACGCGTGCGTGAGTTTCTCACGCGGTCTTTCCGCGTGACTCCACACATCCACCGCATGTTCATCTCCGTGGCATGCAACCCCTGCTTATGTCACTCAAGTACAGGCCAAGTCTCACTGCCATACAGAAGGACTGCCAGTCTAATGATGGATGGATTAATAAAGTAAAGAATATCTAACAATATTGTTCTATAAACTTGTTCGTGTTTATTGAATAGTAAACTTGATTGTGTACTCGAACGTATCAGCATACTGATATATAGGAGATTTGCACAAACTATACACAAGCCAACTCTGGATTCAAAGCCAATTGATTGGGATGCTCGTTTATTCTGAGAAACAGTCAAGATGTTTTCAGACATATGTATATGTGTGAGGGTAAACCGTTTAATTGAACGTAATCATCGTCATCGTCAGCCCATTTAAGTCCCCACTGCTGGGGCACGGGCCTCCCTCAATCACATAAAGGGTAATTGCCATACTCACCACGCTTGGCAGACTGTTGGCGAGGGTTTTGATATACCTAAATGCAGAGTTTTCCTTCTCTGGGTGCTGATGATCATGCCAGCAGCTTTACCTTAGTCGACTTTTACGACACCTCGGTATGAGTGAGGGTGGCCTATTCTACTCTGCCGGGACCACACAGCGTATTGAACGTAATACTGCACTTTAACGGTGCATGTAGATTTCACAGCTCCATATTAAGGCTAGACTGTCCACAATATGCCAAAAATGCATTCTTAATTTCGGTTACTGAACGCGAGGAGGAAATCTAGAAAAACTGATTGTGGTTGGGAACATCGAAGAAGATCGCGCGGTCGTTCACCAACAAGGTGGACCGATCAGTTAAAGGACTCGTCGTCCTCCAAATTCTGCGCAGTCGAAAGAGATGCGCTAGACAGAAACCGGTGGAGGCAGATCATCCGCTCCAGATGCAGCCATGAGGCTGACCACGATTCTCAGACATGAGAGAGCGGCTCAAGAGAAAGAGAGTAGCTGACACATGGGTAAACTAGGAATCCAGGGTAAAACATATACATTAAAAAATTAAGATGATGCACATGCCTGAGCCGTTACCGGGACCGTTTTTGACATGAATCCGTCAAGTGCGAGTCCATGCCTAGGATTACGTATCAATTAACACATGAAGTAAGAATATAACCTAACATACCAATTGTAAGCAGGGGGAATAGCGCTCAGTGGGTAATAGCGCCCATCTCTGTAGCTCTGTCAAAACAGTACATAGCAACACGCCACGTTGTGTGGAGGGCGAGGGGAAGGGTCCTCGAACCTACAACGATGCGATCGGACAGTCAGCCCGCGTCATGCGACGGTAAAGTGCGTTTCTTTTTTTGCGCCCGCACTGATCTAATATTTCGTCTCATGATTTTTGTCGGTAAGTCTAAAAGGCTGATCTTCAGTACTCATATGCTAATTTGTGATTGTAGACTTGACTTCGTTAATATTTTGTTTAATTATGATGTCTCTTGTTTGATATTTTCCAAGAAACATGTTTGGGCGTCATTAGCCCGGACATCGAGCGGCATTACACGATGTCAGGGGCAATCCCGCTCAAACATGTTTTTTTTAAAATGTTTTTTTATTATTAATGGGTCTAAGATATAAGCTTCTGTAGTTAAATTGTTGACTAATAGATAATTAAAGAATTTATTACGTTTCATAATTTTCATTTAAAATAATTAATTTAAAAAATACACATGTTTTTCCTTAAGTAAACGCCATTCCCCCTCCTTACCCACTACACCTAGCCGCAACACGACTATCAGTTGTCGCCAGAAAAAGAAATACTTTGTTCTTTTTCCGTAGAGTACTTACCCACTGATGCGCAAACGTAGCTTACATCTGGGAAAGTACTTTTTGAGCCCCAATGAAGCTAGGGATCTTAGTGCTAAACAATTAATATAATTTCTGAAAAGTGTTGGACTTGGGGCTGATATCTGTTGATCGTCACTGTGCTCACAATAGATCAAATTGATCGCAGTAATACTGGTCTAAATAGCCTCCCGCTTAAAATAAAGAAATATAACCCATAGATATTTGTTAAAAATTCTATCTACCATCACTATTAGGTACATACATATGCAGTTAACAAATAAAGTTAAAATGTTAAACGTTCACATTTTGCGTATCCGATATATATACGAAGTGATACGAACATAAGACTGATAATAATGATCGTCAAAATAACAGACCTTTAACGTGGCCGACGCTCGGATGCCTGAAGCTCATTTAACGCAATAACAAACACCCCGATATAAAATTAAAAAAATCCAAATTAAGTTCTCTATAAATGTACGAAACGAGTCCACAATTTTACAAGAGCCGTAAACAGCGGAACTTGTTTTTTGTGAGGACCGAACTGGACGATTTTTAACTTCAAAATTAATCGCTTTGCACTGAAACTTTGAATTTTTTTTAGGGACTAAGTAAAAAAAATACTCGCTTAGCAAGATAGGTTTAGAGATATATTATTTCTATAATGTATCAATACGGGGATTAACACGATATTTATTATGTGAAACAACATTGTGTACTCACATATTTGGCTCGACGTTTCGGCTACGTTACAGCAGCCGTGGTCATGAGCGGACTGGCGGAGCACGGCGTCGTCTGCTGGGGCCGGGCTGTGAATCTTCGGACACCCTCACATTTTTTGATATTAATTTGCCACTAGATTAATTGTCAGTGAAGCTACTCCGACACACTACACTAACAGTATCGGTGTTTGTTTGCGTTAGTAACGGCCTAGCACGGGGTTTGCACTAGTTAATTACTGGATTCCATGTCGATGATATTTTAAATCCATCCTCCTGATTGAAAGTCTTATACTTCTTGATCTCAATCGCTTCACGTACTATCCTTGTATGATAATGACGATAGGTGGAGAGGATTTTCGGGTCATGTAGTTCCATCCAATGATTAACTCCCATTTCCAGTAGATGTTCTGCTATTGCCGATTTATTCGCTTGTCGATTTTTAACAGCTGCGATATGTTCCTTGACACGTTCTGCAACTGACCGCTTCGTTTATCCAATATAAGAACTACCGCAGCTACAATCGATTTTGTAAACACCTGGAGTCTGAAAAGGTATGACATCTTTTGGTGATCGCAGTTGTTTTGATATTCGACATAACGGAGTATATACAGTCTTTATGGAGAAATTCTTGAGTACTGTTCCATTTTGTCCGTTACGCCTTTAATATAGGGCATAAATGCTGCCTGGCGGTTCACCTCTGGATATCTTTCCCTTCTCTTTTGCCTGTTCAACAGATGCGGCATATTATATCCATTCCGTTTAAGTACCTCCTGAACATGGGCAAGCTCGAATTCCCCATGAAGAGATAATGTGTAGCCTGGAACAAGTGATTATACGCAATAAAGTCCCACCTGCAGATGCGGATATAATAAGGCAGGATGTGGCGGTCATATTGCGTAGGTCTAAGCTACCTAAAAGTAATGTTACTACAGAAGAGCGTCTAGCACTGAAAGAGTTGCGTAATAACGACAGGATATTAGTGCTAAAGGCCGACAAGGGAAACGCCACTGTAGTAATAAGTACTGAAGATTATGTCTCCAAAATGAGGATTTTATTAGCGGATACCAATGTGTACAAGCCTGTGTCCTATAATCCTACTGCCAGAGTTACACGGCGCATTTGAGCCCTTATCTATGAGCACAGAGATATCTTTACAGAAGACGAGTACAGCTATTTATACAAGCCAAAAACTGTGCAACCTCCCAAACTTTACGGACTGCCTAAAATACACAAAAGTAACGTACCGTTACGGCCCATCGTGAGTCAGATTGATTCGCCGACCTACGACTTGGCAAAGTATGTTGCTGGAGTGCTGCAGACCTTAGTTGGGAAAACACCGTCATACGTAAAAGATTCGTACCATTTTAGGGACATCGTAAGGAGTATACGGTTGGAAACTGGAGACATTTTGGTGAGTTTCGACGTGGAGTCCCTCTTTACGAACGTCCCGTTGAAGGATTGCCTGGAAGTGATCAAGGGTAAGCTTTGTGATGCGGAGTTACCGAAATAGTATATTGTTCTGATTGAAAATTGTTTGGACGGGAATTACCTTTTATTCAGAGAACAGTTTTACCTCCAGATCGACGGAGTTGCAATGGGTAGCCCACTCGCACCGGTCATTGCAAATATCTGGATGGAACATTTTGAAAACACAGCCCTAGCCACTGGTCCTCAAAATGTGAAACTCTGCAAGAGGTACGTTGATAACGTTTTCTGTATTATTAATGGTGGCCAGCAGGAAGTCGAACAATATATGGTACATTTGAATTCGATCCACCCGAAAATAAAGTTTACCTACGAAATGGAAAGGGACCGATCATTGGCATTCTTGGATGTGCAGATTAGAGTGAAGGATGACGGTACATTATCACATGCTGTTTACCGGAAACCCACGCATACGGACCAATACCTACACGCCTCCTCACATGATCATTTTCGGCATTTGCAAGCAGTTATATCATCATTGAATAATAGAGCTCGTAACCTTTGTGACCCTGAACATCTCCAATCTGAGCTTGCCCATGTTCAGGAGGTACTTAAACGGAATGGATATAATATGCCGCATCTGTTGCACAGGCAAAAGAGAAGAGAAAGATATCCAGAGGTGAACCGCCAGGCAGCATTTTTGCCCTATATTAAAGGCGTAACGGACAAAATTGGAACAGTACTCAAGAATTTCTCCATAAAGACTGTATATACTCCGTTATGTCGAATATCAAAACAACTGCGATCACCAAAAGATGTCATACCTTTTCAGACTCCAGGTGTTTACAAAATCGATTGTAGCTGCGGTAGTTCTTATATTGGACAAACGAATCGGTCAGTTGCAGAACGTGTCAAGGAACATATCGCAGCTGTTAAAAATTGACAAGCGAATAAATCGGCAATAGCAGAACATCTACTGGAAATGGGAGTTAATCATTGGATGGAACTACATGACCCGAAAATCCTCTCCAACGATCGTCATTATCATACAAGGATAGTACGTGAAGCGATTGAGATCAAGAAGTATAAGACTTTCAATCGGGAGGATGGATTTAAAATATCATCGACATGGAATCCAGTAATTAACAAGTGCAAACCCCGTGCTAGGCCGTTACTAACGCAAACAAACACCGGTACTGTTAGTGTAGTGTGTCGGAGTAGCTTCACTGACAATTCATCTAGTGGCGAATTAATATCAAAAAATGTGAGGGTGTCCGAAGATTCACAGCCCGGCCCCAGCAGACGACGCCGTGCTCCGCCAGTCCGCTCGTGACCACGGCTGCTGTAACGTAGCCGAAACGTCGAGCCAAATATGTGAGCACACAATGTTGTTTCACATAATAAATATCGTGTTAATCCCCGTATTGATACATTATAGTTATAATGCAACGCGAAAATCTAAAAAACTAGATATATTATTTAACTGCCAAAAAAACAATACACAGATCATAACACGAAAAAGTAAGGCGGTCCTATCGCTAGTAGCCAAATGCCACCAAAAACCTCCCCCACACAATTGTGGGAGAGCCACGCTTAAGCATGAATGGGCCGGCTCGACCGGAGTGATACCACTGCCTCACACAAGACCGGCGTGAAGCAGCGCCTGCGCTGTGTTTCGCCATGTGAGTGAGGTTACCGGAGGCCCAATGGCGGGGAAGGGGAAAAGGTTGGCAGCGCACTTTACTGGTGTTGCGGGTGTCCATGGGCGGCGGAAATGCTTACCATCAGGTGATCCGTCTGCTCGTCTGCCACCTATCATATATAAAAAAAACTAATAAACAATGTCGAGAAGAAATAGGTACAGCGTAATAGAAAATTCACAACAAATATCTATGAATCCATCTTTAGACAAGGGTTTTAGGTTTCCTACCACAAAGTACTAAACTACTACCCATAATTTTTTTTTCAATGGGAGACCACTGCAACAACGAAAAAAAAATATCGATTACGAAAAAAATCGATTCATCGTTCTGTGCCATAAATATTGTATTTTACATCGAAAATTAAAAACAGTAAATTCAAATTTCACCCACATCACTTGGATGGATTTTATTCCACCACAGTGCGCTTCTCACGCCACTTCCTACCGCGCCTAGTAAAACTATGGAATCAGCTACCAACGTTGGTGTTTCCGAATATATACGACCTGGTGATCTTCAAGAAAAGAGCTTATTCCTCCCTTAAGAGCCGGAATGCATCTGTGATGCCCCGTGTGTCGCAGATGTTCATGGGCGGCGGTAATCACTTACCATCAGGTGAGCCGTCTGCTCGTTTTGTCTGCCATAATGTAAAAAAAAGTAATAGTTCCCCCGAAAAATCAATATGTCTACGGAAGGCTATTTTTAGGACAGGTTAGGTACAACCCGTGCGGATAAAGAATGGGATCAGAAATGGCGGCGCATCTATTCACTTCTCGCTCGCACACTATTTGCGTCTATACTCGCACCCCACGAGCGCGAGTATAGACGCAAATAGTGTGCGAGCGAGAAGTGAATAGATGCGCCGCCATTTCTGATCCCATTCTTTATCCGCACGGGGTGTAGATGTCATACATCGTTATCTTTTTTAAATATCAGCTGTTCCATTCATTATTGCCGGTTATTCAATTTTATATGGAACAGTAATTTTCTTTTTCGCTTATTTTGTAGTTCTAACACGCTAAATGGTCTTTATTCACGATACCTATTATGACGTTTTCGAGATGTCAACGATGAAAAATAACGGTGTATAGTAGGTTAGTGGATAATATAACACACGCCTTTTGATCGTAGGTTCGTATTGTAGCATGTTTCTCTTTTTTAACCCCCGCCTTAGTCGCCTTTTACGACACCTCGGTAAGAGTGAGAGTGGCCTAATCTACTCTGCCGGAGACCACACGGCTTTTCTTTATCTATAATAGGATAGAATGTATTCCTTCAGATGAAGCGTGAAGAATAATCTCGCGGGCCAGTATGGCTGTGCCAACGAAAGTGATGCTGGACATCGCATCCATTGTAGTTGCAAAGTTTACTTATCATCAGGCTGAGGCGAGCCAATATACTGTGCCACTATAAAAAAAAAACTTTTCCCGATCAAAATTCCAACTACGCATAAAAAATTAAGTTATTTATAAATACATATAAATAACGTTCGTCACAAATTTTACCAGTGCCGTGAACAGGTTTTTTGCGGCGACCAATTTGTTTAACTTTTCAGCTTACATTAACCAAGATGAGTTTTCTCGGTTGTCTTGTGAAGTCGCCAGCCACTTAGCACTACCATAAAAGTTAAACGCCTTATAAATCATAGTAGGCGTCCCCCAGGCGTAACGAACCGCGCTCTTTTTAATAATAATAGTACAAGAGGTTGCAGTAAATTTGGTAGCTGTTATTATCACTGAATGTTTAAAGATCAAAGAAAAAAATACTATAGATAATTATCATCATTAACTGTAGATCACGTTGCGTGTTGTCAGTATCCCGGCAAATGATACTACTCGTGATCTCGCCTTCACAAGGTGGATGAAACAATAAACTACTCGTACATAACTCTAATAATAAAAAAGAGATTTTGTTTCCAGTTCACCGGTGTAATACCACGGCCTCAAAGAAAACCGGTGTGAAGCAGTGGTTGCGCTGTGTTCCACCTAGTGAGTCATGGTACCGGAGGCCCAATCCGAAAAAGGAAGGGGAGTTTAAAGGTTAGGAGAGAACTTATGACTCCACTGGTGTCGCTTACCGTGAGCTCATCAGAGATTAACTATCGACTTTCTTGCTGATACTTCTCGGTAGAAATCGACATTCCGAATCAGTATTTGATTTGATTCATAAGTGAATATGGACTTAAATTAAATAAATAATTTTTGATCTTTTTTGTTGACAACAATCATCAACTAAAAATGTATTATATTTTCCGTATTACTACCTACTTTTGTCGGTACCTCCTACACTACGAGCTGTTGACAGTCGGAGCCCTCGAAGCCGGGGATTATAAGCCAGCGTCCCTTGCCCACCTTGATTGATCGCATCAATACCACGGACCGTTGGTTTTAAAATAAAAATCGCATTTTGTGAGTCGGAACACTGTCCTATTAATAGCTAGTCCCAAAACCCCGGTACACCCAGATTGTTTACGAGAGTATAAAGTTTTTATGGATTCATAAAGAAAGTGGACGCGTGTGTGCTCTGGGTGGTTTATGTATCGACATTAACCGTTATTAATGTGCCGTGAAAGTTCAATTTTAATATTTATTAGGTTTGTGATGACTGGTCCAATACCGCATTTGGAAGTGTAACTTTTTTTTTTTCTAAAAACACGATATTACATTGAATTAGTTTGTGATTGGAGCCTTCTTTTAAGCATAATAATGCCTGTGCCAGAAGACTCCGCTCTTCCATATCGTTCACACATTTGATATTATTAAAGAATACAGATTTTAAATTATTATATTCTCAATGTTTGAGATTGTGACTACTTGTTTCATGTTTGTATGAAAATGTGAGATGTGTGAATGAAAGTGTGGATATGTTAGTAGGTATAGTTTATATTATGTGTTTTAATTTATGCAATTAAATAGTGAAACTAGATTAGGTCTGTCTGTCTACTAATTTCTGTGTTTTTTTTAATGTAACTTATTTTATTATATTTATTTATTGTATAGTAATACTGATTCCGTTTCCTCATAATTTAACGGTCTTAACCACTCAGCGCTTTTTTACAATGGGTGTAAGATTTGGAGTATATTTACGCCTATTCGATGTCTGGGTAATTAAAATTAAGTTCCACGGTTAATCTGATATGCAAGATCTTCAGGTCAATGACTGGCAAGAAGTATTACAGGATCGAACAAAGTGGCGCTTTCTGGTTTGGTAGACCAAGAGTCGGTTCGGGTAGCTGAGCCAGCGGAGTAAGTTTTCTGACACCCTAGCTTACTTTAGATAAATTAAAATAAGAAGTTAAGCCTTTGAATGCAAGAACTTAACATTAAATTCCTTGCCCCAAACCTTACATGTAGTATAAGTCCCAACCTCGCTGTATTAGCCGACTTCAAAGCCCGGTGCACGCGCTCTAAGGCTCTTACCCTGCCTTTGCGCAGTACATAGAATCCCAGTAGGAAACATAAGTAGGTGAAAACGAGTTGTGATATGAGTTAGTTGTAACAAAGCCGATTGCGTCGACTGCCTCGTTGGCACAGTCGGTATTGCGTCGCACGCAAGTCGCAAGAGACGGCTGCGCTTGGGGTCAAAATTTTTGCCTGAGTTTTTCTGTCAAGAAATTCTTAGTGTCAGCCCGTAGTCTGGAAGTTGGCCGGTCTTACCCTCGTGCCTCGGGAAGCACGTTAAGCCGTTGGTCCTGTGCCCTATCCCTCTCCGTTCGTGTCACACTAGTGCTCCAGTAGTGAGGGTAAGGGAAATATGAGAAGAAAGTGCACTTGTATTTGCGCACACACTTGAGCACTATAATATATCCTGCGTAAGTGGCTGATCTTCGAGAATGGGCGATTTAGCCGAAATCGGTTAGAGGATATTAACAAGACCGATTATCTGTAATAGATAGATAGATAGATACTCTTTATTGCACAACATACAAAACTTAAAAGCTAGGTATACAGAGATACGATGTACAATTTAGGCGGTCTTATCGCTGGGATAATGTAAAGTGTAAATCTGTTTCCACATTTAGACTTCTAGTTTGTCCATTAATACAGTGCCGGAGTGTTGGGTCCCGTTCCAAACTATTCTAATACTCTGATGTTTAGGTTATAATTACCTTTGTAAGTCGTAGATACATTACAGGTAATGTTATTTTAGGTTACCTTCAAATGTGTGGGGTCCGCCAATTAATGATCTGGTATGATCAGGTTTGATCTGATGAATTATTATATATATAAATTCACAAGATAGATTGGCAGAGCAAAAAAAAATATTTTATTGTACTGTACTATACCTGCTAACTACAACCCAAAAATTGAAGCTACCACACTAGTCTGTGGAATAAAGAATATCTATCTATCCTTACTTTTCGTTTATGAGTTGCCGCTTGATGTCTTCTTACTTGGATTCATTTCACTGTGCCTTTACCCACCTTAAAATTTCCATTCACTACCATAATCAGATTTGCGGAGGCTATTTTAAAAGACTCCAGTAAATCCTGGACATCTTTAAAGCTGGTCCTGGGTGAAGGTTTACTTACATTACTGACGTATTTGAAATACTAGAAAAGATCTTTTTATAGCCTATCTTTGATTTGGGAAGTTAAAGGCAAACTCTATCTCCTATATTTTGGGATTTCGTCTATATTACTATTGTAAGTCTGTACTGTCCTACTGCAGGGCAAAGGCCGCCCTACCCGCCTTCAAACGTTTTCAGTCATGAGCTACAGTTGTCCAAACCTTTAGAAAAGCATCGAATTCGTACCTCCAGCATCTTCCCGACTTGTCGCGTGGTCTCTTCTTGCTCCAAATACTCTGAACTGACTGAGCTCCATGGCTTGGGTATATAACTCAACCATTTTCATACTACCAGCACTATATATACCTCGCCAACGCGAGTATTAATTGCAAACCAGAATCCTGGAGAAATGGACCGTGGGCCGCAAATAGGCCATGGCCACCGCAAATCGTGCAAACTCTGGAATGAGCTTCAAGCCGCGGTGTCCCCTGATCGTTACGACATATCCTTTTTAAACGAGGTTTGAAAAGAGTTCTTCTTTCACGGTAAATAAAGAAAGAAAGAAAAACTATTTATTGATCACACATAATAAAATAAATAATAAAAAACGGTATAGAGCATAAGAGTTGCGGCCAACAAGGCTCAGCCTCAGCATATGCTGCAACTGCCACAAGCAACAGCTGCCTTTGTGACGCCTTTGCATTAGAAGAAATATAAATATTGACATGCAATACCGAAGATAACAAAACAGATACAAAATTATCGAATACATAAAGACCGACCAAGATCAGAAAGCACTTCAGTTACATTGACAAGAGGGCGTTGTACTGCGTATTTTCTATCCGAAAATGTCTAAACAGCATTAGTTCCGACTTATGCCACGTACATGGTAACATGGTACGTGGCACGGTAGGCAGCGGCATGACTGTGCTCCGCCAACATTGTTGATGTCTATGAGCGGCGCGGTTACTATACAGGGTGTAAAAAGACCCTTAACGAAGCCAAAACCTACGTATTCAGCACATCATCGGCCGCATGCTCGTCTGCCTATTATTCGCAATATAAAAATACAAAATCTGCAAAATAGTTTTTCCTTACATCAAATTGGTCGCAGTGATACATACTGGTCTGAACAGGACCTGTACAGCCGCCCTCTTAAAATTATACCTTACGTCTATGTAACTACAACAAGCGGATTTTTCATTCATGGTGGCCCTCATTCGCCCTTCCTGGACAAGGTTAAAGCTATCATACAGACTGGACAAACATCAATTTACTTTGGCCGGCTAGTCCGAGAGGCGCATACAGTGCTACTCCAGTCTTTGTGGGCTCACAAAGACCCACGAGGCATTTTAAAAATTAAAACGGGACGCGGCTCCTTAATCGCATTTCCTTTGCGTGTCACTTGTTTGCACATGTTCTGTGCATCGCGATAGGGTGACCATGTCGTCAAATGATTGTACAATGTACTGAACATTTCAAATAAAGATATCAAAGTCCGTGTTGATGTTGTGTACATTGTATTTACAAAGAACACAACATTAATTTAGTTCGATAATTTTTAAAGGTCCTAAAAATAATGCATTAAATGGAATCCTATTTTATACATAGAACAATTAACCGATAGATTATAATTCTAATCGAATCTTAGCGTTTTGTCCCGGTTGTGTCCCAAGCTGTCGCTTCGGAACCCGGGGTCCGGTTTCCTACTTCGACTCCACCACTTCGCGCGGTCTTGTGCATCCGTATTGGTCAGTTAATTTAATTATTATACCTTCACCTTCAATTATATTTTTTTTTCTGCTTATAATAGGCAGACGAGCTTGCGGCCCATCAACGGTAACCGCCGCTCATAGACATCAACACGGCTGGAGCACAGTGATGCCGCTGACTACCGTGAACCGCGTTTAAAAAAGGACAGGTCGTAGCGATCAGGGAACACCGCGGCTGAAAGCTCATTCCAGAGTTTGCACGAGCGTGGGAAAAAGGAGCGCTGGAAACGAAGCGTTCTGGAAGGGATTGGTTCCAGGTAGTATTGGTGAAGTTTGCCGCGGCGTCTAGTCGTGCGATTGTAGAATGGTGACCCTGGTATGTCATTAAATAGCTCCACAGAGCACTCTCCATGGAGGAGCCTATAGAAGAGGTAAAGAGAGCCAAAATCTCTTCGCGACTCCAACGACTCCAATTTGTCCGTGAGATCGGGATCCCCGACAATCCGGACAGCTCGTCTGTGCAAGGCGTCAAATGGGTCAAGCTGATATTTATTCGCCTAAAATAAATTCTCAAGTCAAGAACGCACTTTAAGAAACCGCGTGTTCTTCAGGTGGTACCTAATAGGACCTACATTCATCTACTGGTCACGGTAGTAAGACGACGAATTGTAGCTTACTTACTGAAAAATAGATGTAGATTTAAAACCGGCACAAACATGCGATGATTTTTTAAGTGGGTTGATTAACTTCATTTCAGAGTTCACCAAAATTCAGATTAGTGTCTAAATTATGGATGAAATCCGAAATGAAGTAAGAGACTAGTGTCTGTCTCCTTTCCTTATTTTTCTGTCTCTTGCTTTCCTCCCAAAGGTGTCTCAAAATCATGGACTAAACCTCTTTAATAGCAATGTTGAACAACTATTAAGGTAATATACCTATTAAGGTAATGTCCTCCTATCCTAATATATTTTTATTGTACCAATTTTTTTTAAATCTTGGGAAGGAGCGCGTCAACCCCAACATAAGTATTGTATTACTTATGGAATGTCTCAACACAAATAATATTTATATAAATAGTAACTTTGTGCTTACTTTGTTTTTTTTTTTAGTTTTGTTCCTAAAAGTGGAAACAAACAACAAAACAAGGCCAATTACATATAGGTACATGTAATTGGCCTTGTTTTGATTAAAGTTAGTTCAATTTTTTTATGATATAGGTGGCACACGAGCCGACGGATCACCTGATGGTAAGCGATTGCCGCCGCCTATGGACACCTGCGACACCAGTGGAGGCACAAGTACCCTCACACACGCAGCGAAACAGCACAATGCTGCTTCACGCGCTGGTTTTCTCTGAGGCCGTGGTATTACTCCGGTCGCTGGGGCCCATTCGTGCCAAAGCGTGGCTCTCCCACGGTCAAAAAAATTGTTGATTAGCTGTAAGATTCCCAAAAAAATTAAAATTAAATAAAATTCCTCCATTTTCCGTCCCCGTGGCCACAGCAGCCATAAACCTCTTTGCATCCGCGGCGGGCGCGGGCGCACTTGTGCAAATTTGCGCTCTCGAGTGATATCCTCGGCCGCGACACCAGAACGCTTACATCCTCATGTCACGCCCGTATCTCGCAGGATTACCTTTGGAGTTTTCTGTTTTAACAAACGTCTGTCTTTGTGCTTTCTAATTTTGTAGGGATTTTGAGATTGGAGGTCTTTTGTATGGTGGCAAGTGTGACAAGAGACTCGAGCTTGGACTTTTTGGAACATAATGTTGAATAGTTGATTTTTTACAGCAATCTTTTGCAATTTATACTTATGTAAGTAAAAAACACACTTAAAAACTTCAGCTCGTGTTCAGGCGGGACTCGAACCCACATCTTCCATAATCACAATACCGACAATATTGGAGAGACTATCGACAGCTCATGTGGAATCAAGCACTTAAAAATTTCGTTGACTTAGTAACGCGTTCAGTGGTCTAATTGGTAGAACATCCACCCGGATTGAAGAAAATGTGGGTTCGAGCCCCACCTGAACACGAGATAAAAATTTTATGTGTGTTATTTACTTAAGAAGAATGTTGAATTCTTATTAATTTGGGTTCTCAAACGGTTCAATCTCAACATGTTGAACTCTCGGCCGGTTTGACCGAAGTGATACCACGTCCTCACATAAAACCGCCGTGAAGCAGCGCCTATGATATGTTGAGGGTACCGAAGACTCAATAGGGCGAAAGGGAGTAAAAAGATTAACAACACGCTTGTAACTCCACTAGCGTGAACTCGGGTTTGAAACTATGACCTCCCTATCCACTGAGCTACTATCGCTCGATATAATATGATTCAACAGAACTGCAGTATGATTCTCTTCAGTTCAACGAACTACCTACTTTGTGCAAGTCTACTAATTACCAGGTTTCCTAATTTATGGTGAAGGAAATGAGGTGTACCTATGAATACTTATGTATAAGTATAATAATAATAATATAATGATTCTCACAACATCTCATACGTTGACCTGATTCCGTACTAAGTAGCTTAAGCACTTGTGTTACAAATATCAGGCAACAGAGGAACACAAATAAATACTTAAATACATATATTACACCCAGACACCGAACAAACACAAGTGTTCATCGCACGAATGTTTGTCCAGGGTGGGGATCGAACCCACGACCTTTGGCGTAAGAGGCAGGGTCACTACTAATTGCGCCATCCGGTCAGCCGAAAGTACCACAGTTTGTGCGCGCTGCGTGGCGCCTCTCGACCAGTGGCAAATAAACGTTGTACCTAGCTGACAATCGGGTGTCTTACTCGCAGATATCTCAATTTTACACTGCATATAACTGCGCTTTATCATAGATTTATCGTTGGATAAAGATTTGACGATTCGGGCCTTAATTGGTGTTGTACTAGCAGTATTAAAACAAACGCCATGCCTCCGCAACTCGAACAAGAAATTGACACTAGCTAGTTATAACATCGAAATCCCCGCTGAACGGATTATGGAGTACCTAGAGAAACTTGGACTTCAGTCAGTGTACCAAAGTGCCTTGACTTAGGTACTTAAGCGAAGAGAGACTTAACTGACCGACCGAGTTTGCCCGGCAAATATCCACCGCTGATTGGGATATTCTATGTTTGTTGATTACTTGTGGGTAATATTATCATTTTCCAGCGCTATGATTAAATGGCTTTTCAAATAGTGTAAATATGAACGGCGTCAAAATTAAGTAAACGTTTACACTGGTTTCAAATTCGTTTTTGGTGAATCAAAGAGAGCTTAGTATAATAATGAGTTCTAATAATATTATAGTGTTTATTATTATTTTTTTTTTATATAATAAGTGGCAGACGAGCAGACGGATCACCTGATGGTTCGCGATTGCTGCCGCCCATGGACAACCGCGGCACCAGTGGAGTCACAAATGCTATGCCAACCTTTAAACGCCCCTTTCCCCCGGATTGTACCTCCGGTACCCTCACTCACGCAGCGAAACACAGCACAGTGCTGTTTCACGCCATTTTCTGTGAGGCCGTGGTATAAATCGGGTCGAGCCAGCCCATTCATGCCGAAGCGTGGCTCTCCGACGGTCAAATTTCATAATTGAAATTGAATTCGTAGCATTCACTACTATGACTGCTACGAATTCGTACTAACTACGTCGTAGCACATAACTGCAGAGCTTAAAATACTACGAACAGCTACAATTTCATTGAGGAAATATGTTATTTACCAAGAAATATTTATTTTTACATTTACAGGTAAAAATTGTTTCTCTTTCCATGCTAGTTCCATTTTCGGTCTCATGGTCATGGTCAGCCCATTTCAGTCCCCACTGCTGGGGCACGGGCCTCCCTCAATCACATGAGGGGTAATTGCCATACTCACAACGCTTGGCAGACGGGTTGGCGAGGGTTTAGATATAAATGCAGAGTTTTCCTTCTCTGGGTGCTGATGATCATGCCAGCAGCTTTACCTTAGTCGCCTTTTACGACACCTCGGTAGAGTGAGGGTGGCCTATTCTACTGTGCCGGGGACCACACGGCATATTTGTAAATAATTGTGAATCATAAATGTCAGTGGTGGTGAATGCTGCCTTAGGTCCAAGGGTTGTGGGTTCGATCCCCGCACAGTACAAACATTTGTGTGCATGAATGTCTGAGGATGTTGTTGGGACTAGCGCGAACCCTACGCACGAGAGACGCACATTGCTTGCGCATTATTGCATAGAAACAATAATAGATTCAAAAAATATTTATGTTTTAATACAATCTACAAATACATATCTCCCAGATTATAATTATTCACCTACCTGTAGACATTTGTACTTATTTCAGGTCAAACGGTCGAGTAGCCTCTGAAAAACTGAAAAATGTACCAGAAACACAGCGCTCTGTGAAATGCGACGCTATTTATCACAGAGACAATACTTATTGCGAAGGTGGGAAGAAAAAAACATTTAATTACAAGAGTTATTTATCTTACCTCCCCGCTTTTTATATTTTGATGCAGCTTTGAATTAAATATATGGTTCGTTGTTGATTTAATTTAATATACATGTTTTCATGAGGAGAGTTACGGGACACTAAAAATCTTTAGAACAAGCTACATGTTTTTTTTTATGATATAGGGGGCATACGAGCAGACGTATCACCTGATGGTAAGCGATTACCGCCGCCCATCGCTATCTGTCAAGTCAAAAGAGTTACAGGTGCGCTGCCGGCCTTTTTAAATTTACATGTTGCGTTGTACGCAACGATTCAATAATTAAAGTTAAAATAAAAGATAGTTATCTATTCTTTCAACTTTCATTAAGTCGTCTGTATGTTGATGTGAATTTATTTCAGTCATTTATCATTTTTTACGATAACGGCCAAACTATAAGCTATGTCGTATGCACGAACCTACCATGAAACCAGAATTTATTTTTTAATTCAGTAAAATTGGCCACCTTGTCTATTATGCCCTATTTTATTTTCTAGACATAACAACATTGGATAATTCCTATAATAACCAACAAGTTGTTGTAGTGAATTTCGTAATATTAAAATGAATTTCGTAATATATAATAATAAAATTTCGCAGTAAAAGTTCGTAATTTACAGATCATAAATAAGTATTTTATTCTTATTCCAGAAAAAAATATTGAAACTTGACTCCGAGGCAAATTTGCCGTATTCACCATTCGTACCTAACTTTTAAAATAAACAAGGTTTTTTTCTGAAATCTTATTCTAAATGTACCTTAAGGTTGTCAATTAAATAATAAATAAATAATATTTCATAACATCACATAAATTGATCTGACTCCGAGATAGGTAGCTCAAGCACCTGTGTTACGGATATCAGAATCAAGAGTGGGTTACAATCCTACTCTTGATATATACGTATAATACTTTTCTTTTGTAAATGCATACTTATAATACATAGAAAACACTCAGACCAATACAAACAGACATCATGCACACAAATATTTTTACTGTGCCGGGATCGACAAGACCGCCGTCTTGTACCCCCGTGCCTCGGAAAGCACATTAAGCCGTTGGTCCTGCGCGTGATCCCTCTTCGGTCGTGTCAGTCTGGAGTCCCAACGGAATATGAGTGTAAGGGAAAAGAGAGTGCACTTGTGCTTGCGCACACACTTGAGCACTATAATATATGCTGCGTACTTGGCTGACCGTTGAGATTAGCCGTCGTAGCCGTAATCGGTTGGAGGATATTATTATTATTATTTAGACTCGAGGTAGCTTGTCAAGCCATTATTTTTTTTAGCAGTGGTCCCCCTCACTTGGTTTCTAAAGTGTCAATGGATGGAGCATCGGTTATATCACTCAAGTGTTTCGCTTTTTCGGTTTACTTTTAAGCGTTGTCGTATCCTTCAAAATTTACATCTTTATAAATAGTATAGATAAACAGGTGACTACCAGGAAAGGAACCCAAGGCTCCTCGCATGAGCGAGAACATTTAACCGCAAGCCAAATACGGATTATTATCATAAAATCCGAGCTTTACCGGGAAAATCCAACCAAAGCGCCCGTTGTGTAAGAATATAAATTTCAAATGAAATCAAGATATGCACTATTGTTGTGGCTGCCGAAAATATACCGCATACTCGTTTCGTTCTTATGTTAACTTTAAATTCTATTCGATAATGGTGGTTATCGCGTGTGGTAATGTACAGCCACTTTTTACTTTTTATTTAGTACCCGGAATAAACTAAAAACTAGAATTAGGTAAAAATATTATAAACACACCGAAGATCCTCTTCCAGTCTTTCGAGGTGGCCAAGCCAGCGAAGACAGTGCGTGCACAGTAGGGCGACCTAGGTATCGCTGGAAAGATGTCGTCGAGACTGATCTGCGAGAACTTCAGCTCAATGACTAGTAGTGCAGGATCGACCAAAGTGGCGCTCCCTTGTTCTTCTTCTTATTTTATTTGTGGCAATCAACTTCTCCACTGAGAATTACTCCTGCCATTATCATGTTTTAGATTTTAGGCATGATTAAGCGGGACAACCAAAGATAATTCGCCAATGTCAAGTAACTTATTGAGAATAAGTAGGTAGTCAACAGTCGAAGTCAGTCAAAGTCACAGTCACTCAATAAAACGCCGGTGTTTTGCGTTTTATCGACCTACGGATTCAGCGGATATAACTCTAAAAGCAATCGCGGGTTTTAAGACTCTATTAGGTCCAAGCAAGTTGTCACGGGACAACGCACTCGACACACAATAGCAGTGTTAAAAACGATACAACCCAACGCTACAGCGCCAAATAAGTCTTGTAGTAACCTTGAGTGCGCAGAGACCATTTTTAGTACAACGCGAGATATTTTATAGGTGCGCAAACTCACGACCAGCGCTGTACTTAAGTGTCGTGTCCTGTACGTGACATATTCGAGCGGCGTGCTAGCGCATCATCATACTAGACACATCGTTTTTGACAAAGGGACAGCTATGCTTCGCCATGATTGAACCAGCTCGAACGGCGGAATGAGACCATGATCACACAGAAAACCAGCGTGAAGCAGCGCTTCTGCTGTGTTTCGACCAGTGAGTGGTACCGGTGGCTCGAGTGATGGTAGCACAGTGGTTAAGAACGCGCCTTCCGTATGGCAGGTCTTGGTACGATCCTGTAGTTTTTTCAAAACGATATACGTACGTAACGTATTTCTACCATTTTCTCAGCGGTAGGAAAACATCGTGAGGAAACATGTACATTTTAGATAGTTTCTGAAAAGTGTAACCATAATTAGTAGTTGGTCGGGTTCCCCTGTGAAAGGGTTCCCTCCACCAGCCCATGGTCCTTCCTACCGTCTCGGCATACGGACCGAATCTTGGGAGACGCTCACCAGGTACTTGCTAAGGGCTCTTCCTGTGAAAGGGTTGCGAAAAGCCATCCATTCATTTTTATTCATTGTAATTATCAGATTCCCTTATGACACCCTGTTGGTCTAGTGGCTTAAGTACCGGGCGGTGATCTCGGGGTCCTGTATTCGATCCCTGGGTGGGGCAAAAAGTGTTTCGAATTTTTCGAACATAGCTCGGGTTTGTGATCACCAATCCGCATTTGGCTAGCGTGGTGATTAAGCTTAATCCCATCATAGTAGCGATGACTTGATTTCTATGATGGAGGCCTTTGCCCTGCAGCGGGACAGTTATAGGCTGATACTAATTATCAGATTCCCCAAACCCTGAATCCTGGTCTAAGCGTACCCTGGGCTCCAAATTAACAGCTTTGGGCGCAACCGGAAATATTATCGATTCCTCTGTTGTCTGATATCCATAGTAACAAGCCTCGGACAGTTTCTCAAAATGTTGGATACCTATAATATTTGAGATAATGATTATTTTTTTATATAGAAAGGCCAATCAGGATGACCTCACTCCGCCTGATGGTAAGCGGCCGTCAAATCCAAATATGAGGCTGACAGGCACAAAAAAACTAACAAAGTACCCATTGAGTCTGCCATCCTCACCCTGATGACCTGCTGAGATGCCGCTTCACGATCCGCCTAAAAGACCCCGGAATGGAATGGTAACCATGATCCAGTTCGTCTGGTTCCCCTGTCTAAAAGCGCGGGTCAGACGACCCCGAGCCGAGGCCGAGCGACTACCGACGCGCTTCATTGTAATCACGAGACTCCCCTAATCCTGGATCATGATCCAAACGTACCCCGTACGTATTCTAAATTGACTGCTGTGGACGCAACTGAGAATGGACAACATTTCAAAATTGCTAAGCTCTGAAACAAAAAATACCAATTCTTTATTTACTTTTCCGCTGCTCGAATATATATTTATTCATTTTTTATATTTCTTATTTACTGAGAAAAAAATTAAAAACTAAAAAACGTAAGATGACGTCATCGGACGGCAGAATGTAAAATATTTCTTTGCTGAGCACATTATAGTTTTAAATTTACGAAATGCCAAACCCATGACATGCAACTGTCAAAAAAAAGACAACTTGTCAACGTTGAATGAATGAATGACGTTGACAATGTTGACACTAGTATTATTTACCTTTGACAGTAGTACCTTTTTTTTATTAAAACAATGATAAGCAAAGGAATATCGCTGTATTCAGCCGTCCGATGACGTTATTTGGCGCTTACGTCTATTTAGAATATAAAGAATTTCAATAATTATTTTATGCATGAAAATGGACAAATTTTGAAAAAAGAAAAAATATGGGTCTGTTAATTTTATGTCTATTTTCATATAAAAAACCAATATGGACATGTTAAAAATATGAAATGTTGTCCATTACACGATAAAATGAGAAGGATCCCCATTAAAATGTTATCATGTTATGTGGTTTTATAAATGTGGTATGGAACCTTTCGTGCGTGATCCCAACTCTTACATGATCGCTTTTTGTACAAATAGGAGATATTTTTCCCTTTTTTCCGGTATCTCATTGCTTCGCCCCATTAGTGAGTTCGCTGGTAATTTCATTACTGCCTGCGGGTATATAAAATTATCCTAAAAATATATATTATAATAAAATGCCGTTCTTATTATTAGGGGTTAAGAGGACGGGTAGGGCACACTAGTGACGCCAATCGATTTTATTTTTTTGCTACTAAACCGGATCTATTTTAAACAATCTCGGGGTTACAACCTCTCGGCAAACACTTATACTATTTATTAAATAACCATGCACAAATGTTGGGTCCGTTTTTGTATGCGGAAAATTGATTCACGCCAAGGAGGCCAATCTCAACGAACAGCCATTTACGTAGGATATGTTATAGAGCTCAAGTGTGTGTGCAAACACAAGTGCACTCTCTATTCCCTTGCCCTCATCGATGGGACACCAGTAGGACACGACCGGAGATGGATCGGGGGCAGGAACGGTTTAACGTGCTTTCCGAGGCACGGGGATACAAGACCGCCAGCTTCCAGACTCCGGACTGACACTAAGAATTTCTTAAGGTGACGGGTAGCAATTATACTATTTATTAAATAACCATGCACAAATGTTAGGTCCGTTTTTGTACGCGAAAAATTGATTCACACCAAAAGTGCGGCCACTTTTGGCGTGAATCAATAAAATTTTTCGCGTACGCGCTGGACCCAACATTTGTGTATGGTTATTTAATAAATAGTATAAGTTAAAAATTAAAATCGATAGGCGTCGCTAGTGTGCCTTACCCGTCACCGTAACAAAAAATCTCAGGTACAAATTTTGGCCCAATCCGGTGATCGAACCAGAGACTTCAAGCGCAGCCGTCGCTTGAAAGTGCGATGCACTACCCACTGCGCCAACGAGGCACTCACTATTATAATATTAGTATGGATATGAGTTTAGACATAAAATAGCATTCAGACTGGTCTTAGAAATTTAAGGAACTTTTAGACACAAAATCAAAATTTTGGTACGCCGAGTACTGTTACTATTTAACACAATAAAAAACTAACACAAAAAAGGCGCAGACCAAGAGTCAGCGGAAAATTTTTCATTAAAAAAAAACCAAAACAAAAGTATGTATATGAGTAAAATAGCTTAATATTTCACTAACTATAGAAAACATAATTTAGTAACGCTCCGCACCGAAGGATATTACCTCATCTAAAGCTGGGTACCTTCAACTTCATATGTATGTCTAAAAGCAGTGTAGTAAAAGACTAGTTTAGTCTTGTCTGAATCCGAAAACGATTTATTACCGCTACACTTCTTTCTTCTCATTTTATCCCAAGTCCCGACTCGCAATACGCGAGTACTCCCTTGTATGTATGGCAACGATAATCGTGACTCGACTGCTCAACCAAACCGACAATATTCATATTTCAACGATGCACAATAATGCACCTCCAAAGAGGTTCGCCTGACAGCCAGGACAACTTGGTCCTTAACGCCTCCTAACAAGGCCCAAGTTTAGCTCTCAAGCGACTTTAATGCAGTTTATGTCGTTTCCGGCAAAGAATATCAGAAGTATCTTTCCTTGGAAGAATCAAGTGACCACAAGATAATGAATACATGCTGGAGTCAATATAATGAGAATTCAAAGATAAGATTTCTTTACTAATCATCTTACTAATAAATTTACTTAATTTACTAATCATCAGGCAATGGACAATATTTCATATTTTTAACATGTCCATATTGTTTTTTTATATGAAAGTAGACATAAAATGAACAGACCCATATTTTTTCTTTTTCAAAATTGGTCCATTTTCATGCATAAAATAATTATTGAAATTCTTTTTATTCTAAATAGACGTCATCGGACGGCTGAATACAGCGATATTCCTTTGCTTATCATTGTTTTAATAAAAAAAAAGTACTACTGTCAAAGGTAAATAATACTAGTGTCAACATTGTCAACGTCATTCATACATTCAACGTTGACAAGTTGTCTTTTTTTTGACAGTTACATGTCATGGGTTTGGCATTACGTAAATTTAAAACTATAATGTGCTAAGCAAAGAAATATTTTACATTCTGCCGTCCGATGACGTCATCTTACGTTTTTTAGTTTTAATTTTTTTCTCAGTAAATAAGCAATATAAAAAATGAATAAATATGTATTCGAGCAGCGGAAAAGTAAACAAAGAATTGGTATTTTTTGTTTCAGAGCTTAGCAATTTTCAAATGTTGTCCATTACCAAAATATGTAGGTGCAAGAGCATGTATTCTTAGATTTTAAGTTCTAATTTTAAGGACGTGCCACCTGAAAATAAAAAATAAATAATTACTGCATCAAAAGCTATTTCTCGATCCCAAAAGTATCTGCTACTACTAATAAATATACTGTCTGACAGACGCATCAAATACTTTCGTCTTCACTGCGGTAGATGGGCCGAAAATATGCTGCGTAACTTCCCGACCGATTCGTCGATCGACCTCTTTCTGGAAATTGGACTTATCCCTTGAATAGGGGCGGAACAGGACCGGTCTGAGTGGAGATCATCGGGGGAGGCCTATGTCCAGCAGTGAACGTATATTGGCTGAAAATGATGATGTACACACGATTTCAGGCTCAGTCAGACTCAAGGACGGTCTAAAATCCAACAAGGGTCACTCCACGTGACGCCGTGTCTACTGTGAAATGCAAATTTTATTGAAAATTACGAACATAGACGGTTTTATTTCTGTTAAAGGGTCTGTTAAGTCTCTCCGCTCACACCGCAAAATATATATAAGGTTCCGGACATCAAAAGAAAAAACGGCACCCTTATAGGACCACTCGTTGAACTTTTATTATAATGGATAAAAGATATTTGTAGGAAAATTTCTTGCATACAGGATGTATGCAATACTAAAATATGTATTTTGTAATAAGGAAACATGACGATTTTTTAGTACTGTTATTTGATGAATGTCCCTGAATTCTTAGCACTCACGCTATCGTATGATGCGACCGTATTATGCATCTACACGAGAATGCTTGTGTTTGTTTACGTTTCCAACACATTTTTTATTTTTGGTCTCTCAGATTCCCCTGTTTTAACCCTATAGGGTTCGTAAGGGCCATGGCGCTACTAAAAGGGCCGTACTGCCTGTCATGCCTAATCTGGTCACCGCCAGCTTAATGGCCTCGTGGGCAGGTCACCCTCTAGGCCTACTGACTGGCTGCGTCCGTCGCCACCTAACTTCTGGTATTGCCACACCGAGGGGACCATGTTGGCGAAGATCACAACCATTATTTTTGATATTATCTATATGTGTGTAACGCGAACCGAACGTTACGACCAAATTCGAGTTCTCGTCCCTTTTACACTCGCTGTGTGTTTCCTTGGCTTGTATGCGACAGATATTCTCTTTCGTTACGGGACGTCTTCGCGCTAAGGCCCCAGAATCCGAAGCAACAGCTTTAAACGCAACCGCGAATAACTTGGATGAGTGAGTGACCGAATGCTAGTATGTAAGAACATATACGCCATCTGTACATACCTTATCGCATGGTTCCTCCTAAGAATAGGTATGCAATAAAGACGTCAATCCGTAACGACAGATGCAGCTATTATCCAGTAGATGCGGAGTGCTTTGCGGTGTAAACTTGAGTCGAATAAAGATGGCAGTGAAACCGAACTGAGAGATGGCTTTTTATAACTCATTCGAGCAGATAATTGTTTTTAATATCTGTGGCTGCTACTGGTGTTGCCTACGGCGAACACAATAATTCTGCCAATGTCGAGTGATTAAAGAAACACGTTATTTTTATGGTTATTGACCTGTGTGGAGAGTTTAAATCCTTTTAATATTTATTTTAATTGATAGCTAGGTCGTGAAAATATCTGTCATTTGATCACTAGGTACTATTTTAGTTTTGCCTTCTCTAACACAGACTCGGACACGCATTAAGGTGAACCCCCTAAGTAGCAACGCAACACTGATGTTTGTCTGAAGCAATAGGTCCATCCTCATTCAGGCAAAGAATAACCTAGGTCTATACCCAAAACTGGAATTCAATACCAAAAAATCTACTACAATGTTGCCACTGCAATAAAATCACCGTACAATAGTATATACCTATTTCTTAAAACATACGCCAACATAATTTGTTTATTGGTAATTTTAATTCTATAATATAAAGAAGTAATTTTATTGACTTATATTAACATAAATACAAGACAATTTCATAAAAACTTAGTCAGCCGTAATGTTTGGTAGAAAAGCTGGTATTGAGCTTGTGTCACTTCAGGTGTTAATAACATTTGGTACAACATTTGAACTTATATGTTGTTTCGTGCAGTGAGGTGCCGCAAAGGGATATATATATATAGGAATCTTTGAATTTTAATCGTTTTAAACAGTGCTATTGTGTGTTGAGTGAGTTGTCACCTGAACCACTTGCTAGGACCTAAGAGAGTCTTAAAACCTGCGATTTCGTAAAGAGTAGTCTCGGCAGAATCCATAGGTCAAGTGACCGACTCAGATTCCATAGTCAGAGATTCTGACATTAGTGATGGTGAATATGAAGATGTAATTAAGTTTCTATTTTTTGAGAAAACCCTTATCATGAAAAATCCTTATCATGAATTAAGAAAATAAGCATATAACAAAAAGGTTGAAAAAACCTGAAAACTTAATTTGACAATGACATAAGTGACATTAATAGACTCGACACTGACGTATCTGTCGTGGTTTTTTTGGTCTTGAATTATAGTTTCGAGTATAGTACCTATTTTATTAAGTTTCTATGTATTGTTATGTTACCTGCCATTATTTTTGACTGAACAATTTAATGCGAAAAAAATATTATTAATGAATTAAAAACAATCTGACTCCTGGAGCCCAATTCTCGTGCTCGTGATATTTATTATCATACGACATATATCACTAAAACATAGTTTTTTTTTTGTATGCTTTTCAGGTGATATCCACCATGTTTTCAAAATATTATGAGCCCAAGAATTGGCCTCCAGGAGCCCAAACTATGTTCCTCCCAATGTACCTGCGACAACATGTATCATCATACGACATAATATATCTTAAACATAGTTTTTTTGTATGAATTTCATGTGACAACCGCCATGTTTTCAAAATATTGGGGTAGTGGTGGAAAATAATTTTTAATTCATGTGATAGATGATTGCCGCAATTGCATGCCGCCGCCAATGAACACCCATGGAGTGGCAACACTAGTGGAGTTACAAGTGTACTGCCGACCTTTGAACTCCCTTTCTCCGGCTTGGGCTTCCGGTACCTTCACTCACGCAGCTAAACACACCACAGACGCTGCTTCACGCCTGTTATCTGTAATGCCGTGGTATCACTTTGGTGTCGGTGCCATGGTATCGAGCCTACCCATTCATGCCGAAGCGTGGCTCTCCCACAGTAAAAGCACACTGTAGTACTGATGTTCAAGGGCAATAAAATCATCACTTACCATAAGTCAACCCCCTGGCTTGTTTACCTTCCTATAAATACACTTGAAAAGGAACGCAAATCGAAGCTGCAATCTTCAGTTGTGAGATTAGGTAAATAGGAACGTTGACTTTCGAGATAGGACTTGAATCTAAAAGTGTCTATTTGCTGCCTCTTGGGAATACGTCTTCAGAACTGGTTCATGTTGTATGCATGGTTTGTAGACTAAAAATGCTTAGAGGCGAATAAGCTGACGTAAACTCAACGCAGACTTTTCTCATTACATTAACTAATGTAAAGAAAGCGTTCTAGGAAGATTTGGAACCTTAGTATATTAAATATAAGAAGAAATGTATCAAAAATCTCCGGAATACATTTTGAACCTTTTTTGAGGCAATGAGCCAACGTTGCTGCTTATCGACATACGCCAGTCTGCTACATCTGTATTAATTGTAGCGGTTATGAGAGATTAAAAAAATACGTTTGTAAATCCATAAAAAAAATTGAAACAAAATTATGTCATAAATTCTTCCTAAAGGTAACCATATTTTTTGTAATTACAAAATATATGATAGAGACTACTTTCGTCGATTTGAAATAATGACAATCATAGAACGACCGCAAAATATTTTTGTGATTTCACTGAACATTTTGTTTTATGAAATCAGTGATTTGCTTAGATTTTTTTTTTATGCTAGAGGCAAGACAAACGAGCAAGCGAGTAACTAGCGAAATCAGAGAGATCGCTAATGTGTTGCCGGTCTTTTTCAAAAGGAATACGCTCTTCTCTTGAATCGCTGGCGTGCGGTTCAATATAGGAATTCAGCTGCAGGGAGTAGATCAAACAGTTCCTCAGAGCACTCCCCATGATAGATGCGGTATAGAATGCTGAGGGAAGCTATATCCCGATGCATTGCTAGAGGATCATGTCGACTTTCAAGTCACCGTCAATTCGAGCCCTACGTTGTACGCAGTCAAACGGAAGAAGTTGGTGCTGAGGTGCACCAGCCCAGAGATGGGAGCAGTATTCCATTTGTGGCCGAACTTGTGCCTATGAATTATAAAATACAAAAGACAAATTCTTTATTTGCAAAATATGGGTAAATAACAGCTATTTAAGCTGTTTAAATCGTGTTATTACTGTAACATCCTGCGTGGTTGATCAAATTGACTGACCGGATGGCGCCATTGGTAATGACCCTGGCTCTTACGCCAAAGGTCGTGGGTTCGATCCCCACCCTGGACAAACATTCGTGCGATGAACACTTGTGTTTGTTCAGTGTCTGGGTGTAATATATGTATGTATATATTTGTGTTCCTCTGTTGTCTGATATCTGTAACACAAGTGCGGAATTAGTACGGAATCAGGTCAACCTATGAGATGTTGTGAGAATTATTATTATTATTATTATAATTACTTAGGGTTTGATCGATATTATACTTTACATATCCCTGTGACATATAGAGGGCGGCCTATTTTCAGTGGTCCAAAATTTTTTTTGATGCCTTTTAACGAGGCTCTAAGAAACACCCCTATATTATGACCTGCGAATTTTGGTAATTTTTAAGAAAAAAAATGTAGTATGAAACGGCCTGACAAGATTAAAAAATGTTTATTTTATTACTTTTCTGGGTGCTTTTTCTTAATTTTCTTATTGTGTTTCTTTGCTCATGTAAAAAGCATAAAAATACCTTTAAACAAAAAAATGTTTTACCTCGCTTGGTCGTAAATTTTGATACTTACTTAAAATATTTTTATCTTGACAACTAATAAAATATCGCGGAACTTACATGAAGGTGTTTCAGATGCGCTCGTTTAAGAAATTTAATAAACCTGGACTTCTGAAAATGGGCAAGCCTGTATATAAATCCATCCAAATAACACAAAATGGTCTGTTGATGCACCAGAGTGTGACACACAAAGCGGCTACTTGCAATATGCACTATGCATAACTCGCGAACCCGTGTGTTTGCTATTCCATTTGCTCCCGTTCAATGCACACGATAATGGATTTTTTGACTTAATATCCGTCAATCTGAATAGATCACTATTTTAATAGTGTTAGATTATTTATTGTGATGCAATGCAATTCGAATGTATGGGAATATTATTATAAAAAAAAACGTTTAGTGTAGTGGTTAGAGCGCCGGTTGAGACACAAAAAGTTACCCCGTTAATTCGTAGGCCTATCTCGATTATTGGTATTAGTAAACATTTATTTCAAGTCAATAACTCATATATTGTTAGTGACATCTAAATTCTAGGTATTAGTGATTTATTTCGCATGTAATGCGCCAAAGTCCACTCGGTCTGCAATCAAATTCAGGAGGGAATTGGAGCTAGCCCTGACCCTGTGCACGAGGGACGCAGCGCGCTTCCGCGTCGTGGCAAAGAAACAGTCTACTCACGCTGCCGCGAACATGCCCGACGCGCTGCATTATAGGCTGAACGCGATTATAAGCTGTACAAATTTAAACCCGCTTATCTATTTTTCGGTTTCTCGGAACCGAACACACAGAAACTTTACCTAATGAGAATAGTTATTGTATTGATTGAAACCCAAATTCAATGTTACATACTGGATAATTTAGTTACTATAATATCATCCAACTGATTACGGCTAAGGCGGCCAATCTCAACCATCATCCACGTACGCAGGATATATTATAGTGCTCAAGTGTGTGCGCAAATACACTCTATTCCCTTACCCACATATTCTGATGGAACACCGGCGTGACACGACCGGAGAGGGATTGGGCGCAGGACCAACGGCTTTAAGTGTTTTCCGAGGTACGGGGGTACAAGACCGCCAACTTCCAGAAGTTCCAGCTTCCGGGCTGACACAAAGAATTTTTTATCGAAAACAAAATTTTGGCCCGACCCGGGGATTGATCCCGAGACCACTTGCGCAGCCGTCGCTTTATAGTGCGACCCACTAACCACTACGCCACCGAAGCAGTCAAAACTTATACCTACTGTTGCAGAAGATGTAAAATCTTTAACATGACCATAGGTCCCTTTTTTAATGGAACAGTCCTATTTTCCGGAACTTCTTATCGTGAAAAACCATGATACCATGACCTCACAGAAAACTAGCGTGAAGCAGCGCCTATGCTGTGCTTCGCCTAGTGAGTGAGGGTACCGGAGGCCCTATCGGACGAAAGGCGTTTAAGGTTGACAGCACATTTGTGACTTAATGGTTATTGCGGGTGTCCTTAAGCGGCGGCCATCTCTTTCGATAGTATTAATTTATTCCATCCGATGATCCATCTGCATTACATAAAAAAGATATCCTCGCGACGTATAAGATATCGAAAATAGATAGCGGGTAAATTTTACCTCAACTTTCAAGGCTCATTTGGGGTTTTTGTCGATTTCACAAAATATCGATACCCATACTCCGATAACCTATCGCCCCGCTATTAAACGCTGACCCATCTTCCGTTTCTCGGAACCGAACCCATCGAACCTTAGTTTGTCTAATGAGCATACTCACATACCGATTGAAATCCGAGCTCTATTTGCTGGATTACATAATGTAACACCTTATATTGTTACTGAAGACCTTTAATCTGGAACGTAACCAGCAGTCGCGTTTGAATGGGAGAGCCCTGTATTTTGGTAGGCTGTCCCGGTATCCGTAAATAGTGTTTTAAACGATTTTCTGGCTCGTATAATAAAACTGTAATGAGCTATCGTCTACGGTATTAACTTCAAATCTACTAGAAAAGAGCGTCTTAATTTTTTAAATAGTGGTTACACGTCAGATTATAAAACACCATAGACTGGACGGAGCCTTCTAATTCTATGCGAAACTCATACTATCATTAACGGTAGAGGACATGCCGATAACACACGTAGGTATCAATTTGATGTGTAGCCATGTAATACATCGTTTGCTCGACAAAATGTTCTCAATCCCCATTTCGAATTTTTGACGTTTTGTTTCCAAAAACCGAGACTGTCCCGTGTAATATAGGACGCCTGGTTACTTGGGCTCATTCCCATCTCAAATGTAGGTAAGATAGATAGATAGATGTTGACGACCCGTTTGGAACAGTGGTAGTGAACGCTGCCTCTGGTGCAAGGGTTGCGGGTTCGATCCCCGCACAGTGCAAACATTTGTGTGCATGAGAACATATCTGTTTGTATTGGTCTGGGTGTTATCTATGTATTATAAGTATGTATTTACAAAAGAAAACTATTATATGTATATATTTGTAATCCCACTTTTGATTCTGATATCCGTAACACAGGTGCTTGAGCTACCTATCTCGGAGTCAGATCAATGTATGTGATGTTGTGAAATATTTATTTATTATTTACATATATGTATATACTTTATTGCACAAAAACACAACTTACAAAAAAAAATATGAATAGGCGATATACTTTAGCATGTAAGATACTTATGCATACGTCGTCTATGTATAATGTATTTATTAGGAATAATTCATACATTATTATTACTAATATAAATTATTTTATATTAAGTTAAATAAGCGACACTCACGTGTAACTGTGTCAAGGACAAACCGGCAAGGTTTTTATGACACTTTTAATTTAAATGCTGTTATTGTAATATGTTCATCATCATCATCGTCAGCCCATTTAAGTCCCGACTACTCTGCCGGGCACCACACGGCCTCCTTACATATCGCTTTACATAAAGTCGCTTTTACTGTTTGTCCCTATGTATACTTAGATCTTTAAAACTACTCACAGGTGGTGGTTTTTTAAAAGATAGAGCAATTTAATAGGAAGGCTTTTATGTATAAAAGTATTATAACACGACCCGGGTTCGATCCCCGCACAGTACAAATATCCGTGTGCATGAACATAACGTTTTGTTTCGTTATTTATTTATTTATTTAATCATTTACATGTCAGTTAACAGAATACGAAAATTCCAACACACCAACAAGTCATCGTACATAATGACATATAGCACAGAATAATTCACATTAATAATAATAATACAAGATAAATTAAATTAGAAAAACATGTCCGCAATAGAGAAACAGGTAATTAAATGAAAAAATATAAATTAAATGGCATAAATGCAATATTAAATGTCACAAATACAAAAAAGTAAATAATGCAAAAATGTCAAAAATACAAAGATGTCAAAAATAGACATAAGCTGTCGAAATACAAATTAATAATTATGAGATTCGAGGTATTTCAGAGCCTCTGCGCATATGTGTCTGACACTATCAGCAAAGATGTCAATGTGACTACACTGAGTGAGTATGTCCCCAATCAGACGATGTGCGCGAACAGTCGGTGCGTTACCGGCCTGCACCGTGCGAGTGACGGGGCCACCGCTCCGCCCTCATCCCTGGGGATACGCGTTGGGACCAGTATATCCACATGTGCCATAACATCGGTATCAGTTATATGATGGAGAGCGGAAACGTAGTGACTGAGAAGAAGCAGTCTACGCCTGTGCCTCAATGTCTCCAATCCTACCATACCTGAAACAAAACGCGAAGGATACAAGTATGGGCTAATACCCATGCTACCGTTTATAAAGCCAACGTGCAAACTTACGTTGGACTCGTTCAATCATTATGGCATATTTTTCTTCGTGAGGATCCCAGACAATGGCCGCATATTCTAACTTGCTCCGTACGTAGGCGTTACACAAAACCTTTGCCACAGAAACGTCACTAAATTCGGAGGTTGTCCGCATAATAAAACTTAATATCTGAACATGACTGTAATAACATACTGCATGTATTGGTCTGGGTGTTTTTATGTATTATAAATAGGTATGTATTTACAAAAAAAAAAATATCTAATCCACTTTTAGTTTTTTTTATCCCAGTGATGATTCTGATATTCGTAACACAGGTCACAGAAAACCGGCATGAAGTAGCACTGTGCTGTATTTCGCTGTAGGGTACCGAAGGCCCAATAAAGAGGTAGTCTGCTCGTCTGCCACCCTATCACATGCAAAAAGGTGCTTGAGCTACCTATCTCGGAATCAGGTCAATGTGATTTTGTGAAATAATAATTATTATTATAATATTGCACCCGAGCGAAGCCGGGTAGACCGACATAGCCCACCGAATTAGCAAACTGAAGTGGCAGTGGGCTGGTTATATTAGCCGCAGAACTGACAGCCGTTGGAGCCGCTAAAGTCCTTGAGTGGAGACCGCGACTCGGTAAGCGTAGTGTAGGACGCCCTGCGACAAGATGGGATGATGACATTCGAAGGCTGGCTGGATGAGAGTGGCCGAAAATCGGGAGCAGATGGCGTGCATTAGGGGAGACCTATGTCCAGCAGTGGACGAGTGTGGGTTGCTGATGAAGCCGGGGCAGGTCGTTAGTTAACTACTATGGTACAAAAACCAACTTCTGATAAATTATGTCCCGTTAAGCTAACTAAAAAATGGTCACGTCAATATAATGTATGGGCAGATTATGTCGTAGTACATAACTCACAGTAATTACCGTCTCTAATCCTAAACTTAACATGTAGGGATAATAAATATAGTTAGGCTAAAACGATTATCAGACAGAGCGATTGCTACGCCGCGGATGCGCAACGGATTCACCGACGGAAGCCGTTAGTACTGGGGTGAGACGTGCTGGGCGACTGTTCTTTCTCTATCGCACCCGTATAGAATCTGCGTTAGGGCCAATTGGATCTCTTTCACACTCTGTGTTGTTTTTTCCGAAAATGGCATATTCTGTTGACCTCTTACGCGTGTGAAATTTAGGATTATATAGTGTCAGCTTAAAAATGGAAAGAAAAGAGAAACATCACAGTAAATATCGTGATGATTATGAGCGTTAACCGTGTGGTCCCGGCAGAGTAGAATAGGCCACCCTCACTCTTACCGAGGTATATATAGGAGGTAAAGCTGCAGCGGCATGATCATCAGCACCCAGAGAAGGAAAACTCTGCATTTATATCAAAACCCTCGCCAACCCGTCTGCCAAGCGTGGTGAGTATGGCAACTACCCCTCATGTGATTGAGGGAGGCCCGTGCCCCAGCAGTGGGGACTTAAATGGGCTGATGATGATGATGAGGAGCGTTAATGGAAAAAACGAGAAGAGGTATTAAAAAATAGTAAGAAAATGTTTATTTAATTTT
The DNA here is from genome assembly GCA_019059595.1 of Marasmia exigua. Taxonomy (NCBI): domain Eukaryota; kingdom Metazoa; phylum Arthropoda; class Insecta; order Lepidoptera; family Crambidae; genus Marasmia; species Marasmia exigua. The sequence goes on along the minus strand of CM032477.1, from coordinate 12,297,377 downwards.
ATGTTTCTAACGTTGTAACCAGGAGCATAGCTCGGCTTCTAAACCAAGAATGTATGCTTGCCGCTTAGCTACGCGCCGGGAATGCGGGTAATAGGTCCACAAACAGCATGCCAGCAAACGGGAGCACGGGATAAGTCGCGCCGCAAAAACCTGTTTGTTTTCCCTAACCAGAGCACGCGATATAATGTACGATGGTATAGTTTTACAATGAGAGTTTCTTGCTGGATCTTCTAGACCAACATCATCACATAAAAAAAAACATATTAACAGGAATATATATATCAGGAACTTGGAGTACACTCACTCACTCAAAACACAGCGTAGGCGCTAATCACGCCGGTTTTCCGTGAGGCCTGGACCATTCATGCTAAAGGATGACTCTCCCACGGTCAAAATTGTCCGTATGGTTTTGCCTAAACGAGGCTGCACTTAAGGCTCTTGTACAAATTAAACAATAATTAAACAATTAAACAAACAGTAAAATCTAACACTGCATTGAGAGTCAATTCATTTCACTTAGTACTTTTTTCCGTAGTATGGGGAAAATAGTTCAGCGGTTTCCGATAGATGGAGCTTCTAAAAAGCAGACGTAGCTGTATAAAGCAATCAAGCAGATGATTTGGCGTTGTTTCGGTAAATGTCACTATGCATTTTTACATCGCGCTAGTAAAACGGTTTTTTTATGCTAGAGGCAAACGAGCAAGCGAGTCACCTGATGGAAAGTAATCAACGCCGCCCATGAACATCCGTGAAATTACAAAGATCGCTAATGTGTTGCCGCCCTTTCCGTAACAATGACCTCAAGCCGCCTGACCACTTTAGCAATTTTAAAGAAGTACCTACGGGAAATAAACCAGAGAGGGTATTGGAAATTTTGTTATGTAGCAAATAAATTTATTTCTGATATTTTGTTTAATCATCTCTCTAACTGATTCTCGAAGGTGGCCGTACTACATAGCGTATCTTTGAGTATTAGTCGGTTTCCTCTAGATGGCGCTAGCACTGGGTAGCCGGCTGATGCCTCAACACCGCGCCACGAAAGGCGCGAGATGCAGCCCGGGTAATGGGTCTACCCCGACACCCGAACCACAGTAGATATATACGCAAGCAGTATGGACACTACGAAAAACGCTCGATTACTCACGCACACAGACGCACACTTTACACGGATTCTAAGGTCCCATCGGAGTACAATCGCAGGAACTAAATTCAGGGTTGTCGGTTTTACTTGAGTGCCGCTTACTTTATTTTGGTGGAGAAAATAAGTATATACATTATTATGTATGTTATCAAAAAATGGTTTCGGATTTTAAAATGATATGATTGGGGGGATGGGGGAGGCGGGGAGGGGCGTAGGTAAGTGGTGTATCTTAGGAGCGTTCTTCTATTTTAGTCGAAATTTACTGTTGTCTGCGTCTGTCGTATTTACGAGTTACGTTCACAATTACATTTTGGGGGGTCGAAGATTGAGATTGATATGGGGGGATGGTGGGACCTCACTGTGTCTTGGCCCGAGGGATCGGGTGCATGACCAATACATAAACGTGGTTTCCAAGTAACGAAACAAAACGTTTTGAAAAGTATCTCTAATTTTATGTATCTTTGCGTAGCTTTTTGCAACTTTAGGAATAATTTTGTATACCTTTGTGTACGAATATTGTATACTAGTATTATGCTTATTTCTTCAGAAATATCATTAGTTCTAATTTGACACGCACCAGATGATCCCTTGTTGGACCTAGGACCCCGCGATCACGGCCTGGTGCTTAAACCAGTAGTCCCAAGGTAAGAATAATATTTTACAAAAAGTAAGAGGACAACCCTATACGATAGGTAACTTTCTGTCCAAAATGGCGGAGTGTCGATACTGCTTTAGCGTATTTATCTACTGTGCCCGAACCGCACCAAGTGCGAGGACTACCATACCATACGACTGATGCCTCTATCTCAGTATATATAGTTAATCTGTGAGAGACTTATATAGCTAGATGGGTTAGGTCCACTATTAGCATACCTGGCGCACTCAGGATAAGTCAGGCCGCAACGAGTTGGTTTCGCCTAAGCGGGTTTGCGGTTTTGTTAGAAAATAAATAAATGACTGTGACTTCGGTTGCAGTCAGAATAGTCAGGGTTCGTTCATGTCTCAGTTTCTTCTCTTCAATTAATCGGGTATCGACCACTGAAAGGTGAATGAATTGATATTAGTAAAAAGTAAACCATACAGTAAGATAATAATGTGCCGTGTGGTCCCGGCAGAGTAGAATAGGCCACCCTCACTCTTACCGAGGTGTCGTAAAAGGCGACTAAGGTAAAGCTGCTGGCATGATCATCAGCACCCAGAGAAGGAAAACTCTGTATTTATATCAAAACCCTCGCCAACCCGTCTGCCAAGCGTGGTGAGTATGGCAATTAACCCTCATGTGATTGAGGGAGGCCCGTGCCCCAGCAGTGGGGACTTAAATGGGCTGATGATGATGATGATGAAGATAATAATAGTCTGAAGGTGAACCTTTGTCGAAATTATTGATGATATTGATAAAGTAAGTAAACATTTAAGATTTGGTAGTGAGTGTTGTACCCTAGTGCCTCGGAAAGCTGTTGGTCCTGCACCTGATCCCTCTTCGGTCGTATCACACGTTATTCACTATAATATGTCCTGCGTTGATGGCTGATCGTTAAAATTGGCCGCCACAGCCGAAACATCAGTTCATCATCATCATCATCATCAGCAACCCACACTCGTCCACTGCTGGACATAGGTCTCCCCTAATGCACGCCACTGCTCCCGATTTTCGGCCACTCTCATCCAGCCCACACCAGCCAGCCTTCGAATCTCATCATCCCATCTTGTCGCAGGGCGTCCTACACTACGCTTACCGAGTCGCGGTCTCCACTCAAGGACTTTACGGCTCCAACGGCGGTCAGTACTGCGGCTAATATGACCAGCCCACTGCCACTTCAGTTTGCTAATTCGTTAAAAACATCAGTTAATTAAATAAATAAACTGACATAACATCACATATATTGTCCTGGTCCCAAACTAATTATGTTTCCCTGATACCATGGAAATTAGAAAAAAACGATGGTATCGCAAACACAAATATCTGTTTCATTCAGCAAATCATATGTGTTGGTAACATATGAGCCCTCGACCCTTGCGTCTTGAGTCTTAACCGGCTCTCAAACAATTGCGATAATCGGGTCGTAAGACCAGAATCTCTTACACATGTTTACTTACTTAAGAAATCTTTATCTTTATCTTACTTACATCCTCTAGAGGTTATTGAAAAATCAGAAACTGTCACTATTAGATTTACGCCATCTCTAAGTCAAGTTAGGAGGCCATTAGCAACAGAATCCGTAAAAAACCCGACTGCAATGTCAATCAACTACAAAATCATCTTCATTTAGTCTTCTCGACTTCTTATTCATATTTCCAGCTGCAAAAATAGCCCGCATAACAGCCTGCTACAGTGTGGGCAACTTAGCGAATCGTGTCGAGTAAAGCCGGTACTTTTGACATGTAACGTTTTATCTCGGAACAAAAAGAGCGTTGTGGTAAGAGGGATATTTTTAAAAGCGGACGCGAATGCTAAAAAAGGCGTTGTTTTTTTGGCCAGAGTTATTCTGCCTTTCCTGTTTAAATTTGAATTCAATTATTAGAATAACCTTTACTGGAATAGCCGTTGTGTAGAAGTATGTCCAATTTTAACGACTGCAGTGGTAGGATTTATCGGAAGTTTTTCATTTAATAATGATTGATTGCTCGGAGTCTCCTTGCATGATCCTATCATTGTCAGCCATCTAAGTCCCCACTGCTGGGGCACGGGCCTCCCTCAATCACATGAGGGGTAATTGCCATACTCACCACGCTTGGCAGACGGGTTGGCGAGGGTTTTGATATAAATGCAGAATTTTCCTTTTCTGGGTGCTGATGATCATGCCAGCAGCTTTACCTTAGTCGCCTTTCACGACACCTCGGTAAGAGTGAGGGTGGCCTATTCTACTCTGCCGGGGACCACACGGCCGATGATCACCCGGTCGATGTTGATCCTATCAGGAATGATTAGATCCGCAGGAGAACCAAGGGCAAACACATAGCCCAAAGAATTGCATACCTCAAGTGGCAAGGGCAGGTTGCGTTGCGAGGCGATCAGACGGCCGATGGGGCAGAAAGGTCATCGAGTGGAGCCCACCGTGGCAGGCCCGCCACAAGGTGGACCTACGATCTGGTAAAGATCGCGGGAATCCCTTGCATGCGGGCGTCACAGGACCGATCTGTCTGGAAATCTTTGAGGGAGGCCTATGTCCAACCGTGGACGTTTATTGGCTGAAATGATGATGATGATGAATGACTGATTGAATACAGAAATAGGTAAAGGGTAAAATGACTACACAGCCTAATATTTATACATTTTCATTACTATGACTTTGATTTGATATACTAAGGTATTCAAAAATAATAAATTGATAAAATATTTATATCATTCTTCATTTCGTACTTTGTTTGGACGTCTAAAATATGTAAGCTTTTATATGAAGCGTTTTTGGTCAAGTCCAAATAGTTTTATTTTGAAATCGTGATATCTCGGGAAAGTTTGTAAGATGTCAAAGTATTATTTAATAAGAAAAAGAGTACCTAATCTTGTCAACAACTTGTTGTTGTAATCGGTCAAAATATTGGCGGAGAAAACGGTGAATATACATTAAAAAAAAACATACAGTCAAACTTAGAACCTCCTCCTTTTTTGAAGACGGTAAAAAGAGACCCTAATCTTGTATGTAGGTAATTACAACAAGCACGTTCGGTCGGCAGTTACCAGAATGTTACTTCAACAGATTCTCATCTGTTAAAATAGCAGTCGATCAGGCTGAATTTGAACTCTATCTTCAAGACAAGACTTAATAAACCTGTATGACGTCACAAAATCCTACTCCCAGCAATTAATTAGTCCGAGGGACAACCCATCAGCGCAATGAGCGGCACGAATAACCGTAGGAAACCGGGGTCGCTCTCGGACTACTAATTTATTCAATGGCTGGTAAATTTGTATACATTGCATAAGTAAAAGAGGTATGTATACAGATTTACATCCAAATGTCTTTGAGGAACAATTTGCATTACACCTGAAGCATTTGCGTTTTGAAATCTGAGTTCAGTAATATATTCAGTATTGTTTGAACGGCCGCTTGATGAAATGCTTCGCTAATTGGTCTGATTTTGGAGTTCAACTAAAAATATTCAAATATGGTGCTATACTAAAACCTTTGCATATTATTTTTATCCAGAACGTATACTTCATTGATAGAGTAATCATCCGCATCATCATCTTCTTATTTTATTTGTGGCAATCAACTTCTCGACTGAGAATTACTCCTGCCATTATCATGTTTTAGATTTTAGGCATTATTAAGCGGGACAACCGAAGATAATTCGCCAATGTCAAGTAACTTATTGAGAACAAGTAGGTAGTCAACAGTCGAAGTCAGTCAAAGTCACAGTCACTCAATAAAACGCCGGTGTTTTGCGTTTTATTGACCTACGGATTTAGCGGATATCACTCTAAAAGCAATCGCGGGTTTTAAGACTCTATTAGGTCCAAGCAAGTTGTCACGAGACAACGCACTCGACACACAATAGCAGTGTTAAAAACGATACAATCCACATATTTTCTTATTATTAGGATCACTTTGCGGCACTTCACTGCACAAATAAACACCAAACTTGCACACTTAACCACTAGACACCAATTTAAAACCTTTGAATTGCATCAGCCCACGCGGCTTCTTTTAGCCCTACCCGCCGAATCCAGCATCATCATCTTAGCGTTTAGTCCCGGATGTTTTCCAAGCTGTCGCTCCGGATCCTCGGGTCCGCTTTCCTACTTCGACTCCTCCACTTCGCATAGTCTTGTGCATCCCTAGTGGTCAGTTTATTTGCACGAATCCTTTACGATGTCAAGCCACACCTTTTTAAGTTCACCCCTTATTCCGTGACCGGGCGGTGGTGGCATATCTAGACATTTGTTTCCCACATACCGGTCCGGTAGGACATGACCGTACCAACATATTTTTTTTGTATTCGTATAATAATAATAATAAAATTTAATTGAAAAATTCTTAGAACATAAAAGACTTATAATCTACTTAAACTGCCTAAACTAGGATTTTCCTGTATCTTAGACAAAAACGAAAAGAAAAAGGACTGAAATTAACAAATTAATTTTAGCAATACAACATTAAAAAAACATAACAATATTAAAATAACTAATCATTACATTAAATCTCAAAATTCTCACATAGACTACTCTCCAGCAGTTTGTCTGCTATGTCACGGACTAGCCTTCCACGCATGCGTGAGTTTCTCATGCGGTGTTAGTTTTTAGCACTATACCACAAAATAAATAAACTCATGCCCCCATATTACAAATCCCAATCTAAGAGAAGTTCCGGAACTAATCTCGTTCCAGCCCTTTTTAACATTGCGTATTGGAACAAGATGATATGAACTGTAGTACGGTAATAAATTTAGATCGCGTTTTGTAATAAGGGGATAATGTTGACTCTTGCTGAGATTTATATTAAAAAGTTCGTTGCCATGACTTACACGCTAGGCATTATATCGTGTCGTGTCGCTCCTGCACACGTTCCCCGTAGTCTCTCTGTCTCACGCCGAACCATGCCGAGATCTCTGTACACGCGTATGTGCGCATAGCCTTTTCAGCACGCGATGGTACTTATACATACTGACATAGAGGCATCAGGCGGCTAGCCATTGCTAGCGCCATCTAGAGGAAAACGATCAATACTCAACGGCAATGTAGAACGGCCACCTTCGAGAATCAGTCAGGGAGACAAAATATCAGAAGTGACTTTTATTGCTTTTTAATAAAATTTATTTTCCCGGTTTATTACCCGTACTTTTTAAAATTACTTATGTGGGCATTGTTTGGGAAACACGCTTTACTAGCGCAATGCAAAAATGCATAGCGGACGTCAAGCGACATATACCAAAACAACACCGAACCACCTGCTTGATTGCTTTTTATAAGCGCCATCTAACGAAACACGCTGAAATATTTTCGTTTCATAGCAACGAAAAATTAACTAAGTGGAATGACCCTTGGTATCCGGCGCTCTATCTGTGCTGAGATACTGCATCCTTTTTTAAACTCGGAAGAAACAAAATTTCTTAACCCAAAATGCGACCAGAAAACCACCGTAATCCGGCTCAGAAGATTGAATCCGTGTATGCGGGACGGGAATTAGGCGGTCGAATTTGCCTAATGCAATTCCTCAGCTGCAGTCGCATCGAAATAAATTGCCGTAAAATAAAGTGGGGCCGTCCTTGATACGCGGCAGACGCTAACTGCGTTTCCTTGGTACATTTTAAAACTTGGCATTCCGCTGGGACGGCTGGCGTTACAATAAACTTATGTCACGTGAAAATGTGTGCTTTTTAATTTAATTACGACTTTGGTTAATATATTCAATACAGAGAGTTGCCGGTCTCATTTCATAAACCTAAAAATACTAACCCTTACATCCCTTTATATATTTGAAATATGTTAATTTGTCAGGAAGACAAATGTATAATCAGGCAAACGATTTTTACTCACAACCACGTAACTTAAGATATAGAAATAGAATAGCGCAACCTTTTACTAGATTAAATATTGTTAGCTCAGGGATTTACCATATGTCAATAAAAATATATAACAGAATTCCATCAGAAATTAAAGAAATAAAAAAAGATACTACATTCTGTAAAAAATTTAAAGATTACCTCCAAAATAAATATTTTTACTCTATAAAGGAATTCCTGGACTGCAATTATTTGAAATAAATTAAATAGTTTTTATATTATTTTGTTGAATAGTTAGGTAGATTATATTAATAAAATTACCTAAAATACATTTAGAGATTCGCTCAAGGATATGATCTCATTGTTTGTTTGTTGATTTGAATAAGTACATTTATAATGCTTGTAATTAATATTTATAATACTTCATTAGACTTACTTTTATAGGCCCTAACTGGGCCATGTTTATGGGGCTCAAGTTATTTGTATTTACATCATTACTATGTACCAACATGTTGCAATAAAATTCTATGGCTATGACTATTCTAGTTGAAAAGGATTTTTGTTTTGAGCGCTATAATAATTCAAACATGTTCTTACATTAACCTGTTTCCGCACTTATGCCCGATTTCGTCCAAACTCTATCTAACGATAAATCTATGGTATCATCATCATCATCATCATCAGCCCATTTAAGTCCCCACTGCTGGGGCACGGGCCTCCCTCAATCACATGAGGGGTAATTGCCATACTCACCACGCTTGGCAGACGGGTTGGCGAGGGTTTTGATATAAATGCAGAGTTTTCCTTCTCTGGGTGCTGATGATCATGCTAGCAGCTTTATCTTAGTCGCCTTTTAAGACACCTCGGTAAGAGTGAGGGTGGCCTATTGTACTCTGCCGGGGACCACACGGCCATGAGTTTATTACGAAAACTTAATGACGGAGTAAATTATTATTATTAATATTATATTAATTATTTATATTATATTCTCATATGACTGTCATGTTGGTCGCCTCCGCCCAGAGTAGCTAAAGCACTTGTGTTACGGATATCAGATGCGATACGATATTACGATATCCGCTAACACATAGGTCAACGAACTCTTCGATATGAAACACTTTCTGTGTCTAATTATTTTGTAACAATATTGTGGGAACCTACTCATATAATATACCATACGTACATCAAACGTGCCAAAACACTCCGGCGAGTCACTCGCCAACTGGCAAGCGTACGCAACAAAGTATACTCGAATTTAAAGAGTGGAAAACTTTTATGTCACGTCCCTCATTCCGAGTCGTGGCTTTGTATTTGCGCCGAGTAACGCGAAACAATAAACTGCATTCGAGACGGATGCGAGAAACTCTTATATTATAAACTTTTCTAATAAAACTGCCAATAAAGAGGAATCCGACCGTACGTCTGACGGCTGTGTAGGTATAGTAGAGATGTGACAATCTACAGGGAAAATCGATTATTCAAAATCATTTCGATTTTTTTTATATATTGTATTCTATCGACAGTTCGAAATTGAATAAAGAGTATTCTTAATATAACAATCTTTTGCTGCATGAGTGAGGGTACCAGAGTCGGGAAGAGAGGGTTTAAAACTTGGCAGCGCACTCGTGACTTCACTGGTATCGCGGGTGTCCATGGGCGGTGACAATCGTTTAACTACGTCTGACGGCTGTGTATAGTAGAGATGTGACAATCTACAGGGAAATCGATCATTCAAAATCAATTCGGAAATTTGATTTCGTATAATGTATTAAAGCGTGGGGATTAAGCCTAATCCCATCATGGTAGCGATGACTTGATTTCTATGATGGAGGCCTTTGCCCTGCAGTGGGACAGTTATAGGCTGATACTTTACTTTTTTATATTGTATTCTAGCGACATTTCGAAATTGAATGAAGAGTGTTCTTAATACTACAATCTGTTGCTGAGTGAGTGAGGGTGAATAAAATCTATGGAAGGATTAATAATCATTTTGTTGTTTTTATAATGTAATAGTGACCGTGGGAGAGCCACGCTTCGGCATGAATGGAGCGGGTCGACTGGAGTGATACTACGGCCTCACAGAATACTGGCGTGAAACAGCACTGTGCTGTGTTTCGCTGAGTGAGTGAGGGTACTGGAAGCCCAATCCCCCTCCCCCGAACAGATTAAAAACTGAGTTGACCTCCCCCCAGGCTAGATACTGGGTAAGCCCATGTATAAAGTAGTCATTGAAGTACCGATACGGACTCTTTTTAGGGTTCCGTAGCCAAATGGCAAAAAACGGAACCCTTATAGATACTTCATGTCTGTCCGTCTGTCCGTCCGTCCGTATGTCACAGCTACTTTTCTCCGAAACTATAAGAACTATACTATTGAAATTTGGTAAATAGATGTATTACTTAGTATGTATTTTTTTTGGTTACCTTAAGATAGGTTACAGAAAAAAATACATAATAAGTAAACCTTTCGAAACTTTAATATTCGAATTTCAAAACTTCGAAAACAGTATATCGAAGTTTTGAATCGAAGATATATTTTTTGACATAACATTGTATGCGATCAATTTATTTTACATATGTTTCATTTTCTTGAAAAACTAATAGCCGATTTTTAAAACCTCTTTTTTCATTTTACAGTTGTATTACTAACAATATTTTTTTTATTATAGACATAATTAATATCGAAGTAACCTTTCTCCTATTATTGCAAACGAACTTATTTATCTGTAAACATTATTCATTGAAATAAAAAACAAGTGTAAAAATAGATGACTATTAACTAAAATCGAACAATAAATAAACCAATGTCTATAACATTGGTTTATTTATTGCTCGATTTTGCGCTACAAAATGTATTGACAGAAGCGAATCGCTGCAAAACCGACTCCACGTAGTCTTGTCTGCCCTACCCCTAGAGTGTAATTCAATCCAACGTAGGCGTTGAAGGGCGAGGCGGCCCGCGAGCTGAGGAGCAGGTGGTTTTTGCTCGCCACCGCGGCTGAGGCTGGCCGGCGAAGCCAGCCAATAAGCCGAGGCTGCAGTGTCGAGCGAGAATCATCTGCGACGGTAAGGTCGCGTGGGACCGCCGACCGCCGGCCGGAGTCGTGACAGAAACAATGCATGCTGCATAAAACTAAAAAAAAATATGATGGTCGTACATAATCATGAAAACTAACAACGAAAATTGGTTTGAACTAGATATAGTGAGTAGCTTTTTTTTTTAATACGTTATTAACCGTAAACCGCAATGTACCTTCCATATATCTTACTTGCTGCTACGGAACCCTTCATGGGTGAGTCCGACTCGCACTTGGCCGGTTTTTTCTTTTTTGTCTATAAATCAAAAACTTTATATAACAGTGTTTTATTAAATTTTAATCGTCCAAATCCTCTATGGAACCCAACATATGATGCGTTTCCACATGCCAAGCCACGGCAACGCCCACGTAACACACTACATTTGAGGCCAGCACGTTTACAGTCGCACCTAGGTATTTCTGCTCATTTTTTACAGTTACATGAGATAAGGTGCATCAGGTAATCTGGTGAAGGATGCAGCATGGTTTCTACTGGTACCATAATATTCCCTTTAGTGTTCCCCCCCCCAATCCTGTGGATTCAATTGGTGCCGAAGCCATTCCTGTAAGTTAGACTCTCAAGGAATGTTGAGCACACGCATTAGAGGTGGGTGGTAAGGATACCAGTCCAGTACCAGTTGAAATGTCGCATTGACCGACTGTGCAGCAGTTTTCCGCAGGTATTAATGGGCTCTCATGTCATCCAGGGTTGCACAATCGCAATGGCTGTCATACAGTGCCATGGTAAATTTCTCACCAGCTGCGAAGATGCCTTCTTTATTGGCATTCCGCGATGAAAAAACTTCTACTAAATCTATTAAAGATGGAGATTGCTGGATTTTTTTCCATGATTGCTTTTTTCCTTTATTAAACAAGGCACTAGTCGCAGCTGATAAGCTGAATTTATTTTTATGCCGAAGCGTGGCTCTCCCACGTTATTATACGTGCCATTGGGAATATCATAACAGAAAATCGGAACTGAGACTATCTGAATAAGAAAAGTAACGTCTGAGCATGATATAACAAAGGAATTTCAATTCAAATAGATAATAAATTATCAATCAATCAATACTAATGATAAGCCTAGAGGGAAACTCTGTAACTCTTACAGATTTTATCATCATCATCATCATTTCAGCCAATAGAAGTCCACTGCTGGACATAGGCCGCCCACAATGTTTTCCACAAAGATCGGTACTGTGCCACTCGCATCCAATGGATTCCCGCGACTTTCACCAGATAGTCAGTCCACCTTGTGGGGACCTGCCACGCCTGCGACTTCTTGTACGTGGCCTCCACTCGAGGACCTTTCCGCCCCAACGGCCGTCTGTTCTTCTCGCTAATCGATCCACCTTGTGGGGGGCCTGCCATGGCCCCGAATTTACGGATTTATAAAACATCATAATGTTCAGTCAGGTTTAGTAACAAACAGCACGTACACACTTACATTGTATACCTCCAGACAGAATACAGCAAAGGTACTTAATACACAAATAAATACAAATTAAATTTCAGTAAATAACAAACTTAAAAATTTCATCTGTGTTCAGGCGGGACTCGTCACCACACCTTCCACCATCCGGGTGCTATGTTCTACCATTAGACCTGAACCGCGTAAGCCGAGAAAATTTGTAAATGCTTGATTCGACATGAGCTGTCGATTGTCACCCGGATTGTGGAAGGTGTCGGTTCGAGTCCCGCCTGAACACGAGATGAATTTTTTTAGTATTTTAACTTCGGATTAAACTTTGGCGAAAATAACGAAGGGTCGATTCGTCCAACCTTATTCCGATACTAAATCTATGGTACAGCGCTGTCCTTCTCATAGAATACTACGTCGATGGTCTAACCTTATACCATAGATTTATCCAAGGAAAAAGATTAGAGAATCCAGCCTAAATCTCTTAATGAATACATAAATTATTCTCATCAATAAGCTGATAAAAGATTCTCCCATTTCACTAACGCTGATTTTGCGAAAGTTTATAAAACTTAAATCATAAAATGAACTAGTCAATTTTAATGAAGCGAAAAAGTTAATGGGGCCATTGAAATTGGCCTTTAACTTTTCAGTAACAAAATAAGAAGTTTTGCTACAAATAAATACATATTTTGTTCGATCTCAAAGGAACATTCTTCTTTGAAGTACTGTACCGATACACAAAATATAAAACTTGATTTTAGGAATGGCAAGTAGGTTGCTTTCAAAAGAAATATTTTCTTTCTGTAAGTAGGTAATAAAAGATTTATTTAACAAAAGGAATAGTTATGTTATAAAAGGTAATAAAAGATTTCTTTACGACTTCACAGGTGTTGCTGTACCTATCTAAAGCTGAAAGAAATAAAACTGTATTATCCTGTATTGACGCTAAATCGCGGTTGTATCGCTGGAAAACGTTTTTTGTACCTAAATGGGGCTTAAAAGATATAAGGTTGTATGTTACACGAGAGTATTTTTCATTATTTTCTGATTGCTTCACCAGTAAGTTTCGGACATGTGTGTACGTAGGAGAACTTACGCAGTGATTTCGGGACAAGACAAACGTGTCACCTAAAAGTGAGAGATTACGTCCGCCTATGAGAATCTTTTTTTTTTACTGTTATTCATATCCTCTCCAACCGATTTCGGTTGAATGCCACTTACGCAGGATATATTATAGTGCTCAAGTGTGTGCGCAAACTCAAGTGCACACTCTATTACTCTGCCCTCATAATCCGATGGGACACCAGTTTGACATGACCGGGGAGGAATCGGGCGCAGGGCCAACGGCTTAACGTGCTTTCCGAGGCACGTTATAGGCCTACGATTACGGTCTATAGGTTACGAACAATAGGCCACCGCTAGCCCACAATCTCACCTGATAAAAAAAGAAGGTGAGGTCTAAGATGTAAGCATCTGCGAGATCAGAGAACGCAATCATGCGTTGCTGGCCCTCTAGTCGTACCTACCACTTTTTTCACGTTTGGGTGGTGGACGAGAAAACCTGGAAAAACCATTGCCGCCGCCCATCACCCGCTCAACACCAGTGGATCTAGCGCTGCTAACCTTTTAACGCCCCATCCCTAGATTGGGTCTCAAGTACCTCACTCACTTGGTGCCCGTGGGAGAACCACGCTTCGGCATGTATGGGCCGGCTTCACCGGAGTGATACCGGCTTCACAGAAAACCGGCGTGAAGCAGCATAGTGCTGTGTTTCGCACTTGTGACTCTACTGGTGTCCCGAGTGTCCATGGACGGTGGCAATCGCTTACAATCAGATGATCCGTCTGCTCGTCCACCTATCACATAAATAAAAACGCAATGTAAGCGTTTATTCTCGCCGGTTTTCTGTAAGGCCGTATCTCAGTCGAGCCGGCCCATTCATGCTTAAGCGTGGTCTTCCCACCGTTGAGAGTAGTGTACTTTAGAAATTTCCAATCGGAGCAGCGTCAGTCCCCGATTAAGATGCAATCTCCGGATGCAGGTGCGCTGCATCAGGCAAGTAAACAGAGCCTCGCAATGAATCACCCTAACTGTTTTCCGATAAGGAGCCGGTTCTTGGCCTCGTGGTCCGTGGGCGCAGGGTTACCATTTGTAAGGATTTCGCGTGACGGGCGACTGAGGATAGACCGATCGGGCTCCTCGGATCGGTATCGAGATCAGCGGTGAAATTATACATGTTACGTCATGACAATTAATAGCACTTATATTCAGGATGTTTTAAGTAAAATGTTATTTTGTTCCATGTTTTTTGTGGCACAATATATTGGTTCGCCTTAGTTAGATAGTAAGCAAAAGGAGAATCCGTATTGCAGTTACGGATGTTGTTATAATATCGACAGCATCTTTTTTTTGGTGGCACAATATATTGGCTCGCCTTAGCCTGATGGTAAGCAAAAGGAGAGCCTACGTTGCAGTAACAAACGTTGTTATGATATCGACAGCATTTTTTTTTGATGACACAATATATTGGCTTCGCCTTTGCCTGATGGTAAGCCAAAGGAGAGCCCATGTTGCAGGTAGGCACGGTCTTATGATATCGACAGCATTTTTTTTGATGACACAATATATTGGCTCGCCTTAGCCTATGGTAAGCCAAAGGAGAGCCCAAGTTGCATTTAGGCACGTTGTTATGATATCGACAGCATTTTTTTTGATGACACATTATATTGGCTCGCCTTAGCCTGATGGCAAGCAAAAGGAGAGCCTACGTTACAGTAACAAACGTTGTTATGATATCGACAGCTTTTTTTGGTGGCACAGTATATTGGCTCGCCTTAGCCTGATGGTAAGCAAAAGGAGAGCCCACGTTGCAGTTACAAACGTTGTTATGATATCGACAGCATTTTTTTTGATGACACAATATATTGGCTCGCCTTAGCCTGATGGCAAGCAAAAGGAGAGCCTACGTTACAGTAACAAACGTTGTTATGATATCGACAGCTTTTTTTTGGTGGCACAGTATATTGGCTCGCCTTAGCCTGATGGTAAGCAAAAGGAGAGCCCACGTTGCAGTTACAAACGTTGTTATGATATCGACAGCATTTTTTTGATGACACATTATATTGGCTCGCCTTAGCCTATGGTAAGCCAAAGGAGAGCCCACGTTGCAGGTAGGTACGTTCTTATGATATCGACAGCATTTTTTTTGATGACACAATATATTGGCTCGCCTTAGCCTATGGTAAGCCAAAGGAGAGCCCAACGTTGCAGTTAGGCACGTTGTTATGATATCGACAGCATTTTTTTTTGATGACACAATTATATTGGCTCGCCTTAGCCTGATGGCAAGCCAAAGGAGAGCCCTACGTTGCAGGTAGGCAACGTTGTTATGATATCGACAGCATTTTTTTTTGATGACACAATATATTGGCTCGCCTTCGCCTGATGGTAAGCCAAAGGAGAGCCTACGTTGCAGTTACAAACGTTGTTATGATATCGACAGCTTTTTTGTTGATGACACAATATATTGGCTCGCCTTCGCCTGATGGTAAGCAAAGGAGAGCCTACGTTGCAGTTACAAACGTTATTATGATATCGACAGCTTTTTTTTTTTGATGACACAATATATTGGCTCGCTTTAGCCTGATTGGTAAGCAAAAGGAGAGCCTACGTTGCAGTTACAAACGTTGTTATGATATCGACAGCTTTTTTTTTGATGACACAATATATTGGCTCGCCTTTAGCCTGATGGTAAGCCAAAGGAGAGCCTACGTTACAGTAACAAACGTTGTTATGATATCGACAGCTTTTTTGTTGATGACACAATATATTGGCTCGCCTTCGCCTGATGGTAAGCAAAAGGAGAGCCTACGTTGCAGTTACAAACGTTGTTATGATATCGACAGCTTTTTTGTTGATGACACAATATATTGGCTCGCCTTAGCCTGATGGTAAGCAAAAGGAGAGCCTACGTTACAGTTACAAACGTTGTTATGATATCGACAGCTTTTTTGTTGATGACACAATATATTGGCTCGCCTTAGCCTATGGTAAGCCAAAGGAGAGCCCACGTTGCAGGTAGGCACGTTCTTATGATATCGACAGCATTTTTTTTTTATGACACAAATATTGGCTCGCCTTAGCCTATGGTAAGCCAAAGGAGAGCCCACGTTGCAGGTAGGCACGTTCTTATGATATCGACAGCATCTTTTTTTTGATGACACAATATATTGGCTCGCCTTAGCCTGATGGTAAGCAAAAGGAGAGCCAACGTTGCAGGTAGGCACGTTCTTATAATATCGACAGCATCTTTTTTTGATGACACAATATATTGGCTCGCCTTAGCCTATGGTAAGCCAAAGGAGAGCCCACGTTGCAGGTAGGCACGTTCTTATGATATCGACAGCATCTTTGTTTTGATGACACAATATATTGGCTCGCCTTAGCCTATGGTAAGCCAAAGGAGAGCCCACGTTGCAGGTAGGCACGTTCTTATGATATCGACAGCATTTTTTTTGATGACACAATATATTGGCTCGCCTTAGCCTTATGGTAAGCCAAAGGAGAGCCCACGTTGCAGTTAGGCACGTTCTTATGATATCGACAGCATTTTTTTTTGATGACACAATATATTGGCTCGCCTTAGCCTATGGTAAGCCAAAGGAGAGCCCACGTTGCAGATAGCACGTTCTTATGATATCGACAGCATTTTTTTTGATGACACAATATATTGGCTCGCCTTTAGCCTTATGGTAAGCCAAAGGAGAGCCCACGTTGCAGGTAGGCACGTTCTTATGATATCGACAGCATTTTTTTTTGATGACACAATATATTGGCTCGCCTTAGCCTGATGGTAAGCAAAAGGAGAGCCTACGTTGCAGTTACAAACGTTGTTATGATATCGACAGGCTTTTTTTTTGATGACACAATATATTGGCTCGCCTTAGCCTGATGGTAAGCAAAAGGAGAGCCTACATGTTGCAGGTAGGCACGTTCTTATGATATCGACAGCATTTTTTTTGATGACACAATATATTGGCTCGCCTTAGCCTATGGTAAGCCAAAGGAGAGCCCACGTTGCAGGTAGGCACGTTCTTATGATATCGACAGCATTTTTTTTGATGACACAATATATTGGCTCGCCTTAGCCTGATGGCTAAGCAAAAGGAGAGCCTACGTTGCAGTTACAAGCGTTGTTATGATATCGACAGCATTTTTTTTTGATGACACAATATATTGGCTCGCCTTTGCCTGATGGTAAGCCAAAGGAGATACCTATGTTGCAGGTAGGCACGTTGTTATGATATCGACAGCATTTTTTTTCTACTGCTTATTTTTTTCTCAGCTATAAAAAAAAATGTTTATTGCAAATAACTTAAATCTATTACAAACTTATGGTCATAATCTTACATATTAGTACTTATATTTGACATTTTGCCTGAACTATTTTGTTTCAAGCTAAAAAATAGGTCCTAGAAAACTATGTTGGTAAAAACAATCAATTACAACTTAAACTTAATATTACTCTACGCTATGTCGAGGAAACTTCTATGGTTTTCTTATATTTCTATATGGCTATATTGTTGAAAACAGCTTATTTTTTTGACAGATTGCATAACTGCAGTCTTCAGCCGGACCTGCTTGCTCAGTAGATAATGAACTGTAGGTCACTGATGACAAGTTATATTTGAGACTATGATTACCTATCTCTATGGCTATACTGTTGACCTAACTTGCAAAGGACTATAGTCATCAAAAAGACTTAATTGTAACAAACTTTATGAATACTGAAGCATTGAGTTATCTAACCCTTAAATTCCTATAGTGCATAGGTTGAATTCTTCTGAGCAGCTTTAGAAACTTGAGTTACCTATTTTTTTTATTAACACAAAAAATATTTTTATAAGTAGTAAACGTCCCATTAAAATTAATGTAACTACCAAAGTATCAATGATCATGATATATTTTTAAAAGCACTACGGAAAATCTCGTCAAAAGTGGACACATTTTGCCAACAAACGAACGATGTGTCGTTTTTTCCACGAGTTTAGTATGAAAACGTGAGATTGACGTACTGCCCACTCGAGTTTGCGTTGCGAACATGGCCACTTGTTTAATATAATAGGGTTTTGTACTTTTAAATCTATCAAATTTCCATGAAAGTTGTCTTTTACACAGTCGATATTTTTTTCCGAATTGGATAAAGTTATTTTATTGAAATTTAGATGAAATTAAGAAGAAAGCTGGTTACATGTTGTTTTTAACCAGTAATATTACTTTATATTAGGATTTATGGAATCCCAAGTCTTACATGAATAGCTCATACTCCTTTGTAAAATTTAATTTATCAGCTACATGACATTATTTGTAAACATTACATCCGTAACACAGGTGCTTGAGCTACCTATCTCGGAGTCAGATCAATGTATGTGATGTTGTGAAATATTTATATTTATATTGCCCCCTTATAGTCAGCTAGACCTCATAGTATAGGAAATGTCTTAGTTTAAGCCAAGCTGATCGATGACGGTGTGAATTATCTGTCGTATTTATTATTAGATAGTTATATAAACTAATTATAAAGAGGTTACAACGACAAGTCTTACAGTTACAAACATCGAATTAACGAAACATTTCTGCGATGCAATCGACACCCAGCGCCATCTATTGGTATGTTTGGGAACTTAAACGCTGAACACCACGATGTAGCAAAAAGAAGTCACAAAATGAAATGAGGGTATAAAATGTAAAGGTTTGTTATACATTTTCAAAAAGTATGGATTAGCATGTCTTTTTAAAACTGGCGACTTTTAAGCTTATCTGCAACAGGATGTCACAGGTGTCAGACGTCCAAAGCGGTCTTGCGACTTGCCTGATACGGAACCCAATAGAATTATAACAAGACGAAACCCTAAGTTCTCTCACAGCTTCCTTTAGCCCGTTTTTTTACAATTTTGGCAATCGTGGCAACCCTAGACGGGGCCTGTTTTATTGTGCCAGTATTTTCACTCTATCGCTGGCCAACGCAGCTCGGGCGGAAACTTAGATAAAGTCGCGACCTCACAGTAATATACAGCCCTCTGTGTGTAGAAGTGAGTACTGCTCGCTCTGGTTCACTCCATATACGTCCTCGATGTGTACCGGCACAGTTAGAGATGTGCTGACTCGAATAAACGACTCGAGTAAACTCGAGTTGGCACTCAAGGAGGTACTTAAGTTGCATAACGCTAAATTATTGAAGCTCGTATCAAGGTGCTTTTACGCAGTTTGTCTGTTGTTTACCTTTTCTTATTCCTTTTATTTTTTATGATGATAGGCTTGTGCTTGGTTTCAACCTGAACCCTGGTATTGAGCAGAAGCCTATCAAAGAGAAAGCTTACTCAAAATTAGCCTATTAACTCTAGCTTTAAAAAAATGTAGATTCAGACTCATTGATGTTTATTTTCGTGTAGGTTGGCCTCTTTGTGTTTGCTATTTTCGGGCAGAGAGAAAATAGTTACCACCAGATTTTAATAATAAAAATCGTTGGATTGTATCGTTTTTAACACTGCTAATGTGTGTCGAGTGAGTTGTCTCGTGACAACTTGCTTGGACCTAATAAAGTCTAAAGACGCGCGATTGCTTATAGAGTGATATGCGCTGAATCAGTAGGTCGATAAAACGTAAAAACACCGGCATTAATTGACTGTGACTTTGACTGACTTCGACTGTTGACTACCTACTTATTCTCAATAAGTTACTTGACATTGGAAAATTATCTTCTTAATTCTAAAAAATCTTAAATCTCTAACGAACTCGCTCGCCAACTCATCCATGGACCACTATGTGAGACGTCTAAAACGTCACCACATCCTGGAGCTCGAAGACTGGCAATAGCCTTGGGCAGCAGATGAGTTGATGCTTCCAGTGGGAAGCCACTCTACACGATAGCATCACAGAAATAATTTGCTCATAGCTCCGCCGACTGATTGCAAATAAGTAATCACTAAAAAAAAAATTCTAAAAAAAATCTGCTTGAGTTACTGTTTCCACATCACTATACCGGCTTAGTTGGGTCTTTCGCCGGACAGCCGCGACAAACAGGAGCGAGACGTAATTGTTGCTCGTTATTTTGTGTTGGCGCACTCTTAGTTTCATTGCTTTGAGTAGTTAAGAAACAGCTGACTGCTTTAGTTCTATAAATAACTTAAGACGACGGACGCTTAGTGCAGTGACTAACAACAGCGGTCAAGACTATTTTCCGATGCGATGAAAATGTACGGTAGGATGATTGCACTTGTTTTGACTTTCTTCGTCAAATACATTTGAATGAAGCGTGTTAACTGCTTCTTAGTACGGAATCAGGTCAATGTTTGAGATTGTGTATAAGTGTAGTAAAGTATCAGTCTATAAACTGTCCCACTGCAGGACAAAGGGACATTATAGAAATCAAGTCATCGCTACTATGATGGGATTCGGCTTAATTACCACACTTGCCTAATGCGGATTGGTGATCACAAACCCAAGCTGTGTTCGAAGAATTCGAAACATACTTTCACTCGCCCCGGGAATCGAACCCAGAACCCTGAGATCTCGGCCCGGTACTTAAACCACTAGACCAACAGGATGGTGTATATATTTATTAATTCTGACGCGCGCACTGCATACCCTCAACCAAATATCAACCAATTGATCTGTTTTCATGTTCTCTGAGTGAATTTACTATAACTGCTTTACTTGTAATCAGTTATAAGTAGTTATACTATTGTATTAGGTTTAGCCTGTAAGGATAGTTGTAAGTGTAGAAAATAATAAAAAAAAAAAATTTAGAGACTAGCCAATCAGTTTGAATTATCTTGATATATTTATCGAAAATTATAAAATAGATTCCATCCTTACGCTGTCTTGCCATTAGTCCATGGTCTTACATACTGACACGTTTTTGATAGGTATTTGAAAATATTAAAAACATCACCAATTTAGATCATTACATTATCATCAATTTAGTAGTTTCATCATCTACGAGTACGTTTTCAAAACATTGTTATTTTATTTCAGCCACTTGGTAATACCACAAATCTGATATTACAAGACGAGTAACGTGTATTACGTGTAGATGTGGGAGAGCCACGCTTCGGCACGAATAGGCCGGCTCGACTGGAGTGATACCACCGACTCACAGAAAAGCAGCGTGAAGCAGCACCGTGTTGTGTTTCGCTGCGTGAGTGAGGGTACCGGAGGCGGAAAGGGGGGTTTACAAGTTGGCAGCGCATCTGTGACTCCACTGGTGTCGCGGGTATCTATGGGCAGCGGCAATTGCTTACCATCAGGTGATCCGTCTTCTAGTCTGCCACCTATCACATAAAAAAAGTAATTCTGGCATAGTGACACACGATTTGATAACATTTGACGAGGTCCCTTGCCTTCCATGTGATCCTCTATCAATCTTCTGAAATATCTCCCCACTATATCAAACAGACGCGGGAAGGGCATAATCCGAAGATACTGACTGGGAGTCAGCTTGGAAAAAATTAGATCTGATGTATTGTGTGTGAGTATTTTTTACCCGACTACGGTGAAGCAAAAAGGAGGGTTATGATTTTGACCTGTATGTATGTTTGTATGGTTGTTCATCTGTTCCCTCATAACTTCTAAACTAGTTATCACATTTGAACAAATGAGGTGTCGTTAGAAGCGTCTTAATTGTTTTCTGGTTATAGTCGACATAGCGTCACTTTAAATTGACTACAGCGCCCTCTAGGGGACTTAGAGTAAACACTCAAAAAAAATTTGCTTGTCAGTACCATGTGGGGTAAAGAGCTTTTTTAACACATTTCAAATATGTATTTGATTATCGATTGTTACGTACCTACATTATATATATTTTATACAAACCTACTAATTCCTGCCTATCGTTCTCCTAAAAAGTCTAGTTAAGTATTAACTCAAAAGATGGAGATGCCGCAACCACTTTATTGTCTTAGATCTACTCGACAGAATCATCATCCGATGCCAGTGGTAGAATCACGTTATGTTCATTCATTTCTTACTTTATCTTTTGTATCGAATTAAATATTTAATTGTATATTTGTATATAGGTATGAGAGAAAGATAGAATAATATAAATAAACAGAAAATAAAATAAATATTATGAGGAATATATTAGGTTTATTTTTCTTTATTATTTACTTAAAATTTTAAATTTACTCTGGGCTAGAATCTAAGTGATTCTAGTGAACAGCTTTTGTTTGTAAAAACTTGTTTCATCTAAGACTCCCCAAAATTTTTGTTTTTTGTTTATGTTTCCACTTATCTAAGGACTTAAATAAGTTGGTACCTAAGGATCTTTTTTTGTAAGTGTAGCTATTCAAAATCCATTCGCTTTACTTATTACCTTTCCTCTATCACAAGTACTTTGTACATTTGCTCTCAAATAAACCAGCAGAAACTGTTCAGAAGGAATCCTAGGATGTTTTCCGAGTGAATACGCTTACGTGGCGCACAAAAAAGTCACGGGGCATTGGCAAATTTTATTTGCATCTGAAGCGTTTGCGATCACCGAGGTTGAGAAGGGTTTTGTTGTCAAAGTAACAAGGGTTAATACACGCCGAACAATGCTTCCGGGCACAAAGAAGATTCTGGATTACTAAGAATAGGACGAGACGTGACTTCAAAAGATGATGCGTACGGTTGACTGCTCGATCGCTTTTAGTTGTTGAACATTGGGAATGGGTGTTTTACACGTGTCGCTAGTCTACAGTTTGCGACTAGTTTTTCTTAAATCTTTTCAACAACTTAAGCTGCATCTCTTCATCTGATGGTAATTTTATAACAAAGTGATAATTAAATCTAATATATAAAATTCTCGTGTCACAGTTTTCGTTGCCATACTCCTCCGAAACGGCTTGACCGATTTTGATGAAATTTTTTGTGCTTATCCGGTATCTATGAGAATCGGCCAACATCTATTTTTCATCCCCCTAAATGTTAGGGGTAGTCCACCCCTAAATTTTTATTTTTATTTTTTAGACAAAATTTTTAATTTCTCTTTTTTTATGATACAACATACAAAAATACATACAATCCTCAATTTTCACCCTTCTACGATCAACCCTTTTATTTATATGGCAAAACAACGTTTGCCGGGTCAGCTAGTAATAAATAAATATTTCACAACATCACACACATTGATCTGACTCCGAGATAGGTAGCTCAAGCACCTGTGTTACGGATATCAGAATCAACAGTGGGATTACAAATGTATACATATTATACTTTTCTTTTGTAAACACATACTTATAATACATAGCAAAAACCCAGACCAATACAAACAAACATGTTCATGCACACAAATGTTTGTACTGTGCGGGGATCGAACCTGCAACCCTTGTATCAGAGGCAGCATTCACTACCATTGTTCCAATTGGGTCGTCAATAATTAGTCATTTGTACCATGAGTGTTTTTATTAGACGTTTATTACCTTTAAGGTGACGGACGGGTATGGCACTCTAGCGACGCCAACTGATTTAAATTATCTGCAACTAAACTTTATGTATTTTTAACAATTTCAACAAGCTCCAGCCTCTTGAAAAGCACTTACACTATTTATTTAATTCTTGTACTTATCTATTTGGTAGGTTTTTGCACTAGAAAATGGTTTAACGCCATAAGTAGAAAATCATTAAATAAATGCTTGTGTTTGCCAAGAGGGTGTAGCTCCGATTTTGTTTAAAAAGACCTGGCTAATTAACTAATAATTTAAATTAGTTAGCTTCACTATTGTACCCTACCCGTTGCCTTAAACTGCGGGAAAAATCTTTAAAATGTTACCAACGTATGCACGGTTATTGCTGTTACAAAAACATGTACAGACGGCGTCACGTCAAGTTACCTTTATTAACCTTTGGACCGTCCTTATGACTTTGGCACAAGTGCTATTTTCCACTGCAGCGGGGTAACTTGATCTGACGCTGACTGTTCTACTGAGCATTCTTGTGTCGCTGAAGTGGCAAATAATCCAAATAAATAAAGTACGGAACCCGCAATGTAAGCATTTAAAGAACTCCAATTCTAAATTTATGTTTTATTTTATTTCAAAACATTTTTATAATACAGACGTGGAACGCAGTTGTGTTGCTACGAGGTTGCTACGAGATCACTACAAACATTGTTCGTAGTTCTTGTAGCCACTGAATCGATGCTACAAGAACGCTACGGCCCGGTCTATTGTACTGGTACTCGGATAATGTTACGGCTACGAACAGTCTAACTCATAGGGTAACTTATATATACCGAGATAGAGGCATCAGTCGGCTAGCCAGTGCTAGCGCCATCTAGAGGAAACCGACCAAAACTCAAAGGCTAAGTAGAACGGCCACCTTCGAGAATCAGTCAGGGAATCGATTTAATTAAATATCAGAAATCATTTTAGCTACATTAGAAAATTCCCAATATTTTCTGGACCCCTGGTGGCCTTATTTAAAGCCGTCCCGCAACGAACGAGAATATACCTGTCGCATCCAAACAAAGAAGACACACAGCGCGTGTGAAAGAGAGGGAAGCTCCGATTCAGTCGTAACGTCTGCTTTAAATTAGGCCCCCTGGTTTACTTCCCGTACTTTTTTTCAAATTGCTAATATGGGCAGACAGCTTGAGGGCATTGTTTCGGAAACTCGCTTTACGACCGGAGTGAAGCAGTGCATGCGATGTGGGTCGCTGCGTGAGTGAGGGTACCGGTGGCCCAATCAAGGGAAAGGGGGGTTAAAGGTACGCAGCGCACTTGTGACACCACTGGTATTGCAGGTGTCCATGTGCGGCGATAATCGCTTACCATCAGGTGATCCGTCGGCTCATCTTCCACCTATATCATTAAAAAAATACTAGCGCGATGTAAAAATGCATAGTAACATGTGCCGTGTGGTCCCCGGCAGAATGCCGTGTGGTCCCCGGCAGAGTAGAATAGGCCACCCTCACTCTTACTGAGGTGTCGTAAAAGGCGACTAAGGTAAGCTGCATGATCATCAGCACCCGGAGAAGGAAAACTCTGCATTAATATCAAAACCCTCGCTCACCCGTTTGCCAAGTGTGGTGAGTATGGCAATTACCCCTCATGTGATTGAGGAACGCCCGTGCCCCAGCAGTGGAAACTTAAATGGGCTGGCGATGAAGGAAAAAAGTACTAAGTAAAATAACCCTGGTCTAAATAAAGTATCTACTAAATAGAGATCGTATGCATTGAATGATATGTTTGAACATATTCAAGATATTGAGAGCCTGGGATATAAAAGTGTGGCGCAACAACGAAAGGACATAGGCTATTGATTGATAGAGGATACTCTTGATTGCACAACATACATAACTATATAGGTATGTAGAGGATGTCGAAGGTACTCCTATTTTATTAATAATTTCTCCCTATCACCCTAGTGCACGTGGCCGTTCACCGATAAGGTGGACCGATCAGTTGAAAGGCTCGTCCTCCGAATTCTACGCAGAGTAAGAGATGTGGTGGACAGGAACCGGTTAAGGCAGATTATCCGCTCCAAATGCAGCCATGATGCTGAGTGCCTACAATACTCAGACATGAGGGACTGACTCAAGAGAGAGAGAGAACCCTATAGTCCGTAAAATTTAGCTTGTTTAGAATGACAGCTATTGTTGTCACAGAAAATATGATCTTTAAGAATATACAACCTGTATCTGTGAATTCGTATGAAAAATAGACATTTTATCATGCGAATTTCCAAAAGTGATGGAACAAATTTTGTTCATCCGTAAAATCCGTAAAATTTAGCTTGCTTAGAATGACAGCTATTGTTGTCACAGAAAATATGATCTTTAAGAATATACAGCCTGTATCTGTGAATTCGTATGAAAAGTAGACATTTTATCATGCGAATTTCCAAAAGTGATTGAACAAATTTTGTTCATAATGGTTTGTAGAACACGTGGTTAAAGGGATTCATATGTTCACAGATACACCCTGTAGTAATAAAAATCTATAGAATAAATCCTGGTTATATGATAAACCTTATTTTTATTGAAATAAAGATCAAGTGACCTGTCATTTCAATCAAGCTATATTTAACGGACTGTAGTAAGCACTACAGTCCGATTACGGTTATTTGGCACGTGGAAAAAGTCGGAACTAATGCTTTTTTACATCATCATAATCATAATGGTGGTCGCACTTCATTTAATTTGAATGTTTGTTTAAGAATTAAATTACCACCCTAATTTAATAATACACAATTAATGAACACTTTTAAATAATAATCTAAAGATTTTCTCGTTTGATTTAGCCAAGCCATACTGTGTCGCAATAAAAAAAAAATCAAACACTTGTTTGAAAAACAGTATTTCAAGTTCTAAATATAAAATGGATCGGGTGCAACATACATATCCAGTCTGTATTACCAATATCATTTCAGAGCACACAGGCTAGTTTTTTTGTCACATCATAATACAAATGGCTCAAGGAAATTGCTTTTTGATCGACCAGAATAACGAGCAGGATTCCGCTCAAATGGCTGACACAGAGCCTTTGTGATGGACTCGAGCTGTTCCGGAATGAGTACATAACTAGTTCATTATTGTTTCACTCAATAAGCCAGTTTTTTTCACTCAACTTCCCGCAGCGGTATTTCGAACCGGTACGACATAGAAATCTTCAAGAAACGACCCTATACCTTCCTAAAAGGCCGTCTCCACTCTTTTTCGGGTGTGGCAGATATCCATGGGCAGCGGTAAACACTTACCATCAGTCGACTTGCTTCCTTTGCCGCCCTTTCCCATAAAAAGTTTTTGTAGGTTAATTAAAACGCTTAACCACATGCGCACTTGTGTCTCCATTGGTGTGGCATGTGTCCATGGGCGGTGGCAATTTCTTACCATCAGGTGATCCGTCTGCTTTTCTGCCACTTATCACATTAAAAAAACACACCTGATGGAAAAAGTCGGTGCAGTCTAATCTGTAAAACCTCAAATACGCGTTAGAATTTATTTTTCAATGTGTACAGATGGCTAGTGATGAAAGTACCTTACTTAAGTGTGTATCCAATAGTAAAGGTAAATATGGCACACCCTGGCTAGATTTTTATATTATTGGCTAGCTTTTATATTATGTACGTCGTGGACAGACGTGTCACCTTCATTTGCATGATTTACTTGTACTGTAATCTTTTTTTAACCCTCGACGCAAAAACGACGGCGTGTTATAAGTTTGACGTGTCTGTGTGTATGTGTGTGTGTGTGTGTGTGTGTGTCTGTCTATGGCCATCGTAGCTCCTGAACAAATGAACCGATTTTGATTTTGTTTTTTGTTTGAAAGATGAAAGGGGGAAGGGGGGAGTGTTTTAAGCCATGTTGGATAAAAATCGATCCAAGATGGCCGCAGTCACAAAAATAAGGATTGTATGTTTTAATACAACTCCCACATATGGGTATTATATAAAAGAGCTAGAGTAGCAGAATAAATTTATTGTGACGAATTTCAAATCCAAAATGGCCGCCGTCGGGGGATTTTTAAATTTTCAATTTAATTTTATTTATATTATAGTAGAACGAGCAGAATCTCACATGATGGTGACAGACACATCACAGGGTGCCGGCTTTTAAGGAAGGAATAATCTGTTTTCTTGAAGATCACCAGGTGTAGGTAACTGTTTGGAAATACCATATCTAACTTTTAAATTCTTCTAACCTGAGTGAACGGTTTGGCTTGAGTCTTATTTTTAATCGTCATGTTGCGACTACATCTCTGGGTTTAATCCCATAGTGAACTTGACGGCAGGTTTTTATTTTTTAGCTAGCCTTTATACGTCATAAATATACGTGTCGCTTTCACCTGCGCGTTTGACTTGTCCTGTCACCTAACCTTAAAATTCTTTTAACCTGAGTGAGCTGTTTTACTTGAGTCTTCTTTTTGATCGTTGTGTTGCGACTGCATCTATGGATTATTCACATCGTGAACTTTACCCGCTTAATCATTTATGCCATTCAACCGTTTGTCTGCGAATGGAGTTTCTAACGTAATTATTTTGGTTGAAAATGCTGAATTTGGGTGAAGAGCTTTGCTTTGCTTGTAACAAGGGTGGCGTGTTTAGAGTTCTAGGAACACTTGAATTCTATGCACTTTGTACTTTACTATATTAGGTACTTCTATAGTAATATTATAATGTGAAAGTATGTGTATATGTTTGTCCGTATTTCACGGTAAAACGGAGCGACGGAGTGACGTGATTTTTAAGGTGACGGGTAGGGCACACTAGCGACGCCAATCGATTTGAAACAATTTCGGGGTTACAACCTCTCGGCAAACACCTGTATAATTTATTTAATACTTATAGTTAACTGTTTGGTCTGCTTTTGCACTCGAATTTTGGATTACCGCCCATAAGTGGCCGCTGTTGGCGTGAATAAATTTTTCGCGTACAAAAACCTAACCTAACCCAACATTTGTGCATCGTTATTTAATAAATAGTATAAGTGTTGTATGGATAGATTTATATATTTGAAGGAATGGAGAGTAACATATACAACTTTTTGTCTCTTTCTAACGCGAGGCTAGTATTTTATATTTTCAACGATTTCGCATAATTGTGTCTATTATCTAGTTAATATCTAGTAGAACTTTGAGGACTTCGGACTGGTTGGTGGAAAGGGTGGTTAAAATATGCAGGTTTTTTATGTTAAAGTTGACAGAACTTCGTTAAAATTTATTGAGGTCAGTTCAGTTCACGGAATCACGAAATGATTGATGTTTGAAGAGATTATTTTGTTAAACCGAAAAAAAATAGGTTACCCTGTAAAAAAAACTTTAATATCACCATTAAAATAAAATGGCGTGAAGCAGCACCGTGCTGTGTTTCGCTGCGTGAATGAGGGTACCGGAGGCCCAAACCAGGGACAAGGGAAGTTTAAAAGTTTGCAGCGCACTTGTGACTCCACTCGCAATCGCTTACCATCAGGCGATCCGTCTGCCACCTTTCACATAAAAAACATCCATGTTGTTTATTACGTGATTTTCACGATAGCTTCTTGTTTACTTATTACCAAAAATCTGATTTAACCGGTTCAATTAATTAAAAAATGTGTGCGATTTTAGACCGTCGCGTCTAGTAGCCAGCCGCTGCGTCCTGCTCTTGCAGGATGAGTGAGACAGAGACAAGTTTCTGTGCGGCCTTTATTTGGTTACTAAATCAATTTGCCTTGATCAAAATGTCATTAATTTTTAATGATATTCTAGTTACAGTCCGACAAACCAGCAAGTTAGTTAAAACCGCCGCAATCCAGTTAAATCGGGCGACGGTCCCGGGGGACGCAATTGTCGCGGTGATTGAGCCGGGCCACCGAAGGAGGGGGGGGGGGGGGGGGGGGTAGTAGTTGGCTGTCAAGTAATTAAATAATAGTTAGCAAAACGCGATATGAATTTCTATAATCGGTTTCCTATTTGTCTATACCTACCCGTATGATCGGATGAGTCCCATAATAAAGTCATGTCTTTATAACTATGAATGAAATAGCATATTTTTCATGCAATCTTGCTCACTTCACAGTTTCATAAATTACTGACTTTGACGAACCATTTGTGGCGATTGGACTATATGTATATAAAACGCTGGTGATGGGATGCCAATAAAGCACTGGATCAGCAAATACTATATAAATAAATAAATATTTCACAACATCACATACATTGATCTGACTCCGAGTTAGGTAGCTCAAGCACCCGTGTTATGGATATCAGAATCAACAGTGGGATTACAAATATATACATATAATACTTTTCTTTTGTAAATACATGCTTATAATACATAGAAAACACCCAGACCATTACAAACAGACATCATGCACTGTGCGGGGATCGAACCCGCAACCCTTGGACCAAAGGCAGCGTTCACTACCACTGTTCCAAACGGTAATATTGGTGTATTTTCCATAGTTTTACAGACGCATCATCCGGCACGAAGGACCTATGTGGCGATTGGACTGTATATTAATCGCTGGCGATGGGAAGCTCACAAACACTAAGGCAAAACGATCAAATTGTCAAACAAAATAATAAATATCAAAACCAGTAAAAAGTAAAAAACATAAAGTGGCTGGTCCAGCCCAAGATCCTCAATACCATGTCCACGTACCATATATGGGTATATGCTCGTCTTATTCAACCATGGAAACTTCCCAATTAGGCAAAAAATTAAGCTCTATAGAACGTGTATGGGACCAGATTTTTATTAAAAGTTTTTTTATTTGAAAGGTGGCAGACGAGCAGATGGACCATCTGATGGTATGCCATTGCAACACCAGTGGAGTCACAAGTGTGCTGCCAACCTTTAAACCCCCCTTTGCCTCGGAGTGAAAATGTTTTTGTTGACTTTGAAATAAGTAGAAATCGTATGAATAATTCTGTGCGTCCTGTGAAAAGTGATACAAGTTGACTAGTATCGAATTTGGTTTTCTTCTTGCTACTTCATAAAAAAAACCCTTATTTTTCTGTCTGATCAGACATGCCAAAAATTCTCCATTTTTCCGTCTGATCAGACAAAATAATAGAAGACTTTTTTGTGATAAAGTAGCAAGAAGAAAATCGAATTCGATATAAGTCGACTTGTATCACTAGTCGGAGGACACACAGAATTGTAGTAGCTCATTGAGTGGATATTCGTATAAAGTGTTATATCACTACAATTTTTAAATCTCAGTTTACTCAGTTCCCGTATCGGTCCGTCCCACATTTTTTTATGATATAAGTGGCAGACGAGTAGACGGATCACCTGATGGTAAGCGATTGCCGCCGGGCATGGAACACCAGTGGAGTCACAAGTGCGCTGCCAACTCACGCAGCGAAACACAGCACAGTGCTACTTCACCCCGGTTTTCTGTGAGGCCGTGGTATTACTCTGGTCGAACTAAATATAGCTTACCACAAATTAAAATTTTAATTTTTAAAAATTCTAACCGCTGTAACCGCTACGTTCCGCTTCCCCCAGTCCATCAGCATCAGAATTATGATATCTATCGAAATTCAATTATTACAGTTTAGCGTTGGCCGCAGCGACCATCAGTCTGCTCGCTCGCTCTGTGCGCTCCGCTCTCCGCACGACCACAAACCGCAGCCTATTTGCAGATCGCTTTCCACTGTAACACTTGAATTTAATCGTTAAGCACTCATGCGTATTTGTCAATTACATTTTCATACGATACATGTACCCATGTATACGATTTAGTTTTAACTAGGCTTAAAATAACAAATCGGTTTTAGGAGAATTAAAGCAAATTCATCGTGCTCATTTTCACTAATATCAACAAAGTATGTTGATATGTAAATACAGCTTTCATAAAAGATAATTTATGCATTAGTGTTATGCATAATCAGCGTAAACGAGTATCAATATTAACCATTGCGTTTTGATAGATAGGTAGATAATAATTATGTATTTGATGCACAATTTATTAATACAATAAAACACAGCGAATTATCGCTACATAGAACAAAATATTACCAGCTCTAATAAATTATAAAATTTAAGATATATTTCTTTTTGCCAGAGGCGGCAAATAACTGCTTGGTTTGGTGGCTTGGTTAGTGGGTCGCACTGTAAAGCGACGACAGCGCAAGAGATCCGTTTCGGGTCAAACATTTGTACCTAAGTTTTCGGCAAGAAATTCTTAGTGTCAGTCCGGAGTCTGGAGGTTGGCGGTCTTGTACCCCCGTGCCTCAGAATGCACGTTACGCCGTTGGCCCTGCGCCCAATCCCTCTCCGCTTCGTGTCACGCAGGTGTCCCATCGGAATATGAGTGTCAGAGAATAGAGAGTGCACTTGTGTTTGCGCACATACTTAAGCACTATAATATACCCTGCGTACGTGGCTGATCATTGAGATTGGCCGCCGTAGCCGTAGCCGTAAGCGGTTGGAGGATATTATATCGCTACCCATTTACTTCTGTGTGAGCAAAAGAGTCACTGATACATTGCCAACCTTTAAAGAAGAGTTACGTCCAATCGTGACTTGGAGGTCCTAAGCATTATCATAAGCCACATTGTTCCACAGAACTGTAGTAGGTATGTGGCAGAAAGATCTGCGAGAAAACCACAATATTGCATTTCCATCTATCTTGACGATAATAAAGAAAAAGTACAGGCAATGTAGCGTTAACTAACTGGAAGTTCTTGCAATTGAGTGCATGAACTCACAGGATCATCACACTTCCGCAAGGTCACAAAAGTTAACGTCTAAATTGGCTACGACAAGGACGTAACTTTTTACGAATACGCTCGGTATTTGTCAGAAATGTAATAATATTTACCCGCAGAA
This sequence comes from Marasmia exigua, assembly GCA_019059595.1. Taxonomy (NCBI): domain Eukaryota; kingdom Metazoa; phylum Arthropoda; class Insecta; order Lepidoptera; family Crambidae; genus Marasmia; species Marasmia exigua. Next base: position 12,264,995 of record CM032477.1, on the reverse strand, counting down.
AAACATTTCGCTCCATCTAAACAAAAGATTCATACACTCATCTCCCTAGCTTCGTCCTAAAAAAATTAAACCAATGAAACAAAAGCGCTCAGCGAGTCACACAAAACCAAACAGCGCCCGTAGCAGGTTGAATAAATAAACACAATGTCACAATATTAACGTTTTGACGTCACAAAGTTTGCGGGCGCCAGATACAAAAACACATAAAAAATCCTCGTTCACACTTGCGAATTACTAAAAATCTGAGTACATTGTTGTGTAAGGTCCCCCTTGGAATGTCGCAGAGCCTTTGTTGCGCGTAATAAAATATTTCATTTTGGTGTGAAACATCCCGCTGGCGCCGCCGGCATTGGGCCGTGTGGCAAGCGGTAGTGGGATAGGCTAAGTTCTTACCCACGTTACAAAGACTATGGATTCTGTATGGTCCTAGTAAACAATATTTTTTCTAGGCTTACTTCATAAATTAGTTTCATTTACTGGCCTTATTCCGTTTTGAATACTGCCTCACTCTCTGGAAATTGTGAAAATTTGCGCTATGAACTGAAACTTGTGTTTTTTTAGTATGGCTCTACCCGAAGATAATTTGCCAATGTCAAGTAAAGTAATTTAGAATAAGTAGGTAGTCAACAGTCGAAGTCAGACAAAATCACAGTTACTCAATAAAACGCCAGTGTTTTTACGTTTTATTGACCTACGGATTCAGCGGATATCACTCTAAAAGTAATCGCGGGTTCTAAGACTCTATTAGGTCCAAGCAAGTTGTCAGGAGACAACTAACTCGACACATAAAAGCAGTGTTAAAACAATACAATTCAACGATTCTATTATTAGGATGACTTTTCGGCACTTCTCTGCGCAAATAAACACCAAATTTGTCCACTAAAAACCACTGGACACTAATTTTAAACCTTTGAATTGCATCAGCCCACACGGCTTGTTTTAGCCCTACCCACCGAATTTCAACTTGTATTTTATCAGTGTCTAGGTTTCAAAATATAAAGGACCACCTCTTTTTCGGTCCAAGTGCCAGCCAGTATTTTTTTTATAGTATTCTGCAGTACTAGTATACATCCTGAGTAATTATTACTATGGCACCAAAGCTGTAGGGTCATTATCCTTGATTTTATATGAGTTCAAAAATCAATATCTTCATACATTTTCGGTGAATTAATACAAATAAAAAATATTTTTTTAGCCGTGTGCCACCCTCACTTTAACCGAGGTGTCGTAAAAGGCGACTAAGGTAAAGCTGCTGGCATGATCATCAGCACCCAGAGAAGGAAAACTCTGCATTTATACCAAAACCCTCGCCAACCCGTCTGCCAAGCGTGGTGAGTATGGCAATTACCCCTCATGTGATTGAGGGAGGCCCGTGCCCCAGCAGTGGGGACTTAAATGGGCTGACGACGATGATGATGATGACAAAATATTTTTATTTTTCAAAACATAGGTTAAATAGGTGTTGTAATTAGTTTGAGAGATACGTACTCTATGCTCTGCTTTTCAACATACAAAACAAGGACATATAAAATTAGGACTAGCAAATAAAATGTTAATTAAATAACGAATAACGTTTATTTTTCTTTGCCAAGTTTTGACAACGGGAACATCGGGAGGACAAGCCCTAACAGAATACAGCAAAATATTTTTTTGGTCGACACTTACATGTTTGGACCAAAAATAAGTGAAAGTTTAAGGTGACACTAGCGACGCCAATCGATTTAAATTTTTAGCTACTAAACCGGATCTATTTTAAACAATTTCAGGGTTACAATCTCTCGGAAAACCCCTATACTATTTATTTAATAGTTTTAGTTAACTGTTTGGTCTGCTTTTGCACTCGAATTTTGGATTACCGTGAATCAATTTTTCGCGTACAAAAACGGACCCAACATTTGTGCATTGTTATTTAATAAATAGTGTAAGTGTTTGCCGAGAGATTGCATTTCTGAAATTATTTAAAATAGATCCTAAAATAGATAGATAGGTTTAGAAGCTAAAAATTAAAATAATCATCAACCTGCCTTAATACCGAATTACCGACTGAGGTAAGGATAATAACATTCTGTGGTAAGTATATCCTTTACTATCGCGCGGCTTTGATACTATTTTAAATTGCCATTCTTCACAAAAACACCGTCCGATTTAAGCACATTTTTAACGGAAGCTAACTTTTATTTCGTCTTTCTGATCGTAGAATAATCTTCTTTAAAGCGTTTTAATGAACTATTAACTCGAAATCAAACATAAATGTTTGCTCACCGAAAGCTATTTCATATACCTACTTCATACGTAGCGTTCTAAAGTCTAGACCAATAATGCTGAGTAATAAGCATATGTTTATAAACTGTAAATTTTACTGACTTTACTAATATTATTAGGTAAAGAAATGATAGGGCTTAGGACCTATGAAATTTCCGTTTTGTATGGCGATTTTCTTAGAAATGGTATATTCTATACAAACTTTTTTTATTTGTAAAGACGAACTTTAGCTCTTTTCTTGAAGATCACCAGGTCGTATCTATTTTTTTTATGTGATAGGTGGCAGACGAGCAGACGGATCACCTGATGGTAAGCAATTACCGCCGCCCATGGACACCCGCGACACCAGGGGAGTCACAAGTGCACTGCCATCCTTTTAACCCCCCTTTCCCCCGGATTGGGCCTCCGGTACCCTCACTCACGCAGCGAAACACAGCACAGTGCTGCTTCACGCTGGTTTTCTGTAAGGCCGTGGTATCACTCCGGTCCGCCTTTTCCACGGTCACAATATCACTTTAATATGTGTAGGTTCACGAACTAAAAACTCTTCATAATTTCCATCTGTGATCGTGACGTAAATACAAGGAGGTTTTATTGTCTTTGCGTAAATGAAACTTCAACCACCTTATTACAAATCGCGAACTAAGGATAGTCCCGGGACGAAATACGTGCCTGCTCCTTTTAACATTGCGTGTTGGAACAGGATGACATGAGCTTCATACGGACTGATGAGTGACCGTAGGCCTCGCCTAAGTCAAAAGATTCGGGCGTCGTAGGGTTTTTAGTGGGTATACCTATGGGTCACCTTCCCAGAGGGAGTCCCACACACCCCGCCAGGTCCCCCGACCTGACGGGACGGTGCGCAAAGCATTTTCCCTTCGAGACCAAAAAAAAAAAAAAAAGAATGACATGAGCTTTAGATGATACGGTAATAGCTTTAGATCGCGATATTATTGTTGCGGGTACGGGGTACGTAGATTCAAGTAAACTCCAAACTCACAAAAAGACAATTAATTTTATTGACGAGACACAATTACACACTTAATTAACACTTTACACTTTCTAAATACTTCGCAGGTTACTCGCTTCTTCACTCCTAATTTGCAGGAGACTAAGTCACTTCGCTTTCCAAATCGGAACTGACTCGACGGGCTAACACGGCCCGCTTATAAACTCGCGCTTTTCATTAGTTCGAACTTCCCAGCACGTTCTCGAAATCGAAATTTCTAGATTCTTGTTACTAGAAATTTCGAGACAGAGCTTCTCGAACTTTCGATCGCATACTGTGACTAGGGTATCTGAAGATCAGTAGATTTTTCTAGAACGTTCAATATTATTCCATTTCTTTCTACTACGTTCTAGAAATTTCGATTCAAAGCTTCTCGAACTTTCGACCGCATACTGTGATCAGTAGATTTTTTTAAATGTTCGAGATTATTCTATTTCTTTCTACTAGGTTCCAATCGAATTAACGGGCAGAATGTGCGGTCGACTGTATAACATTATAATAAGGGTTTACTCGTTTTACGTTACTCTCAAAATACCCATAATAAAAAGCTGAATATTCATAAATCTGTATTCAACTGAAATAACTTGGCTCGCGCTTTATATCAATGTTTTCGGTGATATTCTTTTTTCTCTCCGGGTGACATACTTGCATTCCGATGTGAGTTGAATGTTGAGTTTCTGAATGAACTGCAGGCAACGCGTCCGTTAATTACTTTTGCTGATATTTTATTACACGATGGCTTTTATTTATCCGCCCACAGCGAGCCAAAAGGATTTAATATATCACGGGCATGTACTCGTATGTTAATGTGATTTTTTACGGTTTTAATACCACTAAGATGATAAATCAGGGAATTTTATGACTACCGATAACTTGTACACTTACTAAACTATAATAATAATAATATCCTTCAGCCGATTTCGGCTAAGGCGGCCAGTTTTAACGATCAGCCACGTGCGCAGGATATATTATAGTGCTCAAGTGTGTGCGCAAACGCAAGTGCACATTCCCCCTACCCTCATATTCCGATTGGACACTACTGTGACACGACCGGAGAGAAATCGAGGACCAACAGCGGGTCCTGCGCCCGGCAACCTCTCCGGCAACGTGCTTTCCGAGGCACGAGAGTACGGGACCGCCAACTTCCAGACTAACGGCAGCCACTAAGAATTACTGACCGAAAATTTAGGTACAAATATTTGGCCCGACCCGGGGATCGAACCCGGGACCTCTTGTGCAGCCGTCACTTTAAAGTGCGACCCTAGTGGGTCGCACTTTAAAGTGACGGCGACCACGACGCCACAGAGGCAGTCTATACTTTACTATAATAAAGTTACCTAACCGATATTTCGGTCACGGCGACCAATTGCTACCCTTAGTCAACAGTCAGGACATATTATAGTGCACAAGTATTCTCTCTATTTTTTTTTACCCTCGATTTCCGATGGGTCACCAGAGTGAAACGACCAGAGAGCGGTCTGGCGCAGGACTGCCAACTTCCAGACTCCGGTTTGACACCGAAAAACTCGGGTACAAATTTTGACCAACCTAAAATTGAAACTGGGCCCTCTAGCACAGCTGCTTCAAAGTGCGACTGACGTCACACTGACTCGTTGACTGGTTCGTCAACTCCGGCTTATACACAAAACCAGTAACTCAGTGGCCAGAGTTACTGGTTTTGTGTATAAGCCGGAGTTGAAGAACCGTTTTTTTGGTTACCCTGTTGAAATGGGGGCTGACGGGTTATGTCGGACTCCCGCCGCGACTTTACCGACTAAAACTCCAGGGACTCTCCCTCATCGTCTATGAGTGGGTGAGTATCATGGGTGCAGAGCTCGGAGCTTAGCACCACGACACCCCCTGGAAGGAAGCCTCGGACAGGATCGGGGGAGGAGATGGGGACAGCCAAGAGAGTCGAGCAGTCGCCACCAATACCAGGGGGCCTTCTACTCGGAGAGGAAGGAGACTCACATATTGGCAGTTGGCAAACCTAGAGCAAACCGAGCGCAGGTATAAAGGTGAAGTAGACACTGAGATTGACTATACCTTTCCTGTTTTGTGGCCTAAACCACTTGACTTATTATCCTATGTCCCCGAGCTGGGGCAGAGAGCTTCCACAGTGGTCTTCCATCGCCTCGGTCTTGAGCTTCGCGTTTGACCTCACTCCAAATCCTGCCGATGTCCATCACCTTGTCTGCTACAGTGCGTCGTCAAGTTTGTTTGGGACGGCCACGTTTGCGTTTCAATTGGAGGTCTAAATCACTAACGAAGTTTATTTATAGCAGTATAATCGTATCGTGTTTCTTCCGAACGTCTGTCTTCGTCAATTAATGTATGCGCACATGTATCTCGCTACGTAGGTAGGCATCCATGTGTGCATCATTATTTTGTGCCACTTGCCACTGCGCTATCAAGGCAGACAAGGCGACTAAGGTAAAGCTGCTGGCATGATCATCAGCACCCAGAGAAGGAAAACTCTGCATTTTTATCAAAACCCTCGCCAACCCGTCTGCCAAGCGTGGTGAGTATGGCAAATACCCATCATGTGATTGAGGGAGGTCCGTGCCCCAGCAGTGGGGACTTAAATGGGCTGATGATGATGATGATGATGATGACAAGCCAAAGTTGACGTCTTTTTCTTGTCGCTGGGTAATGCCGCCAGCCCGGAGTGCAATAGACCGACGTCGCTGCCATTCGGCGGCGTCTTATACATACCCTCTTACTGGGGAGTAGGAGGGTTATATCGGGCTCTCCTCTAGCGGGAGCTTCTCCTAGCGGGATGCCGCCCAAAGGCATACCGACTAAACCCCAGCGGTTTTCATCGCCCTTGAGTGAGAAGGAGTCATGGGACGAACCCTGGCACCATAACCCCCACGCCGGGCGGTAAGTTGACAACCCTAGCACGAATGCTGAGCGTAGGTATGGAAAGTGAAGTAGACACAAATGAGATTGACTTCTGTACGATGCTGTCTTGCGGCCAAACGAACGAAATCTAGGACGCGAAAACCACTGTACAATTACCCGATAGTGTACCCTTGGTTATCGGGACCCCATAACTGCACCCTTAGGACCTCACAACAAGTTCATCGCTAAATTACTCACAAAACATTTATCCCTTCTCCCATGTTATCATTAGTTAAGGAAGCCCCTTAAGATCCGCATACTAACATCTCTAACCTTATTCACGGTTAAGCACAGATGTAGTGTTGCCATGAACTTCACAAATTTAGGACTATTTGGAAAAAAAGAGAACAAATTAAGTTTTAGATGTTTAAATTTTCTAATGTGAAGAACTATTAGTATATCTTTTGGCGTTATCTATATCGATAACTGAGGTTAGCCCCTAAATTATTTTTAATCCTAAATCTAACTCACGCTCCAGTTCGTTCCTGGTGCAGAGGCTGGCCATCGCTATTCAGCGTGGTAATGCGGCCAGTGTGATGGGAACATTTGGTTTGGGGGCTTACGGGGGGGAATGAATTTAATTTAATTTAATTAGGGGACTACAAATATGCACTAACATAGTTTGTAAGGTAATATTGCTACTAACACCTATGGACTCTGTGACTTGAATAAATAAAATGTTTATCCTAAATTAATAACTAGATATCTAATTATATTGCCTCTGTTTACAATAATGATTAATTACAAATTAGCACCCAGTTGGTCTAGTGGTTATGGTACCGGGCCATGATGTCGGGGTCCTGGGTTCGATTCCCGGGTCGATCAAAAAGTGTGTTTGAAGTTCTTCGAACATAGCTCGAGTTTGTGATCACCAATCCTCATTAGGCAAGCCCAATCCCATCACAGTAGCAATGACATGAATTCTATGATGGAGGCCTTTGCTCTGCAGTGGGACAGTTTATAGGATGATACTTTACTTTATTTTTTTTTTAAATTACAAATTAGTACAAAGACAATCCCAGTAAGTAACAAATTACTCGTATTGGAAATAACATACTTACAGCATGTTCGACTACCTATGGCCAGTCGCTTCCTTGTAATTTTCAGACATCCCGAATCAACAAATCCCTGTATCATGGTCCAAGCGTACCCCGGGCTTCGAAGCGACAGTATTTGATGCAACAAAGAATCACACTCTAAGATTAGGAGAACGATCAGTACTCGCACCAGCTTCTTCCGAGTGTTACAGTGGAGGCTCTATGTGTAGTGAGGGGCTCTCGGCGCCCTGTAGCTTCCGGCGCCCGGGTGCACCGCACCCCCTGTACTATAGGTAAAGACGTCCCGCAATGCAGAGAAACACATACTTGTAACTGCAAATAGTCGCTATTTGTAAGCTCCCTAATACTACTTCAAAAAAATCATTAAAGATTTTGGTCAAAACTTTAAAAGTCTATCGTAACTGAGTATTCCTGGCCACACTACGAAAAGCTAACTTGCCTGTACCGTACAACACACAACTGTACCCTTAGACATGTCATTCGCAATCTAACCAGCATTGTATTGACCTGCAAACAGGTATCCCTTATTACTTAGCTGGTAGAGTTCAGAATCGGGCACAGGAGGTGGCTTATTGTTGTTATCTTAGGTCTCGTGCCTAATTCTCAATTGTTCACGTGGAAGTTGGCTCGGCTCCTCCTCTGACTGCGACGAACGTACACAAACTACTTAATATTAGTTAAATGTTATGTCTGCTTTAGTAAGTATCTAGAAATATCCTAACATCTTTATCATTTCACGGGTAAATATCTTATTTCAAATTGCTCTTTTACTAGGTAATTCTGTGAAAAAAATACGTCCCATCCATTTGATTGTGAGCCTCTTTCAATTTGATGGATGAGGCTCACGGGAATCATTCGGCTCGTTTGCCTTTTATTGCTACTTGAGAAAACACTAAGAAAAATTAAGTAGAATTATAATATTTTTTTAAGAAAAACCTCTACGACAAGACACTAAATAAATACTGCAAAACCCCCACGATGGGCGCCAAGAATTGTTGTCGCGTTGGTGTCCGCGATCTCGTAATCTTCTTTCGCCACATCATTATCCTTTCTGTATGACCCAAAGGTGGACTGATAGAGAATGCCTCTTGGCATTAAGTTCGCCTATTGTATCAACATTTTGTGCAATAAAGTTTTTAAATAAATGAATTATTGTAAAAGTTTGCATTCTTAATGTCAGATCGAATAAAATTAGAACAATGAACAATTTTAATCATATTTCTTTTGAAGTATATAGTGTAAATTAATTACCGAGATTTAAAAACACAAACAAGAACCTAGTTGCACGGATATTCCAATCTTTATCTGTCTAAGTATATTGGAGTCTCTCCGTGCAATATTAGATACGCGCAGAATTGCTGAATTGAAAAGTGTTTAAGTAGTTATAGTCCATGAATAGTATCTGAAGGCGAATAGGACAGTTCAAACGTTTCGTATCATGCATCCATCTTTCTACAAATAAAAATATGAACTTGTAAAATACATTAGCTTTTTGTGTTCTTATTCTTCTAAAATAACTAGTATTAAACTTTCTCAATTAATCTAAACAAGAACTTTAAATAGTTATTACCAATTAAATTTCTTCAAATATCTTATGGATTGCATAATGCGCTAATCGGAATTTTGCTCATAGGGATTGACACAAACAATCACAATAAATCAGTAATCGGCATGGATCGCCATACCGATCATACCGATGGCACCGTACCGATGGTAACATCGAATCACGATTATTGTCTCCGTGCAAAATATGTCCGCATAGATCGCATTAGGACCAAGAACTAGTTTTTTTTTTTTTTGGTGACGAAGGTGGTTCCGACACGTCATGCGAGTGTTGTTATTTTTCAGATGAATAAGATGCAAAATATTATTCAATTATTTGTGATTTATTGCGTGTGTACCACTAAGAATATGGACATATTGTATTCCTTTCCAGATAGCTCAAATTCATAGATGAAATGTTGATTAAAATTAAAAATCAAACAAATAAAAAGTCGATTAGATTTCTAAAGAAAATATTCTCGATTCTTAAAAATATCGGTTAGGGTTAAAAGGAGCGTCTCACTTTTAATATTAAAATAGAACTGTCCTATTCACCTTCACATACTGAATGGCCTATAGTTTTGACCGTCCCTTTATTACTTGATCAATTGGAGTCCCACGTTGGGCGCCATGTTTGCAACGACATCAAAATATGAAGGTTTCTTTTTCATCACCAGAAAATCGAAGAATTTAACACTTTTTATCTGAATTTTTTCATCAATATATAGAAGACAACATTTTTTTTTCTACTTAAGACTGATGAGCCTCTTGCTTGACTTTTATTGCTTGGTCTTTGGAATAATGTAATCCTACTTTGGGCTCTATTTCTAGCGAAAAAGTATTTTTTTTTTTTGTTTTCAATATTTAGAAGTGAAGAAAATTAAAATTTTTCATCTATTCGGCGTCGATCCTGAGCCTCTTTCAATTTCGCGCGCGTCACGCGCCTGATGGATGCGGCTCGCGGGAATCACTGGGTTCATTTACCTTTTTTATTGGTGCTTCAACCAACCCTTGTTTGGGATATTCGTGATAAGATCATTTTTTTATTCAGCTCATAATCGTATAAATAATGGGCGAGAGAAAAGGAGAATGGTTATTTCTACGCGGAGCTCCAACTAGATGTTCAGTTTAGCTCTTATAGTGAAGAAGTGCGATTGGATTATGAAAATTTCTAAATAAGAAATTTACATTTCTCGATAATACAGGTCCGAGTAGCTCATTTGCATTATTGGAATGAGATTCTGGTAGAAAATACAAGTTATTTTTATACGGCTAAGATAATTCTAAAAAACATAAATATACCTATGTGTCGTGTAAAGTGTGCTTACCTACACAAACCAATTTGAGATCCAACAGTCACGGTTGAAGCGTGATATTCATGAGTTTCCTTGAAATAGTAATGGCTTCCTTTGATTCTGTAAACATACGAGCAATAGAGGATTTAATCAACCTCTCCAATCATAACGTACCCTACAAGAGCACACCTTGTAAGGCCCGTTATGATTGGAAAGGCCTCTCTGTCATAGATTTCTGTTTAAAAAAAGTATTCTGTGTTTATGATGCACTTCCTCTTTTCTCCTCGGCATCTGTTATCTGTCATGTCGGTCCGGTTGTATTATGGTGTCCGTAGTATCTAAAAGCTTCCAAAAAATTCTAAGACAATAAACAAGTTTTACTTAAATAAAGTATTGAGAACCCATAATAAAACACAACACTTTCTACATGCACACATCACTGTCAGCTAAGTTTTGTATCAAACGAAATATTTTAACATAAGTAAATGATCTACTACTCCAATTCCAAGTCTATACTTTTGCATAGCTCACAGATACGAACAACCCATTGCCATGTAAATTAAATGAAACTAAGCTAATGAGGCTAAATTGACGATAACCGTTATGGTTAAAAAAGCCTCTCTGTCATAGATATCTATTTTAAAAAAGTATTCTGTGTCTTTGATGCACTTCCCCTTTTCTCCTCGGCATCCGTTATCTGTCTTGTCGGTTCGGATGTATTATGGTGTCCGTAGTCTCTAAAAGCTACCAAATAAATTCTAAGACAATAAAAAAGTTTAACTTAAATAAAGTGTTCGTATTAACAACCCATAACAAAACATTACACTTTCTACCTGTAGCTCTGTTTTTTCTGTATTAAACGAAATATTTTAACATAAGTAAATGCTCTACTACTCCAATTCCAAGTCTATACTTTTGCATAGCTCACAGATACGAACAACCCATTGCCATGTAAATTAAATGAAACTAAACTAATGAGGCTAAAGTGACGATAACCGCAAGGCCGTAAAGCAGCCAGCAAGTATGCGGAGGAGGGCAGTATCGGTGCAACAATGCACATTAGCAGCGCTTAACCCTCCGCATTCATCAGCGCGCTGCATACCGCCGACTCGACCCGAAGCGTTGGGCACGGTATAGAGCTTGCACAAGGTTTAAATTATACGTGCTAGCCATTTAGGTGAAATCGGCTTCCAAAAAACTTGGCGTGCTTAATAGGTATTGGGGGTATTACATGCCAAGGCATCTCTTGCAACTTTATAAGACGCAGGTGCCGCCTTATATGGAACACTGCTCTCACCTTTAGGCTGCTCCCAAGTATCAGCTTCTTCCTCTGAACCGTATACAGCGAAGAGCAGTCAGAATCATCGACGACCAGGCTTTTAAAAGTAAAGTATCAACCTATAAACTGTCTCACTGCAGGGCAAAAGCCTCTATCATAGAAATCAATTTATCGTTACTATGATGGGATTAGGCTTAATCACCACGTTTGCCAAATGCAGATTGGTGATTACAAACCCGAGCTATGTCCGAAAATTCGAAACATATTTTTCGCTCGACCCGGGAATCGAACCCAGAACCCCGATATCACGGCCGGGTACTGAAACCACTAGACCAACAGGGTGTTATTAGACCAACTTGCTTACAATTTAGTTATGTCCGTAGGTCGCTGGTTATGATTATGATCCGGCTCGAAGGACCAAAAGTTAGAGATATCAGTGCTCTGTATACTACCGTTACGCTTAAACCATGGATTGGGCGCCATCTGGAGTTTGGTGTTTTGAATAAAGCGACTGTTGTCAATGTAAGCATTGAACTCTGTCAATAAAGTCGTCTAAATAAAAAAGTCAAAGGGCATAGTAACGCCTTTGGTTACAAATCAAAGAAACTCCGTTTTAGTCTCTAAAAGATAAATTATTGACAGAGTATATAACGGACACGAGTAGCGCAAATTGTATCTATAAATCTTACTTGGACATATCTATTTTTACTGCTCTTTGTTAACTTAGTACCCATCCAAACTTAGTTGTGAAATTCAGAAAATGTCTAAATACCACATCCTAAAATGTATCTAAACGAAACCTTGCAACCACAGGCGGTGACTAATAAGATTTAGGAGCTAAACCCCAACAAGTTACTTTGGAGAATCAGTGAATTTAATGAGATTAGATGAAATCCTCATTCAGTAAGCTACCACAAGTACCAGCTACTATCCAGCTGAATTATTATACCTACTGTTAAGGGGATGCAGTCTGTTTTAATCGTCGCGAACACGACGTTTTGACGTTACACATGGAGTAGCGTAACGCAACGTGTAGTGTAGCGTAACACTGTCAGAGCTATATTTTACACGTAAGAAAACAATCCTCACATCACATGACACACAGAATCACATGAAGTGTCCTTTTCCCCAATGTTGGCTGGAGGAGATAGTTACAGAGATAGCGCTCATAGTGATAAGGCCGCCTTCGTTGTACACATCCTGTAATACCTAGTTTTTAAGTTTTCATACTTTTTTTTGAGTGCAATAAAAGTATTTTCATTCATTCATAATGACACAAGGCTTTCACACGACCGTTATGAATGGCGATCTCGCACGCACACAAACACGACACACAGACACACACACACACACACACACACACACACGCACGCACGCCGCACGCACGCACGCACGCACGCACGCACGCACGCACGCACGCACGCAAGCACGCACGCACGCACGCACGCACGCACGCACGCACGCACGCACGCACACAAACACGACACACACACACACACACACACACACACACACACACACACACACACACACACACACACACACACACACACACACACACACACACACACACACACAGATAGATCCTTATGCGCTGTTTATTTGTTGTATGTAACTGATTTTTTGTGAAGGAAGAGTGGCTTCCTCTGACACAGGTACACGATTGCCGCCGCTCATGGACACCCGTAACAACAGTGGAGTTACAAGTGCGCTACAACCATAAAACTTCCCTTCCCCCCGTATTGGGCCTCAGCTACCATTATCACTCGGCAAAACCCAACACAGGTGTTGCTTTACACCGGCTTTCAATGAGGTTATGGTATCGCTTAGGTCGACGAGTCGGCCCATACATGCCGAAGTGTGGTTTTCCCACGCTCAAATAAGAGATTTAAATTTATGCCCATTTTCAATGGGCATTTCTGAAACTGAACGAGGATCGAAAAATCTAACTATAAAAATATGGTTTTCTTTTCAATCAATGCATTATAGATACATCATTAGTGTTACAAACTATAATAATTATGATAAGCACAGAGAAAAACATAAAGCCCCTTATTACAAATCTCGAACTTAGGATCCTTAGTCCTGGAACAGAATTCATGCTAGTCTCTTTTAAAATTGTGATGGAACCGGTTGACACGAGCTTTAGTACCGTAATAAGTTTAGATCGCGGTTTATGATGAGGTGAACATTGTATAAGGGTTCGTACTCAAATTCTATTTTATTTTTACCCGACTACGGCAAAGCAAAAAGGAGGGCTATGATTTCGACCTGTATCCATGTCTCTATGGTTGTTCATCTGCTCCCTCATAACTTCTGAACTAGTTATCATATATAACAAATGAGGTGTCTTTAGAAGCGTCTTGATTGCCTTCCGGTTATAGGCGACATGAGGTCACGTTAAATTGACATAAGCGCCCTTTTGGGAACTTAGAGTAAGAAACTAAAAAAAAATTTTGCTTGACGGTACCGTGTGGGGTATCAAATGAAAGAGCGTTTTTAGTACATTTCAATTTTTTTTTTTTTTACTTAACTAAAAATATGTTTAATAAAAATAAAGTATAAAAACTAAAACCCGTCTACCAAAAAACACGCTATAAAAAGTACGAAACAAGAAAATTGTCTCTGCTGAAATAACTATGCCGTATCGCCGTGGTCGTATGCCACCTACTGTAGCAAAACAGATCAATTATAATAATAAAATAAAATCAATGTGGCATACGACCACGGCGATACAGCATAATAATTTCAGCAGAGACAATTTTCTTGTTTCGTACTTTTTATAGCGTGATTTTTGGTAGTCGGGTTTTAGTTTTTAAACTTTATTTTTACATTAGTACTAACCCTTAATAAAAGTAAGTAACTGCAACGACATTCATGAATCCCCAAATCGCCAAGTTGCAATTTACGATTAAATAATATCACAAACAAAGACTCTTAGCAGGATTTACATAGGATTAAGTTTCGCTGGTAGAACTTGAAGTTAAGTGAAGTCCGTAACATCCCGCTAACTTTACCTAGTACTTGTTACGCTTATGATTTAGTTTGTCGTCTACTCTTCGGAGTTACAAACAACAGTTTATTTTTGGATGTTACTTAGGCTAATGAACGCGTGTATCAATTAGGGTAATAGAATGTTAAATTGGATTCCATTTCATGTAGAGGGTTAAATGCCAAAGACATGATGTTAACGGTATGTTTACCTACGTCCAAGCTATATAAGGACTAATAATAATTTTGTTGTTTCTATGGCTGGTTCGACTAGAGTGATACCACGGACTTACAGAAAACCGGCGTGAAGCAGCACTGTGCTGTGTTTCGCTGAGTGAGTGAGGGTATCGGAGGCCCGATCCGGGATAAAGGGGGGTTTAAAGGTTGGCAGTGCACTTGTGATTTCACTGGTGTCGCGGGTGTCCATGGGCGGTGGCAATCGCTTACTATTAGGTGATCCGTCTACTCTTCTGCCACCTATCACATACTATTTTTCGAAACTTAATTTTGCACAGCACTAAATGCAGCGGAATATAACAGTTCAAAACAATACCAACAGTATCATTAATATACAGGGTGTATCAGTGAACATTTACATGCCTTTAACCACGGGTTCTACCAACCATTCTGAACAACATTTGTTCTATGACTTTTCGAAATTCATCGAAATATTTTTTCACCTATTTCATTATTTTTCACCTCCATATAAATGACCAAGTTACATGACCGATTTTGTATGAAAAGTTGAAATTATTTCATGCGAATTTTCAAAAGTGATAAATTATGTTCATAATGTTTAGTAGAACACATGATTAAAGGGAAGTAAATGTTCACAGATACACCCTGTATGGGTATGTATATTTCTGCCATTTTCAATTTCACTTGTTAAACTGCTTTGCACTGCCTTCCCCTATTGCGAATACGTTATTTCTTTCCTCTACCCGAAGGTGGTCTGGATGAAATCGCTACAAGTGATAAGACGGCCTTATTGTACTGTCTATTGTTGTTGTATCATACTTGTATTTCCTTTTTGTCAATAAAGAATATCTATCTATCTACGGTGCTGGTTGCATGGCGCAAATGTTTCACGTTTTCAGTTTACCTATAGACAGGCAGGAAATGCCCCGCTATCGATAAGTGACCTTTAGTTTGCTCAATTACCGGAAATTATTTTCAATTTAATAAAATACATAAAAAAAACATAACGATGTTTATTAATTTTACAAAAAACGACTTGCAAAAATAACTACTGCTTAAAGTTAGCGACTCCATCATACGCTGTTCCGTTATAAATGGAGCACGGTATGCTGGCGACAGTGGACGATACCTAGCGGATACGTCTGCAGGACGGTTCTACTCAATGACTTCCCAACCGTAAACAGCACTTACGTATGTAATAAACTATTTTAATTTCTCTGCTCAATGTAGCGACTACTAGATGCTGTTGTGTTACAAATTGAATCGTTCTGATCAGGCCAGACGGAGTAGCGATCTGAGCCGGGTGGCGGCACGAGCTGGATCATATTAGCCAAAAATCGATCGACGATCGGAGTGGTGAACATTTGGAGAGGTGATGATTATGATCAGGTAACAGCGAGCAAGCAGTCTGTCATTGAATATCGCTTCGGGACACTGTCGCAGATTTACTACCTTTCTATACGCATAAATAACAAAATTAATCTCCGACTCCATCAAATGCCTGTTCCTTCATTTTGGAAGCGCAGTTATATAGTTCAGTCACTAAGTTATTTCTATATTCATGTGGTTCAATGTCACGATGATAGGTTTCCGGGATGCTACTGATCAATATTACTATCCTGCCTGATCGTTTTCACTCACACACAATGCATTAGCTTAGTTAGTGAGTTATCCTTTCAATCTTGAAACGCAGCGTGCAGATGATAGCGTGTACTGCCACGCTGATACGTCATTGGGAAATTACTACTGATTTACAAGCCTATTACATTTAGCACATACTTTTTATTAGGTAGGTGTATCAGCAGGATGCTACCACACAATTACGAATATCTACTCAATTATCTACTATCCTAACTCTTTGACAAATGATTAAAAAGAAAAGTAGATACTATCGTAGGCAGCGACTCCATCGGGCGCTGTTCTCGCGCAAATGAGGCGCGGCGAGCAGGTGACAGCGTGCGATGTCACGCTGATACGTCACGCCTACGGGACTCTACCACTGATTTACTGCTCTCCTATCCGGAAAGCACACACTAAACCCCTCTCGACCACGCCGTAAGCTCAAGACGTAAAGCCCAAAATCGCTTGGCAAGATGGTTCGTTTAAGCGGAATGAATACACAAATTACGCGCACACCTACTTACGATAAAATCGCTATTGTTAATGAATATGAGGACAGTGTTGTATAGAATTAATTATAAGCTTAACTGTTGTAACATACTCTGCCAGTGCAAAAATAAACATTTCAACATTTTATTTACTGATTTTAATGAAAGAGCTAAAGGAAGCTTTAAACCTCAAAAGTCTGCTTTAGCTGATAAATAGAAGTCTATAGATGGTGACATCCACCATAGACAACGAAAAACCCTACATTGCGCGTGATCTGACATACTTATGGCCAGTTTCATTATGTTAGGGGCGACAAACGAGCCAGCGGGTCACCTAATGGTAAGTAGGTAATTACCACCGCCCATAAACATCTCCGAATCTTAGTAGCCCCGCTTAGTAACTTGGACACCAACAACTTGTGGAGGGCGGCGGAACATCTCAGGGCGCTTGCTCGCGAGCATTGATTTCATCCTCCCTACGATTTGTATCGGTGATGGTGCATCCCAAGTATTTAAACTTTTCGACGCCCATATAGGTTGCACCGTTTACCTGGAGGTCTTTTCTTCTGGCTCTGCTTATGGTGGGTCGTCCGAGATACCGCTGGAGGGACGAAGTCGCCAAGGACCTCAAAGCACTCAACGTGCACGATTGGGCGGAATTGGCATAGGACCGCAAAAAATGGCGAACTTTGACGTCAGAGGCCAAGACCCACTTTGGATCGCTAAGCCAGCGTAGTAAGTAAGTATAAACATCTGCGAAATCAGAGGTCGCTGATGCGTTGCCGGTCTTTTAGAAAGGAGTACGCTCTTCTCTTAAAGGTCCCTAAGTCGTAGCCGTCAGGAAATACTGTTGCAGCCGAAGCGTTGCACAAAACCGGGGTACGTGGTAGAAAGTCAGTGGATCATGTGAGTGAATTTTGTCAGTGGTTCGATACAGATGTAATTTTGACAGCGGGAGAGCCACGCTTCGGCATGAATGGGCCGGCTCGACCGGAATGATACCACGGCCTCACAGAAAACCCGCGTAAAGCAGCACTGTGTTTCTTTAAATTTTCAAATTTTTGTAGGTCCCTGGTTTTGCGAGTACAATGTTTAGTCTCAGGCGTTGCTATGCGTGGCGCGACCGGCAAAGTAATCGCGGGTCAGATCTTGACGAGATGTTTGAGGCTAAGCCGGGGCTAAACGTTTCGCCTCCCAATGCTGCCGCAGGAAAATAGGGATTGCTGCGTTTTCACTTACAACTCGGAACGTTTTCAACGCCTACGCGTATGCGTTAAAACATGCTTTTTTGGTAAATTACATTCCACAGACTCTGGGTCCGTGTTTTTGATTTGGCTAGTTACTTACATAATAATTACTTATAATAATAATAATTCACACAACATCTCATACGTTGACCTGATTCCGTACTAAGTAGCCTAAGCACTTGTTACAGATATCAGACAACAGAGGAACACAAATATATAATTAAATACATATATTACACCCAGACTCTGAACAAACACAAGTGTTCATCGCACGAATGTTTGTCCAGGGTGGGGATCGAACCCACGACCTTTGGCGTCAGAGGCAGGGTCTCTACCAATTGCGCCATCCGGTCAGTCTTATATTGACTGTCTTGGTGGCGTAGTGGTTAATCGGTCGCACTATAAAGCGACGGCTGCGCAAAAGGTCCCGGGTTCGATCCCCCGGTCGGGCCAATAATTTGTACCTAAGCTTTCGGAAATTCTTAGCGTTAGCCCGGAGTCTGGAAGTTGGCGGTCTTGTACCTCCGTGCCTCGGAAAGCACGTTAAGCCATTGGTCCTGCGCCCGATCCCTCTCCGGTCGTGTCATGCTGAGGTCCAATCGGAATATGAGGGTAAGGGAATAGAGAGTGCACTTGTGTTTGCGCACACACTTGAGCACTATAATATATCCTGTGTACGTGGCCGATCGTTGAGATTGGTTGCCGTAGCCGTAATCGGTTGGAGGATATTACTTATATTATAATATATTATTGCTCCGCTTAGATCACGTGACTCACTTCGGGATATATTTAAAGAAATAAATATTTTAACCGTGGCTTTCCAATTTATCCTCGACTGCATTATGTAAGTACGTAAAAACTTGCACACTTTTCCAAAAAAGTCCGATAGTCATTGTCTTAACACCAGAAACAAACATAGACTTGCCGTCCCAGTCCTCAGACTTCATAAAATTGGTAATTCCTCTGTTGGCTTAAGTATTAAGATATTCAATAAGCTCCCACAAAATGTCATTAACCTATCACTGGATAAGCCTCATATTAAAACCTGCCTAATGAAGAAAGGTTACTATAGTGTACAAGAGTATTTAAATGATAAGGATTCTGGGTCATGTTAATCGATTAGTGTTGTGAGTTGTTATTCATAGTAGTCTGTTAACTTTAACAATTGTATTTTTTTCCTCTCAATTGAAATTCAGTAACGTCATCAATATTTGAAAAGAGTAACTACTGAGTTTCTTGCTGGTGTCTTCTCAGTAGAAATCGACTTTCCGAACCAGCGGTAGATATTATGTACCTATTTTGACATTGATATGTGTTCTGTATGGACCTAAATTGAATAAAGAATTTTTCATCTTTATCTTTAGATTTTTAGAATTATCTACATTTATTTACTTGGGTTCAAACATGGGTTGCATAGCTACGAGTTGGTTGAATAATTATCTCATCTATTTAGAAACTATCCGTTTGGAACAGTGGTAGTGAATGCTGCCTTTGGTCCAAGGGTTGCGGGTTCGATCCCCGCACAGTACAAACATTTGTGTGCATGAACATTTCTGTTTGTATTGGTCTGGGTGTTTTCTATGTAGTATAAGTATGTATTTACAAAAGAAAAGTATTATTGTGTATATATTTGTAATCCCACTGTTGATTCTGATATCCGTAACACAGGTGCTCGAGTTACCTATCTCGGAGTCAGATCAATATAATATGTGATGTTGTAAAATATTTATTTATAGCTACGAGTTGGTTGAAAAATTATCTCATTTATTTAGAAACTATTTAAAAGGTGCAGGTTCCCTAACTATGATATCCCCATGGAACTAGAAAACATGCGCTTTAACCGGAATGACTGCTATTTTCGGAAAACGTCACTGAGTGTGAAAGAGACCTAACCGGCCCTGACGCAGCTTTAAGGCATATGTGAATGCAATATTTCAACTTTTTTTTTAATTGTAATAGGTAAGAGTTTGACCATATTTCACCTGATGGAAAGTGATAATATGGTCTAAGATGTAGCACGATTACCTAGAAGATACTTATTCACTCGCGCTTCACTTCACTTCACTTCGCTTCACTTTATAAAATCGAAGAATAAGTTTTCGTATATCTTACAGTTTCAGACATCCTGTATAATGTCTAGTCATTATTTAGACACCCTGAAATACCAGTATACCTTACTAAGTCATCAATTTAAATTTCTATGGTAAACTCTCCATACAAATTCAAATTGATAACCTTGTAAGTAGACTTACTAGGTTATCAATCACATTAAATATATTTAATCATTTCGTAGTCAATTTTATGTATCGACATATATGTGTATATTATACTTACAAATAAATAGTTATAATTTCTAGTATATGACGATTTGAAAGTACTGTATGTATACAAGCCTATGCAAATAAAGATATTGAATTGAATTGAATTACTAGGTTTTGATATTGTTTTTTACAGTCTTGTTTGAGTAAATTCCAAAAAGAAAAGCATGGGCCATTTAAATAATACTATAAAGCTGTGCTGTCCATCCTCCATGCCCCTCTGAGAGCTTTTATATTAATTTTTCGGACCCACAAACCCACACACTCGTACATACTCACACACACTCACACACACACAAACATACACATAGACAAGCATGAACACACGTATATAAAACACTATTATAATGATAATTCTATGTATAATAACACCAACGCTAGTTTATTGTATTTATTTTTATAGCAGTGCTCTTTCTATGGGTACATACTGAATACCAGCGTCGGGGTGGCGCGACACCCCGACACATGCTGAGTATGTGCCGTTTCGGTGCTTTACTATGTACTGTCATTATTTTAAATGTTTAATGTTATTGTTATACACTGAATAAATATTTTTCTTTCTTTCTTTTCTTTATACATCAAAATTATTAGAAATATAACAAAATAAAATGTCAACAATATTGCACAACTTTTCGCAAAACAACCAAATCGCTATGTCGTCTGGTTTCATCGGGGGACAAAGGACTTACTTGGTTTTGATTTTAAGCAGCCGATCTCTATACGGGTGCGGTAGAGAAATAACGTCACTCCAGTACCTACTAACGGCTTCGCGCGGTTTTTCAAGTATGGGTTTTTCAAAAGGCTCAATCTGGTTAGGGTTATATGTCTATGCATTTCCCATAACGCTGAGTGAATGGTAGAAATAAGGACCAGCCAGTCTTTACTTACTTACTCCACTGGCTCAGTGACCCGAGACGAGTCTTGGCTTCCGAAACAAGAGAACGCCACTTTTTCGATCCTGCACTAGTTGTCGCCAATCACCGGCCTAAAGTTCTCGCAAATCATTTTCGACGACGTCTTTCCAGCGATACCTAGGCCGGCCTACCGGGCGTCTCTGGTATGCTTTCTTCACGAGACGATGCTCAACCAGTCTCTCGAGGTGGCAAAGTCAACACTACTCGTTGCGGAAAGAAAGGTACTCCGCAAAATTCTGGGCCCAGTAAAATGGACAAGAGGATGGCTGGAGGGTACGCACAAATTTCGAAATAAAGAAGATTGTTGACACGCCTAACATCATCGGCGAGACCATGCCAGTCTTTATTCAAAAAATATTTGCGTGAGATTTCTTTGGCGCTAAACACGAAGATTTACGTCACAGATTACTGTAACAAAGACGTTCGAAATTCAATAAGTTCGCGTAAAGTACTTTTACACGCGCTAAATGTCCACGGATAGGTAAGATATTTCTGTCCGCTAAAACTAAAAGTTTCATACGGAAAACACCACTTTTGGATGCATATAAAGGCGAACCAAGAAAAGAGCGTCATCATCATCATCAGCCCATTTAACTCCCCACTGCTGGGACACGGGCCTCCCTCAATCACATGAGGGGTAATTGCCATACTCACCACGCTTTGGCAGACGGGTTGGCGAGGGTTTTGATATAAATGCAGAGTTTTCCTTCTCTGGGTGCTGATGATCATGCCAGCAGCTTTACCTTAGTCGCCTTTTACGACACCTCGGTAAGAGTGAGGGTGGCCTATTCTACTCTGCCGGGGACCACACGGCCAGAAAAGAGCGTACACCCTTTTAAAAAGGCCGGCAGCGCACCTGGGTGATTCTCCGAAATTTGACCTTCCGGTTTCTTCGCGTCTCAATTCCATGGGCTCAAAAATATTGTTCAAATTAGAAGTTTATATTGAAATCAGAAGAAGCTATTGAAAGAAGGGATCTTTACGTGTTCTTATTTCAATTTAAAATTCTAATTGGAACAATATTTTTGAGCCCATGGAATTGAGACGCGAAGAAACCGGAAGGTCAAATTTCGGAGAATCACCCACCTGTGATTCTTTTGACGTGGCAGGGGTCTATGGGCGGCGGTAATCGCTTACCATCGGCTGATACGTCTGCTCGTCTGCCCCCAATATCATACTAAAACGTCATTTTCGAATAAATGTGATGAAAAATAATTTATGATCTTTGAAGATGAGTTACTGGCCGCCCTTCGCTGTGCTGTGCAAGGCGCAGGTGCGAAAAATCTTTTTTTACCGGTTATATTACTCACAAGTCCTACGCAATCACATTCTTTTCGTATCAGCAAGAATTTTCCTTCGGCAGTTTGGAAAACTCATTTTTTCCTAATGGTGGAGAGTAAATATTTATATTTTGACTTGATTTATTGAAACACGAGGTGTCAAAAAAAATATTAATTAAAAGACCCCGGACGTAAAATACAAACATTTGTGTGCATGAACATGTCTGTTTGTATTGGTCTGGGTGTTTTCTATGTATTATAAGTATGTATTTACAAAAGAAAAGTATTATATGTATATATTTGTAATCCCACTGTTGATTCTGATATCCGTAACACAGGTGCTTGAGCTACCTATCTCGGAGTCAGATAAATGTATGTGATGTTGTGAAATATTTATTTATTTATTTATCATCTACCGCTGGTTTGGAATGTCGATTTCTACTGAGAAGACACCAGCAAAAAACTCACTAGTTACTCTTTTCAAATATTCATGATGTTACAAAGTTTCAATTAAACGAAAAAAAAAAATACAACTTTCAAACTTAACAGACTACTATGAATAGACTCTAAATACTAATCCATTAACATGACCAAAACTCCTTACTATTTAAATAGTCTTGTACACTATAGTAACCTCTCTTCATTAGGCAGGTTTTAATATGAGACTTAAACTTATCCAGTAATAGGTTAATCACATTTTGTGGTAGCTTATTAAATATCTTAATTATCTGGCTATGTACCTATAAGCTAACAAATGAGTTACAGACTTTATGATGGCTGAGGACTGGGACAAGTTCATAGTGCCTACCACAGTTTCGTGGCTAAAGCGGAATTTTCTTGAAGTTATGACCAAGGATCAACGTCGACCGATTGATTCCATTGATCTGCTAGTCGAACGGTACCCGTTGAGGGATGGCTCCGTAGTTCTAAACACGCCTTCCACATGGGGGGGTTTTGGTTCGAATCCGAGCATTCACGGCGGTGAGGGAAAACATCGTGAGGAAACCTGCACATTTCGGATAGTTTCTGAAACCATGATTCAGTTTGTCTGGTTCCCCTTAAAGGGTTTTAAAGGTCAGACGGCAGTCGCTTCATTATAATTACCAGACTTCCCAAATGCTGAATAATGGTCAAATAGTACCCCGGGCTCAGAGCGACAGCTTTGGGCGCAACCTGGAATTACGCGCTAAGATAGGGTATCAGCCTTATAAACTGTCCCACTGCAGGGCAAAGGCCTCTATCATTGAAATCTAGTTATCGTTACTATGATGGGATTAGGCTTAATCACCACGCTTGCCGAATAATAATAATAATAATTCTCACAACAACTTATACGTTTACCTGATTCCGTACTAAGTAGCTTAAGCACTTGTGTTACAGATATCAGACAACAGAGGAACACAAATATATATACTTAAATACATATATTACACCCAGACACCGAACAAACACAAGTGTTCATCGCACGAATGTTTGTCCAGGGTGGGGATCGAAGCCACGATCTTTGGCGTAAGAGGCAGGGTCACTACCAATTGCGCCATCCGGTCAGTCAAAAATGAATAATATAATAATATAATAATGAAATAATGCAGATTGGTGATCACAAACCCGAGCTATATTCGAAAAATTAAAACATACTTTTTGCTCGACCTGGGAATGGAACCCAGGACCCCGAGATCACGGCCCGGCACTTAAACCACTAGACCAACAGGGTGTTAGTCGATCAGTATCAGTTGATAAATTAAAGCTACCAGACCAGTCGATCTACATTTAATTTATTTATTTATATATAAGTTACGCAAACAGCAATACACATAAAACAATCTTAAATCTTAAATGATCGAAGATCGATCGATTGTTCTGGTACCTTCAAGTGTACAGGACACATCCCTGTTATCGTCATTCTAATTGTCATAGTACCAAATCCCTATTTTGACTTTTGCATTTACTGGCGCATTTCAAAAGACCTCTAAAGTACTTACGACATTTAGGGTTATAAACTAAAAATCTGTCTTATTCTATTCCTAATTTTTCGTCAGTATTCCAAGCCCAAGTAAGGTAATATTCATTATTCCACAGAATTCGTTCCTCTTGAGAGTTAATTTTGGAAGCTCGGAAACATCATCAAATATAGAAGTGGCATTCCAAGAAAAAGTAGATATCATTATTATTAAATACCTATTCCATTTCTCGCAACATTGATTAAACGCCAAGTGGGTCATTTCTTCTCTCATAAAGTAAGGAAATGGCGTCGATCATCTGCCTCTACATAATTAATTAAAGGCCCGACATAGTGCGTAGGGCTGTCAAAAATATTAACGACAAATGTTGACCAAAAGTGACGAGTGAAACTAATAACCTGTGATGGTCGAATAACTTCATTCGAAAACGAAAGATATTATTACATATAATAACTATGCATGCATGACTGCAAATTGCCAAATCAAAAGTAAAAAAAAATCTGAAATCTCCCCGAGTGTGTAAAACTGATGCCAAGTAAACGTTTTTTAATAGCAAATCTCGGCTCGCTTCAGCCTGATGGTAAGCAAAAGGAAAGCCCATTTTGCAGTTACAAGGGACGCGATGTCAAGGCATCACTTCCGTTGGCACTGCCATACTGACCCGAAAGATGTTTCTTCACGCTTCGTTTGAAGGAATCCATGTTATAAGGAAGGAGGAAATTCATGCGCCGGCAACGAGTTCCATTTACGTACGTACGGCAGAAATAAAGTCGGATTATTATTTTGACGAAGTGAACTGACAGATGTCAGTGTGTCATTCCCATACATTTGCAAAATGCAAAATAACGCAACGTTGCCCCACAGTTATTTGGCACGAACGAGGCAAAAATTAGAATTATTGTTGTTTCCTTTACAAGTGTCAGTGGTTTTGACATTTTTCCATAGAAGAAAAAATATCGTACAACCCCCTCCTGTCCATATCACTGAAGTGCCTTCTAATCGTAGTTGCTCTGTATGGGGACTTGACATTTGTATCGCTCAGTTTATTTCGCCTTATTAATAATACGACTTTAGGAACTTTATAATGATTAAGGTGACGGATATTTAGGCGCCAAGTTCTTGTAGCAACCCTTACACGTGTGAAGAAAATTCCCCTTTCGCCAAGTTGGAGGCGAAGCGCAAAATGTGAAATAAAATATGTATATCGCGAGATATCTGCTTGGAAGAGTTTGAAACTCCGACTTAAACTACATGGAAATTTAAGTGCTTGAAATTAGTGTATTGCTGACAACTTTCCGTCTCGCTTATTTGGTTTAATGAAGGCCCAATGTTTCATGTGAAAGATGCAATTTGAACTTACGCTTGCCATCAGGAAACTTTGTCTCTGGAAGTCGGGGATAAGTTGAAACCGTTGATTTATTAATAAGTACCTAATAAACAGTATTTGCAAGACAGATACTTAAAACCACCTGTATCTACGAGTAGGTATCAAATTTAAGTTCTCCTATCTGGTGTCGTCGAGAGTGTGTGTGAGTTTTTAGGAGGAACTTTCGATTTGTCCTAGTTAACCATACGTGTCTGATGCTACTCTTTGTGATCTTTTATGCTTTTATGATTTTATTAAATATAATTAAATTCCTTTATATTCTTCAGCATTCTGATTTTGCAGCTAAATATGTTAATTTGAAATGTGGTGCTGGCGCCGAATGCTCCGTATTCCCTAGACTGCAAGACGCATCAATGCATCTATACTCAAAGAGCTCAATATCAAGACTAGGCTTTCTACCATATGCCTACAGAGGATTCTCGCTTATTTTGGTCACATAGCTAGACGAGATGGAGAAAACCTGGAAAAGCTAGTACTTGTAGGCAAAGTACCGGGAAAAAGACCCAGAGGCCGCTCTCCAGTCCGATGGTCTGACCAAATACGGGTGTTCTCGGGAATGTCGGTTAACAACGCCCTACGCAGTGCTCAAGATCGCGAAGAATGGAGGAAGATAACAACTACAGCGACAGAAGAAACTCCACATGGACACGATCCTCAGCCATGAGGAAAATGACTGAGAAGAAGATGTTATGTATTCTATTATTGTACCTGAATTGTAATTTCAGTAGCTCGTAGTCTTTTCTTGTTTACTTTTGTGTGTCAACCTTGAATGCGAATAAATGTCGTAAGTAGCATGCATCTATCTATATAATGGAATCATCATTTCAGCCAAAAAACGTCCACTGATCGATCCTGTACTGATAATTATAGATAGATAGAAATCGATTTTTGGATACCTTTAGTGGCATAACTACCACGTATTGAGATAACGTAACTCAGTTTTGTTTCACAGTTTGGCTGCAGATGTATTTCCTGACGCTTATTATGACGTATATACTTCGATCTTAGGAACCATCAGGAGACAAGAGTATTTATTCCTAAAAGGCCGGCAACGCAACAACGACTCTTTATCTCAATGTTCATAGGCGGCACTGATGGCTTTACAGTGTTAAGTGTTAATACATACACTAGTACAGCCTGAAAACCAACAGAGCAATGGTCAGCGGATAAGAAAGCGCTTTCCAAATGTATTTACAAAAAAAAGAAAAGTATCATACATATGTATATATTTGTAATTCCGCTGTTGGTTCTGATATTCGTAATACAGTTGCTTGAGCTACCTCTCTCGGAGTCAGATCAATGTATGTGATGTTGTGAAATATTTATTTATTTATTTCTATGCGGGAGGTCACAGGTTCGAATCCGAGCATACACCATTTCAAATCCACGTGCGTATTTCTACCATTATTTCGGCGGTAAGAAACAGAAACATTATTTATTTGCTTAATACACAATTAGATACAAAGTTGTTATAAAAAGTATCATGGACACGGTATCTAGCCTGCCAGCAGGCACGTATGTTATCTTCACCATTTGGTGATGATAAGACACTTACATGAAAATGTATGTAATATTTTAACAAAACTGATAAGTACATAATTGTTTTCAAAAATTATTTCTTAAATGAAATATCTATGCCTTTAAGATCTATGCAGTTGAAAATTCTACTAGTGACATCTATATTATATAAAGCTAAGGTTTAAAATAGTATTTATTTAGGTCTACATTATATTATTTAATTTAAATGTAAGATCATTTTGAGATAGGGGATTAAGAGAAAACATCGTGAGGAAACCTGCACATTTCGGATAGTTTGAGAAACGTGAATCCATGATTCAGTTGGTCTGGTTTTTCATTGCTTCATTGTAATTACCTACCAGACTTGCGTGACCGTGGCAGAGCTATGCTTCGGCATGAATGGACTGGCTTCGATGCGTGAGTGAGCTACAGAAGGCCCAATCCGGGGGAAAGGGGGGTTTAATGGTTGGCAGCGTACTTGTGACTCCACTGGTGTCGCGGGTGTCTATAGGCGGCGACAATCGCTTACCATCAGGCGATCCGTCTGCTCGTCCGGTCTGTTGTCGTCGCACCCATCACATAAAAAAAAAATCCTAAATCCTGGATCATAGCCTGAGAACCGCAACCATCACACACAGACAATCCCGCAGAAAAGGGGTTCCGTCCAAGGTATTCATATCTACACCATGGACTAATTATTCTATACATAAAAAATAGGTTACTGATGACATTTTACTACATATACTTAGATCTTACATCAGTATTTCGTACGCGCATACGTATCCAAATCTAAATTGCAAAAAGGCCGTATAACTGCCGCTGGTCATTCACCGGGACGCAAAGCAGCTATTCGCCCTCTGACGGCGGTTCTTAGGCGCCCGCGTTTATCGCGATAACGCTCAAAGTTATCGCGATGGGATCGTGCGCGCGCACTCGCTAGAAATGAAACGCAAACACTGGGACAGATGTCCAGATAGCCAATCGCACCTGCGTGGAGTACGAGCTACTGGAAGAGCCAAATTAATATGAAAGGAGCAACTAAAATAAACAAGTACATTGTAATATTGATGTTTCGACCGCGTTACAACGCTGACTTAGCGACTTAGCGGACGACATAAGCGCGTGCTCACAAGTGTGATAATAACGAGTAAGTTGCGTTTGATTTATGAATTTTAATATAATGTAACGCGAAAATGTAAAATGGTAATATATATTTTTTATTTTCTTTAATAAATATTTCACAACATCACATACATTGATCTGACTATGATCCGAGATAGGTAGCTCAAGCACCTGGGTTACTGCTATCAGAATCAACAGCGGAATTACAAATATATACATATTACTTTTTCTTTTGTAAATACATGTTTTTAATGTATTATAACCAATGGAGAGAGCTATGCTCGGAGTCTCCTTGCGTGATCTTATCAAAAATGGTAAGATCCTCAGGAGAAATAAGGTCACAGACATATCCCAAAGGATTGTATGCCTCAAATGGCAATGGGCAGAGCACATAGCGAGGAGTACAGACGGTCGTTGGGGCGGAAAGGCCCTCGAGTGGAGGCCACGTACAGGAAGTTGCAGCCGTGGCAAGCCCTCCACAAAGTGGACCGACGATCTGGTGAAGGTCGCGGGAATCCAAAGGATACGGGTGGCGCAGGACCGATCTGTGTGGAGATCATTGAGGGAGGCCTCCGACCTCCGATCGAACCGGCTCATTTTTGCCGAAGCGTGGCTCTCCCACGGTCAAAGTGTAGTCCTCTTATTTCTTATTAAGTTCCTTCTGATATCCGTAACACTGGTGCTTGAGCTTCCTATCTCGGTGTCAGATCATTGTATGTGATGTTGTGAAATATTTATTTATTTATCTTATCTTAACGTGTAATTCCCAGTTGCGTCCAAAGCTGCCGCTTGAGAGCCCGGGTACGCTTGGACCATGATTCAAGATTCAGGAAGTTAATAAAAACAACTGCATAGTTGATCGCAACTCATAATGGAGATGACATACAAAATTTACAAATATTGCACAATGAAGAACAACATTTATCGTTGTACAGTCCACTACAAACAAAAAAAATTGAGCAATGGTAGAATGATATGCTAGCGTCCGTAAATAAATAAATAAATACTTACCCTTGATTGTAAAAACCTTAATCTCCATACATAGCTAGCCATAATGTACTTATACTATTTATTAAATAACCATGCACGAAAGTTGGGTCCAACGCGTGCGCGAAAAACTGATTCACGCCAAAAGCGGTCACTTTTAGCGTGAATCAATTTTACGCGTACGAAAACGGATCCAACATTTGTGACAACCTGAAATTGTTTAATATAGATTTTATCCGTGGGAGAGCCAAGCTTCGGCATGAATGGGCCGACCGAAGTAATACCACGGCCTCACAGAAAACCGGCGTGAAGCAGCACTGTGCTGTGTTTCGCTGCGTGAGTGAGGGTACCGGGGGCCCAATCTGGGGGATAGGGGGGGTATAAAGGTTGGCAGCGCACTTGTGACTCCACTGGTGTTGCGGGTGTCCATGGGCGGCGGCAATTGCTTACCATCAGGTGATCCGTATGTTCGTCTGCCTACCTATTACATAAAAATATATATATAGATCCCGTTTAGTAGCTAAAAATTAAAATCAGTTGGCGTCGCTAGTGTGTCCTACCCGTCACCTTAAACAAGTCTTTATGGTTATAAATATTTTTTAAAAAAACAAAGAGATGTATCCATGTTAGTCTTACGAAATGCAGGAACTTTTAGTACCTATGCAAATTTTTTTTACCCTTAAGTAATTTTTTTCAGTATCCACCAAATCTTACACTATCTTTTTTTTATGGTCTCATCCCGCGCACGGTTACGGGTCGCGCGCCAATCAAAAAAACCCGACGGCGGCCATCTTGGATTTGAAATTTGTCACAATAAATATATACTGCTACTCGAGCCCTTTTAAATGATACCCATATTGTGGGAGTTGTGTTAAAACATACAATCCATATCTTTGTGACTGCGGCCATCATGGATCGATTTTTATCTAACATAGCTAAGAACACTCCCCCCTTATTCATCATTACAAACGAAAACAAACAAAATCAATATCGATTCATTTGTTCGGAAGCTACGATGCCACGGACAGACACACACACAGACACTTCAAACTTATTCCCCGTCGTTTTTGCGTCGGGGGTTGAAAATGCCCATATTTAAGACTGAACTATATTGCCCTTAAAATTGTGAGGTCGAGAAATCTATGATGAAAAGTTTTTCCCGTATCTTGGGACAAAAAATGGTACATTATCGACAATTTAATGAGTTTCCATATTTCTTCGGTCGAGCTGGCCCATTAAAATAAGTTGATAATTAGTATGTCATTCTAATTATCAACTACTGAAAATCAGCGCTATCGTCCAAGCCATAGCTTATAGCAACCATTATTTTGACCAGTATGTATGTATGGTTGTTCCATCTGTTCCTCCTTCTCCGAACTTCTGAACGAGTTATCATATTTGAACAAAGGTGTCGTTAGAAGCGTCTTGATTGTCTTCTAGTTATAGGCGACATGAAGTCACGTTAAATTGACTACAGCGCCCTCTAGACGACTTACAGTAAGGAACTAAAAATAAAATTTGCTTGACGGTACCGTTTGAGGTATCAATTCAACGAGGTTTTTTCAAATATGTATCTGTACTGAAATAACTAAAAATATTTTAAATAAAAATAAAGTTTAAATACCAAAAAAAAACACGCTCTAAAAAGTACGAAACAAGAAAATTGTCTTTGTTGAAATTATTATGCCGTATTGCCGTGGTCGTATGCCACCTAATGTAGCAAAACAGATTCATTATAATAATAAAATAAAATCAATGTGGCATACGACCACGGTGATACGGCATAATAATTTCAGCAGAGACAATTTTCTTGTTTCGTACTTTTTTAGAGTGTGTTTTATTGGTACTCGGGTTTTAGTTTTTAAATAAAAAAGAATGTTCACTTCTAGCATCCATGCATCCTGTACTTTCTTTAGCGTATTTGTTGAGGGAGATGACTTCGCTCGGACTCGCGACATTGTTCAAAAATATTTGTGGCTCAAGACGATTCGACAACCGGAGCGTTTTCCTTGAAGTTGTTTAGACAAGTCTATGAATATTGACCTAATATCTGACCCTGTTATTCTTCTACTATTTTTTTATTTATTGTATTGATATTAAATAAATACCTTACTTTTCTCACATCAAGTCATCCTATAGCAGTAAACATACGGCACCACGACATATTATGAAAAGCAAGAATATAATTATAATCGTATCAGAAATGATGAGATCCGCAATAGAACAACGATTGCAAGCCTCAAGAGGCAATGAGCAGGGCACTTAGCGAGGAGAGGAGAACAGACGGCCGCGGCGGGGCGGACAGGTCCTCGAGTGGAGGTCATGTACAGGAAGTCGCAGCCATGGCAGGCCCCCCACAATGTGGACCGACGATCTCGGTCGCGGGAACATTAGATGCGAGCGGCACAGGACCGATCTACTTGTATGTGGAGAATATTGAGGGAGGCCTATGTCCAGCAGTGGGCGTCTAATGGCTGAAATTATGAAGAATATAAACTATGTTTGCCACCGAAGTGGTTAAAATATCTTGGCATTAAAAGAAAAACTTAGTTCTTCATAATTACATTAGAAGTAAACCATAATTTTAAGTTCCATAAAATCTTTGACAATCAAACTTTTATGTGATTGTGATTTGTACCATATTTCGATATTTAGACTATATAAGTGAATAACAAATATTGACGCTGACTCTACTATATTCGTATTTGTGATATCTTCGTAGACACATGACTAGGCTTAGACTCGCTCATGGACCTGACATCAAATCAATTAGCTACTTTCTTGGTGACGTGCGTGGCTATGATAATATTCATTGTCTCCTTTAGAACATTAATATTATAAACATACGAAGAAAAAATAATAACATCTAAGTACAAGTAGGTATCATGAAATGCATTATTATTGGTTTAACTCTTTGATCTAAAATTAATGAAAAATCCTACTTCGACGTTGTTGGGTAAAATAAAAAAGTTTTTATCAATAATAAAAATATTTATTATTCTGCTAAATCATTCCTCAATAAGTTTCTTCAAATTTGCCTCCTCAGCCAGCATGTCACTGTAGTCGTTCAGCTCAGAAGACCTTGACGCATAAGACTCAGTACCAATGGATATTTCTGCTTTATCCGTCGTCCCTTTTGTTTCATATCCATTCGGTTGTCCATTTCGAAATCTTTTTACATTCAACTTACGCCCGCAGTTACATTCTGGGTCACTATTGATGCGACTGTTGATATACTGTTTTCTAGATTTCAGTATGCAATCGCTGTATGTGCAATTGGACTTCCCATTCATCCTCTCATTGGTAACATGATCTTCTAGCGAATCTTTCAGGTACCGATCTAAAAAGTATTCAGTTCAGAGTTATTGTATTCAGACGAAACCTTATTCATATTATTTTGATCACGAATAAGCTCTTCTGGGTTGAATTTGTATTGAGGAATGCTTCGTTGGTATCCATAAGGTGTCGGAAAGCCGTAGTTATCATACTGGACGGCTAGAGGAAAATTGTCAAAATTCTTATTCTTTATCCGATTGTAATACTTGAATGTTGGCTCTGCAAAAGTCCATTTCAATTCATCGACTCTCTTGTCATCGGTCACAGCAGGCCGTAGTAAGGGTGGTTTGAGGAGCTCCACGTATTCATTTCGTCCTTCTACTTTATTACCTTCTTGGTTTATAGTAAATTCTTTCTGATTTTCATTAATCATCATTACCTTTGGTTTCTCGGGAATATTTTTGACTGGTTGGGGAATATAGAAGCCTTTTACATTTTCTTTTGGTTTTTCTACTTTAGGCTCATTGTAACCTTGATTATAATTAACATGGATGGGATATTTATTGTGCATCTCTTCCTGATTTGTGGAAAGTGTTTTGTATGTTTCCTGCAACAAATCTTGAGAACTATAAAGTTGATTTACTACAGGAGTTTTAAACTTTTGGTTAATATAAACGAATGATCGTTCATTAACATTGTTTTCTTTACCAGAGTGTTGATCATAAAGCTCTTTATCTTTAATGCGATTTTTATTTGTTTCTAAATCTATTTTGTTATTTTCATGATTTGTTTTGAATGGCAACACAGCTACGCCACTTGTGATTCCACCTTGAAGTGTCGCACTTTTTGTCTCTTCAGATTCTTTTCCATAGTTATTTGCAAGAATCCCTCGATCATCTCCCATGAACTGAAAATTAAGAAATGTGGTCATTATTCTGTAATTTCCAATGTTAAATGGTCCACTATATCAACACTAGGTATTACTTTGGTGGCGGTTATCAATAAGTAAAGGTTCATCTACCTAATGCTGTTAGAAAATTGATTCCTAATCACCTCAGTGTACTGTAACTCATTAAGAATAACCTTCACTTTGGTGAAATAAATCGTGATCTAAACAGATTTAATACACTCTCCCACCCAAAGTCTGTTATTGTAATTACACTCAATTAAAAAGAACGGATTACAAATTACATTTCCAAAATTAACGTTACTTTGTTTTATGCTAGTATTTTCTTTCATTTAAAAGTAACAAACAGAATTAAAAATAAAGTTTCGCAATACTTTTACACAGTAATGACGTCTCTGGCACTCACCTCCTGACCTCCCGAAGGAACGATAAATCCGGGAGAAACTCCAATACACAAGGAAACTAAAACAAGAACAAACGCATTTTTCATTTTTCACAAAGTAGCGGAGCTAAGAATAAAAATGACTGCACCGAAGTGAATAACCATGTATACGTATTATATAAAAACACGTTCTATCTATCTCAAAGTACCCGGTGGAAGTAAGAGATTATTATTGACAAAAGCACTGTGTGGCATTCTATACAAATAAACAATGCAATGCTTCAAAGTGAACAAAAACAAATGGGTAAACAATGGGCCAAGTTTTCTACTTTCTTCAGGTTTAGAGTACTTATGGGATAAAAATATTGTAACGCAAACTAATAAATTTTACTATTTTCAGCCCAGTTCTCTAGGTACACTGAATGCATCTATCTTAGTAATTTGGTATCGACTAGTGACCAGCCTTCGCTCCATTTAGGGACATACGTTCCACTTTATACCACCAATAGAAGGCGCTTGATGTCGATTACATCGCGCAAGCGTGTTGCCGCTAACGAGGGTTTGCCTCTTTATAAATAGTATAGAAGATAATATAGTTGCCTACTTAAATAAAGTTACATTTGCAGTTCTCACCGCCTCTACCTAATACTCCGAGATGATAGATTTATGCTTTTAGTGTAAAATGGCATTTTCAATTAACTCGATGGAATAAGTTGTAGTCGTGCAGCTGACCGCCCTGACCATAAAGGTTATTTTGGCTAATTCTACTTTATGTGGCAGTTTCAGGTATAAATAATTAAAGTAGAATTGTCAATATAATATGATGTAAGCTTTTATCGTGAAATTTCACCAAAATCCATTCTGAAGTTTTGCTTGAAAGAGCAACAAAGATCTTTGCTTTCATTCATACAATCCTCACAAACTTTCGCCTTTATAATTTAGTAGGATAAATGCCGCTAGGTAATGCTTGCTGCTGAATAATTTTCCAGCGTTATTTACAATTATACATTTTGATGGTTTCAACAATTTCTAATTTGAGACTGAGTAGGTAACTATTGTATTTTTTCTGTATTAGGAAAAGGAACTTGGCGTTTCCTCCGCCGTGCGCCTAGATCTTTTTAAACAAACATCGTGCGGTCAGAGCGGTTGACTAAATAAATGAAACTGTCGATTGGCACTTTTACGTTTGCCAATCTCAAATAGAGAGCTATTTGTACATGGAACGTCTATCAGATAAAGTTATTTACGTTCAAAGTTAGTCACAATTTTATAAGTTTTGCCACCAACTTCGTAAATTTCTATTTACGACTCACATAATATCCTCCAACTGATTACGGCTACAGCGGCTAATCTCAACGATCAGCCACGTATGAAGGATATATTATGTGCTCAAGTGTGCGCGCAAACACAAGTGCACTCTCTGTTCCTTTACCCTCATATGGGAGACCAGCGTGAAACGACCGGAGAGGGATTGGGCGCAGTGCCAACGGCTTAGCGTGCTTTCCGGGGCACGTAGCTAGGGTGAAAGGCAATGGTCACTGCCCCCCCCCCCCCCCCCTCCTAGGGAAAATACCTAGCTACCTAGTACCTGATAGAGAGTGGCGATAATGTTAGTTCGCTTTGGCCTTGAAGATGCCTCTTCTGTCCATATTATCTTCTTCTTTTTCAGGGTGCCTCTTCAGTCTTGATGATATGCCGCCAGTTTCTTGAACTTCTCTCTATCTTTTGCGAGACTGAAGATTTCTTTAACGCTGGTGATCCCGGTCCACTCCCGTATGTTTCGTTCCACTACGATCTTTTCTTACGTCTAGGACGCCTCTTCCCATCAAATTTGCTCATCATTATGAGTTGGTAGACTGTACCTATCGTCCAGATAATCGTGATTATTTGCATGAAAGTGTGTGTTTTTATGCTCGGAGTCTCTTTGCGTGATCTTATCAAAAATGATGAGATCCGCAAGAGAACTAAGGTCACAGACATAGCCCAAAGGATTGCATGTCTCAAGTGGCAATGGGCAGGGCACATAGCGAGGAGACCAGACGGCCGTTGGGGCGGAAAGGTCCTCGAGTGGAGGCAACGTACAGGAAGTCACAGCCGTGGCAGGCCCCCCACAAGGTGGACCGACGATATGGTGAAGATTGCGGGAATCCATTGGATGCGGGCGGCACAGGACCGATCTGTGTGCAGAACGTTGGGGGAGGCCTATGTCCAGCAGTGGACGTCTATTGGCTGAAATGATGATGATGATGTGTGTTTTGGGGATTTAGAGTAATGGATAACGGGAGCTATAAGTTTCAAAGATTTCATTGGTAAATACCATGACAATATTAAGGAAGGTGTCACGTAAGATACACATCGTTCACGTAAGATACAAGAAGGCCCGATTGGATCAGTGGTGAATGCTGCCTCTGGTGCAAAGGTTGCGGATTCGATCCCCGTACAGTACAAACATTTGTGTGCATGAACATGTATGTTTGTATTATTTTCTATGTATTCTAAGTATTTATTTATAAAATAAAAGTATTAAATGTATATACAGGGTGTATTTGTGAACACTTACAACCTTTTAACCACGTGTTCTACCAACCATTCTGAACAACATTTGTTCAACGACTTTTCGAAATTCATCCTAAATTATTTCGAATCCCCATACAAAATGACCAAGTCACGTGACCGACTTTGTATGAGAAGTTAAAATTTTTTCATGCGAATTTCCAAAAGTGATAGAACAAATGTTGTTCACATTGGTTAGTAGAACACGTGGTTAAAGGGATGTAAATGTTCATAGATACACCCTGTATTTGTAATTCCGCTGTTGGTTCTGATATCCATAACACAGGTGCTTGAGCTACCTATCTCGGAGTCAGATCAATGTAGGTATGTGATGTTTGAAATATTGACTTTTTTTATCGTATTACGGATGTTTGACAGTAGATAATAAAACAATAAGTAAATAATTCCCTAATTATTTATTAATTTTATAAAGTACAATTTCCATAGATCTTATATAATGGGAAAACATTTCTCTGTTATTCATCTCACCTTGTAGGTACGTGAAGATAACATCAAGATTTGAATGTTTGACATATTCAACTATATAAAAGTGGACTTAAGCTTTCTGTCCGAATAAAGCCACAATCTCGTCAAGAAGGAATTCCAAGTGGATTCCGTTTTCCTCCAAAATATTTACTTCGTTCTGGAAGACAGAATTTTCCCATAGAGCATCGAAGAGTTCTACGAATTCGTCACTCTCAATGCCTTCGATGGCAGCCCTGAAGTCTGCGTCCTGGAACGATCAAGTTAGGTTTAGAAACTTCTAGAAATATTTTAACCGTGGGAGAGCCACGCTTTGGCATGAGTGGGCCGGCTCGACCGGAGTGATACCACGGCCTCACAGAAAACCGGCGTTAAGCAGCACTGTGCTGTTTCGCTGCGTGAGTGAGGGTACCTGGAGGCCCAATCCGGGGAAAAGGGGGTTTCAAATGTTGGCAGCGCACTTGTGACTCCACTGGTGTCGTGGGTGTCTTTGGGCGGCGGCAATCGCTTACCATCAGGTGATCCGTCTGCTCGTCTGCCACCTATTACAAAAAAAAATACATGTGCAATTGAAGATTTTATAATATCTATTTAAGTCCTCCTCCTCAATATAGCGTATTCCCGGTTGCGTCCAAAGTCGGTCGCTTCAGAGCCCCGGGTACGCTTGGACTATGATTCAAGATTGGGGGAGTCTGCGACTACCGTCTGACCTTCATAACAATTTAGCAGGGGAACCAGACCGAGTGTCTCATAGTTACACGTCCCAAGAACTTTCCGAAACGTCAGGCTTCCTCATGATGTTCTCCCTCACCGCTCATCTAATGGTAGAAATATGCACATAGATTTGAAAAATCCAGAAGTGCATGCTAGGGTTCGAACCACGACCCCCTTATGGATGGCGCTTTCTTATCCCCAAAGCTACCATCGCTCTATAATATCACTTTCAGCGGAGCAACGTCTTAAGACGTCATTTTTTTAAAGTAATTGCAGGCACAACGTATTATCACAATTATACAAATTAATACAATTACACGCGAAACGTACTATGACGCTCGCCGCCTGTACTAAAATCTATGAGCTACGTCATTGCGCCGTATCGCATCGAATTCCCAAACCTCTAGCGCCACGGCACGTACATTTTTTTACCCTCATTGTCAACGGAGCACACACACATGTAAATTTATTCGCCTACACATATACACAACGTCAAGATACGTCTCGCAATTATCAGAAAGTTAAAGCAGTACATATATTGTATCGTGTCTCTCCCACATGTATGTCTGTCATTATTGCCGAAACTAGCTGAGATTACTGTAAGAGCACACATGTGTGGGTAGCCTGTTTAGCTCGCAATGTGCGTAGTCGTCATTGTATGTAATGTTATTTTGTTATGAACAACGTGTTATAGACGTCAATTATATTTGTATGAAAAATAATTGTGTCACATAAAAAAAAAATACATGGCAGTCTGCTCCGCTGAAAGTGATATGATATCTATCTTATATTATACTACCGCTGCCAAGTGTTTTATATTGTTTGTGGCAAATTGTTTTTTAAGCGAGCAGTATAAAATTTTTTTTGAGACAAACTTATGTAATAATTATTTTTTGTATAAGTGAAATTAATGGAAATTATCGTTACTTGTAGGAAGAAATTGCTACATAGGTAAGTCGCAAATTTTTTTTATTAATAATAAGTAAATAATAAGGCGCTGGTATCGTGGTATAGAATTATTTGTCTTCAATTTGTTTTAAAATGTCAAATATAAGTACTAATATGTAAGATTATGCCCATAAGTTTGTAATAGATTTAAGTTATTTGCAATAAATATTTTATCATTATATTTTTATTTATTTATATTTGGACAACATCAACAACCTCGAACATACATTAATTCTCCTACATTTTACAGCTCAATGTAACTACTTTTCTATTAGAGATTTTTTATGTGATAGGTGGCAGACGAGCAGACGGATCACCCGATGGCATGCAATTGCCGCCGCCCATAGACACTCGCGACACTAGTGGAGTCACAAGTGCGTCACCCTTAAACCCCATTTTCCCCTAGATTGGGCCTCCGGTACCCTCACTCACGCAGCGAAACACAGCACAGTGCTGCTTCACGCCGGTTTTCTGTGAGACCGTGATATCACTCCGGTCGAGCCGGCCCATTCGAAGGTGCTTCGTACTGAGTACTGGTGTATTGCTCCGTAATCGTACCGTGTGCACGATACGTTAATATAATTAAAAAAAAATCACAGTCATTACTTATATTGCAGGGGTGGCACCCCGTGCACCCCGGCGCCGAAAGTTAGAGGGCGCCGAGAGTTCCAGTGGGAATCAAACGCTTAGATGAGGAGAGCGATCAGTACTCGCGCCTGCTCCTTGCGGAGCGTTAGTTATAGTGGAGGCTCTATGTGTAGCGAGGGGCTCTCGGCGCCCTCTAACTTCCGGCGCCGGGGTGCACCGCACCCCCTGCTCTATAGGGGTACACATAGAGCCTCCACTCTAACTAACGCTCCGCAAGGAGCAGGCGCGAGTACCTACTGATCGCTCTCCTCATCTCATGATACAGGATTCAGGATGTCTGATAATCTCAATGAAGCAACTGCCCTAGGTACATGTTGTAATGATAATCTCAATGAAGCAACTGCCCTAGGTACATGTTGTAAGCGTTCCATTTTGTTCGCGCATTTTGAAATAAGAGGGCGCCACGTTGTTGATTGCACCCGGGCGCTTCTTAGGCTAGATCCGCCCCTGCATAATACCCTAATAGACTTATTTCATAATTTCCTCCCGATTCCTCGAAGCTGGAGCGCGGGCTATGATACTCACATCAGCCAGCTTCTGTTGATATAGAGCATCCAGCTTTTCCTCGGGGAGGAGTGCGGTGGAGTCCCGGATGAAAGCGTTGAAGTCGCGGCCGCTGGCGGTCTGGCGCGCCTTGCGGTTGCGGTTGATATTGTCTGTAAACAGCCAAAACTTAAAAATAAAACACTTAACAGCATAGCGTAGTAGGTGCGGAGGAAGAGGAAGGGGTGGTCCGCTCCAGGCGACATTTTTAGGGGGCGCCACAAGACGCTTCTTCACGCTTCGTTTGATGGAATCCATATTGTAGGAAAGAGGAAATACATCCGCCAGCAACGAGTTGTTTATATGTGTATACAAACACAAAATAAGTATTATTTTTAACTATGTTAAAAAAGAAAATAATACAAAATATAACGGGAGGCTGACCTCCCGTGACTACGAAGTCAGAAAAATCTTTGTTCACAAAAAAAAATATGCGAAAAAAAACCGCCTTCAAAAACCACGAACTGTAAAATAATATTTTTATCACTTTAAACACTTCAAATAACATTTTATAACAGTAAACTCGAGAAAAGGTGTTACCGCCCATTTTTTTTTTGAAGTCGGTTAAAAACTGGCAAGAAAAAAAGATGTAGATGATGTCCGGTTTCCCCCAAATTACCTATTATATACGTATATTTAATTTGGGAACTAAAATAAACTTGTCTCAATAGGTGTTAATAAATAAACTTGAGTTTTTACAGGAATTATTGAAACTAAAGTTACTTCATACCTTTTTTATGTTACGATAGACAAGCAATAGGCCGTGTGGTCCCCGGCAGAGTAGAATAGGCCACCCTCTCTCTTACCGAGGTGTCGTAAAAGGCGACTAAGGTAAAGCTGCTGGCATGATCATCAGCACCCAGATAAGGAAATCTCTGCATTTATATCAAAACCCTCGCCAACCCGTCTGCCAAGCGTGGTGAGTATGGCAATTACCCCTCATGTGATTGAGGGAGGCCGGTGCCCCAGCAGTGGGGACTTAAATGGGCTGACGATGATGATGATGAGAGAAGTATTAGCGTGCCTGAGTCTGAATTATATCATCATTATTTGTATTGCCATAACTGAAGCCCAATTCTCGTGCTCGTGATATTTATTTTCATACGATATATATCACCAAAACACAGTTTTTTGTATGGTTTTCAGGTGATATCCACCATGGTTTTCAAAATGTTACGAGCACGAGAATGGCTCCTGATCTTACCTGTTTTATTTTCAAGGTTTAACATCAAAGTACCAGGATAACATAGATTTATAGGAGGTAGGTAGAAGGTGCATAATATACTAATATACTCGAAATTTTTCGTCTTCGACTTACAACAAGTGTACTAAAATGTCCAAACTTACCGATAGTCTCATTGATCGTATCGATGAAGTAGGAGATATCGATGCTGTGAGTATCCAAATAGTTTTGCACCTGTGCATAAAACATCGTAATATAAATACCGTACGTATCACCATTTCATTTAATTAAAAGTATTTTTAGTGGGCTTACCATCAGGTGATCCGTCTGCTCGTCTGCCACCTCTCATAAAAAAAAATGGAAAGAGAAAACTTGTAATCATGATTCACTGGGTTTGGTTTAATGTAAAAAGGTTGCGAAGGTCAGACAGCAGCCGCTTCGTTGTACCCAGCAGGCATGTAAATTACCAGACTTGATTTTTACAGACGTGGGAGAGCCGTGCTTCGGCATCAATGGGCCGGCTCGATCGCTGTACGGAAGCCAAGCCTCACAGGAAACTGTCATGACATAGCGCCTACGCTGTATTTCGCGAAGTGAGGGTCAGAGGCCCAAATTTTGGGCGAAGGGGGGCAAAAATCGGCAGCGAACTTATGCCTCAACTGGCGTTGCAGGTTTCTTTGGTGATTTATTTATTTAATTACACAGGTCCTTAAACCTAGTTACGTAATTAAAGACGGTAACAAAAGTAAAAAAAAAATTATAAAACAATATCAAAAAACAGGCAAACACGTGAATTATTTGATATACCTACATAGAAAACTAGGCTTATATTACAATACTACGGAGATCTATGCGCAGTGTTCTTCGCAGAAGGACTGGCGTGATCAGGTGATCCAACTGCTAGTCTGCCACCTATCACAAAAAAAACGTTTCTGTCCTGGGCCATAAGGTATGCCGGGATTCAAAACTAAGGCTATGGATGCAACCGGGAATGATAAAGATAAATATAAAAAAACTCTTTATTCAATTTAGGTCCACACAGAACACTTATGAATGTGAAAATAAGTACATAATATCTGCCGCTGGTTCGGAATGTCGATTTCTACTGAGAAGACACCAGCAAGAAACTCAGTAGTTATTCTTTTCAAATATTAATGATGTTACAGAGCTTCAATTGAGAAAGAGAGAATAACAACTCAAAAGATTAATCAATTAACACGACCAAGAATCCTTATCATTGAAATAATCTTGGACACTATAGTAACCTTTCTTCATTAGGCAGGTTTTAAAATGAGGCTTAAACTTATCCAGTGATAGGTTAATGACATTTTGTGGTAGCTTATTAAATATCTTAATACTTAAGCCAACAAATTAATTACCGATTTTATGAGGTCTGAGGACCGGGACTTGCTGAGGCGATCTAATGCAATTACAAAATCCCCCAATACTCACAGCCTTGAACTCCGGTATGTCTTCCATCTCGTGGACCAGATTCCTGAAGTTGGGCGTCATCATAAAGTACACAGTTGCCATGAACTCGTCGTACTCCCCATATTGTGCCATGAGTTGGTTGATCTCATCTCCAACCTCTTCCTGGACCAGCATCAAGAAATCGTTTACGTGGTCGTGGAAAATCTTCCTCGTCTGAGGAGCTGAAGCGGCGAAGGAAACCAAAGCAAGGAGAACTACTGCGACCTTCATGATGCTAGGATTGGATCTCAATGATGATGGAATGAAACTATACTTGTTTTTATAGTAGAAGATTTTTATAAGAAAGATAAGATCAACGTTCTCATGATTATATCTAGATAAGCAGGTGATGAAGGAATTAGTGTCCTTAAGGTGACGGGTAGGGCACACTAGCGACGCCAATCGATTTTTAATTTTTAGCTACTAAACCGGATCTATTTTAAATAATTTCGGGGTTACAACCTTGCGGCAAACAGTTATACTATTTAGATATTAAATAATCATACACAAACATTGGGTCCGTTTTTGTACGCGAAAAATTGTTAACTGCCAAAAGTGGCCACTTGTAGCGTTATATCTCCGGTATCCGGTTTAGTAGCTAAAAATTAAAATCGATTGGCGTCGCTAGAGTGCCCTACACGTCACCTTAAGCTTTCGGGTGGTTGCTGAAAATCAGCTGTTTGCTTTTGCTGCTTATGCCTTAACAAGACATCGCTAAGCTATCACCCTTTCGCATTGCTGTGACACACAAGATCCGTACTTTTGCATACTTGGAGTTTCTCTTTTTTTTTAAATTATTGTTTTTTTTTCTTTGCATGTGTATTAATTGTACCTTATTTATAATTTTGTTTTTTTTCCTTGTATTTATGTGTGTGAATTTAAATGCGAATAAATGTTTTATCTACCTAATATTTTTTAGATGCACAAAATGTGATTAGGCATGTAAATTCATAGGCTGTACCTATTTTGAAACCTAAAGCAAAACAATGGAAGCAAGAAAACTTTCAATAAAGGATCAGGTCTAAATGTGAACAACTGAACACTTGCAAACGGATATTGACGGTGCAATAGGTAATTCGCGAGACGTGGAAGATACAGGGCTCAATGCCCGATTTTGTTAAGGTATTCTCTAGTTCTAAGGACAGGTAGTCCGGTATGGTCACCTCAACTGCGCTGGATTAACACCTTAAGGTTTTTTATAGGGTTACACCACAAACAAACTTCTTCCCCACAAGCGGAAATGACGGTTCTGACACCAGAAAAAAATTGCATGTATAAAAAAAATAAAAATCATCTCATTCATGTGCCTATAAAAAAAGAAAGATTATTTTCTAAAATGATATAACTTTCATCTTTGGCCTCGTCCAAAGATGAAGACTGCTTCAGATGTTTTTATCGACGATTACTCACACTTGACACTTTTTTAAGAATATCTTATCAAAGGGATTACAGTGACAAGTCGGAAATCACTCGTGATTCATATAGATCATAGAAGTTGACATGGAAATAACAAAATTGATAACGCAGAAAAAGTGGACAATCCATGGCAACAGTAATCCATGTTGAGATGCCAATGCTCCTGAGCGTATCTATCTCGTGCCACTCTGGTAATCTGGTATTAGCTCTGTCGTAGCTTATATAAGTGTCAGGGAATTGACATTGCACCTGTGTATGCGCACATCGCGCACGGATGAGCTGCCCAGTCGAAATACCAGCTGGATGACATTATTATAATGTTTTTAGTCAGGCAGTGTAGTAAATAGTAAAACTTGTTTTGTTAATCAAGGCACATATTTAGTAGTCTGATATGTTGTCAGGGAGTCTCGGTTTCTAACCGTGATTCTGCTGAGATGGACAGACAACCAATCATAGGGGTTATGGATATTGTACCACCTCCTTGTTCCCCATACACATAACAAGGTGGATCCCATAATGCTTTCCGCTAGGACACCAAAAAAAAAGTATAAAAGTTGGTAGGAATATACATCAAAACACAAACTTTATGAGAAAATGAAAATAGTTTATTTAATAAAATCATATTTTTCGACGATCATTACGTTATGGACAAGCCTTCACAGCCGAAACTAATGACATGACTACGTGTGTAATTAATAATGATGTGTCTATCAATAACGTTAAGTCTTTATTTGGCCTGTCCGAAGACAGCGACAAGCTCATCTAGCAGAGCGCCCAGCTCGATGCCGTTGCCGGTAAGTGTTTGGACCTCAGCCAGGAAGACGGGGCTGGCCCACAAAGCATCCCAGAGGTCTACGAACTCTTGACTTAGGATACCGTCGATGGCGGCCTTGAACTCAGCGTCCTGGAAAGGTTAAATTAGTTTGAGAAACTTCCAGAAAAGGATGGCACTGAAAGCCACATGCTAAAGTGTATAAATCT
Source organism: Marasmia exigua (assembly GCA_019059595.1). Taxonomy (NCBI): domain Eukaryota; kingdom Metazoa; phylum Arthropoda; class Insecta; order Lepidoptera; family Crambidae; genus Marasmia; species Marasmia exigua. The sequence continues at coordinate 12,220,111 of CM032477.1, read as the reverse complement.
TTCTTCCTTCAATTGACTCTGATGTTCCTAACATTTGGCAAATAATAGTAGCCCGACATGGATTTTTGTACCATCGCTACTAGTAAGAAGGTCTTCCGATGAATACTAGAACTCGTTGAATGAAATTTTGAAAATTTTCTGATATTTTTTAAAATTGTAATTTCAGTCTAGGTACACGTTAACAAATACATCGGTTGAGATTATGTATCTAATTCCAAATACTGACCTCGGCAAGCTTTTTCTGGTACAGGGCGTCTAACTTGTCCTGAGGAAGCATGGCGGTGATGTCCTTAATGAAGGAGGTGAAGTCCTGGCCGCTTGCAGACTGGCGGACCTTACGGCTGTTCACGCTGTTGTCTGTAAAGAATTAAAATAACTATCATCGTCATCCTTCAGATTGGGAGAGTATCGAGCGGTCAAATGAGTCATCTGACCAACGGGGTGCCATCCTGTGGTTTGCTTGAGATATCGACGAGTATCCAAGGACGAAGTCATCAAGAACCTCATGGCACTAAACGTGCACGATTGGATCGAATAAAAAGGCGAACTAGCTTTGAGGTTGGAGGCCAAGACCCATTTTGATTCGCTGAGCCAGCGTAGTAAGTGTGATCTTCGAGTGATCATTATTTTCAGGCTGCATCCAAAGTATTATAATATCTGTGCTATCGCTTTGGTGCTCAGGGTCCGTTTTTTGCTATTCATTTCGCACGGATCTTGCGTGATTGTATCAGGAATGATAAGATCCGCAGGAGAACCAAGGTCAAAAACATAACCCAGATTGCGATGAGTTCAGACAGCCGATGGGGCAAAAGAAATGTCCTCGAGTGGAGGAGGTGAAAGCAGGCCCCCCCCCCCCCCACAAGGTGGACCGACGATCTGGTGAAGGTTGTGGGAATCCCTAGGATGCGGACCGATCTGTGTAGAGATCATTAGGGGAGGCCTATGTCCAGCAGTGGACGTTCATTAGCTGAAATGATGATGATTTCGCACGGAATCCATAGTGTTGAGGCTATTATGGAAGCATCATCACCAGCCTATTGATGTCGCCACCACGATAGAAGTTCCATATAACTAAAAATTAAGATATTGCTAAGGAATATTTACCAAGTGAATCATTGAAGAGGTCGAGGAAGTAGGAGATGTCAATGCTATGTGTGCTCAAAAAGTCGATAACCTGTAAAACAACAAAATAAACTTTTTAACACTTAAAAACTTTCCATGATGTTAATTAACTTTTAACAGGCGCCCTGTTAACAGAGCCGTGTGGTCCCCGGCAGAGAGCCGTGTGGTCCCCGGCAGATTAGAATAGGCCACCCTCACTCTTACCGAGGTGTCGTAAAAGGCGACTAAGGTAAAGCTGCTGGCATGATCATCAGCACCCAGAGAAGGAAAACTCTGCATTTATATCAAAACCCTCGCCAACCCGTCTGCCAAGCGTGGTGAGTATGGCAATTACCCCTCATGTGATTGAGGGAGGCCCGTGCCCCAGGAGTGGGGACTTAAATGGGCTGACGATGACGATGATGGCCTCGCCAACCCGTCTGCCAAGCGTGGTGAGTATGGCAATTACCCCTCATGTGATTGAGGGAGGCCCGTGCCCCAGCAGTGGGGACTTAAATGGGCTGATGATGATGAGGCGCCCTACGGTTATTCGGCACGTGGCGAAATTGGGAACTAACGCTGTGTCCTTAATTACCAGTGCTTTTAACATTTTTACATAGAACAAATATTGTACAGCACCCCCAAGTCAATGTCACTAAAATGCCTTCTGATCTTGGTCGGTCTGTAAAATTTCCTCTAGTCTGGGGTGTGACCTTTGGGCGCGCCTTTGGGTGTGACATAGACACTCCTTAAAATCATGGTCAAACCCAAGAAGGTTATAGATAAGAAACTTCGTGGTCAAACCTCAGTTGCTTGTTGCAGTTGTTATTACCATTGAGGTTCAATCATAGAGTAAGATAATAATAGTCTGGGTTAAATATGGTATCCGCCATGGTAATTACCAGACTTCCCAAATCCTGGATCATGATCCAAGCGTCAGTGATAACCCATTTCAAGCTACTCATAAAGCCCTTTGACCGCAGTTCCTCCGCCGCGCCTCTTGGACTAAGAAGTAGGACCGACATACGCATCTAGTAAGAGCTCTAACAGGTGACTGTTGCCTCAATAAGCACACCGCCACTATGGGACTGAGCGACACTAGAATCTGCAGAATGTGTAACAAGCCAGATGAAACCCCTATACACATAGTCACCGAATGCGGACCGCTGATGCGCAAACGTAGCATACATCTGGGAAAGCACATTTTGAGCCCCAATGAAGCTAGGGCTAGGACGCCCTGTTGGTCTAGTGGTTTAAGGACCGAGCCGTGATCTCGGGGTCGAGCGAAAACTATGTTTCGAATTTTTCGGACATAGCTCGGGTTTGTGATCACCAATCCGCATTTGGCAAGCATGGTGATTAAGCCTAATCCCATCATAGTAGCGATAACTTGATTTCTATGATAGAGGCCTTTTCCCTGAAGTGGGATAGTTTGAAGGCTGATACTACTGAAGCTAGGGACCTCAGTCAGTGGGACTGATATGTAGCACAGTGGCGATCATGATAAATCAAACTGGTCGCAGTAATACTGGTCTGAAAAAGACCTACATAGCTGTCCGCTTGAATTAAAAAAAAGTGACTGTGACAGACGGACGGACGGACAGACAGACAGATAGACATGACGAATCTATAAGGGTTCCGTTTCTTGCCATTTGTGCCAAAATCAAAGTGGTAGTAGTATCGACACAATCAAACTTTAATCTATTGTTACTGAATAGGTACTTACAGCCTTGAATTCGGGCAAGTCTTCCATCTCATAGACGAGGTTTCTGAAATCGGGTTTCATTACATATTGCAGAGTAGCCTGGAATTCGTCAAACTGCAGATAGTGGACCAAGAGTGCGTCAAGTGCATCGCCAATTTCGTCCTGGATGATATCCATGAAGTCTTCGACAGTTCTCGTGAAAGATCTTCTTCGGCTGAGGAGCCGAGACTGGCGACGGACACGAGGGCGAGGAGAATCACGGCAAACTTCATGGTGAAATGGATCGCAATGATGCTGAGATGGAATAACTGCAGATTTTATGGAGTAGCTATAGATTAGATTAGATTTGACATCATGTGATTGTTAAATTTGTGGGACAGAGATAGATTTGCATTGGTTGTGGCGTGACAAGTGAACATCATTTTAGGGTTCCGTGGCCAAATCGCAAAAACAGAACCCTTATAGTTTCGTCGTGTCAGTCTGTCCGTCTGTCCGTCTGTCCGTCTGTCCGTATGTCCGTCCGTCCGTATGTCACAGCCACTTTTTTCCGAAACTATAACTAAACTAAAAACTATAAGTAACTATAGGTAACTACTGAAACTTGGTAAATAAATGTATTTTGTTAACCTCATTACGATTTTTACACAAAAATAAGAAAAAAAATATATTGGGGTTCCCCATACTTAGACTGACACTCAATTTTTTTTTTCATCAAACCCATACTTGTGAGTGTATATCTATGGATAGGTCTTTAAAAATGATGTTGAGATTTCTAACATATTTTTTTCTAAAAATAATACTATTGCGCAAGAGACGCTACCAAAGTCGTTAACTTGTCTGTCAACTCAATTGTTTTACAATTAAGTAATATCTTACTTGCTGCCGCGGAACCCTTCATGGGCGAGTCCGACTCGCACTTGGCCGGTTTTTGCAAATAATAAAATTATGGTTACCTGTACGAAGATAATATACACAACTACATCTTAAAAAAATCTTAATACTTTCCTTTATGGATTCACCGTTGTACTTTTCTGAAAAATGTCTCATAATCGTCACAATTAATACAAACTATTGGCGACGCTAGTTACGTCTATGCATCACCTTAATGAAGAGATCTGGAGCCCAATTCTCGTGCCTGTGATATTATTAAAACATGGCGGATATCACCTAAAACCATACAAAATGTTTTACTGTTATGTATTAGTTTTATCACCTAAAATGTTTTAGTGATATATGTCGTATGAAAATAAATGTCACGAGCCCGAGAATTGAGCTCCTCAATGGGACCGGTTAAAGCGATGTTGCCTGCATTAAAAATCACCTGCGTTGATCAGGGAAGCCTTATGCTCCCAACTACTTTATTTACGTTTTCCGGGGCAACCTGTAATTAAGGTAGCACCAACGCATGTACTTGACAATTTGTTTCCCTTAGTTTTTAAGGTGTATGTTCTTGTTGGTTGTCCAAATAAATAAATAAAAAAATCAGCTGATTGGTCCGGTCGTCTGCCACCTATCACAAAAAATACCAATTCTTCATTTACTTTTCCGCTTCTCGAATATATATTTATTTATATTGCTTATTTATTGAGAAAAAAATTAAAAACTTAAAAACATAAGATTACGTCATCGGACGGCAGAATGTAAAATATTTCTTTGCTTAGTTAATTATAGTTTTAAATTTATGAAATATCAAACCCATGACTTGCAACTGTCAAAAAAAGAAGACAACTTGTCAACGTTGAATGAATGAATGACGTTGACAATGATAACACTAGTATTATTTAGGTTTGACAGTAGTGCCATTTTTTATTAAAGCGATGATAAGCAAATCAATATCGCTGTATTCAGCCGTCCGATGACGTCATTTGGCGCTTACGTCTATTTAGAATATAAAGAATTTCAATAGTTATTTTATGTATGAAAATGGCCAAATTTTGAAAAAAGAAAAAATAAGGGTCTGTTCATTTTATGTCTATTTTCATATAAAAAAACAATATGACATGTTAAAAATATGAAATTTTTACGATTTCTGTACAAAATGCATGTATTAAGTATGGAATCAGGTCATTGTTTACGATGTCTGATGGAAATAGTAAAATTAGAGGCAGTTACTACAATTGGTTTTCTTTTTTTGTCCACTGGAATTTTTTTTATAGAGGCTCTGTATGTTGGCTCTTCTCAGCCTGATGGTTAGCAAAAGAGAAGAGCCCAAAGCGATGTAAAGGCATTACCTCCTTAGGCACCGCCATACTGGCCCGCGAGATGCTTCTTCACGCTTCGTTAAAGGAATCCATATTGTAGGAAGGAGGAAATACATACGCCGGCAACGAGTTCCATTTCTTGACGGTGCGGATTAAATAGGAACTGCCAAATTTTTTAGTCAGTGATGGAATGTTTTTCACTGTGAAGCGATGACAGCGTTGTCCGGTGCGTGTAGTATTGTGAAGGAATAGGACAGGTGGGATGAGGGAGAAAAGCTCTTCAGAGCATTCACCGTGAAAAAGACGGTGAAAAGACGCTACGCGACCCAATTTCTCTACGTAGTTGAAGAGGTTCAAGGGTATTGATGGTCTAGTCTTGTCTTTTGGAGGGTGCACCCTCTTTACGACTCATAACAACGAAGTTTGCTTGGTAATAGGTACCTACTGATATATTTTATGTAGACATAACTACATATAAATGTACCAATTCCTAATTTTTTAATTTTTTTTTGTAATCTAGTGTTCTTATTACAATTAAACAGTTTATAAAGTTGCTATTATAAACAGACCGACAATTAAACAGCTAACGGCCGCACTCAGAGACGTCATTTAAGCTAATGTTCATTAACTTTAGTATCGGTAGTATTTATGCGTATCAAAAAAGTGTCAATATTTCTACTACTAAAGTAGTCAAGCCAACTAAGTTAATCAAAGACTCTCAGTAAGAGCCCTACGGATCAGTGGAACATAATAAATTACCCATACTTAATTAGAATAGGATAGGTAACGATAATGATGAGGGATATTTGATCAGACAGGAGGACCTAATCTTTGTTAGTGACACGTAATAAAAGACTAAAAATTATTTTTAAAATATTATTTATTCTATTTACAAGCGTGGTGAGTAAGCCTAATCCCATCATAGTAGCGATAACTTGACTTGAAAGAAAGAAAGAACAAAGAAGAAAGAAAGAAAGAATGAAGAAGAAAGAAAGAAAAAAATGTTTATTTGGTACCAAAATAAAATAACACAGAAAATCAACAAATAATAGAATCCACATGCAAACTTATAAACAAAAAAAAAAGAAAACACAATACTTATGTAATTAATAAAACAGGTACCAAAATGGTCTCCGCTCAGTATACGGCTTATCGTGTCATGCAATGCCACGCTAAGCCACTGGTATTCTGCGGATTCCAACCAATGGGCCTCAACCGACGACAGCTATCTTTAGCTACTAAAACATTAGGTATGTGTACAGTAACAATACTAATTATAATTAATAATTACTATGATTGAGGCCTTTGCCCTGCAGTGGGACAGTTTATAGGCTGATACTTTACTATTTACAAGTACAACTTACGTTTCATTCTGATTAGTTCAACATCTATGTGTGAAATATCTATTCAAATGCTTCTTAACTTTAAGAGCCAATTCACTATTATAGTTATCTGTCCTAAAGTTGATTAAGAAAGAGACAGCATGATGTAGCTCCCGTAGATAATAAGCGATTGATTATGGCTATACAGTAGTAGTATAACAAAACCAGTAGTTATGGTCAGAGAGCATAAGGCAAATTCGCGTGAACGTACGGATTACTTCGCCCACCCCGCTGCGCGCGCAAGCATTATCGCCTAGCGCTGACTAAAATTCGTTGACTGTACAAACACACACAAGAAACGTTACAGATACAGGATTACATCCATTAATAAACTAAATTATGGCAAGTCTTGTCCAAAGACAGCCATGACCTGGTCCCTCAGGCTCGAGATGTTGATGCCGTTCTCCTCCAAGGTCTTAATTTCTGCCTGGAACTGGGGACTGGCAATCAGAGCCTCGACCACTGCTTCGAACTCTTCGCTTTGGAGTCCCTCAATCGCAGCTTTGAAGTCCTCATCCTGTAGATTAATTATCCAGTTTTATCCGCTGAATATTTGTACAATGTTATTTAAATTCAAAACCATTTATTTCAGCTCCTATCATATGTACATAGTCCACATTAAAATTTATAAAATTCCGAAATTAGTTAGTCTATAATCATTTCATTCAAATAATTTAGAATTAATGTTTTTTTTAGAATTAATGACTAATTTCGAGATTTAGTGTAATGATTAGTTATTTTAATGTGGTTCTGTTTTGTTTTATTGCTAAAATTAATTTGTTAATTTAAGTCCTTTTTCTTTTCGTTTCTGTCTAAGACACAGGAAATTCCTGGTTTAGGCGGTATTTTATGTTCTAACGATTTTTCAATAACATTTTTATTATTATTTAATTATTTTATAATGATTATTATATAACAATTTAATACTCAATTTTACACAATTAAAAATAGAAAACAGTAGATTACATGAATAGCATGTTAGATCAACAATAAGCGAAAAAATATGTCGTAACCGTAATCGGTTGGAGGATATTAAGCGAAAAAAAATCAGCTGTTCCATACATCACTTCCGAGTGCATATTCAATTCTGTATGGTATACAGCTTATTTCGCTCCTATCGTTGATCTAATGCTAAAGGGTTTATTCTTGATATCTATATGAGGGTAAAACAATATAAAAATGTTACGTCAAACTTTTTTTGACAGGTGGCAGACAAGCAGACGGACTACCGGGTAATCGATTGCCGCCTCTCCTATATTGTGTGTGTGCAACATCAGTAAAGTGCTACCTTTCTCTTCCCCCAGATTGGGCCTGTACCCTCCCTCACTCACTCGGCCAAACACCAGTGGAGTAAACACAAGTGCGCTGCCGTAGTAATTCCTCTGTTGTATGACATCCGTAACACAAGTGCGTAAGCTCATCATCATCATTTCAGCCAATTGACGCCGACTGCTGAACATAGGCCTCCCCCAATATTCTCCACATAGATCGGTCCTGTGCCACCCGCATCCAATGAATTACCGCGACCTTCACAAGATCGTCTAGATCTACCTACTACCAAAAGGCCAGCTTGGTAAGTCCAACTTCCAGAAAGAAATCGATCGACGAATCCAACTTGGCTGGGCAGCGTTCGGGAAACTACGCAGCATATTTTCGGCCCATCTACCGCAGTGTCCCAAGACGAAAGTCTTGAAAACGTGTGTTACCAGTGATGACATACGGAACCGCAATGTGGCCGCTTACAATGTGAATATTAAGAAGGCTCAAAGTCACCCAGATAGCAATGGAGAGGGCTATGCTTGGAATCTCGTATCAGAAATAATGAGATCCTCAGGAGAACTAAGGTCAGAGACATAGCCCAAAAGATTGCATTCCTCAAGTGGTAATAGGCAGGGCACATAGCGATGAGAACAGACGGCCGTTGGGGCGGAAAGGTCTTCGAGTGGAGGCTACGTACAGGAAGTCGCAGCCGTGGCAGGCCCCCCACAAGGTGCTAAAGCTAATTAGTACTTAATCAGGTCAATGTATGAGATATTATTTGAATTTATTTATACTGACCTCAGCCATTTTCTGCTCGTACAGAGCATTCAGCTTATCCTTAGGCAGGATGGCGTTGCAGTCCTTGATAAAGGAGTCGAAGTTTGTACCACTGGGAGCATAGCGACCTTGGACAGCGCGAGCCTTGCGGTCACCGTATAAATCCTCTGGAATGGAAGACATTTACAATAGCACCCCCTTTTTCTCGCATCGTAAACATGGCTGAGGGACGTCAAAGAATATTTTCAGCAGAAAATAACGTCTTTATTGTATGATGTAAAAATATGGTTTCCTTTACTATGTACATTCTTCCATTAGCTCAGTATCTTCTATTTGGTGACATGAAAGGCTCGTGAAAGAGTTTCAGTCCAAGATATTAAGGATCAAATCAAACCATCTCACAGGCATCTTTCTCTTGGTCTTTCGCTGACGGCTTACCAATCAATAGTATCTACATATTTCTACCATTAACTCGCGGTGGTGGAAAAGGACGTGAGAAAACCTGCACGTTTCAAATAGTTTCTGAAATGTGTAACACTGATTCAGTTAGTCTGGTTCTCTTTTTAAAAGGTTGCAAAGATCAGACGGCAGTTGCTTGATTGCATTTACCAGACTCTAAATCCTGAATCATGGTCTATGCATACCCTGGGCTACAACATTATAATCATATGAACTATGGCGGCTTTAGGAACAGTATGCTTTCCACAATTCCTAGGTAACACATCAACTCAGTAGAAACCAGTAGACAGCTGAAGAAGATAGCTAGAGGGATTAATCTTAACCTCAGTTTTTCAGTTACAAACTCAGAGAAACCCAGCGTGAATACTTAACATTCGATTCTTAAGGATGGTGTACATAACAGATGTTGAAGTATAACAAAGCAACCACTTTAGACCCTGTTAGGATACTGCAATATCTGTAATGCTTTGCTGTGTGAGTAAGGGTACCGTAGGCTTGAGCCTACGGTACCCTCACTTCTCCCCAGTTTGAGCTGGGGAAAAGAGGAATTTCAAAGTAAAGTAAAGTAAGTAAAACATTTACTAACCATATACACGAATACAATTACATCAAGATGTTACAATGTGTGTTAAATGACAATAAGACAGAAAGGAACAAATAATAAGAAGGTCACCTGTTGTATGAAAGATTACCAACAGAATTAAGTGGTGAACAAGGTCCAATCTCAGCATGTGCTGCAACTGTTTTGGTGAAGAAATAGGTGTTGCGCCACTCGTGTCTATGGGCGACGGCAAACACTTACTATTAGGTGACCCCTCTGCTCGTCTTCCATTTATTAGAAAAAAAACATACTCACCCAACACGTCATTAAAGGCGTCAATGAAGTAGGTAATGTCAATGTTGTGAGTATCCAAAAAGTTTTGCACCTGGAAACAAGTATTTCAACATAGAAAAATAATGGTTCATTTTTATGTATAGAATTGTAGCATAGAACTAACCGTCTACTCGCAATATAGGGTAGTATTGTAGTTAGTTATGATAATAGATAAAAACTTCTACATACAGTCGAGGATCTAGATAAAAAAAAATTACATGATGGTATGGTTACAAAGTTTCTATAACTAATAAAGTATTAATAGGTATTCGCATATGGATAGAAATCATGTAAACCATACCATACAATATAAATGTAAGTACCTACCACATTAATACAAAAAAATGAATAATTAAGTAACAGATTAACGTTTTGGAAGCACATTTGGAGTGGAGGTTGAAAGCCTCTGTAGCCAGAATTTGGATATTATTTTTGGATTAGTCTGGAACAATTCCAGTTTACTGTAATTTTTCGCTATTTGGTTAAAAGAGTTAATGATACATTTACCGACGGCGATGGTAAACAAAAGCAACTGATGACAAACTGAATGAAATTGAAGAAGACAGCAGCTTCTAGCTTTGTTTATCTTTTCCATTGATTTCAGTTACACTTATAGGTTTCCAGCAATTTTAATAACTTTATTACACATTCTGATTCGATGTAAGTCAGGTCGGGTAGGTCTCTATTGTAGGGGGAAGCACTAGACTCTAACAAAAGTTTACGAGATACGGAAAAATAATAAGATCCCGTATGGGAGCAACCATGCCGCTCACGAAATGAATGTAAATGCTTAGTGCAGCACTAAATCACAAAATAATTGGACACAGAAAGTTGGTTCTAGCTGACATTGATATCGATGAGTTCATTGACCTACGCGTTAGGAGTATAGCGTATTGTGACTCTTCTACACGTCTTTTTGATGTGCTGAACACCTACTACTACAAAGCAATACAAAGTAAAATTTTACAAAGTACTACTTAAGTTAGCAGCATGCATAATTTCCATTTCTGGAGTCAAATTCTCGTAGTTTTGATATAAAAAAACATGGCGGATGTCGCGTGAAATCCATACAAAAAATTTTTTTAACGATATACATCGTAAGATGACAAAATATCACGTCCCGAGAATTAGGCTCGTAGCCATCGCTGAAGACAACTTGTCACACTCATACCGATTCGACCAATCTCAATCCAATATAAAATATAACTTTAAATAATCCAATGAAAATTTAAATGTATGGTATAGTGCTGTCATTCTATACAAATCTGATGTTACACCATACCATAGATTTATCAACGGATAACGATTTGTCTATTCGAGCCTAAGTGCATCTACTGTCATATTATTCTGTGCCTATTGCAAAATCAGCGAGTGAACGGAATAAAGTATTTCCCATACAAAGTGTATCACAGAAAAAGCTAATACTCACAGCCTTGAATTCCGGCAAATCTTCCATCTCAAAGACCAAATCCTTGAAGTCCACAGTGTTCAAGTACGTCATAGTGGCTTGGAACTCCTCGAATTCACTATAAAGTATTAAGAGATCGAGCAGATCTAGTCCAACCTCTTCTGAAATAACTTCCATGAAATCTTCATAGTTCTCGTGGAAGATCTTCTTCGGCTGAGGAGCTGAGAAGGCGAGGGAGGAGACAGCGAGGAGAACCACTGCGATCTTCATGATGATGAAGTAGATTAGTGATGCTGTTATGAGAAGATCCCAGTGGCAATAGCACGGAGATGGTTTAGTATTTATACCATAAAATGGACCGATAAGATTAGATCGACTTGCTGATTTCTAGGTATTTGAGTAAGCTCGAGATTTCACAAGATATAAATATTTTATCAAAATATAGGTAAATATGTGCCAATAGCAAAAATTCTCAATTAAAAATATAACGTCCAACTGGTTTTATGTTCATTCAAAGACTCATGGACAAGTTCATTTTTAAAGTATGAAATTATTAAAAAATAATTATACCATTGAATAACCCATACAATTTGCACCAAGTATTATAATAGAACCATTGACATAAACGAAACAATTGATATAGCTACTTGCTACTACTGACTAGCTAGAGAATCAAGTAATTGTTTCAACGAAGTTTCTATCATTGAGAACTCTTTTGATTACAAAAATAAAAAAAAATAGTCAAATTACTATATTTGACTATTTTTTTCATCGGTACCCAATTGACATTGGGTATAAAAGTATTTGTTTTGTATAATGGTAAGAAAGTAACTACTAGCACAGCTATAGTAAGATATTACGAACCAGTCATGCCATGTTCCCCCTACGACACGGGCATGCAACTATTGCTTCTGCATTCTAGTGTTGCGGAACTAACTATAGTTTACCTATCGATAGTTGGCCTCAAAAATCATTCAGACTATCGATAGTATTGCTATTGGTGAAAACTATCGATAGTAGATACTATTGACAACCAGCAATACTATCAATAGAGAAAATAATATTTTCATCATATGATGAAGAATGAACCGAAAATAGTAAAATTAATGTAGACAATGCTTTTGTCCAATCTTGTATGTCTCATGACTTTCCCGGTTCCATCCAAAGCGGTTACTTTAGATCCCGGGGTACACTTGGACCACGATTCAAGATTTGGTTAATCTGACTGCCTCGTTGGCGCAGTGGGTAGTGCGTCGCACTTTAAAGCGACGGTTGCGCGTGAGAATTCCGGGTGCGATCCACGGGTCGGGCCAAAAAAATGTACATGAATTTATCTGTTAAGAAATTCTCAGTGTCAGCCCGGAGTCTGGAAGTTGCCGGTCCCGTACCCCCATGCCTCGGAAAGCACTTTAAGCCGTTGGTCCTGCGCCCGATCCCTCTCCGGTCTTGTCACACTGGTGTCCCATCGGATTATGAGTGCAAGGGATTAGTATTAAATGAAATGACCCTGCCCCAAGCTAGGGCCGTTACCGCAAACAAACACCGATGAAGGTGAGTACAGTGTAGAGTACGTGCCACCGAAAACGTCCCGTGAAATGGTGCGCTTGAGTCGCCATCAACATTCAAATTTGAGCCTTATGGTCATTAACACAAGCCACCTTACTACAAATCGCGATCTAAAATTATTACCGTACTACAGCTCATGTCATCTCGTTCTGACTCGCAATGTTAAAAGAGGAGCACGAGTTTTGTTCCGGTACCCTAATTAGTTGGCGATTTGTAATAAGGGGAAAGGAATCTAAAATTTTATTTCGGTGTTTTTGCGCGGGTCTTCATTCGTGGTGCGTGTATTCAAATACAAATCATTTATTTACTATTAAATAGGGTACAGTACATAAATGTGGTATTGACATGGTATAATCATTGTATTAATAGTACTGATCAAATTTTACTATCGATATCAGTGGACTATCGTGAAGCAACACTACCTCATTCATGAAAATTGACTGGGTAGTTTACATAATTACATACATAGATTGCTAACCCTTACTTTTTGGCAATGCCGTAGTAAAGTACAAGGTGCTAAATATGAAATTTCGGTGTTAGATTTATGAAAATATAAATGAAGCAAGACAGCGGAAATAGTTTCCATGGAGTGACTGTTTCGATAAGATATAAAAGATGAAATCAAAGATAGGATGTCTTTTCGAGAAGATGTTGTACACTAGTTTAAATCTGATTCAAGATGAGGGTATGAATAAAATTTCCAAGAATTTTTTGTCAGATGTAAAAACAACTATTATAATAATTTATTTAATAATAATTTTCATTGAACAGTCGGAGTAAATGTTTTTAACATAAATTTATTTTCACCTTTAAAATCTATCAAAAAATATAGATCAGTACTCATTTACGACAACAAAGTAAGTATTTCTAAAAAGTAATATTTCTATAATGCATCAATACGGGGATTAACACGATAAATAAAAATAAATAAATAAAATATTTATTGCAAATAACTTCACCACATTTTTAGCAATAAAGTTATTCTATTCTATTCTATTCTTAAATCTATTACAAACTTATGGGCATAATCTTACATATTAGTACTTATATTTGACATTTTGCCTGAACTAGGATACCCTGTGTTTCAGGCTAAAAAATAGGTCCTAGAAAACTGTATTGGTAAAAACAATAAATTACAACTTATTAATATTACTCTACGCTATGCTAATAATTAAGTATATAAATTAATAGTTATTTGGGAATAAAAATAACTAAGATAACGATCATTTATTATGTGAAACAACATCGTGTACTCACATATTTGGCTCGACGTTTCGGCTACGTTACACAACAAATGCAACGCGAAAATCTAAAAAGTAATATTTCCTTGCAAATCAGAGATAATTTTTCCGAAGATTTTTAGATTATAATTTCGATTACTTGCCAAGTCCTAATGTCACATTTAAAAATGCAAATCATTTTGTATTTCCTTCGGAACTAAGAATTTGTGCATACTTTTGTCGTACCTACTTATATTAAATTTAATATAAATTTTGAAGCATAATGAGTGACGAAGCCAAAAACAATGTACTGTCACCACTTTCATTGACCACAAAAGAAGATAACGCATCTGGCTTTTTCATAGACGATTACTCACAGTTGAGACTGTCGTATCATCAGGACTTTGAATAGGTACTCTATCGAAATCACTGACAATTTTTTGGAATCAGAACACAATAGCTCGCTGGAACAGACCAATATTGAAGAGGAGAAGGTTGATGCTGTGACAGAAAAGAGGAATAAATTGCGCAAGTACTGGATATCTCAAATGCCGGATATGCCACATCCTTCGGTGTCAATGGCAGGCATCATTTCGGTTGCCTCGAGGAAGATGGGCATGGCCAACCTGGCGTACAGTGACAGGATCGAGCAGGGCACCAGCTGGACTGAGGAGAACTTCTCGCCCTCAAGGAGGCCGACATTGAATTGCAAACAGTTTCCGAAGTGACTTGTATGGCTGTTTTTGTGTAAAGGTTAGTTTTCTTAGCTCTGTATATTGAAAATAAAACAAAGAATTACTCCATTTGAATTTTTATAAATAACAAATCAAATTTTAATCGTGATGTTACCTAATAATACATTTTAAGTGATTAAAAATATTATTTAATTTTGTATTTTTGTGTGTAGAAATGCGACTTAGCAAAGCGTAGGAGTCGATAGATTTTTAAAACCTTGATCAAGTGGAGTCAAGTGTACTTCACTTGATCAAGGTTTTAAAAATCTGAATGTTGTATTTTGTCTTATTCCGAATAATACTTTCCCTAATGTTCAGTTGATCTGAAATTAGGTTCAAATAGCGTAGGCACTCATACTACTCAACGTTGGGGCAAATTGGGGTGCTTGCCCCTCTCTGTGACTTACACACTGTAAAAATCCTTCACTGATAAAAATGTACAATATTGATGAAAATATTATACATTGACCTACCTAGTTAAAATTTTTGATGATGGTCATTAAAGGAGGCGAAATATATTTTTTTAGTGTCTAATCCCAAATATTTTGTATTATTTATTTGAATTTACATTTTTCAAATCAAATCAAATCAAATCAAATCAAATAATTCTTTATTTGCATAGGCTTGTACACAGCACTTACAAATCGTCATACATTTGAATGATTTAAAACTATTTATAAGTACTTATGTAATAATTTACATGTTAATACATATATATGTTGATACATAAAATATACTAAAGAAATAAATAAACATAATGCGATTCTACCACCGGCTCGGAAAGTTGTTTCTGGTCGAGAAGATCCGGCAAGAAACTCGCCAGTTACTCTTTCTAATCGCCAACTTTTTTACAATGGTTTATTATCCTCATACCAAGTCATACAGTCTAATGCAACACAAAATAGAATGAAGCAAATTAAAAGCTAAATATGAGGTAAACCGAAGAGGACCAGTCCCCAAAAGTAGCACCTGTTCACAAGTATGACGTATGTGCCAGCCATCATTTCACTCAACCATATTAGAGGGAATGTAATGACCCGCCACATAACGCCACCACCTCAGAGACATTTGAGTGAGCATGACTACTTAGGTTCCCCTCATAGGTCACAGAGTACTTAATCCAATACTAATAAACTGCAGGACGAGGTGTACAATAGTAGGTGGTTAGCATCTTGTCAATTGTTTGATTAATCAATACTAATCAATTTGTATACAATAATAAATGCTGCTAAGCCTAATTTATTAAAATTGATTAATTATATAATAATAGTGATTTCAGTAAATATTTATAAAATTACTACATGTGTGCAGGCACGGAGGTCATTATGTCCACGAATCCTTATCATTTAAGTAATCTACAATTTTATAGTATCCTTTACTCATTAAACAGGTTTTCACGTGGGATTTAAATTTATGCGTTGGTAACTCAATTACATTTTGTGGCAACTTATTGTACATTTTAATACTTTGTCCAACAAATGAACTATTAATCTTTTGGAGCTTCAGATTTGGAATCGCGAGCTTGTGTTTATTTCTAGTGTTAAAACCATGACAATCAGATTTTTTAGAAAAAATATCAATGTTCTTACGCACGTACAAAATACAGTCCAAAATGTATTGGGAAGCTACAGTTAAAATGTCGATATTCTTAAACAGTTCTTTCAGCGAATCGCGAGGCCTAAGGTTGTATATGGAGCGGATGGCCCTCTTCTGCAATACAAAAATAGTTTGTATCTCAGCCGCCGACCCCCACAACAAAAGACCTTTTGTTATTTGAAACCTGGTGCACTACCTATATTATTTTTAATTTTTATGTAACTTTCTTTACCTATTTTCTCATGCTTTACTTATCGAAATGATTTTGATTCCGAAATTAAAAGAGGCATTCACAAAAATCTACTGTCATTTATTTATCTTAAGTATGTGAGTCATGATGATGAATAAAGTACATAGGTAGATAGATAGTACATATTCATGTTTGTTCATGTATCTACTTATGCGATTGATGAATCAAAGATGCTAGCAGATTAACAGGTCGATTAGATTAGAGCGTGATCTATTTGCGCTGAACGAATAACCTGGAGTTGGCAATAGATGCTTATGATTCATCTGGATCATTCAGACATAGGTATAATGATGCGCAGAGTCCTGAAAAAAATCTTGACAAAAATCGACGGTCGGTATCGCGTGCCGTCCTAAGAAATAAAATATACATTAAGTATATTTATTTCTTAGGTAGGTATTCTGTTTTCAGTATTATGTTATATGATCTTAATTTAAAGTGCCTAAATTTAACTTCTATAAATAGGTATATAGATAAAACCTACACTCCCTTAATCCGGGAATCCATTGGATGCGGGCGGCACAGGACCGATCTGTGTAGAGAACATTGGGGGGGCCTATGTCCAGCAGTGGACGTCTATTGGCTGAAATGATGATGATGATGACACTCCCTTAATACATTTTTATTGCAACGGTTGGTAAGACGCCACTGTCTTGAGGTGACGGGTAATGCACACTAGCAACGCCAATTAAATTTATTAGCAACTAAACCGGATATCATTTTAACAATTTCGAAGCTGCAGCCTCTAAGAAAACACTTATACCTACAATTTATTTTATACTTATATTTAACTTTTGGGTCTGCTTTTGTACTCGAAACTTGAATTACCGCCAAAAACGGCCACTTATGGCGTTAATCCAAATTTCGAGTGCAAAAACAGATAAAACCGATCAAAAAGAAGCACAATTATTAAATAAATAGTATAAATGTTTGCTTAGAGACTGCCGCTCCGAAATTGTTTAAAATAGATCCGGTTTAGTAGCTAACAATTTAAATTGATTGGTGTCGCTAGTACTAACTAGCGACACCAATCGATTTAAATTGTGTGCTCTCTACTAGAGTTTCAGTTCCAATTTTTGTGTAAAAATTGTAATGCCGTTAACAAAATACATCTATTTACCAAGTTTCAATAGTATAGTTCTTAGAGTTTCGGAGAAAAGTGGCTGTGACATACGGACGGACGGACAGACGGGCAGACGGACAGACGGACAGACATGACGAATCTATAAGGGTTCCGTTTTTTACCATTTGGCTACAAGACACTTTAATAATTAGTAAGATGGATTTTCTATGGCGAATAAAAGTTGTTTTAAAAAATCAAGAACTTTCTAAGACGGTTTAAAAAACGGTGTATCAGTAAGTTTATTCGCATAGCTGGTGTTCCAGGTACAGTCAGCAGGCAAGCAAGATGCGCCGCAAAACGTATAATTAATGCCGCGGTGATTTCCCTTGCGGTCGCGGCGCTGGCTCTCTCCATAGTGGTTGTTTTTCAAAACATCCTGTATATCTTCATATTTTTTTATAACTTAAAATAATGTTCACATTCAGTTTTTTAGGTGGGTACCATCGCTATGCAAAGAAGCGCGTCACTTGTAAAGCCAAATCCAAGTTGTGTAGGTACTAATTTAATGGGACAAGGCCCTTTTGAGGGAAAGATATTGACCGCACCGCGGGTTTAAACGTGGAAGATCCAGACTTCGGCATGAATGGGCCTGCTCAACCGGATACCACGGCCTCAGAAAACCTGCGTGAAGCAGCCCCTGCACTGTATTTTGCTAAATTAATACTACCCTCACTCATTCTGTAAAAAGTAAGACTTCTCTGTAAAAAAATTGCGTGATGGTCGGACTTATTACTAATATAATAAAATAAAACACTTACGCGTCAAATTGAGAACCTCCATCGTTTTTTTTGGTAAGGTAAAAAAAGAAAGAATGTTTAATAAAAAATAAATATTGACAATTTGTTTTGCTATGTTTAAGAAGTTTCGATCAAAAGGATTAACTCGCCGCACCGGTCAATAACCATTAAATTAACGTGTCTCTATAATCACTCGACATTGGCAGAGTTATTATGTGTTCGCCGTATGCAACACAGTAGCAGCCATAAAGAAACAAAAAAAAGAAGTATCAAACTCAATAAATAACTGGAATTTTAGCCAAAAAAATTAAAGAGTCAACAATTAGTTCTTTAAAAAATATATTGAGATTAGGAGCACGTTCGAATCATTCGATTATGAAATAGTTTTTAAAATAGTTCCGAAAGCTTTTATTGTTCATCTAAATCATTCATAAACTTCGGATCATGATTTGAGTTTGCAGCCGACTTTTTTTATCTTTACCTCAGTGTTCTTTATAGACGTTCAATAAACCTTTATTAGCTACTAGCTGTTTCACGCGGTTTCACCCGCGTCCCGCGGGAACTACTTCCCGTACCGGGATAAAATATAGCCTATGTTACTTCTGAATAATGCAGCTTTCTAATGGTGTAAAAATTATTGCAATCGGTCCAGTAGTTTTTGAGTTTATTCATTACAAACATACAAAAATACAAATATTTCCTCTTTATAATATTAGTGTAGAAAACGGTGTTAAAAAAATTCAAGACGTTTGGCAAACCATGTTAATCCAATATTTTCGAAAAAATAATAAATGAAAACAGCTTTAGAACTAAAAAAAATACGATTAACACCAGCTACAGTTCAAAAAATTCGTTAAGGTGACGGGTAGGACACACTAGCGACGCCAATCGATTTTAGTTTTGGCTACTCAACCGGATCTGTTTTAAACAATTTCGGGGTTACAACCTCTTGGCAAACACTTATACTATTTATTAAATAACCATGCACAAATGGTCGGGACCGTGCACAAACGCGAAAAATTTATTCTCGCTAAAAGTGGCCGCTTTGGGGTGAATCAATTTTTCCCGTACAAAAACGGACCCAACATTTGTGCATGGTTATTTAATAAATAGGTTGTAACCCCGAAATTGTTTAAAATAGATCCGGTTTAGAAGCTAAAAATTAAAATCGAGTGCCCTACCCGTCACCTTAATAAATTATGAGATCATTTATGTCACATCAATCTCAAACCAATAATGCATCAATAAAATATAACAATAACCCTACATAATGTACTAACAGCGCATACGCAGGTGATTGATGGGCGCGCACAATCTATATGGTAATGTGGACCGATCTTTAAGATTCAGCCCAGGGGCGTAGGCGGCGCGGCGATTGAGTCAGGCAGGGCCCTCAAACTCGAGAAGGCCCAATACTCAATACTCAATATGTACTTTATTTGCTCCACAATGTTACATAGGTACAGGTTTTGTGTTGTAAGAACTAGATTGTGGGCCGTGTAAGGCACTGCAAAAGATATACATTTAAGGTATAGATGACGATGATGATGATGATGGCTTACAAAGCGGAATTCATGACCAAATCTGTAACCCGTCTCTTTCACTCGCACTTTTTTGTTTTAAACCCCCGACGCAAAAACGACGGGGTGTTATAAGTTTGACGAGTCTGTGTGTGTGTCTATCATCGTAGCTCCCTAACATATGAACTGATTTTGATTTTGTTTTTTTGTTTGAAAGGTGAATAAGAGTGTTCTTAGCTATGTTGGATAAAAATCGATCCAAGATGGCCGCCGGCACAAAAATATGGATTGTATGTTTTAACACAAATCCCACAATATGGGCATCATATAAAAGGGCTTAAGTAGCAGAATATATTTATTGTGACAAATTTCAAATCCAAGATGGCCGCCGTCAGAAAATGCCGAATAACCTACTTGTTTTTGTCGGGGTTTTTTTAAAATGTCATACCCTCTTTTTTAAATGCGATAAGTACCTACAGTCAGTATAGTAGATACACCTAGTATCAGCATATAAACTGTCCCCATAGCAGGGCAAAGGCCTCCATCATAGAAATGAAGTTATCGCTACTGTGATGGGATTAGGCTTAATCACCACGCCTACTGCCTGTGATCACAAACCCGAGCTATGTTCCACTCGACCCGGTAATCGAACCCAGGACCCCGAGATCACGGCCCGGTACTTAAACCACTATTCCAACTAGGCGTCTTGTGCGATAAGTATTATTATTTATATAGGACGGTTTCGCCTGCTTGGCAGTCTCGATCATGAAAGTGTTCCAATGGTTTAGGTATCTATACATATTTATATATTTGAATGAAATGGGGTGAGAATTACATCTCATAGCCACTGCGACCAGTAGAAGATCTACTGTGGCAGCCCCAAAACTTATTACAGCACCTCATGTAGCCCCAGCTCCAGGATAAACCCGAGGATGGAGGACCCGAGGCTGATGGGGGAGCTCTTGATCTCGTCTGCCGAAATAATGTGTGCTCCCAGGTGCCGGCTTCTGCAGTGGTGCAGCGCTATGCACTCGCCGAGGACGTGGATAATCGTTTCCTCGTCCTCGCGACAGAACTTGCAGATTTTGGTATCTGAAAGGCCCATGTTGTGCAGGTGCTTGTTTAATTTGCAGTGCCCCGTGAGGTTCCGAGCAGGGGTGTTAGGGAGCTCCGTAACAGTAACCGAAACTATCGGATATCCGATATAAAAAATCATCCGTAACCGTAACCGAATCCGAAATGAAAGTTTCGGATAGTATCGGATAGGTGTTTTTGATCTAAAACATCTAAAATTTAGATATTTATATTTATTTTTATTTTAAATAGCTGTAATAATTACTCACAGACTGATTGTAATTCCTGCCAAAAACGAAATAAAACTACTTTATTACCTATTAGTATTTTACTTTTATAATTCCTTAAAAATATTATATCCGTAACCGAAACTAACGGATAATCCGAAATAATTTATTATCCGTATCCGTAACCGTATCCGGTATAATAATCATTCCTATATCCGTATCCAATCCGTAACCGAAATTTCATATCCATAACATCCCTAGTTCCGAGTAGGTATACATACAGCCATACAATACAACATATACCTATGGCAATAATTTTTACATTTTAGCGGACAAACGAGCAGATGGTCCACTTGATGGTAAGTGATCACCGCCGCCCATGGATATCTGAAACACCCGAGGTATCTAAGTTAGGTACAGAGGTTCTTTCCCTTCTCCTTTTATTGAATTTCACGGGCGTTCACGTAACAAAGTTTTTCGCCCTAAGCCCCTTTTTTGACGCTTCCAAAGTGTAGTGTAGTAGTCTTGCGACTCCTTATGTGCAAACCCTGTCGAGAGGCAGGAGTAGCCGAACTAAATAAATATTTCACAATATGACATACATTGATCTGACTCGCAAGATAGGTAGCTCAAGCACCTGTGTTACGAATATCAGAATCAGCAGTGGGATTGCAAATATATACATTTAATACTTTTGTTTTGTAAATACATACTTAGAATACATATATATACATAGATATTGTTTATGCACACAAATGTTTGTACTAAGCGGGGATCGAACCCGCAACCCTTGGACCACAGGCAGCTTTCACTGCCACTGTTCCAAATCGTCACAGCTAAGCACCTAGGTAATGTAGATGAGGACCCTTTTACATCGGACCGGTGCTTCTGGCTACCTTGCTACACCACTGCCTCTAGCATCCTTATTATGTAAATCTGTGTGGCCGATTTGCCTAATCCCTAATCGGACTTCGGCCCAGTCGCGATGTTTTCGAACCCGCGGGACACGAATATCCGCTGTAGCGACCAACGGTTTCGGATAAGTATAATCCGATTTTATTTTTGAACGGATGCCGGCTAAATTGGCGGTTAAGAAATAACAATGTTTTTCAGTCACATCTGAGGCAAAGTTTGTGATTATGTAAAGACGACGGCCATGTTTAAGTGATTTTTCTAAAAGGTTTAAAACTTTGTTCAATTTCAGATCGTTACGAGGTCTCTCGTTTCTTGTTTGTTGATATTAAGTTTTCATTGGGCTAAGAACTAAGATGATTTGATATTTGCTAAATACTTAGACCATTGCCTATATTTATTCTGTGCCATTCATTGCCCAGCAAATTGACTCAAAGGATGATAAATTCCTGCAATGACTCATAATTTTAGTAAGTGTTTTTTAGATTGATAAGATTTTTTGATTATTTTAATATTATATTGATAACGTTTTATGGATGCTAAATGCCAATAGTCTTCAGATCTAACCTACTAACGTTATATTACCTATTCGAAATGTAAATACCTTATTTGGCACTTTACTAAAAACTCAATTATTTAGTTCATTAATTCAACTTATGTAAGTAAACTATAGTACTAGTAAACTATAGTACTGTAGTAGTATAGGTAGCATAGATTTATTATCGGAATAAGATTGGTCGAATCGGGCCTAGGTAGTCCTAATAGACCCTCGACATAGTAGAATACTATAGATAGTCTGAACTAAATATCGGCTATGGAGAGCTCGTCATAAAACTTATATATTTACTTATACATGAACATGTCTATTTGTATTGGTTTGGATGTTATCTATGTATTATAAGTATGTATTTACAAAAGAAAAGTATTATACGTGTATATTTGTAATCCCACTGTTGATTCTGACATCCGTAACACAGGTGATTAAGCTACCTATCTCGGAGTCAGTTCAATGTATGTGACGTTGTGAAATATTTATTTATTTATATATAATTCATACAGTGTATACATGTGTGCAGTATTTTTCATTAGGGGGAATGGACCATAACCCACCACGCTGGTCCAGTGCGGGTTGGTGGGTGGTTCGCCAGGGCCTCTTTTGTTGGATAGCAGTACGCGCCACGGGCAGGAGAGGTTGACTTGGAACCCGAAAGATGTTGTGTGGGTCCCCTTACGTCCCGTATGACGCTGCTAATATGTCCGAGTAATCCAAAATGGCCAAACCGAACCTGTCCTGCTACGACGTGGTGTGAGACAAGGAGATGTTATATCTCCGAAACTCTTTTCCGCTGCGCTGCAGGACATGTTCGGCACGCTAAACTGGAAAGAGCGCGGAATCAATATTAATGGCGAGTACATGCCACACCTACGATTCGCAGACGACATCGTCATCTTGGCGGAAACCCTACAAGACCTACAGGAGATGGTGAGCAGCCTGGCTGAATCTTCCAAACACATCGGTCTACGGATGAACTTGGATAAAACCAAGGTCATGTTCAACGAGTTAATGGAGTACCTCTCGAATGGTTCAGGAATATGTCCATTTGTCCTAACAAACGCTCTAATTAGGCAGAAACTTCGAGAGAGAAGCCAATAGAAGAAAGCTGAATTCTTCTATTGGCTGGGCAGCATTTGGTAAACTTCGTCAAGTCTTCTCGTCACCCATCCCTCAAAGTCTTAAGTCGAAAGTCTTCGACCAGTGCGTCCTTCCGGTCATGACTTACGGTGCCGAGGCGTGGACACTCACGGCTGGACTAGTCCACCGGTTCAAAGTCGTTCATAGAGCTATGGAAAGGGCTATTCTCGGAGTATCTCTGAAGGACCGCATCAGAAATGATGTAATCCGACAGAGAACCAAAGTCACCGACATAGCCCACCGAATTAGCAGACTGAAGCGGCAGTGGGCTGGTCATATTAGCCGCAGAACTGACCGCCGTTGGATCCGTAAAGTCCTTGAATTGAAACTGTGACTCGGTAAGCCTAGTGTTGGACGCCCTGCGACAAGATGGGATGATGGCATTCGAAGGCTGGCTGGTGTGGGCTGGATGAGAGTGGCCGAAAATCGGGAGCAGTGGCATGCATTATGGGAGGCCTATATCCAGCATCGACGGGTGTGGGTTGCCGATGATACGTGTGTGCCGGGCAGCCGTGGCAGGCCCCCCAGAAGGTGGACCGACGATCTGGTGAAGTTCGCGGGAGTCCCTTGGATGCGGGCGGCACAGGACCGATCTGTGTGGAGATCATTCGGTGAGGCCAACGTCCAGCAGTGGACGTTTACTGCATTAAATAATGATGATGATGATGATAATAATGTGTAATGCATGAAACACCATTGCGTGAACACCATTCACACAGATTCGATTATCTTTTTATTCCGACAGTAGGTTACTTACTTATCTTTAAGTAGATATCACAAAAACTACGCCAGGTACGAAATAATGTTCATTGACTAATAGCACCACTTGTTCAGATGAGATCCGCCACGAAAGCTTCGCCCTCGGATACTTGGCATGGCCGCCAAATTTCCGGTATCGATGCTAATCGAATACTCAATCTGTGCTCCGCTGTGTGGATGAATGGATTTTTGGCCAATTTTTTAAAACTAAGGTGGTTTCTTAACCGCCTGAAATGGTATCGCTGCAAAAAATCGCAATGTAAATGAGGCCTAAATGCTATGGAACGAGGATACTTATTCCAACACATAAAGAAATTGTCATTATAGATTCTGTGGTGTTGAATACCCAGATCAAAGGGTACGCTATTCTAGCAGTAGGTCAACACCTACTGCTAGAATAGCGTACCCTTATTGTCTAAGGTGTTGACTTTTGAATTAACAGGTTTTAATTTTTTAACAGATCGTCACGACAAATTAATAACGCTTTGCTCACGATGATTAAAAAAAATAATCCAATAAACCCGACGTCAACCATTAAGAAAAAAACATTGACATTTGACACAAACATTGTCACGTTGCGTTGCGTTTGAAACTGTATTACCTACTATTGTTGTACTTCAGCAGATTTACTCAATCAAACCATATTAAAAAATGGGCAGCAAAGAAGAATCTTGGACACCAATTAACACGTTTTTTTTATATTTTTTTTTTTGGTCCTAAACCCGCGCGCGGTGACGGCCGTTATATTGTTTCATGGCTTGGTTTTTAGACAAGAAAAAATAGTGACAGTGACAGTAGGAACAGATGTCGCCTAAGCTTTTTCACTGGACATAGTATAGCAGCGACATCACAATACGTTGAGCCTCAGGATTACGTCACTTCCGGCGTATTAATTAATAACTTAAAAAACAAATATTGTAACAAAATCATACATTTAATGATAACTAAAAAATATGGGTCATCTTTTTTTTCGTAAAATCGTTTTAAAAATGCTGATATTTTTTGTCATATTGTCAATTGTTTAGCTACTATCAGATTTACATCTACTCGTCTATCACCTATTACATTAAAAAGCGAGCTGTTCAAATGAGCGACATACCTAATAGGTCTCTATGAAGATTCCGAGTTATCGACAATTCTAATATGCCGAATTTGCCAGAATCCAACAACAAAACAGGGGCCATAGCGCGAAGACGTCTTAACGAATGAGAATAGATATACCTGTCGCGTCCAAACAAAATAGAAACACAGCGCGGTGAAAGGTAGCTCCGATTTGGTCGTAACATCCGGATCGCGCTATTGCAGGCCCCCGAAACACACCAGTAGATATCCGATATCAAGAAGACTCGACCTCTTGTTCAGTCAAGACAGGCTTTTGATCTTAACTTAAAAAGGGCGCACCACTTCAACTTTTAACTTAAAGGATCTTGTGATAGGTACCTACCATCTTTCATATTTTCATTAGAACGATACCTTCCTGAGATATTAAGAGAGTTCAAGGAGGTTGCTTGTCGAAAACAGCATTCATTATAGTCGACGAAGCAAAATACATTCGTGAAAAAGGCAAAAGCAGCTTCTGTACAAACAAAATTAAATCAATTAAACGTTAGGTACATACTACCTCCCCTAAAGTTCGCGGTATCCCGAAGGTGCACCACACTTATTTTTGACCAAGCCAAATGTCGTAATAAATATCTACCTAATGCTTTCTCATGATTTGTCGCACATACCTAAATTCGTACAGCCATAGATAAATTAATATACATCGATAGAATCGTACCTACAGATAGTTCAACTCACGAAGACGCCCCCCACCACTTTTGGGCAAGGACATTCGCGCTGCATTTAAATAATTTGAACACTTTTTTTTTAATTTAGTCTGTAGAGTCCCACTGCTGGGCAAAGACCTCCCCCAAGTCTTTTCATTCCTCCCTATCCAATGCCTTTACTTGCCATTCTTGGATATACGTATTGAAATCGTCACACCATCTTTTTTTGGGCCTGCCGCGTAGTCGATGTCCATCGGTCGGTTGCCATTGGGTGACGATTTTTGTCCATTTTGAAAGAATTTGAACACATCTCACAAAAAAAAACAAGTAGAGCATCTTTTCAGTTACCCCGTGACCTACTGTGCGTGAGCACTCATTGCTAATTTGTAAGCGATAATGAGAAAGGGTGGGGCGCGTCTTCGTGGATTGAACTATCTGTAGGTACCTAACGTTGCCGTTTTCCCAAACACTAACTTGCTCTGTAAGCGAATCAGTTCAGCGCGTGTCTTCGTAGATATTGCAAATTTATAAGTGATCTCTGTTGTTGAAGAATCTCGTCTCCTCATCTGAAATAACTTACCCACCTTTTCACGTCTTCATTATGTTTAAAACTCCATTGCGAAAGTTATTACCGGTAACTAGTCAGGTTATAAGTGGCACTTTACCTCTGACATCGAGCATTTTTCATAGAAATAAAGTGGAGATTTAGTTTGAATTCGCAAAACATAGTATAAAATTTCCCAGTAGCAAGACGGTAGACGGACGCCTCTCGTTCACATTCAATAAATAAATAAATGCGCCAGTGTAACTGGTCAAGCTAATCTCAAACTCACTCTGTAAAGTGACCCATGACAATGTATTTACCCTATAGGACTACTTAACTAGTGATAGGCAGGGGTGTCTTGCACCATACCTAATAAAAATAAAGTTTAAAAACTAAAACCAGACTACCAAAAAACACGATCTAAAAAGTACAAAACAAGAAAATTGTCTCTGCTGAAATGATTATGTCGTATCGCCGTGGTCGTATGCCACCTACTGTACCAAACAGATTCATTATTAATAATAAATAAAATTACAGTAGGTGGCATACGACCACGGCGATACGGCATAATCATTTCAGCAGAGACAATTTTCTTGTTTTGTACTTTTTAAATCGTGTTTTTTGGTAGTCGGGCTTTCGTTTTTAAACATTATTTTTATTTAACATATTTTTAGTTATGTAAATATAATTACATATTTGAAATGTGCTAAAAAGCTCTTTCTTTTGATACCCCACCACGGTATCTACCGTCAAGCAAAATTTTTTTTTGTTCCTTACTCTAAGTCCCCTAGAGGGCGCTGTAATAAATTTAACGTGACGTCATGTTGCCTATAACCAGAAGACAACCAAGACGACACCTCATTTGTTCAAATATGATAACTAGTTTAGAAGTTACGTGGAAACAGATGAACATACATACATACCTACATACATAGCCTGTCAAAATCATAACCCTCCTTTTGCTTTGCCGTACTCGGGTAATTAAAATTATGTAATTTGCATGCCAAAGTTGGTAAAATATGTGGACTTCGTTACTGTGTAAGCACCAGTTCGTTTATTAAATTGATCTCACCGCAATTGAACCCGATATTTCCGCACATAAGACAAAGTCACTACGCCAATGAGGTCGTTAAACAGAACCTACGTTTGCCGAAACAAATCGTCGAAAATTTTGATCGCAAACGGGCAGACTAAAAGTACGGACAGCCACTCATCAGATTACCTACTACGCGTTTGACATAAGGGTGAAAACACAGTACGCATACATTGATATGTGGCTGTCTGCAGGTAGGTACTTAGTAAAACATATCACTAAGAACCGTTGCGTTATCATCTGCCTCTGATAAGAATTGACGACCTTTGACGACCCGTTTGGAACAGTGATAGTGAACGCTGCCTCTGGTGCAAGGGTTGCGGGTTCGATCCCCGCACAGTATAAACATTTGTGTGCATGAACATATCTGTTTGTATTGGTCTGGGCGTTATCTATATATTATAAGTATGTATTTACAAAAGAAAAGTATTATGTGTAGGTATATATTTGTAATCCCACTGTTGATTCTGATATCCGTAACACAGGTGCTTGAGGTACCTATCTCGGAGTCAGATCAATGTATGTGATGTTGTGAAATATTTATTAAAAAAAAATACTATGCTAACAGAGCAATCAATCAAAAAAGAATATATACCTACCAGGGCAGCCATTCTAATTCTATGGTATCTACACGAAGCGAAGGCGCCGTTTGGTTACTTATTTTGTTATCTAATATCACCCACCTTCTACATATCTTATCTAGCATTGACCCTTCAGAGTAGGTTACATAGAACTACTATTCCTTAATATTTACACTGTGGCAGAACGCTGAGCTCGGGCTCCTGGGGCTAGACCCAATCTAATTAGGTAATTGAAATCATTCGGCGTGGTCCGCGAGGCATCGCTGCGTCCCCAATTAGCAGGCGTCGCCATTTTGTACTACCCGGCCGCCATTTTGAGCTACCCGGCCGTGGGCTAATATGGCGGATACATCCCTATAACTGGCCTTCCTACGGCTCAATACTACACGCGATAAAGGGCTACAATAGTGTAGGCTACACTGGGTGCGAAATTAATCAATCAGTCTTCACTATTTAGCCCAAATTGCAAATTGTAGGTAGGTGTACGCACTGATATTTTTTCGCTAATTAGGCACTACCTACCTAAAATGAGGCAAACGACCTGATGATAAGTAGTAATCTCCGCCACCATCAGCTATACCAGAAAGGAATGCAAGTCCGGTGCCGGCCTTTTAGGAAGATCTAGGCTCAAGCTTTCCATATTATAGGTACCTACTAACCTACCTTAAGAAGATACCTACATACATAAAGTTTACTGAATGAAGTGACAACTGAACATTGGGGCATTAGGCGGTTAGACCTTCTTAGATTGGTAAACCGTAAATTATTTGTACCTACTCGTACCTACTTGTAGTTGTTGTAAGATAAGTACGGCCAGCAGCAAAAGTAGCTTAACATTTTGGTACCATATCGAAGTAACATTTTTACTAACCCCTTGGAAACTGACTATAATAGGCAGAACAGTTACTTTGACATGGTACTAAAGTCTGATGGTACTAAACTCTGTTATTATTTCAGTACCTAACAAATAACAACGAAATAAACGTATGTAGGTAGGTACCTACCAACCGACCTACACGAAGGAGGTATCTAAACTGCATCTATTCGTAGGTACCTACATAATCTAAGTACCTAGTCTTAAGCAGGTAATGAAACAGCGAACAGCTCCCGAAGGACGAACTACTTACACGGTCTTGCAGCGCTGGAATTATTGAACAAGTGTAAGATGGAGCTAGCACAGTCTAACTTATAGTACTTAGGACTTATCTAATAAATCGAATAGTAACAGGTTCGATTTATGAGAGGAATTTCTCACGGATATTGAACAGTTAGAAATTTTTCTAAATAGACGTACGTACCTACCTCGACGACGTACTTGGCCAAAAAGACTTTTTATGTTACTAGTACCTACTTAGTGAAACCTCGATCGACTGCCGCGGTGTCGCAGTGGTTAGTGGGTCGCATTTTAAAGCGACGGCTGCGCAAGAGGTCCCGGGTTCGAAATTCGTACACAAGTTTTCGGTAAGAAATTCTTAGTGGCAGCCCGGAGTCTGGAATTTGGCGGTCTTGTACTCTGGAAAGCACGTTAAAGCTGTTGGTCCTGCACCCAATCCCTCTCCGGTCGTTTCACAGTAGTGTCCCATCAGAATATGAGGGTAAGGGAATAGAGAGTGTACTTGTGTTTGCGCACACACTTGAGCACTTGATATATCCTGCGTAAGTGGCTGATCGTTGAGATTGCCACTTGATGATTGATTGAACCGTAGCGGTAATCGGTTGGAGGACATTATATCTACTTATTGAGAAATAATAGGTAATAAATATCGGTACCCGCTTACCATTTCCAGACTTCCCGAATCCTGGCTCATGGTCCAAGCGTAGGTAGCCCGGGTTTCGAAGCGACAGCTTTGGACGTAACTAGAAATTGCACAGTAAGAGGAGTTTGGGTCGCTATTGCGTTCGCATAACGAGTCTAACCTAACTAAGCATTTGAGGATTTAGCTCGCGGTGGATTTTTCATTTGAAAAACCGAGAAAAGAATGATAAATACTCAACAATAACGCTTTTTGCTATTCGATTTTGTTTTTACCACACCATGTCCCACAATTTTCGTCAATAACTTTTACCCATGACGAATCGCATTTATATTTCTTTATTTCTTTAGTATATTTTATGTATCAATATAATATATGTATTAACATGTAAATTACACTTATTATAAGTACTTATAAATAGTCTTAAGTCATACAAATGTATGACGATTTGTAAGTGATGTGTACAAGCCTATGCAAATAAAGAATTATTTGAGTTTGAGTTTTGAGTTCCATCTCACATAGATGGCTAGATATTCTTTAATGCACAAAAACAAAATAAAAGTTATGATAACAAAACAACAGTTAGTAGGTACAATAAGGCGCACATAGATAAGATAAGATAAGAAACAATTTATTGACCACAACACATTACACAGAACAAAACAGAGAAAACAAGGTACAGAGACAAAGAGTTGCGGCCAACAAGGCTCAGCTTCAGCATATGCTGCAACTGCCACACACAGCAGCTGCAGCGCTGATATTCAGGCTGGACCTTGGGTGACGCATTTTCATTGAAAAAAAATATTATAAAAGTTTGACATGCAATATATACAAGTAAAAAGATAATGAAAAATTACATATACAAAACAAAGAAATAATAACACAGAGATACATACATAATCAATTTAAAAACATTAAAATGCACATAGCTATGCACGAATCCGGAATTCCCAAATGCTAGATTTACTTTTCGCTATCGCGCGGGTGTAAATTTTACCATCGTCGTGCGTCCATACATATCTTTTAACTCCAGTTCAATGACGAGTGGTCGAGAATAAGCCCTGAAGTTTTGTATGGCCGAATGTATGAAATGTCTAAATTCGACTTGAATGTCGAGTCGAGTCCACGCAGGTGCGAGTGGAAATCGCGCTTGAAGGGTTTGTCAGAGCCCATTTGTACCCTTTGGGTACGGAACCCTAAAGCACGACCGAATCTTTGTCCCCGTCCCTTTCATGGGCCCATTGCAAAATGATTGATTTGGATGCTTTGGATGCGACATTTACGAATAAATTTTCGTTCATTACTGGACAGTTTATTGTGTAGCTACCTCTCACTCTCTCTGCTCTGCCAAGAAACAAAGTACTTACTACGATTACAAAAACTTATTTTATTTTAGAAGGGGCTAGATTACAAATATTAAAAAAAAATTCAAGTTATTAGCCTATATTTTTTTAACCATAGTAATTGTTAATAATTATAAAAATTTTGATAACATACAAATGTTAAGAACAGTCACGTGATTTTGTCCCATTTATTCTTGTACATTCGACTTACACATACATAACACAACATATTTATTATTCATAGACTATTGCAGCCACACTAATCACAATAGATATTAATAATGAGATCATTCAAAACCATATGCTATTTATTTTATAATATACAATTATTATTATTAAATTCTTCAAATAAAACTTAACAATTCAATAAACATAGGTAACAATACCCTAGACTTAGCCATTTGAGCTTAGTGCATATTTATTTATCTAAATGACTATAACTCTACTCTCTATTATGATTTCATAAATATTCTACTTAAAAAAACATTTAGTTAATCAACCCATATCCCCTGCAGCATTGACCACAGATTCTTCTGGCCGTGCCTCCATTAGAAGACTCTGCAGTTCCGAGTATATTGTCTCTAGCATCATCAAACGTGGTTTTGTGTACTGAAACAAGAAATTATCATTACCTGATTTGGACATTATACTGAAATGTCTTGATATGTGTATTCTACCTTATCCTGAATTTTAACTTTTATTAGGCAGCAGCCAACTCTTATGAAGTTTAGCATAATTATAGTTATCTAAGCATTTATTCATGCTTATGACCCAAGCTGTTGCTTCGGAACCCCCGGTCAGCTTATTTACAACCTGTGCGGATAAAGAATGGGATCAGAAATGGCGGCGCATCTATTCACTTCTCGCTCGCAC
The DNA here is from genome assembly GCA_019059595.1 of Marasmia exigua. Lineage (NCBI taxonomy): Eukaryota > Metazoa > Arthropoda > Insecta > Lepidoptera > Crambidae > Marasmia > Marasmia exigua. The sequence goes on along the minus strand of CM032477.1, from coordinate 12,187,579 downwards.
ACTATTTGCGTCTATACTCGCACCCCACGAGTGCGAGTATAGACGCAAATATGTGTGCGAGCGAGAAATGAATAGATGCGCCGCCATTTCTGATCCCATTCTTTATCCGCACGGGTTGTACTGTCTAACGTTTTTCATAATATTATAAAAATTTCTACAAAAAAAAAACTGCCTTCAAAAACCACGAACTAAAAAGTGTAAAATAACATTTTTAATACTTCATACACTTTAAATAACATTTATAATAGTACACTCGAGAAAAGGTGTTACCGAAGCCGGCGCCCCAAGACTATCTACTTCAAACAATTATTCAACAGGGATTAGGTTAGGTTAGGTTAGGTTTAAATACTATGGGGACTACGGTGCGGCGGCCTCCTCGTGTGGCCCCTTCGGTAGTATTTTTGCTCTGTTTGGAGCTGCTACCGAAGGGGTCCTGGCGTCCCTGGGCAACGGCGGGTAGTAATATGGTGCGCTCGCCATATTACTACCCGACGGCTGACGGCTGCACACATGGAGGGGGGGTTAGGGTTCGTAACCCCCCTACGGACCTAGGCCGAGCTCGGTCTAGGTCTTAGAGTGGACCGCTCTTTATGGAGCGAGGCGTTTTGGTGGGGGTGTTCTGCCACCCCCGGAGTTTTTGGTTGGTTGTGCGCGGACCTGGGTCTCTCATCGGCGGTTATCCGGATGGGCTGAGCCGTTAAGGGCCCTGCTCCTCCCGCTTGCCTTAACCGGCCGGCGGAGGTCGAGAAGTGTGTAGTCTTCGGACGTAAATCCCGGGGACTCCCACGTCCCATCGGCCGGGGTCGGACGGCAGGGTTCACGCCTGGTGCGCTGGGGGTGAACCCTGTCCCTTGTTATCCTCCTGGACATGCCGTCTCTGACCGGTGGAGGCCCTTGGCACTCTCCACGAAAGTGGTTGTGCCCAATTTGTCCGCGCACTTAAGGTGCTGCAGGACCAGTGGCAGTTGGGGGGATGTCGGACGACTGAGGGCTTCAGTGTCCAGTCCAGCCCTCCCACTCTGGCCACGCCTTGCCTTGCGCCACCCCTTCCTGGGTGGAGAGCCTGCGGGCTCGGTGGCCGAAAGGCCGAGTTTTTGGAGGTTCTGTGTCGGGTCTCTCAGCCAGAGTGGCTCGGCGGCAGTCCGGCGTTGCCAATCTTCCTGGCTCCGCATCCAGCGGAGTTGGGACTTGCGGCGGCTTCGTTTTGAAGCCTGCAGGTTTTGTTTCCCCAACCCACTCTGCACTGCAGCCAGCAGTGTATGGGTGGGAAGGGGTACCTGCAGTTCTCCTCCCGGTGGTTTTCTGCACTGCAGCCAGCAGTGTGGATGCCATTCGGGGGGTGGAGTTGGTGGGCCGTGGGAGACGCCCTGGGTCCTAAGGACCGGTGTTCGGAAGGAGGCCGTGTTGGCGAGCCTCTTCGCCCAGGACGGTTCGCGGTGGCAGCCTGGTGGTAATCCCGCGTTCCGTCCCGACTTAGCGGGCGTTGAATGGGAAAAGCCCCGGTGGTTTTAGTGGGTGTGCCCTTGGACGGCCTCTGATTAGAAGAGGCCTAATCCAGGGGAGAGCCCCACACTACCCGGCCGACTCCCAGCGGCCGGGTGTGCATAAGGCGGCGCCGACCAACCGGCGCCGACGTCGGCTCCTGTCAGTGAGCCGGCGGCATTTCCACCGGGTCAACAATTTGCGTCTATACTCGCACCCCACGAGTGCGAGTATAGACGCAAATATGTGTGCGAGCGAGAAGTGAATAGATGCGCCGCCATTTCTGATCCCATTCTTTATCCGCACGGGTTGTACTGTCTAACGTTTTTCATAATATTATAAAAATTTCTACAAAAAAAAACTGCCTTCAAAAACCATGAACTAAAAAGTGTAAAATAACATTTTTAATACTTCATACACTTTAAATAACATTTATAATAGTACACTCGAGAAAAGGTGTTACCGAAGCCGGCGCCCCAAGACTATCTACTTCAAACAATTATTCAACAGTGATTAGGTTAGGTTAGGTTAGGTTTAAATATTTCGGTAATAAAATCTATTATAATGCATCATGTCAGCATTCATTGGAGAAATTTGTCAACAATCTCACATACACAAACACTACAACACTCACTACAAAGTAACGTGACATGTGGCTATCTATACAATAAAACTGTACAAAAAGGTCAGATTTTGAAACAAAAAAATTTATCTATACTAATTTGTAACTAAAATTACCTTAAAAAGTGGAATTAATTTCACTGATTCTGAATCCTGATTGTTGGTTTTAACCAATATAGTCAGAAAGTATAGAACTCGATTCTGAAAATAAACAGAAAAATATTTAAATTATTTTATTTTCCAGTCATCTGATATCTGCAACACAAGTGCTATGCTACTTAGTACATATCGTACCCCTAGGGGTTCACTCATCACTCAAGAAATATTTTAAAAAATGTATTTAAAATGAAACACATACAAGTTACCTACCTAACATACCTCTAAACTAGCTTTGATAGGCTTTGATAGGTAAACATTGGGAATGTTTATGAATCTTATTATTGCAAGTGTAAGTAATAGTTATTTTCTGCGTCACAGCAGTTTTAATGATCTTATTAGGTATATCAAAAGATGTAGGCAGGTTTCATTAATTTGAAAAAATCATAATGCTAGTTCAATACAAACCAGTTTAATAACTTCATTTATAATCACATCATCCACACTTGACCATGGCACAAAATTATCTTCTCGTCCATACACATATTTAACCGAGCTCTGTATGCCTACTGTAGGAATCACCAGGAGACTTTCTGAAATAAAACAACAATAGCTTCAGAAAGTGTCATCATCATCATCTCAACATGATCCAGTTGTATCCGTCCACATACATATTTAATGGATAGATAAGATGATGAGTTACATTTTTGATGAGACAAGAAAATTTACACAAGAAGTGATCGTTTGTATGAAAAATACGCTATAAAATACGCTAGGCTATAAGCGGTAGATCTCCCTATAAGTAATACAAACCTGATTGTACACTGTGCGTTATCCAAAAGAAAAGAAGAAAGGTTAAAACAGTCACTATAACTACTAACGCGGTCAAACTTATCCTAACATAAAACAATGCCACGACATTAAATAATACCGCAAAAAACAACGAGGACTTAGGCCAGGAAGATTTGTTTCGTCTGCTTTTGTATGATATGGTAAAAAGCCTGGAATTTGTGGAACCATTACGAGTACCCACTTTTAGCGATAGTGTAACACCATTAACGTTTTCGCAGTCTAGAATTTGATTATTACTCATTATTTAAAGAGATTTTTATTGATAAAATGCGAATTCAAAATCTTTGTTTATTTGCTTAATTTATCTTGACAGTTCCGCTAACTGTCACTGTCAAATCAAAATATATTATTTTAACGTTTGCTATTGCTACTACTCCAATGAGCTAGTGAATGCTAGCCTTTTATTAATTGTTTTTTGGTTGGACATTACAATAATCCAGCCGTTAGAAAATTGTCTAAGATCAAGCCAAATGCTGAGATTGCTTTCGTTTTTGACCGACTTCAAAAATAGACGACTGAAATAGTTATGTGATTTATAGGCCAACGAAATCTAGTTAGTGTGCCATACTATCATAATTAAAGAATCACAGCGCCTGGCAGCTCTTCAGCGGTGGGTTGTGGGCATAGAGCTACCCTCCTGTGTTGGTCTTGGGGTGTGGCCTGGTGTGGCAGTGGTTGAAATAAAGGCGTTGTGCTATTTAAAAAGCTCTGATTACATTGCCAGGCACTCCTACCACATTAGAAACAGTTCCCATAGAAGAACTAACATTGTTATTACTCAATCAGTAGCCAAAGACGATAGATTATTCTTTTTTCTCATCCACCTGGTTATTAAACCCATAGTTACTTACTCGTCGTTCGTGACTGGCAACTGGTTGCAAAACTCAGTACCTATTAATGTGGCCGGTAGGAAATTTTATCGTTTTACCCGAACCCACAGAAAAAACAATTAGAAAAGATAAAAAAATCTTTATTCAATTTAGGTCCACACAGAACACTTATGAATGTCAAAATAGGTACATAATATCTACCGCTGGTTCGGAATGTCGATTTCTACTGAGAAGACACTAGCAAGAAACTCAGTAGTTACTCTTTTCAAATATTGATGATTTTACAGAGTTTCAATGAGGCGTTTTCTTAAAATAAAATAAAAGCTAATAAAATAATAACTCAATAGATGGCGCTTAGCAGGTGAAAATAGTCCTGTCAATGTCAATTCCGTTGACTACGTACTATAGTCGGATTTTTAATTAGACAAAGTAAACTGACAGAAGTCAATGTGTCATTCCCATACACTAGCAACTGTCAAATCACTTTGTTTAATGAGGCGTTATCCAAAAAAAAAGAAATAATGTAGTTCCAAAACACTTTACTAAATGGCGTGAAAGTCACAAAAGTTTAAGTGTCAAATCAATGAGTGTAGTCGCGTTCTCGATTTCTTAATTTTCGAGAAAATTCGTTTGTTAATTAAAGCCGTGATAATATAAAATAAATTTTATTGTTACACTTTGAATAAACGTTCTTTTTAGGAATAAATATACGTACTTTGTAGGTATACGTTTATCTAATTGTAATAGAGTAAAAAAAATAGTTGTCCCATTTATTGGTAATAATTATTTTATCCTACCCTAAAGCGACAGTGAATCAAAACCACCAGAATAGATGTCCATCGAAAAGTTCGGATCATTTCACCCCAAACGATTTTGAGACTCACTTAGTAGGTACAAAGATTACATTTACCGAAACCAGATGGATGGAATGGATTTTTAATTAAACAAAGTGATTTGACAGTTGCTAATGTATGGGAATGACACATTGACTTCTATCAGTTTACTTTGTCTAATTAAAAGTCCGACTATAGTACGTAGTCAACGGAATTGACTGAATTGAATTGATTTTCGCCTGCTAAGCGCCATCTATTGAACTATTATTTTATTAGCTTTTATTTTTTTAAGAAAACGCCTCAATAAAAATAGGTCCTTTTTAATAAAAAAAAATAGTGTCATAGATCATATCATACAAAGCATACAAGCATACATCAATTCATCATTAATTCATGTGTTTGTTGCATTTTGCGATTTTTATTCAACTGGTTTTGGTAAAAACAAACTGTGTACCTACTAAGTGAGTCTCAAAATCGTTTGGGGTGAAATAATCCGAACAAACACATGAATATTTCCGTAGGTGCCATCCAATTTTTCGATGGACATTTATTCTGGTGGTTTTGATCCACTGTTGCTTTAGGGTAGGAAAAAATAATTATTACCAATAAATGGGACAACTATTTTTTTTTACTCTATTATACTTAAACGAATACCTACAAAGTATGTACGTTTTATTTTATACTATCACGGCTTTAATTTACAAATAAATTTTCCCGAAAATTAGGGAATCGAGAACCCGACTACACTCATTGATTTGACAGTAAAATTTTTGTGACTTTCACGCCATCTAGTAAGTGTTTTGGTACTATTTCTTTTTTTGTTGGAAAATGCCTCATTGAGTAGAGAAAAAAAAATACAATTATGAAAGTTAATAGACTACTATGAATAACAACTCAAAATAACATGACCAAGAATCCTTATCATTTAAATATTCTTGTACACTATAGTAACCTTTCTTCATTCAGGCAGGTTTTAATATGAGACCTGAACTTATACAGTGATAGGTTAATAACATTTTGTGGTAGCTTATTAAATATCTTATTACTTAAGCCAACAAACGAATTCCCGATAAAAACGAAATACCGATAAATAACGGTCAAAATCAATGTAAATCATTGATTTTGACCGTTATTTTATAGAGTAGTTTATCAAACCCTGGCACGTCCATTGACTAGTGTATATCATATTCAAAGCACGTCCACATCGACCAATGAGAGCAAAGTATTGCGTCCAAGATGGCTGCCAGTTCCAAGATGGAATTAGTCAAAAATTAGGTAAGTACATCAGCTACTTTTCAAAATCAGCTAAGTCCAAAATAAATTCCGATACATCAAACACCGATATGTCAACATTTCAACATGGTTTTAAAGTGTAATCTCTGAATTAAATTTTACTTTTATATATTCTTATACCTACACACAAACTCTTATATAAATCCCCATTTTGTAAGAATTCGAAAAAAAATGTATATCACCAGCCAAAATCACATTTCTCTAATTTCCCATTTTTTGTTTGTAGTGGACATACCGGGTTTTGATATCTATCTACACAATTTATCTCTAAAAACTTAGAAAATCCTTGTGCGTAGCGGATTTGCGACTACACTGATGTTGCGAATGTAATAATCATTCATCATGCATGGGCGACGGCATTCTCTTACCATCAGGCATCCCAACGGGTGATCATCTGCTTGTCAGCTACCTATCAAATAAAAATATTTTAACCGTGGCTTCCCAATTTATCCTCGACTGCATTATATATGTATGTAAGAACTTGCACACTTTTCCAAAAAAGTCCGATAGTCATAGTCATAACACCAGAAATAAACATAGGCTTGCCGTCCAGGTCCTCAGACTTCATAAAATCGGTAATTCGTTTGTTGGCTTAAGTAATAAGATATTTAATAAGCTACCACAAAATGTCATTAACCTATCACTGTATAAGTTCAGGTCTCATATTAAAACCTGCCTAATGAAGAAAGGTTACTATAGTGTACAAGACTATTTAAATGATAAGGATTCTTGGTCATGTTATTTTGAGTTGTTATTCATAGTAGTCTATTAACTTTCATTTTTTTCTCTACTCAATGAGGCGTTTTCCAACAAAAAAAGAAATAGTACCAAAACACTTACTAGATGGCGTGAAAGTCACAAAAATTTTACTGTCAAATCAATGAGTGTAGTCGGGTTCTCGATTCCCTAATTTTCTGGGCACTTATCGTGATTTGGCAATAAGTTACAGAATGACTACTGAAATTCAAATTTGGCACCATTCATAGTTCAATTTCGAGTATGGGTGTGACTTACCAGAGTTTGATATTTACCTATCTATGGAGTAAGAACCCACTATTATTATCTTACTCTATGGGTGAACATTACTTACCGTATAGGTACGTACCTTACTTAGTTTCTCTGTTCTGATGGCGTGTTTTTGATTAATAAACAAATTAAAAATTTGAAGACATTAGGTACAGTTTAAGCTATACAAAACAGTCAATTTTCCTCAATCGATTTCGAACTCAATGTGTAACAATATAAGGTTTATAATCGAATGAAGAAATTTGACAGTTTTGTATAGCTTGATATGTCCGCCACTGTACATTACATAGAGTAAGGTTATCATAGTCGACATTACATTTTAGGTAAGGTACTAATAGAAAGCTAGGCCTCTAATAGAGAAACCACGCGACAAACTGGTAGAAATAGTCAGCCACAATCAATTAAAAAGAAATCCTTACGGAACTACAACTACGGCGAGCCCGACTCGCACTTGGGCGGTTTTTTTCACCTATCTTATACATTAATTCTTTTTTCTGTGAGTTTGGGTTGAATGATTAAATTTCCTTCCGGCCACATTACCTACTGAGTTTCGCAACCAGTTGCCAGTCACGACGAGTAAGTAACTATGAGTTTCATAACCAGGTGGATGAAAACAGAATAATCTGTCGTGTTTGGCTACCTACTGGTTGAGTTATAGTATGTTAGTTCTTCCAGCGGAAGCTCTAAGTTGCTTATGTGGACGGAGTGCCTGGCAGTGTAATCAGAGCTCTTTTTATCGCATAGGTACTTAATTTCCTAGACTGGATCAAATTCGATCAACTACTTTTTACGCCCTTTACGGGCGTAAAATTAGACATTAAACAACAAAGGAAAATATTGTTTTCCCATCAGTAACCATAACAACAGGGCGCTACAAATAGACGTCATCCGATGTTTTGAATAGCCGCTGATAGCTGCTAAGTGAAAATCAGTCGATAAGTTACCGAGCAAAGCACCAAAGCGCAGTGAATTTTGTCTTGCACCATTTGCATTGCAGCAAAAATTACGATGGAAAATCTGGATGGAAATGCCTGGGTCTTCGATTCCTTGGTAGGGTTCCTACATGGACCTGTGTGGAATGTGCCGTTGCAAACTTTTATTGAAGAGAAGTCTTTGCGTATGTATCTTTTGTTATGAAATAAACATTTTTGTTGAATAAATAATAAGATTATAAATATTCACCTACATACTTATCTACTGTAGGTGTGCGTTTTTTTATGGGTCGAACATACAAAATAAAACAGCGAAGTTGTGTTAATTTTCTTTGGAAGTTACATTTATTTATTTATTATATTTTTTTAGCTTTTGAACCAACTGAAAATGGTGAAGTGCCTGATAGACCAGAGTATAAAAAGGTGCACGATGAATATCGTAATTTGGTAAGTAGATAAATTGTAGCACCACACAAAAAATAAAAATGTTATATTCTTATGTGACTCTTAGGGACAGCCGCCTTTTTCCTTTCTTCTTTCTTGAGAATTATACTCGAAAAGCGTCATTCTTATAATGCAAGTACTTACCTAGTTGCCTACCCATATAAATATTGTACCCCTCGAGGGGTCCATGTCCTATCCCACCTATAGACTAATTCTATGGCCCACCCGATCGTAGACGCATCAAAAACCAATCGAATTTTCACCTGTTACCTTAGGTGGACGTCATGCTAGGGTCGTTCATGGATGACATCGGCATCACGGCGGATCAGTTCGAGGCAGCCTGCAAGCTCTCCGCGCGCGACCTCGCGGGGCTGCCTGCCCACTTCCACCGCCGGCTATTCGAGCAGATCTGGGCGGCCAATGACTATGAAATGTTTGTCAAGATGATGACGCACAAGAATGTGGAGCTGCAGTTGCAGGTACCTAAGTAGAGTTCGCGCCACCAAAGAAGTCCCGAGAAAAACGCGCTTCAGTCGCCAACAATATTAAAATTTGAGCTTATGTCTATAAACACAAAGAAATCTAAAATTTCGAATTACGCATTTGCCGCGCGACTTCTTGTAGGTACTTATATGTATAATAGTAACTGATTTTGTCTAATATATCTTTTTATGTCAGATCTTATAACATAAATAGAGACATTCAGACAGGTACTATGTAGATTGTCCTTGGGACCAGGAGTAAAATTTTCCCTTGCTATTCATCCAGAGTGGGAATCGAACCTACGAACTTTGGCGTAGGTACTCACTACCAAATACGCCGTCGGACCAGTCAAGTTGGCAGATATAGATTTTATAGATATAATAATAAGTCAAGTAAGTATACCTATATTCCCTGTCATAAGCGTAGGCCAAGGCTAGCTACCGAGCGGCGCTTTTGTCTAGTTATATATATTTTGGAGACAAAATCACAACGAATTTAAATACACTATCGTTGGAAAATCATTGTACTTTACCAGTATTTCTAAGCACCGTGGTCAATTTTACTGCATAGTTTAGATATGGTACCTAGGTACACACGGCGTCCCAAGGAGTTATCCTTATTGGACTTTGCACCGTCTTTATGTCCGAGACACAAGCGCTGTTTTCCACTGGGGCGGTAGCTTGGCATAACGCCGTCTGTACATTTCGATAGCATGTGACGTGGGAAATTTACAAGCTTGATGATTTACAAGCTTCTATTTCACTTTCCAGGCATTAGAATTGATTGAAAGGCGTTTCGGAGCGATGCCTAATTTGTTCTCGACAGAGGTAGACGAGTCAGATTCGCCGCGCAGTGATGAAACAGAAGACTGGCCGGACAACGACGATGTCATGACTGAGATCAAAAAGTAAGTTAAGTAATATCAAGAATACACAATATCACATAGTAAAAGAAGACAGAAGTAGGCGCCACTGAAGTCCCTTGAAAAGCGCGCTTCAGCCGCCCTCAACATTCAAATTTGAGCTTTATGTCCATAGACACAATTTAAGGAATCAAAAATTGTAGTTCAGTGTTTTGCCGCGGGACTTCTATCGTGGCGCCGACTTTTCTCGAACCAAATTTTTTTTATGGAACGTGATATTTTGTCGATATGCGACCGTTTATCATCATACGAGAATTGGGCGCCAGCCCAATTCTCGATCTCGTGACTTTTATCATCATGCGACATCCGCCATGTTTTTTCTCAATCTAGGTGCCAATTCTGATCGATATTGAACTCAAATTCGACGATAATATTATAGACAAATATATTGAAATCTCTTATCCGACTACACTTCGAATGCACGAGATTTTTTTAACTCCCCCTCATTTTTTTCACTCTTCTTCAGATTGCAACTAGAAGAATTGGACTCCAAGGACGAAGTAGTGAACGTTCCTCCGGAAGAGGTGGTGGCCGAAAAACAAACCTTGCTGTTAAAGCTGCATAGCTTTGAAAAGAAGGAACCGAAAGAAGATTCAGTTGACGCTCCAGAAGAACAACCTACAGTTGAAAAATCCGTCAAAATTGAGCCACCCAAACCACCGCCAAAGAAAGTAGAGGTACTTACGTCAGCCGTCCTAACAAAACAAGGAATCCCGTCAAATTAAGAGCCTCCTCCTTTTTTTTTAAATCGGGCTAAACAATTTACATAACTAGCCACCTGAACGGTACGACCAAATCAGAATTTCCCTCTCTTTCACTCGCTGTGTGTCTCCTTTGTTTGGATACGACAGGTATATTCTCGTCGTTACGGAACGGTCAATTTTAAATCGACGTGTCTCTCTTATACACTTGACATTGGCGGAATCACACGCGCGACCGTAACCGTGCGCGGGATAACACCATAAAAAAAAAGGAACGGCTTCGAATTAAGCCACCATACTCCAACAAACTTTATTGAAAAAGTTGAGTACTATTAGCTGTGTCGTTAGAAAAGTAGTTTACTAGCAGACTTTACATCCCGCTTCGGTATAAAACGTCAAGAAAGTTATGACAGCAAAGTTTCAGGAACTGAGTTCGCGTCACCATGCCGTGTCAAACCAATGGGTTTATTTTATCCTATGACGTAAGCGGCAGTTGCGCTATCAGTTATGTTCCACTTTTTGTCGTATTATTCCAATTTCAAGTTCTTGCTATAATCCTTAACTCGCTAAGCTTCTCCAATTGGGGCTTATAAAAACGACCAGCAATAATGCATCTTTTCAGGTAAGTGAAGAAGAGGTACGTGTTCGTCAGGAGTATTTGAAGCAACAACGGGATAAACTACTGGCTCTGAAGAAACAGGTCCGCGAAAAGAGGCTGGGTGATGCTGAAACTGGCACGGAATCTGGAGGTAGGTACAGTCACGTGCACTTATAATAAGTATACAACCTCATTCTAATGTGAACCTTATTGTTGGATCGTGCGTGCATGCGATTTTCGTTTAAAAGTGGTAATTCGGCAATTCCTCGACCATACCTACATAATTGTACCTACTAAATGTAAACACAAAACACGCTGAAATTCAATTTTCTGGTTATGAGATAATAAAAAGCAGACTGTAACTATAGATACTGTAATCTACCGGTTTAGCTAACACAAAGTTACAGCGAAAACGAGAAGAAATCACTGTTCGGGAACAGAGTGATGCGACGATGCTAGGGTCATCCACAGTGGCCGCTGTTGTGACGTATGTTACCGTTGCATTGCATGCACCTCTCCTCCCGGTGTTGTCTAACAGTAGTGTTTGGTAGCTTGTGTTTACTCTGGGTACTTAATGTTCTATCTATAGGATCATGAAGTAGAAGGCTTAGTTCTTAAGTAAGCAATCCACGATCTTTTGCTAACCGGGCAACTAATCTTTTGCTTACCGACTAAGCTACAGGAGACCTTGGCCTTATTTACTTAAAAATAAATTGCAAAAAAATACAAGCTATACCCTAAAAAATCGGCCTAGTTCTTAGTTGTTCTAACGAATTAGATATGTTAGTTATACAATCCATTGCTTGTTTATTTCATATTTCGATTGAAGGTTTAAGACGATCTTCTTTTTTTTTGCTACCTTCATTTGTTTTTATACCTTAAATCATTTCAATATTCCAGGGGGCGAAGCCTCGTACAGTGTCTCCAGGCCTAAGTCGGCTAGAGTGGCACACGCCGCTCTAGCCGGCACCCCGCCCCCGCCAACTCCAGACGCCATGCAGCTTAGGAGGGCTCTGGCCTCTCAACTGAAGACTGAGGTTGTCGACAACCATTAAGGATTGTATTCTCATTTACTTGATCTCATTCGTTTATTTATTTTAATTATACGGCGTTATTATTATCGTTTCTTTTTTTGTCGTTTACAAATCAATTATGCAAACAAGTATACGTCAATTTCTTTTCATAGCTCACTGTCAATCGGAAACTATAAAGAGTAGCTTTGTAATAATAATACAACATTATGAAAGAAATGTGTGCTTCAGTATTCGTAATGAAAGGTACCGTGTGCAAATAATGTAATCAAAAAATGTTGTGTGTATTATCATGTAAACATTACATTACAAAATAAATAAAAGAAATATTACTTTTGTATCTTATATTTATATTGCTTACTTAACTAGTGACATCATAATAATAGCATTATAGTAAGCTTATTTATTTTACACAACTTGCCAATAGGTAAATCTATTTAATTTTAATCTGTGTATAAATTAGTTTATGATGGTCATCCACCTAGACAGATAAAAAATAGTCATTATTACAGTCTACTTTCACCTAAAACTTCGTATTTTAATTATGAGGGAAGTTATTTCAAGGAATATAAGAATCGTATAATCTAATTGACAGCTCGATGCTATTAGACACGTGGATGTTGGCAGATTTCAAAATAAAATTATTACATAAAACGTTTATATATTTACAATATATTCTGTCAAATTCATCCCACGTATGTAATTATTCGCCTCGCATGTACTGTGCACTTTTTGTGAATGCTTATAAATAAAATAAATAAAAAAAAGATGAAGTTTAGTCTTTATGCGCTCTTGAATGAAGTGTGACCATCATTTAAATATTACAAAAATTGTGTTATTTTCAATTCGTAAGGTGTACATAATAGTTTTAGACCGAGATCAAAGTTTCTTCAGATACATATTAAAAATTGATATGTATTTTAGGTATGATGCAGCAGGTAGAAACATACGTTGACAACGGTTAGAAGAAAAATGGAAATAACAAATGGTCATTTTATAAAATTAGCTATGTATGTGTTCTGCGACAGTCTTGAAAACTTTGATTCTTGAAGCATGCTGACGTATAACATGAAAAACGTACGCGTGTGCGTAGATAAATAAAAATATATAAGACGATGAAAACTATCTGTCGCCAATAACAATAAAATATAACGTATGGATAATTAATTATATTTATTACGTAGAGACGGGTCCACACTTGCAACATTTTTGATTCAATTGCAACTCTGTCAATGTAACATTACACGTTACCACAAAACAATTTGTTACTCCTCATCTATCTCATGTCTAAAAGACAAGCTGCTATGTAATACTGCTGCTACTGTCTATTGCAGTTGCAAGATAAGGCTTTTTATATGAGGTTTCATTATTTGAAAAATTCGGAACGACCACCGCACATAACGAAGGGACCACACGTTCATTTCCTCTTATGACGTCAAAATGTCGCATATGTGGACGCGCCGTAAGTAATTTAATAACACAAATCTGCATGTCTCTGACACGCGTGATATTAACGTGATCGATACTTGTAATATCTTGTTTGTATAAGGCGTGCTATTCAAAGTCTGGTTAACAGACGAATTATAAAAACACTGTCCTAATCATGTAAGGAAGAACGTATTGTGTAAATGCAAACACTATCTAGAGTTAAGTAGATCATAAACAAGGCTGTAGAAATTAAAGTTTGGACCACTTTAAAAATAGTCTAATAGCTTATAGTCGCGGCCACACGAGACGTAGTTAAGGGGCTATCAACTATTTCAAATTATTACGGAAAAAAGTGTGTATAATGTTATAAATTGTCCTGCCTACGCCCCAACAGTATGTTTCATATGGCTTTGACTTATTTCTGGCGACAAGTGATCGTGAAAGCATTTCATTGTTGATATTCCGTGTTTACTTTACAATTGATCACCAGATTAAGTATATTTTACAAAATCTAATATTATTTACAAAATACGACAGTAAACTAGAAGTTAACACAGTAGTAAAATAAAGTGGATTACTTAATCAGATACATTTATCACATACACATTACATATGCAAAGTCAATAAGCTACAATCATAAGCAGTCAAAACTTGTTTGTTGAAAATATAGAAATTTTTAATACTGATACCGTCAAATCGATTGTGTCACGTAACGAACTCTCCATAATTATACAGCCCTCAAATATAAACAAACTAAGTTTTTATGAAGCTTGTTTCATTTCAATACCTACTAAATTTCGATACAAACAAAACAATTTTATCTACATCCAGCAATTAATAAATCACATTTACTTTTCGAGTTACAACATTTTATTATATTGTGTCAGTAACCCGGAAATAAAACTAAATCTTATCTACAACTGAAGTTATTTGAAGAATTTCATTTCATGAAACCCAAAACCTTTTATTTGAAGCAACCAAAATTATGTATACAGTGAATAATATAAAGGATACACCGAAGCCGAAATAAAAATTTAAATTAATTTTGTTAGTAACCGAAGAACACGCACAACCAAATATTTACATTTGATAAAGAAATCGAAAATAATGCTTGGCTAAGCCATTTATTTAGGTATTTTATTCACGAAAATCTTCCTTTCATATTATTAAAAAAGAAAATAACCATGCGAAATTTAATATAAGCATATAAATCTGGATCCCAAGGTAAAAATATAAAAAAGTCTTATCGATTTTAACCATTCTTGCTATTCCTGAGACATTAATTATTTTATGACTCTATGGCACCATCAGCTCTTTTAAAGTTCTATAGAAAAATACTTGTCTACTAAACATACGAGTATAATACTAGACAATGTCTAGTATGATTCTTGTAATCGGGAAACACTTAAGTTCCACAAACCATATCGTGTACATTCCATGTAATTAGAAAGCAGTGCGATAGTGTGTGTGTGTTCAAATTTACATCAATGTTGTAGGTATTAAATTATTACAATTTTTCACTATACAGCCAAGTTTTAGAAGAAACACGCGCACACATTGTATACAGATATATAGTCTTCATTCATTCTCTTAATTTGCAAGAACTATTACTGAAACTTTAGTAAACAAGGAAAATTTGGTTTTTCCGTGAGCGCAAGCTTTGAGGTCGCCCAATATCACGACAATCACGACCTAATGATTAGAAAAAATCAAGGTTTTTTTCCTCAATCTCATAATTTACTTACTCCGCTGGTTCTGCCACCCAATGCCGAAAAGCATAAACTATAGCCATTTTTCAATACGGACAGGAAAAAACTTAAGATCCGTACGAATTCATCTATACTATACTTATTAGGATCCAGATAAATATGACCATAGATGGCAGAAAAAAACAAGCGATTTCTCTACTTTCAGCAAAAGTTTTGCTTTCTACGGATATAAAATAGTTCAAGTTTGTGCCGACATATCGACGGCGACGAACTAAATCCTGTTTTAACTATTGTAGAGTTAAATATGGTGAAATCCTCGTCGGAGAGATTTGTAGCAATATTAGTGTTGTATTTGCTTATACGCCTCTTGGGATGTGCTTTATCAGCAAGCAAAAATAAAACTTTTTCGACTGGAAATCCTATCATATCCTTCAGAATCCTTTAAAGAATAATATCTTTCGCTTCGAATGCTGCATAGTGACAAGAATGGTTCGGCCTAGAGACCGTTGGAGGTCATGCTGTCTTAGGAATCTTGCCATGAGCATCTTTTGACATTTCTCCATAAATTTGGCTATGCAACGGATTAACGATGTGTAACATCAGATCCGCAATGTGCAAAAGGGCCCAACAAAACAACATCTTTGATGACAATCCGAGAAATGCTTAAAACTCTTCTAAATTGTCTAGCTTACATAAAACGATGTATGTTAAGTCAGACCATTTCTCTTCTACCATGCGAGGGAAGACCAATTCAAACCCTGATATATCTGACCTCTTTGGTTCCAATTAGAATTATCGCATCATTTAGCCACTAATAAGACAAAGTTTTGACGATCGCCACTCCGGCGACCTTGCGATCTCTTGTGAGCTCGGCCAATAAAAAAAGTTTATTTTATATTCAGGGCCAATCAGCGAGGGCGGTGCTTGAGTAAGGTTCTCTTTGGACGAGATCCAATGCGCAGTCGCATGGTTCTAGCTGCGAACGTCATTCTTATTGGTGTGTGACAGTGACGATCGACATCACAAACTAAGTAGAAGATAGTACGTATATCGATATCCCCGACTGATTTATTGACCCAAATAGAATATAAACTTTTTGGATAGGTGGAGCGCACTCCGCGGCCCCGCGTCCCGCGAACGATGGGATTGTCGACTTAGTGGAGCTATAAAACCATTACCAGTAGTTTAAACAGGCCTTCCGCTCCCTACATTCTCTTTGCTATGCTTATAGAAATTGAACGTCAGGAATAAAGATCTGGGTTATGACATCTTGTGCAACTGATCGAAGCAGAGAGAATAAAGTGAATAACGAATAAATATTCTCCGATGGCTGGACCGCAGCGTGCCGGGGCGGAGCGCATCACATAGCACACTGTGATGGGCCGGGTCGCATTCACATCACTTTCACGGACTATGAATACAGAGCGTACAGTAATACCGTATTTGACTTTTTATATTTTCGTAATCAAAAGACCTTTTAATGATAGAAACATCGTTGAAAGAATTACTTGATTATCATTTAAACTACCTGAGATATCACAACTTTAATGTCAAATTATTTTGGGCAAACCCGTGACGTCACACCTAAGTATTTTGTATGCATTTCATTTGAATTTTGTATGGTAGCGTTTTGTATGGTTTCGTTTATGCCAATGGTTCCATTATAATAGTTGGTGCAAATAGTATCGGTTATTCAATGGTATAATCCTTTTTAAAAATTTCATACATTTAAAATGGACTTGCCCATGAATCTTTGAATGACCATAAAACCGGCTAGACGTTATATTTTTAATTGAGATTTTTTACCATTGGCACATATTTACCTATATTTTCATGAAATATTAATATTTTGTAGAATCTCGAGCTTAGTCAAATACCCTATTGCGTGAAACAATCCGCATTATAACCGGGCAAAGGGGCGGGTCGGATCGCATCCCTTTATTTAATCCGTCGCGAAAAAACTCGACAGGCTGCGCGACGGAATACTCCGACATACTGTACGATAGGGCATGTTATAAATACATAAAAACAATGTAGACGGATTTTTCGCTCCGCCCGGGCACGCTGCGACCCGGCATAATGTGCGCGTACCTTAATATGTATTGGCCTTTCAACTTCGATCAGGGCCTGTATTAAATCTCCACAAAAATATTTTGATGTATTTATTGCACAAAAATTTTACTGTAATTGATATTTTAGACACAAAGCAGAATATAGGCTAATCGCGTAAAACGATATTTTAGAGTCGACATAGAAAAGTCGCATTCCTATTATATCTCATTATCTCTAAACTTTCTTGCTTTCCTCACTCTACTATGAGTAATTAAGATGGGTCGAAAAAGTTAAGGAGAATTATAGTCCAATTTTGATCTAATAAAAAATTAAGATATTGTATTAGGCAAATTATATATGAAAACAGATTTACAATGAAAAAAGTCGCCAAAATAACGTCCATTACTTACACTCCACATTAATTATCATAAATTATTGATTACTCTAATGACTTACAGTCATTATAGCCATCATAGTGTATTTTAATACCACACAAAATTATTTCACGCAGCCAGTTAATTTATGTATTAAATGTTCATAATAAACAGTATACATTCCAATATATTAACACATTAATGAGTAGCAATTCCACAGCACAGTTCAAGACAAAAACAAAAAGGTTGGTCATGTGATCAATAAAAAAATAACAGTTTTATAAATACGTACATTTTTACATTTTTTTTCGCATTCACGATGTTGTTCCTATTTATTATTATTAGTATGATTCCCACTCTTGTTTCCTTTGTACTTTTGTGATAACGATCTTTCGGAAAAGTAACCTAACCATTAAATTATTCATTTCTACACATTGTCACCAGCTTTCTACATTCTGATGCCGCTGAAAGTAATTACACTACTGTATGAATTAATTCATACTCTAACTAAGTTTGGGAGGGCGACACTCAAGTGTCGGTACTCCATTATTATTTACATAAAATATGAACATAACCAACGGGGGGCGCTGGGCTGCCCCAGGCCTCCACATAAATCCCACAATAACTTATTGTGTCAAACAAGATAAACGCACGTTTATTACCTGCACTTTTGACAAATATTCAAGATACGATTTGATAAATAATTAATAAATAATAATCTTTAGCAGTTCCCGTAGTTTTGAGAAGCTGTAGCCAAACGTTTTTTGAAGCCTCTCAAATATTTTTCAAATGTACAATTGTCATTTTTTTACAGGATGAAATCATTTGCATCATTCATTTTCATTATAAACTAAGACTACTCATCATAACATTCTATGTATTCATTTATAAATTTTATTAAATACATTCCCATTTCATAAACATAATGATTAGTCTCAGTTTAGAAGGACACTAATGATTTATACATCAGCCCGTTAAGACGAGAAACTGTATGTTATGAACCCAAAAGTTAATCTACAATGTCATTTTATAGACTTAATTTTAAGAAAAACATACATGGACACTTAATCAGCGAGCAACAATTTTCTAATAATTAAGTGTTCATTATATATCTGTATCCTAACAATTCATTTAAGGCGAAAGATCTCGGCTACGAAGTCCGATAAGACATTTGTTCAATTATATTCCACATGCAAACCGTGTGATACCTAACACTTACTCTTACTTTCGAGCCGGTTGCCGACGACTTGTCGCCAAAATGGACTACGCCGTAACGCCACTAGAGCTAACATAGCATAACGTCGGTGAGATTGCAAAATGCGTAACAATAGTTAACAATACCGCGTATCTTATTTCAAAAGTACAGGTCGATTCACGAGAGATGACCACAAATGACGTTCGTCTACGCGCTTAATTTCATGAAGAAGTGACTCATTCTCAATTTGACACATGACCAAACACATTCCATATTTAATTGAAAATATTCTTTGTCTCAGGTCTTTTCTTCATGAGATTACATGCGTAGACGCTGGCCATTTGTGATCATCTTTCGTGAATCTACCTGTAACAAAAAAATGAAATACACTTCACCAGTTGATTATTACATTTTAGCACGATTTTCAATTTCCTTTAAAATACGAGGTATTGCAAGCTACAATCACGCCGTACTTGCACTCCCCCTGTAAGTATATATCCTTACTGCATTCGTTCACTGGGTGTGCGACAGCGCTGCGAGGGGCGGAGAGCTCGGTTATATTCCTTGAAACAGCGGGGTGGGTGGAATCACTACGCCAGCCGCGGCCGCTTGGCGTCGCGCTCCTCCGCGCCGCCGCCGCTGGTGCTTCCCGCGCCCGCACCGCCCCCACCCCCGCCCCCCTCCTCCTCCTCGTCCGAGTCGCCGTCGTAGTCCACGAGACCCTATACACAGGGGCGTTTAGTCCACAACACATTGAAATCACGTCTCGAGTCCGCGCCACTATAGAAGACCCGCGGCAAAACGTGGAACAAAAGTTTACACCTGTCACCTTATTATAAATGAATGAATGAACGAATGAATGAAAAATTTATTTGGCACAATACAAAACAAGGAAACTTAATTAGAAACATAACCTAGACATAATACATAAACGAAAAGTAGGACAACATTATCCCTGTATGTGCCAAACAGGCGGCCGCTCAGCAATAGTCGGTGCTGATCCAAAAGACCAACCCCACGCTGGTTTTCAGCGACTACCATAAAATTAAATCGCGATCTAAAGTTATTACCGTACTAAAGCTCGTGCCATCCCGTCCCAAAACGCAATATTAAGGCGGCGGGTAGGCCTAACTAGCGACACCAATAGATTTATATTGTTAGCTACTAAACCAGATCTATTTTAAAGAATATCGGAGCTGAAATCTCTAAGCTAACATTTATACTATTTATTTAATAATTGTGCACTACTTTTGGATCTGTTTTTGCACTCGAAATTTAGATTAACGCCATAAGTGGCCGTTTTTGGCGTTAATTCAAATTTCGAGTACAAAAGCAGATCCAAAAGTTAAATATAAGTATTGAATAAATAGTAAAGTGTTTTCCGAGAGGCTGCAGCTTCGAAATGGTTAAAAATATATCCGCTTTAGTTGCTAACAATTTAAATCAATTGGCGTCGCTAGTGTGCCCTACCAATCGCCTTAAAAGGGGCTAGCACGAATCTTGATCCGGGTCTATCCTTAGTGTCCAGTTTGTAATAAGTGTGCTCGTGTCTATATTAACAGAGCTCAAATTTGAATGTTGACGTGACAGTTAGTGGCGCCAATCACGGGACCTCTTTCGTGGCGCGAACTCTAATGCTACGTCTAGGCCTATTGCTACTATCACATAAGTACTAAAGAAAAGATTTGAAACTTTAATGAGGTGTGTGTTTCAATGAAATTTAAGGCGGCGGGTAGGGCATACTAGCGACGCCAATTGATTTTAATTTTTAGCTAGAAAACCATTTGGAGGCTTGTGTCTCTCAGCTTACACTTATACTATTTATTTAATAACTATGCACTAATTTTGGGTCTGTTTTTGTACTCGAAAAATTGATTCACGCCATTTATGGCGGTAATCCAAAATTCGAGTGCAGACCAATTAGTTTAGTTAACTATAAGTATTAAATAATAGTATAGGTCTTTGCCGAGAGCCTGGAGCCCAAAATTAAAAGGTTGGGGAAAAAGTCTTTTCGCATAATAGTATGTATGAACTTGTAATAAAATCTCTTTGGCTATAGTATTTGTACCTGGCTGGTTTTGGTATCATTATAAGTTAAAATTTTAAAGAACATAATTCAAAATTCAAATTAGGAAAATGTGTGATTTTCATTTGTTTTTCGTACTGTCAAGATGAGTGACTCTAATGAAGAAATTCGATACATTTTAAAATTTTACTACTAAAAAGGTAAAAATGCAACGCAAGCCGCGAAAAAAAATTGCGATGTTTATGTAGTGCAGTGTCTTAAAATCAATTGGCGTCGATAGTGTGCCCTACCCGTCGCCTTAAACAAATTTGCATTTCCGTAATTTAAAAACTCTAGAATCCCGACTAAAAATGTTAATGCATCGATAGGCTTCAAAGAAATATGAACGTCGGACTTGTTATGGAATTAAAGTAAAAAATGTACCTGCAATCTACAGAAAAAAAGATCTCACTAAATCTAATCTTAGCATTATAACTATTCAAAACCAACTATCTCCTGTTTGTAAAGACATTTTTTTAAAACATCATGATAAATGAATTCATATATTTTTCTTACATACTATGTCTCAAGTTTATATCTTCGAACATAAAAGAAGGCAAGTTGAAACAAGACAGCTTCTTCTCTGCTCAGTTTTTATTTTTGCTGTTTTTTAATTATTTATTCGTGGTCAACTTAGACACAAGTTCTAAATTATTTTTTATTAATAAAACATGCTATCATGCTGACATGCAAAAACGATGTTAATTGTAACGTGCCATCTAGTATTTATGGTTTGTTAGTAAGAAATTAAGATATGTTAGTTCACAAATAATAGCTCAATGCCTTTTTCCAAAGCAAAAAAACACTCGAAAACAGGAGAGGTCTAAAGGATATTGTGGTGTGTTCGCAATGGAGAACCATCCTCATACTGAATATAATTTTAAATGAAATAAATTCACGAGGGGCGTGGCGAGATGTAAGCCACGCCCAGTATTACTGTATCATTAGAACCATCCTCATATGGAACAGTTTAAGTTTGTATAAATAAAAAAAACTCTCAGGGGCGTGGCGAGATGTGAGCCATGCCCAAATCTACTGCATGTTTAGACAAAGAGTTTTTCCTACTGTATGTTCATACATACCTACATTGAAACAAAATTGTATTTATTTTTTCTTCTTTCATGTTATTTTCAAGTTTCCTATATCAGTAAAATAATTTCTTCACCATAAATTATTTTGTATCATGTTATGGAAACTATCTAATTCTATAAATAAATGGACGGTAAATACCTAAACCATTTATTTATTAAGTATTTTCTATATATCAAGAATGAGCCATATGATAAATTAATGTATGGATCATCGATGACATCTATCACCATATGAATGTTGTATAGTTTATAAAAGTACTCAGAAACGTGGAAACAAGCTGTTTTTTACTAGTTTTCAATACAAATTAATAATACAACAATCACTCTCCTTTCCCATAGTAAGTGCGATATAAATCTTTGTCTTCGTTAAAAAAACCGACAACAGTCAGAGGACATAAGAACACACCCAAACGCTCGAAACGCGCTCGTGTTTGATTCGTCTAGCGCTGACTCACGCATTACGGAAACTAGTGTTCCCGAGGCCTATAGGCTTTTATGCTTTTTATATGAATTAGGGGCTACACATCGGGATAAAAGCCTAAAAAGGCTTATAGGCCTTTAGGCTAGGTCTTTTTCATAGCCTTTTTGGGTTCACCCGATGACTATAGACTTTTAGCCTCTTTGTAGGCTAGGCGTATATTTAAAAGGCTAAAACCCTATAAAGATTTTTCGACGTTTAGGCTAGGTCTATTTTATTTATTTTTCGAGTATAATAAACGTCAGCTTAATTTAACCATTTTAAATATTGTTTAAAATTGCAAGTTTTTTTTCTGGGTGACTTAAATATAAGATCTTCCATGTGCTTGTCATTGTGGCTAAATTTATTTCCAATTTCAAATAATATCCGTTTTCATTTAATTAAAAAATAAATACAATACAAGAGAGCTTGTTAGATTCATACTAAGCCCTAATCTGAATAATGGCTATATAGCCTTTTATTAAGGCTACTACTCAAAAAGGACTTTAGTCTGAAATAAAGCCAAGTTAGGCCTATAGGCTTTTTAAAATGAGTAGCCTTTTAAAAGCCTAGTAGTCTAACATAGCCATAAAAAGAACTAAAAGCCTATATAGGCCCCGGGAACACTAACTGAAACAGATCTAAAGTAAGTATAACTAACTTCCTCTATTCTCAATGAAAAAAATATATATTATCATGCCTGTAGGTACATAGACGCCTAAAACTGTAAATATGAAAGACCTAAGAAATCTTGGTCCCACATTCCTGAGCACATACTTGTTGCACAGACACGATGATTCCCCAGCGAAGCAATAGAAGTGATGTGAGGGAACTAAAGTTTACCTTATTGAGTAATCTGGGCGAGGATACCTGAACGTCGGTGTGAGTCGGCTTGTTTGCCGTCGCGGTGCTCAGTAGCACCCTGCTAGGTCCATTCACTGTCTCGGTGCTGGAGCACACTTTCTTTTCAACTATTTTACCTGGAATGGATAAATTGTTTTGTTAGATATGTTAAGATACCGCGGCCTCACAAAAAACCGGCGTGAAACAGCACTGTGCTGTTTCGCTGCGTGAGTGAGGGTATCAGTGGCCCAATCCGGGGAAGGTGACTGACTCGTGTCGCGGGTGTCCATGGACAGAGGTAATCGCTTACCATCAGGTGATCTCAGATAAAAGTGAACCTCAGGTAGACGGAACACGTGATGATAAGCGCATCGTCATCCAGCTCCAACGTCGTCACCGTGTCTGCCATCCATCGTAGTTAGTTTTATGCCTCTAATACAAAAGTAAACATTTACCAGTCGCATCGAGCGCATGGTGCGCATGCGAGTGCGCCGTCATCCAGTTCCAACGTCTCAATGTCATAGTGGCGCGTTTATGTTTCAGCCCCTTCATTATTATTCCCAGTTGCCACTATTGCCGACGCCTAGGAGCCCGGGGTACACTTAGACCATAATCCAGGTGGTTTAATTTGAAGCCCCGTAACGAACAATAATATACCTCTCGCATCCAAACAAGGGAGACATATAGCGTTATTCCCAGTTGCGACTAAAGCCCTCAGAATTTAGTAAGGGATAATTGCAATGATGCGACTGCCATCTAATAGACCTGGCAAAAACGTATCTTTCAAAAGAACATTGCATCTGGATCAGTGCAGAGATGCGTAACAGTGAAACGCTTCATTTGGAACATCGACTCTTTAGATAGATCCGTGATTCATTCCGCTCATTCGGATCATTCTGCTCACTCGGATCATTCAGCTCATTCGGATCATTCGGCTCATCGGATCATTCTGCTCTTTCCGGATCATTCGGCTCACTCGGATAATTCAGTCATTCGGCTCATCAGATCATTCAGCTCATTCGGATCATTCACTTCACTCGGACTCGAGATCGAATGATACATTCGGAGCGAACATTAGAGATTCGGAAATCGGATCACCGAGTCGTTTCAGTAAAGAAAGGGAAGCTGTGAGAGAGTGTGAAGCACAAGGCGCATTCAGAATCAAGAACCTGTAAGAAACTTAGCCTACCTAATTACAAATCGCTAACTTAAGTTATTACCGTACTAAAGCTCATGTTATCCCGATCCCAACACACACCCCCTTAAGGCGACGGGTAGCCCTAACTAGCGACACCATTCGTTTTTAATTTTTACCTACTAAACCGGATCTATTTTAAACAATTTCGGGGTTACAACCTCTCGGCAAACACTGATATATATATTATATAACCAAGCACAAATGTTGGGTCCGTTTTTGTACGCGAAAAAGGGGATTACCGCCAAAAGCGGCCACTTTTAGCGTGAATAAATTTTTCGCCTACAAATGTTGTGTCCGCATGGTTATTTAATAAATAGTATAAGTGTTTGCCGAGAGGTTGTAACCCCGAAATTGTTTAAAATAGATCCGGTTTAGTAGCTAAAAATTAAAATCGTTTGGCGTCGCTAGTGTGCCCTACCCGTCACCTTAAGCTACTGTTATAGCATGCTCATTTACAAGTCTACCGTCTAACATTCGAAACAGAGGGAACAAGACTATACATTTCAAATTTCGAATATGTAACTTTATTTACATAACTAAATATAACCGCCAGACCCGACAACCGATGGGGAACGCGCAGAACCGACAACCGATGGGGTAAACGAGTTCTGGAGTGGAGACCGCGTCTTGGCAAACGTAATGTAGGGCGCCCTCTGGCTAGGTGGGAGGACGATCTGGGCAGGATGGCTGGCAAGAGCTGGATGCGAGAAGCCATGGATAGATCACAGTGGCGAACAATTGGAGAGGCCTACGTCCAACAGTGGACTGCGATAGGCTGATGATGATGATGAACTAAATATATGTTAAGTAGTCATGCTCACTCAAATGTCTCTGAGGTGGTGGCGCTATGTGGCGGGTCATTACATTCCCTCTAATATGGTTGAGTGAAATGATGGCTGGCACGTACGTCATACTTGTGAACAGGTGCCATCTTTGGGGACTGGTCTGCTTCGGTTTACCTCATAATATTTATTTTATAATTCTTTCCTTTATTTTATTTTGTGTACCAATTAAACTGTATGGCTCGGTATGATGATGACGCAACATTGTATGAAAGTTTGGCGATTAAAAAGAGTAACTGGCGAGTTTCTTGCCGGATCTTCTCGACCAGAAACAACTTTCCGAGCCGGTGGTAGAATCGCATTATGTTTATTTATTTCTTTGGTATATTTTATGTATCAACATATATATGTATTAACATGTAAATTATACATAAGTACTTATAAATAGTTTTAAGTCATTCAAATGTATGACGATTTGTAAGTGCTGTGTACAAGCCTATGCAAATAAAGAATTATTTGATTTGGTTAAATAAAAATAAAGTTTAAAAACTATAGATTACATTATGAAAGTAAACATTTACCGATCGCGTCGAGCGCATGGTGCGCGTGCGGGTGCGCGTGCGCGTGCGGGTGCGGCTGCGCGGCGTCGAGCGGCGCGTCGTCGTCGAGCTCGTCGTCGTCGTTGAACCACATCTCCTCTTCGTCGTCGGGCGCGCGCGCCTCCCGCCGGTACCGCGTGCGGAGCAGCGACGGCACCACCGCCTCCGCTACGCCCACGCTGCCGCTCACTGGAAAACGTACAATTGAATTCAATTTTTATTTATTTCCAATCATCATCATCATCATCATCATCATCAGCCCATTGAAGTCCCCACTGCTGGGGCACGGGCCTAACTCAATCATATGAGGGGTATTTTTTTTTTTTATTTATTATTAAGAAACTCAACAGCTTATTTGTAACAAACATACACAAAAAAATCACACCTCGTAACACACTTAGCCAGTAACAGAGTTTCATAGCATTTTATGATTCTTACGAAGCAAAACGAAATTAACTTAATGATACTACTTAATATTAATATTATTAACAAGAGTTATATCATCAATAAGACTATATCGGTGTCTATATCATACCACCAGGAAAGACAGCGGAATGCCGGAATGGCCTTAATTTATATTGTTTCCTGCGAAGAGAGACTTGCCAACCCAATCTAAATAAAGCATTTGAGGCAATTACATAAGACATTACCGGGGGTAGTTGCCATACTCACCACGCTTGGCAGACGGGTTGGCGAGGGCTTTGATATAAATGCAGAGTTTTCCTTCTCTGGGTGCTGATGATCATGCCAGCAGCTTTACCTTAGTCGCCTTTTACGACACCTCGGTAAGGGTGGCCTATTCTACTCTGCCGGGGACCACACGGCATTTATTTCAAATAACAATGACTAACTTTATTATTTCAAATAACTAATAACGCCCTGTTGGTCTAGTGGTTTAAGTACCGGGCCGTGATCTCAGGGTCCTAGGTTCGATTCCCGGGTCGAGCGAAAAGTATGTTTTGAATTTTTCGGCCATAGATCGGGTTTGTGATCACCAATCCGCATTTGGCAAGCGTGGTGATTAAGCCTAATCCCTTCATAGTAGCGATAACTTGATTTCTATGATGGAGGCCTTTGCCCTGCAGTGGGACAGTTTATAGGCTGATTTAAAAAAAAACAATGACTAATTGATTATAGTCCATTCAGTATGTGAAGGTGAATAGGACAGTTCTATTTTGACATTCAAAGTGAGAGGCTTCTTTTAAACCTAACCGATATTTTTAAGAATCGAGAATATTTTCTTTAGAAATCTAATCGACTTTTTATTTGTTTGATTTTTAAGTTTTAACTTTATATCTATATAAAAAAAAAGATTGGTCCACTGACTCTGGGCACAAAATAAATAGACATACATATAAATAATGATCACGATGTGGTTCGGCGTGAAACAGAGACAGGTTATACCGAACGCGTGCGGGAGGGACACGATACGTTATGCTACCTAGCATAACGAACTCTTCGATATAAATGTGAGCTAGGTCATTTCCAATAAAATTGTTCGCGTTCATTTCTCTGTAGGCAAGAGCGACTAAATGAAACCGTAACAAACAAGAATCCAAACAAATTTGACGCACAGCGCGTGTGATAGGTACGAGGATAAAGATTCTGCTTCGTTGTAGGAACTCAGGTCCGCAAGAAATCCAGTACATATTTCAAAAATAAACATTTTGTTTGAGCTACATTTTACCAATGACAGTCCAATCTTTATGGCACTTAAAAAGAATAGAAAATAAAAACTACAGGTAATTACCTCGATCCCTCTCTTTCAATTTATCCTGATGTTGATCATACCGCGTTTTTAACGCCTTGAAGATCTGTACATACTCAATATCTTCTAAGATCTTTCCATAGTTTTCCACTACATGAGAACAAAGTGACTTAACATCTTCCAATCTAATAAAGTCAAATAACTCTAATATAGCAGAGTCAAGTAAGTTATACCTGAAACAAAAATAGGTATGCAATTAAGTTATCATCAAAAAATGTATTGTTAGATGTTCAGATGAATGCTGAAATACAAATTCAATTTTTAGTATATCAAATGATAGTTTGCGACTCAGTACCGATCCCTATACAACGTGTAAAAAATTAGCAATTTTTGTACATGTTGTATATACTGCAGCTTTTAATAAAGTGGATCCATTCCTTAGGATATTGGGCAATCTTACATCCTTGATGCTGCTGCGTCAAAGTACGCAGCTAAATAGAACCAATTAAGTATATTTTTTGTGATGACAAACAAGCAGACAGATCACCTGATGGTAAGTGATCACCGCCGTAAAACCAGCACAAGTGCGCTGCCAACCTTTAAACCCCCCTGTAATGTAACTTTTCACATAATTGATGATTTTTTCAAATATTTTCAAAAACTTCGACAATAGATACTGTCATGTCCATACCATCATGTCATTCATTTCCTTGATAATATTCGACTCAGTACAACTGCTTACCTGCCATTATTTCTAAGAAAAGCGTCAATAACCGGCGCAAAGAGATTTCCCTTAATAATATATCTGTTATAGTATTCATCCTTGAGTGCGATAATTTTCCTCATGAACCTTAGAGCGCCGAGCACCAGGAAGGTGTGCGTTGATCTCATCAGCACCAGTATACGACGGAGGAGGTCCTGTAAATAAAAAATACCGTAAGAATAAAGGATAAATTTTAGTGTCTGTGGAAGACCTGTAGTTCGGACCTATGAATGCTCCAGCTCGATCGGAGTGTAACCATCGCCTCATAGAAAACCGGCGTGAAACATCGCTTGTGCAGCGCACTTGTGACTCCATTAACGTACCAGGAGTCTATGGGCGGCAGCAATCACTAACCATCAGGTGATCAGTCTGCTCTTCGGCATATTAGATTAAACCAAAAGAGGCAGATACGGCATCAACTAACCGCGCGTAATCTTAAAAAACCGAGTACAGTTGTACTTGCTTTAGGTGGCTTTAGTCTGCGTCCATACTGCGACCTTAAAGACCCCGTTGCTCATTGATATCGAAATACTTTTTTTCAAAGAATTATCGCTAAAAATGCCTGGCTGTGCCTTTATTCAGAGCACAATTCATTCAAAGAGTAAAAACAAGTCACAAGTAATCACGTTTCATGCGATAAGTACACCAAAATAATATTTTAAAGAAAAATATTCGTGATCGTAAGTAATTTTTGAGTGACAGAGACAGACTATACGGAACGTGTGCGTGAGAGACACGACACAATAGATACCTGAAGCCCAATTCTCGAGCTTGTGATATTTTGTAAACACAGCAGATATCACCTGAAGACCATACAAAAAAACTATGTTTTAGTGATATATGTCGTATGAAAATAAATGTCACGAGCACGAGTATTGGGCTCCTGATATACTGAAACAAAATGTCCCTCGATATCCTGCATTTATTTCGCCTCCAACATTCATATTTATGTTTTATTTGTATAGACACAATTTTCTTATTTTGCCGCAGTACCCCATCGCATCGCCTTTTTAATATCCGCCGCGCAAAAATGCGACGCGCTTCAGCCCTGCTCTATATATAAAATGCTTATGTCCCAGCCGTCTGGTTAAATTAGCCATCCAAAACACATTACAAATAATAATTGAAAGTTAGCCCATTCGAAATGTCTGATCAAAACTCAGCCAAGTGATTAACATTTATTTCCGCTTTTCTCCACTGCAGCTCTAATAAATCATCAAAACAAATATGGCGTCTGCAGCGAAAACAGCAGTGAATAATATTGTTCGAATAACTTTTTTTTGTTATAAAAAAAGTTAAATTTAGTTGTCAAAATAGTCATTAATCACGGAAGTGCCAATAATAGTACGTCGTCTGCACGTTTGTACAAAAAGTTTGAACTAGACCCAAATTTTAGTTCAAACAACTATCGGCCTAGACATCTAATTGGATGATAGCGGCGATAAACGTTCAGTCTTCTGGTTTAACGTCGCGGTTAACGACATGGCTAGTTGTTCTTCAACCATTTGATTGGATGCTGGCATTTGACGAACGCCCTAGGCGTCCGATGGGATGGCTAGTTTAACCAGATGGCTGCGACACATATAAGGTATGTAAGTAGGCGGATTTTTGCCGCGTTCCGGCCCGGGGCCACGCAGCGGCCCGTCCTAATGTGCGCGTACCGTAATACGCTCTTCTTAAATTTTGGGTGCGGAAATCCCCGTACAAATTCGACGATGCAACGCGTTTCTCTCATTCGCACCATTAAGGAGTCCATCGCTCTATCTTTATCTTTTGGTGGCACATCGTTTCATTCGGATTTTCCTCGTGTGAGATCGAATGGAAGTATATGTGTGCGTCAAAGCGCATATTTTAGTTGACTATTGTAAGCGCGTACCTTATCTTCCTCTATTTGATTTAATCTAAGTTCGGCATGTTAATTCCTTAATCGAGATGAGGAATATGGAAAGTGAGAGGTGAGCGAATTATTATAAAACTGAGATAGTATTAAAATAAACCATATAAATTAATGTCAGAAATAAGAATCACCACTCATACAACTTATAAAGCAATAGGATTCCGTTTCTACAACCATGGAGGTAGCCCATCAAAGAAACTAATTTGATATATTATAGTAATTGCCACTATCAATGAAAATATAGATCATAAACAGAAACCACAAGTCCCATATTATTTCATAATCAATTGCAATCACAAAATATCTACTGCTAAACTAAACCTGCCTGTCCTAAAAATGTCTATAGTTTTATTATTAACAGCTTTTAGGAATTAAAACAATACAATTTAGGAAATAAAACATACCTTGTTGAGAATGCATGTTTTGATATGGTATGTGTGGTGTTCCACACAAAAGGAGAGTAGTTCTAGGACTAGACCCAAAAGCTGCACAGTGTGGTAATCTTCTTTCAATGGCTTTTCACCAGTTGTGTTGTCTAGCAGAGGAGCTGTAATAAATAAAAAATTATCATAAATAAATGCATATGTCAGCAAACAACATCACATACATTAATTTGATCTCAAAGTTTAAGCTGTAGCACTTGCATTATAGTGGTATATACAACTTCCATTCAGTATCTGAAGGTTAATAGGACAGTGCAAACATTTCGTATCATGCATCCCACTTTCTACGAATACAAATATTAAGTTGTAACAATCATTAACTTTTGTGCATTCATATTCAAAATAACAAGTATATTATTCTTTCTCAATTAATCTGAACAAAAACTTAAAATAGTTGCTGCCAATAAAGTTTGTAAAAAATATTTTATGAATGGGGATTTTTCACACGCGCAAAACCCTCATTGCATTATGCGCTAATCGGAATTTTAGCTCATAGGGATTGACACAAACAATTGCAATAAATCAGTAATCCGTATGGCGACCATCATACCATCAAATCACGATTATTGTCTTGTGCAAAATATGTCCACATAGATTGCATTAGGGACCAAGAACTAGTAATTTCTCTGGTGGTTTCAGGTCAAGTGAGTGTTGTTATTTTTCAGACAAATAAGATGCATATCATTTAATTCATCATCATCATCAGCAACCCACACTCGTCCACTGCTGGACATAGGTCTCCCCTAATGCACGCCACTGCTCCCGATTTTCGGTCACTCTCATCCAGCCCACACCAGCCAGCCTTCGAATGTCATCTTCCCATCTTGTCGCAGGGCGTCCTACACTACGCTTACCGAGTCGCGGTCTCTACTCAAGGACTTTACGGCTCCAACGGCTGTCAGTTCTGCGGCTAATATGACCAGCCCACAGCCACTTCAGTTTGCAAATTCGGTGGGCTATATCGGTGACTTTGGTTCTCTGTCGGATTACATCATTTCTGATGCGGTCCTTCAGAGATACTCCGAGCATAGCCCTTTCCATAGCTCTTTGAGCGACTTTGAACTGGTGGACTAGTCCAGCCGTGAGTGTCAACGTCTCGGCACCGTAAGTCATGACCGGAAGGACGCACTGGTCGAAGACTTGCGCCTTAAGACTTTGAGGGATGGGTGACGAGAAGACTTGACGAAGTTTACCAAATGCTGCCCAGCCTAGCTGAATTCTTCTATTGGCTTCTCTCTCGAAGTTGTTTCTGCCTAATTGGAGCGTTTGTCCTAGATAGACATATTCCTGAACAACTTCGAGAGGTACTCCATTAACAGCGACCGGCCCCGGATCAACGAGCTCGTTAAACATAACCTTGGTTTTATCCAAGTTCATCCGAAGACCGATGTGTTTGGAAGATACAGCCAGGCTGCTCACCATCTCCTGTAGGTCTTGTAGGGTTTCCGCCAAGATGACGATGTCGTCTGCGAATCGTAGGTTTGACATGTACTCGCCATTAATATTGATTCCGCGCATTTTCCAGTTTAGCGTTCCGAACATGTCCTGCAGCGCAGCGGAGAAAAGTTTCGGAGATATAACATCTCCTTGTCTCACACCACGTCGCAGCAGGACAGGCTCAGTTTGGCCATTTTGGATTACTACGGACATATTAGCAGCGTCATACAGACACCTCAACACCTCGATATATCGCCAATCGACTTGGCACCTTTGCAAGGCCTCTAGAACAGACCAGGTCTCGACGGAGTCAAAAGCTTTTTCATAGTCCACAAACGCCATGCACAGGGGCTGGTTATACTCTTTGGTCTTCTGTATAACCTATCTCACTGTGTGAATATGGTATATGGTGCTATAACTCCGTCGAAATCCGGCCTGCTCTGCAGGTTGAGCTTCGTCAAGTCTTCGTGTAAGGCGATTCGAAATGACTCTTGAGAACAGCTTATAGACGTGACTCAGGAGTGAAATTGGTCGATAGTTCTTCAGTGAAGTTTTGTCGCCTTTCTTGAAGAACAATACGACCAAGCTCCGCTGTCACGCCCTAGAAGTTCTCCCAGAGAAAAGAACTGAGTTAAATATACGCCGAAGTTCCTTCAGCACCGGCTTGCCGGCTGCTTTCAGAAGCTCGGTTATAACTCCGTCTTCTCCCGGGGTTTTTCCATTTTTAAGTTGCCCAAGAGCTGCTTCGATCTCCTCCAGGCTGATGTCGGGAAGATTCTCCGTCGCATGGCGGGTTTATGTGGCTCTTGAATCCTTCTCATCCGGCGTAGGGTGGGGTGAGTGCGACGCGTATAACTGGCTGTAGAAGGTGTAAACTTCCGAAAGATTCTCAGGCTTTGACGTGACGACTTCTCCGTTTGTTTTGGTCACCTTCGACAGGTGGCTCCTTCCAAGCTGTTGTACGAAGACTTTGGACCCCCGGTTCTGCTCAATTGCTCTCTGTATTGAGAGTGTATTGGAACTTCGGAGGTCACGTCTTATCAGCTTGGAGATGGACTTATTCTAATTAAGTCTGTACACCCACTTTAGTGTTGAAGTCCCCCATGACAACGTTATAGTGAGCCTTGGTGGTGGTGTGTAAGGCTCGAGAGATGTCCTCATACATCTCTTCCACGACATCATCCGGGTATGTCGACATTGGAGCGTACACTTGAATAACCTTTAGGCTATACCTGTTGGTTAATTTAATTACGAGGGACGCAACCCTCGCCGATACACTGGAGATTTCCATAACGTTGTCAGTGAGGACTTTGTTGACTAGGAACACGACGCCGCCCTATGACGGATTATCTCCTTCCCTGAAGTACATAAGATGGCCAGACTGGAGGGTCAGCGTGTCCTCGCCCTCTGTACGGACTTCGCACAGCCCGAGAACATGCCATCTTATGTGCTTCAGCTGCCTCCTCGAGTTGAGCCAAATGTGAGTCGAGTCGTAGCGTGCGTCCGTTAAACGTCGCCAAGGTCAGTGTGGTATGGCGGCCTTCCGTATACCGGAGATTCTTAGCACCCCCTGCCCTGCCGTTACCGAGACCGGCGCCTTGGCCCGGAATAGCAGGGCTGCCGGGAACTGGGGGCCGGGGCAATACAGTATCTGTCATTAGGGGGAATGGACCATAACCCACCACCCTGGTCCAGTGCGGGTTGGTGGGTTGTTAGCCAGGGCCTCTTTTGTTGGCTAGCAGGACGCGCCACGGGCAGGAGAGGTTGACTTAGAACCCGAAAGATATTGTGTGGGTCTCCTTATGTCCCTTTATATCATTTAATTATTTGTGATTTATTGTGTGTGTACCACTAAGAATGTTTACATATTGTATTCCATATCCAGATAGTTTAAGTTCATAGATAAAATGTTGATTAAAATTAAAAATCAAACAAATAAAATTCTTAATTAAAAAAATTCTCACTTTTAATGTCAAAATAGAACTGTCCTATTACACCTTCAGATACTGAATGGACTATAAGGTGCCACAAATACACTTCATTATAAGTAGACTTAAAAACACTCAGAGACTGAACAAAGAAGTTTGATTCGACATTATTTTATTTATGGTGGGAATCAAACCTACATTGATGCAGAAACAGAATGTGAGGTAGTTCACTACCAAATAAGCCATTAATTAATACAAAAATATATATCTTTAATCTTGATACTTGTTATGAATATTCTTTAGAATCACACACATGTGGATATTTCAAAAGTTGTGTAATAAACCAAGGAAATGTGACAGGGGATTCCTTTAATTTTCAACTGCTAGTTAGAAAATATTGCTTAAGTGACGAGTCACAGAGTCAAGCTCATGGGGATTCCACTATATTGACAACCCTGGATCTATGAAGTTAATTAAAAAAAACTAATAAAGAAACTTACTCAGACTATTTTTGGTTCTACTTTGATTAATTTTAATTTGTAGACTCAAGAAATAAACAAATTAATTGTAATATTTTATAATTTCAGTATCATGTTTCACTTTGCTTACATACAACTGATTATGATAAAACAAGTTATTGTATGTTGTAGATCAAGGTCAAAGACAACTTACCTATCAAAGTCTGTATACTGTGTTTGTAGAAGAAATTTAAGAAGTCCGCTTTTTCACTCTTGTTTACAGATGCAAGCATACTCTCAGGGTCAAGCAAGATACGCAGGACACCCATCAGCTGCACTGCTCCCCCTAGTTCAGGATCACGGTCACGGAGCATCTGCTCTATCACAATGTTTAATAACATTTGCTCCTGAAAAATCAATTTAGGGTTATTTGTTTTTCTGATTAAATAATTCTAAAGACAAAAAAAAAGTTCTGTTCAATATTTTACCTCTTCAGTATTATTTGCTTGTTGTAAAGTGTAGTCCCTCACGACAGAGGGTGAAAACTCAACTATGTATGTTAAAATATCTATAGATGCAGTCTTGGTCTTCTGATCATCTATACTTAATGTTATTTCTAACGCTGGCAGGATCCCCAATGAAACTAAAGTCTTATAAAACACATCCTTGTCTTGTGGCTGTAGATTTTGTGAAAAATTACAAAACTCTTTTAAAAATAGAACTAAGTCCCTTCTCTTTGAGTCTGGTGTCTTTTCATCCATCAACAACTTGAACAAATCAGTTAGAAATTTTTCATCTTCCTCTATAAGTTTCACTATTTCTACTTTATTGAAAAATATAAAACTGGACAATGTGCTTAGCAGATTATCCTCAAAAACTGTAGGTGTTGGTAGTACTATATCCTGAATGTATTGTACTCTGTATGTTTGATGTATCTTTGCTAGCAAATCTTGATTCCTGATGGGAATGGCTTCACGAAACTTTGCCAATTCACGCAGGTACTCTCTGTGTTTTTTGGGCTGTGGCAAGGTAGGATCATACTCTAAACAACCAACCACATCAAATATTGTGTCATCAGCAAACATGGTGTCAAACAGTGTATTTTTGTTCAAAAGAAAGATACTTTTGAATATCTCATAGAGATGATGCAATCCTTCGATATTTTCAATATCCTCACACATATGGAAGAGATTGAGTAGTTTCTTTATGTAGTGTTGGCTTTCGATCGCTGCAGCAAGCTTGTCCTTGCGGGCAGGGGACACCAAACAACTGTTCACTAGCTCACTGATGTCCTCCAAACGACCCATTTCACAGGCCGGCAGCTCCACTGGCTGTACACTATCAGACATCTCATCAAATCTCTCATCTTCGGACTCTTCAACAATGTCCTGTGTAATTTCCACTGAAGGGTCTTTGCCTTGTACCTAAAAAGGTACAAAAGTTGAAGCAACACTAATAATACAACTTATTGATACTAATTATTATTATAATTTTGTAACCCCCACAATACTTATCTCAAGAAAGTAGTTTATTTGATAAATAATTCTACCAGAACTTTAGCTAGAAACATAACCTATAAATATGCAATTTCAGCTTATATATCTTACAAGATTTAAGTAGAACATTTAATAGTATAAAATTGTTGATACATTTTTTCACTCATTTATAGAACTACCTATACCTATTTATTGTTTTTGGAAAGTAAAATATTAAATAGGTATAACATACCTGACAAATTTTCTCCCAAATCTCATCGCAGCCAGCTTTCTCTTGAAAACTTAAAGCTAAATCAAAATTGTCACCCTCTGACCACACAATCAAAGTATCCTGCTGTTTTTGGTATGCAGTGTCAGGCTGTATCTTACTTTCTAAGAGGAGGGAACCATCAGACTCTGCCCTTACTAGCAAAGAGGTGCCTTTGAGCCTCTCCACGTAACAGGAAGACACATGGCCTGTACCTCTGTCGTCCCACTGCCGGTCAGCATTCAGAGCGTATAGCTTCACTCTTCGTCTCGTGTCTGTCATGATAGTCAACGCTCTAAAGACTACGTACTCAAGTAATGAATCAATTATTATGGCGCTAATCTAATGCACCCGATTATGAACTTATTTAACTCCCATTTGTATAAAAACATGTGCACTTCTGAAATAAAAATCAAAATTACAATGTGATGTTCACAATCCTAATTACCGTAATTACTTTCAGCCCTGGTTTTATAGTTTTCTATCAAACACCACGATATATAAGAAGATATCACTTTATTTTAGTTCTAATAGATGCAATCAACGCTGAGAAAAGACACTAACATCTAATTACATTTCGTAATTTGTACAACAATGGAATATTCACCAAATTATCGGAAATCACAAACAAAACAATACAACTTATTTGCCTTTCACTGCACTGTTTCAACTTCAACTATTATTTCATTTGTAAGATTGTTTACAAATGTATTTATTGAACGCTCAAAAAATGAGATATTTACCGGAATTATCATTATACAATCGTCAAAATGACGTACCTTCAAAATAGTCTAACATCAAATATCGCCATATTGGATTCACAACAACGCTTGGAGAATGGGGTTCGCAAATCGAACAAAAAACGCGGTAACATTCAAATTCAAAGACGAAAGTACTTTCGAGATTTTGTAAAATATCCATTTTTTTCAATAAATTAATATGTACTCTATTTCAGTGACTGAAATATAGAAAATCTTGACATAATGCCTGCGTATATCTCTTCAAAAAGTACTTCTTTTACTTCTGGATATGTATAAGTTTCATAAGAAAATATTCAAACAATGACGGTGAATCATACGAACCTCAACATATAAAAATAAAAAAACTTTTCTTTACTATCAGCCTTGCTCGCCGTTAAAACATAAATGCTGGTAAAATTACAATAAAATAATGCATTTTTCTATTATTTTCATCTTTTTGGGAATATTACACACACAAAAAATCCTTAAAGAAAGGATTTTTTGTGTGTGTAATATTCCCAAAATCCCAAAATGCTGTGTTTCGCTGTTTGTGAGGGGGGGTACCAGATGCCCAATCCGGATGAAAAGGGGGTTTAAGGGTTGGCAGCGCATTTGTGACTCCACTGGTGTCGCGGGTGTCCATGGGTGGCCGCAATCGCTTATCATCAGGTGATTCGTTTGCTCGTCTGCCACCTATAACATAAAAAAAAATACAGAAGCTTACTATCACCCTTTGCTACTAAAATCATTGAAAGGGGTTTGGCCTTTTTTTATAAGGGCTGGCTTTGTTTCCCTTCTCAAAGGGGCTGGCTTGCCTCTGGAGTAAATATTTAAGCAACACGGGAGAAAGAAAAAAAGAAAGAAGAAATGTTTATTTGGAACCAACAATTTTAAGGGAGACGCCTACTTTGCGATCTTTTCAAGTATGACTTGGACCGCGAGGAAATGAGAAAATAATACAATATTAACTACGAAAAATAAAAAATAAAGCAAAGCTACAATGTCTATAGTAAGTCCCCTATGTGTCAGTCTCACACTTGTCAAAAACAAGTTTTTGTTTTATAGCTTGATTTCCGAACGCAACCGCGTTTTGGCTGCCATTTGCTGTATTCTGTCATTCTTTTTGATGTTATTGAATAAAAGTGTTTTGTTTCAATTATTTCAGCCTAAATATTATACAAAAATAGGCGACTAGTGTACTAATTTAATTTCTGTTAAGTTGTTGTTGATTCCTGAGCAAAATGTACCGGGAATCATCAAAAGTGAAGTGTGGGTTTTTTTCTTCTTATTTTGTGTTTTTTAGCTACATAATGCCTAAATTTGTTAAATAAATTATATCTAAACATATCAACTAATTATACGTCATTACATTAGCGCAATAGAGTCTACAGTCTTATAGGAAAATTATGGATAATTACTACTTTGACAGATGTCATTGTTTGTCAATTATATCCAGGAAATGTTTTACAAAAAAGCAAAATATTTGTGTTTTTGCTCTTTTATTGTGTTGTAGTTATTTACTACAGTAAAGAGTTGTATAAAATCTAATTATCTTTTTTTTATTTCAGTATGATGCAGAGGGACCAATTTATTTTTTTCTACATCTCTTCTTAGCAGAATTATTTTTATCAACAAGTTGTAAAATGACCTCACTATGTCGTATTTGAGTGCTTCAGAAAATGTGGGGTAAGTATTATTGGTGCTTAAAGAATTATGACACATAACCTATTAACAATGGGTATTTTCTACTCCGATTACACATTGGCTGGACCTAGCCTTGTTTAGGTTTATTTTAATAGAAAGTCATATATTCTTATTCTTATTTGTAATAAAACGGTCACAATAACGCTAAGGATGTGTTGTATACTTTTAGATGTCAAGGTATTATGAAAGAAAATTATTCACTTAGATAGTATTAAGTTTTTACTGTTCCCCACAGGACAGGCTTGCCTAGTGACCAGCAAAATTTTATATGTATGTGCAATTTTTGGTTAGTAAATACTTACTTACTTTTTCTCCATCTGAACCAGACAATCTGATTAACTGTTAAACTAACTACAAATTAAGTTGATTTTTTGGTTTAGGGGCCCAATTACATAATATTTGATAGCACATGTCTTCTAGTAATTGATAAAAAAGCAGCAGTTGAAAACCTAGTGGAACAAACAACGAGTAGCTAGTAATGATTTTTTTTTTATTTCACAGCTTCAGTGGTATTCCACAAAACATATCGGAGGCCAGCTGCGCAACGCAGTATAAGATGGCAGTTGAGGGTGTGGCGGGGCCGTGCGGCAATGAAGTCAATATGTACATTCAGGATAGTTCGGGAGATGAGCAACCATACATAACACATCTCAATGATAATTTCTTCCATACCAAATTTAAAATAGATCCCAACGATTTATATACATTTCATGACTCCGATGTCATAGCTAGCGAGATAACAGTGAGTCACACAGAAGATGCTTTTATTTTTCCTGATAACATTGAAGTTAAGAATAAATTGTTAGACAGTCCCTGTAAAGAAAAAGATCTCATAGAAACGTTAACAAACGGAGACATTAAAGAAGAAGTGAAATCTGAGGTGCCTAATGGGCATTATCCACCATTGTTAAAAACACCAACACCCAATGCTAAAGATACCAAAGGTCTAAAGGGTAAAGGTCAAACATCTAAAGAACTGCAAAGGACAAATTCACTCAATGAAGCTCGGAGACCAAGTGTTCATAGTCCTAAAGGGCAAGTTGCCTCTACGTCGGCCTCTGGAAGCAAAGTCAGTATTAGTAGTTCTAATGCAAACCAAACAAAGCCAGCATCAGTGATAAGATCAGCGTCGGAAACATTTCTGGATGTTTTCAAAAGAGAACAAGGGGTTGTAGAAGATACACCTGTAGTGTGGGTAAAAACTGAACCGTCAGCTCCCATTCCTCAGAAATCTGTTGCTCCAACACCTAAAAAATCTCAAACAGGTAATTTTATTATTTTCTTCTGTTAAATGTTATTTGTCATGTTTCTTGAAACTGGAATTAATATTCATGAAATTGTTTTAACATACTTTAAGAGATTAGACTTTATTAGGTGGAAATATTTTCTAGTATTATGCTTCTCCAGAGAGAATGTGATTTATTCTTGATTAGTGCTTTTGTTGTAAGATTCCCTAAAATTGTACATAAAATTACAATTCCAGCTATGACTTTTAATGAGATACTCAATTTGCTTAACTTTAAGTCAAATGTAATTGTATGTTTCCCAAACAAATAAACAAATTATATTATAAATATTGCAATTACACTGCAAATTAATTTTTTTATGCATAATCTTTTATGGGTCTGCAGATTTACAAAATGTTTATAGGATCTAAAGTATAATAATTAAAAAGAAATGCTTTCTATATAACAAGGAGAAGTACTAAATTTAATAAACCAAGATAAGTTGTGTTATGTAAACAACATTTTATGTGTTTACCTGTTTATAAATCTCGTGCAGATATCGGCTATAGATAGTGTTCCAGGTCAAAGGTCCCTCTTTGTCTATTATGTGCATTCTGTTTGTCTACTTACTTTAACACAGCCTTATTTCTGCTTTAGGAATGAATGAATGATAACTTTATTTGCCACAATACAAAATAAGTAAACTTAATTAGTAACATACCCTAGATATTTAGGGCGGCGGCAATTGCTTACCACTTGCATCTGCTTTCTGCACCTATCACATAAAAAAAACATAAATATTATACGAAAAAGTACCCCTACATTTGTTTGGTACATACATTATCCCTGTATGTACCAAACAGGCCGCGGCACAGCAATAGTCAGTGCTGATCCAAGAGACCAACCCTGACGCTGGTTTTCAGCGACTACCATAACATTATTATGCATCTGTTCCATATATATGCAACAGTTTAGGTGATCTATGAAACTAACGCAGCCAATTTATACAAATTTTGGTGATCGAGACATTTTTTGAAAAGTACAATGGTGACTCCATAAAGGAAAGTATTAAGAATATTTTGAGACAAAATCATGTAATAATTTCTTCCTACAGAT
Source organism: Marasmia exigua (assembly GCA_019059595.1). Classification (NCBI taxonomy): domain Eukaryota; kingdom Metazoa; phylum Arthropoda; class Insecta; order Lepidoptera; family Crambidae; genus Marasmia; species Marasmia exigua. The sequence continues at coordinate 12,146,479 of CM032477.1, read as the reverse complement.
AACCATAGTTTTTGTAATTGCTAAAAGTGGCTACTTTAAGCAGTAATAAGAATGATGGTTACTTTTACGAAGATAATATTTATTACACAAGTACATCTCAAAAATTTCTTAATACTTTCCTTTATGTATTCACCTTTGTACTTTTTATTACACACACAATTAATAAAAATCTAGCTGCGTTAGTTATGTGGATACCTCGCCTTAACTTTTACATTGCTATATTTGTACTAAAAACATAAGAGCATTATGAATTAGCATGTATTACTCTCATATTTACTGAACTCATCACACAATGAAGATTACAACTGTGACAGCCCATTACCATCTGTAATTGTAGTGTATTGCTTATGCATTATAATATTGCTATATTGTCTTGTAGAAAAGATGCTCCTATTCCATAAAACATTTTGATTCATGGGATAAATTAGTTCTATTATGGTTTTCTTCATCATCACCATCATCATCATTTCAGCCAATATACGTCCACTGCTGGACATAGATCTTCACATGGATCTTCACCAGATCGTCGGTCCACCTTGTGGGGGGCCTGCCACAGCTGTGACTTCCTGTAATTGGCCTCTACTCTGTCTGTTCTCCTCGCTATGTGCCCTGCCCATTGCCACTTGAGGCATGCAATCCTTTGGGCTATGCCTGTGACCTTAGGTTTTCAGCTTCATCATTTCTGATACGATCACGCAGGGAGACTCCGAGCATAGCCCTCTCCATTGCTCTCTGGGTGACTTTGAGCCTCCTTAAACGGCACATTGTAATATCCGGTTTAGCTGCTAACAATTTAAATCAAATGGCGTCGCTAGTATTGTTTAATTAATTTTAAATTAAATTGTAGTTGATTAATTGAGTTTCTTTTCAGTTAGAACACCACCTATAACAAAAATAATATACACATAGACAAGACAATATTAGGAGGAAGATTCGAATCTCGAATTTACTCCTTAGATTAAAATATAAAAGGCTTTATGTTGTAATGTAAGGTGGACTCCCTATTCCACACTTAGACTCTCTTTCGGTCCTTTGTGCGTAATGGATTGGCTGGCTATAGAAGCCAACCCAACTCCGCCCAGTAGCGCAAGGCTTTATGTTATAAAATGATTTGCAGGTAAAGCCACGCCTCAGTCTAAAGCTCGCCGCGGTCGCGGGCCCGCCGTCCACGAGGCGCTGCAGCGGATACCGGCGCAGCGACGCGCGGTCCCGGTGCCCAACGCATCGTGGCACGCCCCGGGCGAGGTCCTGTTCAGCTGCGGACCCTTGGCTGACAGGAAACCTAACTCGTTTAGGCAGCTCGAGAGCAGCAGCAGTGATGATGACAATATGCCGGAGTTTGGTAATTAAGCGCTTATTGAATTTTATAGGGTTGAATTGAAGTCATAGATTTTTTAAAATGTTTATCTCGATAGGCAATTTTGCTGCCATGTTTCTTTCAATACAGCAATATTGATTTATCTCATAGGTTTTCAAAATTTTATGTTTGAATTTCCTCGCATGTTTGAGAAAAAATGGTATCATACCCTAAAATGATGTCAATTACCTATACCCATCTCCTTTGTTCTCTGTAAAGTTTTTGACACTATGTCTTTTGTTTTAAGGTGACGAGTAGGGCACACTAGCGACGCCAATCGATTTTAATTTTTAGCTACTAAACCAATTTTAAACAATTTCGGGGTTACAACCTCTCGGCAAACACTTATAATATTTATTAGATAACCATGCACATTTGTACGCGAAAAATTGATTCACGCTAAAAGTGGCCGCTTTTGTCGGTAATCAATTTTTGGCGTACAAATACGGGCCCAACATTTGTGCATGGTTATTTAATTAATAGTAAAAGTGTTTGCTAAGAGGTTGTAACCCCGAAATGGTTTAAAATAGATCCGGTTTAGTAGCTAACAATTAAAAACGAATGGTGTCGCTAGTTAGGGCTATCCTTCGCCTTAAACAAGTAAAATCTCTGTTATTTTCTTGATATTTTACTATTAAAATACATACATGAATTAATGGTGTAATTACCTCAATTTTATAACAACTGGAATGATATCATTATACATTGCAAATTACTCATTTAAATTATTATGTTCAATAAAGTTAATAATTTATGTCATGAATCACTAACGGCTTATAATTATTATTGTACTTTTGTTGACTTTTTTTACTAGTAGTTATAATTTACGTCTTCGATACTTATTTTTAAATGTAAGTCTTAGGATATTTAAGGACTTTTGGGGTCCACTTTCTGTTATTATGAATAACGGTCGCCGCTGCTACGCTCGCGTGGAATTCGGTTTGTCACATAGTAGCAGCCTATGTCACTTTCTATCCTTTAAGTAACTCCATTTAAAAAAGTGACGTCAAATCGTCACTCCGTTCTGCCGTGAAAGACATATATTTTATGTGATAGGTGGCAGATGAGTAGACGAATGGGCCGGCTCGATCTGAGTAATACCACTTCCTCACAGAAAACTGGCGTGAGGTAGTGCTTGCGCTGCGTAAGTGAGGGTACCGGAGGCCCAATCCAGGGGAAGGGGGGTTAAAAGGTAAGCAGCGCACTTGTGACACCACTAGTGTTGCAGGTGTCCAAGGGCGGCGGTAATCGCTTACCATTAGGTGATCCATCGGCTCGTCTGCTCGGCTATATCATACAAAAAATTACGTCGGCATTGTAACGCGTTCAGTGGTCTAATTGGTAGAATATTCACCTTGGACTGTGGAAGGTTTGGGTTCGAGTCCGGCCTGAACACGAGATGACATTTTTAAGTGTGTTATTTTCTTAAGAATAAATTGCAAAAGATTGCTATAAAAAGTATCAACTATAAATTTGTCAATGTTTCAGAATCTGGGATTCGGGCCAGTATGCGTGGAGGAGAGCGCGGCAGAATCGCGCGGGGCGAGGTTGGCGTTGAGGCGGGCGGCGTTGCGGAGGACACGTGGCGAGAGCGGACGCCGAGTTGCATTTTGCAGGGGGCTATAAGGAACATAAATCGCTTGCCACTTTGGTCTTGGTTGGTACCTTTTCCGATATAATGAATGAATGAATGAAACATTTATTGACACAACAAATACATCACACGAATTAAGATATGGGAAGCAATACATAATTAAAACAATAAGAATAATATAAGATATAAACAAGTGTTGTGCCAAATAGGCGCCGGCTTAGCATAAGTCGTGCCGGGTCATTGTTGACACGTCACGATGCTGGTATTCTAAAATGAGGTTTATTTTAAATTTATAACCACTATATCATAACAAATAACTGAAATGTCTAACATTACCCCTATTATTACAAAAAAACTGCTCTGAAAAATATTTTAGAATTGTTTTTAAGCAATAATAAATTTAAATATTGACCTAAGTAAGCTTTCCAAGCAATATGCATATGGAATTGCTTATATTTTTGGGATTAAATCCAAAAAATAAATTAACTACTTTCTCACAAATAACTTAGGTGTAAAACGTAATGAACTGTCACAGGGATAAGTTGTCATGGTTACGGAATCGATATTTTGAGGTTAATATGTAATGTAAAGTGGACTCCTTTTTCCGCACTTAGACTCTCATTTGGTCCATTGTGCGTGTTGAAGGTTATTATTTTAGTACTCATTTTAAACTAGGGGTCCGGTGGTTTAACGTAGTTGATATACTAAATAACGTTAAACTTAGTTTTGTAATAATGTTTACTCTAGTTATTCAGTTATTCCCAGTGTTAATCCCTCTACCTATTTTAAACCACGTTTTGGAATGAGAGGGTACAGGGTCAGCGTCAGATCAAATCACCCCCCTGCAGTGGAAAAATAGCACTTGTGCCCCAGACATAAGGACGGTCCAAAGGTCAACAAGGGTAACTTGACGTGACGCCGTGTGTACAGATTGGATAAGCATTTTGACTTACTGAAAATAGACTCTATGGTCATATCATAGTGCCCTATTGGATTATTATGGTGAGGGGATAGAGAGCGAATGACTGCGCACACTCTTACTGGTTTGGCGTAGCCGAAATATCGGTTACAAAGGGAATTTTATGAGGGACCTATCATGGCATAGTTGACCTTTAAAACAGATTTTAAGATTAAAAAATATAATTGAAAGGTCATGCTCACCAATGAGCTGTTTTCCAATAGGTAATTATAATTTCCAAGTGAATTGCTAGATGGGGCAATCAGTCTCTGTAAATGTTAGGTATTGTTTTGTTATATATTAGGTAATGTATATATGTTAGGTATTGTATAGGTAATGTTAGGACATGTGGTCCCTAATTTATGGGAAAATTGTTTTAGGTTTATTACATTAAATATCTTAATACTTCGTTGTTAATTTGTATTTTTTTAGTGCTATGTATATTTCAAATTACAGAGAGTGATGCAAAACGAAACATTATACAAATTTTACTTGTTTACGTTTTAGCTCTATTTTCTTATGGGTAAAATTAAATTATATATAGCAGGACTGTAAATATCACGATGATGGTTGGTTTACCAAATATTTCCTATTGTAGACAAAAAAGAACTTTTATTGATAGTGAGAATAGCGTCTTCTGGTGTTGCTTTTAAAAACCACCCGAAAATATCTACTGGAAAACTGCTCATTGGCCTATGAATCCTAACTTAAACACTTCGAAATAAGGTTGGTTTATCTTGCAGAAACAACTCAGCAAAAAGGGCGCCTCGGCCAGTCTGCCCACGAGGACGGTGAACCACATGCTGGCTATGCGAGGGATGCCAGCTCTGCTGACGTCACAGGAACGGAGGCAATTAAGGTGAGGCGATCACTGGCGATGACGATATAACTCATCTGTTAGATTATTGAGTATTGAATACCTAAAACGCAACTATTTTTACTGCTTTCTAAACTATCTTACTGACGAATGACTGGCGAGACGTGGCGCAGGACCGACCTAGATCGAGGGTTGTCAGATTAAATTTTCCTATAGTCGGGAGCAATTATACATTTTTTGGAATTTTAGTACTTTTGTCGGGAGAAATCAGTTCAGCGAAAATCAATTTAACAGTTCAAAGACAAGTTCAAGAGGTCGAGGTGGTTTTCCGAGATTTTTTTCAATTTGTCGGGAGTCGGGAGGACATACAACAAAGCGGGAGAATCCCGCCAAATTCCGACCAACCCTAGATGGTGGCTCTTTTTATCGGAGGCTACTCGTTACTTAGTTAGCTAAACTATTTTTTATAGATTTTTCGTTAAGAATTGCACATTTTGTCCATGTCTGTTCACAACACAAGTTCTCTTGGTATTGTCATGCATAGATTAAGTCGTACTTTGGGATTTAGAGTGGAATACAGATAACATCCATGCGGGAATCCATTGGATGCGGGAGGCACAGGACCGATCTGTGTGGAGAACATTGGGGGAGGCCTATGTCCAGCAGTGGACGTCCATTGGCTGAAATGATGATGATGATGACAGATAACAAAATCGATCGAAGCAACAACTATAAACAGGTTTGTTATTCAGTAATTTCCACCCAGAGTATACTTGAGACTTCACTGTTGTTGAGGGTGTCCATTCGCATAGGCTGATACGTCTACTCGTCTGCCACCTATCACATAAAAAGTGTGTGCTTGAAGAGAAATTAAAATCTGCTGTTTCATACAATATGATGAAACAGCAGATTATAATTTATCTTTTTTTTTATGAGATAGGGGGCAGACGAGCAGACGGAGTACCTGATGGTAAGCGATTGCCGCCGCCCATTGACACCTGCGACATCAGTGGTGTCACAAGTGCGCTGCCAACCTTTAAACCCCCTTTTCCTCCGGATAGGGCCTCCGGTGCCCTCACTCACGCAGCGAAACACAGCACAGTGATGCTTCACGCCGGTTTTCATGTCGAAGCGCGGCTCTCCCATGGTAAAAAAAACAACGGTCTTAATAACACATTGTAACACATTGTATATAATCTTGTACAGGGAAAGCGGTTGGTCAGGCGGTGAAAGTGCATCAATGGAGCACATAACGGGTAGCACATGCGCCGAGGAACGCTGCACGCAGTCGCCTTTGCCTTGCGGGCGATACTGCCTGTCCCACGTGACGCTGGCGCCCGAGCAGCGGCTTTACGCTGCATGCGCTGCCGTGTTTGCTGGGGGGAGCCGTTGCAAGCAGCCGCTGCTTCCGCTGCAGGATCAGACGCCGTTGTGTCCGGAGCACGCGTGGAAGAGGGTGAGTGTTCGCAGTGATTGACGTTGAATGTCCCCTCATGTCATGTTGTGCGTCATGACCCTGGCGCAAGAGCGGCTTTACGGCTTTACGCTGCCTGCGCTGCGCCCTTTTTGAGTTGGTAATTACTTATTAGTATCCATTTGAGAAACCTATTTTAATTGTTACGAAACTATGATAGTAAAGACAGTAACAACTGTTGTCATATATAATTTGTTTCATTTAAAACGGAACATCTTCTCTGCATTAAAGTATAGATCAGATAATTATTTCAGCATATTTGTTGATCTAACTTTCTGAAAAAGGACTTTCAGAAAGTCCATCATCATCACCTTTTCAGCCAATTGACGCCAACTGCTGATCATATATGTATGTTCAGCAGCATAACTAATAAATAACTATTTATTATGCTTATTTTGCCTTTTTTAATTTCATGAATGTTTTATAAATATTAAATTTAAAACGTTTCGTTTAAATAGTAGGTCATTTGAGGAGTGTATGTTCAAAAGGTCTTATTTCAAGATAAACAAAATTTTACAGGAAACATTTTTTATCATTGAAATAAGAACTTTTGATTGAATATGTTTTAAACATAGAAATAAACCCAATTTGATTGGAACGTCAAAGTTTAAGATTTTTTAACATCAGAAATACGCCTTTTTCGATCAGTATTTTTATAAATATGGACGAAATTTAAGTTAGAGTTTTATATAGGGAAATAGGACCTTTTGAACAGATACTCCTCATTTAAGTAAAAATATCTGAACCTTTGAGACCACTGTTCCCACTCCCTCTCACCCATCTCTTCCTGTCCTCTGAGAATCATTCGTCTGCTTTGGGATCCATTGTTATTATTTTAGTTGCTATATTTATCTATTTATTAATCATATATATTGTATGTATTAGTATATTCATATTTTATTTATGTATTTGCATTTAAACTTTATGTGTAAGTATATAAATATTTAAGATTGCACCGCCCTACACCTTCATCAAGTGTCTTTTATCCAAAGGTTGCCTGGAAGAGATCGATCATAGTGATAAGGCCGCCTTCGTTGTACACATCCTGTAATATCTAGTTTTAAGTTTTCATACTTTATTTTGAGTGCAATAAAAGTATATTCATTCATTCATTCATTCATTATTTGGATGAAAGTCTGGCTAAACTGGTGACATTCCGTGATATTTTTCATCTGGTTTTCATTAGTTCCTACTTTTGCCGATTGCCAAATTTTCGTGATCGTACTATAAGAAGTTTGAAAAGATCCACATATCACATTGTAATATTCTTCTTAAATACATAACATCTAGATAAAGATAAGATAAAGATAAAACATTCTTTATTCAATTTAGGTCCACACAGAACACTTATGAATGTCAAAATAGTACATAATGCACCCTTAGTAAAATACCGACCTAACTCAAAATTGTTGATATTTTTATAGCAATTCTTTGCAATTTATTCTTGAGTAGTCTTGAGTAAATAACGCACTTCAAATTTCATCTCGTGTTCATATGTGAGTGTACCTATTTACTTAACTCAAAATTGTTGTTAGATGACCTTTCATCCCTGGATTTTAGCCGATACTATTTTCACTTAGCATCTATATTAAAATTTTGAGTTAGGGTCGGTATTTTACTAAGGGTGTTGAACATGGTCTATCAATCCAGGATAACTACGACAAGTTAGCCCGCGACTGTCGTCCGAAGAAGGCGGTCCGCAAGCGCGTGTGGGCGGCGCCGGTGCGCCCCCCGCGCCGCGCCAAGCGCCGCCGCCGCCCCCCCGGCGCGCCCGCGAGCGCCCCCGCCCCCGCCCCCGCGCGCCCACAGCCCCCACGGCGCCGCGCCCCATGCCCCGCACGCGCCTCTCACGCCCACCGCAGACCAATCTCTCTCAGGTGAGTGAACGAGTGTATGTATAGTAATCAAAAATCTAAATCAAAATTGTCTTTATTCAGTGAGGGTTTTCGCGTGTGAAAAATCCGCTAGATGGAGTAGGTCAGTCCGCTCGTGACCACGGCTGCTGTAACGTAGCCGAAACGTCGAGCCAAATATGTGAGTACACAATGTTGTTTCACATAATAAATATCGTGTTAATCCCCGTATTGATACATTATAGATGGAGTAGGTATTGTAAGAGTGAGGTCCATATACAATGTGATTGGTTATTTTTAAACGTGATCTGTCAAAATGTCGACAAACTAAACAACCAATGCGATTGATGTTGGACCTCAGTCCAACAGTACATCCTCATTGAAATCCATACAGAACATTTATGAATGTCAAATATTATGTTATCTACCGCTGATTTGGAATATCAATTTCTACCGAGAAGAATCAGCAAGAATCTCGGTAGTTACCCTTTTCAAATAACATGGTAATTACAATTTTCATACTTATACAAAATTATGATTTTAGTGACAGTATGGCATACCTACAATGCTTATAATCAATATCGTTTAGATAAATCGTCAAAGAAAAATATGAAATGAATACGGTATTTGACTTAGCTCGAGATTTTACCAAGTATAAATATTTTATCAAAATATAGGTAAGTAGCAAAAAATCGCAATTAAAAATATAACGTCTGGCCGGTTTTATGGTCATTTAAAGATTCATGGGCAAGTCCATTTTATAGGTATGAAATTATTAAAAAATAATTACACCATTGAATAACCCATACAATTTGCACCAACTATTATAATAAAACCATTGACATAAACGAAACATTTGATTTAGCTACCATACAAAATTCAAACGAAATGCATACAAAATACTCGTTTGTGACGTCACATCTCAGTAGCCATTTGTATGGAGCGTATTAGGTTTTCCCAAAATAATGTCATTTTAAAGTTGTGATATCTCAGGTAGTTTAAATGAGAATCATGTAATTCTTTCAACAATGTTTCTATCATTGACAGGTCTTTTGATTACAAAAATAATAAAAAAATAGTCGAATACCGTATTATACATTAGAGGACAGGCGAAGAGATCAATATGTCCAGGAATCCTTATCATTTAAATAATCGTCTACTTTATAGTAGCCTTTCTGCATTAGGCAGTTTTTTACATGCAACTTAAACTTATGTACCGGTAAATCAATAATATTTTGAGGTAACTTATTAAACATGGTAATGCTCTATCCTACAAATGAATTTACATTTTTATGAAGTCTAAAATTTGGGACAGAAAGCTTATCTTTATTTCGCGTGTTAACGCTATGAAAATCTGATATTTGCGAGTAAAGGTGCAAGCTCTTGCGTACAAACATAATACATAGTACATAATACATAGCACATAATACATAGTAGATATGTTTATCTACGCTCATGTTATTATCTTCAAATTAAGAAATCACTCAGGCTGAGAAGGCTCTGTTAATCAGCCAGGGGTGCAGATCAGACGAAGGATCGCGCATTCTGACATTCCACGAAGCCTAGGGTCAGACGTTCGAGAACGTTGCGATAGTCAGAACAACTCACAAACAGTCCCATCTCTTGCAAAGCGTCCCACACGCGGTGGTAGCCATCTCCAGACACACAAATACTTTTGTATACTATACAGATAACGGCGCTAACGATGCCACAGCGCGCCTAATATTCATGGCATCGAAGGCTACCATCGAAAAAATCACTAAGTATAATCTCAAAATGGCGATCCGCCGGGGTGATGACGCCGTTAGGGACAAGCTTGCTAACAAAACATAAAATATAAACATATCTCAAAACCCCCACCACTCAGGCCCATAAACTAAATAAAAAACACCCCCCTACCCAAACTAACTAACAATAACCATGATTGCATAACTGCCTGAACTTAGGCTATTGTAATTTTATTTTATTTAAATATTATCACACAGATTTTTTTTAAATTTAGTAACCCTTTAAAAATACAAAAAGGGCACGGAACCAGTGTCAGTGGAATTTGAGTATATTAAAAATAATAATTAAGAAATCAAAATTAAACATTTTTGGCAGGCTTTGTAATATATATCTATTTTAGCTTTAAAGAAAATTAAAAAGTTAGGGTGTTGCATAATGACACTCTATGCAAGCACATTATGCAACAGCCAATCTTCTTTAAATGACAATACCTGCGACACCACAGAGCACCTTACAATGCGCACGCAATGTTCGTCGCACACATAATTAAAATCCTTACCTTTCGCATGAATTGAATATGGATGACCTTTAATTTTTTAGTAAATAATTTTTGTTTGTCCAAAATGCCTGAATGTGATAGCGATTTTTTGGGATTTGGCTGCACTGAATCATTAGTTACAGTTTGTGACAATCAGTAATGAGATTAGGACAAATGCTACGCTACGCGAATTACGTTATTCAGATATGCTTTTCAAAAGTGTGTTCCTATTATTTCTTACTTTGAAGATTATTAACATGAGTGTAGAGTGACAGTCACATAAACTACTATTCTGCAACGTTATGTTTGTATGTGCGACGGATTGTATATTATTTTTAGATTCTAGCTTTACTGCTACAAATTCGACCTTATGGTCCCCGGGATTTTTTGATTGGTCAAGTACAGTCCGCCCCTCGCTAATCGACCCAAAGATAAAATAAACTTTTTCCATTAGTCAAGCGCACGCGCGGATCATGGGAAGATCGACTTAAAGCTATAGGTACTTGAAGCGAGGAAGCAATTTTTTGTATTACCTCATAGACAATTTCCCTATCTATCTACTAAAATGAACATTTCTGTCCGTCTATTAGACGTTAATTCGGTTTAGCAAACACCGAATTAGCAAACTGAAGTGGCAGTGGGCTGGTCATATTAGCCGCAGAACTGACAGCCGTTGGAGCCGTAAAGTTCTTGAGTGGAGACCGCGACTCGGTAAGAGTAGTGTAGGACGCCCTGCGACAAGATGGGATTGATGATATTCGAAGGCTCGCTGGTGTGGGCTGGATGAGAGTGGCCGAAAATCGGGAGCAGTGGCGTGCATTAGGGGAGACCTATGTCCAGCAGTGGACGAGTGTGGGTTGCTGATGATGATTAGACGTTTCTGTCCATCTGGATGTCTTACAAACAGGACAAGTGTTTTCAGCCCAATTAGGGACTATGGTATCGGGTTGATACTTTTGCCTATTGGCCAAAGGTCAACATCTTCAAATAACTTCTTTCGCATCTTCCTTTTGATAAAATAACATTATTTTGTATTTGGTTTCAGAAATCAACGTGTGCTCAAATTCTTCCACTTATGATAGTTCAGAGGACACAGCGATGGGAGCGCTCAGCGAAAACGAGTACATGGTTGTGGCGAGTAACTCGCATGAATTGGGTAAGTACTTCTTTATTTAACTAGTCAAAATCAAAAATCTAAACCTTTTTTTTTTTTAATTGTGGCTGCTACTGGTGTTGCCCGTGGCGAACACATAATAACTGTCAGTGTCGAGTGATTAGAGAGACACGTTATTTTTATGGTTATTGACCGGTGTGGCGAGTTATTATGATTACAGTGACAGTATAATATACAATGCTTATAATCAATATCGTTTAGATAAATCGTCAAGGAAAAAGTATGAAATGAATTATACATTAGAGGACAGGCGAAGAGATCAACATGTCCAAGAATCCTTATCATTCAAATAATCATCTACTTTGGTGGTCGTGCAAACTAAGTTTAGCCCTAATTTGTTTTCTCCAACATTTTTCTAAACACGTTTTCTACCCGTCTGATTGAACGTAACGTGTAGTGTAAAATTCTATTGTATATTTTTGTTTCCAGAAGTGGTAGTGGAACAAGTGCCGCATGACGACATACTCGATCCATCTGTCCTCAGTCAGATACCGGATGAGGCGTTTACGGAGTTTTTTAATCAAGGTAATCAGTGTGTAGTCTATAGTATAAAATGCATCAAGATTTGACTACGAATCTTTGAGGAACCAACGGGGTATCATACCACTATGACGTAAGCGAAAAATGGCTCCGTCTTTTATTTTCAAGACTTTATTGACCCTCGCTACTGTATGTTATAATAGAGTAGCAAGAGGTTGGAATTGTACAAAACTTTTTGACCGGTTTTTAGATATGTTTAAATGAAATTGGTATTACATAATTTCTTCTTCCATTGTCAGCGGAAGGTATAGTCCGCCGTGTCAAATAAACTTACACAAAAGGTCATTCTATCACACCCTCTTTTTTTAAAAATAATTATTTCACAACATCACATACATTGATCTGACTCCGAGATAGGTAGCTCAAGCACCTGTGTTACGAATATCAGAATCAGCAGTGGGATTACAAATATATACATATAATACTTTTGTTTTGTAAATACATACTTATAATAAATAGAAAACACCCAGCCCAAACAGACATTGTTCTGTTCATGCACACAAATGTTTGTACTGAGCGGGGATCGAACCATTAACCCTTGGACCAAAGGCAGCGTTCAATACCACTGATCCAAACGGATCGTCTCCAATGCACTCCAAAAATACATAATGATAACTGATACGAATAAAACGTAGCTAGCAGTACCGCTTAATGGGACTAAGCGGGCATCTTGTGGTAAGAGGCCTCGACAAGTATTCACAATTTTTAAGCCTAATATTTTCTTTCATTTGGTTATCTAGATGTATGAAACTTTATTTACGTTATTTTAGCGTTTTGTTTTAGAAGCTAAGTCGAAAGTAGAGGTGATTGACCTTTTGACACGTTCAAATTGCACGGACTACACATGAATAGATTGATTATTGCATAGGAACAAAATACAAGTATGATACAAGAACAACGGAATTGTTATTCATTTGTCTTTTCATTGTCAGCGGAAGGTGGCACCACTTTCGCTGAAAGTTCAGAATTGGCGGCGGCCTTGGAAGCGGTGCTCGACGAGCGGGTACTCGACGAACGAGTGCTGGACGAGCGCCCGCTGGAGAACATCGCAGACTCTGTGTTCATACACTCGCCCCACGCGCAGGTTACTAAGAACAAGGTGACAAGTTTTGCCTAACTTTGTTTTAGCTTTCGCAGGAGAAATGTCGCCTACCTACCTAACCGAGGGAGAGCCACGCTCTACCGGAGTGATACCAAGGCCTCACAGTAAACCGGCGTGAAACAGCACTGTGCTGTGTTTCCGCCGCGTGAGTTAGGGTACTCGAGTCCCAATTCGGGGAAAGGGGGTTTAAAGGTTGGCAGCGCACTTGTGACTCCACTGGTGTCGCGGGCGGCGGCAATCGCTTACCATCAGGTAACCCGTCTGCTAGTCTGCCACCTATCACATTAAAAAAAAATTGGGGTGCAATGCACTGATGGATAAGATTATCCATATCCAGTCAGATTGGTTGGGTTATAAGTGAAGCTCTCCATCTGATATGCTTCCCAGCTACCCAGAGGCATGCCTATGAAACTCCCCGAGACTCTCGTCGCGAGGAGTAATGAAGATTAGCTCGGAATGTGATTAACGACTCTATGACAAATCCAAACATAATCCTTTCTATTTTATGATATAAGTCGAGGCTGCTCAACCTTTTTAATAGTCTAGCAAAATTGTCGATAACAAATCATAACATTAACAAGCCAGTGATGGTAATGAGGATGGGAACAAATTTTTAAGTATGGTTTTAATATTTCTTCCAATACCTTTTACTATTTTAAGTAACTAATATGAATATTTTTTTAAAAATAGCAGGTACGTAGGTTTTTAGTTAATTTTTAAACATTTTGAATTCAAAGTGTATTTATGACGTCATATATACGTATTCTCATATGTCATTTTCAGAAATATATCGTAAGAAAGAATAACATACTTCTAAAAATGCCTTTTGATCGGGGAAATTTTAAATCACTATCTGGTAACAATACTGTCTTAGTTTTTGTGTCACCCTGCATATAAACGTCAAACTAGCACCATCTGTTACTTGGTCCGGGTGAATACCTAAGTCACCGAGACATTGTTGTCACCTAAATGTAATCTTCTGGATACAACACAACTAGCGCTATAATTATGTTACTTGGTCCGGGTGAATACCTAAGTCACTGAGACATTGTTGTCACCTAAATGTAATCTTCTGAATACAACACAACTAGCGCTATCTGTTACTTGGTCCGGGTGAATACCTAAGTCACTGAGACATTGTTGTCACCTAAATGTAATCTTCTGAATACAACACAACTAGCGCTATCTGTTACTTGTTCCGGGTGAATACCTAAGTCACTGAGACATTGTTGTCACCTAAATGTAATCTTCTGAATACAACACAACTAGCGCTATCTGTTACTTGGTCCGGGTGAATACCTAAGTCACTGAGACATTGTTGTCACCTAAATGTAATCTTCTGAATACAACACAACTAGCGCTATCTGTTACTTGGTCCGGGTGAATACCTAAGTCACTGAGACATTGTTGTCACCTAAATGTAATCTTCTGAATACAACACAACTAGCGCTATCTGTTACTTGGTCCGGGTGAATACCTAAGTCACTGAGACATTGTTGTCACCTAAATGTAATCTTCTGTATACAACACAACTATCGCTATCTGTTACTTGGTCCGGGTGAATACCTAAGTCACTGAGACATTGTTGTCACCTAAATGTAATCTTCTGAATACAACACAACTAGCGCTATCTGTTACAAGTAACAGATAGCGCTAAGTCACTGAGACCTAAGTCACTGAGACATTGTTGTCACTTAAATGTAATCTTCTGAATACAACCTGTCTGAATAGCTAGTGTATCTAAGGTTAAATAAAGGTCAAAGGTCAAAATTTTAAAAATATTAAAATATGTTATGAAATACAAATGCCTCGAAACGGTTTTCGGATTAGAACCTGTTTAAATTTTTTTTCCCATACCCCATTCCTAAACGGCTTTCAATAAACTGAACTATAATTAAACCTTATATATATACCTTCCTAAAAGGCCGGCAACGCATCTCCACTCCTTCTGGTGTGGCTGATGTCCTTGGGCGGCGGTAATCACTTACCATCAGGTGCCTCACGTGCTCGTTTGCCTCCCTTTCTCATTAAAAAAAATTACAACCATGAAAATGTATGGTGTCCGGTAATGTAAACTTAAAAACGCGGGGCATTTTTAAATAGTTGGCCGGCCGCACCATAACCCTAAGCCCATGGAACATAATTGTAGAAGATTTTGGACTATAAAATTACCAGTAGGTATATTAACCCCAGTTTCAATTTAGTACAACTTAAAAAGAAGGTAAAGTTAAAAAAGTTTAATAAAAATATTTAATCATCGATTTCAGATCCAAGTCTCCACATCGGTAGCGATGGAGATGTCTACGAGCGCGCCCTCATAACATAGTAATTTTATACGTCTTATGTTAAGCGTAAATAAACTTTGTGTACTATAAAAATTAGGAACAAATTCGATATTCATAGTCTCAAGAGTTGAAAATATTTTTCTTCATGCTTTAAGTTTCGTACGTGTGGTTGTGTAGGCACGAGTATTTTGTTGACGGTTTGACTTTCGAATGGTATGAGAGAATTCGGGAAATGGATGTAGGTCACTTTGAATGGTCTTTGGAGTTGAAGAAAGACCCTACACTAGCGTTCTTTGAGCGGCGGCGTCTTCTGGGCGACATTTCACAGTTTTTGGCTTTGCTATCGGGAGGACGCAAAGCTCAGAAAACAATAATGTGGGGTTTTTCTTACGCTAATCGAAACATTTTATCTAAATAGTGAACAATTATGATTTTCAAAAAAATTATACAGTGCGAAAAATATGGTTTGCAGATGGATGATATCGACAGGAGGCGTTGTATTGCAAAATAAAGCTAAAAAAAAGTAACCGTGCTGTACTGTGCGAGCTCAAAAGAGAACTTATTCGATTAGTTAATCACACTCTGCCCCACGCTGATTGGCTCAAGAGAAAATAAACTTTTTCGACTGGTCAAACGCACACAGCCCCCCCGCGTTCCGCGGACCATGGGAAGGTCGAATTTGTAGCGGTAAGGTTCAAATTTCCGCACTTTGCTAAAACTACTTTGTCGCATAGTATAACATGGCAATAGGTCCATCTGCAATGGGAATCGGGAAGTGATACCGTCGAAATCACTGGAACTTCAAAATATTTAAAAAGAACAATACCGTTGCAATACGACGTGACATCATGTGGCCGATTGTCAACTTTGTTGTTAAATGTTGGACTGTAAAAAATCATCTATTTTAATCTAAAATCACTATTAGATAAATGAATTACTTAGCAAAAAACAACTTAAAGATACAAGTGAATGGTTACACGTCAGAGTTGTATATGTGCAATCATAGTGCTTTTTATACAAAAACCAAAACGTAACGTACAACTCTGGCAATAGGTGTGTGAATGTATGATGTAGTCGCCCACATGCTACAGCACGCGAAATAATGCCAAAATAGTATTAGTGGGTTTTAATTTGTATTTCACAGTCACCTTGGTAATTTTAATGAGGGTTTTCGCGAGTGAAAAATGTGTTCTATCACTGATTTGTTCTAAGAGATAATCTGTTTGGTAATTTCAGTTTTTTTTCTATATCGACATTTTAAAAGCAAGACCTCCTATCTCCAAGCATGGGCGTATCCAGGAGATACGTCACATAGTCGTGGTCAAGTCATAAGCCACCTTTTTAAAATCGCGTTCTAAAATTAATACCGTACTAAAGCTCATGTCATCCCTTTTCAACACGCAATGTTAAAATCCTGGCCTGGCACGAATTTTGTTTAGGGACTCTCCTTAGTTCGCTATTTGTAATAAGGGGGAAAAAAGTTTAATTTTACTACCTACTTAATAAATAAAATCCCCCTGAATGCTGGCGCCCTTGTCTCTAAGTAGGGACAGCTACCAAATAGACCTCTAGACTAGTTACATTGTTAAGTAAATTGCAAACCTCAAAAAGCTGAGATAGAACTTATTGGTTCTTAATAGGAGTTCAATTCGGAACTTGTCTTTTTTTTTGATAAAAGGAGGTATTGGTTTCTAATCGTCGATTTAGCAATTAAATCTAGTAATGCTCCGAGTGCATCGGTAAAGAGCATTTATCGTAAATTGGTAAACAAATTAGGCAATAGCTAAATGGGTATATTATGAGGCACTATTTAAACATTAATTTAGTTTATATTTAACGTGTCTCGATGATTATATTGCAAAACGAGACGTAGTTTAAATGAGAAGTTAATTTATTCGTGAGTTAATTTTCTTGATCTCATAATCTGTTAATATTAAATAGTAATACATAATATTTCTCGAAATATATTTGCTGCCTTCCGGCGAACTTTGTACCGCCTAACTTTCGTTTGCTTTTTAATAGTTTAGTAATTATTCTTCTAATCAATGCGTAGTCGAATTCAACGACAAAGGTTTTCATTCATCATCGTGATATTTCGAGCGGCAAGCGGGATGCAGATGGGCGCTCGAGACACTTTAAGGCTATATCGCGCGACACTAGCGCTGCCTAGTGATTTATATTGGTTGTGGCAAATAGGAGACATTTTTTAAAAAGTGAGCAATAAATACTTAAGGAAAGTATTCTGAGTAGTCTAACAAATAATTGCAACAACATTAATTAATACGCGCGAAATCGCCGTACGCCGTGTGGTCCCTGGCAGAGTAGAATAGGCCACCCTCACTCTTACCGAGGTGTCGTAAAAGGCGACTAAGGTAAAGCTGCTGGCATGATCAACAGCACCCAGAGAAGGAAAACTCTGCATTTATATCAAAACCCTCGCCAACCCGTCTGCCAAGCGTGGTGAGTATGGCAATTACCCCTCATGTGATTGAGGGAGGCCCGTGCCGCAGCAGTGGGGACTTAAATGGGCTGATGATGATGACGCGCGAAATCTACAATGAATCTGACAGCTCGAGTAACAGACGCCACTAGGGATGTGGTATCGACTAGTGATGTCTAGCCATTCGGTTTTCATTCGGCTAACAGTATTTACATTTTTTTCTGCCATACTGCCTACGTAATAATTTTATTTCTTCCTACAAGTAAAAATAATCTCCATAATTGCTAAAAGTGGCCACTTTTACATTGCTAATTGTATCCAAACGATTGTTATTTGTAGTAATTATCACTTAAGTTCATCTCAAAAAATGGTTAATGCTTTCCTTAAGGTATGTTGCTCACTTTTTTAAGTATATGTTTTTACTTATTGTTCACAATCGAAATATATCACTTGGCGACGCTAGTATCGTCCCTGTGTCGCCTTAGTATTCACGAATTTAAATATACCTTACTTCGCAAGACAGTTCCGTAATTTATGAGCGGGTCAGGGTGCTCAGCCGTCTTATGGACAAACTTCTTTGTCCTTGAGTTGTAACTAATAAACTTTCGTTTGAAAGTGTAAGACATTTAACAGTTGAAAATAAAGAATTGGGTTACTTCTAAAGTGTTAAGCTTAATTTGATTAATAGATGACTGTATAGAATAATATGTTTTAAAATGTATTGATGAATGGGCAAAAAAAATAATGTATTCGGGCTGCTCTAGTCTGTGGTCGGCGCGACATCTGGTGGCATTTCGTATGTATTTTGGCCTTCGTCGTCGTTCTAGGATAGTTTAGGGAAGTTGTTATGACGTAGATTGTGTCGTGTCGTGAAACGAGATGTGGCTAAGTGTTGTCGCTGTTAGGCTCTATTTCACTACAGGAATGTTGTAAATGTTAATTAATTTTCCGATGATTGACTGAAAGCTTTGTGCACTGGCAAGAGTCGTAGGTTATTTCGGCGTTGGTTGTAAACCGAAAATTAGACAAAGATGTTTAACTTAGCTAGCATAGTTTTAATTTTTCACATTAAATGTTATGTATGTAGTCAAGATTACGTATCAAAATCAAGCTACCATAATATGTATGGTCTAACCACATTTGTTTTGATAGTCGAATATAACATACTGTACTACGTATCAGTGCTAAATAGAGAGCTTGATCTACTAAAAGAATGCTCCCTACTTTTACCTCATATACTGTTTTATACTACTCTATAGGCTACTCTCCAGAGACTTTTAGTTGCCCGAAGGGCAATAGAAGGGAGACTGGTGGGCGTAACTCTTAGAGACAGAAAACTAACAAGTGGCTTAGAAGACACAGTAAGGTGGCAGACGTAGTCGAAAGGGTGGCTCAATTTAAGTGGCAATGTGCGGGACACATAGCCTGAAAGACAGAGTCGTGGTGTAGGAAATGCTCCAGTGAAGGCCTATGGGATCAGAAAAGACCTATCGGAAGGCCACAAATGAGATGGAGAGACGATATAGCAAAAATTGGCGGGCACAACTGGACTTCAACTGCCCAAAATAGAATAGAATGGAGAAGATTGAAGGAGGCCTACATCAAATTGGTTGAAAACGGCTTCAGATGACGAGATGATGATGACTGTTTTATAAATTTTACTCGATAATAATGAAACCAAAAAATTCAATAAACCATGCAGCGGAATTTTCTTATTTGGACGCGACGATTTTCCCTATTGTGTTATACAGCTTGTTTATACTAACATAGTATTCCTAAATATAAACCACCTGTCTTCGTAATTAGAAAGAATTATGATGTAGAAACATGAACCCTTTTTTGTAGCTTTATTTTAAAACACGTGCACAAACATAACCATAACCTCGATCTCTTTTATCTATACTCATCATAACATTAGTTTTTAAATTAGAACAAAAATATATTTTTATCCTTCTTTTCTTGATATTAAGTCACAAAATTGATTGCTTTCATAATATTATAAAATATCATTAGATCATCGCAAAATAAGGTTGTCGAAATAAATTTCTGTCAATCAATTATTATCAGTGTTGATAGCCACTATCTCGACGTAATAATTTTAAGGGGCCATATATTTAATGTATCACATTATTTAAAAGAGAGGGGTCCACCAAGTCTTATTTATTCTTAAAAGTGGGTCGGGCTCATTTAAATAATCGTGTTTCGTAATAAATAATTGTTGTCGTAGGGCCGTGTTCACTTGTAATTTTTCACAATCTAAATGTTCGACACTCTGTTTTAGGCAAACTTAACTTTCCGCGTACAGCTCAACTCGATAAAACGTCGTATGTCTTGATATTTGGCTATCTCGATGCCGTGATGTTTCTAAAATATAAATTATGAAATTTAGAAGACCATTCCTGTAGTGAAGAGATGTATAGTTAGTGGAAAGTTTCATGCATTTTTTTCTCGATTATTTTAGTAACTTGACATTTTGAGTGTAAAAAAATATTAAAATATCTTTACTTATTTCTTCGGGCAACATCAGTTTTTGCATTTGAAAATGTGACCGATTTGAAAATGTGTGATTAAACGTTTAGGATGCCTTTAAATAGGATGTTGGTAAATACTGAGCTACAAGGCTTAGATCACTCAAATAGTATGTGTTGCTATCGCATGTTTTATATTATATCCTTTGTATTTATATACTTACTTGGTATCTGAGAAATAAGCAACCTATTTGAAGGTGCTCTTATAAAGTTTCAAACTGAAAATTACGATGGATTATGCCTCTTAATAATTACTGTTACGAAGTTGAACAAAATTGGTAGGGGTGTGATGGATTGTTGAACTTAAAACATGAGAAATGAAAATGCATTTTTGAAATGTTCTATAGAAATATCCGATCTCCAGGGCATTCGAGTTTTGTAACGATTGGTTCCGAATGTGTTGGTGTATTGAAATGTAGTTGGTTCATAAGCAATAACTAGTTATTATGTATGTTTTACTGTATATTGAAAAAAAAAATGTGTGACTACCGATAGCACGACGAAAGCTGATATGAGGGATTCGTGTAATTTGTCTCGTTATTTAAACCTTACGATTGAAAAATTATTACAAGGAAGAGTAAAACAATACATCGGACGAACCGGCGCCCCGGTGTAGACGTGTGTAACTCTTTACTAAAACGACTCAGTGATCCGACTCAGCCAAATGATACACTGTTCTCTCTAATGTTCGCTCCGAATGTATCATTCGACTCAAATGGATCTCGAGTCCGAGAGAACCGAATCATCCGAGTGAGCCGAATGAAATCCGGATGCAAGTGTTCCAATATTTTGAAAGATACGTTTTTGCCAGGTCTACCCCGGTGCACCGCACCCCCTGCACTAACGGTAAAGACGTCCCTGCCTACATCCCCGCTGCGTCCCGGCATAGTGTGCATGTGGACTTTTTCACGCAATTTCTGATAGTACGCTGTATTAAAAATCCATCCGTGAGCATTTTGCAATGCGATGCGCTCCGCTCCGGCGGCCCGGCCTATTGTGCGCGTTCGCGTACCTAATGGGTACGCATGAGGGCTGTACCGCGACTTCGGTTGCGCGTATTCAACTATGTCTATGCTGCTCGGTAATAGTGACATTGTCTCTACAATATAAGATACACGTAGTTACAAAAACAAGAAAAATCCATACGGTATGTTGTCATCAAGTGACATTTCTAAGTGCCTAAATCGGGAACGTAAATGTATCATAACTAAATAATGCACTTAAAAATTTATCGACAGTCTTCGGGTGGGACTCGGACCCACGATCTTTTGCTAACCGGGCATCTGCTTTACATTAAGAATAAATAGCAAAAAAATCATATGTAAATGTATCTTATTTCAAAATCATAATAAAATCTTTTTTGGATTCAATTGAATAATTTCAAGCTGTCTGATAAAGCTAAAAAATCCAAAAAAAATCTCATATCAGCTTTAGTCGAGAGTATTCTATTCGATCACCGAAAGGTGACGTGCTGCTGATGCTGATGTGTTACACAGAACAAACCATAACTTTATTAATATTAATAAAACATTGCTTTAAACTTTTTTGTATGGATCTGTTTGCTCTGCGAATGGGGCTTAGAAAACAGAAATGATGGTTTATGCCTTATGCCAGTCTGAGGCATCTCGGTAATAATACGTAAAAATATTTAACCCGGTAATTACACTTATAATTGGAAAACTTGTTTACAGGCAATTTGTAAGTAACGTTCCACTCTTAAGAAATAGTTTTAAACAACTGCTTCGGATTCCTATAGCAAAACATTTTGAGTAGTAAGTCCAGAACAGTAGGTATCCGTGATACATACAGAAGACTTGTGCCTTTTTTGATTAGACGTTATAGTATATTCAGTGACACCAAATGAATAAGAAAGACGCTAATCACAAAATAATTCCAAAATGGCGTTCCTCTATACATAGTTTATATTTATTTGATCGCGCTTTAATATCACCACAATCAAGTTATCATTCATTCATTCATTCACCAATAGAATGGATTTATTTATTTTTAATTACAAAAGCTCATAGAATCCATGAATATTCTTTTTATATCTGTATACATCGGAATTTGTGCGAGACCGACGCCTATGAAAGGTATACAATCACACCTTGTGATATAATTATGATCGTTAGACCTAGCCGTATATTATACAATTTTGCCGTATTCTCATACTGATACAACGTGATATTTAGTTCATGTTCTTATGAAAACGTAAAATAGTAACAGGTTTGCAAACGATTAATGTGCCTAGTACCCATAAATGTGAATATTTGTATTTATATGTAAATATAATTAGTAGTACTGTGTTTACCGTAGTAATTTCTCGTCATATTATACACATTGTATCGCCAAGTGTAAAGCGTATAGGCGTTTTGTATTTATGTAAAGTGGTAGACGTGGGAGTTGCCGAGATGCTGACGGACTGGTCACCCAGACAGCAATAGTAATTATAGTTCATCGATTTTTAAGATATTATGTATCTAACATTAATGTATCGAAACCGCGGTAGATGTAGATCCAAATAAAAATATTTTTGTAAAATGTTTATGTTCCTAAAACAAATCTTATGTGATTATTTATGGCTGAATGTGTTAAAATATTTTTGCTAGTATTGAAATGATTGGTATTTTTAGAATTGAGTTATTTATTTGGCGTCTTTTTGCTTCGGAAAGTACATGAAATTTGTGGAACGCATTTTCTTTTTAACTCTGCATTGTCTAAACTTAGTTTACCCTTCACCAAAACTGTGAAAATTAATTTTAGTTTATTAAATTATTAAGCTTCGATGTATATGTTTGTGTAATATTAACATTTAGCAGAAAGATATCCATATTCTAAATCCCATGTGTTATAATAATAGTGTAATATCTGAAATATTTACATATTTTTAAGTGTTGTCCTTCGGTTATACATTCGCTAGTTGTAGAATTCCATTGTGATCATGAATGTCGCCCATGGGGCGCTGCCGCTGGCCTCCCCACAGAGGCTGTAACTAAGAAATACTAATTTTTTAATGAATTACAGCATGTGAGTTTTCTTTTAAATATAAAATATATGAAAAAGTATTCAAAATACTTTAAAAAAAGGCACAGAAGAGCTTTATTAAAATATTTATGTTTTTGCAATATATCGGTATAAACCTTGATATTTATAAGAAAGGTTTAAACTGAAAACGCACAACTGATTCTCCTGTGTACGCCAGATTCAAATTGGAACGGTTTAGAGTAGAATCGAGGCGTATTGTGGGCGATGATGTAAACTTTTAACCTGGCTATCGAAAGTAGTTTATATTTTAAACCTTATTTATAGTCCAATAACTATTTGTGGCTAGAACCAAAGTAGTAATTGAATCTACTAACAAGAGTAATATCGCGGTGTTTTAAGTTGAAATCTCTGATCATAGATGGCGTTACTTGTATCATGCATCGCAGTATGAACATAAATTAATATTTCATTTCATTTATACAACAATGAACAGACGGCATCAGGTCGAGTTAGTGCAAAAATAACACTTGTGTCTCAGACATAAGGTTGGTCCAAAGTCTATCAAGGTTAACTCCACGTGACGCCGTGTGTACGTACTCGTCAGAGAATTACAGGAAAAATGCTTACATATAGATTCTTTAATATTAAATTACTGTTAGCGACTTCTGTGATAACCAGTATCTACTTTCCATAGCCTGAGTTCAGGCTTAAATTTTTATAGTTACAAGGCAGCGTCCCAGGCCCGGAATCACTCTTAGTGTTGTAGGTATAAAATATCGGATACGCTTAATTCTCCATATGCGGTACCTGCACTTTCGTTTTATAACAATATACAAAATACAATAATGATAGGAACTTGTAATAAATGTATGTATGTATTTTTATGTGCTAGTTATTTATTGTTTGTACTTTTGTAGATCAATTCGAATTGACTGCGTCTAGGAGATTAACATATTGTAAGTGATCGCACTATAGTGTAAGGTTTTATTGTAGGTATGTTTGGACTCTGCGAGTGAGTGAACATCGTCGACGCCATTGGTCTTTGCGTATTGGCTACTTATGATATATTAAATTTTGGACTAAGGAACAAGGGAGATGGACTCTATTAATTAATATCAAGACAATATTATGGTTTCACTGATTTGCCAGGCTAAATTATCGACGGTGAATTATGAAATGAAAGGCAAAACTGAACCTTAAATGGGTCATTCTACGGTTAGTTGATTACTTCGACCTGTTGTATTTTGAGTTTGAGTTTATTACAACTGTAGAATAAGGTTGAACTTTAAAAAACAATGACACCTGCGTTCCCTTTTTTTAAGTTTAACCTTATTCTACAGTTAGTTGTAATAAACTCAAACTCAAAATACAACAGGTCGGAGTAATCAATTAACCGTAAAATGACCCAAATAAGACCTGTTCGTACCATGATACTTCTTCCTAAATCATACCACTCGAGAAATATGGTTAAAAAATTCTTAAACATTTTCGGTAGGTAATGAAAAATAAATCAAACTTTAAACCTAATGGTTAATGTTTACACGTAATTTAAAATAGGATGTTGCTGAAACGTGTAACATTTAAATTATTTCCCCAGAAATACTTAAAGCGTGTGTAAGTAGCCTTAATGGGATTTGAGTTTGACGGTCCGAGGCGCGCGTGGAATTTGCGCTATGTAACATAGTTGCATAAGATATCATTGTTGAAACATGATTTCTTTTTTACTTTACTGCATATAAGTAGCGGAAATCGGCTTTTTGTGCGAAAAATATTGTACAGTCATGCGCGAAAAGACGAGATATAATACCTACTTGCAAATACTTTTTTTACAATTTTAGAATATAGAGTACGTCTCCCTTGTTTTGATGTCTGATTAAAATACCTAAAAAGAAGTGTTCGTTCAACGAGTTTTTTTAACTTAAAATGGCATTTGTAAAACAATAGCGCTAACTTAGTCCTCGTCTATGAGTTACCATTGATACATTATTATATCAATGGGTTACAGAGATAATACATTACAGTTATTTCCTATCACGTGTAACTTGCTAGGGCCAAGTTGCCAATCGTACTATAGACAGCAATCTTATTTTTATAATCAATAATCAAGATGGGCGTTTTGTAAAACGTCAGACCCACTAAAGTTAGTTCAAATATGATACAACACAGAAGACCGGCGTGTGCGCTGTGTTTCGCCGTGTGAGTGAGGTTACCGGAGGCCCAATGGGGGGGAAGGGGAAAAGGTTGGCAGCGCACTTGTGACCCCACTGGTGTTGCGGCTGTTCATGGGCGGCGGAATTGCTTACCATCAGGTGATCCGTCTGCTCGTCTGCCACCTCTCATATAAAGAAAAAAACAATCAGTTTTATTCGGATGACAGACAGGACAACGAATGACAGTACCCTCTATATAATGTTACATGTTTGAACAAACTTTAACTACCTTATTCTAAATGGCGAACTTTAGATCGCACGCAATATTAAAAGGGGCTGGCTCGAATTATGTTCCAGGACTATCTTTAGTTCGCGATTTGTAATAAGGGGGTAAGGGCTTTATTTATAAACGTTCTTTAAATTTTCTTAACTATAACTAAAATAAAGTTCTGACGTTTGAAACAAAAAAAAGCCGGGTACAAAATTCTCGAAAAAGAATGAAAACTGCTTTATAACACCATTTTAGTTCACAAAGGTTTAAAGAACGTTTATGAATATAATACCCAAGTGCATGTCGCTTTAAATTTATAAATAGCCCCCAAATAACATGTGCTGTGTCTCACGATCATCAGTTTCTACCTTCGTTATCCAATATTATATAGAAAAGGTTTGGAATGTGTAAAAAGTAGACGAGTAAAGTAAGGGTTGTAAATTAGAATTGGTGTATTAGCAGTTCGCGAGATGTGGTAATTGTAACCAAGTGTTGGTTGCTGGCAAGGGCTCAGTTGGTCCATTCCGCGGAACACCCGATACCCACTGTACAGAATAATTATAGTTTTCCGCCAAATCGATAATCTCCACGTTTCGCGCAATGAACTAACACGTCGTTTACGGTAACTTGTCAAATAATTTAGAAAACTGCTACCTCTTTGAATGCCTGAAATTGTTCACAGTTTATTGTCCAATGCGTGTAACATGATGATGTTAAAAGTGAAATAAACATGAAGAAATTTTGACTCTTATATTTTGTTTATCAACTGTTTTGTCAGGCGTGATGACGCGTTTTGCTCGCGTGTTTTGCACACGACTTGCTGTTCATTGCTGGAAACGTTCTGCTTGCTTACTAAAGAGCAAATCGCGTGTAAAACGCACGAATAACGCGCGGACAGTAAGTACATTGCTCTTTGGTAAGAAGATCTGTAAATAAATGCAGAACGTTTCCAGCAATGAACTACAAATCGCGTGTATGACGCGCGAGTAAAACGCATCATCCGGACCAGGTGGCTTAATTTAATGCCATCCCGTAACGAACGAGAATATACCTGTCGCATCCAATCATTCCCTCTCTTTCACACGCTCTGTGTGTCATCACACAGAGCGTGTGAAAGAGAGGGAAACTCCGATTCGATCGTAAAGTCTGCTTTAAATTAGCCTTCCAGCTTTTATAGTCTGTAAAATGAAACGTAACATGTAGCTTGATTAGAATGACAACCATTTGGTGTCACAAAAAAATTATCTTTGGGTTTATACTTAAAAAACATCTTTAGAATGATAATTGGTTAAATAATAAACCTTATGTTTATTGAAAACAGAATTAAAATGGCGGCATCCTAAGACTATGATTGAAATAAAGGTCCTGGCATTCTAATCAAGCTGTATTTTACTATAATCTCCAACTCTTGTCTTCTGTCGAACCAGACCGAGATCACTGTACGGTGTACGTAGTGGCAATGCTACGACAGGTAAGACGCAGGACGGGGCTGACGCTCTGGCGCCGTAGATTGTGGCACCGTCCTTATAAGAAACGTCCCTATGTAGTACGGTACAGAAAATGAAACCGTTCGTCACCTTAAGGTAAATTTTTGCTTGCACGGCAAGAATCAGTTAAACCAACATACCGTTTTAAAAATATCTGCCAATCTTTCAATTTTCTTTGCATCAAAAGGAATCAATGTTGCTACAAGCAAATCTGAACTTTCGGATCAAACAGTTAAGCATAATTTTCTGTGCAACAGGTGAAAGGTAATAAGTGCTCATAGCATATCTAATGAATCAATTTGAAAACTGATATTTTACTGTACTTCGAAACGAAAAGGGTACCTATGGCGCAGGAGCTGTCTCGTGGTGGCAGTAGAGTTTCGCCAGTTGTAGGTGGCGGGCGAAGCTAGCGCTGTGGCGCCGTTGAAAAATAAAAAGGAGCTTAAGTACGCGATGTAGGCAGCCGGACGCCGGCTGCCTACATCACGAAATTTTGTGACCTAGACAGCACGTATTGATTGCGTCACAAAGTAGATACAGATGAGATATTACCGGGGGAGAGCCACGTTTCGGCATGAGTGGGCTCGACCGGAGTGATACGGCCTCACAGAAAACCGGCGTGAAACAGCACTGCTGTGTTTCGCTGCGTGAGTGAGGGTACCGGAGGCCTAATCCGGGGGAAAGGGGGTTTTAAAGGTTGACAGCGCACTTGTGACTCCACTAGAGTCGCAGGTGTTCATGAGCGGCGGCAATCGCTTACCATCAGGTGATCCGTCTGCTCGTCTGCCACCTATCTCATAAAAAAAAACTATACAACAACTATACAACTATACGCCAACAACAAATGTGTAACTTACATTTGTTGTTGGACCACCGGAGGCGCCACTAGTCATGATCATCATCATCATCATTTTAGCCAATAAACGTCCCCTGCTGGACATAGGCCTCCCCCAACGATCTCCACACAGATCTGTCCTGTGCCGCCCGCATCCAATATATTCTTGCGACTATCACCAGATCCTCGGTCCACCTTGTAGGGGGCCTGCCACGGCTTCGACCTCCTATACGCGGCCCCCACTCATGGACCTTTCTGCCACATCGGCCATCTGATACTCTGATCTAATGTGCTCTGCCCATTGCCACTTGAGGCATGTCATTATTTTATGCTTTGTATACTATAGTGCTTTTGTCTAAACGAAGAGGACTCGAAGTATGCAAGTTACCCGTGCTGATTTACCAATTCCTGAGTAACTTACAGAATTTCAATAAGGGCGCCTATCCACCGAATCGGAGCGATACTGCGGAGCGGTGTGCGAGGTTTAGCCTCCACCAAGGAGAGCGGAGTTTTAAGGCGACGGGCCTTTAGCCCTATCGAGCGACACCATTCGATTCAAATTGTTAGCGACTAAACCGGATATATTTTAAACAATTTCGGGGTTACAACCTCTCGGAAACACTTATAATATTTATTAAATTACCATGCACAAATGTCGGGTCCAACGCGTACGCGAAAAATTGTTTACTACATTTTTAGCGTGAATCAATTTTTCGCGTAGAAAAACGAACCCAACATTTGTGCATGGTTATTTAATAAATAGTATAAGTGTTTCCCGAGAGGTTGTAACCCCGAAATTGTTGATAGATCCGTTTTAGTAGCTAACAATGAGGAGTTTTCCAATGACATTAGACAGTCGGTTTTTCTAAAGTGATAACAGGTGGTGCTACCCATATCTGTATAAAAATTAAAGTGATTGGTCGCGTCATTTAAAGTGTTGCCATATTTCATTTTCATTTACCCATGAATGAATGAAAGAGGTTTTTTTTTATTCAAAAAAGAAATGACTTTTAATAATTAACAACGACAGTTAACTCCTTGTAAAAATATAATTCGATAGAAATAATTAATGACATACTGCCCAGTTTCAAACGGCTGCAATAAAAAACTTATTTTAAGGTCGACTTAACTTTGATATAATAAAAAGTGCTATTTTCCATGTAACCGACCATATAGTTACTTTGAAATATTAGAGGTACCTACACGTGAAAAACCTAACACTGGCAAATTTTCCCATAAATTGGGGAGCACAGGATATTATACAACACATGAAATATATTGAAACTGCTTACACCATCTAGCGAGTAACTCATTAAAATCGGTTGGCGTCGCTAGTGTGCCCTACCTTAATGCAATATTTACTATTGGTGGATTTTACCTCGCTCACCGCTCCGTAGCCTCGCTCGGCTAACGGTAACGCCAGCAGTCGCATTGGTATATTTGTATTCATTGTTATTTTAGGAAACAATTTTGTTGCGAAAATTGCTTTGATTTGCGGATCGCCAGATGGTAAGCGATTACTGCCGCCCATAGACACCCGCGACACCAGTGGAGTCACAAGTGCGCTGTCAACCTTTTAATCGCCCTTTCCCCTGGATTGGGCCCCCGGTACCCTCATTCACGCAGCGAAACAGCACAGTGCTGTTTCTCGCCGGTTTCCTGTGAGGTTGTGGTATCACTCCGGTCGAGCCGGCCCATTCATGCTGAAGCATGGCTCTCCCACGGTCCCACGCAATCGTGGTTCAATTTTGAACATTAACGTACAGCTGACTGAAATGACTAACTGATGTTACGCATGCTTTTACTACAAACGTGGTATCTCGGTGTCCACGTGAGAATATGGGAATATATATTTTTTTAAAGATGAAAATAATTGATTGCAGCATCTTCTACCTACTAGTGGAACTAATGTTTCTTTCGAGGTTCTTTGATACTTAAGTATTATAAGTTATTGTAGTTGAGTTCCGATACCGTAGCCAGCGCAAATCTGAACGGGAATCGAACCCAGGAACTCTTCACTCAGTCACTTTACTTCTGAAACAATACAGCTTTTCCGATGTTGTTATGCCCATTTAGGTACTTCTTCGGATCATCATCATCAGCCCATTTAAGTCCCCATTGCTGGGGCACGGGCCTCCCTCAATCACATGAGGGGTAATTGCCATACTCACCACGCTTGGCAGACGGGTTGGCGAGGGTTTTGATATAAATGCAGAGTTTTCCTTCTCTGGGTGCTGATGATCATGTCAGCAGCTTTACCTTAGTCGCCTTTTACGACACCTCGGTAAGAGTGAGGGTCGCCTATTCTACTCTGCCGGGGACCACACGGCCTTCTTCGGATAAAAACATATAAATAATATGTTAATTATTTTTCATATAGGTAGGTATTTATGTAATTATTAGATACTCATCATACAATCTTTTTTTGGTTTTTAATTCGGAGTTAAGAGACGTAGTGATTACTTGCTCAGTGTTAGGAGTGGCATGGAGAATGATATAAAAAACGCATGGATTTTTCATTTTTTTTTTCATCATTGATAGAGTAAAACAATAATAGTTTGGTTGAATCCTCATCTAATATCAGAGTTTAAGGTGACGGGTAGGGCACACTAGCAACGCCAATCGATTTTAATTTTTAGCTACTAAACCGGATATCTTTTTAAACAATCTAGGGAATACAACTTCCCGACAAACACTTATACTATTTATTAAATAACTATACACAAATGTTGGGTCCGTTTTTGCTCACTCAAATGTCTCTGAGGTGGTGGCGCTATGTGGCGGGTCATTACATTCCCTCTAATATGGTTGATTGAAATGATGACTGACACATACGTCATACTTGTGAACAGGTGCCACCTTGGGGGACTGGTCTGCTTCGGTTTACCTCATAATATTTATTTTATTAATATTTCCTTTATTTTATTTTGTGTAACAATTGAACTGTATGGCTTGG
The DNA here is from genome assembly GCA_019059595.1 of Marasmia exigua. NCBI lineage: Eukaryota > Metazoa > Arthropoda > Insecta > Lepidoptera > Crambidae > Marasmia > Marasmia exigua. The sequence goes on along the minus strand of CM032477.1, from coordinate 12,115,407 downwards.
TATGATGATGACACAACATTGTATGCAAGTTTGGCGATTAAAAAGAGTAACTGGCGAGTTTCTTGCCGGATCTTCTCGACCAGAAACAACTTTCCGAGCCGGTGGTAGGATCGCATTATGTTTATTTATTTCTTTAGTATATTTTATGTATCAACATATATATGTATTAACATGTAAATTATACATAAGTACTTATAAATAGTTTTAAGTCATTCAAATGTATGACGATTTGTAAGTGCTGTGTATAAGCCTATGCAAATAAAGAATTATTTGATTGATTGATTGATTGTACGCGAAAAGTTTATTCACGCCAAAAGCGGCCACTTTTGGCGTTATTTATCGCGTGCGCGTCGGACCGAACATTTGTACTTGGTTATTTAATAAATAGTATAAGTGTTTGCCGAATAGATCCGGTTTAGTAGCTAAAAATTAAAATCGATTGGCGTCGCTAGTGTGCCCTACCCGTCACCTTAAAGTAATTGGCCCATTTTCAAGGACATATATTTTGGATACGTATGTACCATTGTGATACAAAAATATCTAAGGAGGTGGCTGTCTATTTACGTTACTATCTTGCATTAAGACTGACACGAGTTGGCGGCTTTGGCACGTGGCCCGTTGCACCTGAATGTGGCTAATGCACACTTTTATTTCAGTCACAACACATACAGTCGATATTTCAACGAGTAATTTCTTCCGCTTAGTTATTCTTCTGGGTAAATTAGCCAATTGACAGGATTATCATCACTCGGTATTCTTCCACAGCTGTTCGTCAGGTTTCCGTGTCAAACTTATGTATGTACAGACAGCCATACGTAGGTTACTACAATATGTCAAATTCCTCAACTAATATTGAACCGAACGTGTGTGTCATTAAGGTGAGAATTGTCTAAAGAAATTTGACAGTTTTGTATACTTTGATGTGTGGCTGTACGTACCTAAAGCAAAAATCTATCTGCGTCTATTCCTAAATCAAAGAGAATGTGATACCTAATCACTATGTCCTAAATTAGGGTGTCGGATGATGTTTGTACGTTATTGATAGGTACTGTAAGGTTTGATTTTATATAACTTATGAATAAAATACTTCAAGTTCTTAATGTCCTTTTTATTTCGTTTTCAACCTGCAAAATACAACCTCTTACCTTGAAAGTTATATAATACCTATATCTATACATAGTATTACATAATAATAATACTACTATACATACCTACTTACTACACTATACACTATTAGACATTATACTATATTTCCACTATATAATGATAATGGTTCGATATATGTCATCAATTTACTATACCCGGAACTGGAGCCCAATTCTCGGGTTTGTGAAATTTCATAAACATGGCGGATATCACCTAAAAACCATATAAAAAAACTATGTTTTGGTGACATTATGTCGTATGATGATAAATGTCACGAGCCCGAGAATTGGGCTCCTTGAATTCCCAAAAAAGTTACTACAATGTTGCTACTGCAATAAAATGATCGTACAATACCTATTTTCTATAAACATGCGCTGACATAATTTATTCATTAGTAATTTTGTTTCTATAATAATTTAAAGGACTAGTTTTATCGACTTTTTTTACATAAATACAAGACGCTTTAATAAAAACTTGATCATCAGTAATGTTTGGTAGAAAAGTTGGTAATACGCTTGTGTCCCTTCAGGTGTTCATAACATTTGGTACAACATTTGAACTTACATGTTGTTGTTTCGTGCAGTGAGGTGCCGCAGTGATATTTATATTAAGAATCTTTGAATTACATCGTTTTAAACACTGCTATAATGTAATTAATGAGTTGTCACGTGAACAACTTGCTAGGACCTATGAGTCTTAAAACCTGCGATTTCGTTAAGTAGTCTCGGCAGAATCCATAGGTCGATAGAAACGCTAAACGCCCCTGTTTTATTGAGTAGGTGACTGAGACTTTCGACTGACTTCGACTGTTGACTACCCATTTTGTCAAAACATCAAAAATAAAAAAGAATTAAGTAAAAACTTTTCCATACTGTCCTAATACATTTCGTGGGTGTTCATGGGTGATTCAATTTGTTTAAGTTCTTTACAATAAAATTTCTTCAATGTTGGTTGAGTTGAAAATATAGTTTGTAATTAAGTTTCTATTTTTTGAGAAAATCTTCATTATGAATTGTGCCAGCTTATACTAAGAAAAGAAGCATAGACCAAAAAGGTTGACCAAACCTTAAAACTTGATTTGACAATGACATAAGTGACATTGATAGATTTGATAGTGACGTATCTGTCGTAGTTTTTTTGATCTTGAATTCCAATTTCGAGTATAGTTTACGCAGTACTTACATGTATAAGTACTTTTTGATTTTTAAATATGACTATAAAGAAACAAGAGTAGCGTCCTCACTTTTCCTGGTGCCACAGAATACCAGTGTTATTGCTTTTGAAGCAATGACACGATGCTGAGTGGCAACCATTTTGGTAGCAGTCTTAAGTTTAATGCTCCAAATAAATATTTTTCTTTTCTTTTCTTTTTTTCTAAACCTCTAAGCCCTCCTGACCACAGATCACTATATATGTAGCAAGCTACTCCTGACTCTCTCGCCAGAAGTCCATATTTAAAAGCATACATTTTCTTCTGAATGGCTGACATTAAACCGACAGCCAGGAGTTCCCCATCGTTACTGTACCTACACTTTATGGCACAGAAGGTTTATACACCATTATTGTTTATCGTTTACATCCCGAAAACCTTATAATAGGTATCGTCAGCTGTCGTCAGCAAAAATCAGCTGTTCCATACATTATTGCCGATTGGAAAATCTATTTTGTCCATACAAAACAGCTGTTCCATAACAGCTGATTGTTTTTTCGCTTATGTTGGCGATTTAACATGCTAAAAGGCCTTTATTCACGATATCTGTTATGAGATTTCCGGGATGTAAACGATAAAAAATAACGGTGTTTATACAGAATAATAATAATAATAATTCTCACAACATCTCATACGTTGACCTGATTCCGGACTAAGTAGCTTAAGCACTTGTGTTACAGATATCAGACAACAGAGGAACACAAATATATACTTAAATACATATATTACACCCAGACATCGAACAAACACAAGTATTGATCGCACGAGTGTTTGTCCAGGGTGGGGATCGAACCCACGACCTTTGGCGTAAGAGGCAGAGTCACTGCCAATTGCGCCATCCGGTCAGAATCGAATACTTAGTTGTATGCTAATACAAATTAGGCGATCTTATCGCGAACTCTTTCAGAAAATTTGGGGTAGGGGAAAAGTATAGCCAATATCAATAAAAATAGTCATAAATTCTATGCCTCTCTTGGGCAGCTTGACCTAATATTTTACTATGAGCTTGCTTAAAATTGAATATAGATCTACACTAAATCTCTAAGGTTTAGGTACAAAACTACTTATGGTGTGGGCGGCTTCAGCTCGTCAACCTACCTCATCGAGTTAATGGCATAGGGTAATTCCGGGGGAGATGGCCCTAGTAACTTGAAGGCTCTAGTGTGAAGGAATTATGATGAATAAAACAATAATTAATAAAGAAAATTAAACTTTACTTATTATAATTATTGAAAATCAACTCAACAATAAGTCACTTTAAATATTGTAAAAACACGTAATATTGAACTTTAAAATAAATCTAGGATTGGCCATCTCTCCCAGAGTGTCCGGGAGTGACGGCCATAGAGGCTGGAGGAAGATGACCGGTACTCTTTTTGCCTTTCGTTTGCCCTTGATATCTATGGACTCCTTTTTTTTCTTACAACGGCATTCTTATGACACATGTGCTCAAACTCGATACAATTTTCATGCACCCAGAACATCCAAATATAACATTGAATCAAATCTTCCCTTAGTTAGTCTCAGTCTTAATTTTGTTTCTGGTATCGAAGGTTGATGACGGTTTCCATTCGTATTGGTTAGGCATCAGTAGAAAATTAAGTAGATGAAACGTAAATCCAAATATGGCCATTTCTCCCGATTTTCTGGATGAGGTAGCTAGCTTACGTAAACACCACAACTCCTAAAATTCAAAGGTAATTTTGAGGATAGAACATTGAGAATATTTGTATTTCAACAGGAAACCACGAAATCAGATATAACTTTCAAAACCTTTTTGTGAGCACTTAATATATGAACCCCTTACCTTAAGTCGAATGTGTCATTAAAAAATAAAGTGAAATTACTCAACTTTCTATTATTTTTTCGAACAAAAATTCACCGACACTTGTTGGCCACAGTCACCTGAACCAAACTAAATTGTAAGTAGTGTTACTTGGGAATTATTTAGTGATTTTTTTTCGATTGGGCATCTCCCCCGTACGGTCATCTCCCCTGGAATTACCCTACTACTTTGAAAAGTAGACCCAGAGTATTATTACCTTACTTTATGAGTAAGTAAGCAGGTAAGTAAGTAAGTAACTAAAACATTTATTGACCACAAACACGAATACAACTACAGCAAGATGTTAACAATAAGACAAAATGGAACAATAAGTAAGGAGGTCACCTGTTGCATGAACGATCACCAACAGCATCAAGTGATCAACAAGGTCCAACCTCATGGAGTAGACCTAAATCAACTTTAAAATGTGAGTAGATGAGCAGCGGCCGCCTGGACCATTAGTCTCCCTGTTTAGATAACATTCATTCAAAAACTCTACCACTATAGTCGTTTCATTCATTTATTGCCCGTGACATTACTGCCTGGGACTACTACCCCCTTATTACAAATCGCGATCTAAGGATAGTCCCGGAACCAAATTCGTGCCAGCCCCTTTTAACATTGCGTGTCGGAACGGGATGACATGCGCTTTAGTACGATAATAACTTTAGATATCGATTTGTAATAAGGTGGCTAGTGTCATGGGTAATTATATTTTCCCATGACACTACTGGGGTAGGTAAGTAACTAAGATAATAGGGTTTTTTAATTACTTATATGTATGTATGTATTATAATTAAATTAGAGTAATGATCTAATGGAAAAAGACTGGTAGTGGATTTAAAGGTAAGTAGTTTCTTCATAATCGTTTTTGGGATCCGGTTATCGTTACTGCTACAGATGTCTGCCAGGTGTTATTTTCTGGGAAAAATGTAAATTATCATTTAGTAAAACCTTCAAAATAGAATAGATAACCTACATACTTATGTTGGTTAATAAAACCAGAGAAATAAAATTGATAATTTGTAGCAACCATTAAACTATCCAAATCAGGTATTCGGATGGGGAATCTACGTAGGTACATATAGGTATTTATCTATATTATTATTTCAGAATAGAACAAGTCTTAACTTAATAAACAGTGATTGGAATAGGTACTTAGTGCAATATAAAGTCAACGACCTCAAACATTACATTAGTATGGATATGCCCGCGGGATTACGAGATTTTGGAAATGTTCTACACGTGTAAGATACAATTTCTCTTATCAGGAATTATAAAACAAATCGTGTATGTAAGTAAGTTCGTTATATGTTACATTTAGTAAGTATAAGAAACTCTTATCGAAATTTCCATCGATAATTAAGCGCCGTTAGCGTGTCCATGTTAGGATTTCGTCAAAAATTGCACACCTAAATTCGATCACTGTTAATAAGTGATCTAATATTTGCCAACTTAATTATAGTTAGATCGAAATGACAATAACAAAAAAGAAATAATCAATCTTGCAGTTTGTATCTTGTTTCTTCTCTCGAGTTGCGCACGCGACTGTTGAAACCAGGGCGCACGCAGGAGCAGTGTCGTTAGTGGCTGTTGTCCGAACCAAACAACCAGCTAACCACACTGCCAACGCGGTCAACCCTATCCCTCTTGCTCGTCTTCTCTTCTGCCTACAGAACCCTTCGGTTCAATCCCGAAGGGAGTCTTGAAATCACTTTTAAGACTGCCTAAAGGAATTGAACTTAAGGCCCAATATCTTCTTTCTTGTATCTTCGTTTTTGTTGCTGGAACTCTTCTGGTGGTCTTGATGTTAAAGTATAACAATTAAGGCCCGATTCGACCAATCGAAACTATAACTTTTGTATAGCGCTGTCATTCCATTCGAAGCTGATGTTATAACATTGATTTATCCGCGGATAAAGATTGGTCCAATCGGGCCTAAGTAATTATAATCCCAATTTATCAAATAGTAGACAATATTAATTTTTGTATACATTGACCATACATCAATGTAAACAAATCTGTCAAATTTCTTCTATCGATTCTCACCTTAATGTCAAGCACGTTTGGATCAATATCAATTGACGAAATTTGACAGGCACTTGTGATTGTGACTCTATTGGTTGCGTGTCTATGGGCGTCGGCAGTCGCTGACCATCGGGTGATCCGTTTGTTCGTCTGCTTTCTATCACATTCAATTAAAAAATAATATTTATTGCTAGAATGTTTAACTGCCGCACTCGATGACATCAAATATTGACACTTATTTCAATACGCATAAACACCTCATATAATTATGTTAATTACGTCTCTGAGTGCGGCAGTTAACCTGTACTTTAAGTAGGTACTCTATGGCCTAAACTAGGAAATTAGGAAGATAATCGTTTCCATTGAAACCGTCCCTGCATTTCGTTTCTGCGAAATCCAGGCTCGTTAATGTTGAACATCCAATGACTCGTCGCTGTCGGTTTCCCGGATGGTAGGTAATCACCCAGAGGTCAGTACAGCCCTGCCCTGCTTCTGTCTGACTGGAGTACACCTGGAACAACCAATAGTCAAATTAATTCTTTGCGATTAAGCAATAATAAATAATGCTTCGCTAAGTAATTGTCAAAAGAGTCTCGTAAGGTACAAAAGCTCAGCATCAAAAGTAGCTTAACACTTTAGTACCATGTCAAGGTAACTGTTCTGCCTATTATAGTGAATGTCCAAGGGGTTCGTAAAAAATGTTACTTAGAAATGGTACTAAAGTGTTAAAAGTAGCTTATTTTTGATGCTGACCGTACCTATTTAACTACTAAAAGACGTAAAAAAGTTTAAAAAGTTAAGTTTTCAAATCTGCATCTCTACTACAGAATATACCTTATTTGTGTCTCTACTCTAGTACTACGTACCTAAGTTTATGTGTTATGATTATGTCTAAGATATTGATATAAGTATTTATTTCCTTAACACCGCAGACTTCTTGGTGAGAGATATTTTATCGTGCAATCTGGTGAAACCTTATATGCAGCAAAATAAAGCTACATAGTATGAAGTAAGTAGCCAAGTCCAAGGTACAGATATATCATAACTATATTGATGTTATTAAACTCTCATTAACGCTAGAATTATCATAATAGTTTTATAACTATGAAAACTGCAGAAACATGTTGTTATATCATTATTAAAAATCGCAACCCCTCATGTCAGCAAAATTCAATAAAATATGGTTTTTCTTAGAATAGTTATTTACGGGATTTCTACCATGAGTTTCCGATATTTCGGCACTGTTTCAAGCGCCATGGTCACTGAGTAACTGAAGTATTTGAGGGTAAGTTGTTACTGGCAGACAAATGTTAGTGACCATGAAAGCTCGGAATAATATATTATTCTTCTTCTGTTATTTAAAAATTAGCAGAGCTAAGACCTGCTTAACATATTTTCATTACATTATTTAACATGATTAGATTATGTAATAGATACTGACAAAACCTTGTCAAACTCCTTCGTTATTTCTTGCATATGTTAGGTATTTGCCATTTCTAGTTTCTCCGAATCGGAAAACCATTTGTAGAGATGGAGAGTTTTATACTTTTAAATTTTAGGTTACCCATAGAATAGTTATTATTCTAAGAGGTTACCTAAGTAGGTACCTTCTATTTATGAAACATTTTGTACAGATATAGGTACAAAATGTTTAATAAGCTTTACGAAGCTACAACTTTGTATAGATAATAATCTATACAAACGTGAATAACAAGTTAAATAGGTGTGACGCAATAAGATTCAAGAAACTAACGAGTAATTTGTACCTATTATTTCATATACATAACCTACTCGTTTCATTCTGTATTATATAAATAGCTAATACGGGTTCGTAGGTATTACCCTAAGAGCCGGAACCATTGTCCGATATGTGTGTAGTCTTTCGAATCGTAGGCTCGACTTTTTCAGATTATAAGTACCTATACTTCTGCCATTCGAGGATGTTTGAGACGCTTGTATAAGAAAACTTGCTATTGAGCTAGTGTTGAAATCATTAACAATCTTATCCCAGTTCAGAATATTATGGAAAATTTTGTTTGGAAAGTTGTCTTGTGTCATGAGTAAAACCTGTTAAACCTTCTTGGTTTACATAGACAAAGTCTACACTCGATTTAAGAAGACATCTTGTATGACAATCTATTCTGTATTCAATTGTCTGCTTACCAAAATATATCGTATGCAAATATAAATATGCCAATTTACTTTGCCCCTCTAACGATACAAATAAATGGTTATGGACATCGCGCGTTTTTTTGTACTTGCTGTATATTTTTTTGTCCAATTTTTTTTTATACAGGGTGTTGACTTTGCGGGGGGGTGTTAAACCTTCTTGGTTTACATAGACAAAGTCTACACTCGATTTAAGAAGACATCCTGTATGACAATCTATTCTGTATTCAATTGTCTGCTTACCAAAATATATCGTATGCAAATAAAAATATGCCAATTTACTTTGCCCCTCTAACGATATAAATAAATAAACCCATTGTCAAAATAAGGCTACAAAATTCATTAGAATAAGCTCGTAATAGTTGATTTTGTCGCCTGTGAACAGCTCGCACACTAATATCTCCACCCATACAGCAGTGGCTGCATAGGGTCCGCGCCACGTATAAAGTACCACGGCAAAACATTGAACTAAAATTTGAAATTCCTTCCTATATCAAAAAGCTCAAATTTGAAAGTTAACGTGACAGAAGTGGCGCCAATCACGGGACTTCGTGGCGCGAACTCTACGACCGCAACTCGACAATAATGTTGATTACTTGTCTGTAACAGAGATGATAGTATAACAGACCGACCAAGATCAAGGCACTTCAGTGACATTGACATGGGGGCGCTGTACAATATTTTTTCTATGGGAAAATGTCAAAAGCACTGACACAAGTGTAAAGGAAATTAGCGTTAGTTCCGACTTTTGCCACGGGCCAAATAACCGTGATCGGACTGTACATCTGTGATAGATACGATAGAGACATTTTGGCATAAAATCCCTTGACAATTTTAGTAAGTAGGAACCATGGGGAATATGTAATTTTTTGTGAAATGTCATTTTCGAAAAAAACGTCACATAATTGTGAAAGAGATCCAACCACCCCTGACACAGATTCCATAAGAACGGCCTCCAGCACGTCACCCCAGTACTAACGGCTTCGCGTAGTTTTTCAAGTATGGCTTTCTATCAAAAGGCGCAGTCTGTTAAGGGTGCATGTCTATGGTAGGAACTTGATGACGTGCTAGACAACCTACGTGCCTAGTTGCAGGCTAGGCGCGCCCATGCGCGCAAGGTTCCGGATTCGATTCGGCGCTGAGGTCAATTTAGAAAACGAACATTTTAAACGAAAATTTAGAAAACGAACGAATCTATCTTGGGACTGAGTGTGTGTACATGAGCACTGGAAGACGCTACTGTAGGTAGGTACTAGTAATTACTAATTATAGTAGGTACTAGTACTAGTTGTAGTACAAAGGACTTAATCCTTAATATCTCTCTAATAATAATAATATTTGACATACATTGATCTGACTCCGAGATAGGTAGCTCAAGCACCTGTGTTACGGATATCAGAATCAACAGTAGGATATAGGTACGTTCTATCACGTTCCGCCAAGGTTTTCCCCTCAGCACACCTATGAGGGGTTTTCCATCATAACATTTAGGTCAGCTACATCAATATAAATAGGAAAATATCAAGCAGTCAAATTTTACAGATTCCTCTTATTATTATCCATGATCGATTAAGAATATATATTTCATGTAGGAAACATAATAAATTAAGACATTCGGCGTGGCATCTATGTCTTCAAATATCTTTAATATATTTTAATATTAAATTCAAGTAAATATATATTCCTAGGGCTGGAAAATGAGCAAAATGTGTGCTTTATTTTTTGTTATGTTATTAGTGACGAGCAGATGGATCAAATCATAGAATATAGATTCCTATACCTAAAGGAAGAAGAGGTGCCTTTGAAAGCACTTTAGGCCATTGGTCATGCGCCTTATCCCTCTTCAGTAGTGTCACACTAGTAGTCCCATAGAAATATGAGGGTAAGGAAATAGTGAATGAACTTGTGTCTGCGCAAACACTCGTGCATTATAATATGTCCTGTGTAGATGATCGATCGTGCCGTGTGGTCCCCGGCAGAGTAGAATAGGCCACCCTCACTCTTACCGAGGTGTCGTAAAAGGCGACTAAGGTAAAGCTGCTGGCATAATCATCAGCACCCAGAGAAGGAAAACTCTGCATTTATATCAAAACCCTCGCCAACCGGTCTGCCAATCGTGGTGAGTATGGCAATTACCCCTCATGTGATTGAGGGAGGCCCGTGCCCCAGCCGTGGGGACTTAAATGGGCTGATGATGATGATGATGATGATGAGATGGTCGATCGATGATATTGGCCGCTTTTACCGCAATATCGGTTTGGAGGGCATTAGGTAGGTAGATGGGTACCTACCTATTCTAACGTGATATGTTATCCGGTTCAGTTTCAAATACAAGTGGTAAGAACTAAATAGATGTATTTTCGCTTGATAGCTAACACATCAGTGTACTATGTTCTTATAACATCAATTCACTATTATTTCTCTCGGATAGGTTTCTCACAAGAACGCGAAGCCCTACTACCTTGAATTCCACTCAACGTTTCTCTGACACACATTATTATTGTGTGACAACAATGACCTTAGTAGATGGAAGGTCATTGGTGATAGTATTATTTGTTGAGAGAAAATCCACCATCCAAATATTCCAGGATAAACTTGACAGGTCACTAATAAAAAAGTTTCTATAGTATAGAAGACTATGTGAATGACGTAAATTTGTGAATTGTTATACATACAACCTGTGCGGATAAAGAATGGGATAAGAAATGGCGACGAACATTTCTGATCCCATTCTTTATCCGCACAGGTTGTACTTTAAATTCTAAAATTATTCAAGTTTGACATTTTTATCTTTTTTGTTGTAACATAATAACAATATATTTCTTTGTCTCAGTAAATAGGATTTCTGCTTTATTTTATTAATTTATAAATATTAGATTTAAGATGTGATTTCTAATACAATGTATATTGTTACTTATGAAAGAAATACTTATGATTTAAAGAACAAAATGGCCGACTTGATTGGCTAGCCAAGGAGGAAAATTGACTTTGGCTTTAGTTATAATTATAAGGCGAGTAGTCTTTTTTGGACGATTGCAGAAATTGGACCTTATAATTATCAAGCAGTGACTGTGGGAGAGCCACGCTTCGGCATGAATGGGCCGGCTCGACCGGAGGGACACTGCCTCACAGAAAACCGGCGTGAAGCAGCACCTGCATGTATTGTAGCTTCAGTCCTAGAGACCCAATCCGAGGGGAAGGGGAGTATAACGGTCGGCAGCACACTTCTAACTCCACTGGTGTCGAAGGGCGACGGTAATCGCTGCCGTCTGGTGATCCGTCTGCTCGTCTGCTATCTTCGCATACTCTAAAAAGAACCTGCCTGCCAAAGTTTATGTTTGTCTATAGTTATGTTATGTTTGTGTTATAGTTTCTAAGATTTCGTGATTAAACAGCGGTATTTCGCTTTGTGCTTATATAAAGAAGATTCTTTTCAGATATGCACTTCTATTTTAATCTAGAAAGACTACATTACCTAGTGTAGAGAGAGTAACAGCGAAGCATGGCAAACATTACGCAGGCTGTTGGTGAATTAAATGCAAAAACGGCATCGTTTTCACATAAAATGAGATGCGGTAGATGTCACACAGAGTAAATGAATATAACCAAAAGAATTTTCTTTTTGTTTGGTCTCACCTCTTCGCTTTACACGGAGTTTCCTCATCATTCGGCGCCATTCATTTCGCTCGTAAGCATCGGCTTTTTTAAGACCGAGCTTTTGCATGTCTTTCCGGACATTTGTCATCCAGGTAGTTTGGGGTCTACCTCTCCCTCTCTTTTTCGTAGCCATGGAAAGGCTCTTTATAAATAAAATAGAAAGATGGCAGTTCGGTGGATAAGAATACGGGAGATCGTAGTTTCGATTCGAATCTGAGCATCTCTAGAAATTTCTACCTTTAACTCGGCGGCGAGGGAAAAGATTGTGAGGAAATCTGCACGTTACGGATAGCCTCTTAAAATTATGTATAGATTATTAAATAAAATGCCGTGTGGTTCCCGGCAAAGTAGAATAGGCCACCCTCACTCTTACCGAGGTGTCGTAAAAGGCGACTAAGGTAAATCTGCTGGCATGATCATCAGCACCCAGAGAAGTAAAACTCTGCATTTATATCAAAACCCTCGCCAACCCGACTGCCAAGCGTGGTGAGTATACGGCAATTACCACTCATGTGATTGAGGGAGGCCCGTGCCCCAGCAGTGGGGACTTAAATGGGCTGATGATGATTAAAAAAAATTATGTATACATTATCACATCATCAATTTTAAAACAAATTGATGATGTGATAATGTGATAATGATTCTGAACAAATAACCATGATCCAGTTAGTTTGTTTCCCTTGTCTAAGTGTTGTGTAGATCAAACGGCAGCCGCTTGATTGTAATTATTCGAAGCGACAGCTTTGGATGGAACTGAAAATGTGTCATTTTCAGTTTAAGTTTTAAGATGATTTATATAACCTACATAAGTACTTATCATACATGAAACTCAAAACATGTTGTTGAGATGAGATTTTAAACTACATATATCAAACGTAACATTAAGGAGGTGTATCTGAAATTTTTTGAGATGGATCACTGTAGATTTTCATGTACGTTATGTACTTACATCGGTCGGAGCTCTATATAATACACCATGTGTTACTGTGATCATTCGATGCGCCTCAGGTGCTAGGTTCGTGTTTTATGCAAGTAGTTATTTAACCTCGATCTCCGGCGAATGAATGAGATAACCCACGAGGAAAACGTATTCTTAGCTACAAACTTTGAAACGATACATGGCACTTTATGTATATTGCATCTTCATACAAGTCTCAAGAAAATATTGCATAATGATTTACCGGCGAATCGAGCGATGGTGGTTCAGTGGATAAGAACACGCCTTCAATGCGGGGGGTTGTGATTCGAAATCCGAGCACGCACCTCTAGGTTTTTCAAATCTGTGTGCGTATATCTACCATTACGGTGAGGGAAACATCATGAGCAAACCTGCGCGGGGTAGTTTCTGTCAAAGGGTTGTGAAGGTCAGATGACAGTCGCTTCATTGTAATTACCAGACTTCCCAAAACTTGAATCATGGGTGATCTAAGCGTACCCCGGGCTCCAATGCGATAGCTTTGGACGCAACCGGGAATTACTCGCTAGGGGCCGTTCAAGTATTATGTAAGCACTATGGCGGGGCGGGGGGGTCTTTGCTTTGCTTATTTTGGATGACATGGGGGTAGGGGAGTCTAGATTATGATTACGTCATCGATAGTTATTTTCTTTTTAACACAAATGCCAACCTTCACATTCTGTTTGCTTGAAAACGAAACGTATTTTCGGGGAATTACCCACACTAAATGCATACGGTTAGTAGGGTTGCCGAGCTGTGACAAAAAATCGGAAAATGTTTACGTAAGCCTAGGGGGGAGGGGGTAAGAGTTTTGCTTACTTTTGCTGACAATGGGGGTGGGGGGATAAATAACTGTAATAAATCTGCTTACGTAGGTAATACTTGAACGTCCCCCTAAGATAAGGAGGAGGTCTCTTTCATTGATTTGCTCGTGGGAGAGCCACGCTTCAATGGGTAGGCTCGACCGGGGTACCTTCACCGAGTGAGTGAGGGAACAGGTTCAATCCAGTGGAAAGGGAGTTTAAAGGCCAGCAGTACACTGTTGTCCATGGGGCGGCGACTTTTGTTTACCATTAGATGATCCTATGGTAATCGATTACTATCTTCTTTCTAATGTCCTTTACTTGATGGTTGTCTGGTAGAGATCGCTCACAGCGATAAGACCGCCTAAATTGTACATTGTATCTCTGTATACCTTCTTCTTATCTATCTATCTATCACATAAATAAAAACTGTCATGAGGACTTGATTTATGACTTTTTCATATTCTCTGAGACTTTTTATCTCACATTTTTTCTCGCACAAGAGAAGATACCAATCAAAAAGGGTGGGTGGGTGTAAAGTAGAGACGTTTCACGAATATAACTAAAGAATCGTTTAAGTTAAAATTAGTGGTGTAAATAATTTTGACTCTGTAGAAATGCCGCAAATCCGTAGAAACTGCAGTTCCATAATTTATGGTCGAAATAGATATGACGACAAATATCGTAGGAGAAAGCATGATGAACAAAATAAGCGATAAAAAATCAACACGTCTATATACATTATTGCTAACTTTTATTCTTACTTCTTCTGTACCTATCACACACAACATTTTTTTTCTTCATATTATAATAATAATAATAATTCTCACAACATGTCATACGTTGACCTAATTCCGTACTAAGTAGCTTAAGCACTTGTGTTACAGATATCAGACAACAGAGGAACACAAATATATACTTAAATACATATATTACACCCAGACACTGAACAAACCCAAGTGTTCATCGCACGAATGTTTGTCCAAGGTGGTTATTATGCTGAAAGGAACTCATTATTATCTATACGTAGACACGTATAGACTTAGATAAGTCTGAATAGGGTTTCGGCATAAAAACGGCTATTGACGATATATAAATACAACTGAGTGGAATGCAATAAAACTAAGCTACCCACGACAGACCTTAAAAGCTGTGGAAACCGTCAAGCTTCGTATTATTTTAACGGCTAGTACTAAACTCGTTAGATTTGCGTTCTCGCCTACTACATGACATAAAAAACATAGGCTGAATCAGTGATGTATGTAACCGTATCCGAAACTATCGGATATTCTTTGGCAACCGAATCTAATATGTAATACAAGTCTTGGACGATTTTGGATAGGGGTAGAGTCGAAATGAGACTTGTGACAAACTTTTCAGCCCGGTTGACCTGTTTGTTTGCATTTTACGTTTTCTCAATATTTTTTATATGATACAGATAGACGCGCAGATGGATACCTAACTTTATGATGACACAACATCATTGGAGTCATAACTGTATTTAAAAAGGAATACGTTCGTTTATCGAAGGTTTGATTCGAATGTAATATTTTTATATCCGTAATCGAAACTCCATATTCCTAGTTAGGTATCTACCGATTCTAGGACCGATATGGTAGGTCAGTGGATAAGAACGTGCGCCTTCTGAACGTAGATTCATATCCGAGTATGCACTACTAGATTTTTCAAATCTAAGAGCATATTTCTTTCTAAGCTTCGCTCGTAGGTGCTCCTAGATGCATATCGCAAGGAAACCTACGGAAAAACTGCGGTTATCTACAATTGTTGAGATAGTGATTTGGATCGTGTAACAATGATTCGTTTGGTCTGATTCCCCTAGATTTTTGTACCATTACGGTGAGGGAGACATCGTGGGGAAACCTTCACGTTTGGGATAGTTTCTGAAACGTGTAATCATGATTCAGTTGGTTCTACGGTTTTACAAGTAGAATTACGAGGGTATATATAGGGTTGCGAAGGTCAGATGGTAGTCGCTTCATTGTAATAACCAGACTCGTGAAATCGTCAATCAGCGTCCCAGCGTACCTTTGACTTCAAAGAGAAAGCTTTGGACGCAACAAGTAATGACAGGAAGATGATGGAACCGAAACCGAAATCTCCACATGGGTGGGTACCTACCCGTATCCGTATCCAAAACCAAATCCATAACATCACTAGGCTGATTTTACAATTTCACACCAAGTTACTAGACTCAAGGGCCATGAGATAGGAATTTGTCGTATTCTTAGTAAAGAACTACTTGGTTACTAAGACCTACATTAAGGTAATTTTCCTTTGCTTATATTACATTACCTACTTATCGAATGTTAGAATTTGATTACTGTATTATGCAGAATCGTTTACATAGGTAATATTTTTTTTTAAATACAGAAGCAAGTCTCTTTAGGTACAGACTTGAATATATTTGATCCTTTTTGATTTATTATTTTATTTAATTTTGAGCCCCTAGGGTAGGGATCTCTGAATTCAATATACACGAAAGATTTCGGGTTACATTTCTTTTAGTCAGAAAGAAAAACAATTGCTTTATGGTCGATACCACAGACTCGAGACTCTTATACAAAAGTCGCAACTAATCAAGGAGGTATAACTTCGTGGAACTAATGCTGTTTTGACATTTTCTCATAGAAAAAACGTTTTACGTTAACGTCGCTCTGTATTTATGTGTTGACTTTTCCTATGTCCTCGAGCTGAGGCACAGGGTGTCCACAGTGGTCTTCAATCGCCTTCGGTTTGACTGTTATATATTTATTTATTACTAAAGATTTATCTCAAAATTGTCCAACAATGCGAATGTATGTAGATATGTACGTAGGACTGTGGACTATAATGAAGTTCTGACTTGCAGAAACATGCATATGACTGTGAGAATAAATCAATTGAACATTGGCTGGACAGCCTTGGGGCTAACTATTGCAATATAAGTCATACATAGAGTTAGGTATATCAGTATTCATATTGCCCGTATGGCTTGACATACGTAAGTACTTATTACTCTCAGGGGACAACGCTGGTAAGTAATCGGGATATGGTATGCTACATCGTGCTTCTATAACTGTAATAAAATCTTTAGCAGGGCATTATAGGTAGGTTTACTGCTCAAATTAAACATCTATCTTCTTCGCATCCTGTAGATATATTTATACTTATTGTATCTACTAAATGCAAAGACCCTGCGGCAGACTGAGAAGAGAGAACATTCATTAATTTTGAGTGAAATATTACATCGACTGCCTCTAGAGTTTTTTTCGAGTATAAAAGTTACTTCCTTTTAAACTTACTGACCAATTTGAACAAGTTAAGTGTCATTATATTATTTCTTAATATTTAACAAATGAAATACCTTCTCTGCCGTCTGCCGCGAGTGCTTGCGTTTACTTTCGAATATTTTTCGTTAATAGTCTTCGTAATCAACATGTACGATATTTTTGTTCATATGATAAAATGAATAAATAGGTAACTGATATGGGTAAATAACATCATCTTATTTTTCCCCTAATCTTTTCCCTGGAAATATGTTTGAAAGTAAAAAGTCAGTTTTGGCTGGTGTCACAGAGTGGAACATCACTGGAAGTGTCGCATTAGTGAAACAACTTAGGGTATTATATTCATTAATGGTTGTTAACTAAAACTGTGTTATAATAAATCATTCTAAATTATTTTTACAAAAAAATAGAATGGTATTTTTTTGTTTCAAACGTCATAACTGCTCTACAGCGCAGTTTAAGTTAATCAAATTTTACTGAACGTCTATTTATGAAGCTGTTAGTAACATAGGCCTAAACAGCCTACTTATTTGGATCAGTCTACTAGAAAACTGTTTGAAAAACTTGTACAAAGATTGAATTTGAAAAACTTGTACGTTATCTAGTTATTTAGCCTATTTTAGAATCTACAAGAAATCCTTGAGTTAAATCAAACAGCTTGTTTATACATTTCGCGCATTTACATAATCCTTATGATTAATGGATATGAATTCAAAATAAACGATCCTAGATTGAAAATTAAATGTTCTCCGAGAAAACCTTGATCAATGTGAATAATGATTTCGTTTTGATATTACTGTAACAGTAA
Organism: Marasmia exigua; assembly: GCA_019059595.1. Lineage (NCBI taxonomy): Eukaryota > Metazoa > Arthropoda > Insecta > Lepidoptera > Crambidae > Marasmia > Marasmia exigua. The sequence continues at coordinate 12,097,519 of CM032477.1, read as the reverse complement.
TAATGAAGCATGTATTTCTTTGAAATGTACAACCTTTATTCATTAGACTAGTGGGCTGCCCTCACTTCGTTTTGGGAACGTAGTTGCACTTTATACCAATAGATGGCGCTAGGTGTTTATTACATCGCGCAAGCATTTAGTGTTTTCGGATGATTTATTTTGCGTTCACTGTAATATACGTTGCCGCAAGATTTACCTCTTTATAAATAGTATAGATAGAAGGATATTATTGAATGATTCAATGGCCTTTGCATCTAGTACTTAGATACTAGTGCCGGTGTTATCAGTATCACCTCCATTATAGATTAATTATGCAAATAATTATTGTGTCTATGTGCAGCAGATAATATAGTAATGTGCAATACGGGTAGCGAATGATTTTAGACAGAAATTAAGATTTGGCTCTCCTTTAGAGGGTCTATATTCCAAAGGTGGTGGGCCGATTCGACCAGTCTTATGCCGATACTAGGTAAATCTTTGGTATAGCGCTGTCATTCTATACAAATCTGACATTATACCATAGATTCATTAACGGATAATGATTGTTCGAATCGTGCCTAAATGTAAAAAAGACAATCTTATTTTCTGTCTTGTGAAAATAAAAACGACAAAACAAAATAAAAATATTTTTATTTCAAATAAAATAAACTGATGATGAACATAACCCGTAAAATATGAATGAACCCCTTACCCCTTTATTACAAAACGGGATCAAAAGTTATTACCGCACTAATGTGCATGCTATCTTATCCCAACACGCAATGTTAAAAAAGGCTGGAACGAGTTTAGTTCCGGAACTTTTCTTAGATCGGGATTTGTAATAAGGGGTTAGAATTTCGTAGTATTGATAAAACTTAAATTAAATATCATAAAAGTACAAAGTACTCTACATGAACAAAAGTCTCTTAAAATTTAAATAAAGAATGATAAATTAATTTTCAGTGAATAACTTAAACTTAAATAATAATTCTTAAGTAAATAACGCAGTTAAACCCACCCGTAATGTTGTGGTTGGTTCGATTCTCGCCTGAACACGAGGTAAAATTTTAAAGTGCATTATTTACTTAAAATACTTTTAGTGCATCTAGTCCCAGCTGTATCAATTACCTGGGGGATATTCTGAAACCTCTTGCCATTGTCACGGAATTACTTTCTCAAAGGAACATTCGTAGATATCATAGATAACTGCTTTCATGTATCTGTTTAGCTTCATCTTTTTAGTATAATGACGTTATAATTTAGTAATAAGTTATACTTCCAATTTTAATACATATTTATTTGGGATATCAGACGGAATCCTCTGCCAAAACTGTTAAACAACCAAGTGATTATCAGTGGAAACTTGTAATTGGCCCTCAATGTTTTTTTTTATGTGACTGTATCCCTAAATCTAGCTGTAAGTTTTCCAAAAACTTGTAAAATAAAAATAAAATAAATAAAAATAAAACTTAGCTAGAGCTCTCAGAGTACCTAAAATTGTACAATAGGTAGGTATATTATGGACTTGGGTACCTATTTAACAAGTACTATTTAGATGCATAGAAGTCGGATAAAAGCATGTATCCCAGTGAAACCAGGCAATATTGTCTCAAAGTGTCAATATTTAACTAGCACAATGGGATTACATGCGAGGCCGTACGGCTTCCTGCACGAGACGTGTGGACACCCGACACACACTTGACCCACTGACTTATTTGTAACTCCAATTACAATCCATTTTCAATCTTACATCAATGAGATTAAGTTGACTGACCTGTAAATATGATAAATAGCTTAGTCTAGAAAAAATAAAATGCACTTTTGTATTTGCCAAACTTACACTCATATGATTTTTTGGGTATAGCAATGTATTGTAATTTATTATTAAGTAAATAATGCATTTAAAAAATTTAATAGACTTAAAAAAATCGACAGTCTTATTTAGTCGGTAAAACAGTTTGCAAATCGTGAGTTCGAATCCCATCCGAAGACTGTCGAAATTTTTTTAAGTGCATTATTTACATAAACTAACACTCAGTTGCAGACACGTCCTTTAAAATTAATCCTTCATTATCATATATTATAGATATTGCTCTGTCATTTTTCAATTTCCAACCAACCCTTTCGGTACAGAACCCTAAAAAAATGCGCTTAAATTGTACATAACTTCAAACTGAACACATTGAATTTTCTAAAGTAAATATGTACCTACCAGTAATGTCCCCTCAACTAATGCCAATTTTTAATGGATGTTTTCGCAACTGGGAGTCAGTTGGTTATAACGCCATTTCTCACTAGGTCTACGCACCAGCATATGCATAGTTATATTTACCATAGCATCGTTTTAAAGATGACTTTATATTATGCAACTTTGTTCGATGACTCTTATGCAGTTTCGTCATAATAATTAATAAATAGGTATTTAATTAAACTTTAAAAATGTATGGTTTTCTGAGTTTATTGTACGCTATTTTAAACATTACCTACAGCTATTATCAATTTTGAGGAAATGTAATCTCGCCAATGTAGTGTTGTGACTAGATTGTTATCGATATTATCGATTTAAAGTCCTCGAACGTGTTAGTATGCTATTTAAATGTAATAGTACGCATACGTTTTTTTCTTTTTTTTATGCTAGAGGCGACAAACGAGCAAGCGAGTCACTTGCATTATAAATCTGCTCACAACTATAGTTACATGCAGTATTTCCAGGAAAATACATTAGATCATCACAAATAAACGTGATGGCATTCGTACAATAAATTTACGCTTGCTCCGTTCCGGTAGCAAGCTCAAATATTCATGTTATAACTAACATTTCTATCTATAATTTTATCTAATAACGAAGTCAAATAGTCTGAGTGTACCTCGGTAACTCGGCTGATACCCAAGGCCACTAGAGCTAGAATAGTGTTCTATGAATACTGACATAGTTAGGGTTGCTGCCTTAAATGATTGTGTTTTATCTGTAGCTAAAAATAAAGTACGCTACAACGAAACAGTTGTCTTTTAGTGCTATCGAGCTTAATATAAGCATCATATTTGTAGTAATGCTTTTCATAACGACTTATTTGGTCGATACCTACCTATCGATATTTTTTTGTCGATATCATGAGTGAACATGTTCTAAGCTATACTTCCTTTTACGTCATAGAATAGGAATCTTATCACTATTTCCATCAAATACCTTATAATGGAGCATTTTCCAGTGCGACTAATTTGGTAAAGGCTATTAATATAACATTATAGTGATAAGGTTTATAGTGCGACAATGATCTTTCGGCGCATGACTAAAATCAGGACAAATGGTATTCTTAGTGAGTATCACTGATCAATTTTCTATATGAAATAAATGCATTACAAAGCTACTTTGTCAATGTCGACGCCATAAGATCCATGTCATAGGCAGCCCTAGTTGCAACATTGTTTGTTGCTATTTCAACCTCCTCTAATTATACCGTGACCAATATTCGCTGGAGTGTGTGGGCTCAGCTGACAGTGGCAGCTGTCATCCGTGAACCAGTTCAGAATTGTGCCAGGAGTCTCTTGGGTTGCACGGTCCGTCGCCTCGACGTATCTCCGGTGGATGAAATTAGATTACTTTGGAATAGCTAGTCTGATTAAATGATTTCTCGGAAATGATAACTAAAGTTTTGTGAATATTCCATCTTCAGATAAAAGGTGCCAATTCAAATAAAAAGGTTCGTAATTTAGTTAAATTGAATTTCGTTATTCAATTGTTTATTTTATCGGGTATCTAATCGATAATTATTTGAACTGCCATTAATTTTATTTGATGTTGGAAAAGTTGATCCTAAATAATGAATATACAACCACACGTTGGGTTATTGCAATCTGTCGAATTGTCTGTATTGATATTAAAAATAATGTGTTTTGGATGAAGATATTTAACAGGTTATAAGTAAGCCAAAGTATGGTTGCCTTTACTATTTATATTGTTTAAAAAAACAATTCAAAATACTACTTGCATTCTATAGGATCTTCTTATCTAATCTGTCCATAAGGCGGCATTAACATTGGTAGATTAATCGGTCTCTATCCCTAATTCGGGCACTTACGACCAATGTGAATGCCCCCAAACTATAGCTTGCTCATCAAGGAGAGCGGAATGGAGTCATGCGATATTAAGACAACTGTGAAATGCATAGAATTGGGCGTTCCTCGACCGCTGTCTTACGAATCTTTCTTCTATGTATACCAATTCATTAGGTTAGATCTATTGTGTAGACTTTATAAGAATATAGGTACATTTACCTCCTTACTGTCTTAATAAACTTTTCATTACGTTTAATGGTTTTGCATTTTGGCTCGCAGCCAATCATTTGAAGTTATAATCATATCATAATGAGACTTTTTCATATACCTAAGCTAGTGTTGTGCGTATTCAAGGATTTGGTTTTGTCGATCTACTTGCTGTCTGGAAAACTCGTCTATTATGTAGGTACCTAATTATTTTGTTTGTTTGTGTTTCAGACTAACTACCTATTCCAATGTCAGATTAAACCTTTATTACTCACTCATAATATAAGTTCTGAGTTCTTAGTTGAGTATGAGTTGTCTACTTGCAATGAGAGGTATAAAAATGGTAAGTCCCCTATTTGTCAGAGCTGCGATGGCGAGAGCCACGATAATTACCGTCGAAGGCTAAACGAGGGAACTACAGCCACAATGGCTTCCTACCATTATTATTGTCTTTGTTTGCGTAATAAATGGTATGCCAGTTTGTCATAGATCTACTTTAGAAATGTACATTTATACAGATTCCACTATCCAATACAATAGTTATTGTTATTCATGACGCATGCTTTAAGATATCTCAAATATTTCTGCTAGTTAGAAGAGTGTAAAAGATACTTAAAATAAAACAAATATTTTTTTAAAAAGCTATAATAAGTAAGTAAACACATGAAGAGAAAAACAAATCACAGCTACAATAGTCATACACACAAAATATAAGGAAATAAAATATAAAAGTAAACAAACTTATCTAAAACACAACATACTTAAACGTACAATAAAAATGCTTAATACACATGTAAAAGTAACGTTTATATCGTGATCAACTAAAGAAATATAAAAATATAAAGCACATAAGGAGTAGGTACATTTATTGGCTATAACATGAGATTTATAATTTAAAATTGTAAATTTATATAAGCCGCTTTGTATAAAAAAACGATATTCTTAAGATGATAAGAATCAAAACACTTTATAAAAAACATCGAAGTTAGAATATCATCTCCAACATCTACTGGGAGAAGGGTTGTTAATTTGAAATCTCATATTAAGGCATTAAACACAAAGGTACAACTAAATAGAAAAAATAATAAAAAGCAAAATAGGTAGGTAAGGTTGGTAAAGTCTGTCAGAATTACAGTCCTAGTTCACTGAACGGTTGGCTTGTGGTCCCGTGGTTGTCAGGAGCGTCGCAACACACCCCGGGGTGTCGTACCAGATAGTGCATTTACAGTGTCAACTTTGCCATAACGCAAACTTGTCGCGTGCTTTGCAAACACACTCCTGGCACGAACTCCGGGGCGTAAACAAAACGTCGATAACGTGGCGCATCACTATTGTCTATTCACTTCGGATCGTCTTTGCCGTTTTTCACTAGAGTCCCTAATGTTGGCACTGTTTGATGACTTCGCGAAGCGTGGTTAGTGCATAGCGTTAGTGCTGTATGTACATAGCACGATGATAGCATCGATAAGTTGTGAAGTCGAATATCTTATACTTTTGTTAGTATTCTAATTAATGGATGACGTTAGTGATTGTGCATGTTTTTCTTTTTGAACAGTTCAGAATCGGATTACATTTGTATAAGTCGCGCTTGTCACTATAAGCTGTATTTAAATGAAGGCCGAGTTTAGATTGGTATTCGCCTACGCGAGAAGGTTGCAAAGGGCTAATCGATATTCTATAAACTAACTGCATAGCCTTTGTTGTTTTGATTGACACTAAGGATGTCACTTGCAAGGTTTCTTGATAAGATGCGCGGAAAATAATCATGTCACTGCCTTGTATTATATTCTAATGTAAATAATGCATTATGAATTATAGATATCATGTTATAGGACGGCAATGAGGAATCAAATCAGAATCGTCAATAAGTTATATAATTATTGTAGCGATCAAATAAATGAGATCAGCGATTCTTAGTCGTATTATTTTTGAATGGGACTCCATTTATACGAATAGATCTCATTCATTTAAATAGGAATATATGAATCTCATTAATTATATCATTTTATTACTTAAATCAAGATTGTCATTGATTATTGTCTTTTCCTTTGACAGTCATGATAAAAAATCGCTTGGATGGTTTTAAGAAACAATTTAAATATTCGGAAATTCTAAGTTTAAATTAGAGGCAGTGATGAAAATCTTCATTTCAATAATATACTCGTAAAGTTACAATTTACAAGCAAAAACAAATGAATTCGCATCTCACAGAATTCAATGACAAAATTAGACGATGTTTATAGTGTGATTATATGTTACGAGTATCCCACGAAAGCCGAAAGTTCTCAATGTGTTTGAAAGTGCCAGTGAAAGTGATATTTGAATAAAGAGCGGAGATAAAAAGCAAACGTCATCGAGCTTGTTATTTTATAATCAGAATGAGATATTAAGAACTCTCGCGCAATTACTGACATGGAGAACGAACAAGATTTCTTTTTCGTTCACTTTTGGTGGTTATTACGATCTCGCAAAGTTGGAATTTATGTTAGGCATTTAACACCAAAACTGTAATCAAGTTGAATTTACACATGAACTGCGGAATTTTCGCACGCCTTTCAAATTGTTTTAAGATCATAGAAGTGTTACGAAAATTATCCACTGTGTGTTTTTATTTAAAACTGTTCATAGTAGGATAATAATGGTATTTGATTATAAAAATATGAAAACTTTAATGAGTAAATGTCACTTAATGTCAGCGGTTGGAAGATTAATGATTTTGAAAATTGATTTTGTTATTTATTGATTGAAATTAAGTACCTATTCATGATACAGTAAGAGTTTGTAATAAGTGAACCTGTTTTAGTTTCGTACTGTGGTCATAAATAATAATGAATATATATTATATTGATATGTAACAGTAAATAATTAAATAAAAAGATATTTAAAATTTGCCCCAAATTGTAAAGCTTGAGCCTTAAAACATGTAGCTTTCTCTAAATTTCGAGGTAGGTTTTAAATTTATGAAGCAGTATGTACAAAGCATGAAATTAAAAAAAAAAACACTTCATCTCTATCATGATAAACATTAAAAAAGAGAAACACATGCTGATTGTAGTGTTAGTAGAAGTCATGCATAGCTGTTTATGAGTTTGAATTTCAAACCAATTTTCATTCTAACACGACAGTTAGATGAAACCTTTACATGGGCCCTTAGGCCCTTACATCGCCTTAAAGTGACGGGTAGGGTACGGGTAGGTACACTTACACTAGTGACGCCAATCGATTTTATTTTTTAGCTACTAAACCGGATCTATTTTAAACAATTTCGGGGTTACAACCTCTTGGCAAACACTAATACTATTTATTAAATAACCATGCACAAATATTGGTTCCAACGCGTATGCAAAAAAATGATTCACGCTAAACCAGCCACCAGGCCACTTTTAGCGTGAATCAATTTTTCGCGTACAAAAACGGACCCAACATTTGTGCATGGTTATTTAATAAATAGTATTAGTGTTCGATGAGAGGTTGTAACCACGAAATTGTTAAAAATATATCCGGTTTAGTAGCAAAAAATTAAAATCAATTGGCGTCGCTAGTGTGCCCTACCCGTCACCTTAAGTTGGTACCACACCACAATGCGCCACACAGTAATGAATACAAGTACTAACTACTACTGTAAAATTTAAGGAAATAGGACATATTTCAGTAACCTGTGGCTGTCTGTACAAAGATAGTCAGTAGCAAGAGAAAAAGGTTTGGCCAATGTGTAATGAGCAGAAGTCGGCGCCAGTGGTATGCACACCCGACGCGACGGTGCGGTCGGGTAGTGTGGGGCTATCCCCTGGGGAGCTCCCAGGGGCCTACCCACTAAAAACCCCTGGGGCATTCCCTGCTACGTCCGTGTAGGTTTGCCAAAACCATGTAGAACATTTTGGACGCCCTGCGACAGCCTGCTTGGATCGAATAAAGCGAACTCATAGATAGCCGGAATTCAATCAAATATGTTCTCCCACATTTTGTAACTTTGGGGTTTCCTAACCACAGCGGTCGTATTTACTATTTACTATACGAGATATACTTCTGTAGTATATCAATCTGGCAGTAAATGTCACTTAATCAACCTGGCATAGATCAAGGTACCTACTCTACCGACTGATTGTTTCTACACAAAGTTTCCATTCAATTACGTTCTGCGTGGCAGTGCAAATCTTGACTCATGTCGCAAAGGCTTTTATAATATCTAGACATCAATTGAAGAGTTTCTGATGTCTTATTCGATTTAAAAATGTCTATGACATATTAAAATTACCTATACATAAATACTAGTATAGAATATTTGCAACCTTGAAATGTTAACTACACAAACAAAAGGTTGAAGCTCCTAATATGAGATGTTATTGAGATGTTGTGTTTTTTTTATTAACAGCGACCCGCCCTCACTTCGTTTCGGGATATTATTTTCAAATCATACCAATAGATGGCGCTGGGCGTCGATTACATCGCGCAAAGTGCTTCGCTTTTTCGGTGGACCTATAAGCGTTGTCGTGTACAAATTGTACAGATTATTTCAAAATAAGAAAAGAACACTTTTCTTATTTTGGATGATTAGCAAGCGTAAACATCTGTTGCCTATGTATTAACTTCATTATAAAAGAAATTTTATTAATGAAGTTTTAAAATTCGGCCAGCTTATAATAACGATCGGTACATTGGCTACAGATACATGTACCTCATAAATAAAACCATAATTATGTCCTCTTAAACTCTTAGTTTGCAAGAACTACAAGAAATTGTTGATCGTGTGTGGGTGTTCACAAAGATAAAACGGATAAACTACTGAATAAACTGTTTCGTAGGTACTAGTCATTAGGCCTTTGAATCCCAACACGTGGAACCATCGGTCTATCTATAACTGAGGAGTGTCTATAGATGCAAACGGTATGACGCAAAACACATGTTGCGCTGACACGTACCTCCTGCATTCCGTAGGCAAATGCATCGGGGCTTAGACTAGACTGAATACAATAGTTTAGTTATATAGGCAAATGCTAAGTGCTGATTGTAAGCGTGGCATACGTAAACAGAAAACATTACAGAATATATAAACGTTTAGAGAACCATGATAATTTGAAGTTCGTGGATTTTTATAATAGAATTGGTGGTTTAATTGTTCAAATAGATTACTATTTTTTATTTGAACTTGAATATTGACTCGAACTACATGCACGTGACATTTTAAAACAATATATGTTAAGGTTAAAGGTTGGCAACATTTGTAATGTGACCATATGCTACGAGTATGTTGCCATACCCGCTTGCCATCAAGTAGAGCCAAAGGTTGCTGCTAAAATCAATGTATACAATTTTAAATTATAAGCTATACAAAATACAAAGACTGTTAAACAAAAGGTATAGACTACATTATACCTACTGACTTGCACTTGCACCTTTCAAAAGTTTTATTGGGCCAATGTCAAGCATGTTACCTAGAAATATTTGACTGCCATTTCATTTATAAATGTAAAAAATTATTTAAAAAATAAAATTGACTGTACAGTAGATTTTATGCATTGTGTTTTGATGTCATAATTTTCACAATACACGTGTGAGCTCAAGGATAAACTCATCCAATACAAGTGCCCCACACATATGTAGAATATGTTAACATATAGTTCTTACGTTGATAATGACTGAGAGTCTTGAGGATATTACGGAATTATTGACGTTTTTATGGTTGCTCAGTAATGAGACTGGCTGGGTGAGCGCTTGTGAGGTTAGAGACTAGTTTGGCGTGGCAAGACCGCGAGACAAAGGTGAGCATAAGTGGGTCATTGTTATGGTTGCCTCGTAATGACAGAGAAGAAAATCATCATCACTATGACTATAATCAAGATCTTATCTGTGATCGACAGTGTACCCAACATACCACAGTCAAGAAAAGCTTTTTGATAGATCATAATAATGTTAGCTAAGATTGCTAGGCTAAGCTATATAAACCGTTTTTTTCATCTCTAATTAACTTTTCAAATATTATGCAAAAAACATGTAAAAGGACAATGCCGTTGGCCAACAAGAATGCAGCTCGCCTCATGATAAGCATTTATCGCAGCCTATGGACGTCTGCAACTCTAGAGGCCTTGCATATCTGTTGCCACCCATTAAAAACCTTAACGCTACCATTTCAAAGAACATTACCCCTGTTGCAGTAGCGCTCGGTTTATGTGCAGTACATGCAGCCGCAAAATCCTCTCCCGTATCTGACTGTACAGTCATAAGCGTAGCTGCAATGTTACATCCCGTCATCATAGGAGTAGAGTATACCCACATATATGCATAATGTCGTCCTGTAGTAGTCAAGTAGTTGCCAGCCCTACGGATCAGCCTTGCGCTCGCGCCTTAGATCCCCATCCGCTGCGATATCTGAGACAATGCGGCCCAACTGGGTTACAGATCCAATTTCTGGACGTTTTGCAATTGAACGCTATTTTTGCTGGGAACCCATGCTGTCTGCGGTTTTGTTACGGAATTTTGAGCCTTTTTTGATGAATGAATAAGGCTTGGATCATTATACGTATCAACTTTATTTATTTTATAGGTATATCGCTGGTATGGCAGGTAATGGCAATGTCAATAGGATGCGATGTTATACTCAATCTTGGTTTGACTTCTGTTTTTTATGCTTTAATTCAAAAATTGCTTCGACATGATATTCCTAGTATCATATTACATGACTATGCTAATTACTACTTTATAGACAAAAAACGTTCCTGAATATATACATTTGGTGGGACTAAGCTCCATGTCTCGAAGACACACTAAGAGTAGGCACAAATAATGCAATTAAATGATTAGTAAATAAAAAATATATAATTTTGTGGACTTTTAAATTTGTTAAGGAGTAATTGGAGCCAGGTTAGGTCCTTATAATTATGAGTAAGTACCTTTAATTCACCTACAAATTGTGAATGTATGTTCAAAAAACAATATACTATGTACACTGGACTGTTTATCTGTTATTATTTAGCTAGGATTATTATATTTACCGACGAATTGTGGAAAACTTCTGACTTTGTATGTAACCAGACCATATTCCATATACCTACAGGATTGGAGGTACAATATTTGAGATTTTAACTAACAACAAAACAAAGAAAGCCGCCGCACGGGCTTGCATATCAGCTGCATCGAATTCACGATTAGTCCGGCGGTGCGCTGGAGTGCAGCGGTGGGCGGGTCGAGTGAGCTAATACGGAACGCCTACGCTGCGCTGTGCACGCGCATAGCTGACGTAACGCGTCCTCGCAGTGCGTTGCTTCTAGGGCTGACTGTACGTACAGCCACACAACGAAGTTTACAAAACTAAACATACATTTTGTTAAACTTTAATCGATTCTCACCTTAAAGTCGACCACGTTCGATTCAATATCAATTGATTAACTTTAATTGATTGTAGTAACCTGATGTGTGGCTATCTGTACACTGTAACTTTAAAATTTTAATTCAAATTATAGCGATAGTAAATTATCAATGCCGCCGTGTTTCTGTACTAATGTTGTTTTTTATAAAAAATATGTCAAGTGTAAATTAGATGTGAAATCCAATAAAACAGGTATCAAAAAATTCTACATTTTATCCAATCAGTAGCCTGTGTCCGTTAACTATAAGACGTAAGCCCGAAACTCAGATTTTATACTTAACTACATTTCGATTGATTTATGGAGCGAAATATAAACATGTGTATAGAAAAATATTGCACGGGTAGTTATACTACGTCGTAGCATTCCATTTGCTACGGCGTAGACTACGAAAATTTGATAATTGAACTGAAGTTCAATTTTATATTTGTACTGTTGTTTCTTAAAAACGTAATATTTTAAAGTTTTAAATGTATTTCTATCTAGATAAATGAAGTATCTTTTGTTCTGTACCCGAGTTTGTTTGTGTAGACATTAGCATTTTATTTATAGTTTGCTAGAAGTAATAATTACTTTCCATATTAATTATTTCTAGCAATATTTTGTTTACCTTGAAGTGAGAGTTATGTAGTTCCATTTAGCAAACTGACTCACTAGTCCCAGATATCTGGGAAGGGACACATCTAGTAACGCTGAGTGAAATATTTGACAAAGTCCTCTTTAGTACCCCTGATTTGTGATTTTGTGTTACGTATTAATAGCGTGCGACATGTCTCAGGTTGGTAACAGCTGCCCATTCATCTGGCTTCTTACGAGCGTTACTTGCCACAATGTTTTATTAAATCAGGTGGCACATATTGAACTTGAGTTTATGTTTTGTTTGGTATCTCAGTTTAAACAGAGTTCTGTTTGTGTGAAAATGTTTCTTTTTAGCACAATTTCTAATTAAGTCATCGATGCGGTATTGATATTGATTTAACACTACAATAAGTTAGCATTTTTGGCTTTTTTTTCTCTTGCAATCTAAGGCAAGCATAGATTTTGAAACTAAATGCTCTTTTTTTCCATCTTTCGTGACAAGCCTCTTAATAAATCAACTCAACTATTCCGTTCCTTACTTGGTGATAACCCTGTGTAAGATCATCTTACAGTTATTAAGGCTGGTCTTCCCATTTAGCGTTAAATGAAATGGACTCTACATTTTTTATCTGACTGAGCAAAATGAGGGTTCTCGATGCGTAATTGCTGTTTAGCTGCTGTGTAGAGTCAATTACCAACAATTATATCTGTTTTTGCTTTGTTGGGTATTAGGGTCGGATGTGATCGGAATTAGCTTAGAAATCGAAATAATTATTCAATTTAATTTTCAACTCTACATCCGGTTTTGATACTACATATTTTTTTCCTAGCTCTAGGTAATTTTGACTAACTTGATTTGATTTGGCACGTACCACGCAAGTGCATATCAGCAATAGAATCATGTTCAGTTTTATTAATAACTCTACTTAGCTGATAAAATCAGGTACGGTGTTGAACATAAATAATGTATTATACTGAGATTGATTATGCATCCCAATGATCATTGAGGGAAAGAGACAACTGTATTCGTGTTCGATTCATAGTTGCCATTAGAGACAAGGTTGATACTTTGTAACTTTTGTCAGACTGTTTTAACCATGTCAATGAATTTAAAGATATATATCTTATCCACATTATCAGCGATCCCCTTGTTCTTAAGTATTAGAATCTCCAGTACTATTTGACGTTATCAAATGATGAAAGTTATATTATTAATTTTATGTGTCAATTCTATTCTACTCGATTTCATTAGCTGCTCAACCTTTTTAATAGTCGAAGGGCACAAAACTGGCTGATCTGGCATTCACTAATATTATAAATGTGAAAGTGTGTTTGTTTGTCCGTCTGTCACGGCAAAACAAAGCGACGCATTAACATTAATTTTTGAGTGGAGATAGTTGAAGAGATCAAAAGTAACATAGGCACTTCGTGGCAAACCAAATTCTCCACATGTCCTAAAGATTAATAAAAAAAATTAAGAATTTATTAAGATCAAATTCTTTATGATTACAATGTATTTTCTCATAAACAAACATAGTCCAAGTATAGAAGCTACAGAAGGAAGAATGGAAGAAGAGGCCTCTTTGAGTGAATGTCGCTTACGTCACTAGTCACGCCATCTGCCAGTGGAAAGTGCAGTGATCGCGAGATGCAGAAAGTAGGACAAACAATAATCGGCTTCTCATGCGCCAGATAAACGTTGTGCAATGGGATCGCGTGATGCGAGCCCGTATGCGTTCCCACCATACATTGTGGCTGGAATTGTTTCTTAAATAGTGTGGACTTTCGCGGCTTATGGAGTTCCGTAGAGCTTGGTAATTTCAGAGTAGTCGCTCCCGGGGCACACCTCATTATTTTCTTTTACTCAAATTTAAACGGGCATTCTGCTTCGTAAACAGAGACTACCTATCCTACCTCGGTAGTATAAATATCCAATCTTCTGCACCATGTTTTAAAATTAATTTACAAAAAACAATAAAACCGAGATCTTATTTATTACTATTTAAGTTTTATATAAGAAAACAATTCCTTCTTCTAAGGACATTATTTCCTAATCGGTCTCTCAAACGCTACATAGAGTGCATTGTGCAACATGGGGCTCGCATGATAAATGTGTCCGCTGCAGCCGACGCTATTAATTCGTCCTTGGGCATGGTAGAGTCGAAAGAGAATGGACATTAGCCTTAGGGTTGGTAGAGACAACCGGATGTCAAATAGTGCTAGTATTATTAGTTTTGGTAATTAGAGAGTGGAGTTTGTTGTAAAATTAATACGTGTGTTATATAGACCAATTAAAATGACGTGGAGTTTAAAATAATCTTGGATTTATTCTTGTTGATACCAATTATTTTACTATTTAAGTGATCTTTAATTAATTGTAATGTACTGGTTTTGAAAAAAAATCTACGGTGGATTACCAAGGTTTAGATTTGCTTTTCCATCCTTCGTAAAAATACTTTAAAACTCTCGCCAGAGCACAAACATCTGCTCTTGATGGGAAGGTAATATTTTAAAAATCTAAATTCTCAAAGACTTATACGAAAAACTTAGTTTTATAGTTAATTTTTGGTACTTAGAAGCCTTATTGAGTTTGAGATGTTTGAGTTGTTATTTAGTCAGAGTCGTAGGGGTTAGCTGGGCAGCCCTAGCGCTAACGGAATGCCCCTTTACTTTTACTGAGCGGTGGTCGCTCGGCGCTCGGAAGCACCACGCTCCGCCGCCCGCTTTCCCTCTCGCCACCACTCCACCACTCCAGACCACGCAATCAAACCACACAATTAATCACCACGCAAAAATTAACCACACGATTAACGAACGCCCCGGTTTCGCTTCTTAAACGAAAGCACAATTTCCCACACAGGCAAGGTTATTTTCACCCCGAGTAAATTTACAAGAGCCACTCGTGTGATGGTATGCAAGAACGTGAGTTTCCACAGATATAAATGAAACTAGAAAGTCTGCGAGAGTTACAAGCGGGCAAAGCTGTTATTAGTGTTAGTATTAGTATACTAATCAGGTTAGCACAAAAATGCAAGCGAGACATATGTGCACGTGATGGACAGTGCACGTGCGACTTATGTTCAGATGAAGGGGTTGCGTCTCGGCTGGGCCGAGGTCGTGTCCCGCTAATTATCTAGTTTAAAATAATCCCGCTGTAGGCGTAGGACTTGCGCAACACAATTCCAACGTTCTAGAACCGACACTGACACGACACAGGGGGCACTTCACAGTCGCGGGGCGTGCAGAGGCGGCGCGCGCGGCCGCACCACTGCGCCGCGTAACCGCGTTCCACTTTTCCTTCCGGCGGTGCGAGTCGCGAGTTGGCAGCGGCACGCCTTGCATAACCGACGGTTTCGCAAAGCGGTCGACGCTCGGTGCAGCGGGCCTGGCTTGAAATACGCGCCCGCTCTGCCAATGGGGCCGCGTTGGCGCAACGGCTGCGATGCGCCCGGCGCGGCTCGCCGTCGGGGCCCACCTGACGTCTCATGCCTGGCCCCCACATTTCTCCGTTCCACGCATATCACTTTCGCCTGAGCTCGCTTTCATCCTCGGGCTCCGCGCTCCACATTCGCGGCGGCGGCCCGCGCCGGCGGACGCCGACCATGGAATGGATTACGAGTGCGAGCGTGTAATAGATAACGCGCGCCAGATGCATCGGTAACTAGGCCACCGCGCACTCCGCCATCTGTTTGCATGATTGCACTCTGCGTATTTAGAAACGAAATTCCCGACGAGCGATACCGGTAGCCCCGTCCCTACCAAGTCGCGATCGAGAACGAAATGAAGAAGTTAACAGTAATAGAAATTAACCGTCGCGTATTAGTTTCGTCGGTTACAATATTGTCGCGAGCGGGTCTCCGTCCGCAAATAGACGCTCCAATTCGACGGCCAACTCACGGCGACACGCGAAAACATTGCGGACTGTTATATTTTACGTCCAGGTTCAAAATTGTCACTGGCTACTAAAACCGTGGGATGTTATTTAGCACGATGAACTCTCGGAACTCGTTTTGCGTTTATAAAGTTTCGAAACGCAACTTGGATTTCTCGGTGAAAAACAAGAGGGAATGTTGACGTCCCTTTTGAAGTTTATCGCGATCGCGACCTTATTCTTGTCAGTCCGTTGGGCTGATCATCAGTCAGCTGTGATGGTTCGTCAGATGAACTAATAAATAATATTTGAGCGTTAGTTGGTTTACGGGTGTATGAGAGCGCAAGGCCGAGTGAGTCACGCGCGCTACGCGCTGGTCTATCCACGAGCTACGAATGTGACTCAGTGGCACGTGTGCTCACTGATATGCACATTATGACAGTTCTGAGGAACAGCTGCAGTGTCTAAACTTGTATGCGCTGTCCTTGACAAGCAGTGCAGATGTGTTGACCCGGTGGTATTTTGAGTGACGACCTTGCATATCACGCTATTACAGGTTTAATTTTACAAGTTTGCAGTCGGGGGGTAAAATTGTCTAAAACTAATTTCATCAAGCACGATTTGAGTCGATAAATCGGAAAACATTTTTTAACAGGTAGTTAACTTGAACTGCAATTTTCAAAACTTTACCTTCTTATTGAACTTGAAAGTACTAATTGGTTGAGTAAAAATAAAAATAATTTTACAGCTTGTTGCAAATGTAAGGAGCATAAACTTTAATGTCTTTCAGTTAATCGCGCTGTTTTCGTAAATCCACGGCGGCACTCACTTTTGTTTTACGACACGCTTTAAACGGTATTCAAAAGTTATTTTAATAGCAGAATTATGTATTCTTCTTCATTAAATATTTTATAGTATAGGTTTACCTAACATTGAACATTTTGCAAAATGGGATGTTTTTATATCTAGATTTTTGTACCTCATTTTTTATGATTTGTCGTTTATTTTATTAGATGAACCCTAACTACTGATTTGTTATTTTTCTAGGTAGAACATTGTTATTTTAGTGCCTAGTTTAAGACATGTTAAATGTTTCTACTGCGAACTAGCATCAAAACGTTTCATCATCATCATCATCATCAGCCCATTTAAGTCCCCACTGCTGGGGCACGGGCCTCCCTCAATCACATGAGGTGTAATTGCCATACTCACCACGCTTGGCAGACGGGTTGGCGAGGGTTTAGATATAAATGCAGAGTTTTCCTTCTCTGGTTGCTGATGATCATACCAGCAGCTTTACCTTAGTCGCCTTTTACGACACCTCGGTAAGAGTGAGGGTGGCCTATTCTACTCTGCCGGGGACCACACGGCCATTTTAATTAAACTGTAATACGAATATGAGCAATATGAGTTTCAAATTTGTATATTCTGCTTTTTTTCATTGAGATGTAACACAAATTGGTATAAAACTACCGTGAGAGAATTCGTACACAATTAGAGCTCCCAATGCTTTCATCTGCACAAAAGATGTGCGTGACATTATTCTGTGCATCGACTGATTCCGAACTACCAATATGGACTGAATCTAAATAAACTGTATTCAGGCGAAGTGCTTTTTAAATCAGACGCGGTGTTTTTTTTACAATACGCAAGACTGCTTATGATTGCTCATATGAAATCATAAACCTATTTTTTATGGTTGAGTGTATAAAGATATTTCATTTCTTTTCTTTTTTCCCATTTAGACTTCATGATTTGAATGTAGTTAATGTATTTTTATTAATGAGAAGAATTTCTTATGTAGCTGTCTAAATTATCTTGCAAGATTGCATGTTCAGATTTTTTTGCGGGAGTCGATTCAACGATTATTTTCAAAGCATATTTATTTGTTTAAAACCAGATTTATTATACTTTTAATCTCTTTTTAAGTCATCGCTTACTCAAACATATTACATATTCATAACTAGATTAGACAATTTCTTCACGTATCAACGTTACTGCCTTAATTTGGTTGTGCGTTTATTTGCCCAGTGGGACATGAATAGGCTATAAGTTAGCGCTGAAAATATCTTCCGCCTAGCTATTCTATGTTACAGATTTTATCAAGTCCGGCAGTCACATTAAGCGATTGCCTTCTGACTCATTATTTGAAAAGTGTAGGTTTTTCTCATGATATTTTCCCTGATGAGCTAGGATACAAATACGCCCATACATTTGAGAAATCCAGAGATGCATGCTCGGATTCAAACCTGTGACCTCTTATTTAGAAAACGCATGTTCTTATCCATCGGTCTCATTTTGCACTGAAAATAGCCAGTGTATTTAATTAGTCAGAATAAGTCGGCCTACAGCGGCGGGGGCGGGCGGAGTGACATGATGTATTTCGGGTGCCCGGGTGACGAGTAACTATGACTTGTTTTTAAAGAAAATAGATTCAGCTGATTGAGGTGTTCTTTCACCTTGAAATTGTGTCCGTTGGTTTGTTAGGTTTACCACTGCATCGGCTAGGCAAGAATTTAAAAATATTTTTATAAGATGTATGAACGAGTGTAGACATAGTATTATATATTAGACAATATTTAGTAATTGCCGTTAGACAACTAGACTTTAGACTTTTTTTCGTAGGCAAAATTGACACAAATATTTTTAGAATTAGTGAGGACAACTCCTCAGAGTGATGACATAATGCTGTCATATTGTATTAAAACTTTGAAATTTTGTTTACAATTTTTAATAAGAGTCATATGTAATTTACAAGAGTAGTATCTAGATTGTTTGTTGTTTTAATTGTATGTTTTGTCCCCAAAATATATTGCAGTCATTAATTTGAAGGAATTAAGTCTGGCCGTATTTTGAAGCTACATATTTATTTTTAAAAACCAATGAAGCATTCTCATTGTCTTCCTACCTTCCGATTAATAGCTGTCAGCGTCCAAGGTGATTATTGAGTGTATTGGTAATATCGGTGGTTCCCGCGCACAGTGGGCCGGCCTGGCACACTGCCCAAGGACGTTTTCTAGGCAACCTAGGACGTACGCGGTCAGGGTCGCGCTAGCATTGCTGTCAGAAGCACTGTGCAGCGACCAATGTTATTAATGACCTATGTAGGTTTAAATAAAGTCAGCAGTTTTTTAAAGTTCTATTCAGTTGAAAAAATAAATAAATTACAATGTTTTGAGTTTATTATTTGACGTTGTTTTTAAGTCCGTAATATTGGTTCGTTCTTTAGTTAGGTACTATTTATTTCAGTTTTAAATTGAAAAAAAGTTTAAATTCGTATTGCTCTAATTGTAAAGGTCGATACAAAAAAAAAACAGTATTTTTATATCACAATATACGGCATCAGCACCCATAACAAAATAGCTTGCTAGAGTAAATAACTTTTTTTATTAGTTTCACAAACGGAATGTAACGTTCACATGACAGCATAGCTTACAAATTAATACATTTATACGTTCATTCTAATAACAGTGAATACTGCATGCCATAAGTGTTCCAATGTTCATTGAAGTAAAGAAAAAAAATGAGTACATAGATCATTCTATATAAACTACCAAACTTCGGTCAGTTTTAAATCGGCCTTAGTTTTAATTTACTGGCGGTTTAAAATTGTGTCATCGGTTCAAAGTCTTCAAGAAATACCTAAATAGAAGATTCTCAGATTGCTTAAGCTGGTATAAGCCTAGGCTACTAGTTTATTCAGTTTAAAGAGGGGCCAAGGGCAGGCTACATTCTGCCCTAGGCGCGGCATTGATGATTGATTAATGTGGGTATTCGCAGATAATGGATATGACATTAGAAAGCTTTCAGCATTGAAGCCATTTATATGTCACTTATCATGATTATTACTTTTTGTTTATGTTTTAGATGTTTGAGAACGTTGCTTTTAACATTTGAGTATTCCTTTTAGTTAATAGCAAATTGATTTTCAAAACTTGCTTGCACATCATATGTATAGGATTAACGTTAGTAACAAATGAAAAAAACAACTTACAAGTAACATCATTGACGTCATTGGTCAGGCTTTTTTCTTATTTTGATGATGATTCTAGGGAATCAAATGACATCAGCCGCTTACGAGTCACGAGATTCAATCGATCTATATTGCTATTATTCACTTTGGATTAAATTTATAGGAAAAGCAATTGACTTTAGTTACGCGACTTTTATGTTACTCGAGGAAAACGAGCAACTAACCTTTAAGTACCAACTTCTGATCTCTAAGGGAACAATAAATACATAACAACAAATTATCAGGTAGGTATTAGATCGTTCAAAAGATTGCAGCATGCAAATAGAAAATGATTTTGTAAAAGATACTCAACAAAATGCGTGGCATACGGTTCGTACGTCACAGGCATTTTAGGGTTGCCAACCCGTTTTCCCGCTTTCTACGGATTTGCGAAAACTCCACAAAAAACGGTACTAATGACATCGCGTGTTGCGGCCAGCCGTATCGTGAATTACAATGGCCGACGGGCGATCACCGGTTACGACACGGTTTAGAAAGCCGCTTGCGCCGCCACGGTCAACGGACTCGCGAGCGAAAGTTTCGTGTGTGGAGGTCTGTACGTTTCGCAATAGCGATGAAAGTGATAGGCGCAGGGTTTTGAAGCTGGGAAAATAAGAAAATGGGTGGAGGTTTGTTGACTCGCGAAGTTTTGAGCCTGTGAGTGGAACAGCCAGACCAAATAAATTAGTACTAGAACATCTGTATACAAATATGAAAATTAAAGAAAAGAATGAGATTTTTATTTGGTACCGTACAATGTGTGAATTCCCAACCCATTTTAAGGATATCTTAGATATCCTTAAAATTAGTTATTTATTTATCTTATTCCTAGTTATAAATGTATCTAAGTAATTACTGTACGTTTCATTTATTTTATTTAGATTTAATGGTCCAGTGAATTAGAAACTGTTAATTATTACTTTTCCACTCCTCTTTTTTCAATAAATTAAAACCGGATATCCAAATTACAAACCGTCTCAGCATAAATGGTGGACTTAAGATGAAAGTGGTTTACCTATTAGGGATGTCTACATTGTACCAGTAGAATAAAAATAGCTACCTTCCCTATATTGCAATGGTATTTGAAGATGAAGTTAAATTAGAAATAAAGTCTTAGAAAAAGATTGGACTGTAATAGACTGTAAAGTTTCTTTCATGGTACGTTGTAAATGCTACTGATAGTGTTTTTAAAATAATAACTGTTCGAATAAGTAGGTATTGCTATTCTTCATTGCTAGCGATATATATAGTTTGTAACGTTTAAAAAATATATCGAACCACTGACAACCCTAACTACGTCATCTATTTTATTTGCCGCCTTTATTTGTCTAGCGCATCAAATTGCGCAATAAGTGTCTTCAGGTGTGAATGAAATAAATTCCTAGAGCTTTAAATAAGTCGAAATGAGAACTAACTCTTGAGTTATTATTTTCTAGTAGCACTCGCCAAACTTCTTAACTCCTTAAAAGAATCTTTTTTTTTCGATATTTATAAAAAAACACCTACAATTCATGGATCATTCAAAACGGTCTGTAGAGCGATAATTTAGGTAGTCGTAATTATCGATATAATTAAAGACCTTGAAAGGTGTTAATAATAATTGGCAACATTTGAATTAATGAAAGCTATAGTCACACTTTTATTGGAATCATGGATTGTTTTATTAAATTTATATATTGTTATTCTTGTTGGTATATTCTAATTAATCAGATCAATGTGTTTATTGTCTAAGACTTAGCACGTGTACGCTCGCCGAGTCACAGTTGCAACAAACTTTATATTATTAAAGTTGGCATGGATACATAAAACAGTCCTAAAATATTATATTCAAGTGAGAACGCTAGTTTCTCAATTACATACATAGGTGTGATGTACTGTAGAGATATTTATAGTGATATACTGTGTTAATACTTTCATTAAATATTATTTAGAATAAGATGTCCTTTTTTAAACGAGGTTTGAAAAGAGTTCTTCTCTCACGGTAGGCAGCGGCATGACTGTGCTCCGGCATTGTTGATGTCTATGAGCGGCGGTTACCGTTTACCATCAGATAAGCCGCAAGCTCGTCTACCTACTATAAGCAATAAAAAAAAAAGATTTATCGAAATAAAAAAAGAAATCCCGAAAACCGTAGCAATTTTTTTTGTGAATGCTTTGAACAAAAGTCGTTCTAACGCGAGAAGAATAAGCTTTAATAATCATATGCCCACTGTTTACCCATATACTCTGTATTAATTTAAACGCATTATTGTGATTACATTGAAGCAGTGTGTAGAGTCAACACAAAATGTAATGGAGTGGAATTTCGTACGCCATTGTAGAGTCGTAACTATCTATGAAGTCTTGTCGTTATAAAAAAATATATTATATAAATATATTACATAGATAGATACTCTTAATCTCACAAAATTTGACAGAACTAATATTGAACTGAACCCAAAGTTGATTCAAAATGTGTGTAAGGATTTCGGAATCATCGAAATATCACAGTATGAACCCATCCCACTTCCAAACATTATTCGCCATTATTTATTATGATGTAATCAGAAGCAATTGAATGTTGCCATAACCAGGGTATAACGGTAAACAGTAACATTGACTTTCTAAATAAATCCTTACTCTAAATCTAAATACAATTATTGTTTTTTTTTATGCTAGAGACTACAAACGAGCAAGCGGGTCACCTGATGGGAAGTAATCAACGCCGCCTATGAACATGTTTAGCATTATTTGACAATTTGTGGGACAGATAACTGCATCCAGATTGTGCAATGGACGAAAATTTCAAAGTGTCCAAATCCGCTGAGGTATGAATAGATCATTATAACATCGATGGAAATTTTCTTTTTTCATACCAAATGCCACGATGAGTAGAAAAAAATAAATGTAGGGGACGTAAGTGTTGCTACAGCTTACCGAATCACCCTCTCAATATGTTACAATTGTTCCCTTTAATCCCTACTACTGACATTGTAGATATATATATATATTTACACCTTTGTTACCTAACATTAAAATGGAGTGAGAAGGTCGCTCAGATTGACATTGAAAACTTGATCGATATCTCTGGAAGGGTAGGGGTGTTCCTGGTTCGGAGCCCGGATGCACTTGCGCGTTGCGATCGTAAATAATTGCGCCCTCCCCCGCGCCCCGCGGGTACCACTATCCCCCCGGCCGCCCTGTGCACCCCCTCCCTCCCCGCCTCGCCCACCCGCGACCTTGCATCTGCATCCCTGGCCAAACGCCAACTGTTGCATATTTCACCTCGTCTGTCTTGACATGCCTAAGACTTCGACTGTTTAAGCATATAGCCAGATCATTTATCATGCCCGTCATCACACTTAGGTGTTAGGTATATAGAACTGACTTCATAACTAGCTCTCGCGTTTGATGCGCAAGTGGCTTTTATAAAATGTCAATGATTTGGTCTCATTAATCTTAATTAGGTAGACCTTTGGCAACCATTAGCTACTAACTTGAAAGACGAAAAGACATGACAACTCATACATAAAATTACCTACTCGTAATATCAACAACATCATGACATTGGAATCTATACAACACATGTCATTTAACGGACAGTCAACGGTCATGTTAACTGTGACATTTAAAATGAAAAGTTATTTTAAGTTATTCATAAGCAAAACGGATGGCGGAGGAAGCATTTCAGTCATTGATTTGCCCACGCAAATATGGAGTTCCGCGCAGCGGGGCGGGGAGGGGACCTAGGCTCCCTAGGAATCTAGCCTCTGCCCGGGCCGTCGTCATGGCGATCCCTGCCCTCCCACCCTTGCCCTACATCGATCGCCCAAATTAATACTAATAATACCAATACAATTACCGCAACGCCGTCCTCTAACCGATCAATCGCAACTAATCGCTTCACATGATTCAAACTAGTCACGCAACAAACATTGAAAGATTGCGAAGTCTGGTTTGCCGCAATAGCTGGAATGTAAACGGTGAAAGTAGTCGCGTCCGCTACCGAGAAAAAGAGTTTTCCACGCGGTTTCACCACGCGAGAGTGCAATCAGCGAGCAACAGGTGAAAAAGGCACTGGTAGGTACGTGGGCGGCGCGGGATGTCGCGATGCAGGCGCGCGATCCGCCCGACAGACCGACTGCTACTGCACAGAAATACTCGGTGCAGCCGGGCCGCTCGATGCACGCCCCCCGCGCCGCCCCACCCCTCCAGGTCACGGCTGCAGGTCGCCATAGCAATCCGAGAGTTGCACCAACCCTCTATCGATCCAGCTGTTGCTTCTGGGCTCCAGGTGACCGTGAACTTGCCGCTTAATACCAGGGCGTGGTCGCACACGCTAGTACACAGGGAACCTACGCCATTTCCCGTTCTAGGTTCGGAGGTGGGCTAGTGTTTCATTGGGTAATTCGACATAAATAGGTACTCGTGTTGCATCGCGGTCGTAATTGTGCCATGCATTCTAAACGACAATGTAGTAATAAGACTAATCAGCATAATTTATAAGGGGCACTTGCTAATTAATATAGGGCTTTAGTATAATCTGGCAGTCTCACTGCTATGGCATTACAATTTTAGATCAAAATCAAACCTAAAGATGCCGGAAAAACGAATCCAACAAAACCTCGAAATACCTTTTGCAGTCTGAAAACTTACTTACTTACAGACTTATTTCATTCAAGTAGGCTATATACTCAATAGTTTCGATAGTCCTATTTAGTTCAATTGAGCTCACAGTTGCGATGTTTCTAACAAAACCAATTTTCGGATTACCCCGTACTAGTTTCATTGCAATATTTTCCAACATCATTTGGTAGATCTTAAAACAAGTTATGTATCTATCAAAGTATTTTTGAAAATCCTCACTTGTACTAGGTACCTACAATTAAGTATGTACTATGAAATTGGCCTGGTCGGCGCATTTATAGTGACATTACAGTGATCCTGCCTCAAGCATTAAACAGAATATATTTCCTTAAAATTGTTTGTAAAGTGACTCTAACTCGAAAAAAATAATCTTGCAGTAATTACGTCATATTCTGAAGTAAGCATGTTAAGATAATAAATAAATAAATATTTCACAACAACGCATACATTGGTCTAACTCCGAAATAGGCAGCTCAAGCACCTGTGTTACGGATATCAGAACCAACAGCGGAATTACAAATATATACTGATAATACATAGAGAACACCCAGACCCATACTAACAGACATGTTCATGCACACAAACGTTTGTACTGTGCGGGGATCGAACCCGCAACCCTTGAACCAGAGGCAGCGTTCACTACCACTGATCCAAACTGATCGTCAAAAAGAAGAAGAAATATCAAAGACTTTACTGGTGTCGCGGGTCTCTTTTGGCGGCAACCGCTTACAATCAGGCGATCCGTCTGCTCGTCTGCCACCTATCACATAAAAAAATCGATTACATTAGTTGAATGCCTTATTTTAATTTTGTGAATGTTTTATATTTTGTTTAATTAAGGAATATATTAAACCAACCTACTGAAGAGTAAGATATATATGAGGGGAATATAAATGTTTATTTTTAGGGTTCACAAAGTCTGATAGGAGTACCAGGGATGCCAGGCGGCCGTGGCCAGGTGAACAAGGCCCATCGGAGGAGAGAGGACGGAGGAACCTCAGGTAAACCTAAGCTACAGATAAATGGTCTCACCATTTTTGGACAAGTTTCGCATATCGTTTACGACCTTGATAGCGTATTTCATTCAAGTAGGCTATATACTCAATACTTTCGATAGTCCTATTTAGTTCAATTGAGCTCACAGTTGCGATGTTTCTAACAAAACCAATTTTCGGATTACCCCTTACTAGTTTCATTGCAATATTTTCCAACATCATTTGGTAGATAGATCTTAAAACAAGTTATGTATCTATCAAAGTATTTTTGAAAATCTAGCTAGGGTGTGGTGCCTAAGCACGGATACGGTTCGATTTCCGGTCGGGTAAAATTAGAAAACTAACTTTCCTACTTTAACTGAATGATGCCCTCGGTTAACTGACTTGATTTTATATAATTAATATGGAATGCAACTAAAATTATGCTGACTCGAACCGATGTACGGTGCTTGCCCGTACATATTCCCCGGCGAGAAAGATGAGGTTAGTAAGTGTATGAGATGCTGATATATTCGTACAAGGGTGAAGACCATTTGATTCTTATAGTTACATGAAGAATCCCCTACTTTGAGACTAGGTGATCGGTGTGCATTGGCTGGCGCATTTCATATATTTTCTATGAAATAATTGCAATCTAAAGTTTTTTAATTAATCAATTAATTTAAGATAAGTTATCCGAAATTTAAAGTAGTGACTCACTACTTTGTGGATTCTGTGTAAAATCAAAGGTGGTTGATGACCAACCTCCTTTACAGATATTTACGTGAAGAACGCTTATTACATCAGTGCCTGACTGTACTTTTTTATGCCAGTGGCGACAAACGAGTCAGCGAGTCACCTGATGTAAAGTAATCAACGCCGCCCATGAACATTAGCGAAATCAGAGAGATCGCTAATCTGTGTGTGTGTACTCCTCCTCCTTTGAAGGGATTTGGGCATGCCCACAACCTTAAGTTCAAAAAAAATATTAATTGCAATATCACACTTTCTCGGTGTATTGAAATTATATTTCAAATACATAATTACTAGTAGAAAGAGATTGTGATTGTCTTTAAATTATTTACTCGGCCAATGGACAATACGAAAAAAAAATATATAAGCATTTTTATACGCTTTTTGAATAATAAAAGAGAAAAAAGATGACTGATGATTATTATTAAATCTGTTTTTATTTAAATTATTAATTAATATGCTGGAAGTGACGTAGACCTGAGGCTCAACGTATTGTGAAGTCAGTGCTATATGCTCAATAAAAAAGGTTTAAGCGACTTTAAGTTACTTTCTGGCACTGTCGTTATTTTGTCTTGTCATTTTATAATCAGAGATTTTACTTTTTTTAATTAACGCGAGCAAAAGCGTTATTAATTTGTCATGCCGAGTGATGACGTCACAGGGGGATTTTTACATTTTATTTTTTTTCTTCGTATATATCTGTTTACAAATCTTCTTTTAATTTTTTAAATGTCAATGAGTCTAATCTAGAAATAGTATTTTTCATTTCGGATTTTTTTTGACGTATTATCCATTGCAGGAGTTTTCATATATGAACTAAATGGGATGTCTAAGGATTGAGATTTCGATATCGAGACAGTGAAAATGAAATGATCCAAATACACTAAAAAGTGGTTGTCGATCACGAGTCGTGATTATTCATATTTCGTACTTTAACTGGCATTTGACGGATTTTCAGATGGGGCGCCCACAACTTTATGTGAGGTTGACCGCCTGGTTAGACCTGTGACGCCAATCTTTATCACGTAACTGCTTGGCAATAATACTTTAACCTACGTAGACAATTAGTATCTACAAGTATCATCAGGCAAGGGCATAAGAGCTGATCGACATTAAAAAAATAATTGGCATCCAACGAATAGTTTCGATTCTTCGGTTGGGTGGTTACGACACCTGGCCTTGGTGGCTTCCAAGCGGGGAACTGCCAATTAGAGCGGTTCCGTGTCCCGGTAAGTATCACATCCCTGCACCTGTCCCATCATCTAAGTGCTATTGAGAATGCCTAAAGTATACCTACTCAAACTAGATGGAAGTGTGTTTTTGACAAAGATTTATAAATAGCTAATTTTACGGAAAATATTCAAGTATTATGTGATTGCATGTAAGCCCATTATGACTTTGTATTAGAGTGATGGTTCCAAATGGAACAGTTAGGGTATCTGACTCCAAAATTCCGCCAGGTTTTAGTTGCGACCGTCCTTAGTCCGTAGGTACCACCTACGCTCATAAAATGCAAAAAATTGGTCAACAATAGATGCAGCACGTGTGAGGGGAGAAAGGGGGGGAGGTGTCCCGTATTGTGTTACAGCACTAAAGCAGTCGACGTAGAGGTTGGCACAGACTCTTGGCCGCCGGCTGTCAGGCGTGGGCCAAAGAAGTGCACTAGGAAGCCAGCCATCGTCTGCTTGGTGCAAGGTTATGTGATGAGGTGAAGGTGCAGTCGAGTTGTTCGATATAACCATATCAGAGCGATACTTGGCAAATGACTACTGCATACGCAAGTCTATTATAAAAACAAATAAGATTTGTTGCAACATGCGCTTATAAATCACAACATAACCAAACATCTTTTACTGAGAAATACATAACTATAGATAACTTAGCGTATTGTATTGTCCGATTCTCTTTTATCAGACCGCCTATACTATGGAGAATGCTCTGAGGAATTGTTCTGACTGATTCCTGCCGATTCATTTCGCCATCGCTCCACTCGCCAACAGTTCCATCGACATCATCTAGATGGTTGGCAGTCTTCAACTGTACGTTTCTCAAGAAACTTTCTGCCTCGTACGACAGAACTATGGAATGAACTATCGCCTGCGATATTTCCGGACAGATATGACCTGCAAATCTTCAATAAAAGAGCGTATTCGTTTTTAAATGGTCGTCAGCGCACTTGTGACTTCTCTGGTGTTGCAGGTGTCCATAGACGGCGATAATCATTTACCATCAAGTGATCCGTCTGCTCGTCTGCCCCCTATCCCATAAAAAAATCAGAGATAGTTTCATAAACTGTAGCTACCCACAATTGTTGAGATAATGACTCTGGACATGTAACCATGGTTCAGGTCAGACGGCAGTTGCTACATTTCAATTACCAGACTCGCCAAATCCTGGAGTTAAAGCGTATCCTCCAAAGGGATAGCTTTAGACGCATACAGGAATAACACAATGAGATAATGATGATGACTTCTAACAGCAGTTAACTATGCCTAATAATTAAAGTGAAAGTGCAGCCTTGCTTCTCATTCAACAGGCGTAGCTCAAAGTTTCGAACGAACTAGATAATCTCGAGACAAGTAAGGCTGCGTTTATAAGCATAAGTAGAGGTGTGCGTACTTGGATTTAAACCAACTCGAGTCAATTCTGCCAACTGGCAGGAGCTGGGTGCGAGTAGACGAGGATCGATAAAGTGGTAAACATTTGGAGGGGTCTATTGTCCATCTGTGGATTGCTACAGGATGATAATGATAAGTCAGCTCGGATTGATATTCACAAAACTTTATTCCCGACTTAATGGTTTTGCCAGACATAACAATTGTAGGTAAAAAATGACTGCCTTTTTGATTTTTTTTCTTCGCTGTCCCTTTGCCATGACTGTAAAGTCTTCAACATATTTATAATTAAAATAAAATCGTATTCTGATTAAAAAAATTTACGAGTAAAGTAGGTAACTATGTTATAAGTTGATTCGCTATGCACAAGAAATCGAACCAGAAATAATCTTTTTTTTATAGTGTATTGGCACAGTATATTGGCTCTCCTCAGCCTAATGGTAAGCAAGAGAAGAGCCAAAGTTACAATTACAACGGAAGCGATGTCAGACATCACCACCGCTGGGACTGCCATACTGGCCCGGCATGCTAGTTTTATGCTGTCACAGCCTTAACACCAGAAATAAGCACAGACTGGCCGTTCCAAATATCAGGCTCCATAAGGTTGGCAGTTCATTTATAGGATTAAGCATAAAAATGTTTAATAAGTTACCTCAGATTATTATTGACTTGCCCACACATAAGTTTAAATTGTATATAAAAAACTGTTTAATGAAGAAAGGCTATTATAAAATAGACGATTTTTTGAATGACAATAATTTAGGGACATATTAGTAACACAAAAATTGTACTATATTTTTAAGTTAATGGTGACATTTTGTAAAACATTTTTTTTTTAAAAGAGTAACTGCTGAGTTTCTTGCTGGTGTCTTCTTGGCAGAAAACTACATTCCGAACCAGTGGTAAACATGTTGACATTCATAAGTGTTCTGTATGGACCTAAATTGAATAAACAATTTTCATTTCATTTCATTTCATTTATTTCTTCTAGTCATTACTTGAATTAATAATTATATGAGTGACTTTGCAGTCACATGCACATGAGCATAACTCGAGTTTACTAGACACACCACTAGGTAGAGTACGAGATTCCACACGTGGCATACGAAAACGTAATGAGCGTGTGCTAGCATGCATTAGCATTGCATTAATATGAGCCAGGTTAGTGAAAGGGCGCGTTACGTAACAAATTATGTATTTTGGTTTCACTAAGTATAATGTTTTTTTTTCAAACAAAGGCTTTCGTTTGCTTGCGGGGCCAGTGGCGCAGCAAAGTAGTGGCATTTGAGCACTTTCGCTCTACCCTGACAGGATAACTTAGTTTTTTACAAGCTAGACAAGTAAACAAGTTAGCGGGTCACCTGATGGTAAGTAATCACCGCTCCCTATTAATATCTGCCAGATCAGAGGTTGCTGATGTTCTTTTAGCTTTGGTTTTAAAATTCACATTCATAAACGTCTACTTTTACATTTAAAGAGTTATAGCTACGTAAACTTATGTTGTAATGCTAAGGGGAATTAAAACAAGAGAAAGCAGAGAAGGTATGAATAACCCGTCGCATTTGAGTCGGGGGTTAAAAAGTAGAGTTTATTTTTAAGTCTATTGAACTTAGCTATTGAATGTCAATTTAAAAAATTATACCATAGATTGGGGCTTTAACTTCATGCACAATGTATATACTTACAACCTGTGTGGGACCTGTATATATAGAAAATAGTTCTTTCCTATTTCTAGAATTTCTCCTTATACCTAGCTTATGAATTCAGATCAACATCTTCACACATTGCTATGTTTGAGATGGTGTATGAATTTATTTATTAAAGCCGTCCAAGTGCGAGTCAGATTCGGCCACGAAGGGTTCCGTAGTAGCAAGTAAGATATATGAAAGGTAAATTGCGGTTCACGGTTTATAACGTAAAAAAAAACTACTTACTAAACTTAGTTCAAAACAATTTTCGTTGTTAGTTTTGATGGTAATGTTTATCATATATTTTTTTAGTTTTATAATTCTTTTATTTTAGAAGTTAGAGGGAGGGGGGAAGGGGGAGCGGCATTTTACCACTTTGGGAGCGGCTCTTGCGAAAAGTATTAAGATTAGAAAAAATATATATATTAGAAACCCTAACATCATTTTTAAAGACGTATCCATAGCTACCGCACACGTATGGCTTTGATGAAAAACAAACTGAGATTCAGTTCTAAGTATTGGAACCAAATATGTTTTTTTTCGTATTTTTGTGTAAAATACATCTATTCCCCAAATTTCAATAGTATAGTTATTATAGTTTCGGAAAAAAGTGGCTGTGACATACTGATGGACAGACGGACAGGCATGACGAATCTAGAAGGGTTCCATTTTTACCATTTGGCTACGGAACCCTAAAAACGGCTAGAATAATAAAAAGCTTGTCATGCAACAGATAGCAACACTGTAATTACTCGTAGATTGAATATACCATTTTGTATCAAGTAGCAGTAAGTAACTAATAAGTAGTGCCGAACCGTTGATTACTGCACGCGCCAACATGTTTTAACTGCAGCAATTATGCGAATAGGAATCAGCAGGAATCTGCGTTTTCCGCGTAAACGTACGCAATAAAACATTTGCTTCGTTTCCTTGTACGCGTACCTTGTAATTTCGATTGGTTTGGTTGCAAAATGTACAACACGACAAAAATCATTTTCCGAAATGAAAAATACTATTTCTAGATTAGACTCATAAAAAATTAAGAAAAATAATTTCAGAATTTTCAAACAGATATTTTATGGAGAAAAAAAAAATGTAAAAATCCTCCTGTGACGTCATCACTCGGCATAAAAAATTAATAACGCTTTTGCTCACGCTAATTTAAAAAAAAAGTAAAATCTCTGATCATAAAATGAGAAGAAAAAACAAGGACTTTTTGGCGGGAAGTTGAAAAGGGCGGTCTTAGTTTTAACTTATTTTATTCATTTAATTGTAAATCTCACTGTAATTATTGTAAATACTTAATTATTTATATATTTTGTGTGTGTATTCTTTGTACATTGGTAAGTTTTTAAATATTTTACTTTAGTTGGTCCAAAATGGACATTGAACCTCCCGATCCAGACCCCCCTCCCATCTCAACAGATCCTTAACTTCAACTATTGGAAGCCGATTCTTTTATATCCTCTCACAAATCTGCTTTTTTGAAAAAGAAGAAGAAAAAACAATGACAGTGACAGTAAGTAACTTAAGTCACCTAAACTTTTTTTATTGGACATATAGCACCAATGACTAAGAAATGTATTTACTTAGTCATTGTATAGCACCGACATCACAATACGTTGAGCCTCAGGACCGCGTCATTCCCGGCATATTAATTAATAATTTAAAAAATAAATATTTTAATAAAACACACACTTTTAATAATAACTAAAAAATATGGGTCATCTATTTTCTCTTTCCTTATTCGAAAAGCGTATAAAAATGCTAATATATTTTTTGTCGTATTGTCCATTGTGTTTTTAATGTACCTACATGTGTTTTTATGAACCTGGAAGCAAATGAACGCAGCAAAGCAGTTTACCTGATGGTATGTAATAAACGCCAACCATGGACGTTCTCTATCATCATCATCATCATCTTAAGCCGTTTTCAACCAATTTGGTGTAGGCCTCCTTCAATCTTCTCTGATTTCACGGATGTTCAAAAAAAAGTTTTTTTTTTTTTCGAAAAATTCGAAACATACCTTTGCTCGACCCGGGAATTGAACCCAGGACCCCGAAATCACGGCCATATATACGGCCGAAATATGACCATATTAGAGATTATATTTATCTACATAATAGGATGGTAGCGAGCACAAAGTATCTTCTATCAGACGACAAGCTTTCTCACCTGCCTCCATTTCCCAAAATACTCGCCCACAGACTACGAGAAAGCAAACTAAATAAGCAAATTGCTCCAATCTATCCATCTCCTCCACAATTTCCTCCCAATAAATCACACAGACTTAGCTTTTATTCGATTTGTCTCTTCTGGATTTGCGATATATCTAGACTAGAATCCAGGTAAATGGGGCAGGGAAAATTTCCGGGCAAGGCTGGGTCGCTGTGTCAGGGCCGGGTTACCGGGACGACCCAGGATGGGAGATGTAATAGGTCAAAGAGAGACGAGAGGAATCTGCGAGCAACCGTGCGCCCTTGAAATTTTGCAAAGGCTGGCGTTGGCAGAGAACCTCTCTTTGGTAAGAGCTCATTCGTCTGAAAGTAAGTAGGTTTCTATGTTACCTATATGAATTCCTATATTCACAATTTAACAGAGCTTTTAAAGATATTGTACAGAAAATGTGTCATAAAAGTTTAGTTTAATGCAACGGGTAGGGTACACTAGCGACGCCAATCGATTTTAATTTTTAGCTACTAAACCGGATCTATTTAAACAATTTCGGGAATACAACCTCTCGGCAAACACTTAGACTATTTATTAAATAGCCATGCACAAATGTTGGGTTGGGTTTTTGTACGCTAAATTCAACCGCGCCGATTCGAAGTGGCCGCTTTTAGCGTGAATCAATTTTTCGCGTTCGCGTATCCGAAATTGTTTAGTAGCTAAAAATTAAAATCGATTGGCGTCGCTAATATGCCCTACCCGTCACCTCAATCTTGATGAATCTCTTGAATGTGACTTTAATTCAAAAATAAAATGTTGAATTAAAAGTACACACTGCCCTCAATAAAACACATGTCATATTGCGGGAGCCTTCGGTGCAACAAATTAGGGCAACTAGCACGACCAGGCTGGGCATCCCGAGAGGCTAGTGCGAGGCCGGGCGTCGAACCTGAGACCTCGGCCGAGTTGGCCAACTGACGCGCATTGCGCTCTGCGGAAATTTTGCGGTGTTGGTTAACCTGGCACTGGGTTGCCGTTTTAGGAATTCAAGCCAGATTTTGTGGATTTTTTATTGTGACGTACCTACATTTTTCGCATAGAAAATACGCCGTACAACGCCCTTTTACAATGTAACTGCCTTCTTCCTTCTGATCTTGATCGGTCTTTATGTATTCGGTAAATTTGTATCTGTTTTGTTATCTTCTGTATTGCATGTCAATATTTATATTTCTTCTAATGCAAAGGCGTCACCCAAGGTCCAGCCTGAAAACCAGCGCTGCAGCTGTTGTTTGTGGCAGTTGCAGCGTATGCTGAGGCTGAGCCTTGTTGGCCGCAACTCTTATGCTCTGTACCGTTTTTTTATTATTTTCAATAAATCGTTTTTCTTTCTTTCTTTCTATATTATTCGTTGTAACTGGTCGTTATGGCAACGTGTGATCTTAAACATGAATTTTGTCAATTTGTCTCTATTTCTTTAATTGTTCATGTAACTATTTCAAATGTGTACAAAATAAACTTTTCATTATATAATACTAAATTGTACATTTATGTTTCTGTAATGCCTAGTTTTTTTAAGTTGTGTATTTTGTGCAATAAAGTATATCTATCTATACTATACAATCAATATTGAGTGTAAGAATCCAGCAATCTTTTTGCGGGAGCTAACTATATCCGACCACCGTAATAAAACTTGTAACTATACCCAAAACTGGAATTCAAGACCAAAAAAGCTACTACAATGTTGCCACTGCAATAAAATAATCGTACAATGATGGACGTGAAGGATTCGGCAGGTAGGGCTAAAACAAGCCGCGTGGGCTGATGCAATTCAAAGGTTTTAAATTAGTGTCTATTGGTTTTTTTGTGTTTCTTTGTGCAGTGAAGTGTCGCAAAGTGATCCTAATAATAAGAATCGTTGGATTATATCGTTTTTAACACTGCTATTGTGTGTCAAGTGAGTTGTCTCGTGACAACTTGCTTGGACCTAATAGAGTCTTAAAACTCGCGATTACTATTAGAATAATATACGCTGAGTCCGTAGGTCGATATAACGTAAAACACCGGCGTTTTATTGAGTGACTGTGACTTTGACTGACTTCAACTGTTGACTACCTACTTATTCTCAATAAGTTACTTGACATTGGCGAATTATCTTCGGGTAGAGCTATAACAAAAAAAAAACAAAAATAAACTGGTGAAACCAAGAAGGTTATAGATTATAAGTTCGTGGGTGAAACCATGTGCTGCAACCGAAGTAGCTAGCTAGCTACTTATTAGATATTTGCATATTTTTTTAAAATCAGGTCAATTATCATCATCAATGAGACATGCACAGGTCAGAAACTAATGTGTTTCCCGTTAATATATAAACAAACAGACAGACATTTTTACGAAAATTGTTTTAGTGAAAATTTAAATCGCGGTCAAGATATCACGCATAATAAACAAATGTTTTGGATAACCCATAACTTTATAGTACTTTTGAATTATTTACAAAATAAAACCTATTTCAATTAGTGCACTGGAGACCTTTTTATGTGCCTACAGCAAACAATGTTTTAAGTAAGATGTTTTTTTGGTACTTAAATAAATAATTTCTTAATTGTTTTTAGATATATCGTGTGCTAAGGAAAAGCTGAATTCAGGTTAATTCATAAAAGTATGGTACCAGCAAAGACTCGCGGCAGATGGTAGTTTTTCATTAATTAATTTATGAATGAAACATGAGACCGACTGCTACGAGTCTTTGACATGAGTGTAACAGTTACTTCAATAAGTTGTTCAAAAACTTCAATCTCATATAGCATTATTTATAGTCCAATCAGTATCTGAAGGTGAGTAGGACAGTTCAAACGTTTCGTATCATGCATCCATCTTCAATCATTATCTTTTTTGTGTTCTTAGCTCTTTTGTGCCTGTCAACCTCATGTTTTGATTTCACGGCCGCTTGCCATCAGGCGGAGTGAGGTCATTCTGATTGGCGTTTCCATAAAAAAAAACTTGATTCTTAAAAATATCGGTTAGGTTTAAAAGGAGCGCCTCACTTTTAATGTCAAAATTTAACTGTCCTATTCACCTGTATGGCCTTTAATGAATTAAATACTCTACTGTCTGTATTTGCGTGTAGTACCTATAACCTACATTGCTTAGCTATTAGAGGCAGACAGTTTATAGAATTTAATTAATATAAGTAGTGGAGAAAACTATTATCTAATTGAAACCCTAAACATAGTTAACCTAAACCAACTACGAGTAGCTAAAGAATATAAAATACCTATTTTATTTTCTACTGTTTAGGAATAGAAACCATCTGATGATTAGGTGGTGTATGCCCAGGTATCAATAATAATTAACTTCCTTTGTTTTACAAATTAGATTTATTAATTAAAGGACGACCTAGCTCTTGATGCGTACATTACAAGATGATCTATATAAAAAAGGTTTTTATTTATCTTAGACAGATGGCGCTCAATCGATTACAAATCATTAATTAATTATGGCGGCGTGTATACAGATGGCGCTGTTAACAAGTATTTCGCTGTTTAACACCATCAGATTTCCGTCACGAAATACCAAATTCCAAAACGATAATTGTTATAGTAAAATAATTATGCAGTAGCTACTCGTAAATATCGTCATATGTTGGCAATATCTGTCATATTTATACAATGTTAAGTTTACATAACTTGCCGAAGGACACTACGTGCGCCCATCTGTTAGTGTTTGAAAGTTTTTACAGCGGCAATTTAGCATCACCCGGCAACTGCTACAATTTCTCGATTACCACATCGTATTTGTAACTAACAACAGAAAGTGAATGTGTCTGAGTAGGTAGCAAAAGTACCGTCATGTGGCGGGCAATTCTCGCGCTTCGACATGAAGTCAAATTGAACATTGTCAAAAATTAAATTGAATACTTAAGGGGACATTGAAGTCAAATTTAGAGATTTCATACATTCGTCCATACAAGTCTGTATCTCGACTCCAATGTCGAGTGCTCGAGAATAGGCCATCTGTTCTCCAAATTCTTATTCTCTTCTCTCTTATTCTTGTTATTGCAGAAAAATATCGATGCCGATTCAAGTGTTTAGGGTACCTATACATTAAGAACAGGAAGTTAAGGTGATGGGTACTATTTATTAAATAGCCATGCAAAAATGTTGGATCCAACGCGTACGCGAAAAATTGATTCACGCCAAAAGCGGCTACTTTTGGCGTGAATCAATTTTTCGTGTACAAAAACGGACTCAACATTTGTGCATGGTTTTTTAATAAATAGTATATGTTTACCGAGAGGTTGTAACCCCAAAATTGTTTAAAATAGATCCGGTTTAGTAGCTAAAACTTAAAATCGATTAGCGCCACTAGTGTGCCATACCCATCACCTTAAGTAGATAACTATAGTCGGAGACGACTCCAGGAACCATTATTATCACATCGAACAAAACTACCTTTATTTTATTGTTTACACCTTTTATTTACATAATATATATTATACGAATGTGTATATCAAGATTCTGTTTCTAAAGTTAACATGAAAATTATTTATCTGATTTTTACTATGACTGGACAACCAGTTCATTTTTATATACATAATTGTACCTATGGTAGATCTAAGAGAAATACTACCTTCCCTGTTCAGTACCATCCTCCACTAATGACGATGTGCATGAGTCGGCTTCCATAAAACCACAATTATCTATAACCGTGGCCTAAATTACTCCAGCCACAATTTAACCAACACACCCATTTGAATTAGATCCATTGGTCAAAGGGACCGAAAACCTTGCCCGTGTAAACACACATGGTATTTGCACCATGTAGATAATTAATTTTAAAAATAAATACATAAGTTGTAATTTATTTAAATTTTTAAATGATATATTATAAAAGAGAACCAACAAATGAGATCAAAAACAAACAGGGAGCAGTTTTATCAAAACTGGTAGTTTGATAATAAGGTACAGTGCAGTGAGACAACAAATGAGATGAATAACAAACAGGGAGCAGTTTTATCAAAACTGGTACAATGAGCCAACAAATGAGATCAAAAACAAACAGGGAGCAGTTTTACCAAAACTGGTAGTTTGATAATAAGGTACAGTGCACTGAGCCAACAAATGAGATGAATAACAAACAGGGAGCAGTTTTATCAAAACTGGTACAATGAGCCAACAAATGAGATCAAAAACAAACAGGGAGCAGTTTTACCAAAACTGGTAGTTTGATAATAAGGTACAGTGCACTGAGCCAACAAATGAGATGAATAACAAACAGGGAGCAGTTTTATCAAAACTGGTAGTTTGGTAGTAAGGTACAGTGCAGTGAGCCAACAAATGAGATGAAAAACAAACAGGGAGCAGTTTTTTCAAAACTGGTAGTTTGGTAGTAAGGTACAGTGCAGTGAGCCAACAAATGAGATCAAAAACAAACAGGGAGCAGTTTTTTCAAAACTGGTAGTTTGGTAGTAAGGTACAGTGCAGTGAGCCAACAAATGAGATGAAAAACAAACAGGGAGCAGTTTTTTCAAAACTGGTAGTTTGGTAGTAAGGTACAGTGCAGTGAGCCAACAAATGAGATGAAAAACAAACAGGGAGCAGTTTTACCAAAACTGGTAGTTTGATAGTAAGGAACAGTGCAGTGAGCCAACAAATGAGATGAAAAACAAACAGGGAGCAGTTTTACCAAAACTGGTAGTTTGATAGTAAGGTACAGTGCAGTGAGTCAACAAATGAGATGAAAAACAAACAGGGAGCAGTTTTATCAACCAGTATTGATTGTTAATAGTAGAGTCACTGTGCAACAAGGGAATAGAGAGTGCACTTATGTCTGCGCAAACACTTGTGGACTATAATATGTCCTGCGTCGATGGCCGATCTATGAGATTGGCCGCCATGACCGAAATATCGGTTTGGAGGACATTAGATATAAAAGTTGAGGGAACGGCAAAGTACCGAAATGTAGAGTTCAAACTCAATGGTTAAAAGTTATCTTACTATAAGTAATTTTATATGACACAAAAAGAAACAGATTTTAATCGTTAAATACTACTTCTATTAACTTTTATCTGTAGGCATATTACTAAAACTTTAGTAGATTGGTAAAGGAAATTGTTTATTTTTCAGTAATTTGTGATTCTGTATGAATAAATCTTATCTAACTTTTCCTTTTCTTATTATAATTACGGTGCAGATACAAGTTTTCATGGGGCCAGTGTAACAGGTCTTTCCACTTTGTATTAAACACTTATGAATGGCATCATGGAGAAAGTTATCTTTTGGACAAGTGGCTTGACGGCCTGCCTTCTCATATTAGCTGCAAAGCCTAGTTAGGTGATGTAAATTGGTAGTAATTGTTACATACGGTTATTATAGACCATCGAACAAAGTTGTATAGTGAATTATACGGTTAACTGTCACATAAACTTATCCATTATTATTTAAATTATTTAGAATACTCTAACTGTACAGTTAATGATTGATTGATGGGATTTGACAGGTTTTAAACATTAATTAATTAGTCAAACGCCGTGCTGTCTCCCTAAAAGCTCGGTGACAAAACCATATCGTTCGCTCACACGTAAGCTGACAGAAATTACCGACTGACAAAAGAATCGAAATAATATACACATGTATTTCTTTCTTTGGGGGAGGTATGTAACATGTAGATACATACCCGTACATAACATTGTGACTTTGGCAACCCGCAACCCTTGGAGGGTTGCGGGTTGGATTACAGTACAAACATTTGTGTGCATGAACATGTCTGTTTGTATTGGTCGTGGATGTTTGTATGTATAATAAGTATGTACTTACAAAAGAAAAGTATAATATGTATATATTTGTAATCCCGCTGTTGATTCTGATATCCGTAACACAGGTGCTTGAGCTACCTATCTCGGAGTCAGATCAATGTAAGTGATGTTGTGAAATATTATATTATATTATATACCTCCCTCAAAGAAAGAGCGAAAAACTACCTGTTTCTCTATTTTATTTGTTAAGTATCAGAATACATTATCCATCATTTCAAATGGTAGGTATATAAAATAACTATAATCCGAAGTACTTAAACACACAAAAACAGAAAAGATAAAGATGCATATATATTTTTAAATTACTATAAGCACAAAATTTCTAAAAGGTTTACTTTAATGTCCCGACATTATATTAATGATGAATTAACTAATTACATTAAGTACAGGATGTGCCGGATTATGTTTAAGTGTTCGTAATCATTTCAGTTCGTTTATATCTTTCCGGATACTAACTTTTATTCATAAATGATTACTAATTCAGATTCCTTGGCGAAAGAAACCGGCTTTTATTAAAACTTTCTTTTTGTTGAAACACGTACGTCAAATGGAATACGAGTGTATGAAACTCATATCGTTAAGGAAAAATAAGAAACCAAAATGTTTACATTCGGTTAAGATATCTATAATGTATCAATACGGGGATTAACACGATATTTATTATGTGAAACAACATTGTGTACTCACATATTTGGCTCAACGTTTCGGCTACGTTACAGCAGCCGCGGTCACGAGCGGACTCCGCGGAATATCGTGTTAATCCCCGTATTGATACATTATAGTTATAATGCAACGCGAAAATCTAAAAAACTATTTAAGAAACCGCTACGGGTTGGTTAAGATATATAGCGTTCCCCAGCATTCTATACCGCATCTATCATGGGGAGTGATCTGAGGAACTGTTTGATCTCCTCCCTGCAGCTAAATCCCTACATGGAATCACACGCAAGCGATTGTCATTCCATCCCCATCAACTCGATGGTTGGCGGTCTGATACTGTGCGTTTCTCGCGGAACTTTCTACGACGTACTTCAGTTCTGTGGAACGGTTTGGCTGCGAGAGTATTTCCCGACGGCTACGACTTAGGGATCTTCAAGAGAAGAGCGTACTCTTTTTTAAAAAAGCCGGCAACACATTAGCGATCTCTCTGATTTCGCGGATCTTCATGGGCGGCGTTGATTACTTTCCATCAGGTGACTCGCTTGCTCGTTTGTCCGCCTCTAACATAAAAAAATGAAGAGGAAAAATTTAATAGAGGCTTGTTCGGTTCAGTAGAGTTGTTATTTAAAAATATTTACCTATAGGAAAAATATCTTCGGTATTAGGTACCCAGCCCTATTCGAACTGTGACTTGTCTTAGTATTTTTAAGCTAGTTTTGAACATGGAGTAAACGAGATATATGATTGTAACTGATCGTTCACTGCTGCTCATGAAAATCAATAGTCATAACCACCGAGTTCCAATATCTTATCCATATAAAATGTCACACCAAAAAAATATGAATAAGCGCTCCAGCTAATCTTTTGATACTACATACTGCCTTATTCAATAAATGTCGGGACTTGGACATATATTCTGCATAACATTCATAAATATTATTTAAACCTTTGTTAACTAAAACTGTGTTATAAGAAGTTTTCATTATTTTTTCGAAAGTTTTATATGATTTTAGTTTTGTTTCAAACGTCAAAACTGCTATATAACAACGTTTTAGCTAATAAACATTTATTGAACGTTTATAAATAAAGCCCTTACAGTTTAAATATAGTAATTAAAGCAATGTGATTTTCTAAGAAGCTGTTAGATACTACTAAGTAATTATGTTCTGAAGGATCTGATGGAAGCTCTTCTTGGATCGTTTTCATTTACTTCGCGTCTTATTTCTTCTTTGTCGATCGTAACCGTTGAGTGGGAGAACTAGGGAACAACTGAGATACCACCAGCTGTGTTCACTCGCACCAATTCCCGAGAGAGCACAGCGTGGCACCCGGTCGTTCGATAGCCCAGCGAAGTTCTGTCTTCCCGTTGACCAGTTCTTCAAGTCTTCGGTTCATTCTTGGTTTAGAAAATTATCTTCTTTATTATTACAATTTTTCTTCTGACACTTCACTGTTGCTTTAAATTAAGTTTTCTACTTAACCAGTATCCTTATTCAAAAAAATAATTACTCTATTTAAAAATATATCTACTTCAATACCATTACAGTATAAAAGCATGAAATTAAAATACATTCTCAGAGACATCTGTAATCTGTGAGGTGAACTTATATGGCCATTCGTTACAAGCACGTCCAGTCGTATACGTGCGTCGCGATTCCGTATGTTACAAACAGATGGCAGCGCTATGCACAGCGTGCACACGTCAACTTGTTAACCAAGAATATAGAGTCCACGCTAATATATAGTTTCTACTATGCTACACTTCTGCTAATGTCAACCTTCAAATTTGAGCTTTGGTCATGTAGACACAAGGAATCTAAAATTTTAGTTCCTTATTTTGCCGCGGGATTTCATTCGTGGTCGCGCGGACTCTACAAAGACTTACAAAATCAAGTCAAGTCAAGTCAAGTCAAAGGTGTTTATTGCTTTCATGAATGTTACAATACAGGTGGTAAAACATAATTCAGTACATCATGTTACCCTCTTGGGCATAGCTAACACAAACTAATTTAATACATTTGCTAAAGTGCGATGGACAGTTCGTCAGGTTTGTGATAAGTACTCGTTGTATTCTGTGGCCCATGACTTTATTTAGCCAAAAATAATTTTAATAAATATTATGATGTCCCATACTAGTTAAGTGATGACTTGATTTATTATATTGTTAAATATAAAAATTTCACTGACTCTTTACTTGGATGTTTAAAATATGGGGCATAAAATACTTCCTTATTTAACCCCCAAAATATTTGCCGTATTTCCTTATCACAATATTATACAAGTAATGTAGACACTTTTTTAAATTATGTAACTAATTAAAGGTTCGATATACATACAAAACGACAGAAGAAAGTGGAGAGAAATTGGAGAGGCATATGCTCTGCAGTGGGCAAACACATGCTGCTGAAGAAGAGAAGAAGAAGATACATACAAATACTGGTTATCAAGAGTTAAAATAACAATGAATGTATTGCTATTTTAAGTCTTACCTAATGTTTACTCTGTAGTAAGCTATGACCAAACCAGAATTTGTGTGCATTTTTTCTTAAAAGAATTACAAGCAAAGTCTGCAATATGGATATTACATTTAAACTGTAAAAATTATAATGAGCAATTAAAAACTCCTTTCTCCCTCTGCAAACCTAAAATGTTGATTAGAAAAGTTTTGCTTGTTTTACAGCTGGCTATCAAAGGGTGCTTTGGTAGCCCTAACCCGGCATGGGGTCCCGTCGATCCCCCTTCCCCTCCCCTCGCCCCGCCACGTGCCGCCCTTGACCTTGGCGCGCTTCGCAAGTGCGGTGCACGCGAGCTTCGTTCACGTCACTTCAGGGTTGCCAGCTCTACGGGATTTTATGGAGCGATTCGGTGATGTCACTCTGTTTTTGGGATGAAAGAAACGAAATTCAAGAGGTGGGTATTTTGTCACTTGCATAATAATAAATTTAGGTACATTAGCGGTTAGACCTAATGTTTGCAATGTATAAAATGAAAAAAAATTGTCATATGCCCAAATCACTTTCATAATTGAAATATAAACCTTTATATATGTTTCAAAAACTTAGTAAGTCATAAATTGTATACTTATCTATTATGATTTCATGATCAAGTATACCTGAATTGATCAGTTAGTTAAAATGTTCTAAAATGTGTCTCTTCTGCATTATCCTCGTCAAAATCACTTATTTTATCAACAAGGTTGCTAGCAACCCCGCATAAACCACACTCAGGGTTGCCAGTTGACATGGCGAGCCAGACTAATGTGAACGTTATGTCGTTTGTAATATGTTGCTAAGTTAATAATAACTTACTCCGTGTACATAAGTACACAGAGTTAGGGTAAACAGTTTTGTTGATTGTTCATAGAACAGTTGAATGTTGTATCTATGTATATTTAGCGCCTATGTCTATTTGTTTCTTCTGTCTATACTAAATGATCTTCCATTACCGGAATATGCGTTATTCCCAAGAAACACTTGTTCGTCTCTTTTCTTATTCTAGCAAATTTTTTAGATTAAAATCTTGATTGTCAGGAGCATCAGCTAAATTAATGTTAGCGATTAATATGCCTATGTCAGCTGTAATAGATAAAGTACCTACTTATTATGAATAGGTAGATTTATATAATAATTTAGAATTATTGTTTTAGATTTTCTGTTATGTATAGAGTTTAAAATAGTCTAATCTACTTTAATGGTGCCTCCATTCCCTAATACCAAGATTATTTAGAACTCAAGTTAGTGTCTCAGAGTAAATGCATTCAATTATGAAGAAATTTTGAAACTAAATTGACGTCCCTAAATATATATTATAGGAATTTTACTATCAACTCAAGTCGTTATTCAATCTTATCTATTTTATCGCCCAGGAAATTGTCTATACAAACGATAACCCTTTGTCGAGTGATTACAGATATTATAGAATATACATAATGATTATAGATATTTAATCATTATGCCGAGAGGCGACTGTCGTGTAACCCATATCAGTTCCTACGAGTAGGCAGGTACATCGCGTCGCATGGCACATATCGTAATTGTGTCTACGTACGCTCATACCTATTCAGAAATAGGGAATATGCATACATACTTTTTTATTTGTTATACTAATAAAACGCCAATAGTATACTGATATTTCAAAAGCAAATATGTGTACATCGTAGAATTATACCAGATTCGATAATTTCTCGAAGCTGTTATCAGCTTTTTTGTGATTTCTTAAATTAAGACAACTTCAAATGATGCCATTTAATTATATAAGTTATTAAGTGTCATAGTTTATATTATGTCATACTTTCCTGGCATAATGCTATCTGCATTTTCACATGCAAGCATATTCCCTATTCATTGAAATAAAAGTTTATTCTTTACAATACATGTTTTAAAAATAGAAACTTACCATTCACTGCGCTTCTGTTCTCACATTCTTTGGATGGACCTGTTAAAGGAAACATAACAGTTAGTAAACGTATACAATATATTAATTAAATAATACATTGATTATCTA
Organism: Marasmia exigua; assembly: GCA_019059595.1. Classification (NCBI taxonomy): domain Eukaryota; kingdom Metazoa; phylum Arthropoda; class Insecta; order Lepidoptera; family Crambidae; genus Marasmia; species Marasmia exigua. The sequence continues at coordinate 12,052,652 of CM032477.1, read as the reverse complement.
CTTCTATGAAAGTTATTTATTTTAATACCCAAGGTACTTTATAATTTGTAAAAATTTTATAATTGAGCGTAGGAGATTATTAAGATGAAGGTTACTAAGGATAGGAATGGAAAAAACATTTGATTTTGGTGCTTTTAAATAATATTCTAGAATAATATTGAAAGTATTTAGGCCCGATTTGACCAATTTTTATCCTTGGATAAATCTATGGTATAAGTCAGATTTGTACAAAATGACAGCGCTATAACATGTATTCAGTACCGGATTAAGATTCGTCGAATCGTTCCGTAGACATGTAAGTTATTCCATCAATGAATTCGCCATTCAAAACCAGTTTTCCAGATTTTAACTCACACTAAGAAACTGTATCGAACACAGTATTTGCTTGCAAATAGTTGCTCGTCGCTAGCGAACAATAGCATGTGTATCATGTGGAAACCTTGAGGTGATCTCCAGTGGAACATAGCTGAGTCACGCGGTGTGACGTCAGGCCACTGCACGTTCCGATTTAAAATTTTGTTTATTTATGGCGTGACGTAGTTATGCAGTGTGACTTTGTGCAGTGGAGATTGAGTGTGGGAGGCCTTAATTAGCAGAATTGCTCTGAATTCATTAATGTCTAGTTTGTTGAGTAACTCTACAGCGTAGTTGTTGCCTGAAGATGTTTTGTATTGGTAGTTTTTCGTTTGAAATATTTCGGTTTATTAACAACATTAAGTCTCATTTCACCATAGCATATATAGGCATGATCATCAGCACCCAGAGAAGGAAAACTCTGCATTTATATCAAAACCCTCGCCAACCCGTCTGCCAAGCGTGGTGAGTATGGCAATTACCCCTCATGTGATTGAGGAAGGCCCGTGCCCCAGCAGTGGGGACTTAAATGGGCTGATGATGAGGTCTCATTTGATGACGTTACCAATTGAACACTTCATTAAGTAAATATGAATTAATTTAATAGTCTTGAAATAACGCTATGTTTCTTTTTCGGTTCAGTATAATTCAGTGTTTTTATTTATTTACTTATTTCACAACATTACAAGTTTACAGAGCATTGCTCCAAGCTCTTGGTAAGTGTAAAATCAAAACCTATATCATACGAGTACATCGATTCAAAAAATCCTTTTAACAGTTGACAGAGAGTTATTCACGCTAAATTTTATTACGGGAATAGTACTAACATCTTACGAGAAAACTTCTATTAGGTGTTTCTCGGGGCAACACCGTGAGTGGAAAACCTTAATCGGATATTGGGAAAATAGTTCCCACCTGATTTTGAACCTTGTCTATCATGACATAAGAGCGAAAACCAATGACTTGTGGCCTGTTAAGGGTTAATATCTATTCACAACTGCCCTGATTTTTAATATCATATTTTCACTCTTTGTAGTTTTATGTAGGTATTTTGTGGCATTATAATATATTCATAACATACATTTCAGTTTAAATATTATATACAGAAATAATCTACTTACATAGACATAGAAATCAAAACATAGGTTATACTTATAGTTACGATGCTCAGCTCAGCACGAGTCTTGTCATGTACCATGTTACATAACGTAATGTGCATTTGTTAAGTTTTCCTCGATAGTGTTTGTTCTCGTCACCGCGTGGAGCGGAAAAACCTTGCAAACCTACACGTAACCTTAACTTCAATGACTATAATTTTAAACCTAATTGTTACAAAATCCAACAAACATGTTTTCGGAAGCGGCCAAAGTTATTGCCGCAGTAATAATGACAAGTAATTGCTGTGACATTCGTAACAATCCGACATGTTGTTATTCAATAGAAAAAAAATAGCAAGAGCGATTTCGTAGGTATATTTCAAATATTACTGTTTTTTTAAGCTAAAGTTCGATACATTTTGTCGAGTATAAGTTCAATTTTGTATGGAATAGTGAATTTCATTTTTTTTTCGTTTTACTAAATCCTTTCGTCCGTTGCGGTCTCGTTATACAGTTTAAACATACTACATATTAAAATTAATATTAAAAGGTATAAGTTATTTTTTACTACGTAATATTGCCAAAAGCGTTAAATTCAAATCTAACATGTTCAAAATCCAAAATCAGATTTAACCCGAGTAATTGCATAAGTACCTTCATGATAACGTCAAAAATCTAAATTTGGTACCACGGGAAGCATCCCATTTATTATTCCAGGCAGTAAGCAAATTCTGAGGCTAAAAATAGCCCTTGCGATCAGCCAGGACCAAGTTTTGCGTCATCTACCCACACTGGGGAGATGTTCTTCCCATTTGAAGGTTAAACCGGGAGGTGGGGAGATGGAGAGGTGGGGAGGTTGAAGTGGCGCGCGTGCGCGGGCTCCCGCCTACGCGGAATAATGTCAAAGGGCAAGCCCGGGAAGCCTGGATGCCTAGGACGTACACAGCCCAGCAAAATTGATTTCCAGGATCCCTGAATGTAGGTCATTCGCGTGGTAGCTTTGCATATTTTATGAAGTAACAAAATAACTTCGTTACTGTGTGGCAGGGGGATTTATTTCACAATATTATTTCTTTTTCTATCCACTGCTCTTATCTAAAAACATTTGATTATCAAGAAACGGAGAATTTGCTTATTCGTCTTTCTTAATCACCACCACTTATCCATTGTTTCCCCAATAAATGTTTCTCTAGCACAAACACTCACTGGTTCACCCACTACACACACAAACACCTAGTATTTTTTTTTGTTATTAGTATTAAGTTACTTTTATTCCTTTTGTTCTGCTTTTGCCAATTGTATTAGTTTAACATTCTACATTTGTTTCTGAGACTTCTATTTTTGCGACATACCGGTTTTATCTGTGGGGGGGCCATGGTGACCTGTACTACAGGTTTTTCAAACCTACTTCAGGCACCAGTCTCTCACAAAGTTAAGGTCTGAGTGTCACATAAAATAGTATCCTATCACTGTCTGTATGACCTTTGTACTGTGAGAGAAATAAACAATAAACTTAAACTGCCTACCTAGGTAATGTTAATAACTTTAAGAGCCCACTCCAAGAGCTTGATTTTATCTGAAAATTAAGTGAGAGTGTAGGTAAGAAAATAAGACATGGAAAACTTTAAGTGAGTATTTTTAGGTGGAATCTGTTTTACATTTTATAGAAGTGTATTAAAGAAAACATCAGAAGTAACATTAATAAGGTAATTTTTTGGTACATTTTTAGGCCTATGTCCAGTAGTAGACTGCCACAGTGATGATGGTGAATACTCGTGCGATATCATAGATTAAATTATTTTAAGACACGTAGGTAATGAACCATTTCGGTGCGCATATTCCAAGATACTTTTTAAGAATAATTACTTTTAATTTTACAATCTAAAAAATACGATCTTACGAAACATGTAAAGACCTTCGGACGTTGGCTTACTACAATCTGTCAGATATCTTCGTTCCATTTCATTTCATTTTCACCAAATGAATTTAATTCAATATTATAGTTGTCTGTACGTAAAAGAGTGAGAGAGAGAGAGAGAGAGAGAGTCTCTCATTACTCTAACAAAAAATAAAATTTGGAAAGGATAGCATAATGTTAAACAAATATCCACAGCTGTTCAAAACACAGGTATGTACTCGTACCTACATAAGTATACACAAATACACCATGAATGAAACACGGAAGTCGCCGCCAGGACGTCATATTACACAAGGAGAATGGACAACATTTCAAAATTGCTAAGCTCCGAAACAAAAAATACCATTTCTTTATTTACTTTTCCGCTGCGCGAATATATATTTATTAATTTTGTATATTGCTTATTTACTGAGAAAAAAATTAAAAACTAAAAAACGTAAGATGACGTCATCGGACGGCAGAATATAAAATATTTCTTTGCTTAGCACATTATAGTTTTAAATTTACGTAATGCCAAACTCATGACATGTAACTGTCAAAAAAAAAAGACAACTTGTCAACGTTGAATGTATGAATGACGTTGACAATGTTGACACTAGTATTATTTACCTTTGACAGTAGTACCTTTTTTTTATTAAAACAATGATAAGCAAAGGAATATCGCTGTATTCAGCCGTCCGATGACGTCATTTGGCGCTTACGTCTATTTAGAATAAAAAGAATTTCAATAATTATTTTATGCATGAAAATGGACAAATTTTGAAAAAAGAAAAAATATGGGTCTGTTCATTTTATGTCTACTTTCATATAAAAAAACAATATGGACATGTTAAAAATTTGAAATGTTGTCCATTAGCCCCATACAATGTGTACGGCAATTGCCTCTGATTATTAACACGAGACACGCGACCCTGGTCATCCGACACCTTCGCGCTTGCGGTCTTTGCCTAAGGACGTCATGCCTTGCTGTGATCATAGGGGGATAGGTTATGTGTAGGTACACTGGGGATTACATTACTTATGAATTGATAGATCAGAAATGACAGGTAAAGTTATAAGACCGTCTCTACATGCTTGAATCAAAACGTTTCTGGAAATTATTTCCGCGCAGACAAATTTCTTATTTCATACTTTTAGAGTGTGTTTTTTGTAGTTGGGTTTTATTTTTTATAAAAAGTAAGTAAAGTATCTGCCTACATACTGTCCAACTGCAGGACAAAACCCTCCATCATAGAAATCAAGTCATCGCTACTATGATGGGATAAGGCTTCATCACCATGCTTGCCAATGCGGATTGGTGATCACAAACTCGAGCTATCTACGAAAAATTTGAAACCCACCTTTGTTCGACCACCCGGGATCAACCCTAGGACCCAGAGATCATGGCCCGGTACTTAAACCATTAGACCAACGGGTGTCCTTTATTTATCTTTTAGTTATTTTGTAATGTAAACCATTCTGGAGTAATTTATATAATGTTTACATAGTAGAAATGTGCTAACAAAACTCTTTCATTTGTTACCCTACACGACACCGTCAAGATTTTCTTATAGTTCTTTACTTTCAGTACCATAGAGGGCGCAGTAATCAATTTAAAGTGACGTCATGTACCCGGCGGATGATCAAGACGCTTCTAAGGCATGTCATTTATCAAATTATAATGACTAGCTTAGAAGTTATGAGGAAACAGCTGATATACCCACATACATACATATAAGTCAAAATTATAACCCGCCTTTTAGCTACACCGTAGTCGGGTAAAAATTAATAACAAGGAATATAATAATAAGTATAGAATAAAGATTCAGTAATTTAATATTTTAAGTAAGTAAGTACATTTTTTGCAGTGAATTAATAAATGATCTTAGAGATGAATGATAAAATATGTTATATGTAATGTAATGCAGGATGGTTCAGTGAACAACTGCGATTCGGCAAACGTAGCGTAGTAGGACACCCAGGCCCTAAGACTGCTTAAGAAGATGCCATCTTCATCGTCAGCCCATTGAAGTCCCAACTGCTGGGGCACGGGCCTCCCTCAATCACATGAGGGGTAATTGCCATACTCACCACGGTTGGCAGACGGGTTGGCGAGGGTTTAGATATAAATGCAGAGTTTTCCTTCTCTAGGTGCTGATGATCATGCCAGCAGCTTTACCTTAGTCGCCTTTTACGACACCTCGGTAAGAGTGAGGGTGGCCTATTCTACTCTGCCGGGGACCACACGGCCGAAGATGCCATATTTATACAAAACCATCTCCTTACTTGATTAGATTATTCGATGCAATCACCGATTCGATATGTGGAAATAATCTTCATGTCGGGAGAGAAGAATGCGCATAATCTAAATCATATAGGATAGTATAATATAACTATATAAGCAAAAGCTGATTCACTGACTGATCTATTAACGCAGGTGGCCTTAACTAAAAAACTTAAAATTTTGCACAGGGTTCCTTTAATAGCGCTAATTCTCCCCCTAAAGGGGTAAAACGGGAGTTCAAAGGATATGAAAAAATAGTCTTCGAGCTACGAAACCATCCTTACTTATAATAAATAAATAATAAATAAATAAATAAATAATAAATAAATAAATAAAGTAATATTATAAAGGCGAAAGTTTGTTTGGATGGATGTATGGATGGATGTTTGTTCCTCTTTCACGCAAAAACTACTAAACGGATTTTAATGAAACTTTACAGTAATGTAGCTTATAGATCAGAATAACACATAGGCTATAATTTATAAAGATATCTATAAGACCTTGCTTTTATTCGAATTACACGCAGACGAAGTCGCGGGCAAAAGCTAGTATTGCATAAAGATGAAATCATGTTACAGCGCAAAATGAAGTGTTCGAAACAAAGTGAGGGCGGGCCATTAGTAAGGGATAAAATACTGTACATTTTACCTACAAAAGTACATATTATGTTCCTCATCAACAAACCGGTAGCTTCGAAGATTTGGTTAATCTGGTAATCACAATGAAGCGACTGTCGGGCAGATCCTTTGCCGCCCTTAGACAGGCAAATCCGACCATCTGGATTATTATTAAGTGTTAACATTCTGTCTGAGAAACTATCCGAACCCGCGGGTTTCGTCACAATGTCCTTTACCGGCGCTCAAGTGGTAAAAATACTCATACGCACGTAGATTTTAAAATTCCAGAGTAGCTTGCTCGGATTAGCCCCTAAGACCTATCGTTAAGAAGATGCACGTTCCATAGATTGCGCTACCATAGATCATGGCAGCCATAGGTACATTTGTATATACTATAGTCTACCTGTAGCTATGTCGAGTTCGTATCCAGAGCTAAGTCAGAGCGTGCTATTTAGTATGCAGAACAACCACAGATGCAACGATATCACTCTATTTGGATTTATGATGCATTTGACCTTGCAACATTATAATTATTACATATACTTAGGATAATAACGCCCTGTTGGTCTAGTGGTTTAAGTCCTGGGTTGGATTCCTGGGTCGAGAAAAAAGTATGATTCGAATTTTTCGAACATAGCTCGGGTATGTGATCACCAATCCGCATTTGGCAAGCGTGGTGATTAAGCCTAATCCCATAATAGTAGCGATGACTTTATTTCTATGATGGAGGCCTTTGCCCTGCAGTGGGACAGTTTATAGGCTTGTACTTCTATACATAGGTATTACTTAGTTTGTGAACAGAGACATGAATACAAAACACTCAGCATTTTTTGAACGCTCCCATGCTCTAACGCTGATCAAAAATTATTGTGGTCGCCATGTGGTGGTGCCATAAAGTTGATCTTAAAAGTATCTCATGCCACATTTGCGAAGCTCTCAAAGTTAAGAGGCGTTTGATTTTTGGGGTGTGAGACCGATGAAAATGCAGAATGGATATTAACTTGATGGCAATATGAACTTCCTTATAATAAATTATGTGTTTTTACTATTAAGAAAATCAATCAAAGAGATATCCAACCCTGTAGAGGATCGAATGCTGGACCAGCTTCTTTTATATTGTTTATGTTTTTATACTGACTTTGATATATTATTGTTTTAAGTAAATAATGCACTTAACAATTTTTTTACTGTCTTCAGGTGGAACTGATGACATGATGAAATGGATGGATGGAAAATGATGGATGATGAAAAATGTTTAAGTGCATTATTTACACACAGAGGAGCTATCTTCTTTCAAGGACACAGAGGACGTTCTTCTTTCAGGACACAGAGGGCGTTCTTCTTTCAGGACACAGAGGCACGGCACAGAGTTTTTAGAATACCGAGGAAACAGAGTTCGAGTTCGACACCGCGAGGAAATTGAATAATGACACTTTACTTTTTGATTCAGAGTCCGAGGAAGTTCAGAAACGGAGACGAGTCCAGGGATACCAGCGGTTGTTATCCCTTTACGCTGCCACCAAATTGTTAGGAGGAAACAGAGCATTGTTTTTTTAAAAAAAGTTAATTTATTTTATTTTGATTTTGACCCGTTAATTTCATAGAGATTTTCTAGGCAAGTGTCTCGGTGCGCGGATAGCGTCGAACTAACTAACTGAAATTAGAAAACATACTCAAGTAGTATAGTCATCTAATGACAAAGGCAGTATTGCACTTTTATATACTAAGACCATATATAACAGACCCAAGTACAAATAAGCAGGTTAAAATCGGCCAAATTTCTTCATTCAATTTCTTACTAGTTTAGGTATCTCGCGCCTGTGTAATTAGTGCCCACTCCACGTGTAGTGTTGGCGTTAACCCAAAGTACTTAATAAGTAAGTATTTCATAAAAAGATTCGAGTAGATAATATTTATTCGTATATGTAAAGTTATCAATTAGATTACTTATTTAGATAATATTGTCATAATAATAATATTTCTTAAATCCTAGATACTAATTTCTTATCTTAAAGGCAAGAGTGAACAGGCATCTTCTAGGCGAACGCGTTACATCCAATCACTTTCCATCAGGTGGGATAGTGGTCAAGCGTTAGCCTATAGTTCATAAAAAACACTATTCATTTTCTAGACAGGAAAACGGAATTATCCGATACTAAGTAATCACCGTCGTTCTTGTTTGTTTGATCTGTACCGTCGCCTTTCAATATTTGCAATAGTAGGTGCTTGTGCATGAATTGACCATATCAGGCTAAGGAGAGCCAATATACTGTGCTTCTATATTTTTTTTTAATATTGGATGCACAAGATTACGCGAAGTGGAGGAGTACAAGCTGGAAAGCGGACTCCGAACTCCGCAGCGACCGGTTGGGACACAACCGGGACACAACGCTAAGATGACGATGACTTTTGTAATACCATTATTATAGCTTTTAGCGACTGCCTCGGTGGCGCAGCGGTTAGTGGGTCGCACTTTAAAGCGACGGCTGCGCAAGAGGTCCCGGGTTCGAGAGTCCCTGTGTCGGGCCAAAAGTTTGTACCTAAGTTTTCAGTAAGAAATTCTTAGTGGCAGCCCGGAGTCTGGAAGTTGGCGGTCTTGAACCCCCGTGCCTCGGAAAGCACGTTAAGCCGTTGGTCCTGCGCCCAATCCCTCTCTGGTCGTGTCACAGTAGTGGCCCATCGGAATATGAGGGTAAGGGAATAGAGAGTGCACTTGTGTTTGCGCACACACCTGAGCACTATAATATATCCTGCGTACGTGGCTGATCGTTGAGATTGGCCGCCGTAGCCGTAATCGGTTGGAGGATATTACTATAGCCTTGCAATGTAGTGAAACTGACGGTTATACGACAAGCAAGCTCGGGTAAAAGCACAATACCTATGAAAATACGGTAGTCTAAGTATAAAAATACTGTTTTGGCCCATGGCAAATATCGGAACCAGGACTCAGGACCGATCTGTGTGGAGATCTTTTGGGGGGGGCCTATGTGCAGCAGTGGACGTTTTGGCTGAAATGATGATGAAAATTAAATGTCACAATCTTAATAATAGGGTCCTGTTGGCCTAGTGATTTACAAGATTTTTACTATATGATTTTTTTTTTTACTGTAGATAGGTAAGCGTTTGACCATATTTCACCTGATGGTAAGTGATAATATGGTCTAAGATGTAGCATGATTACCTAGAAGATACCTATTCACTCGCGCTTTGAAAATGATTCTTGTTTCGCAATGCAATTAAAAAAATGTACTTTTTATAAAGATTACAATTTTTTCTTATCATTAGAAGGAATGTGTATAATTACATCAACGGAAGTCACACCGAATGGCATCTGTCTTTTGTCGAGCAATCCATTAATTAAAACATCAGGTGGGTTAATTAATCAATAAGTAGGTAAATGCGCCAGTGCAGACAAGTTTTCTGCCAATTTCTGACTCTCCCAAAGGTTGAAGTGCTCACTCACTATCCTAGAGTGTTGCTTCATGTTGCATCCAAATCTGTTGCTTTGGTGAAGCACGAGGTAGCTACGCTTGGACCTTGTTCCATGATCAGATGAGACTGGTAATTACAATAAATAGACTGCAATCTGACCTTCTTAAGCCTTAAACAGGGTTCTTACTAAACTAAAACGAAAGACGTTTTCCGTCACCGCCGAGAGAATGATAGAAATACGCAAATATTTTTTCAGATTCACACGTCATTTTTTGACACGCACCTCCTCATTGTGGAATTAGCGGTATTTCCAAACCGATACGACATTGCGATCTTCAAGAAACGAGCCTATACCTTCCTAAAAGGCCGGCAACGCATCTCCACTCGCTCTGGTGTGGCTGATGTCCATGGGTGGTGGTGATCACTTACCAACAGGTGACTCGCTTGCTCGTTGCCTCCCTTTCTCATAAAAAAAAGATATAATAAACCTTTTAAAAAATTGCCGTACTTACCTACCGGAGAACTTTTTTTCACTTATCTATCATCGCTCACATTGGTTGAAAATCTGTAAGGCATTTATTTATTTAGTTAAGTATACTAAACCTAATTTAAAAATATTATTTTTATTGTGCTATTAATATTATATTAACTAATCTTCAACTAGGGCATTCCCTGTACAACTATCCCCCTGTTCAGGAGGCCTAATCTTGTGCCCACGGCACAAGATCGAGATCGAGATCAACGTCGATCGCACGTAAATAGGCACCCTAGTTATTTAAACTATATTCCTTTCGCTTTAGCATGATATGGGTGACAGATGTCAAAATCTATACATATTTCACGTTATTCTCTTTCTAACGTGTGACTCACGTATAACTCTGTCCTGTTGTCACCGATGTCAAGATAAATCGTAAGGAGTATAATAGTCGGGTCAACTCTCCCGAGGCAGATCACCTACAAGGTGGACGGACAGTATCAAGTCTGCTACAAAGTGTTCCTTGACTGAATGTGCACGCAGTGCCACAAACAGAGAAAGATGGAGAAGTCTCGCTAAAGCCGCTACCCAACATACAGACAATCCATAATCACGACCGGAGTGGTCAGGAGTGTACGACTGAGAAGAAGTTAATAGTCGGGGGAATCTATCTTCCGCATTTATTAGCAAGAGGAGAGCCCACGTTGCAATCACAACGGACGCGATGTCAAGGCTGCTATACTGCTACAGAGTCTTCAAGGTCAGTAAGTCATATCTGTATGTTGCCTTATGACGCTACAGGAATGCAGCCTTCATGTCACTCCCCTAGCACGAGATACGACATCAAATTATTTATCTTTAATGTGCATCTTTACGAGCAAGCTGGTTTTACGTGCCAGTTCACTTGTCTTTGTCCCTTTGTTTATTTTAAGCCCTTCATTTAGTTAACCCGTATAAATGTCGTGAAGGCTTTTACGTAAACTTCGGGGACCTTCCGAAAATGTTTACGTACAGACTTCCACACATGGGGTTACCAAAATACATCGTACGATTCTAATCTTAATAGTGACATTTACCTTACACAGATTGATACATAAAAGTCTGTTTTTAAATAAAGTGAATGAGAGTACCTATGTTTTTTATGCGATAGGTGGCAGACGAGCAGACGGATCACCTGATGGTAAGAGATTGTCACCGCCCATGGACACTCGCGACACTAGTGGATTCACAAGTGCCCGGTACCCTCACTCTCGGAGCGAATTACAGCACAATGCTGCTTCACGCCGGTTTTCTGTGAGGCCGTGGTATCACTCCGGTCGAGCCACGGTATTTTTTTTAACTATATTGTCAATATAATTTAATACTGTATGATATTTAGTCGGCAAATAGTGCTTTTATTGTGAAATAAAGAATAATTAAAGAAACTGAGTATAGATACACCTATCATTATTAATATGTATAGACATACTAAATTCAATGTCATAGGTGGCAGACGAGCAGACGGATCACCTGAGAGTAAGCGATTTCCGCCGTCCATGGACACCCCCGACACCAGTGTATTTGATGTGGGAATATGGAATTGTAAAGGAATGGTTACAAACTAACATGAAGTTTTAAAAAAAGTATGCCACGATTCGTTTTCGTATAATTATTGTAATCTATTATATCAAAAAAACAACAATATCAAACCCAAAATTATCCAATACAATTTTGCGCCCAAAAATCGCACACATCCGGCCGCAGCCCTACGTCGAGAGAACAGAAATAAGTGAGCATGTGTGCACGTGCACCCACTGTTGCTAGGCAGTTTCAAGGCCCGCGCGACCCTGGCCGCGCCCCGCCCCCCGCGCATGTGCAAAGCGCAAGCTGCATTCGCCAAACACACACCACTACGCGCTCGCTCACTCACATGCGCACACGAGTGTGATACTAGGGTGACATTATCGGATGATGGAGGGGGACATTTTGGTAATTGTTAGGATTGGGTGGCGATTTTTTTTTGGTTGAACGCCCGTTGTTGTCAGGTAGATGGATAGATTTGTGTTCAATTTTAGAAACGCCCACAAGATATTTTATGGTTTCAGTTAACGGCTTGCGAAGTTAGTTGACCTTTCTAGGTAGGTAAAGCTTTTATTACGTTTAAATTTTAAACATAAGCCACCTTATTATAAATCGCGATTTTAAGTTATTACCGTACTAAAGCTCATGACATCCCATTCTAACACGCAATGTTGAAAGGGGCTGGCACGAATATTGTTCCGGGACTATCCTAAGTTCACGATTAGTAATAAGGGGGAAGTAGCTTGCACTTATATATCTTAAAGTTTATACGGTATTCTAGATGGTTTAGGATTTTTTAATAGAGCAATCTATTTCGATTCATAGCTTGGAACAATAATGTCTCGGATTTTGCGATGTTACCTATTATTTTTACTGTAACTCTACAAAAGATATAATTTTAGATATTATTTAAAGCGCTTCATTATGTTTAACAACCTAATGATATTAATTCATAATTACAACCTCAACTCTGATCATTAAAAGTTCCTGAAAAGCTCGGCCTTAGTTCAATTAATTAGCGAAATAATTCTGTTGAAAACAGTCTGAAAACCATCCTACAAAATCGGAACACGCGGCGCCCCCCTACGTGTAAGCATATAACGGGCGCTGGTATGTGTGCGTGTGTACTCTCACGATTGATTAATGATAGAATATATTACGAGTTTATAGGCATGTGTGCCAGTCCTCGGGTTTGGACTAAATGTGGAAACTGCTGAGTACATGACATCCTTGGTATGCGGCTGTCTCTAACTTTTGGACGTTACGATATATTCGCGGTTTCACGAGCTATTCTTGCTCAAGTAACGGCTTGTTGTGGAGGCTTACTAGGGTTTAAGAATTTAGTCCTTATTTAGATGTCTAAGCAAATGCCAAAATGATTTTCTTTTATAATTTCTTGATTTCTTGACAGGTTGTTTTCTGCTTCTGATAGGTAAACTTCGATCATAAAAATATCGATGAAGGTAACAAAGTGATATTTTAAAAATCTTTGAATTCATTTAAGTATTTCATTTGAATGAATAACATAATATTCCCTTTTAAAGCACTGACTGACTTCAATATACTCGTATAGGCTAGGGTATCTAGTTAAAACAATATTTAGATGGGATTTGGTTTGTTTGTATAGGCACGTGACGTCCGTGATCGGCTGTTTGTAGCTTTTATATCTAAGTCACGGTATCTTTTTTGATGAGTTGTGTGTAAATGCTAACCTAGCCTAACCGAAACGAATGATGTTCTTCTTTTCCTTATTTTCTTTCAATATCATTTTAGCGTACATTCGCTACAGAGAGCCCTAATTTCGCTTTAAACCATGATAATATAGCATAGTGAGTCTGGTAAAAATAACAATCGACAATTGTAATTTCAATCATGCACCCAAACTTTCCGTTTTCTACATAAAAATTAAAAAATAAATCCGCATTTAAGCTCCTTAATAACGTATTGGAAATTCTATCATTAGCTCGGCGTTGAGGGAGGCGTGAGGAAATTTGCTGATATAGTTTCGTGAGGATAGTTTCTGAAACGTCTAACCATGATTCTTTAGTCTGGAATCCTTGATAAAGGGTTACGAAAGTCAGACGGCCGTGTCGCTTCATTGTAATTACCAGACTGCCCAAATCCTGAATCATGGTCTAAGCGTACCCTGGCTCCAAAGCGACAGCTTTAGACGCAACCGGAAACTACACTCTAAGATGAGGAGGTATTACCATACGTGGAGATATTTACTCTTTTCAGGCAGCTTGGAAGGTTTCCTTGTTTGATTGAAGTGAAGAATATAAGGGTCGAATAGTCGACAGCGAAATCTCACTGATCGCTTAGACCCTCTGGCTCTCCGGATAGAAGTCGCATTTCTATGTGTCTTTTACCGCCTTTACCATGGTGAGCGTTCCGAGGAGTGCTTTGAGTTAATACCCGCTGCTGAATTTCACCACCGTACTACACGCCGTAAACTAGGATTCCACCCGTACCATGTGGATTGGTGGAGATCCACCACCGTGCGCTTTTGCCGCGCACTTCCTCATTGTGGAATCAACTTCCCGCAGAGGTATTTCCGAACAGGTACGACCATTGCGATTTTCCAAGAAACGAGCCTATACCTTGTTGGAAGTGTAAACGAAACATGCTGCTCTATGCTTTAGTCTATGGACTGTTCTCCGGCTAGACTGTCGATGTGACATGGGCTTATGGCTTTCCGGTATATAATACTACTCTTTGCTTATGGCCATCGAAGAACTGAAATACAAATCTAAAACATAAACGCTTATTTATTAATACACAAATCTGCTGCTGCCGCCACTCTGCCAACTGGTTATGGTCGCCAGATTTTTTGTATAGCGTTTTTTGTAGAAAAGTTTTTTTTGATAGATTTTTTCAAATTGAAAAAATATGGCTACCAACGGAAGTCAGTTTCCCGTCGGGAAACTAAAAGGTATGATGTGGATTATCATTCATGGAAATTCGCAATGAAGATGATTCTAATCCACGAAGACCTGTTTGAGTGTGTTTTGACTGAGGAAAAGCCCGAAGACAAAAAGGACATGAAGGCGCTGGCGAAGATCTGTCTTAAAAGACCAGCAACGAATCTCCATCACGTGATCACTTACCATCAGGTGAATCGCTTGCTCGTTTGCCTCCCTTTCTCATAAAAAAAAGATGAGCGTATACGTACGGTGATACGGACATGCTTTTGATAGGTCAATATTGCAAAGATTTTACTTTTTAATTTACGAAATCATCAAGTGTGATGGTTTGTATGAAAAGTAAAGTAAGTACTGCAAAATGTGCCGGTAAGTGAATTTTAAGGAGGTGGCACCGGTTCCGGGTAAGCAAATGCTTACACATCATAAACTAAATACTTATCAAGAAGTATGGATGAAAGAAGTTTTGTAACTTGTTACAAAATTTGTCTTTCCCCATCTTGCGAAGTATTTTCCAAAGTGCCATTGCGAGATCATAAGTTATTTTTATGTTTTTTTTGGGTTTAAATCGAGGACTCCTGACTTTTGTTTCAACATTTATTTTCATTTAGGTACTTTGTAGTCTAAACGTTTGCTACTTGTCAGTATCAAATCTTGTTATGTAAAGTTTTTTAGCGCTTCGAAATCAATTTATTAGGATCTAATCTCTGTCTCGTAAAAATAATTTCAATAACATCACGCTTAGTGAATTGAAATTGATTTACGGGACTTTTTTGGTTTGTATTGCCAACGAAATAACATCTTTGGGATTCGTCACAAAAAAATTGATGCTCCATATAATATAAATCAATCAATCAGTCTACAAAATCATACGAATTATTATCACAAGCCAATTTTTTAAACGGATAGCTTTTTCGCCCAGAATTTGAACAACTTTGAACAAAATATTCTACATATATACGTATGTTAGGTCGACCTGTTAATTTCAAAAGTATCCATCATTTATAAATATTAAGTATATAACGCGCACATAGGTAATGGTATAGTATTAAACTGTCATTACTTGCAAATGTTTACTTTAAATCAATACA
The DNA here is from genome assembly GCA_019059595.1 of Marasmia exigua. NCBI lineage: Eukaryota > Metazoa > Arthropoda > Insecta > Lepidoptera > Crambidae > Marasmia > Marasmia exigua. The sequence goes on along the minus strand of CM032477.1, from coordinate 12,036,924 downwards.
CGGTTGTTTGATATATTTATAAGATCTTCATCGTAGTAGTGTCTATAATAATGTACTACTTATGTATGACTAGGATGTGTTGATAACTAGATACAAGTACCTAGCAATATAACTATAGCTATATACATAGGTATAATAGTTTTATAAGAGTATAAAACTATTATTAAATCCTTTAAAGTATCTGTTGCTAGGTAAGCTATGTAAGGTAAATACACCACGAGTGAAGGAAATAGGTAGACAAAGTGAACGCCCTGTTGGTCTAGTGGTTTAAGTACCGTGCCGTGATCACAGCGTCCTGGGAAAAGTATGTTTCGAATTTTTGTGACATAGCTCGGGTTTGTGATCAATCACCAATCCACCTTTGGCAAGCGTGTTGATTAAGCCTAATCCCATCATAGTAGCGATAACTTGATTTCTATGATGGAGGCCTTTGCCCTGCAGTGAAACAGTTTAAAGGCTGATTAAAAAAAAATTTGGTGACGTCCTATAATTAACACAGTAGGGGACAGGCCTTCATCATGAAACCAAGATAAATCATGCTTTTGGCGGTAGGAATCAAACACTCCGCGTGGGCTGATGCAATTCAAAGGTTTTAATTTATTACCTAGTGGTTTTTAGTGATCAATTTTGGTGTTTATTTGTGCTGTGAAAAGCCGCGAACCGATACTAATAATACGAATCATTGAACTGTATCGTTTTTAACACTGCTATTGTGTGTCGAGTGAGATGTCACGCGACCACTTGCTTGGACCTAATAGTCTTAAAACCCGCGATTGTGTTTAAAACGGTATCAGCAGAACCCGTAGGTCGATAAAACGCCAAATACCGGCGTTTTATTGAGTAACTGTGACTTTGACTGTTACCTACTAGGTAACTTATTCTCAACAAGTTACTTGACATTGGCAAAATATTTGGAGTAACGCCATAATATATAACAAAAAAGAAAAATCATACTTCAAATTAGAATCTGACATAAACACCACGGATGCCAAAAGCGATCAAGTGGATTAATTAGTGAAAAACGACTCGTGGTATACGTCTGATGAACCTGTCAATACACCATTTTGCTGATATTAGTACTGTCAAATCGCCACATAGGTAAATTCTATTAAATTAATCATAAATGTATTTATACATCCCTTCGCATGTGTGTCAGTTTTTGACTCATTGGTTTTTTAACTTACATGCTTCGACGGGTCTGTTTGAAACCGCATCTGCATAATTTTAGTATTAATATAGCATTACATTGCAACATATGCTTGCAATCAAGACTCACCTAGTAGGTTTGTTTAGTTTTATAGGAGGTATAAGACTTCGAAGTCATTTAGCAGCTAATATTATGACAAAAAACATCACTCATTATACTATGATATAGCGAAAAGTTCGACATAGTCGTACATAGGTACTCTAGCTAGAGCAAGAGTGACCAACCCGCGGGGACCGAAAGCTGAGTGAATGATAAAAAAATGACCGAATGAGTTCTGATAAACAAAGTCTTATATCTCATTATCAAAACAAATTTAGTTTGCAGAATAATGCAGATTTTTTCAGTAAAGTTTCTGACTAAGAAATTTGTTTTAATCTCAATATTTATTGTGCCCTGGTTACATAACATAAAGTTGGGTACTGCGGCCCGGTGCAAAATTCTACTTTGGTCCAGCTTGCTAAAAGGTCAAAAGGAGTGACAAAAAGGAGGCAGCTTCTGCATTGGTGTTTCATAACTAATGCAGACGCTGCCTCGATCTCCTCAAAACGTTGACAAGTTTGCAATTCAATTGATTTTAATACTCGTGCGCATATCGCTACTAGGGATGAGTGTATGTGATGTGTTTCTACATCTACTTTCTTCCGCTCACGGTAGGTTTATGCCCAGTCCTGTTCTTGAATACTAAAGAGGAACCTAATAAATAATGCTGAGCGCATAAAATCGGCATTTCTGGATATCTACGAGGATTAGACTTAAAGTTAGTTTTATAGAAGCCTTATTTACCCTGGATAATGAGAAGATTTTAGAGCAGTATATCTTATGGTGTCCCTCCCGCACGTCTGTCTTTGTCATTCACGCCGAAACATGCCGAAATCACTGTGTGCATAGCATGCGATGTACCTACCAGGTTTCTGGGTCTAACTACTTTATTGACCTGGCTGGCGTCTTTTTCAGGTCTTGTTCAGGCTTACCAAATATAATGTAAAAATTGGCTTCATTATCAATTAAAAAATGCTTTTGAATAAAATATAACACTATTGCAACCCATACCTGTATTAAAAAAAATTGCTTGGTACATTTTAGACTAAATCAAAAATCCCTTTAAATAATACATTCGAAACAGGAAAACTGGCGATATTATCTGGGCTCGAACTTGACGTCATAGCACAATATGAATAAATCCACTCTTATACATACATACCTACTTATAATGGAGCTGATTATCTATATCTATTATGATAGATATAGATAATTTGTGGTATGCTCCATAGTTCGTGGGCGTCTGACGCAAGACATACTATGTTAAATTATATCGTGGCAATGGTTGCTAAGTACTTACAATCAATTTTATAATTAAATATGACAGAAGCACCTTGCCAAGTTGCACGGATATGTTTCTGATGCATGTCATTTACATACGTTTTAAAGCTGGTCCAGAAAAATCCGAGATTGAGTGTGCTTAAAATCCGAAGGAGCTGAATTTCAATTTATAAATGTGAAACCTCTCAAATATGTTAAAAAATCCTCATCAAACATGCTACTGTGTTTTTTAAATTTTCGCGTTTCATTATAACTATAATTAATAAAGACGGGAATTAACACGATATTTATTATGTGATACAACATTGTGTACTCACATATTTTACTCGACGTTTCGGCTACATTACAGGAGCCGTAATAAATATCGTGTCAATTCCCGTCTTGATTAATTATAATGCTGCTATGTTGTTCTCTATAATAATAAATAATAATAAATATTTCACAACATCACATACATTGATCTAACTCCGAGATAGGTAGCTCAAGCACCTGTGTTACGGATATTAGAATCAACAGTGGGATTACAAATATATACATATAATACTTTCTTTGTAAATACATACTTAAAATACATAGATAACAACCAGACCAATACAAACAGACATGTTCATGCACACAAATGTTTGTACTGTGCGGGGATCGAACCCGCAACCCTTGCATCAGAGGCAGCATTCACTACCACTGTTCCAAACAGGTCGTCTCTATCTATATATACAAAAGGAGAACCTGAGGGACTAAGTTACTAGAAATGGTCCCACAGCCCAAACTACTGACCCTAGAAACTTGAAATTGGACAGGAGGTTCCTTTAATAGTGAAAGTGACCACTTAGACGGGATTTTTATAAATTTAACCCTTAAAGGGATAAAAAGGGGCTAGAAATTTGTATGAAAGTCTTAATAATTAGAAATTAAAAATAATTTTGAATAAAGAAAGACACAGTGGCATGGTCGATGAGGATGTTTTTTTATCAGGATTTATTCAAAATTAAAGGTGTCTAAAACTACATATTTGTTAAGCTACCGAGGGTAGGTCTAAATTTTTTTCTAAACAGTTAAAATGATTTTAGAAAAGTCGTACCTATTTACTATCTATCTATCCTTTTTATAAAAAGGTAAACCCTACAGACAGCGGCAACGTTTATAGGTAATCAAAAATTACGAAACGGTTGCGCGGTTTTATCGACCCCTAGCGCCATCTATTGGTATAATGTCTTTAATAAATTAAAATGAGACTACATTGGTTGTATTCACAATAAAACACTGGTGTTCGCACACTAGCAGAACACTACAGGGAACATATGATACCTTGATATGATATTTACTACATTGTCATTCCGTTGCACACATAGGTACTCACAGTAAAGGAGCCCAATTCTCGTGCTAGTGATATTTTGAGAACATGGCGGATATCACCCGAAAACCATACAAAAAAACTATATTTATGTCGTATGAAAATAAATGTCACGAGCCCGAAAATTGGGCTCCTGTGAAGTAATATTTACTTCACTGGACTGTGAAGTATCTAGATGTGTATGAGTAACAGGCTGAAGGTCTGTAAGTTATAAACTAAAATAATATTGCCTCTGTAATTTGTGTAAAACTCTCAAATATGGGTGGTCCAATTTTAAATGCAAAACGTAGATAATTTATTATCATTATAGAATGATCGTCATGTGACACACCATAAGATGATTACATAACCTATATAAATCACAATGGGTTTGGAACTCACAACAAAAAAATACGAGAGCCCTGAGTAGATCTCGTAGCACAGAAATATGTCGTAGTTAAAAATGGGTCCGTCTAGCTACGTGCTACGGCATTGTCGTAGCATATGAAAGAGCGTAACTACGAGTATCATTATTATTACAATAATGATGTTTCCTTCATTATTAGCAAAAATCTAGTTAAGTATTGTAATTTCTCTTGTAAAAGCGACCGCTTGCTTGCTTTTCAAACGTGGTCTATTCTACCATCATCTCGAATTCTCGTGTTAAATATATTTATTCTATGCCTAAATCACAATTGTAACGCCCTGGTAAGGGCATAGAATAAATATAGGACAGTATGGGTGGACTTTCTGAGGTTAGGTGATAAGTATGTTTTCATCAAAAGATTTAAACACTTATAACAATTTTTGTATAACTTTGATAACACAAAATATGTAAGTAGTACGGATATCCCCAAATATCAAGAGAATCAATGTCTTCAATTAATTTTTACCTTAATGTCATGTTTGATGTAGTATCAATTTATTAAGTAAGTGTCGCCAAGGAGTCCAAAGTCGGGGAGACAAGGATAAAAGGTTGGCAGCGCACTTGTGTTGCATGGGCAGTATCCGTCTGCTCGTCTGGGACCAATCACTAAAAAATTTGGTAAAATGACCAACTGTAGTAACTCTATGGGTGGCTATGGGTGGCTTCTGTACCTACCTAGCTACATTTGAATATATTCCTATATATGTGTTAAATTTTATCAGACCATTATTTCATATCAATGTTTAGGAAAATGGTTTCAATCGTAGATGCTTTACTGAAGCTGAGCTGAGAGCGGACGAGGTGTATGTGGGTGTCTTACCTACACTACAATGCAGGCGCCGGACGTAATGGATTGGGACATTGCCAAAAGCGATATAAAATGCATTAATTTATGCGCTGTGTACAGACAGCATATGTTAGGCTATTTCTACTATGAATATATAATTTCATGCTAACGTGTTTTTTCGTTTAGAAGTCATGGCGCCGATTGTTCAGCGTTGTTGAAGTAAGATCTTTAAGAATCATACGGTCGTAATAAAGAATATTAGATCGCAATTATACATAGTTAGTATTATTACGATTCAAGTATTAGTTAAGAGATGTTGGCTAATAAAATCGCGATTTAAATTTATCCTTAAAGGAATTTCTAATAAATAAAAATAATTAACTAATTTATTCGACACTTAACATTTTTTTTTCAAAAAATACATCTGAAAACTTCATGCTAACTGCCACTCTCAGAGTCGTTGATTAACTTAGTTGGCTATTTAAGAAAAACTATTGACCCTTATTTTGATACGCATAAAGACTACCGATACTAAAGTTACTGAACATTAGCTTAAATGACGTCTCTGAGTGCGGCCGTATGTCTTGAAGCAGTTCCAGAGAGGACTCGACATTAAAATCAAATCTAGAGGTTTCATACATTCGTCCATACAAATCTCTAACTTGACTTCAATGTCGAGAATAGGCCCTGTCTCTACTCAGCATTTAGCTATGACTTGAGCCATAGTGCTAATTTTCAGTAGAAAATTAAGGTTACACTTTACTTAATTACATTACCTAGCTACAAACAGACGTAAATCGTTTTATTAAAATAATCGGAGATCAAAGATGATTTGAAGACGACATAATTATTTTAAAAATAAAGTTGATTTTACTTTCCGTTTCACGTAGATGAAACGTGAATTATTTCACATTAACATAGTGAAATAAGTAGTTTGAAGGACGAGCATGAGGAAGAAGAAATTTAGGCTCTTATCGGCAACGCGCCGCTTTGATTGGTTGGTAATTCTAACGCAAATGTTGGAAACTACACGTTTTTACTATCAAAACTCGTTTCCTACACCCACTGTATATGGAATAACGCAACGCAGCTACATATAATATTACCTATTAAGTATACAAGAAGAATGGCATAACGTGTCGCCACGTGGGGACAGCTCCTACACGCTTTGGCAACAATACATAATATTGTTTATTTATTATCACCGCTATCACACCAACTACACGTGCTTCTTGTTTTGGTACATTAACATTGTTGTATGTACTATATTTATAACGATATGTTATTGGCATTAGATATTAAAATTGTGAGTTATTTGGATGACTAAACTGAGTTAATCTTTTCCATAAACGATATCACCTAGTAACACACTTCAAGCTATTTTAGAACTTCAAAATAATTGTGTTAAATTCAAGGTTGTTTTTAGATAAACCGGTCTCCTAAGAACGATGTAACCTTGCCAAACGCAAGTAAGTATAACAATTGTAAATAAACAAACGCGCCGCCATCTTGTCAGCCATGTTTGCGCGAGACGTCAACGTGACGTGTTGTCAGCTGATAGCGATATTTGAACTCATGGGGCGAGGAAACATAACGTAAGGCTGTTATCTGCGCGAGCAAGAGCTGCGGTGCTAACTGCTAACTTTAGCTCGTTTATGTGGTTTGTTATGAAAATCAATGAGCTCTTTCATTTCTATACCTTTGTGTTATTCGCTTAGGGAACAGCCATTATATTAATTAACTAGTTGTTCTCACTCAGTTTATTGTTATTGAAAATACTTGTTTCATAAGCAATAAATAGACACGCCTTTTTTAGATTTCTAAATTTCTAACTTTAACTAATATTCGTACAGGACGTATAATATTTTCAATAACATTAAGTTTAAAACGTGTTTTAATCTTAGCACCAATAAATTAGTGTACGCAACGCAATCGAAAATATAAAAAATTAAATAAGTGAAATCATTAAAAGAAATTTAAAAGGAGGAGATTTCAACTGGATATTATATTATGTATATCAATCTTAACGTAAGATTTTTATAAATTAAAGATTAACAAATTATCATCAATTGCTGAAAATGAAGCCCAGTTGTCCAACAACTTAGACGTAGGTATATAGGTATAAGATATATTGACAAAAAGTACTTGATTCATAAATATGGATCGTACAGTTATAGAGTACCTAACTAACTGGGCCGCACCGTGGTGCTACCCGCAATTTTGAGATTTTGACTAACAAACATACACATTCACATTCCTACACCTTTATAATATTAGAGTGATTATGGATAGCTTAAGGAAATTCAACATTTTAACAGTTCAAACTTTTTCAAAATATGTACGAATGAAATATGATGATTTCTCAACGATAAACAGCAAACGGATGCTGTATCGAGAAAGGCGAAATCCAACACTCGTCATGCATCAGATCGATCCAGATTTAGATCTATAATATTCGTAGCTCTTGCACAGAATAGCACGTTTGTTTTGGCTCTGAAATCCAGGTATGTTAGTGTTCTTGACTGAAGTCGCGAAAACATTGATTAGTCAATACCATTTTCTCTGTCGATTGTTACCCGCTTTGTTATGAGATAGGAATAGATCTTGATTTTACATGTCTCAAACGAAGAATCAAAGATTTAGTTAAGTATATTAAACTTCAATTAATGTGTTCACAAAAAAATTACATTGCGCAAACATTTCTTTTGATAGTGGTTCTCTTATGTATGATACAAATAAATTAAAAACATATTTATGATCATTTATTATCCCCTTCTCCAAAGAAATAAAGCTCTCATCGTAAAAAAAGAAGTCCACGTCTTATATGGGATACGATAAAAACTCAATATCGTGCTAATAGAATTCTATGGTTGAGGAGATAGGCAATATAACATCAGTAATGTTATTATTAGCGATCTGTATTGTGTCTTGTGTCTGAGGGGCCCGTGGGCATGGGGTCAAGGTGACGCCAATACCATAATGTGGGAGGGTCTCAGACACGTGTCTGCGTCTCGCAGCTTGGACGAAGTTACAGATTTCTCAAACATTTTGGAAATCAGATGGAACTATGACCAAAATGTTTGGTTTTCCAAAATCACAATGCTTTATGTTGATCTTCAAAAAAGGGTCAATGACCACATTGTACACGATTTCTAAACCATCAAAACTAGAAGGTCAAAACTTTTTTTGATATAACAAGTCCTTGATCTTTTCGTCAACAGACATCGTAAGATACTGTAATTACAACCTTAATTATAATATCGGTGACCTTACTTACTTACGCTTTTTATTTAAGGGTTCTGCAACGGCACCCAGTTTGGGTATTTAAAATCTAAAGTTCATCTAATCGTTACTTATTATTTATTACCCAACAAATTAAACGATGAGAAATATTTTAGCTTTACTATGCAATTTTGGTGCACGGACATTTTCGTTTGTATCTGTGAATATGCATGTATTCTGTCTTTGGGTGGCCATCAGGAAATGGCGCAAGACCGACCGAGTTGGAGGCTTTTCTTATCGGAGACCAAGACTCACTATGGGTCGCTGCGCCGACCTAGTTAGTTACTATGCAATTTTTAATGAACACCAAGTAATTTTAACAAAGTAGCTGATATTTTGATTAAACTATTCGTTATAACGAACATTTTAATAAAAATATCAGCTACTAAGTATAAGTTATAACTTGCCTGGGAGAAATGGTGCGGAACGGCACGTAGCGTGTTTGTAATGTTACGTGGCATTTCATGAGAATGCCATGAGAATAGATTATGGCACATCCGCACGTTAAAAATTGACAGCCACCTTGGTATATTGAAGAACGAACAAGTTACAATCTAGTTGGATTTCTTACATGAATTATTTTGAAATGTGATCTCGTTCTCTTCTTAAATCAACCTTAAACTCCTTTTCTTCTCTATCAATCTATGCAGTAAAGTTTTAAAAATTCTGTAACAAGATAGACCTGATAAGTTTGTATTGTTATTCATCTGGTTTCCGTATACAAAGATTTGAAAACATTATGGCATTTAGATCAAAGCCTATCATATATGCATTACATTACATGAGTCATCATTTTGTGACCCTTAATCTTTGGCTCTTGTTCTAAGTCTTATTCTTGAGAAGATTGTTAAGATTATTTAATATACGAGTACATATATGTATTGTCTACCTCTGTCAGGTAGGCAATACATACAATACAATGTGTCATAACACAAGTCATTTTTTCCACAAGTATAAAACCTTAATAAATAAAGTCTTAACCTCAGAGGATTCAAAATTCCGTTGTTTTTCTTTATATGATAATAGCTAATAGTTTTTGTTGATGGGTATGACGTTTCTATATTTTTTATGATCTCTTGTTTCACATATAAATAAGTCGTGTACGTAGAACGTGTCACAGAGGATAAGATTAATAGCTGTCCATTGTTGGCTGTTGTTGGTTGACTCTTGAGGAAAATGTGGCAAATAAATTACGGCAACTGGATTTGAGTGTATGTGTGATTAGTGTAGCGATGTCTGTGCCCGATACCTACGTATGTATCGTTATGTAAATATTTGTAGTTCAATTCACAAATTATAAATGTGTATATAGAGCATTGATTGTCCAAAATTTTGAATGTAGATTTTAACAACTTCTTTTAAGATATTGACAAATTGTGAATTGGATTGTTGTAAAGATAACCATAATTTCAGTCGATAGTAATTGTAAATCACAAAGCATTTTTTTATGTTTGACCTTATGCTAAAATAATTCAGAAATATTTATGAAGAATTTTGATCAAATTAGAAGATTTTGAAAAAGTATTGAGGGCATGAGATAGAAAATAACATATCATTCTGTGACATCAGTAAATATCATAATAATTACAGTATTTAAATGTTTATTGATATAAATGATGTATCTGCACCTACGAAGGAAAATAATAAAATAATGCATTTGGACTATAACACAAAAAGTAACGACCTAATTATGATATTTACTTGGGAAGTAATAATAACAAATATTTTGATTAGGCGATCAATAAATGCTTCGATGACTATCCTGTCGACAGTGCACACTGATATAAAATTTATGTGTAGCTAGATAATATGCTGAAGTTATGATTGTAACTTTTTCGCCTCTATAATCTTTGTATCGCTGTATCTCCAATACTTCTTTAATCTTTGGTATCATTAACGTTAATTGGCCGGTCACAACATAATATTCCGACTTAGACAGACACCAGAAAATAAAACAGCAGGTGGTGTTTAAAAACAGGTAAGTACTGTAGCCGAAGACATGAGCCCGAGTAATGATCTTACGAAGAATTCATTTGAAGCGGCATAAAAAAGGCGACGTCGGCTGGAATCACCCGATTGCCTTGAACTCGTACGATCGACATTTTTTGCGAGCTACAACAGGATACATGGCACAACCGGGCCCTTGGCAGTTTAGTGGATGCCCTTGATGGATCTTAGAAATTTTCGAGCCGGGTTTGCGGCAGGCCCTAAGGGACTTATAGCGGATTATAGTTCCAATTTTCGTCTGATGTTTACCGTGCAGGATGTGGTTGATTTCGTGTTTTAAATTGAAAAAGGTTATATATTTAGTAATTCGTATATATTAAGAAATCGTTTTAGGTGATGATCTTTGACAAAGTTTATAAAACCTAAATAAGGAAATAAAAAAACTGTAATAACAATATCGTTTATTTACAGAAACCAGAAAAGAAAATAACTAAACAAAGAATAAGTAATATTAGGTTATCCGTCTAAAATTAAACTCGTTAGATTATAATGCACTCATAAATGAGTAATTTCATTATTACTAGACTATAACATGAACAAATGTGTTAGAACTGATAACAGAGAAACCTCAAGCAGTTCCGAGTCACATAGAGGACACGTAGGTAGTTAATATTGACTATCTAATGTCTAGAACAAACATGGCCGCAAGTACGTACAACACGTAACCAGATCCCAATCGACTAGGAAATCAAACTTAATACCGGAGACCGAAAAAAATTCACTCTTCAAGAATTTATTAAACATACGTTTAATAAAATCTTGAAGAGTGCCTCACAAATATCTGGACAGAAAGTGCAAATGAACACGGAAACGGACAATCAGGATGTATGAAAATGTTGTTAGGTACTTACTGGTCTGAAACATTTGAAGTGATGTTGCATAATTGATACATGGTGCGGCACCGGGGCGTCGTCAGAGAAACGCACATGATTTCGAACACCGCTGGAATTCCGACACGTCGCGAACAGCTCCGCTTCCCGGGCCGCCTGGAACTACGAGGCATCGAGTATTTCACGGCTCAAATGTTACAGAACTGTTTGTCAATGTCTAGTGACCCATTGGGATGCGTCGTTTGCGAAAATAGCGATGCGGTGTGTTCCGCGGATCGTCCGTGAGGCACTGACGGCGAGCCGGCCCGCCGGCCGCTCCTGCATTGCGGCGCGCAGTCGCACTCGGGCGCGCATGACCTTGGCATTGAACTTGGCAATGGGCCGCGGGGCAAGGGGGGCGGGCGGGGCCCTGGGGGGGATGATGATGCACCGGCAGGCGGCAGCTGCACCGCCCCTCTCCCGCCAACCTTCCGTCATCACAGCCCGGTCGAACTCTACCAACGATCACCCTTTTCCCTTTTAATTTAGTGTCCCGTCGGGCGGCCATTTATATTTCGTGACGTTTTGGTCTATTTACTAAACAGATTGTATCAGCTAATAGAAGTGACTGCATTTGAAATGAGATGATCTAATAGACGCGGATAATGTAAGATGTGACAATTATCAAGTCTTTGAAATAGGTATCTATTCTTCGATGCCATTGTATTCAGCGGATATTGATGAAGAATAGATTCTAGGAATGAAGATTTTTTGTTCTTGTTACCAATCAAATAATATAAAAACAAGAAATATTTTATACTTATGCATTGTGATTCATGCGCCGACATACCTACATTTAAAATTTCGATGGGAACTCATTGTGAGTTTTTTATTTGCTATTTGCTTAGGTACTGTTACTAAGTTACCTCACACAAATAAGTGAGCCTTTGTGCGTAATAAATCACGTTCTAATTTTATCGTATCGAAGAGCCGACATATGCTAGAGTCGCTCGCCACTTCTGATGTACTGCTGCGGACCAAATGTCTACAAAAACTGGTCGCTCTTGAGATTGGGTTACCAACCATCCGCCATCTTGCAAGGATTGTTCTATTTTTTGTGCATTCAAAAATTAGGCGAGTGAAATTTGTTACCGTGTTCTGCTTGCCAGACTGGTAACTTTTTAGACTTTTGCGTAACACGCTTGAACTTTCGTAATTGTCTTAACTTTCAGCCTTTTGTTTTGCTTGAAATATTCCTGTTTTATAAATAACTCTTCAGCAACGCGTTAATTTGTTTGGTCTTTTTTAAGTTGAATAAGTCTGTCGACAGAGTGATTAGAAATAAAACTGCGGCGAACAAATACGTCTGGCGAAAATATTGTTGCAGCGAAGCCTATTATGTAACAAGGATGTCACTTTTATGACGACGAATGACGTTACGTATTCCAATGTTATTTAACATTTGTAACAAAGTTGGTCATTGTGTATCATAAAAGGGCTCTCCAGGAAAGGAAACAAGTTTTTCGAGTTAGGTGGTCTGTCGGTACTGGTTGGTCTAGGTATCCGTGTTAGTACGTTTATTGGAGTCGTCGGGAGCCTGGGAGCGGGATGGCTGGAGGGGCGCGGGGCGGAGGGGCCGGGGATGTGGATTGGGGAGAGCTGAGATCGATGGGCTCGGCGCACGCGCGAGGCTAGCCTGCGAGCTGCGTCGCCACGTCAACCGGCGTCCAGGCTCGCCTCCAGTGGTTACATTTGTAAATGTCAGATATAGTAATATAACCACAACTATATTCTTGCCGGACTTGTACAGTAGGTTGCTAACTTGCGCAATATTTTGTCGACAATAGTAACAAGGCATTATTCATAATCGATATTAAATAAATAATAATAATAATAAATAAATATTTCACAACATCACATACATTGATCTGACTCCGATATAGGTAGCTCAAGCACCTGTGTTACGGATATCTGAATCAACTGTGGGATTACAAATATATACAAATAATACTTTTCTTTTGTAAATACATACTTATAATACATAGATAACGCCCAGACCAATACAAACAGATATGTCCATGCACACAAATGTTTGCACTGTGCGGGGATCGAACCCGCAACCCTTGCACCATAGGCAGCGTTCACTACCACTGTTCCAGACGGGTCGTCGGGATGGAAAGAAAAAGGAAAAATTAAAATGTATTTAGTGTTTTTGCCTACGTGTTTTTACACATAGGCAGAAACACTTCCGTGGGCAGAAAGTTACAAATGCTCAGCAATAGGAAGGCAAATAGATAGTTCTATGCTTCTATCACATCCCTTTAACCACGTCTTCTACCAACCAATCTAAGCCACATTCGTTCTACGACTATTGGAAATTCGTCGATTTTTTCTTCGATTCCCGACTTTGTACGTATTTGTCTTTGTATATATATATTTTCATGATTGACCCTGTATATGCACGAGATGTTTTTCACTGCCTACTATTTCACATTTCTTTGTGCAGCAATTTATGAAAAAACAACAACGAGATATAAAAACTTTCTATTATTCAAACATATTTTATTAAGTTTGATCTCATCATTAGAGAATAATAATTATCATAATTTTAAGATTTTCACCTTAGTTCTATGTTCTAGTACCTTATCTTCTAATTTCTAGTGGCCACTTAATTCCGCACTAAATTCATTTCTGCTTTTTTCTATATTATAATTAGGTATTCTACTTGTGTCAAGATGTTCCTAACAATCTTTGAATTCGGTCAACTTACACATTTTTTTTGTAGATATATTTATACAGTTAGAGGACCAAAGGATCAAGATTCTATGAAAAATCATAATAATGAATTTCCCGAACGCGATTCACGTGAATACCAGAGAGTCAACAAGGAAAATAATAGCCCTGAAAGGTCAGCATATAGAGTGGTTGTAAAGGCACGTGTAACTGAGCCACACCCTGAAATACAGGTATTTTTAGAACGTGAAAGCCGCTCATGTGTCCACTCATCCAGAAACATGAACTCAAACATCTTGAGTAAGGAAGGTTGACATTGAGTGGGTCATTTTACTTTCTAACTCCCTTAGGTATAAGCAAACTTTATATTTGTTCTGAAACTTTGATCTTTGAGGGGTATTTACGATTGACTGTAGATATTTGTTTTGTGGGAATACAGTACGTACTGATGCCTTAATGGCTTGACGCAATTTAATAAGAATAAGAATAAAATAATTATATTCAGCGCCAAACATGCATAAAAAAAAATAACGAAATGGACATTAGAATAGCACTGAAATGGGCTCCACTCAGCATGTGTCACATTGTCTAAAGGACACCCCGACGCTGGTCTTCCGTGGAGTCCAAGGAACTAAGGGACGTCACTGCGCGTGCTGCACTCACATGCCTCGGTGGCGTTGTGGTTAGTGAGTCGCACTTTAAAGCGACGGCTGCGCAAGAGGTCTCGGGTTCAATCCCCGGGTAGGCCAAAAATTTGTAGCTAAGTTTTCGGTAAGAAATTCTTAGTGGCTGCCCGGAGTCTGGAAGTTGGCGGTCTTGTACCCCCATATCTCGGAAAGCAAGTTAAGCTGTTGGTCCTGCGCCCGATCCCTCTCCGGTCATGTCACAGTAGTGTCCCATCGGAATATGAGGGTAAAGGAAAAAAAAACAGTGCACTTGTGTTTGCACACACACTTGAAGTCTATATATTATAGCCTGCGTACGTGGCTGATCGCTGAGATTGGCCGCCGTAGCCGTAGTCGGTTGGAGGACATTATTATTACTAGGAGTTAAAACGTTAGGAAATTTAGGGTAAAGGTAATTTGGAATGATATTATCAACAGTATTTACGATTATTTTTATGCCAGACGTTGAGACGCTTTCTCACCCGATAGTTTAGTGATATAATTCGGCTGTGAGCTTATTTCTAATGATTAACTCTACGGATAATAGCTATAGTTTTGTTATTATTTGTGGTGAAATAAAGTAAAATACATTTCTGTATTTGTACTAGACGGTTTGTTCAGGGTGAGAACCCTTAAATTTGGAGCGTGAGGCAGCGTCACCGCTTCTAATGTACAGACAGCCACACATCAATGTATACAAATCTAAAACAATCTTCAAGCAATTCTCACCTTCAACCCCTTTTTAATCAGGGGCCTAATTTTCGTGGCTTGATATTTTACTATCATTCTATATGAATCGCAAAAACATTTTTTTTGTATGGTTTTCATGCGACATTCGTAATGTTTTGTTATGCGTGGGAGAGCCACGCTTCGGCATGAATGGGCCGGCTCGACCGGAGTGACCGGCCTAACAGAAAACCGGCGTGAAGCAGCGTTGTGCTGTGTTTCGCTGCGAGAGTGAGCGTACCGGAGCGGGGGAAAGGGGGTTTAAAGGTTGGCTTGCACTTGTGACTCCACTGGTGTCGCGGATGTCCATGTACGGCAATCACTTACCATCAGCTGATCCATCTGCTCGTCTGCCACTCCAATTCGGCTCCGTATGGTTTCACTGTTCCGGATGCTCTACATCATGCCGATGTTCTAGGTGCAAGACAAGCCGGCAATGTTAGTAAAATGTGTATGACCTTCTGACTTTTGCCTTTCAATAAAGGTCAGAGGTTACAACCTGCCTTATCGGGTACGGGCCTAGCAATGACTTACCGAACTCAGAACTGCCTAAAACACCGTTATAATACTTCGAAACAAGTAAATAAGCTAAATATTTTTAAGTAATTAAACTAAGGTTGTTTATTAAAAAAAAACTGTACAAGAATCTAATTTATAATTGACTAGTAGCCCGCCCCCACTTCGTTTTTTGGACTTAAGGGTAACGAAATGGAGACAAATGGGTTACACCCGTTAAGGTGACGAGTAGGGCACACTAGCGACGCCAATCGATTTTAATTGTTAGCTACTAAACCGGATCTATTTTAAACAATTTCGGGGTTACAACCTCTCGGCAAACCTACTATTTATTAATACTATTTATAAATAGACGGCGCCCGCGGCGTTACTCACGCATTTTTAGTCTATTACAAAAGTATTCATTCAAACCTCAATCTCGCGCCACTACTCCTTAGGGGTTGAAAGTTCAGAAGTCACTTTTTTATTCATAACCCGTGCCCAAAATCAATTTTGAGTTTCTTACTTTACTAATTAGCAAACCCACATTCTGCATTTCACCCCTTATTTCACCCGTTCAAAGGGTGATTTTCCAAAAACATTGAAGTGTATTTCTGATCATTTCTAACTATATTCCTAACATCAAAGACGACGGACTATCCAACCTTCAATTCCTTGTTTCACCCCCTTTAAGGGTTGAATTTACAAAAATGTCAATACAAATAGTTTTTGATTCAATATTAGGATCCCAAATAGTTACACATTCCTAACATCAAAGGTAATATATAACCCTTAAGGGTTGAATTTTTAAAAATCTAAGAAGGTCATAGTGATCTTTCTCACTATTAAAGGAACCCCCTGCCCGAATTTCAAGTTGCTAGGGTCAGTAGTTAGGGCTGTAGGTCTATTCCTAGTCACTTACCCTTTTATTACAAAAAACTGCTCTGGTACCGCTTTTAATCCTAAACTAGCAAGTTCATGATTATTATGGAATAATGTTAGTTTTTAAATTTTTATTAACAAATCCTCTACTAACCATACACAACTTAGTACCGCAGGATAGTGTCAAAATTGATGAATCATTCAATCATTCGTTCAATGACATTTCATTTTACATAACCTTATTTTGTTGTCTGAATTAAAAATTTTAAAGATTGGTTTTTAAGCAACAATAAATTTAAATATTGATCTAAGTAAGGTTTCCAAGTAATATGCATAGGAATTGCCAAAAAACGAGACACTAAAAAAGCTTGAAAAAATTTTTTCGGTGAATAAAACAACCGCCTTCAAAAACCACGAAATAAAAGTGTATGTAGGAAATAATATGTCTAACACTTTATACACTTCAAATAACATTTTATAACAGTACACTCGAGAAAAGGTGTTATCCAAAAATTGTCGCAGAATAGTTGTATAGCTTGAGGTCCACCCTGGTAGGAAAATAACACAAATGCTTTTAAAATTTCCACTGTCCACCATCTGTCCTCTATACAAAGGTGAAAGGTAGACGAAGCCTATTTTATTCCCTTAAACCCTTCATGAAATCTCAAAAAAAATCTCGCTCCTGCCTGGTAGACCCAATACGCAGATAGATAATCAGCTGATTTTTACCTTCCAAAACTGTTGATATATGGTACTTATTTGAAGTATGACAAAGTTTCTCGGCTAAACCTTAATCCAGGTGTATAAATTAATAAGGCTGCGTAATTACACGTTCAACAGCAGACGTTCAATAAACAGGAGAAAATTTTCTAATTACTGAAGGAACATCCTACTCTCCCGGGCTCGGCCTTGCCTTTCAATCAATACTCGCTCCCAGCTGAGAGCTCGTAAACACTTTGAATTGTAACATGAAACATTAAATATAGCGACATCATACCATAATAATACTCACCCGGGCATGGATGGCTTGGGCGGGCTCACATGTCCTTGCCCTTCAATCAATACTGGTGCGCCCAGCTGAGAGCTCGTAAACACTACAGTTGAGAATTGTAACATGAGATATGAAATAAAGCGACATCATACCCTATATTCAACCGGGGATAGGTGGCTCGCGCGGGCTCAAATCTGTCCTTGCCCTTCAATCAATATCAGCTTAGAGCTCGGGTAAAAACCTCACGCCCTTTGTTGTTAATTGCATGAGCAGTTGAGACATGAGACATTCGATATAGCGACGTCATACCATATACCCACCCGGGCATGAATGGCTCGGGCGTGCTCGAACTTGCCCTAGCTCTTCATACCAAACGCCCATCCGGGCATGATGGGCACGGGCGAGCTCGTTTGCCCTTGCCATTTAATCAATAGGCGCGCCCACTTGAGAGCTCTTGTAAACATTATCTAATCTAACGGCATGAAAGCCGAATACGAATGCACATTATCTATAGGTTGAATTTGACGTTTCCTCAAAATTAATAAATGGCTAACCTAACCTAACCTTTTTGTTCACCAAAAAATACTAATTGCACACCAAAATCATAGTTTGATGTGCAACAAGTATTTTTGGTGTACACATAAGTAATTTTCTGAGGGTTGGTTTATCACTATCACGAAATATCCTCCATGTATCAATCGATAATGGTTTCTAGATCATGGATGATTCAAGGAATACTCGTGCACACCAATCTGAGAGCTCCGGTGAATTTATAACGCCAAGATTTGTTGTTAACGGTACGAAACTATTGAAAAGCGAAGACGATTTCAAATGAAGAAATATTATCATCCACTGCAGGTCGCAACTAAGTTCTCTATTCACGAGTGTACCCGGAAAGCTGCAGTCCGCGATGAATGGCGCTGAATCTCAAGGATCATATCTCATCGCGGGACCCAAAATGATGGCCACGACCACTCTGGCAAGAGTTACCGACTAAGAAGAGGAATATTATCATGAAATATAGGGATAATAACAACGTAGTTTACGGGCCTGAGTGGCGCGGGCTCGGGCTTGCCTTGCCCTTCAATCAATACTCGCGCGCTCAGCTGAGAGCTTGCGTAAACACCTAGTATCACATTGTTCGTCATTGTATCAAACTGATGAGAATGGAAGACCACTTCAAAATAATATGTAACGGTTTACATAAAGTTATATTAAATCGTTTTAATGTCAAAGCCGTCATGATAAATTGAAAATTTCAAAAACCCCCCATGGCGGCCATCTTGGATTTGAAATTTGTCACAGTAAATATATTCTGCTACTCAAGCCCTTTTATATGATACCCATATTGTGGGAGTTGTGTTAAAACAAACAATCCATATCTTTGTGACGGCGGCCATCTTAGATAGATTTTTATCCAACATAGCTAAGAACACTCCCCCTTATTCATCTTTCAAATAAAATGACATATCGAGGGCCCTCCACTTCACCAATAAACCCACTACAATGTTGTCATGGGGGACGCTAAAGTGGGAGTACAGAATTGCAACGAATCGGTAGTAGGATCCCATGGATTTGAAGTTAGGAATCAAAGGGGGCGGATGCTTGTCAACTTTCTCGAACGAGAGGGGCTCTTTTTGATGAACTCTTTCTTCAAGAAGCAGCCCCAAAGAAAGTGGACGTGGCAGAGCCCCGACACTATATTGTTGAAAGCTGGAGGATTACCCGTACTGAGGGAACTCCAAAAGCTCTTTAACGATGTCCTCTTCGAAGGGAGAACTCCGGAGGCGGGGAGTAAGTGTGTGGTCGTCTTGTTTTTCAAAAAAGGGGTATAACCCTTTTGAAGAAAATATCGACTCATTTCCCTTCTAAGCCACGTCTATAAGCTGTTCTCAAGAGTGATCACGAACCGTCTTGCGCGGAGACTCGACGAATTCCAACCAATGGAACAGGCTGGGTTTCGGAGCGGATACGGCACCATAGATCACATCCACACAGTGCGGCAGATTATACAGAAGAAAGAAGAGTATAATCAGCCCCTGTGTCTAGCATTTGAGGATTATGAGAAAGCCTTTGACTCGGTTGAAATCTGGTCTGTTCTGGATTCCCTGCAGCGATGCCAAGTCGATTGGCGATATATCCATGTGATGAGATGTCTCTATGATGCCGCTACTATGTCCGTCCAAGTACAGAATCAGCAAACAAGTCCTATACCATTGCATCGAAGAGTGAGACAAGGGGACATCATCTCCCCGAAATTGTTCACAAATGCAGTGGAGGATATGTTCAAGACGCTGAACTGGAAGAGACGTGGCATCAACATCAATGGCGAATACATCTCTCAACTGCGATTTGCTGACGACATCGTCATAATGGCAGAAACGCTGCAGGACCTTCAACAGATGCTGAATGATCAGGAGCCCAATTCTCGGGCTCGTGACATTTATCATCATACGACATATATCAACAAAACATGGCGGATATCGTATGAAAACGTTTGTGCTTATTCTCGCGATGTCGAATGGTGACATATGTCACATATTTTCGTGCGACACGTATGGTCTTGACCATACGATATGAAGTATCACGGTGGTTTTGGTGATATTTCTCCAATTCAACGTGACGTTTGAGTCGTTTCGCGTTTTGTTGTTTATTGACGTTTGGTTGTTCAAATCACATAACAAGTTTAAATTAACTGCACAAACTAAGAAGATGATTGATTCTCTGTGTGAACGATTGTTTAGCTGAGAATTTTAAATTGTCTTATATTTTCTTTAATTGGAACAAATTTTCACCAGTATACACTACATACCTTTAAATATTTGTCATTAAGCCTTTTTATCTCAGTAATAAAATCAGTGTAAAGAAAATTCTTTATTTCATTTTTTCATTTAACGCGTCTTTTTGCCACAGTTGCCATCTTTTTTTGCTACAGACTGAAAAGAAATCTTTTGGCTTTCGATCGGTGTAACGGAATTACAATTTCATAAAATCAATTTTCTTTTCCGTGTTTTTTGATCGTATTTTAAAGCAGTTATGATATTTATGATGTTACACAAACATAAAATTGACTGTTGATATAAAAAGGCTAGAAAATGTTAAATTCATTCTTAAACAATAAACATTAAGATTTCTCGATTGTATATTTGTGTCAATCAACAAAATGGAACGTGTTAGCGGAAATGATATGGGCCACATTCTCTATGGAAGTGACTTTTATTGTCGCATGGGCACGAGAATAGAGTTTTTTTACTTTTGTGACATTTTGGTGACATTTTCGTACGACATTGGAAAAGTGAAATTACAGAAAATAAGACATTTTATCGCACGTCCCGAGAATTGGGCTCCTGGCTGACTCTTCTAAATGCATCGGCCTACGGATGAACTTGGACAAAACCAAGGTCATGTTCAATGAACATGTTCTACCGAAACCGATTGCAATTCACGGTGCCGTCCTCGAAGCTGTTCAAAAATACGTATACCTCGGGCAGACTTTGCAATTGGGTAAAAACAACTTCGAGGATGAGGTGAATAGGAGAATCCAGTTAGGTTGGGCAGCATTTGGAAAACTACGTCGTGTCTTCGTATCGTCGATACCACAGTGCCTAAAGACTAAAGTCTTCAATCAGTGCATCCTACCCGTCATGACATACGGAGCCGAAACGTGGACACTTACGGTACGGCTGGTCCACAAGTTAAAGGTCGCTCAGCGGGCTATGGAACGAGCAATGCTCGGCGTCTCTCTCCGAGATCGAATCCGAAATGAGGTGATCCGGCAGAGAACCAAAGTTATCGACATTGCTCACCGGATTAGCAAGCTTAAGTGGCAGTGGGTTGGCCATATTAGCCGCAGAACCGACAACCGATGGGGTAAACGAGTTCTGGAGTGGAGACCGCGTCTTGGCAAACGTAATGTAGGGCGCCCTCTGGCTAGGTGGGGGGACTATCTGCGCAGGATGGCTGGCAAGAGCTGGATGCGAGAAGCCATGGATAGAACAAAGTGGTGAACAATTGGAGAGGCCTACGTCCAGCAGTGGACTGCGATAGGCTGATGATGATGATGACTGCTAAGTTTCTTGCTGGTGTCTTCTTGGCAGAAAAATACATTCCGAACAAGTGGTAATAAATGTTGACATTCATAAGGGTTATGTATGAATCTAAATTGAATAAACTATTTTCATTTTTCACCAATTACAAGGAAAATACTCGACATGCCTTTAACAAGAGAACACCTACCAAGCGGCTTAGGTGCTCAGGCACGGGCGGCCCGGGCTCGGCCTTGCCCTTCAATCAATACTCGCGCCCAGCTGTGAGCAGGTAAACACCCAGGCGACGCAATGATCTTTTATGAACAGATTTAATACCTGTAATTAAAGCCCACCAAAAATAAAAACTTGCAAAGTCTCGCTGAAACTTTTTTTATGTGATAGGTGACAGACGAGCAGACGGATCACTTGATGGTAAGCGATTGCCGCCGCCCATGGACACTCGCGACACCAGTGGAGTCACAAGCGCGCTGCCAACCTTTAAATCCCCCTTTCCTCCTGATTGGGCCTCCGGTACCCTCACTCATGCAGCGAAACACAACACAGTGCTGCTTCACGTCACGCCGGTTTTCTATGAGGCCGTGGTATCACTCCACTTGCGCCGGCCCATTCATGCCAAAACGTGGCTCTCCCACAGTCGAAGACTGCTTGTTTTCTATAAAAAAGTAATGAATTCTCTTAGCAAAGCCAAGTCTATGAGGTTCTATACTGCGAATTCATAATTGATTATCAGAGTGGAGGCCACGTACAGGAAGTCGCAGCCGTGGCAGGCCTATGTTCAGCAGTGGACGTCTATTGGCTGAAATGATGATGATGATGATGATCAGGTAAACACTCAGATGACGCCAGATATTAATCTTTTATGAACAGTAGGTCATGGTCAGCCCATTTAAGTCCCCACTGCTGGGGCACAGACCTCCCTCAATCACATGAGGGGTAATTGCCATTAGGTATTAATATATTTTATTGGTGAGTTAGCCAGACGAGCCTCCACTGCCGGGTCCGGCAGAAGAGGTAGACCCAAAAAGGTGTGGCTTAATGTAATAAGGGATGACATGCTTGCCAATAAACTGACAATAATGGATGCACAAGACCGTGCGAAATGGAGGAGTCGAAGCAGAAAAGCGAATCCCGAGAATCCCGATGCGACAGCTTGGGACACAACCGGGACAAATGATGATGATACTCGTAGTAACCGCTACTCAGAGACATCAAAAATGCCGGACCACAGTCATGCTACTCTCCATTGGAAAAATAACTCTTTTCAAACCACTTTGTCATAGCGATCAGGAAAACTGCGACTGGAATATATTCCAGATCGAGTGTGCATGAGCGTGGGAGAAATGAGCGCTGGAAGCGTAGCGTTCTGGAAGAGATTGAATCCACTTACGGGTGGAACTTACTGCGGTATATACCCTGCCTTGGTATGATATTTAACAGGTCCTAAGAGCACTCGTCATGGTAAACACTATAGAAGTTGCAAAAAGAGTCTAAATTTGTCGGGAATCGCAGAGAGTTACGAGGAATAATAATATCCTCCAACCGAATACGGCTACGGCGGCCTATCTCAACGATCAGCCACGTACGCAGGATATATTATAGTGTTCAAGTGTGTGCGCAAACACAAGTGCACTCTCTACTCCCTTACGCTCATATTCCGATGGGACACAACTGTGACACGACGTTAACGTGCTTTCCGAGGCATAGGGGTACAAGACCGCTAACTTCCAGACTTCGGACTGTCACTAGGAATTTCTTACCGAAAACGTAGGTATAAATTTTAGGCCCGACCCGGGGATCAAACCCGGGACCTCTTGCTCAGCCGTCGCTTTAAAGTGCGACCCACTTATTCGGGTAAAGTCAAATCGGGCCTGGGAGTATATTACGTATTCCTGTTTTATTCGGTAACCTTAGCTTCCAGAAATCAATAGCCCAGCTGAGCGCTATCTAAATACGACTTAGCTTTCAAAACGAACCGCTTCGAGGATGATGAGAGATTATAAATACGAGCATCTCTTCAAATACGTGACCTTTTATTCGTTATCTGTAGGGTAAATCCGCGTATGGCAGCCGTTCGAGGGTGGTTTTGTGGACGAATCTGGACCCCTCTGATTTTGGCACCCTATTCACGGAAACATAACCTTAGGTAAATGTAAACGGCATGATTAATTGTTCCTATCCATGTGTTTAATTTATGGTGATTTAGAGGGGATTTTCTTTTTCAAAAAGATAACTATACTAGAAAGAATTTCTGCAGTGACACAAATAACACAATTACAAAACAGAACTAAAAAAGGAGTTTAAAAAACAATAAAAAGGATATACTCAGCATTATATACTGAAATAATGTTTTATTTTTACAGAAGAGTGTCCGAGTTCTTTTAACCGTTTGCACGTGTCCTTATTCTACTAGTATAATCGTATGGACTATAATGCTTTGGTGTCCAACCGCTTAGGACCTCTGACATGTTTTCATACCACCAATGGCACCAGAGCGACTTCATCAGAATGATATTGGGCGTTGTATCTTGTTTTTCGATCGTCAACCTGATTTCAATCTGACTGGGACTTTTTTAGCAGGTGTTATCCCGACCTGGCAATCGAACCTTGGGTACAATGCACAGTAGAATTTGATCAAACTCCACAAAAATATGACTTAAATATTAGCCTAATAATATGTAATATAACGATAGATCTATCACCATCCTGGAGCCCAATTCTTGAGATCGTGACATTTATCATCATACGACATATATCACTAAAACATAGTTTTTTGTTACTATGTTTTCAAAATATCACTAGCACGAGAATGGGGGTCCTGCCTATACCTAGGCGGTAACTGCCTATGCTATGATGCATACATATATGAGCTTCGATCAACAATTCGAATATCTATAGCTGGGCAACCCAATTACACCGCTATGAAGCTCTGCTTCATAGCGGTTTTCTCATGCCGAAGCATAGCTTTCCCACTGAAAACATTTTTGGAATAACCATGTACCTCCTGCGACTAATTCAAATATGTTTGTTGTTGATTACTCTATTTGAGTTTCGATAAACAAATTATCCGCTTTCCTTTTTGTATAAGAAAACCTAATAAAGGATGAATGTGGCTAACGAAGTATTCGATCAACTCTGATTTTATTCAATCCAATCGAATACAATCATTAAACCTAATAGAAGAAACACATGTTTACAGAATTATTTCGGATAATTCATCAAGGTAGGTAAATAAGAACAAACCAATTTTCTTTTTACATAGGTACTTAAGACATGCTTAAGTCATCAATGACAATCTCACTTAAGTCATCAATGACACCCTGGTATCAAATTACACTCGGGCTTCAAATAACACTTTGAATGTCAAATGTAATCTTAGTGTCAAATGACACTTTGACGTCAAATGACATAATAAGGTAAAATAACACATTAACTAATACTTTGGGATCAAATGACACACTGCGGGGTCAAATGACACTCGGGTCTCAAATGACAAATTTTGGGATCACATAACACTTTGAGATCAAACGAGATCCTGGTATTTGGGGCCCAATGTCAGTTTGAAGGGTCAAATGACACTCTGGTGTCAAATGACATCATTGCAGTGTCAAATGAAACGTGTAACCATTATCCAGTTGGTCTGGTGGCTTTATGGTAATTACCAGACTCCCCAAATCCTGAATTCTAAGCGGACCCGAGCTCCCAAGCCACAGCTTGAGGCGCAACAACAACTACTACTCCTTGAGATGAGGAGAGAATATCCAATTCAGCTTTTCACTGCCAGAAAAACAGCTTTTTTTTGTGTTGATAAAAACTAATGACCAAAATGTAATCTAAATGGTATCAATGAAAAGTCAAAGATTTTTGCAACATTTGATTTTTTTTTTGACAAAAATTGACTAATGTTCCTTGACATTATTACAAATAATGAGTACAATTTATATTATTTTAAATGATGTAACTGTTAACTACACGAGTCAATTGTAATCGCAGTATTGGAAATTATTGGAAAATCTTTACTTCCGGTATTTTATACACAATTAGATAATCTTGGACTGTCTGCTAATGTAAAGGAATCGTATTGCTTAATAAACCAAAACATGCCACATCCTGTCAGTCAACTATAATACAGAACAAAGGACAGGATCCTATTAACGTATTTCGTTAGACGTCAGAAATACCTTTTTTATTCGTCGGGCGCCGGGTTCGGTCGATAGAGGCGCAACACAACCGCCCACGCCCCTCCCCACCCCACTCCACACACCCCCCGCAGCTTCCCCTGACCTACATACAAGGGGATGGGGAGGTACACCCACGCAAACGCACACATAGATCCAGAGCCCGGCTAATTTATGTAGCTACGCGCGCTTCTGTGTGCGTCATCCGGTAGGGCTGAACAATTTTTATTTTAGTTTTTTTTATTTGTACTTATGTAGGTTTTTGTCGAGTAATGTTACCTCTTGATATAAGTATGAATGTAAAGGAGTAAACATTTGAAAATTGTGATTGAAAAGAGTTTTAAAATGATAATTGTTTTTTGTTTCTGAATAATTGTACTTATTCCTAAAATATTACTATACGAAAATAAGCTGGATTAGTTTAGCAATCAAGCCTTTTAAATTTATAATAACTATGTTAATTTAACTACTATGTTCATTTATGTTAGATAACCGGGAAAGATAAAGAATTAAGTAGGTACCTACTTTTCAGTAGAATAAATAACAAGGAAAAAATAAGAAGAAATCGGTAAATTTTCCATTAAAAAACATCATGACTTGGAAGTATGTAAGTATTGTAAACGCACATATTAAAATAAACTTCAAATGAAAGCAAAACTCTGATGTTAAATTTGGGACGAATGGTAACAAAAAATCATACGCAATGGCGCTGGTGGATGTTGCATCACACAAAAATAAAACAAAGAATGCAAAACCAGTCTCCAGTAATTTTAGCGCAGGCTTTCAAAATTCTCTTTTGCTTTTATTAAATGACGAATAACTTGAATAAAAAGCATTATATGATTGAAATGGCAGGACTTTTTCAATTATTTTTGGAAATTAATGCAAATACAGTTATGATGCAACTGACTTCAATGTAGTACCTAATTTATGAACAAACAAGTGACGGATTGAAGTAATTTAATGTGTAGTTGTCTATATCAGTGATATTTTAGTCATATCGAAAACATGGATGTATGTAAACAACGGAAACCAACTCTATCGACGACTATAATATAATGTTGTTTTGTGCTATTTTTTCAACTGATTGTCAAACAGAATTGATATATTGTTAGAGTGCCCATTTCAAAATATTGTTGCTTAACTATTACTATTTGCAAGTGTACACCCCACTTCATTGGTATTCAATAAAGTGCGTGGGCAAATACTGACGCACCGATGTGGTATAATTATTTAACCTGTGCTAACTAAACATGTGAAGAATTTAATTTATTAATACTTTTGCCAAAACAAATAATATACCTGTTTACCAACATCATAACAAGAAAGATCAATCGTTTCTTTTTATAAAAAATGAAGCGGTTTGACAACAAATAAATACAATGGGAAAAAGTGGTCTGCGCCTCCTATCTCAAAATCTTTGGGATTTCAGGACTATCCGAATAGAATACCTATTCATCTGGGTTTCAAAATAAAACTAGATAAACCCCAACGGTAGTGTTTGTTCAGGCGATTAGCGTCTAAACGCGATGACGTGATCCATGTAGGTAAGAAGTGCGCAAGGTGAGGTGACCAATTTCGCATGTAATGAACAAACCATTTTGTTCAACATACAACCGCGTAAGTCGGCAACATACTTCTCACTCACAATTGCGAGTCAAATCGCTTGTTCCGCAGTTATATATTTATCAGCAAAACACTAATCGCTAGAATGTAGATATAGGTAGCAAGTGTGATTACAAACATTACACAACATATCGATCTGTGCCGAGTTTGCGCGTTTAGTATCAAAATGGTGTTCAAGTGATTGGTTTACCTGGTCGAGGTGATGATTTTCAGGGACAGGAAGCTGGATCACTCGCGGCGTGTACTGCGCATTGTCTCCTAGAAGTCGTTTCCAGAAAGATGGCGAGCGAGAGGGACCTGCCGAGGCGGCGGCGCGCGGCAGAGTCGCGCGGCCTCGACCTTGGCCGTCAAAGCCGCGCATGCGTCCCGCCGCCCTCCCCCGCTGCTCCCCCGCCAATTATGTCATTATGTGCCGCGGCGTTGGCTGCTGTTATGTTGCCAAACACAGTCGCGCTCTGCTGGAGCTGGAGCCAGATTTCTGGCCACCATGTTCTAATATTGAAAACGTTTGGCATGTTCCTGTATTTCCGAGCTGCTCTGTAGGTAATACCGGATACAATACTCTTTACCCACTTTCTTTATAAATGGCGCTCCGGTTAGGACGATTACATCAAAAAGATATAGACTATAATACCAATGTAAATAATTAGGGCTTGTAAAGTTAAAGCCGTCTAATTGAACTTTAAACAATTGTTGATTGTGTATAGACAGGTTGGTTTTCCAACAAATTTCTTAATCCAATTCTCAACATTTTTCTAAAAATGAGAATCGTGTAAAAAATTAATAGCACCGATCAGTAGTCGTTTGTGCGCCGCCTGACAGTTGAGAAGAACAAGTTCTGGAGTGACGCAAGGGTAGCCGGCTCGATTCCCGCACCATCACAAATGTTGTTTCAATAAACCGATATTCCTGTACTACTGACTTCCTTGACTGAATGTGCACGCAGTGCCACAAACAGAAAAAGTTGGAGAAGTCTTGCAAAAGCCGCTACCCACCATACAGACAATCCATAATCACGATCACTCCGTCAGGAGTGTACGACTGAGAAGAAGAAAAAAACTGATATTTGTGTTGGGTTTCCTGGATGTTTCTGTTGTCTGCGTTGCATCTGTTTCCCATAATAAGTACAAGGAAAAATCTTAGTTCGGGACCAAGATAATGTGAATGTGACGTTGTCTCAATTTATTTTATTGATGTACCTATTTTATTTCCAGCTCTTCATACATAATCTTATAAAAGGGTCCAAATCTGATAGTGTTGAACCTTTATTTCCAGGTATTTTATTTTAATATTACAAAAAATATATTAATAAAGTCTTTGTATATTGGATTTTCATAAGTGTCCAAAATTACTGGACCTTTTAAATTGTATTGTGCCTGAATAACTTTTTTTGATATAAGAAATATCTCATTCCTTCGCGGTAAACCACATTTAGTCCAAATGGGCATCTATGCAATTGCAAAGCTATTATTATTTATAAAAGTTTGGCCCCTTCATTTTCCATAAAGACAGATGCATAAAAAAATAACACCAAAAAATGTTGTGAATTTTTCTCGTGGTACATAATAAGCTGGTTGTGCAAAAATCTTGATAAGAAAGAACAACCCTATTAAAGGAAGACGAAACGTAATAGACTGCTGGCGACCTCTAGCGATGTTTTATAACATTTAATTGTAATAGTAGGACGCTTCATGCTAGTAACTAGTCTATTAAATAATTGCAATCATAAATAGATGGCGCTTTCATTATATTTTTTTTATAAACAAATGAACAGATTTTCTAATACTAGATAGATAGCGTCTAAACGCGATGACGTGATCCATGTAGGTAAGAAGTGCGCAAAGGTGAGGTGACCAATTCACCTATTTATAATTTGTAAACAATGTTTGATAATTTTCGTCCATTCGTCATTTTGTACAAAAAACGAGAACTATTTCGAGACTATAAACTAAATTTCAAAAAAATATTAAATACCTATAATGTTTTTAGTGCTGTAGATACATGATTACCGGATCTATTTTAAACAATTTCGGGGTTACAACCTCTCGGCAAACACCTATACTATTTATTCAATACTTACAGTTAACTGTTTGATCTGCCTTTTCACTTGAATTTAGGATTACCGTCAAAAGTGGCCGCTTTTGGCGTGAATCAATTTTTCGCGCACTCGTTGGACCCAACATTTTTTCAAGGCTATTTAATAAATAGTATAAGTGTTTGACGAGAGTTTGTAACCCCGAAATTGTTTAAAATAGAATGGTTTAAAATAGACCCGGTTTAGTAGCTAAAAATTTAAATTGATTGGCGTCGCTAGTGTGCCCTACCCGTAACCTTAATCAAAAAGTGAACTAGCGCCGCCAGTTGATTCGTATTAATTCGCGGTCGCGGCGGCGGATCGCAGTATCGATTTTTTTTATTAAAATGTAATTGTGTAATATTATTTTCGTAGAAGTAACCATACTTCTTATTATGACCTAAAGTTGCTACTTTTAGCAATTATAACAATTATTGTTACTTAAAGGAAGAAATTATGATATATTTTTTCCCAAAAAACCTTATCTATGTGTATTCACTGTTGTACTTTTATAAAATATGTCTCATAAGCGCCACAATTAATATATTGGCGGCGATAGTTTCGTCACCGTAGGTAAGTTGTTTTTTTGTTCCCCTAAAATCGCAAATTCCAGAAAAACTTAATATGCAGTTATATTTTACAAAAATATTCATTATAAATATAATATATATAATATCCCCAGCCAGGTGATGACTTTTTTACTATTCCTCCCACACCCAATACCATTCCGAAAACAGTTTTAGCCAAATCAAACTTTGGAAAAAAAACCAAAATTACTTAATATCGGTTCACCCCTTCGGGAGCTACGATGATAAAGATAAGATAAAAAATTCTTAATTCAATTTGGGTCCAAACAGAACACTTATGAATGTCAAAATAGTACATATTATTATCTACCGCTGCCAAGGACACACACACACACACGTCAAACTTATAACACTCCGTGGATTATTCTTCGGGGGTTAAAAATAAGCAACCATTTATTGAAGATTCTAAAACAGATCTATAATTTCGGTTTACAAAATAAATAATATCGGTAGGTTTAGCACACAAGATATTCTGCTCGCTAAAGTCTGCTGTAGGGGTT
Organism: Marasmia exigua; assembly: GCA_019059595.1. Taxonomy (NCBI): domain Eukaryota; kingdom Metazoa; phylum Arthropoda; class Insecta; order Lepidoptera; family Crambidae; genus Marasmia; species Marasmia exigua. Next base: position 12,006,252 of record CM032477.1, on the reverse strand, counting down.
CTGTCACCAAGTCTCCTCCACTTTAGGACTAGAAAAGATTCTAGGTCTGGCCACACATCGTCTTATTCTATGCGTGTAGATCTCTTAGGTATCTCTTCCCTCAATTTTTACATTTTAGAAAAACTTTGTGCGTTTTCCGACAAATTATCCTGAAGATATCCAAAGTTTCTTCCTGTATTGCTTTTATCTCCTATTTCCGTGGTCAGGTTTGTTTGGATTTTATCATCCTGGTTTTGTTGATTTCTTTTTCTGGAATGAAATTAAACAGTTTTAGAATCAGGTAAAAGAAATAAAATAAACTAGGGTTCGATATATAGATTGAACGTTTATTTAAAACAAGAGCATACAACACCCTATAGAGTAGTGTACCTATCTTCAGATATAATATGCAGCAGGTATGATAAAAAAATGTATATACATGTCGAATTGAGAACCTCCTTTTTGTGAAGTCGGTTAAAAATAGAGATTTAATCAAATCCCTAAGTCTCTGATATTATACCCAATAGGTACTAGTATCTAAGTGATAAATAACAATACGATTTTATCATTTTCCCTAAACAAATCTAGTAATCTCCTGGATCAAACTCCGAGAATGATTCGACACAAAAATATTCTGCGGTGGGTATTTCAGATCTGTTGTATCTACTTACTGTATTTTGTCTTTGCAACTCTTACCTACCTGTAATTTGTTTTTGTACAGTAAATAAGTTATACAGGGTGTATCTGTGGACATTTACATCCCTTTAACCACGTGTTCTACCAACCATTATGAACAACAATTGATCTATGACTTTTGGAAATTCGCATAGAAAAATGTATGTATGAATCCTCCGCCGTGGTTGATAAAATCACTCGGGGATTTGATCAAATCCCTACATTAAGCTTTTTAATCTTCTTAACCCAAGGCAATTGTAGGTAGGAGTTAGAAAAACAATCATTTTCCCAAAGAACCATATGTTCTCAAGACACAGAAGCACAGTATATAGATACTATAGTAGACTAGATCAATTTATTTAAATATCAAACCAAAGGTAAACTCACTTAGGCGTAACTAATAACGTGAAAAGGTTGTTGACGGGAGCTTCTGCAAGAAGAAACATGATCAATGCGCACGCGGTTCCCATGGCTATCACGCCCATTGCAGACACGAACTGTGAACAAAAGGTGTTTTAATAAAATGTTAGGTTAGGTGGAAGATGAGAAGACGGATCACCCACAACACCAGTGGAGTCACAAGTGCGCCACCAACTTGATAAATCATGACACTATTTTAAAATAGTTTTTTACCAAGGGAAAACCATCATGGCCGTCCACTTGCTACATGTAGGTAACAAGGTCGTGTGTGGGACTCTAACGCTAACCAAAACCCATCCATCATCTATCCATCCATCCATCCATCCATCATCAGCGGGTGTCCATCTCTGCGCAATAGCGAAACCCCACACACTGGACCGCTGATCGCGCTCGCCGCTTCACCCATACCTGGCGCAATGCAGCCCTTCATTACTGTACGACCTACCAGGACACCCGGTAAATAGTTTTACTAACTGTTCAGAGGGCCTCAACATGAAACAGATTTATGACCAAATTCTCGTTCTTTTCAACCACGTTCTGCGTCACTTTTTTGACAGGTAAGTATAATTAATATGTGTTCATTACGGGATGGTTTTCTGGCTGTGCCTCTGGTTCCCCTATCTAAGAGTTGCGAAGGTAATTACCAGATTTAGGTAAGTACCATATATTGAATCATGGTCCAAGCGTACCTACCCTAGGTTCTGTATGACACATTGAGATGATTTACATACCTACTTTTTGTCTGATATTCCCCAATTGAGGTCTAATTGCTGTAATTTGGCTCTATCAGTGTTCATAAGACAATAATGGCGTGTCGTCAGTGATTATATAACGGTTAACTTTGTTACTTTGAATAATTATCTACATTTATTAATAGGATTAAATAAGTGATTGAGTCTTGGTACTGGCATGAGGACTAAACAGCCGTGCACGTACTGCTGGAGGAGTGGTCAACTGCCGGGCTCAAGCATAGTACCTAAATAGTAGTTACGCTAACGACGAAGCACTCGACATGAAGTCTAACGGCATCCTTCGACAAATGTAGACATCGCCAGAATAGCAACTTTTAAAATTTAGCGCAAAAAGTCATTCAATGTCATTAGTTATTTTTCTCTAGTTTGACACTTAGATTAAACCAAAAAGAGGTTTAATCTAAGGTTTGACACTATCTCTACAGTCAAGAATTCTCTCTCCCGCCTCCCGTTATAAATATGAGTTGGTAAATAGAGAACTAACTACAATTGATGCGAAAGATCGTGCGAATTGGAGGAGATATGGGAAAGCGGACCCAAGGCTGCGAAGCTCCAACTTTTGACGCAAATAGGATATAACGCTAAGATGATGAGGTATAACGAAGGTACACACCTCCTCCTCGTCTTACCGTGTAATTCCCGGTTGCATCCAAAGCAATCAATCTGGAGCCCGGGGTACGTTTGGACCATGATTCAGGATTTAGGAAGTCTGATAATTACAATGAAGCGACTGCCGTTTGATCTTCGCACGCCCTTTAAGGGAACCAAACCAACTGTATCATGGTTAGTTAGAAGTATAACTAAACTAAATGCCTATCAATCTTACCACTGAAAAATGGTCATAGTAGACGGAGTTCCTGGCGATGCCAACGTTCCTCATGATGATGAGGGAGTGGATGAGGTACAGCCCGTACGCCAGGCGGCTCAGCGGCACCCATGGGTACCAGCCCAAGAAGCCTTGTAGCAATGCTGAAACATAAAAATACAAATTTTTGATCCTAAAAGACTTTACGTATCTACCGTAAATAATAAGAAAGATAAATACTATATGAGTAGAAGCAACACCGGCAGTCCAGACCGGGTGGTTGAGCAGCGGCGTACAGCGAGCTCTCGACTTTGGAGTAGCTGCGTCATACATGAGGTGTCGCTTGTTATTATAACCAGGAGCAACTTACGGACTCTCCCGAAGGCGCAGCTAAGTATGAGTAGAGCGACGCTAGGCAACCCAGACCGGGCGGTTGAGCGCGGCGTACAGCGCGCTTTCAAAGTTAGAGTAGCTACGTCATTAGATTAGTTGTCGCTTGTTATTAGTCAGGAGTAACTTACGAACTCTCCCAAAGGAACAGCTTAGTATCAGAAGAGCAACGCCGGCAGCCCAGACTGGACGGTTGAGCGCGGCGTACAGTGCACTCTCGAGGTTGGAGTAGCTACGCCACAGGTAGGATGTGCCGCTCACCATAACTAATAACATGATCACCACTCCTAACCATGCACTGATTGTGGCTCGTGTCTGGAAAATTAAGTCAAAAATTATTACCCGACTTTCACTTTCTTCTGGCACACACATGAAAGTTGTAGTCGGGCCATTTGCTATTCATTACTCGAAAAAAAAACCTTGTATCTCTTACTTTATATTAAGTTATTTGTATAGAGTTGCACCGATAAATCTGCGAGAGGGCGTTGGTGGCCTGTAACATAAGCTCTGAAACTATATCAGGCACTAGTCTCTCAGAATATTACGGCGATTTGACCCTAACATCAGCTACAACATCTACAATTAAGTAACATGTAAGCCAACATTGTTAAGAGAATATTAAACGATTTCTTTATTTGTATAATGTTAAATACCTAAGTAAGTAGATAAGTGTTTAATGGGCACCACATGAGAAAGTTCATTAACAGAAACAGAACAGATACGGATGTAATAACCAGCAAGGAATAAATCTCTAGTAGTCAACACATGGGCTGTATCGTCCCTACACAGGCCTCTTACAAATCTTTCCATTGTTCCCTATCAGATTATTTAAATAACATGTCAGATTCCCTACGGCGACGGCCGGAGGTTTACCACCAAAAACCTCGTCTGCTTCTGAGTGAGGCGGGGACACGAAAAGCCGATTAAAGAGTCCCATCTTTGCGACCCATACCTACTGACCTTCGTAAACTTGACATTCTTCTTTGCCCTGGAGAAGTAGATGCCGGCGACGAAGCCGATGATGTAGGGGGCTGCTCTGGTGTGACTCTTGTTGTATGTGAGCTGGAACTGCTCGCTGTGCCTCGGGTCGGAGATAAAACTATAAATATAGGTATTTATTAATAATGTCGATCTTTTCTGATGTACCTATTAATTATCCTCGGTTGTCTGATATTTTTGGAACACTTATTTTGGAATCAGGTCAATTATTATTATTTATTTTTTATGTAATAGGTAGGCAGACGAACAGTACGGATCACCTGATGGTAAGCAATTGCCGCCGCCCATGGATACCCGCGACACCAATGTTGTCACAAGTGCGCTGCCAACCTTTAAACCCCCCTATCCCCCGGATTGGGCCTCCGGTACCCTCACTCACGCAGCGAAACACAGCACAGTGCCGCTCCACACCGGTTTTCTGTGAGGCCGTGGTATCACTCCGGTCGAGCCGGCCCATTCATGCCGAAGCTTGGCTCTCCCACTGGTAATTTATGGGATGTAGTAAGAATATGTTTATCCGTTCGTCTCCTACTCCTCATCTTAGCGTTTAATTCCTAGTTGAGTACAAAGCTGTCGCTTCGGAGGCCGAAATACTGTTGGACATCATGATTTGGGAAGTCTGGTCAAGCGACTGCCGTCTGGCCTTCGCATGCAGCCCTTAGACAAGGGAACCAGAAAAACTGGATCACGGTTACACGTTCCGAATCATTATCTCAAATATTGCAGGAAACTACATGCAGGTTTCCTTGCGATGTTTTCCCTCACCAGCGAGCTGATGTCCTTTACCCGAAGGTTGTCTGGTAGAAATCGCTTTCAGCGATAATAGTGCCGAAATTGCACACAAAATTTCTGTAATCCTAGTACTTAAGTTGTGTATTTTGTGCAATAAAGTGTATCTAATACGTACATAGATTTGTACACAAAATTTCTGTAATCCTAGGACTTCAGTTGTGTATTTTGTGCAATAAAGTGTATCTAATACGTACACAGATTTGTACACAAAATTTCTGTAATCCTAGTACTTAAGTGGTGTATTTTGTGCAATAAAGTGTATCTAATACGTACATAGATTTGTACACAAAATTTCTGTAATCCTAGTACTTAAGTTGTGTATTTTGTGCAATAAAGTGTATCTAATAGCGACGACCTTAATCTACTTTTTTCAACTCATATCGATGATCTAGTATATCTATGGTCATTTTGACGTCACCAATGACTCCAATGAGTAATAAATAAGATACTACGCAGGTACATCGAATAGTATTTTTCCACACTGCATTAAATTAGATTACGCTGTCGGACGTTGCGTGTCTTCTACAAAATGGTGTTCATCCATTGTTGTCATGATTTAAGTAATTTGTATTATTTCCATGAGCATTTTATGCTAATCGAGATGTCATAATTTAGTCACTTCAATTATGTTGCTGTTTCACACCTGTTTCCTTTACGACTAATGTTTTTAAATATTTTTTATTTATTCAATATTTAATCTCATACAGTTAAGTTTCTACTCTGCCGGGCACCACACGGCCACCCTCACTCTTACCGAGGTGTCGTAAAAGGCGACTAAGGTAAAGCTGCTAGCATGATCATCAGCAGCCAGAGAAGGAAAACTCTGCATTTATATCAAAACCCTCGCCAACCTGTCTGCCAAGCGTGGTGAGTATGGCAATTACCCCTCATGTGATTGAGGAGGCCCGTGTCCCAGCAGTGGGGACTTAAATGGGCTGATGATGATGATGATGATGAGTTAAGTTTAGCTCTAGTGTCTAAAATGATTTTGAATGTATTATGGAGTTCAGTGTCTTCCCTATAATATTGTTTATCGAATAATCAAAAATTAGGTTGTTGCGTTAATGTGGACAGTGTTTTTTTTGTCGATCGGTCAGTTCTGTAAACCTACGTATAAAACGCTTTGGTTTTGAATAGTTCTCCGGGCTTGAGCCGAAAAATCATTAAGGTGACGGGTAGGGCACACTCGATTTTAATTTTAAGCTGCTAAAACGGATCTATTTTAAACAATTTCGGGGTTACAACCTCTCGGCAAACACTTATACTATTTATTTAATAACCATGCAAATTGTTGGGTTCAACGCGTACGCGAAAATTCTATTCAATCTTGAATTTGAATCAATTTTTCGCGTAACGAAACGGATCAAACATTTGTGCATGGTTATTTAATATATAGTATAAGTGTTTGCCGAGAGTTTGTAACCCCGAAATAGTTTAAAATAGATTCGGTTTAGTAGCTAAAAATTAAAATCGATTCTCGTCGCCAGTGTGCCCTACCCGTCACCTTAAGCAACAGTGACTGGTGAATGATTCATAAACTCTACTTATACAAAATTACATCTAACTGACGAATTTCACGCATGTTTGCCAGGCTTAAGGTGACGGGTAGGACACACTAGCGACGCCAATAGATTTAAATTGTTAGCAACTAAACCGGATATCTTTTTAGCCTCTCGGTAAACACTTCACAACATCTTTCGGGTTCCAAGTCAACCTCTCCTGCCCGTGGCGCGTCCTGCTAACCAACAAAAGAGGCCCTGGCGAATCACCCACCAACCCGCACTGGACCAGCGTGGTGGGTTATGGTCCATTCCCCCTAATGAAAGACACTGTATTGCCCCGGCCCCCAGTTCCCGGCAGCCCTGCTATTCCGGGCCAAGGCGGCGGTCTCGGTAACGGCAGGGCAGGGGGTGCTAAGAATCTCCGGTATACGGAAGGCCGCCATACCACACTGACCTTGGCGACGTTTAACGGACGCACGCTACGACTCGACTCACATTTGGCCCAACTCGAGGAGGAGCTGAAGCACATTAGATGGCATGTTCTCGGGCTGTGCGAAGTCCGTAGAGAGGGCGAGGACACGCTGACCCTAGAGTCTGGCCATCTTATGTACTTCAGGGAAGGAGATAATCCGTCACAGGGCGGCGTCGGGTTCCTAGTCAACAAAGTCCTCACTGACAACGTTATTGAAATCTCCAGTGTGTCGGCGAGGGTTGCGTACCTCGTAATTAAATTAACCAACAGGTATAGCCTAAAGGTTATTCAAGTGTACGCTCCAACGTCGACATACCCGGACGATGTCGTGGAAGAGATGTATGAGGACATCTCTCGAGCCTTACACACCACCACCAAGGCTCACTATAACGTTGTCATGGGGGACTTCAACGCTAAAGTGGGTGTACAGACTTGCAGCGAATCGATGTTGGGATCATGCGGCTTTGGGAGTAGAAATCATAGGGGGCAAATGCTCGTCAATTTCTTAGAGCGCGAGGGGCTTTTCTTAATGAACTCGTTCTTTAAGAAACAGCCCCAGAGGGAATGGACGTGGCAGAGCCCCGATACTATGACTAAAAATGAGATCGACTTCATCATATCGGACAAAGGGCGAATATTCAGAGATGTCTCAGTGATCAATAGGTTTAAAACCGGAAGTGATCACCGACTTCTCAGAGGCACTCTGAATATCGATTTTAAGCTTGAACGTTCTCGGTTGATGAAGTCCACGCTCCGGCCAAATCTGCTCCAATCGCTCGCTGGTGCCGACGCCTTCCAACTAAAATTGGAAAATCGGTTCGCTGCTTTGGAAACCACAATTGACGTGGATATCGACGAAGAACTCGACCAAGTGGTGGAAATCCTTCGGGACGAGGGTGCAAAATTTTGTGAGTTGCGACGTATGGGCAAGCGGTCTAAACTTTCGAAAGAGACTCTGGACCTAATGGACAAGAGGCGGAACGATCCATCAGTCACTTCGGCAGATCAACGGGCTCTGAATAAGTCCATCTCCAAGCTGATAAGACGTGACCTCCGAAGTTCCAATACACTCTCAATACAGAGAGCAATTGAGCAGAACCGGGGGTCCAAAGTCTTCGTACAACAGCTTGGAAGGAGCCACCTGTCGAAGGTGACCAAAACAAACGGAGAAGTCGTCACTTCAAAGCCTGAGATTCTTTCGGAAGTTTACACCTTCTACAGCCAGTTATACGCGTCGCACTCACCTCACCCTACGCCGGATGAGAAGGATTTAAGAGCCACATTAACCCGCCATGCGACGGAGGATCTTCCCGACATCAGCCTGGAGGAGATCGAAGCAGCTCTTGGGCAACTTAAAAATGGAAAAGCCCCGGGAGAAGACGGAGTTACAACCGAGCTTCTGAAAGCAGCCGGCAAGCCGGTGCTGAAGGAACTTCGGCGTATATTTAACTCAGTTCTTTTCTCCGGGAGAACTCCTAGGGCGTGGCAGCGGAGCTTGGTCGTATTGTTCTTCAAGAAAGGCGACAAAACTTTACTGAAGAACTATCGACCAATTTCTCTCCTGAGTCACGTCTATAAGCTGTTCTCAAGAGTCATTTCGAATCGCCTTACACGAAGACTTGACGAAGCTCAACCTGCAGAGCAGGCCGGATTCCGACGGAGTTATAGCACCATAGACCATGTTCACACAGTGAGGCAGGTTATACAGAAGACCAAAGAGTATAACCAGCCCCTGTGCATGGCGTTTGTGGACTATGAAAAAGCTTTTGACTCCGTCGAGACCTGGGCTGTTCTAGAGGCCTTGCAAAGGTGCCAAGTCGATTGGCGATATATCGAGGTGTTGAGGTGTCTGTATGACGCTGCTAATATGTCCGTAGTAATCCAAAATGGCCAAACTGAGCCTGTCCTGCTGCGACGTGGTGTGAGACAAGGAGATGTTATATCTCCGAAACTTTTCTCCGCTGCGCTGCAGGACATGTTTGGAACACTAAACTGGAAGGAGCGCGGAATCAATATTAATGGCGAGTACATGTCACACCTACGATTCGCAGACGACATCGTCATCTTGGCGGAAACCCTACAAGACCTACAGGAGATGGTGAGCAGCCTGGCTGAATCTTCCAAACACATCGGTCTTCGGATGAACTTGGATAAAACCAAGGTCATGTTCAACGAGCTCGTTGATCCGGGACCGGTCGCTGTTAATGGAGTACCTCTCGAAGTTGTTCAGGAATATGTCTATCTAGGACTAGCGCTCCAATTAGGCAGAAACAACTTCGAGAGAGAAGCCAATAGAAGAATTCAGCTAGGCTGGGCAGCATTTGGTAAGCTTCGTCAAGTCTTCTCGTCACCCATCCCTCAAAGTCTTAAGTCGAAAGTCTTCGACCAGTGCGTCCTTCCGGTCATGACTTACGGTGCCGAGACGTGGACACTCACGGCTGGACTAGTCCACCGGTTCAAAGTCGCTCAAAGAGCTATGGAAAGGGCTATGCTCGGAGTATCTCTGAAGGACCGCATCAGAAATGATGTAATCCGACAGAGAACCAGAGTCACCGACATAGCCCACCGAATTAGCAAACTGAAGTGGCAGTGGGCTGGTCATATTAGCCGCAGAACTGACAGCCGTTGGGGCCGTAAAGTCCTTGAGTGGAGACCGCGACTCGGTAAGCGTAGGGTAGGACGCCCTGCGACAAGATGGGATGATGACATTCGAAGGCTGGCTGGTGTGGGCTGGATGAGAGTGGCGGAAAATCGGGAGAAGTGGCGTGCATTAGGGGAGACCTATGTCCAGCAGTGGACGAGTGTGGGTTGCTGATGATGAAACACTTATACTATTTATGTACTTATACTTAACTTTTCGGTTTACTTTTGTACTAGAAATTTTAATTACCGCTAAAAACGAATAATTATGGCGTTAATCCAAATTTCAAATGCAAAAACAGATCAAAAAGTAATGTTAAATTAAATAAATAGTATAAATATTTCCTTAGATACTCCTATTCCGAAATCGTTTAAAATAGATCCGGTTTAGTAGCTAAGAACTTAAATCGATTGGTGTCGCTAGTTAGGGCTACCCGTCGCCTAAACAGTTGAAGCTATGGAAGATGTTCCAGGTACTATGCAAAAATATAAATCTTGATTTTTAGTTAGGTTTACAGTCATGATATATTTAATAATACTCGTGTAGTATAATACTTCTTTCCTTTTCAATATGGCTTGTAGCTTCTCTAGGGCACGGTTAATTGTGCCAATGCCCAGTGATTACAATGACACGTAACTGCTATGGTGAAAATTGACCTGTGATTTGTGCTGTGAATAGGTCAATCAAAAATCATCTGATTCTTAAGCATGGCGTGACAACAGCTTATCGTGTGGCATAATGGTGTAGTCCCCATTATGCACATCAAGAATCCTAACGAAACGTTATATTCAATTGGACAATTATTCATAATGACTAATTATTAATAAATGAAATAATGAGGCTATTATCTGCTGGCAAAATATTGTTTAGTAGATACTCTTTATTGCAGAAAAGGTTATCAAAAATTGTAGGCGATCTTATTGCTAATAGGAATGATGGACAACAAACGATGGATGGAAACCACTGACTGTAGGCATTTATACTAGACGTCATAACACATCATTATATTCATTTGGCACTGTCTGGACATGATTGAATATAGTTTTGTTTTTTTTTTCTTTTGTTTTATTTTTATGTATTTTTAATTGTTTTATGTTTTGTTTTCTGTTTGTACCAAATTGTGTTCTGTTTATAATTGCTATATGTTCTGTGTTGTGATGTCTATAATAATAAATATTTTCTTTCTTTCTTTCTTTCAATCCAAAATCGCACTACCCAAATCAGATCCGCGGCTTACAAAACGACTTCTAAACCTCAGAAGGAAAAACCTCAGAATAATGACGGGGACAATCACGGGCCACTGTCCCCTAAATAAACACCTTTACACCCTAGGCGCTACCGACAGCCTCTCTATGCAGGGGATGCTTCAGCGCCGAGGAATCAGTCACACACGTGGTCCTGGAATGCGATGCGGTAACCAGACAACGCGAAGATATCCTCGGATAGGCGGGGTCACTCCGCGAAACCTGTGGAGCTCCCAGGAAGCTTCTGCGCTTCTGGGCGGAGTTAGGCTGGCTAGAATAGCCAGGACCCAACACGGTCAATGGACCAAATGAGAGTCTAAGTGCGGAAAAAGAAGTCCACTTTACATTACATTGCTAATAGGAATCTCTTAGACAACCTCTGAACTTGCGAGATCAGAGAGGTCGGAGGAATGCATTAGCATTGCCGGCCTTTTAGAAAGGAGAACGCTCTTTTCTTGAAAGTTCGTAAATCGTAACCGGTAAGAAATACTACTGCTGCCATTCCGTCCTACTCAACTGAGATACCTTTGGAGAAGTTCCTTGAGAAAGTCGCAGTCAACTGAGATACCTTTGGAGAAGTTCCTTGAGAAAGTCGCAGTGCTGGAACTATCTAGATGATGAGGATGAAAAGACAAACCATATTATTTCTTGAAAACTTACTCATAAGTAAACAGATGTATAGCAGCCTGTTCGTAGATATAGTTGATGACCCCTGGTGTGACGACCGATGCGACGGAAAGTGCGCCGGCGCACACTATCCCGACGCTTCGCCAGCGTCTGTAGGCCGCGAATGTGACTACTGCCAGCGCGAAGTAGTGGAAATCGCACGGGATGTACCAAGAGACGAAGAGGCACTGGAAGATTAGAATATTGTTAGTGAACATATTGAGACAGATTGTTCATTGCAAATTGTTCATGCAAGACGGTCACAAATTAGAAACCGTATTTTACTGCAATTCAAGAGCTAGTTGCAAAAGAATAAGGAAAAAGTTGTGAATAAGGAACAAGTGTTTAACCAATTAGATTGGCGGTGAGGGAAAACATCGTGAAGAATCCTGCACTTTTCGGATAGTTTCTGAAACGTGTAACCATGACTCAGTTGGTCTGATTCCCATGTCTAAAGAGTTGCGAAGGTCAGACGGCAGGCGCTTCGTTGTAATTATCAGATTATTCAAATCCTGATTCATTGTCTAAGCGTACCTACCCTAGGCTCCAAAGCGGCAGCTTCGGACGCAACCGGGAATTATACGCTAAGATGAGGAGAAAGGAACTAGTAGGGAGTAAAATACACGTAGAGCGAGAGTTGTCGCACTGCGTTCATGTGAACAAAATTTTTGACGGACTGTTTAGGCAAACAACTCGCACTTATTGCATCACTAAGTCTGTCATGCTACTGGTTATTTTTATCGTCATTTTTTCGGCCAAGAGACGTCCACTGATGGACATTGGCCTCCTCTACTGATCTCCAAAGGGCCGATCAGTTTGGAGATCCTTGGGGAAGACTATCTTAATACTATGCTGCAAATATATATACGATACCTATATCGCTGGATGGACGAAGTCGTCAAGGTCAGAAAGGCAAGGTTGCTTAATTTTAATTGTCAAAACTTCCTGAATCCTGGTCCTAGCGTACCCCAGGCCCTGAAGCAACAGCTTTGGACGCAACTGGGAGTTACACACTTAGTTCAGAATGAAAACGATGTCGTCACAGACCTCAAGACTTTAAATGTGCATAATGAGGTGGAATTGACACAGGACCTAATAAATTGGCGAACTTTTACGTCGGAGGCCAAGACCCATTTTCTATGAACCAAACGAAGCTCCTAAGTATAAAGGTCTTACCATTTCACTACTGCGGATGTAGTTGCTGACCATGAGGAGGTTCAACCACCAATTTTTCCGGCAGGTCCCAGCTTCATCGTTCACAAGCCTGTCCCAAAGTGGACCGGAGCCAGTGTGAGGGAATATTGCTATCATGTAGAAAATCACCACGACCAATGCCACACTTAACCTGACAAAGAAAATTAATGAGTAAATCAATAGCTTCTATTCGTCTGAGGTGCTGCAAATTTAACCCGCATAATTACTCTTCGGCATGAATGGGCCAGTTCGAATCCACAACGTCAAAGAAAACCGGCGTGAACCGGCGCGCGGCCGGAGAATAAATAGCTCGGCACTGTGTTTCGTCGACTGAGTGAGGGTACCAGAGTCCCAATTGGGGGAAGGGGATTTGATGATTGGTATTACACTTGTGAAAAGAAAAACTTAATAGAGTAGTTAACAGATTTTAAGTGTTTCAATTGGTATAGCGACTTTTATTTCTAAGTTTATTTAGTAAAATATTGACATTTATGTTTGTACTTACCGCAGGTATCTTTTTATTATGAATAGTAAAATAGGGAGTTTATTAAACTTCACGATAGTATTAGCTAAGAGGAATCCAGAGATGAAGAAAAAAGTATCCACGAAGACATCGTCATGCATCACAAATATTGCGGCTGAAGTGATAAAATTCTGAAAAAAAAAACATCTTACACATTATATAAAATATTACTCGCCCTCATGCGATTTCGGGAGTAAATTTTACTATTTGCTCTAAACTTCACCGAAAGATGGCGCTGGGTGTCGTATACATCGCGGAAGGGTTTTTTCTATCGAATTTACCTTATTATAATTAGATTATATTATTATAATATATAGATTTAATTTCAATAAGCTACCATTAATACTTTACGGCACTGATCTTAAGAACAAAACGTTATGCTTTCGTTTTGGCTATGGTTTTAGTTAAGCATAGCAGGGTTTTTAAACTTTAGGGAAATAAAGTTTTTTTTTTGTGATTTCTGATTTTTATACTCACGCTGTCCACTTTGATCCCGTTGCTGAGCGGGCCAGAGTTCAACATGCCAGCGAAGTGGCATATGACTACAAAACAAATACTGAGGTATCGGATCCCATATATTGTGTCTAGACCATCTTTCCTTACTTTCAAGAGATCTCTGCAATTGTCTCTAAGACAGAAGGCTTTGCATATATTGTATTCTGTAAAAATAGTTTAGAGATAAGTGTTAAATCGGCAAATGTTCAGGAGCTCAATTCTCGTGCTCGTGACATTTTGAAAACATGGCGGATATCACCAGGACTCCAATTCTCGTGCTCGTGACATTTATTTTCATGCGACATATATCACTAAAACATAGTTTTTTTGTATGGTTTTCAGTTGATATCCGCCATGTTTTCAAAATATCACGAGCACGAGAATTGGGGTCCAGTTCATTTTGATTTGCAAAATGATATATGTCAAACTAGAACAATGGTCCCGGTTGTGATATACTTAATATTATTTTTGTTGGTTAAAAATCTTAAAGTAGTAAACTTACTCAAGCTTTGTTTCCGTGGCTCCTTGTTTTTAACGTTGATAGATGTGCATATCAAGCAAATGATGCCCAAAAACAATGTAAGTGCTCTGAAACAAACGATATGGGGGTTAGAGTTTTGGTACGCGGATGTAGTCATAGGCAATTGACATATAAGAAAAATCTTTGAGAAAAGTTGGTCGGCTCTTTGACAGGGCGCATTGGCCTCAGATACTGAAATACTAGGATGCAACCGTACTGGGTCCAGATTTTTGTGCGTGAACAGTGTTTTTGTGAACGAATATAAATGAGATCAGTTACGTTGGTCACATTGCTCGAGGGATTAAGGTGAGGGGTAGGGCACACTAGCGACGCCAATCGATTTTAATTTATAGCTACTAAACCGGATCTATTTTAAACAATATCGAGATTACAACCTCTCGGCAAACAATTATACTATTTATCAAACAACCATGCACAAATGTTGGGTCCGTTTTTGTACGCGAAAAATTGATTCACGCCAAAAGTGGCCGCTTTTGGCGTGAATCAATTTTTCGCGTACGCGTTGGACCCACCATTTTTGCATGGTTATTCAATAAATAGTATAAGTGTTTGCCGAGAGATTGTAACCCCAAAATTGTTTAAAATAGATCCGGTTTAGTAGCTAAAAATTAAAATCGATTGGCGTCGCTAGTGTGCCCTACCCGTCACCTTAAGAGCGCGAGCCCTAGCCACGCGAGCTACGACGGACCAAGTAATTGTGATAACGGAACTTCCAGTTGAGATTGCTCTGAGAAAAACTGAAGATAGGATGGTAACCTCAATTTAAAACTTACCTAATTACTTTAATGAAAGAAAGAAAGAAAATATTTATTATTATAGACATCACAACACAGAACTTATAGCAGTTGTAAACAGAACACAATTTGGCAGAAACAGAAAACAAAACATAAAACAATTAAAAATACATATATATATAAACAAAGGAAAAAAAAACAAAACTATATTCAATCATGTCCAGACAGTGCCAAATGAATATTATGATGTGTTATGACGTCTAGTATAAATGGCCCTCACTCAGCTTATGTCACAGCCCAGACAAAGGCCATGACGCTGGTTTTCAGTTAGACCAGTTAATGAGTTACTCACATGAACGCATAGAAAGGCGCGTCGTATTCCCTTGGTCGGTCAGCCCTCTGGCATGGCTCCTTGGCCTCTATACTGGGCCGCAGCCCTGCGACGCCCAGGTGACTGCGAGCCAGCACCGTGCTCACCAGGCGCTCCACAGACCGGGGCTGGCAGGACGCGGGCACGCAGGCGCCCCACGTCAGGTACTTCAGGGGGCGCACGTATGGCGTGTGGTGCTGAGGAGGAATTCTTTGCATTAAATTTCCCACTGTTGAATCTGATATCCGTAACACAGGTGTTTGAGCTACCTATCTCGGAGTCAGATCAATGTATGTGATGTTGTGAAATATTTATTTAAGGCGACGGGTAGCCCTAACTAGCGACACCATTCGTTTTTAATTGTGAGCTACTAAACAGGATCTATTTTAAACAATTTCGGGGTTACAACCTCTCGGCAAACACTTATACTATTTATTAAATAACCATGCACAAATGTTTGGTCCGTTTTTGTGCGCGAAAAATTGATTACCGCCAAAAGCGGCTACTTTTAGCATGAATCAATTTTTCGCGTACAATTGTTGGGTCCGCATTTGTGCACGGTTATTTAATAAATAGTATAAGTGTTCGCCGAGAGGTTGTAACCCCGAAATTGTTTAAAATAGATCTGGTTTAGTAGCTAAAAATTTAAATCGATTGGCGTCGCTAGTGTGCTCTACACGTCACCTTAATGTGTTTTGAGACGAATACGAAAATCAGAGAGAGAGAGAGAATGGAAAATCGCTCCCATCTTTAAAAATATAGGATACAGAATATATCGGTAAACAGTTATATAGGTACAGTGGCGGACAGGTCAAGCTATACAAAACTGTCAAATTTCCTAAATCGATTACGAACTCAATGTGTAATAATATAAGGTTTGTAATCGAATGAAGAAAATTGACGGTTTTGTATAGCTTGATGTGTCCGCCACTGTACTTCAATATAGGTATATCAACCATTTAGAACAACATTTGCTAATAAGTATGTCAACAAACAAATGTTGTTCAGAACGGTTAGTAAGGGGACGATTTTAATTTAGACATTACTAAAAAAAAATCTTGAAGGACTGACAACAAAGTGATTTGATTACATGGATCTACGTCAATAAAATGAAAACCTATTATTTATAATAGTAGGTAGGTAAAAGATGCAAAAAAGGAGATAATGAAAAAGTTCAATATCAGTTGCATCAGAACTGAGCATAAACTATTTAATTGGATCTAAAGACGTAATAAACAAATTAAAAATCAAAGAACAATAACTATTATATGAAGGTTTCCTAGCGCTGATGAAATATTAGTTGTACATTGTAACGCTAGTAGAGAAGGAAACGGCCTTTTTAAAATGGAATGTTTTGGTGACGGGTTGTCCTAGTAAAAGCATTGAATTAGTAATTGAAAAAAGTGGTACATAAGTATGTTATTTTCTGTTACGCAACAATTTAAGTCTCAACTGAGTTACCAATACATCCATAGGTAATATGTATGTAAAACTCAAACTCAAATAATTCTTTATTTGCATAGGCACACAGCACTTACATATCGTCATACATTTGAATGACTTAAAACTATTTATAAGTACTTATGTATAATATATTATGTTGATACATATACTAAAGAAATAAATAAACATAATGCCGGCTCCGGAAGTTGTTTCTGATCGAGAAGATCCGGCAAGAAACTCGCCAGTTACTCTTTTTAATCGCCAAACTTTCATACAATGTTGTGTCATCATCATACCAAGCCGTACAGTTTAATTGAACATAAAATAAAATAAAGGTAATAATAATAAAATAAATATTATGAGGTAAACCGAAGCAGACCAGTCCCCAAATGTCTGTCTACACACAACCGCCGGAAGCCCGACGAAACTCAATTTCTCTGCTGGTGGCTTAATTTTGAACGGATTAAGATTAAGACTTAATTCGAGCAATCTTTATCCGTGGATAAATCTATGGTATAACTTCAGATTTGTATAGAATGATAACGGTGTACCACAGTTTAACAAGAGCCTTCCCTAAACCTCTTGTTATACTGTGGCTATACCATTGATTTAGTATGGGTATGGTACGGAAGATTGGTCGAACCAGCCCTTAGTCAAAATAAGGCCTGCCCATCGGGTTGTGCTTCTGGGCCGGCGTCTTCAGTATGTAGAAACACCAATTCATGAAATAAAAGTTATTGATCCTTATTGAAATACGCATAAATATCTTGAGAATTTGATTCACTTTCAAATTATCACGGAACGTTTATAATGCAAGAAAGTCGTGACAATGAATCTTTAAGAAAATAACGGAGTTCCTATATAAAGATGCTACCATGCATAGAATATGCATGGAACTCCCATTTTCGGAAAAAATGTCACAGAGTGTGAAAGAGATCCAACTAGCCC
Organism: Marasmia exigua; assembly: GCA_019059595.1. Lineage (NCBI taxonomy): Eukaryota > Metazoa > Arthropoda > Insecta > Lepidoptera > Crambidae > Marasmia > Marasmia exigua. The sequence goes on along the minus strand of CM032477.1, from coordinate 11,988,667 downwards.
TGACATTGATTCTGATTCTATACGGGTGCGGTAGAGAAAGAACGTCGCCCAGCACGTTACTCCAGTACTAACGGCTTCGCGCAGCTTTTCAAGTCTGGCTTTCTATGAAAAGGCACAATCTGTTTAGGGTGCATGTCTATGATTCTACGACATTATGGACTGTAGTACCATATTTATTTCACAACTTTATTGACAAGTACAAAAGCGCGTGAATGACGACAAAACTCACTTGAATAAAATCCAAAGCATTTCCATAAGGTTCATTCTCATCCAGTCTTTTCTTCTTAGCGTGGTCTTCTCTTTCAAGCGTGACTTCGGCGAGGCAGTACTGCGTCTTGATCTCAGGATGGGTGGCCGACCAGGGGGCACGCATGCACTGGTCGAAGTTGCCCAGCTGGTAGCGGTTGCCGGACATGATGCCCATAGGCTGAGATGACACGGAATCCCATTCTGTTACAAATAGATAGATAATACGTTTATTTATTCCAAATATCAGGCTCCATAAGGTTGGCAGTTCATTTATAGGATTGAGCATAAAAATGTTTAATAAGTTACCTCAGATTATTATTGACTTGCCCACACATAAGTTTAAATTGTATATAAAAAACTGTTTAATGAAGAAAGGCTATTATAAAATAGACGATTTTTTGAATGACAATAATTTAGGGACATATTAGTAACACAAAAATTGTACTTGTTTTTTTAAGTTAATGGTGTCATTTTGTAAAACATTTTTTTTTAAAAGAGTAACTGCTGAGTTTCTTGCTGGTGTCTTCTTGGCAGAAAACTACATTCCGAACCAGTGGTAAACATGTTGACATTCATAAGTGTTCTATATGGACCTAAATTGAAACAATTTTCATTTCATTTCATTTCATATACTGCTGCATTATACACACATTATATTAGAACAAATTAGTTCATTAAGATATTTAGGCAGTTTAATAAACCTATGAGTCTAGATGTACACCGGACATTAAAGCAAGGAAGAAGGCAAAAACAACATTTAACAGGAAAGTATCAGCCTAAATACTGTCCCACTGCAGGGCAAAGGCCTCCATCATTTATTTATTTATTTATTAGGATATCCAACAGCAAAGCCATAAATATACATTAAAGTTATACATGATCAGTGTTACATAGCCAACAACAGGATTTCACAACTTGAGCTTAATGAATACAGACATCAAAGAAATCAGAAAAAATATTTAGTGGGTATAAAATGTTGGTGCTAGTAATAAAAGAAGTAGTACTTCTATTATAAGCGAATACAATACAATGTTATAATATAGATATATACAATTACTACTTATTTTATTACTAGCACCAATAGCAGCACCAATATAGCAGGAAATATATAGCAGGAGAGGAAATATGAAGGGACGTGTCACGTAGCAAATGTCGTGTCGTAAAAGGAATTAAACGTGCTGGTAGAGTCGATGAAAGTACTGAGACTACTCTACTCTTTTAAAATTAGAGAAAGGTTATACACATAATTTGTACAAAAAGTTATTAATAAAAAAACAAAAGGTAAATAAGTATGTAGTTAGTTATTCCAAATGACTGCTAGAATACCTAGGTATTTAGAAGGGGATGTAAAAGAAAAAAAAAACAATTTAGGTCCATACATAACACTTATGAATGTCAATATAACATATTATCTCCTACCGCTAGTTCGGAATTTCGATTTCGATCAATGAATAACTGAGAAGACACCAGCAAGAGACTCAGTAGTTACTGTTTTCAAATATTGATGATGTTACAGTTTCAATTGAGAAAAATAATACAATTGTCAAAGTTAACATACTACTATGAATAACAACTCACAAGACTAATCGATTAACATGACCAAGAATCCTTATCATTTAAATACTCTTATACACTATAGTAACCTTTCTTCATTACGCAGGTTTTAATATGAGACTTAAACTTATCCAGTGATAGGTTAATGACATTTTGTGGGAGCTTATAGAATATCTTAATACTTAAACCAACAAAGAAATTACCGATTTTATGAAGTCTCAGAACCGGGACGGCAAGTATATGTTTATTACTGGTGTTCAGACTATGACTATTGGACTTATTTGGAAAAGTGTGCAAGTTCTTTTGTGTATTATATTTCAGACTGTACAGGGTGTATCTGTGAACATTTACATCCCTTTAACCACGTGTTCTACTAACCATTATGAACAAAATTTGTTCTATCACTTTTGGAAATTCGCATGAAAAAATTTCCACTTTTTGTACAAAGTCGGTCACGTGACTTGGTCATTTTGTATGGGGAGTCAAATGAATTTCGAAAAGTCGTTGATAGAACACATGGTTAAAGGGATGTAAATGTTCACAGATACACCCTGAATACATCATCAAAATAGATTACTACAAAACGCATAATATTATATCCCTTGGCAAAACAAGACTTACCCCAAACCGCCCATAGCGTGAAATTCTGCAAACTTCTAATCAAATCTAAAGTTTGATTCAAGCACAGAATTTCCTCAGCTCGTCCAGTTCTGATGGACTAGACCTGCCACTACATCTTCCTAGGTAAATATTTTTAGGGATTTTCGTACTCAAGTCCGAAATTACTTGTCCACTTGTCTTGTCTACTAACTCATACGTGTCCACTAGCTCATGCTTGTCATCCACTGGTAGTTTAGTTGTTGTCTCTATTACTTTGTTGTTATTAGTAACGTAAGAACTGGTGCAGGTCACTAGCACCGCGAGGCAGATCGCGCTAAGCTTCATTGCGAACAGATAATGAACTGAGCGGAAAAAAAATGTTTAACTTTATAAATGCCAGATGTTACGCATAATCAGGCAATTGTAGGTAATTAGCGAGGTGAAGTGATTACTGCCAGCTTAGTCAGGTGGCTACTACTTTTTACTTTGATATATCGAGAGAAATGAGGACATCAAGAAAACCCTAGAGATATCACACAATCACGGAAGATGGCAAATATTCTCGTTTATTACGTAAAATAATGTATTAAATTTTATTTATGTACTTGGACGACACTTGTATTATTTTATTGTTTCGTACGAGTTCAAATGTAATTGTAATGTGATAATAATATTATTTATTGTGTTGGTCTTTCAAACCATAACCTCGGGCAATTACGGGATATTTTGGAAGGCGTGCGTGGAGCCGAAGCCAACACGTAGTTGCCCTTTCTATACAGGGTGTACCTGTGAATATTTACATCCCTTAAACCACGTGTTCTACCAACTATTCTGAACATCATTTGCTTCAATGACTTTTCGAAATTCATCGAAATTTTTTTCGACTCCCCATACAAAATGACCAAGTCACGTGACCGATTTTGTATGAAAAGTTATATAGACCCTGTATACAAATTACTCTAAAAGTGATGTGACACCATCCGACGACTATTCCTGTATACACTATAAGAGTGTAGCCAAAGATAGTCCCCGGTTGGTGTAGGACTATTGTAAGAAAAATAATAGAAAGAAACCGAGCTATTGGGTTGGATGCTACTAGATTGGATAACCAGAACAGGATAGAGGGACTATGGCACCTGCCCGATCAATGATTAAAATCACGAAAAATGGGCAGGTGGTAAGTCGCCACGATATAATAGGCCCCCTATAATAGTTACCAGAGAGCCAAGCAAACGCTAGCAACCAGAAATAGCAGGCGGGCAACATTGGTGTGAGCAGCTCAGGGTTCCGAACGGTGTACACCGCCTTATACCCGTGTTTGTGGTTACAGACACTATGCCAACTCGCGACTTATACATCTTTCACTTCCACCTGCGAGCATATAGCTCTGACATCCCACTCGGGCCGGCTGGTGAAGGCAAGCCAGAGGTGAGAATCCTGCAGCCCAATAAAGGCAAGCCGGGGAGAGGAGCCTGATCGACTCTCGGGGATATGGGACCCAAGGGATGTCACTTCCCATTCAGCGCGCCACAACGCTGCCCTGGGGAGACTGGCTGCACTGATGAGAGTTGTTGTTCTTAAGCAAGAGCACCAACTCTCGTGAAGGTCGTCACTTCCCTTTTTTTTTTTGATGACCCAGTGAAAATGCACCTTATGCACGCTGAGAGGGGCTCTCCTCCGGGTTAGGTCTCTGCTAATCAGAACCCGTCCGGAGGCATACCCAATAAAAACACTGGGGCGTTTCAATCCCTCGCCCCTTAAACACTCAGACCGGGGTGAGGACTGCCACGGAGGCTTCATCCGTCGCCCGGTCGGGGCGAAGAGGCTCGCCAGCTCGGCCTCTATCCCACTCAACCTCCCGGGTAGCACCCACGCTGCTGGATGCAGTGCAAGCACCACCGAGAGGAGGACTGCGGGCACCCCTCTCCGCACATAAACTGCTGGTTGAAGTGCCGTGCGAGTTAGGGACAAACCCGCAGTGAATGGTCAAATATTGGATCTGCGTTTGGAATTGAGTTTCGGATCAGTAATTTAATATACCAAATGAAGGAAGCCATGAGGAAGACCTAACCTTTCACCTTAGATTAAATCGAAATCTAAGCCATATACAGATGTTTTTTTTTTGTTTCCATACTCACCCAGGGTGGCAGTTGCATCCAATGCCGGTGCTTCGGGGCCCAGGGTACGCAAGGACCATAATAACATTCCTTGAGGTCGGGCTAGTTGTACCATCTATCCCAACCGAGTGGAACTTCAGGAGTCACTCTTCAAAAATGGAAAAACTTTTTTCTTTTAAATAAAAGGCCAAAGTGTTAATACGGCCAGCAACGAAGGAGTTTACCATTGTTACAGTCTTAGGGACTTATAGAAAGTACGCTCTATATTTCTGTTATGGATTATTGCATGGTGTTTATTCTATTCTTATTGAACCACAGAAAAAGTGGCAAACTCACAATTTGTGGAGAATAGCCCCATCTAGTGTATTTTTAGGCAACGCTACAGCGTAGTCGCAAGTGCTACGAATTGTGCTACGAGAACGCGTGAGTCCCGATTCGTAGCGAATATAGCACAGGGGTGACTTTTTAGGGATGTTCATAACGCAACAGGAACATGATAGATGTCACTACTAGTAAGTAACTATGGATAGGACGAGTTTAACCGTATAACTATCGGATTTGAAATTATAACTTTTTTTTACACTGATAAGGAAAAAAAGAGTTAGATATGGTTAGGTACAAGGAAACAAGACTCTTTTGTCCGATGGATACGTTTGGAATATACTAAACGTAAAGACTCGAAGCAGACAGTAGATTATTTCAATTATTAATTTTGAATGAAATTTGACAGTCAAGTTATTCAAAATGGTCTGTAGGTTTAATGGGAAGTAACTGTTATCCTCGAGCCAATGGCTCGTGGCAGTCGGAGTCGTATTTCATTCATTATGAATGATTGAAATATTTACCATCTGCCGCAAGTCCTTGCGTTAAATTTTAATTAAATTAAGTCTGCGTGTAGTATAATACTTTTGAAAAATGTCACATTCCTACTCTTAGTGACATAGTTTTCAATACTTTTTTTATGTGATAGGTGGCAGACGAGCAGATGGATCACCTGATGGTAAGCAATGAACCCCCTCGCTCATGAACACCCGTGACACCAGTGGCGACACCACAAAGGCTTGCGTTGCCAACCTTTAAACCCCCCCTTTCCCCCGGATTGGGCCTCCGGTATTCTCACTTACATTTTTTTTTCTGGATTTCTTTTCTAGTTAAACAATTAAAAAGGGAAGGATAAAGTAAAAATGTATTTAAACGCTTTTTTATATTGACCACATTTATTTAATATTCAATAAATATCTACATAAATAACTACATTCGTCTAATTTTAAAAATAAGAACACAACTAATAATGTACACTATTTTCTTATTACAGTTTTACTTAAGTGCAAATGATACATGAGACTCGATGAAGTTGTCTGCCCGACTGCACTGGTTAAATAAATAAATACGTGTGATCGGTAGCTAGTATATAGTAGCAGTTCCCTGGCTCCCAGGCTAGTATGTAGAGAATTGACTCTTCCAAGAAGCAAGGCTGAAGATTCAAAGCATTCTGGATGAGCCTAGAGCAACACGGAAGGGAGTAGACAAGCGAACCGTATCCCCTCTGTCAAAGTACAATTAATCCAACTGGACATTCTAATTTTTTTTCTGTCTTCTCAATTGAAACTCTGTAAGTAATGTAAATCTAAAAGTAAATACTGAGTTACTTGCTGGTGTCTTCTCAGTATAAATCGACATTCCGAACCAGCGGTAGATGATAATATGTGTAACTATTTTGACATTCATAAGTGTTCTGTATGGACCTTTTTTTTTTGAGTTGGGGAAATGCTGCCGGCCCGATGTTCAATTGGCCGACATCGCCACCTCTCGGCGGCGCCTTTTGCATACCCGTCTGCCGGGGGGCGGACGGGTTATGTTGGGCTCTCCTCCAGTAAAACTGAAGGCCTACTGACTAAACCCCCAACGACGCTCCCTCTTCGCCAGGTGTACTAGTTAATGAACTCTGACTACACGTTTCTTCCCAGGTTCTGTATGGACCTAACTTAAACAAAGATTTTTTATCTTATCTTTTTATACAGACACATTACATTGCATATGCACATTGCACTGAATTTATAATTTTGGTTTGTGTTGGTCTCGTCTGTACAGTGTTGTTTTTGTAAGTATCGGGACTGTACTTGTGTGCACACTGGACACCCATACAAAAAATGACTGAAATGGGTGATTCTCCGAAATGTGACCTTCCGGTTTCTTCGTGTCTGATTTCCATGGGCTCAAAAATATTGTTCAAATTAGAATTTTAAATTGAAATAAGAATACGTAAAGATTATTTCAACTTAAACTTCTTCTGATTTCAATATAAACTTTTAATTTGAACAATATTTTTAAACCCATGGAAAATCAGACGCGAAGAAACCGTAAGGTCAAATTTCGGAGAATCACCAAAATATTTGAGTAGAAAAGAATCGCCCTACGAACTCCCTTTCCATGATGCTCTGAGGGACAAGCCAAAGACAGATCGAGTAGCAGAGAAGCAGACAATTTCAAATAAATTACGAATAAAATATTAGTTACTCTACAAAATAGGTATTGTGGATTTATAATTAATTTATGTAAAAGGATTTTATTGCGTTTTAAATATTCTTAGTTAGTAAAATATTTTTCAGTGAGGATTTAAACTACTGAAGAGGACCGCTTAACAAGGTGCAGTGTATTATAAATACCTACTTTATACAATACAGTTCAATAATTTTAGTAAAACCTGATATTTTTATAATAAAACATTATAATATTCATACTGTCGTCACAAAATAGTAATATATACAATGAACTTGTATCATTTAATGAAGTTTTAACCATATGTAGAAAGGTATACCATGTTTTGTGCAAATAAATGATTTTGATTTATGTACCTGGAACTGCTCATGGTAAGAACATAAAAAATAACTGAATTTAACTACAGGAATTAAATTTTATTAGTAGACTTCTATGAATTGAAACAAATAAGTTCTTCTGCTCCATAGCAATGCGAAAGTATTGAACAATGAGATACATTTACACCAATAAATATTTATGAATAACTTGCTATTAATCTTCCTTATAAATATAAATAACTTACATTATTTCATATAACGTATACGCGTGTATTTACAGTTTGAACACAATACGCCAATTTACAAATAAATTATTTACTGACGTAAATATGTAGTACAGTGACTTACGAAAAAAAAATATTGAAAATAATATTATACTAAAACCTTTTAGGTACCACTTATCATTTCTTATGATTTTATTTTATTTCATAAAAATAAAACGAAACGATAGAACCAACATAAGAAAAGCGTGTTTGCTTAAAGTGATCATTTCACTACGAAATATATGTGAGACATAGTCATTTAAGTTTAAATTATAATAAAGTTTAAAAAATAAGTAAATATTTAAATCTATATAGTAAATAGCGTTTTCTTATGTACATATCTTTGGAACGCGTTACCAAGAACACACTGACTAGATTCCACTCGATAGAGATTTATCGTATAATATCTTATATTATATTATCTCTGCTATATTTTACTAAACTATCAATTACATTAAATGCAACATTTAAGATTTATATTATAGTATTAATTTCAATTAAATATTAAATTAAATTGCCTTATTTGCTTACTGTAGGTAATAAATTCAAAGTGATTATGTATTTATAAATAAAATACCATACAGAGATAGTATTTCGAATGTTTCATATAAAATGTCATTTAATATACGATGTATTTTATTATGTAATTATGTCGTTTACGCTTTCATGAATTGTAAGAATGAAATTATTTTTTGTGGAATGGATGTATTTTAGTAAATATCCCGCTATCTCATAATTTTTTCATAAATCAGACAGATATTTCCGGAATTCATAGAATGACTAAAATAAAATAGAAAAGACTAGAATAAAAAAAATAAAGAGACTAGAGTATAAATGAGATCATGTAAATATTTGTTAAAAATTTGTTTAAGATTAAGAGTAAAATGACTAGAAGTTCCTAAGACTATATGGACTAGATGAATATATAAATATAAAGCGTTAAAACTAGAGACTAGAAATTCTTTGGTAATACATAAGGTACCTAATGAGATAATTCAAAAACTAGAAATTAGTTTGTGTAAACATAAAAGATGAATCTAATAAATAAATAATTTGTTACTTTTCCTTCTTATTACTTTCTTCTTACTTTTTTTTACTTTTTCATACTTGACTAGTTGACATAAATGACTAGAGATAGTAATATATAGAGACTAGATTTAATGACTGTGTTGTGACTAGAAAAAAGTTTTGATATAAATAATTTGACTGATTAGTAAATAAAATTTTATCTAATGACTAGATTTCATTACATGACTAAGTTTCATCTTTAAAAATGACTAGATGATTTAAAAAAAAATGTAGTAAAAATAAGTAAATTGTGATCCTAATAGCGGTCTAAGCCGTTTACAGAAAAAATATTAGGATTTTTTTTTAAAGAGAAGGATGTTTATAAAAAAAATGTTATAAATGGAACACTGTTTGCCAAAAATTTACCTAGCTGCTTGATAAGCCAGCTGTGCTGAACCTTTTGTAGAGACAATACCTGAGTGATCCTGACGGAATCGTGGCCACCCTCAAATCTAATATTATTTTGAGATTGCCAGCACTATCTTAAAAATACACTTGTATTCGAATATAACTTTGACGTCAAAGTTATAGAAGTATATTCTTTTTAGAAGAGTCCGTTTATTTATTCAGAATATTTTAAGATTCCGATATATTTTAAAGAGTAAGTTTCGTGGCAGTCCACGAGAATTGTACACCTCTAATTGTTGTAAGTCTACGGCCTAGTTGTTTGACCCGGCCATACCGATGTACCATGCTAATGAAAAGTTTATGAGACAGCGGGCCAGGATCTAAAAATATGCCCATGCATTGGATCGATGGCGATGACCCTCCCTGCGATTGATTTGTACTGAGACGTCATTGCATTGCATATCGTTTACGGTAAACAAGAAAGATTTTTTTTTTATGATATAGGGGGCAGACGAGCAGTCGTATCACCTGATGGTAAGCGATTAGCGCCGCCCATTGACACCTGCAACGCCAAAGTCACAGGTGCTCTGCCGGCATTCTTCAAAGGGAGTAGCTTCAAAAGGAGAAGATTCAGAAGATCAAAATAATTTTGACAAGTTGTTACTACTTATATGAAAGCTAAAACGACATGAGGTAGACCGACTTGCATATGTTTTTTTTTATAAGAAAATTCAAATTCGTTTATGATAGGTTTGTAACTACTATTGACATTTTTAAATATGTACTTTTTTATATTCTGCTCTTTAAATCACGTCATAAAATGCAAGGTTAAATAAGAAACATTAACATTGTTATCACGAAAAGGCGAAAAGAGAAAATTCTATTTCCAATTGTAAAATAAAACTTTGATAGATAAAATTATACAACTTTTTATTCTAACTGACCTTAAACTGACAATAAAAAATGGGTAGGCCTCTCTCAATATATATCAATGTTTTGAATTTAACCTTGTTTGCCTTATCGTATACAAAATCTATTAGTAATTATTAATAACTAAAAAGACATGTTTGACATCTCTTTTAGATGAAATTTGGAATGTTGCTGTAGGAGATCAAAATATGTACAATATACTTTACATGATACTATACTTCTAATTGAAAACTCTTATACTATCTATATATTTGTTTTGTACAAATTGCCTAGTCTTAATGCAGAACAATATTATAATAAAATATTTACAGTCCTTTATAATAATAATATCTAGTGATTAAACTTGTGAAATCAGATTTGTAAATGATATGTGATGACTTGTAGTTTAAATATGAAATTTTTAACTTTGCGACCCTTTTATGTCAAGATTCCTACGCAACCGAGCCCTGATATTTGTACATGAACTCGCTACACGATTAAATTATCACTAGATGTTTGAATGCTTACTATGTGGACTACATTTTTCTCTTAAGATATTTGTGAAGTGAAATTTGAAACAACTCATTATTGTATGAAGCTGACATAGAGTTAAAGCAGATCAGTGACCGCTCGCGACAATGACAGATGATATGACCGTTACCGCGATAGAGTGTATGAACTCCTGACTCAGGAGTTCAGAACCTTTTGCAGTTCTGGTCAGGAGTCCTGAGTCGCGAGTTCGCAATGACAGTTCCTTTAAGAGAAGTAGAGGTTCACATCATGTCCGTAACCGTACGTGTGCGCGTACGCCGGCGCGTACGGAGGGAACCGCGGCACCGGCCGCAGCACGCGCCGTCACCCCGCCGCCCCCCCGCCGCCCTCGTCCTCCGACCCCGTGACGTCGAGACTCCGGGAGTCCTCGGAGGAGCAAGAAGACGGGCAGCGCGGCCTGACGGAGTCCCACGCTAACTCTTGTTGCGGTGGTGGGATCTTGTTCCAGAAAGTGTTGAAGTTGGTATCGCGAAGGGTTTCCTATGGACAGATGAGATAGATTAATATAATGTAATTTTAAGCGTATCTACACAATATTATGCTAAACATTTATCGAACTGAAGAGTTTCCCATTGTCTTACGATTGCGAAGATTAGACGATAATTGCTTCAATGTAATAAGGTACTCTACTCGCCAAAGCGTGCTGCGTATATAGAATATCTGAAGAATGACTCATTGAGTTAAGCAATATTTTTTTATTTTTTTATAGGTCCTACTACCTACATGTACTATTGAAATCCGCAAATCAACTGTCATTGCTTAACTCCTACTCACCTGCACAATATTATGTTAACGGCCGCACTCAGAGACGTCATTTAAGCTAATTTTCATTAACTTTAGTATCGGTAGTCATTATGCGTATCAAAATAAGTGTCAATATTTTTTCTTAAGTGGCCAACTAAGTTAATCAACGACTCTGAGTGCGGCAGTAAGATAAAGAAAACATAAAAAAAATCATCATTATGGTAAACTATCGCCACTCAAGCACATCTGCCAACATCAGAACACCTATTAGTCTGGTGTCATAGTAGAAGAATAGTTATATTGAAAATAAGCTTACTTACCGTTTGATAAGGTGCATATTCAGTTTGGACCTGCCGAAAGGCTGAGGGCTCCTTCTCCTCGTTCTCGGGCTGCTCATGGGCTAGCAGATGCTTCCGCAGATAGGCCTGCCGACGGAACAGCTTCCCGCACTGCTGGCAAGGGAAACGGCCGGCGTCGGAGGTGGCGACCTCTCGGCGCTTTGTGGCTCCAGGGACCCGAGGCTTGTGCCAGCGACGGTGGGATGCGAGGTTCGCAGGGCAGTTGAACACCTACGAAGATGATTTAAATGTGTTAAAGAATATTGTCCATTTTGACTTCAATCACATAAATTGAAAGTCTCTATAGTAAGCCATAGCGTTGAGAAACCGTTGTTTTAGGATATATGGATCTTTCTAGATTGTGCATTAACTGTTTGATTGCTTTACGTAATTGTGTAACTATCAAGTTTCGGCCGGACTCAATCGGTGGTAGAATTTTACACCTATATCTCATGTTTATAACTTGAAGATTTATCAAACATTTGTAAAATGTACCTACAATTAACAGTATATTTTATTTGATTATAAAAAGCTCAGGGTTTTCAAAATTTAAGAGCAAGTTTGCCAACACATCTAGTCTGGTATATGCGTATTAAAATACGCAGCAACTGAGGAAAACCGAGCGACATATTCAATTAATGTTTTTTCTATATTTGTTTCAAAATAGGTTGATTATTATTTCTTATTAAAAATCCAGGGTATTAATATACACTTCCGTTTATAAGCAAAACATTTAACTGTATTAATCAGATCAACCTAACGAGTTGTTAATTTCACAAATTACCTAATTAAGAGGTTGACTAAACAGTTTGACTGTCTGGTAATAATAACAATTAAAAATCAATTGCTACGAACCATAAGCCCTAAGGGCTGAGAACCAGTAACCGGCTTGAAATTGATCTTTACCGTCATCGAGGCCACTTGTTACCCATCTAATTGTGGAAAGTCCATTTACTTTTTTTCCAAATTATTGAAACGCGTCATTTGCAGTTTGAGTGTGGTAAATTTCCTTACTATATCTAATAGAAAGTAACTAATATGTGACCCAATTAATAAGTGAGATTATGATTACGAAACTGGAACAAGTAGGGTTTGGTGCATTTTTCACGGTACTCCAAAAAACACTATAATTAGCCTAACATATCTTTTACGATTACTCTGAACATGGTCTTTGTGCATAAAATAAATGACAAACACATTGCACTAGACTATTTAAATGATCGTAAAACAGTTTCCCCACAGAGACGCGTGCTAATAGGCCTTCGTCACGCTCCACGCAACCCGTCAATTACCGTGTAGGAACATTTTGCGGCACTGTTGAGTTCCACTACTTCCCATGGAAACATGCCAAATGTTACTCTCCCCTGCTCTATGATAGGTTCCCACACATTTCTAAATTGATAGTTTAGTAAAACGTTATCAATACAATAAAAGCATCATATGTTTGGGATACAACATCAATTTTATAAAAGGGGTAGATAGTGAATTTATTAATGTACCTATCTGATAAATAGCTGTATCATCTACATTTGTAAGTGACAAGTTATTTTTATTAAACTATGGTTATTATAGGTAGTACCAATATATGCACCTCGAATTTTTCGTAGAAATTGGTCAAACATTAGTTTTTAATCCTCTGAGATATAACAGCATCCGCCTATCCTAAAAGTCCTGAATATACCTATGAACGGGATTCCACACTATAACCAGGTACTCCCAAATTGAAAGAATTCAAAGTGGATAGGTGCTTAGTCTGCGCCTTTTCTGTGCTAGTTTTTTATTGTGTTAAATACAGTGCACCACGTAAAATTTTGATTTTGTGCCTAAAAGTTCCTTAAATTTCTAAGACACAATAATACATAATAATAAGACCTAATAATGTACCATGTGACATGCAAAATAAATAAATAAATAAAATATAAGACATAAATTTCTTACTATGTCTAAAATTTTTTTTTATTATGAAGATTTTTTTGTAGTGTTTTTTTTTTGTATTTTTATTACCTTTTTTTAATTTTTTTTTAATTTGTCCTGTTACTATATGGTTTGCTTTAATTATTGTTAGAATGTTTTTTTTTGTTGTCATGCTTATATGCTATTACATTACTTAATTACTAAGTTATTGTTGTTATTGTTGTTGTAGTGGATTGGTGTTTAAAGTGCCCAAAGCCGCACTTTTGTGACTCTGTCTCATGCTACAAAAGCGGTAAAAGTCACCAAATTTCATAATCAGTTTTTTGCCATTACCGAAAACTGCTAAAACCTAGTAATGTGGTGTAATTTATGTAGGTTTATAAATCTGGTGTCTTTTTTTATGTAATAGGTGGCAGACGAGCAGACGGGTTGCCTGATGGTAAACGATTGAGCCGCCCATAGACACCCGCGACACCAGTGGAGTCACAAGTGCGCTACCAACTTTTAAACCCCCCTTTCACCCGCATTGGGCTTCCGGTACCCTCACTCACGCAGCGAAACACAGCAGTGCTGCTTAACACCGGTTTTCTGTCAGGGCGTGGTATCACTCCGGTCAAGCCAGCCCAATCATGATGAAGCGTGGCTCTCCCATTGTCACTTCAAAGAACTTCTGGATACTATTTCTGTGTGTGGCTTTAATGCTTTTTTTATGTGATAGGTGGGCAGACGAGCCGACGGGTCGCCTGATGGTGGTAAGTAATTGCCGCCGCCCATAGACACCAGCGACATCAGTGGAGTCACAATTGCGCTGCCAACCTTTAAACCCCCCTTTCCCCCGCAGTGTGGCTTTAATGCTTTTTATGCTAATAGTCCTTTCCTTACAGTGTTACAATGTGCCGATTAAGGAGGCTCAAAGTCACCCAGAGAGCAATGGAGAGGGCTATGCTCGGAGTCTCCCTGCGTGATCGTATCAGAAATGATGAGATCCGCAGGAGAACTTAGGTCACAGACATAGCCCAAAGTGCAATTGCATGCCTCAAGTGGTATTGGGCAGGGCACATAGCGAGGAGAACAGACGGCCGTTGGGGCGGAGAGGTCCTCGAGTGGAGGCCACGTACAGGAAGTCGCAGCCGTGGCAGGCCCCCACAAGGTGGACCGACGATCTGGTGAAGATCGCGGGAATCCATTGGATGCGGGCGGCACTGGACCGATCTGTGTGGAGAACATTGGGGGAGGCCTATGTCCAGCAGTGGACGGCTGAAATGATGATGATGAGTCCTTTCCTTCATTGGGATAAAGTAGATGACGTGATGTCTGGAATCTCACCTTATCGCATTCTGGACATCTATACTCAATATGCACGATCCTAGAGCAACGATGCTGCGCCAGCGCAAACGCGTCTCCATACAGCCTCCGGCACAGCCTGCAGATGTACCGGCCCAGTCGGTTCTCGATAGAGGCGATCAGAGCTTTGGCCTCGTCGGTGACTTCTACCACGTTGAACGCGGGATCTATGTCCCCCTGAAAAACGATACTCAGTTGAATATGGGTAAAGATAAAAAATAAATGAATATGGAAATGTAGAGGCGGCTGCCTCAATTGCAATTTGCTGATTGCAATATTTTATATTGGAATGTGAATGCAGCGAAAACGAACATCCCTAAATTGTGTGAACATTGCTACTTATGTCATGTGTCAAATTCATTCGTTCACTCCCGTCTAAATAAACGTCTTCTCTACATGTAATCTCTGAATTTTTCATTAATATTTTCCCTAATTCATTTAGTCCTAGCTAGCTCTAACTAATCTAGGTAATTATCCATCGATTAGTTTTTCATTATTTATCTTACTAAGGGCACCGAAGTCAAATTATGTAGCTGGTGCATATAATGATTGATATAAACTTTATTTAATTGCATCTATTTATAAATATCATCGCCAATGATGTGGTAAAACCGAATAATCAGTCATATTGACCCCGTAAGAGCAGAACAAAATAATTAGTTACACTACCAGAACTAATAAATAGAACTTCAAAACACGTGTAAGTAATTGTTTCGATTGTTTTATCTAAACATGATCTATGAAATCAGCTATTAAAGTTATAGCTTTTTGTTATTGTCCCAATAATAACCACTCAATGCTATTACAATAATTTTATTATACCTAAATTAAACGTTTCAACTCCCTATCTAAATTCGAAGAAACGACCGTCGAGACCATTGAAATGGCGATTTATTTTGTAGTTAATGTCCCCGAGACACTCCCCCGCGGTAACAGTCGCGGTTCACCCTTAAAGCTGTTATTAGCGCAAAAACACAACACAATACACGATTTCATACCAGTTTAATTGCCTGGGCGATAAGGAAAGTCGCCTTGCAGCCAACAGTAATGGCACGGTAAGAACCCCTAATTAATAGTTCCTGTGTAACTTTGGCTTTCATATTTGATGTCTCTAAGTGGAAGTTTCGTAAATTTCAAAACATTGAAAAGTGTGACAGTAAACAACCCTTACTTATAATTTTACTGTTCCTATGGCGTATTGGTCGAGCGTGGACTTTTAAAATTGAAAGCTGATTACAGTAACAATGCTTCCTCTTATATAATATAATGTTATCTCTTTTGAAGCCTCTATTTGACGTTTTATTTCTAGTTAGAATTTTTTTAGTGTTTATTCTTTGCTTATAAGAGATCATTGCAAAAAACAAAAATATTAGGTTAGGTTAGGTTAGGTTACTAGTAACACCAATTGATTTTAATTGTTAGCTAGTAAACCAGATCTATTTTTGATAATTTCAAAGCTCCAGCCTTTCGGCAAACATCTATTTATATAATAACCATGCCTTAAAAAGCCTGATAGTGTAACTTGAGCATTATGAAGCAATAAATATTATGATTATGATTTGTGTCAAAAGCATTGTTACTATGTTTCAAGAATGTCAAGTCCTTTGGGCGGTTTCAGTGGATCTCGTATCTATAACCAGGGGGTTAACCAACCTAAAGTCATGAAATAATCAACTACAATTACCTTGCGAACCACTAGGGTTTCGTCTTCAGCTAAATCCCTAATGATTGTTCCGGATACTGGAGAAGTTTTGTCTTCATCAAACATCAACCTCCTCACTGCTTTGCTCTTCTTTATCGGTTGATTTGTCGGTTTCGGAGATTTTTTCGGACGTTCCTCAACATCTTTTACTTCGACGATATCGGGAGAGCTCCTTTCGCTTTTAGATGGAGTCTCTGTTTCTGGGGGCAAACACGTCCTAAGCTCTTCGAAGAATTGCTTAGTGAATTTGAGTTTTTTAGCTTCAGGACTTTCGCTGTCATTTGAATTCTCATCGTCGAACTTTTCTTTTATCCGCATTGCTATCTGTTTCCTCTTTTTCAACCGGTTCCTCGAAATGACGGAATATTTTGGGCGACTTAGCTGGTTTGTCATCTGTTGTTTTTCTTTTCTGAGACGGCGGTGGAGTACAGGGTGGTGTGATGGGTGTGGTAGATTTCAATGACAAGTCAAGGGGTACCAGAGGCTCGTTGTAATAAGCTAGATATTGTTGAAGGAGCGTTGGATGTTGTGGAGGTAATAAGATCGTGGAGGTAGTCGGTGGAAAGGCGAACCGGTGGTGCTACATAGTGCTGGTAGAATCGGGAGGAGCTGAGTCGGTGGAACTGTGGTAATGCCGCTTCCATATTCGTTAGTTAGTGTTTTCATTTCATCAATGTTCACATGTTGGTGACATTTGTGTCGGTTATCTGCGAACAAAATAGAAACATTAAGGTGCTTTTATGTCGGGTATAATTTGGTGAAGTGCACAAAATGACAGGAAAGGCGCAAAGCTGAGGCAACAAGAGGGGGGTACGGGGGACTAGGGCTGATTCAATGATTGTGGAGTGGTTCCTTGTGTGATTGTAACGAGGTGTCTGGCTGCAATAAATTGATCCTTTTCCTCGTTTGTCGGGAACATTTTATTGTGATTGTGGGTGACTTTTGTTGTGGGGTTTGACTATTATTTTATTTACAATCATAAAATTATTATTTTGTATCTATGTAGTGGAAAATTATAATGAAGTGCTTCACATTAGTAGCAAATTCGTAGGTACGTGGTACTGATTTAATGATTTTTCAGTTTTTTTGTTTATAGATTAAGTTTTTTGACGAAAATGAATGCACAAGTTGAGATCATTTAGATAAAGGTATACGTGTTAGACCAAATTATTTGTGTCGTAATATTAACTCTAATGCTTACCGTAGAAATAAAATCAGAAACCAAACAATACTAGACGAAATGTTTCCCCTGGATTACCTTTAACAAACTCGGCGTCGACAGCGTAATCCCGGCACGATGAGGGTAGGCCGGGGAAAACAGACAATGTTATTTAATTACCCACCTCCTGTTGCGCCACGCTCCAAACGTAATATTGTAGGACTAAGTAAAACAAAAATTGGGGTACATTACCCCATTCTTTATATTTTATACTACGTCGGTGGCAAACAAGCGTAGGGCTCGCCTGGTGGTAAGCGATTACCACAGCCTATGAACGTTTGCAACTCCAGAGGACCTGCATATGCGCTGACGACCCATTAAAAACTTTAACACTCCTTTTTTGAAGAACCTCCTTTTATAGAGTACAACAGTAAAAGTGGCCCATAAATTTGAGGTGATTTAATCTATTCTATAAATATAATGATAGCTTTTTCTAAAATTTTATTTTAGAAATAAAATATTGTTTTAGTAAGTCCCATTTAAAACCTAAACATATACATAGATTTATGTACCGATGAAGAATGATCTCACATATTATTTTGCCGTATCTGAAAGGGCTATGCTCGGAGTATCTCTGAAGGACCGCATCAGAAATGATGTAATCCGACAGAGAACCAGAGTCACCGACATAGCCCACCGAATTAGCAAACTGAAGTGGCAGTGGGCTGGTCATATTAGCCGCAGAACTGACAGCCGTTGGGGCCGTACAGTCCTTGAGTGGAGACCGCGACTCGGTAAGCGTAGTGTAGGACGCCCTGCGACAAGATGGGATGATGACATTCGAAGGCTGGCTGGTGTGGGCTGGATGAGAGTGGCCGAAAATCGGGAGAAGTGGCGTGCATTAGGGAAGACCTATGTCCAGCAGTGGACGAGTGTGGGTTGCTGATGATGATGATGATGATGATGATCTGAAATGTCCAAACCTTGATATCGATTTGCATCATCGTCATCATTTCAGCCAATAGACGTCCACTGCTGGACATAGGCCTCCTCCAAGAAGGTAAATTTACATAAAAGCGTTTTATTTAGTAATTATGATTTGATTTCATCATTCCAACAATAACAAAGTGAAATGTCGATGTTGTTTCTCAAAGATTCAAGACACTGTAATTTCATCTCAGATAAACTTTAAATTACTTATTTAAACTAATTTTAATTATTTATTTACTGGGTTGGACTTGGGTAAATTAATTATGTTTAATATCAATTGGTGTATACACGGCGTCACGGGAAGTTACCTTGTTTGGACTATGGACCGTCCTATTGTCTAAGACACAAATGTTATTTTTGCACTGTTTTGTAACACCTGACGCCATCTTTACATAAATAAGTTCAGTTGTTTCTTTCGAACATGTACATCCGACAAAGTTCTCGGTAGACCACTTTTCGAGCTTATTCCAATACTTTAAGGTCGAAATGTGGTCTACCGGGAAATTCCTCGATTGTACCTATTGCCTATTAAGTCTGCTGAAAACTATGATTTTATAAAACAAATCTGAAGCAACACGCAATTTATCATGGCTCATCATCCACTCACGGTGTCGACACGGTAAACCCCAATTTACCCTTGTTAGATCGGGGAAAATAGCCGGCGTTACCTAATTACTGTCGCCGAGATCGCTCCCACGCTCCAACCCTCTCCCTCCGGCGTACTCTGTTTACTTTGTCATATTTGAGAGGTTAGTATGAATAAATTATGAATAGTAGATGCGTGAGTGCCTTAGGAAACTGACTTTTTAATGGAATTGTAACTCTTGTGTATTTTAAATACATGAGTGCGTGTGGGGAGGAGTAAGTAAGTAAGTTCTGTGGCTTAGGCCCGATTCCACCAATTTTTAGTGGATAAATCTATGGTATAACGTCAGATTTGTATAGCCGTTAGGGCTATTCGACCAACCTTATTCCGATACTAAATCTATGGTATAGCGCTGTCATTTTATATAAATCTAACGCTATCCATAGATTTTATCTACGGATAAATATTGGTCGAATCGGGCCCAAGCGGTGTTATCTTATTGTTTTCCAATACTCGATGCTTAAGTTTAGTGTCATGCAACGCAAGCGCTTCTTCGATGTCTAGCCGATAAGATTTATGGCCATTTAATAACGGAATCTCACTAAATTATGAGTCGTATTATTCGTCGTATATTGGCTACAGCAAGAAACCCAGTGCAAGTAGGATAAGCGTATCCAGCTGAGACTCAGCAGAGTGCCAGGAATCGTATATGGAATGAAATATATTAAAAGTTCGCCAGTCTTTTAAAGTGACGATAGATTTTTTATGTGATAGGTCGCAATCGAGCAGACGGAACACCTGATGGTAAGCTTATGCACTTGAATATATCTTGCTAATCGCTGAAGTTAGACGCGCGGCGTAGGTAAAATTCCGCTCAGAGGATATTACCTACTTATAGGTTTTGAAAATGTTCTCTACCTAACTATATTACTCTGGATTTAACGCACAAGTTTCTCAAAATATGTCTGAGTGTCGCTTAACTCTGACGTCACTTCATCGCCTCTTCACCGCCTCACCCTAAGCGGTAAATAAATTCATAGGCACTTATTACGCAATCCCACTAGCAGAGTTCTTGGGATTGAAGGCGGGGGCGGGGTGAATAATTTCGGTAATGAATGGGCGGCTCGCTGGGCGGCGCCCTGTCACCCGCCGCTTGTGTTCTCAAGATTTTGTTATTTTTTCCGCTGAAGTTTGTTTTCGAAATGGTTTGATGTTCTCCCGGAGAAACTAGGGTGTTGGGATTGTTACTGTTATTTCACTTTATTATTTTCTACGAAATAAAGTTAGCTTTTATCTCAAACTAAAATTAAGTTCGAGTATACTTAAAATTAACTTGTTTACACAGTACAAGCTGCTGCTGAGCCAATAGACAGTTCCTCGGCTAGTCATGCGAACTACTTTCTTGCTCGCTTGTGCGAGTTACTCGCTAGTGACGTCTACACTGTGCAGCAGAGTTACTGCAGCTCAGTTACTTGACTATCGCACTATAAAAAGTAAGTCCTAATTTATTTATTTCTTAATCCAAAAACAGCTTAATAATTGCGCTCTATACGAACTCAAATTGAATAAAGTTTTTTCTATTACCGTAATTAAGTATGTGTGGAACATAGTGTGACGCCTCACTAATTACAGGCGGATTACGATGTCTCATGAATACGTAAAGTGTGGACGCCCCGGGCTTATTTTAAGCGTTGTACACCGGCAATTACCTACTTCTAATGGCCGGTGTCGAAGTGTTGACGAAGCGATTTGTGTAATTTCACATTATAATATTTTCCGGTTACATTTACATTGAAAACGCGGTCAATGTTTGAAGAAAAATTTGATCGCGGTTTGAAGAAAATTTTGATTTAATGATAGGAAAGGGTTTTTCACGAATAGCCATGTATAAATAAATAAATATTTCACAACATCACATAAATTGATCTGACTCCGAGATAGGTAGCTCAAGCACCTAAATATAAAAAGTATCAGCTGTCCCACTGCAGGCCAAAGCCGCCATCATAGAAATTAAGCCATTCGCAACTATTAGGAAACTAGGCAAAATCTTTAATTTATACTATAGTCTATGATGGAGGCAAAGGCCTCAAGTGAACGCTACTATGATGGGATTAGGCTTAATCACCACGCTTGCCTAATGCGGATTGGTGATCACAAACCCGAGCAATGTTCGAAAAAATCGAAACATACTTTTTGCTCGACCCGGGAATCGAACCTAGAACCAAGGCGTTTATTAAAAGTTTATATTTACAAATTCCGCGATTGCGTGTAAATTATTATAGAATGATGTCGGTCAAAAAGAGACAAGCTAATGACAACGGCTGCCCACGTAGATTTTAAGTTTAACCCTTATTATAATTGAATTATTTTCTTGCACTTTTATGACCCCTATCTAATGTTATTTAAAAAAAAAAGTGCTAATGTTGGCACTTGTGACTCCACTGGTGTTTCGAGTGTTCTTGGGCGGCAGCAATCGTTTATAGGTTTATAGGTGGCGGATAGGTAAATGATCCTAATAATAAGAATCATTGAATTGTACCTATCGTTTTTAACACTACTATTGTGTGTCGAGTGAGACCTAATAGACTCTTAAAACCCGCGATTGTGTTTAGAGTGGTATCAGCAGAAGCCGATCGATAAACACAAAATACCGGCGTTTTATTGAGTGACTGTGACTTTGACTGACTTCGAGTGTTGACTACCCACTTATTCTCAATAAGTTATTTGACATTGGCAAAATATCTTCGGGTATAGCCATAATATTTAAAAAAACCGTAAAAAAATAAACGGATTAATCGAGACACTTTACACATCTGCGTGGAGAAAACATTCCGTACCTATCTACACGTACAGTGTTATGCAACAAATAAAATTACAATAGTTTACAAAGCATAGTAATTAAGCAATTAATAACAATGGAAGATTTCTATACATTGTATGTCCTACGTAGTATGATCTAGAGGTGACTATGAATGGGACACGCGACCCGTGGGAAATACGGAACCGAATAGTAAGTATATAATTGAGGTACTGGCTACTGAAGAAATCTATCATGGTTAAAAAAAATCTAGATCTTTCCGATGAATGACCTATAATTAATAAGAGTAGGACGCTTAGCTTTATTCAAGTCAAGATGACAAGGGCAGTCAATCACGAAAAAATAAACTACATTGATACATATATTCAAACTTCTTTAAACATGCCGCCCACCAAGGACTTAGTCCTTTAACAACGTTTATAACGTACAGCTTGCTGAGCGGGCGCTTGAGAAGGCCGCCGTTACATTTAACAGTCACTACCCTTGTGATATTGTCGGGTCCTACACTTTTTGTGACTATTCTACCTAGTAACCATTGAGAAGGTGGAACATTGTCTTCTCTAATGATAACCACATCATTCACATTTGACTCACTAAGCTCGTGGACTAAATTACGTTTTCTGGTAATGAGACGCTTCCCCTAGAAAAGTCTACTCAGGGATAATTGCAGGATTCTACTAGTGTAACCTCTCTGTGACCAAACCCGAGGGAGTGTCACAAGTCCCGGATCTCTCAACTTAACACAGTAAGCAACGCATTATATCTTTCCCGACCGAAAAAGCTTTCATCTTGTGCATGAATTTTCAAAATTAAGAGGGAAGTGTTTTTATAAATTTTTGTATCTATGTATAAGATATACAAAAATTAAAGATAACCTTCTCTGAGATACATAATGATAGAATTAGATTAGTGCCTGTACAGTCTGTCTAAAACCTTATAAACAATTACATTCATGTTAAAAGTTTTATCAGTCATTTGAACTTATTAATTTTTGCATCCAGTGGAAGTGGACTTTTGTATATACTCAAAAATATTTATTGTTCTGTAAAGTATTGTTAAGACATGTCGGTGTGTTATTTGGTGTATCATATGTTATATCCGTTCTCTGCTATGTCGTTGTCTATGGTGCGTCATAGATTCTCTTTCCCAGGCATTCCCATTCAATCACTACCAGGAGCCCAATTCTCGGGATTTTCGATATGAAAAAACATGGCGGATATCACCTGAAAACCATAAAAAATATATACGTTTTAGTGATATATGTCGTATGATGATAAATGTCACGAGCCCGAGAATTGAGCTCCAGCAGTTATGTTCAGGTTTTCAGTACAATGAGCGGCAGGACGCTACGCTTGCATAACCGCGGCCTTCACTCCAAGTCACTAGTCAAGATAAGAATAAGAACAATGAACTAGCAATAAAAAAGACAAGAGTTTATTTATTAGCAGTGATTAACTAACTGATTATCACCAATTAATTGAGGTCGTGCGTTCGATCCGCACTCAAGACAAACAAGATATAATATACGTTTATGTTTTTTTGTGTTTTTTGGGTGTAAATTAATTATGTAAGTATTTTATAATTCCTCTGATATCCGTAAGACAAGTGCTTCGACAAATATTTATCTGAGATTAAATCTATGGTATAACGCTGTCATATCATAGGTAGGATTCGAAACGTTATACTCGTGCCATACACTTGTTCTCGAATAAGAGACCTTACCATGAGTTTAAAATACTACCCTCGCTATCTAAAACTATTGCTATATCTCTTTCACATGCACCGCAATGAAAGGGACAAAGCGATAGTTTTCGATAGCGAGAACAGGGCTCCAATTCTCGTGCTCGTGACATTTTGACAACATGGCGGATATCACCGGAAAGCCATAAAAAAACCTATGTTTTAGTGATATATGTCGTGACAATAAACATCACGAGCACGAGAATTGGGCTCCAGTTATTCAAGCTGCAACTGTAAGGGTACAGGTCATTGTATAAAATATTTTGAGAACTTATTACCTGCCATCTACTTATAAATATCGTAGTTGCAGGGCCCACCTACTAAGTACCTATGCATGGAAATGCTGCTAAGTAGGCATAAGGAATTACCCACATAATTAAGTCATTGCGTCATGTTGGTGTATAAATAGAAATACCTGAGCACTATCCTTAAAAAAAATATATGCTCACATGTGAACACACACAAGATTTTTTTTATAGTGTCACAGTATATTGGCTCTCCTCAGCCTGATGGTAAGCAAGAGAAGAGCCCAAGTTGCAATTACAACGGAAGCGATGTCAAGGCATCACCTCCGTTGGCACCGCCTTACTGGCCCGCGAGATGCTTCTTCACGCTTCGTTTGAAGGATATTGTAGGAAGGTGGAAATACATGCGCTGACAACGAGTCTATGTGAAATGATTAAAAAATGACATTTAAAGCTTATAAACTAAATATTCAGTCTTGGTCCATTCCGTCATTTGGTAAAACAAGGACGCGCAAAAGTGTCGGGGTTCAATTTCCGATCTGGCTAATTCAAAAAACTTTTCTTGAACATCAATTATTTTTGTTTAAATTTATTTAGTACGTA
The DNA here is from genome assembly GCA_019059595.1 of Marasmia exigua. Classification (NCBI taxonomy): domain Eukaryota; kingdom Metazoa; phylum Arthropoda; class Insecta; order Lepidoptera; family Crambidae; genus Marasmia; species Marasmia exigua. The sequence goes on along the minus strand of CM032477.1, from coordinate 11,964,008 downwards.
TTACCTATTTTTTTATTTTTCTTTATTAAAAACCATAATTATTACCTATAACGTAAGGTTTATCTAATATTACCCAGAAATTTAATTATCATCAGATAGGCACAATTTTAGCTGAACTTATATTTTAAAAAGAAAAAATCTGTTTTTTTTAACTGTATCGGTAGCAAGAATACTACCGATTTTGAAAATCCTTTCATTTCAGATAGATCACGACTCAGTTGGCAAGATTAATAGCATCAAGACCCTGTGCTAGCTAGCTCACTGTCGACCTATTTTTATCTTTGTGTTTATGTATTTTATTGCAGATTGATATATATATATATATATATATATTGTTACCGTAATTTTATTTCAATGTAACCTATTTAAATGTAACTGAATAAAGTGCATGAGGTATCTACTTACAACAAATTTATGTAGGTATTTAGCAAGCTTTTAAGAATTAATGTATTAGATACGATATTTTATAATGCATAAGTTCTAAGTGGACTTAATAAATTAAAAAAAATGTTTATACGAGTACGTTTTCTATAAGTAATATATAATACTATGGAAACCATAATTCAAACCACGGCACCGTTGCAAGATGTTTAATACGGAAACTTCCTCCTTGATTGTGCAAGTGAGACACTCGATACGATACGAGTAGATACATTAGCTATCATTAGGGAGCGTTTACACAGAAGGCATGAGACATGGCCGCTTACAATGTACCGATTAAGGAGGCTCAAAGTCACCCAGAGAGCAATGGAGAGGGCTATGCTCGGAGTCTCCTTACGTGATCGTATCATAAATGTTGAGATCCGCAGGAGAACTAAGGTTACAGACATAGCCTAAAGGATTGCATGCCTCAAGTGGCAAAGGGCAGGGCACATAGCGAGGATAACAGACGGCTGTTGAGGCGGAAAGGTCCTCGAGTGGAGGCCACGTACAGGAAGTCGCAGCCGTGGCAGGCCCGCCACAAGGTGGACCGACGATCTGGTGAAGGTCACGGGATTCCATTGAATGCGAGCGGCGCAGGACCGATCTGTGTGGAGATCATTGGGGGAGGCCTAGTCCAGCAGTGGACGTCTATTGGCTGAAATGATGATGATGACACAGAAGGAGTTAGAGTTGCGCGAAGTTATATTAGCCCACTTAAGTGGACAGTATTAGCAGAGCAGCAGAGCTAGGAACGACCAGTCAACGCCTGGAGGCGTTCAAGATCAGGCTCCGTACTCCAACGTGTTCTCATGACCCGTAACTTTATGAATGCCTCAAAAAACGGAAAAACGAATACTTAGGCATGAGAGGTACAGGTTGCTCAAATAGGCATCCAAAGAAGAAGAAGAGCTAAGAAGACCGTAGTGGGTACCGGAGGTCCAATCCGGGGAAAGGGGTTTTTAAGGTTGGCAGCGCACTTGTGACTCCACTAGCATAGCAGGTGTCCATGGGCGGCGGCAATCGCTTACCATCAGGTGACCCGGCTGCTCGTCAGTCTGTCAGTATAAGTCAAGCTAACTCCAATCAAAATGTATCCACAACTCCGCACGGACTAACTTCAGACAGCTTAGCTCAACCGCGCTTAGCTCAACTTCAGAAAAGCTCTGCAGCTTCTATTGAAGCTGCGCAAAGAAAAGTGGTTCTTTGCGCAGCTTCAATAGAAACACTAACCTCTCTTAACTGAGCTTAGCGTAGCCTCACTCCTGTGGAAATGCACCCTTAGCCGTGGGCCGGCTTCGCTAACTTCGGCCGCGGCTGCGGCTACTACCACTTTTATGCTGAGTAACCGACACCAGTTCACTAGATCAAAGCTTGGCCGAGAAAGTTACGGTCTATAAAATTAATCGGTGCACTAAGTTTAAGCTAAGTTTATAAATGATCTCCACGCTACGACGCGGCGAAGACGCCTAATTTTTTTTTACTGCATTAAATAGGGAGACGAGGTTGCGGCCCATCTGATGGTAGATGGTAAACGCCGCTCATTGATATTGCTCATCGATATCATCAAAGCTGGAGCACAGTCATGCCGCTGCTTATTGTGAAAGAACGTAAGCTTATGAACGTAACATTTATTAATAATCAACGAAAATTCCAATTACAAATAAAATCAAATGTACCTATTGATTTAGCTAAAAAGTTTGTTCTTTTTTTGCCGTATACTTTATAGTTTTTAGGTACAAGCGCACTAAACAACAGCGATACATACAAACTGTAGCTTAACTTCAATTAGAGTAATTACCTCCACAATCCTTAGACAGGGAAACCAAACTAATTGGATAATTTTTACGCGTTCAGAAAAAATATCTCAACAATTGTGGGCAGCCCTAGTTACCGGGAACAATCCAAAAAGTACTGTGTTCCTCAAAATGTTTTTCCTCACCGCCGCCGAGCGAAGTGTAGAAAGAAGCACACATATTTGTAAAATCCAGAGGTACGCACCGAGCACGCGCTCGGATTGAAACCTACGATCTCTCACTGGGAAAGTGATGTTCTTATCCATTGACGACCCGTTTAACGCAGTGGTTTGTGTGCCGGTTGAGACGCAAGGGTCGCGGGTTCGATTCCCGCACCAACACAAATGTTTGTTGATGAAACAGATATTTGTGTTGGGTCTGGGTGTTTATGGTACCTTCGTTGTTCCTGGTTTCCATAGTACAAGGGAAAACCTTAGTTTGGGACCTGGACAAAGTATGTGATGTTGTCTCAATGTATGTATGTATGTATTGAGCTACCATCGGTAATTTGACGAAAAAGGATAAACTAATAAGGACCAACTAATAATATTAGATATCTACTCGTAGAATCTAGAGTCGATCGCTTCTAACGAAAACATCATCATTACACAATGCCGCTTTAATGAGATTCAAGCAATTAAATATAACAAACGATTATGTTCAAACCGGTTAGTAGAACAGATTAATTTAAATTAATTACCAATTATACTATTGTAGTAGGTTCTAGTATTCAAGTAAGTAAGTGCGAGTAGTATTCGAAGGCATAGAGAAATATCCCCTTGACCAATATGAAAATCAAGTGTATTGACATTTTAGAAATAGAGAAAATACTAGGTAGGTTGGTTCCGTCAAATTTGGTTCTACACAGGCATTACATATTATATTAAATGCAAATGAAATGAAGATCAGATATGTAGAGAGCATATGAAAAAGTTTTACTACAAATTAGTATTAGTAAACAAAAAAGAAAATTAAATTAAGTTCCAGCCAGTAACAATTATCTAAAAATCACAGGGGAAAACTCCCGCTGCGCTTTCGCAATCACAACGCAGCTCAGGTGCGTACGGAGGGCGTTACTATGGCGAGAAAAACTTAAATGACTCATACCTGTGCCTGCTCCTCCGCTGGCTCTGCGACACCCCTTCGCCTTGCACTGATTAAAAAGTAAACTGTCAACGTGTGAAGATTTAAGAATCGATTGGACTGGACTTCGGAGTTTTAATTTTGTTTTTTGAAGTTGTAAAGTTTTCGTGAGCTTCGATTCTTGGTGGTGGGTTTGGGGTGCGCGTGGACCGCTCCGTAGGGCGGTTGAGAGAGGACTGCCGCGGCTCGGGACAGGGTGCGCACCCCGGCGCGTGCGGTGGCCCGACCCCCGCTTGTTCCACGTTCATTGGGGCGTTGCAATTCTTCGACAACACGCTACATTCGTCACAGGTACGGACAGATGCAATGCTCGCACGTGTGGACGCATCTTTGCTAACGGTGGAGAAAGGATTGGTTTTTTTATTGGAGTTAGGGGTGCGTGACCTTAAAATGATTGTAAAGATATGGCACGCGCCATGCAAATTATGAGGAGTTGAAATCTTTCTTCTGAGCAAGTTAGAATAATGACGTCGAAAACAGTATGTTTTCAAGGTTTCTACAATTTAGCATTAATTGTATCTTTAGGTCTAGGTTTGAATTATTGATATTTTATTTTCCAACTACTGAAAGCGAACGGTCCATTGATGTCTCTATTGCACGAGCCTAACCTCAATTCGAGGGTAAATTGAACTATGTTACCACGCTAGCTAACTGCAAAACTTTACTGACCTTACATTCTTGTGTCCCTTCCACCATGCAGCTAGTCTCCTTACAGGTCAGGTACCTGCCCACTTCCTGAGCCCCCATGCGACTGAGCCCACGGCGGGACTCAGGCAGTACTCATGCGCCGGATAGCTTTAGTATTCGACGGCAGATAACCGATAAAGCCCGCATCTGGCCAAAGTGTCACCTTGTTAATGAACTCGAACGATTCTCGCTAGCGAGGGTTATCGGGGCAGGTGATGTTGTAAGTGCTTAGGGCTTTGTATTGTGTACGCGTTGTTTTACAAATCGAAACCAATCAGTTTTTGTTTTATGCTGGCGGCGGCAAACTAGAGTGTGATAAGTGGAAAGGAACATCTGCGAGATCAGAGGAGTCGCTGATACCCTGCCGGCCTTTTAGGAAGCAGATTTATGAAGTAGTTGTCGTGTGTGATAGTCATGTATTATGTGTGACTTACTTGACTATGTCCGCTAGGTGGGGCAAAGGGCGTCCACAGTGCTCCGCCATCTCGAACGGTCTCGAACCTCGCGCTTTACTTCGCTCCAAGTTAGTCCTAGGGTCTTCGCTTCAGCAGTGATAGTCCGCCGCCAGGATTGTTTAGGGCGGCCACGTTTCCGTTTTTCTTGGGGGTTCCCGTCAAGTGCTTGCCTCGGTATGTGGTCCGGTTCCCTTTGTAGTATGTGGCCGATCCGAAGTATTATGTGTATAAAAAATGCTTCTTTCTTTTAGAGTACGCTGGCACTCAAACGTTTTGTAGGCTATGAAGCTACTGTTACTGTTTTCAAATTACATAAACGAGCTACAATTTGTACCAATAAAACTTCGTACGATGAAAGTAATGATTTTTATGTTTTAAAAGAACAATCTTTAACAACGATTGTTTGTACTCTGGCACGTCGTCTGCTACTCCCTCATCTCGTTCATTTTTGTATGTTTATTTGTATCTCTTTGGTATAAAAAGATAGTAGAATTGTCTCTACCATCGACAAACATCTTTTATTTGAGGCAAATGAGGGTACGAGTCATCTGTCCGCTGGCAACTTTCATGTACCCAAAGTACATAACTACTTTGGAGATAGAACTTTAAAAAAAAGACTACCATATTCTCAATAGCTTACCAGACGGATATTCGACGCGAACCAGTCAAGAATATATTGAAAAACAAACTGAGAAAGTACTTTCTTGATTTGATTTAGAATTATTTAGAATATAACTTTATATGTTTTCTCAACCGATCCTGCAGACAAACTGTGTAAACAGTTTTGCAGGACTAGTGTAATTTGTAAACTAAATTTGTTAGTTTAATAATAAATAAAAATAAGTTATAAATAAATAATAGTACCTAAGAGGTCACAACAGCCAGTCAGCTAAATTTGCGCTATACCAGAAAGATTGTAAATACGCCGCCGGCTTATTAGATTGTTAAAGTAGATAAACTTAAAAGTTTCATAGAACTTTCCAATAGTAATTATAACATTTTGATTTAAAATAGGCTGGTAGTTCATCTCTTAAAGCATTTTGAGTTGAAAATATTGCGTTTAAATAAACTATAACAAACTAATGTGGTTTCTGCAAAGTAATATTACTTACCAGAAAAGTTTCACGTAGTACCGCATTGACTTTACATGAACTTGACAGAATTCAAGGTAATGTTTTTTTCTCGAAACTCATCGGAATGTACGTGGGCATTAAAAATAACTGTGTCCTGTTAAAGATAGTCTGCTTTTAATTTTCGTAATATTTTCTCAATGTTACAGACAACCACATTTTAGGTACAGACAGCGATATCAGGTTACCACAATCTGTCTAATTTTCTCAACTGTTATTGAACCAAACTAGTTTGAGATTAAGGTGAGAATCAATTGAAGTTTTATGGATTTGTATACTTGATGCGTACCATGAGTATCATAACTTGTTTACATTCAAACGAGTAAGCAAGCACAGTCATGTAAGTATACGAGTACAGAGACCTTACCATGAGTTTGAAATACTATCCTCGCTATCCAAAACTATTGCTCTGTCTCTTTCACATGCACCACAATGAAAGGGACAAAGAGATAGCGAGAACAGTTTTTCAAACTGATGGTAAGGGTACTGTACTGTATGCTGCATTACGCTAGTAGGTACTTACTGTTTCTGCATATTTGAAATAGGGTCATCACTCGCTCTGTAAAATGTAATTGAAATCCGAACATAAGAAGGATTTTTACCAATTCATATAATGGTATGGTAGCCCCGTTGGAATTAAATTATAGTGACTACGTTAGTCCTCAAACATCTGTTATCATGACTTTCATGACGCATTAAGTTAAGTCTGCTCGCCTGCTACCTATGACATAAAAAAATAAGTTAAAATTAAAGTTCAAGGTAAAATGTAAGTCAATTTATTTGGACGCTGACATGAATAACGAACAATGTTATCTTGGTTTTACCACAATTTATGCTGATAGTGAGAAAACTAAGACTACGATGCTTTGGTTTTTTCACAACTGTCATAATAATAGTACCTACATACTCCGATCTGACCTCAAAGTAGCGGTGTTATGGGTATCAAAATCAACAAAGGAGCTAGTGGATAAGAGAGAGAGAGAGCAAATAAATAGATATTCTAACATCCTCCATGTTCATTTGACAATTTTTTTCTTATGGGAATCGAACCCATAATCATTTATTTTGAAAAAAAAAGACGTGACAAAGTAGGCTGTGTATTTAATTTTCTTTCTTTTCATATGGCTTAGAAGATGTTAAAATATTAAGGCGCTAAAGGGCTACACTCGAGCCCTCGACATTGAAGTCAAATGTTCATACATTCATCACAATAGAGATTAGGCCCTCAAGTCTGACTGTGAAAACCAATTCACAGCCGAATCTTTATCTCCATCCCTTTCACACGCGCTAAGAGTTCCGCTCTTTTATTTGGATATGAGCGGTACATTTTCGTTTACGAAGTTTCATTGTAAGGACTCTGCTCTATAGTTTTCTGCACGTATCAATTAGTCTGGAATTCGAACGCGAGAATATTAATACTGAGAAGCCATGGTTTTTTCACGACTCATTTAGTTTCAAAAACTTTGCTTTATCTTCCTAGCAACCCTACAGAGAGACGAGCAAGCCGCTGGGCGGGACCACGCCCGCCCGACGCGCCGCCCTGCCGGCCCGCCCACCGCGCCGCCCAGCGCGCTATAATTGGGCATAATTCAATCAGAGCAGATTCAATTAGCCATCACGAGCCGTTGTATCTTGCCTCATCAGCGCTATTGTCTTGCTATGCAGGGTGTAATAACATTTGCAGAGGTTGTAGTATTTATTCCTGGGATTGTTAGTCACTGATTTTGTTTAGGGCTTGTTTGTGTTATTACGTACAGAAAGATAATGGTTGAAGGAACAGAAGGTAATTTTTTTTATTAGTCTTACTTTAAACTATTTAAAGTTTTCCTATGATGAGCTGCAGGTAAGTATTGTTTAAGAAACATCCAAGTATAAGACTCGCTAATTTATTTTTACTATGAAAATTATGCCCTCTTAGGTTATCGTCTCCTTACAGTCGGAAAGAAAATAGAAATATAATATTATGTTGAGTATACTTATAGTATCATTTTTCCAATTATGGCGACATAAAAAGTAGCAGATAATGTCAGTCACTATGAAAAATTTGAAAGTAATGCAGACTACATAATTTTTGTCTATTTATCGGATTCTAACATATGAAAAATGTCTGTACGTGATATTAAACATTTGGTTTTTTTTTCGAAGCTTCAATACTTAGGCTAATAAAACCACTTAATTTAAAGAATAAATTTTAATCTCTAATATCTTAGACAATTTAACACGGGACGTGGTATAGCACAGATCTAGTTTTAAAACATTCTGCCAAAATCCAAGGGGGGGAAGGGAAGTTTAGTGATGGTTTAGATATGAATAAATGAGTGACATTCTAGGAATGAGTTAGTTGCATACAAAAATGTTATTAGGTACATGTAAAAAAGCCTGTAAAATTGCTTATTTATAAGTAATGAAATGAAATGATGATTTTTGTTTACGAACATAGGTGAATCACTTGCTCACAGCAGCGAAAATGCAGATGTACTTATCTATAGAAAAGTTATACCTAATTTAATATCTCGGTGGCCTAGTGGTCTAGGCGGTCACCAGGATGGTGAAAGGGTTGGATTTTTGAAACAGTCATACAGTGTTAGTTGTTCATTCTAGTAAAAATATAATATGCATCTAAAGGCTGTGCGTAGATTTTTTTTTAAATATTTCAGGATCTGATGTCAGGATCTGATGATGGAATCTTAGAGAAACCGAAGTCTTCAATAACTGATAGCAATAGTGAGACATTTATTATTCATTCTTTCAATTACTGTCATAACACTAATCAACATCGTGCACCGTCGTTTATTCGTACCACGATATCGAATATTGTTTTTTGTGGTTATTTCTGTCGTGAAATATGTAGATGAAAAAGATTATTATTCGATGAAATAACATTTATTTTAATAGAACATTACTTATGCATCATAAGAAAGATAAATTAGATTCTTATAATCGTCGTTCGCACGTAAAAACTTCACAACAACCATTTTGACGAGTTCCGCACAGCGACAGATACGAATTCGAAATGGCGATTGATCACGCTGATCTTGTTTTAATAAACGTACAACCTGTGCGGATAAAGAATGGGATCAGAAAGAGCGGCGCATCTATTCACTTCTCGCTCGCACACTATTTGCGTCTACACTCGCACTCGTGGGTGTGCGAGCGAGAAGTGAATAGATGCGCGGACATTTCTGATCCTATTCTTTATTCGCACAGGTTGTACACGAACGTTTGTGTACTTTGGCAGAGGGGAACGCGTCCACATGCCACGTCCCGTGTTAATATCTAAGTCTAATATAATTATTTGGTCTTCCAAATTTTTTTGTTTTTATTTTAATAAACGAATTCCCTATTAGACATTACTCAAGTAATCTGTACTTTTTAAATCTCAAGGCACTGCCCATCGATGATTCACTAGTAATCGAAGCCGATAGTTAAGTACCTGGTAATCGATACAATAGCAAGTACACTTATTCGATTACTTCGGCGCAAGCGACACCGGCAACGGCGCCCGCGCAGGCTTCCGGCGCGTGCGCGAGTGGGGCTTCTTAGTTCCGCTTTAGGTACAAAAGGTTTTGAGAGGCAAACGAATTTGAACCTTAACCTCCTAAGGGCCAGACAGCAGACACAAAAGAAAATCAATTGTTTTTGGTTTTAAAAACATACTTTAAAATATACTTATCTTCATGAATAAAGGTTTTAATTTTAAGTATTTTAGATAATGAGTTAATGCCTACCTAACGTAGGACTCATCATACCATTTATTAGGTGCTAAACTTGGTACTACTCTATAGTAAACGGATTTTTTTATACGTAAATACATGAGGTGAGGTGGCTTGTCTGCCAACTATCTCATAAAACAAATTAACTTCTGTGTACCTATTAATATATAGTTAGGTGCTTTGTTTAACAAAAAAAATACCTCATTCATCAAAATCGGCTGGGTTGTTAAGGCAGAATCTTGGAACATACAAACATATTAAAATATGTACTTACATACATAGATTGCTAAAATTATACACCTTCCTATTTGGCTTTACCGTAGTATTGTAAATAAAAGCAAACTAAAACCTTATTACAGTTTTACCAATTTTATAAGTTACACCTATGTACCTGCGCAGAAGTCTTATTTTCAAAAACTGCGGCAAAATCTTAACCAATCACAACGCTCCATTTACGTTTCTTATTGGTTGATGCGTCAGCGCCATGTTCGGTGCGAGTGCGTTTAAGTGAGAGATAGCATTCCTCTCTGGATTTATTGTAATTTCATCTTAACGTAACGCAATAAAGTCTGTATTTCAACTGCTTTCGCAATCGTAATCAATCGGATTTAATTCGCTCTTCTGCGTAGACGAATTTTGCCGATGTAACTTATAAACGTGGTATAGCTGTAAACAACTACATATTTTAATCACCTTTTATCGAAAGTGCTGAGTAATTAGCGGGAACAAACGCCCTCTTGTGTGGGAACTCTCAGGTAGCCAACAACGATGAGTGGCGGAGCTGTACCGGGCGCTCCCATGCTCCACACTTGCTGGTTCCCACGGTGGACTCAAACTGATGACATAGTTTCTATTATTAGCATCGATGAAGAAGAGATCGATATTACAATTTATTTGGGTTACTTTACCGTGGGTGAACCACGCTTCGGCATAAATGATCTGGTTCAATCAGCTTGATACCACGGCTTCACAGATATGCATAAAGCAGCACTTGCGCTGTGTTTCGCCGAGTGGGAGGGTACGGCCCAATCTGCGAAGGGAAGTTTAAAGGTTGGCTTCGCACTTGTGACCTCACTGGTGTTACGGATATTTTTTATTGACTAAAGACAAATTCAAATTCAAATTCAAATAATTCTTTATTTGCATAGGCTTGTACACAGCACTTACAAATCGTCATACATTTGAATGACTTAAAACTATTTATAAGTACTTATGTATAATTTACATGTTAATACATATATATGTTGATACATAAAATATACTAAAGAAATAAATAAACATAATGCGATTCTACCACCGGCTCGGAAAGTTGTTTCTGGTCGAGAAGATCCGGCAAGAAACTCGCCAGTTACTCTTTTTAATCGCCAACTTTTTTACAATGGTTTATTATCCTCATACCAAGTCATACAGTCTAATGCAACACAAAATAGAATGAAGCAAATTAAAAGCTAAATATGAGGTAAACCGAAGCGGACCAGTCCCCAAAGGTGGCACCTGTTCACAAGTATGACGTATGTGTCAGCCATCATTTCACTCAACCATATTAGAGGGAATGTAATGACCCGCCACATAACGCCACCACCTCAGAGACATTTGAGTGAGCATGACTACTTAGGTTCCCCTCATAGGTCACAGAGTACTTAATCCAATACTAATAAACTGCAGGACGAGGTGTACAATAGTAGGTGGTTAGCATCTTGTCAATTGTTTGATTAATCAATACTAATCAATTTGTATACATTAATAAATGCTGCTAAGCCTAATTTATTAAAAATGATTAATTATATAATAATAATGATTCCAGTAAATATTTATACAATTACTACATGTGTGCAGGCACGGAGGTCATCATGACAAAATCATATCTGCTCGCTGGTCCGTTATAATTTATAGAAAAATGTAAATGCATGTAAATGCATGTAAATGTAACATCAGCCTGCCTAGATCTTGTTGATGAAATGACAGAAGCATAAATACCTACCTGTCTACACCTCCATCAAGTGTCCTTTACTTGGGTAACCAGATCTCTTCCAGGCAACCTTTGGAGGTTGCCTGGAAGAGATCGCGTAAAAGGCGACTATGGTAAAGCTGCTGGCAGGATCATCAGCACCCAGAGAAGGAAAACTCAGCATATATATCAAAACCTTTGCCAACCCGTCTGCCAAGCGTGGTGAGTATGGCAATTACCCCTCATGTGATTGAGGGAGGCCCATGCCCCAGCAGTGGGGACTTAATGGGACGACGATGATGACTGTACTTTGAGTGCAATAAAGAAATGCAATATGTTCATTCATTCATTCATATATTCCTTCTCTCTAAATAGTTATATAATCATCACCTGATGGTAAGCGATTGCCGCCACCCATGGTCTCCCGCAACGCCAGTGGAGTCAAAAGTGCGCTGCCAACCTTTGCACCCCTCTTTCCGGATTGGGCCGCCGGATTGGGCCTCTGGTACCCTCAATCACACTCTGAATATTAATTAATAACTATTTACTCCCTTAGTACTTGTAGCTCATAACCTTATCTTTATGGGGTGAACTTTTCTATTAAAACTGAGTAGGTTTAGTAGTTAATGGGCAATACGACAAAAAAAAAATTAGCATTTTTATACCCTTTTCGAATAAAGGACGAGAAAAAAATGACTCAAATTTTTGAATTATGATTAAATGCGTGTTTTTATTAAAATATTTATTTATTTAATTATTAATTAATATGCCGGAAGTGGCCACTTTTGGCGTGAATAAGTTTTTCATTGGACCCAACATTTGTGCATGGTTATTTAATTTTTATTAGGTATAAGTAAGTAAGTATAAGTGTTTGCCGAGAGGTTGTAACTCCGAAATTGTTTAAAATAGATCCGGTTTAGTAGCTAACAATTTAAATAGATTGGTGTCGCTACCCGTCGCCTTAAATGTTTTCGCATATAAAATACCTACTGCCTATATTTATATATTTTTTTATTAGAATAGCCAGATATTTGGCCACAATCTCACCTGATAGTAAGTTATGATATTTTAAGAAATACTCAACTTCGTTGTATGACACCCTTCCCTCGAAAATTCCTCGCCCCATCAACTTCCCTTTCCTTCTTTCCCTTTCCTCCTCACGTTATATTGAATATTTATGTAACTATATCAAATTGTATAATATAAGATTATAGTAATAGTTTCATGAATCTCCCAATTAACAAAGTTTGTGTTGTCTAAATGTGTATGTCAGTGTACGTTCTGTTTGTTTTAGGTGATGTTTAATAATAACCCAAACTCAATTCATCTGAAGAGAACCAGCTCATTTCTCAACAAATTTTCTAAGGAACGTGTCTCTTTAATCACTTGACATTGGCAGAGTTGTCTCGTAAGAGCATCAGCAAGCCATAAAAAATTTTTTTTAAGAAACTTCTAAAGATCCATTTGCGTTTAATTTAGTAATATAGTAATCTAACTAAACGGTAGCTCACAAGAGCCACATCGGAACTTCGAAAATAATCTCTAACACATTTTTTTTTATCATTAAGTGTCACAATCTAATAGCCATTCACATTACAAAGGGGGTGAAACAACGCGGCATGGGAACTCATCGCCATCCGACGGAAAGATGTGTCGAGTGCTCACACCTTTGTAATTGTTTCCTTTCACTCCACCTGGGAACGAGAGCCTAATGACGACCTCACTAGCGCAGTGACTGCAGGCAGTACAGATGACGCGTGTTACACGCGATTAGAAGATTTTACTTGATTAGAAGATTGACTTGGTATAATTAATCAAGCTTCGGCATGAATGGGCCGGCTCGACCGGAGTGATACCACGGCCTCACAGAAAACCGGCGTGAAGCAGCACTGTGCTGTGTTTCGCTGCGTGAGTGAGGGTACCAGAGGCCCCAATTCGGGGAATAGGGGGGGTTTAAAGGTTGACAGCGCACCTGTGACTCCACTGGTGTCGCGGGTGTCCATGGGCGGCGGCAATTGCTTACCATCAGGTGATCCGTCTGTTCGTCTGCCTACCTATTACATAAAAAAATATATATACTTGAGGTTCCTTCGTTGATTCTGACAGCCATAACACAAGTGCTTCGAGGTTTAGTCAATGAATGAATGGTTGATTTAAGTATGTTAAAGAAAAAAACTTTGTCAACATTTCTAACAGCGGCATTGAGTAAACAAAACACCAACAACCGTTATATCGGATATCGATTCGGACATTACCGTGGAAATCAGTGCGAGGGTGCGCTTGCGCCGACCAATAGGATCGCGGCTTGGGGCAGATGCGTGCGCTATTGTGCCGCCGCCATTGTTCGTAGGGGTGATGGGGTGCCTGTGAAAGCTGCCACATGAGCCGCGTTCCAATAGTGTTAAAAAATAACGGAATCATCATTGTTTTGTTTTGGTAAAAAAAAACGATTTACTGGCTAATTTACCCGACGCGTCGATTTCTCCAAGGCAATTTTCTGACATGTCAAGACATTTGAAAACTGCTAACAATCGACAGCATCGTAAGCATGATGAGGACATAACCATTAGACTATTACATAGATATGGAACAGATGCGAAATAATGTTATGGCAGTCGCTGAAAACCAGCGTCAGGATTGGTCTCTTGGACCAGCACCGACTAGTGCTAAGCGGCTGCCTATTTGGCACATACAGGGATAATGTTGTCCTACTTTTCTTTTATTATTCATGTTTAGGTTATGTTTCTAATTTAGTTTCCTTGTTTTGTATTGTGCCAAATAAAGTTATCATTCATTCATTATTACAATTCATGTCAATGCCGCCTATTAATGATACTTGTAGTAGTATGAGCAGAGTAGAGGGTACCAGGAGGTATGCCCATGTGATGATTGAACTACTAAGTTACTTAATAGAGTCTTAAAACCTGCAAATTCGACGTTGACTACCCATTTACAATTATATCACTTGAGATTAACAAACTACTTAAATACTTAAGCGCAAGCATCAGAGTTCATACAAGAAAAAAAAATGTAATACTGTTTATTCTCTATAGAACATTTTCAGTACGACGCTCCTTTGTAAAATGAATATTTCGGACCAAAATCTTGGCTGCTCTTCATGAATCTATTAAAAGTCAAACTAATCAGCTAATATTAAGTTGTTTTTGTTATAAATTATCTATGTATATATTATTATTGGGTATGTATGTATTGTTTATTATTATTTATGTAATGTAAAAATATTAATATATAAAATAATGTATAATTCTGCCATTCTCAATTTCATTTGTTAAACTACTTTGCACTGCCTTCCCTTATTATTACGAATACGATATTTCTTTCCTCTACCCAAAGGTTGTCTGGAAGAAATCGCTACAAGCGATAAGACCGCCTTATTGTATTGTCTGTTACTGTTGTATCATGCTTGTATTTTATTTTTGTGCAATAAAGAATATCTATCTATCTATCTATTAAGCTGAATATCGTCTATTAGCTACGAGTCAACATCATTATAATCATCTTAGCGCTTTGTCCAGGTTGCGTCCCAAGCCGTCGCTTTGGAGCCCGGGGTCCATTTTCCTACTTTGACTCCGTCACTTCACACGGTCTTGGGCATCCGTGGTGGTTAGTTTATTAGCATGCATGTCATCCTTTACGATGTCCAGCTACACCTTTTTAGGTCTACCGGTTCATCTGCCGGGCACCGGTGAAGTTGGCTTGGCAAGAAATTTGTTTTCAACGTAGTCCGGTTTTCGCAGGACATGACCGTACCAACGAGGGCGACTCTCCCGTAATTTATCTGTTATGTTACGGAAATGAAAGCTTCCACGCATGCGTGAGTTTCTCACACGGTCTTTTAGCTACAAGTAGGTATGTAGAGAAAAGAACAACATAGTTAATAATTACTCGTAGTCCCATTTTCCGCCTTATCGCTCAACTGATTTTAATCCTGTCAATACAAGGCCTAATTAGCAACTTAAATAAGGCTAAATGCACACTGTACGTTATTTTCAAAGTTGTTTATCAGCCGGTTGCCGCGCGACGGACCCTCGCGCCGGCCATCCGCAGGTGTGCTCCAGGATTTAATCTACTGATTGTGACTGACATAATGCACTGGGGTGCACACACATGCCCACTGGGCGATGGAACGAAAGTGTAGGAAAGTGAATGTATTCTACTAATTAGTTACCTTTTGTTGAAGACGGGAATGATGCAATTTCATGGCGCGATCTGGACTTTCAAAATGAATACTCGTCTGTTTGATCGCGCATTCAGTCCGGCCACACTGGCAGCTGAATTTCGCTACCAGTTGCCAAAGACGATAGATTTTTCTTTTTACTACAATTATTTGCCTACCAAGAATTACTTTCATACGAGTTTTTACTCGAACTTGTTGTGATCCCTGCGCATACAGGGTGTATCGGAAAAAAATGTATCCCTTCAATCACCTCTTCACCAACCATACTGAACAATTATTATAATAGTTATTCACGGGATTTCTACCATGTACCTTATTTTTGAGTGTCTGATATTATGGCACTGAACAACATTTGTTCTATATAATATTAAAACTTTTGATAATTCGTTGAAAAATTTTTCGACTCTCCATACGAAATGAACACGTCACGTAACCGATTGTGTATGAAAAGTTGAAATGTTTTATACTTTCCAAAAGTCAACGTACAAATGTTGTTCAAAACGGTTGGTAAAATAGGACCCGTTTGGATCAGTAGTAGTGAACACTGCCTCTGGTGCACGGGTTGCGGGTTCGATCCCCGCACAATACAAACATTTGTGTGTAAGAACATGTCTGTTTGTCTTTTTCTGAGTGATTTCTATGTATGTATATGTTTTTGTTAGTATGTATTTACAAAAGAAAAAGTGAACATTTACATCCCTCCAACCACGTGTTCTACCAAGTAGGTATTCTGAACATTTGTTTTATGACTTTTGGAAATTCGCATAAAAAAATTTCAACTTTTCATACAAAGTCGGTCACTTGACTTGGTAATTTTCGTCTTCGTCGAAATTTTTTTTGACGAAGATGAATTTCGAAAAGTCATAGAACAAATGTTGTTCAGAATGGTTGGTAGAACACGTGGTTAAAGTAAAGTAAATGTTCACAGATACACCCTGTATTTGTAATTCCGCTGTTGGTTCTGATATCGGTAACAAAGTTGCTTGAGCTACCTATCTCGGAGTCAGATCGTTTTGTGATGTTGTGAAATATTTATTTATAGGAGGTTAAAGAAATAAAATGTTGTTCCAATACACCCTGTATTGTGTAAAGTAGTACGAGTACGACGTCGTTATAAATTAATTGATAGATACAAAAGAAGACGACTTAATATTATAAATATACTACAGGAAGTTACTCTATCAATGTTCATGCAACCTTTGTGGAGCGTGAATTAATTATCGCAGCTCTCTAATTAATCTTTTGTAATATCGCAATAAGATTGCTCAGTCACTACACAACACAATGGTAGAGTAATAAAATACTACATAAATACACTTATTCATATAATAATATGTTATATGACCCTGTCTCAGGCTCTACGGGTCATAAGTTCGATTCCCACTTAGCCGTGTGATGAATACTTTTAGTGCCTACCTTGTCCAGTGCATGAGTGTTGATCATCATTAGCCTATATGGCCTATGTCCGTTGTTGTACATAGGCCTCGCAGCACGCCACTCAACTCAGTTATTTATTCTTCATTTCAAACGCTCCCACTATCTTTGCGTAAACTAAGCATATCTCGAACCAAGGGATGACCCTTGGCTACTCTACCTTTATAATATCTAATTAAATGTGTTACCTTCCTTGATTCTGATAAGATCATTTGAGATATCTTCTGCTACTTTAGGGTCAGGGTTGTGGTAATCTAGGAGCCCGATTAAATACGCGCTCTTTGTTGCACAATAAACAAAACATAAAAGCTAGGTATATTACGGCTACGGAGGCCAACCTCAACGATCAGCTACTTACGCAGGATATATATTATAGTATAACGTTAACGTGCATTCCAAGGCATGGGGGTACAAGACCACTTCCAGACTCTGGGCTAACACTAAGAATTTCGTACCAAAAACTTAGGTATACATTTTTGGCCCGACCCGGTGATAGATACCGGGACCTTTTGCGCAGCTGTCGCTTAAAGTGCGACCCAATAACCACTGTGCCAACGAGGCAGTAAAAAAATAGGTAGTACATAATACAATCTACAATTTACGCGGTTTTTTCGCTTGGAGCGATCTTTGTCAGCCAAACTTTAAGTAAAAGACTAGATAGGATTAGATAGAAGATCAATGTTTCTGATATGTCACCATTTATTAATGAATATGTTGTTTATACATGGTACAATTATCTGAAGTGGTTTTTCTTTGTTCTTTTAATGTACTCGTAGCTGTAGGTATAACTAAATATTAAATATTTGAGAACATCACATACATTGATCTGATTCCGAGATAGATATAGCTTCAAACACCTGTGTTACAGATATCAGAACCAACAGCGGAATTACAAATATGTATATACATTTGATAATTTTCTTTTGTAAATACATACTTATCAATATCATTCATCATTTCAGCCAATAGACGTCCACTGCTGGACATAGGCCTCCCCCAATGTTCTCCACACAGATCGGTCCTGTGCCGCCCGTATCCAATGGATTCCCGCGATCTTCACCAGATCGTCGATCCAACTTGTAGGAGGCCTGCCACGGCTGCGACTTCCTGTACCTGGCCTCCAATCGAGGACCTTTCTGCCCCAACGGCCGTCTGTTCTCCTCGCTATGTGCCCTGCCCATTGCTACTTGAGGCATGCAATCCTCTGGGCTATGTCTGTGACCTTAGTTCTCCTGCGGATCTCATCATTTCTGATACGATCACGCAGGGAGACTCCGAGCATAGCCCTCTCCATTGCTCTCTGGGTGACTTTGAGCCTCCTTAATCGGCATATTGTAAGCGGCCACATACATACTTATAATACATAGAAAACATCCAGACCAATACAAACAGACATCTTCATGCACACAAATGTTTGTACTCTGCGGGGATCGAACCTGCCACCCCTGCACCAGAGGCAGCGTTCACTACCACTGATCCAAACGGGTCGTCAAACTGTTTAACTGTCTTTACAATACTATAGATTTAACTGAAATAATAATGATTAAAGACTAGTAAAAGTGGTATTAACTTTTGCTCCAGTGACATAGTAACACAGCAAACAATCTCAAACAATACATTCCTCAGATCTCATTAAATCATACTCAGTCATACAAACTAGTGGGTGCCTGAATACATTTCTTCCGTCCCCTCGACCTAGCACAATAGTGGAGCAATTTACGAGATCCACAGTCGATTGCACGAAAAAAATAAAAAAGCCGGTGGAAATGTCGGCCATGACAGCGCAGGAGCGCGCGAGCGGCGCCGGCGCACGCGCCCGCACGAGCGCGCCACGCGCGCGCCATGCCGTGCACCTTGCCACCGTCTGCAGAAAAAATAAACACGAACTAAAAAGTGTAAAATAATATTGTAAGCACTTCATACACATCAAAAAAGATTTTATAACAGTACACTCAGGAAAAGGTGTTACCGAAGTAGGTGCCCTTTTCTTTTTCATGCTTTTTAGTGTCTTATATTTTGGCAGCAGAATCAACTCGCTTACACGCACGCACATAGTTCTTATTTATAGCAGATGTAATTTAGTTATCCGACAGAAGAGCGAAGTCGATCCTACAATAAGATAAAATTTGTTGATTTACAATGAAACATTTTTTAATTTTTCACTTTTTTTTATTTCTAAAAGATAGCACGCTTATAAATTCTTACACGCTTAACAAGACCCTAATCGTTTTACTGTAACTATAATGTTTTATTTTATTTTTTATTTTATTTGATACAAAAATCCACAGCTCTTAATGTTGATATTTTAAGAAGAATTGCCAGTACCAAATATCAATTAAAAAAATAATTAGGTTAAGTTGTTTCTATTTCCTTGCTGAAAATGTCTTGGTTTCTTTTACTAGTTTGTCATATTGTTATCTCTACGTTTAGTGCTACAAACTTAATTCAATTTTTGTTTTTGGATAACAATCTATTTTTAATTTTAATGTGATAGATGGCAGACGAACAGGCGGATCACCAGATTGTAAACAATTGCCGCCGCCCATGGCCACCCGCGACACCAGTGGATTCACAAGTAACTAATCTGGTTCAAAACTGTATTATCTTTTTACGATTGTAATGTGTTGTGTCTAATATGGTGTATAAATAAATCAAAAGACGAAGTATGAGTACATTGTAAAATCCTCATGGGAAAAATACGCAAGTAAGACGTTTTTGTTATCAGTACGCCAAATTTCCGACAAAGCTCCGGATTATTTTATTGTGTTTTTCAGCGCGCGGCCAAAGGGGAGGGCCACCTATGTGCTCGTAATCCACCATGCCCTTTATATCTGCCTACAATACTCAACAATCCACAATTTCACAACAATAAGCCTTATCACTACGACATAAGAGCTGAACTTTTCATTAATATATAGTGTGACTGTACTTTGAGCTATTTATACTTATTTTTTTACCTTTGTGATACCAGAATTAATGTTGCTTTAATATTTGATTCTGTTCGCATTAAGCTTTACATTCTGGGTTTCGTATTTTGTTTGGAACAGTGAAAATAAAATGTTGGTGAAATTAAATTTCAATATAAAAAAAAAATCAGATTTATTTACATTCCATTGCTAAACCATTCTATGTGCAAATTTTATATTTTTCCTCTTTGATTTTCTCTCGTGATTATTCTCTAGTTTTTCAAAGAGGGGCTATGACAAAAATGCTTTAACATAGTTTCTCTCTTTCCTCATTCTAATAGAGACTACTAACGAAAAATTAGATATTTTAACGAAACATTATATTATGAAAAGTCTGGTAGAGGAGCCTAGAGTTTCTCTTAGTAAGCTTTAAAAGGTATAATACATATTTAAAAAAATGTAAAGTGTTAAGAAATTTAAAAATCATAAACGAATAGACCACAGTAAAATAAATACAATAAATAAATTAAATTCAAAATATTTAAGCCTTAAAAGCTTTTATGTAAATTAAAAGCCCGTTCATATAGCCAAAAAAAAGAATTAAAATTGTTGTTGAATAATGTCTGATGTCAAAATCTTTTTTATGCCATGACTTACATCAAGATCATCAATGCTCATTTGAATACGAATCGCTAACAAGGTGAAGAATAAAGGACTCGAACCCTAAACCCCCATAACTGGTTGATAGCGAAGATAAATAGCGGTACAAAGCCGACAGTTGAAAAGTCGCAACGAGTTTGAGCAGCTGTGCACTCCTGCGCAGGACTGTGATACGGGCAGGTGTACTGCACGATCACCCTAAGAACATGACAACCATAATCCCTATCACTTTTGCAGTAAGAACCATTTTACAATGTCAACATTAAGGAGATAGAGTATAGTTGGTAAGGGTGCGTGCTCTGCTTTTATCTTTTATTTTTATTGTTGCAGGTTTTATATTGGAATAAAAGAAATTGTTTGATTGTAAGTTACTTTTCACCTTTGAGGACAAATGGAATTGTGTTTAGGTTCGTGTGATGGAATTATTAGTGTCATTGATAAATTGAGAATGTTCTTATAGAAACTTGGTGATATACTGTGACAGCTAATATTGTATGTTCATTTCCCGAATATGATAAAATTTACCTTACGACTGGGAAGGTAATTTTTAGCTACTATACCGAATCTATTTTAAACAATTTCGGGGTTCGGCAAACACATATACTATTTATTTAATACTGATAGTTAACTGTTTGGTCTGCTTTTGCACTCGATTTTTTTATTACCGCCAAAAGTGGACGCTTTTGGCGTGTATCAATCTTTCGCGTACAAAAACGGACCCAACATTTGTGCATGGTTATTTATTAAATAGTATAAGTGTTCACCGAGAGATTGTAACCCCGAAATTGCTTAAAATAGATTCGCTTTAGTAGCTAAAAATTAAAATTGATTGGCGCGGCTAGTGTGCCCTCCCTACCCGTCACCTTAATGAAATCAGGTTGAGATTTTGTTGGTACCTACTAGGTACTTAGACACTTTTTTTGGTGAGCCGTTGGCCCAACATAATGTAAAAAAAAACATCAGTAATTGAGTCCCACTACTGTGGTAAGGCTGACGTTCATACAACCACCACATGGTGATAGTTCCCCAGCAGTGAGGACGTTGAGTCAATGAAAAAGCAATCACAAAAGAAAGCTTTTCATATTAATGGAAAAAAAAAGTATTTCTTTATTTAACATTTCTCTTCGAGTTTTTTTATGTCCGTGATTTCATCATTTCAGTCATAATACTTCAAAAACTTCAAATGAAAGTATTACAAAATCTTCACAGTTTTTCACGCTAATACAGTAAGTAGAGTTCCTTTCAATACGGTCCACCCATAGTGCACGGCGCACCACTATACTTATCTATGACTCCAGCGGACCGAGTGTAATGCGGGCCCCACTCCATCGCCATTCACGGTTTACTTACTAAGTATTGTGATTGTTGGTCCTATGGCTGCTGTAGAATTATTAGCCAAATGTTGCGATTTTTTTGCAAAAAAAAATAATGCAAAAGCAATACAGAGATTCAGTGTACAATTTCCGTGGTCTTATCGCCGGCCGCCCGATTGTCTGTCTCCATGCTCAATCTCAAGAATCGCAACAAATTATGTAAAAAAAAAACCTGTGCGGATAAAGAATGGGATCAGAAATGCACGCCCCGAGCGTCGAGCGTCTATACTTGCACCCCACGAGTGCGAGTATAGACGCAAATAGTGTGCGAGCGAGAAGTGAATAGTTGCGCCGCCATTTCTGGTCCCATTCTTTATCCGCACAGGTTGTATTTTGGTTTATGTGATTAGATGCCACAGGAGTAAACTTCAACATAGCATACTAACCACGTAGATTGAAGAAACGATATGAAAAAATTACATTTCAGTATTTATAAATGAAATAAGTGAGTAAGAGGCCCAGTCCGAGGAAAGTGCAGCGTAATGTGATATCACTAGATCATGGAAGGCGACACGATAAGGCCACCTCTGGTGTCCTCTATCACAAAAAAATCAGACCACGTGAGTACTCCCATTTACATAAAAGATATCTATTTTTTTCTGTCATGGGTGGCAGACGAGCAGACGGATCGCCTGGTGGTAAGCGATTGCCTCCGCCCATGGACACCCGCGACACCAGTGGAGTCACAAGTGTGCTGCCAACCTTCAAACCCCCCTTTGTTTAGGATTGAGCCTCCGGTAACACAGCACAGTGCTGCTTCACGCCGGTTTTCTGTGAGGGGTATCACTCCGGTCGAGCCGATGAATAGGCCATTCATGCCGAAGCGTGTCTCTCCCACGGTATTTGACCAGTTCCCTAACAATGTGGAAGTATCATTGGAGGCGCATGTGCATCAGGTAATCCGATAGTCTTGTGCATCCCCTCTGTCATTAACATCCCGCTATTACATGTCCGATGAGATTTTTGATGTCCCATTAATGGGGTCCTTTCAAAACCATAAGCATTTTCATGGATTAGTTTTGGCATTTTTATATAAACGAACAGACGGTCTGTCTTTTACAGTACAGTTGTAGTTTGTATGATGTAAACATTTATGAGATGCAGTACTTGTGGCTTTTTTAAAACGAAAAGGTGTTAACATCTGCCCTATGGCATTTAACTGGTGCTATTTTCATGGTCTATCCTTATTAATAATTTAATTAAATTAAGCCTTTATATCAAAATAATTTTGAAAATGATTTAATAATCTTTAACCACCCACTTACTTGCTTACAATCAGGTGATCCGTCTGCTTGTCTACCACCTATCATATAAAAAAACCCACAGACCAAATTTATCAAATGTACCTTATTTTTGAGTTTCCGATATTTCGGCACTCTTGCAAGCCGTCCGTCCGTGACCATGGCTCTTGCAACAGTGCCGAAATCTCGGAAACTCAAAAATAAGGTACATAGTAGAAATCTCGTAAATAACTATTCTAATGTTAGTGAACATGAAAATTTAAAACAATATATTATCAAATATGTCTGTATAGATGACATACACATTTTTACCCGACTATAGCAAACCCAAAAAGGAAGGGTTATGATTTTCGCAGTCTATTTTTTTCAGTCGAACGTTTGCAGAATCAGAAATTACGCCGTTATTTTTGGGGGTTAAAAGGTTCTTTATTTCTGACTAAGACTGCCACGGTGGCGCAGTGGTTAGTGGGTCGCACTTTAAAACGACGGCTGCGCAAGAGGTACCGGGTTCGATTCCCGGGTCGGGCCAAAATTTTGTACCTAAATTTTCGGTAAGAAATTATTAGTGTTAGCCGAAAAGTATGTTAAGCCATTGGTCTTGGACCCGGATTGGTCCGTCGGAACAGGAGGATGAGGGTAAAGCAATAGAGATTGCACTTGTGTTTGCACACACACTTGAGCACTATAATATATCCTGCGTACGTGGCTGATCGCTGAGATTGGCCTCCGTAGCCGTAATCGGTTGGAGGAGGACTTTATTCGACTTCAGTAGGCTGGTAATAATATCGTCACCTCATACTTGAAACATCTTCAAATCACACTCCCCTAAAGAAATCCTTACCTCGCCTTTTAAAAGTCATCAATCACCGTTTCCCTTTTATAAACAAACAAACAGTAACAAGTGTACGTTCCTTATCATTGTAAGGACGAGACCACACTGTTTAGCTGCGGCTCCCCTAATTTCCTTGCGTGCAGGGTGCAACAGGTGGCAACGCCTTGACCTGTTTCTTAGGGTGCGAGTCGTTCGCACTTGTTTCGAACACAGATGTGTTGTTAGTGGAAGGGACGCTCGGAATGTGGGAAATCCTCTAGGTATACTACTTTTAAATTTCGGATAAGTTTTTTTTTCTATTTATAATGACATAAAACTCTTACATATTACATTAATCAGGTTTATACTTAGCACTGCAAACCTCTAAGGTTTGTAACTATATTCTAAGTATTTTGTTTACGCCGATCCACATTTACACAAAAGACAGATACAAGACTAGGTAACTACTTAACCATACTTAATTTGGGGTTGGCCCAGATTCCGAGACGACAGCTTTAGACGCAACCGGCTAACTCTATGACATCATACATATAGGTAATTCGTGAATAAGGTAAAACGTAATTATAATGTTCTGATAAAAAAACAAGACACGTAGTCAGATATGAACCGTCATTTTATTCATACAAAATAAAATATCCACCTGGCAGTATGTATGGAACAGCAGATTTTATTCATTCACCGTCACATGTTTTGTGAGTCCAACTATTTAGGAACATTATACTTACAGATTACGTAAACACATTAACTTCATCATCTACTTATCTTCTTCTCTCAAATTAAAGTCTTTGGATAAAATTGAATTTTAATAACTTAAATTAAAATTAGAAACAGTTCTGGATATTTTATCACCATCATCATCATCATTTCAGCCAATAGACGTCCACTGCTGGACATAGGCCTTCCCCAATGTTCTCCACACAGATCGGTCCTGTGCCGCCCGCATCCAATGGATTCCCGCGATCTTCAACAAATCGTCGGTCCACCTTGTGAGGGGCCTGCCACGGCTGCGATTTGCTGTACGTGGCCTCCACTCGAGGATCTTTCCGCCCCAACGGCCGTCTGTTCTCCTCGCTATGTGCCCTGCCAATCCTTTGGGCTATGTCTGTAACCTTAGTTCTCCTGCGGATCTCATCATTTCTGATACGGTCACGCAGGGAGACTCCGAGCATAGCTCTCTCCATTGCTCTCTGAGTGACTTTGAGGATATTTTATAGCAGTAAAGAATATATATTCCTTCTACTGTTCTTCTAGAGTGACTTTGTATTCATGTCACAGGAACATATGTTAAGTCACGGGGTCACCCTTCCCTGGTATATTGATAAAGGTGTGTTACGATAGGAAATTGACTTACATTATAATGTCATCTTTGTAAACACTATATTAAATCACCATGTCAATAAAATCGTTGGTAATCACATCAATATTAAATATGTTATGCTATACCTAGGTCTTATAAATTGAGATCATTTGTAGACTGCATCTCTTTACAGATAATTAACTAACTATCCGCTATATGAAATGTAAATAATCAATTTTACTGAACGGGTAGACCCACGCTTAGGTACGCAAGGTACGGCTGGACTGGAGTATATCACGTTGTCGCAGAAAACTAGCGTGAAGCTGCATCTGTGCTGCGTTTTGCCGAGTAGGTGAGTGTAGGTATCGGAGGCCCAGTCCAGGGCGAAGAGGTCATTAAAGGTTGGCAGTGCACTTGTGACTCCAATGCAGTGGAGTCACAAGTGCGCTCTGGAGTTACGGGTGTCCATGGGCGGCGGCAATCGCTTAGCAAGTGGTCCGCCTGCTTGTCTGCCATCTATCACTTAAAAAAAAATCTTACGCAAAAGGCATACAGTCATTCAGTCCTACAATTAAGATTGTTTGACCGCTGGAAGCAGTATGCATCTGGGTAAATAACTATAGTCCATACAAACCAACAATCCCTTGAATACTCGTATATCGGCGACGTGACATTAGAAATGCCAGACATGGTGGCTGGCACTGGCAGGAAGCTTGTAAAATTAACCTATTATCATAATTAGCCACGCAGCTGTCTCACAGGCCGCGGTCGCCACCGGGAAATGGTAATACCACTCAGTAAATTACCAAATGTCAATACACCACACCACACACGTGGGCTATGGATTTTTTTTAATTTTCTAATAGATTTTTAAAATTACCACGAATAATTTGAGGCCAGTGTTTCCGAACTTCTAAAATTATTATGCTCCAACTTATAATGATGGGCAAATTTGATGTTAAGAGGCGACCTGGACGTAGGAAAATGTCGTGGTTGCGAAACTTTCGGAAATGGACCGGGATCACCAGCGTGGAAGAACTTTTCCTTCTCGCAAAAGATAAAGACAAGAAGAGGCACCATAAGAAGAAAATTAGTATGAGTCATGAGAGTCTTTTATCAAACTGCGGTTTCACAATATTACAATAAATACAGGTGGTATTCTGAAGTTCTCACAATTATCTATTTAGGCATCTTCTTCTTAAAGTGCCTCTCAGACTAGCGAAGGTTGGCCGTCAATCTAGCATATCCTTCTCGGTTTCTAGCGACGCGAAACTGCTCGGCGGCGCTCGCGATACAATAAGTCAAATGTAAGTGATCGTACCGGAGGCTCAATCTGGGGGAAAGGGGGGTTTAAAGATTGCAGTGCACTTGTGACTCCACTGGTGTCGCTTGTGTCTATGGTTAGCGACAATCGCTTACCATCAGGTGATCCGTCTGCTCGTCTGCCACCTAACACATAAAAAAAATTAATCAAAAGTATATTTAAATCGATGTCTTGATTAAAAACGTTCTTAAAAGTAAATAAAGTACAGCTTTATTTTGATAAAGCTGTACCTCCTTATTACGATATGAGCTTTAGTACAGTAATAAATTTAGATCGAGATTTATACTATGGTGAAATAGATCTAGACGGGAGTTAATAAAATCTTCTGTCTAGCCGAGTCTCACTAACATGATATTGTACTCGGCGAACGTCGAGTTCACTTCCTCTGAGTTTGAACGACTTCCCTCTCGGACCACCGCGGCCGCCGGGACTCTGAGAGGTATTTTCCCTCTGATAAATTAATTAACTACGAGTATTACTTACCTATCGCTTCATATTCTATGAGACAGCCAGATGGTTGCCAGGAGGCAAAACATTATATGGAGACTTATGGATCTAGCACTCTTTTAATCTCATAACTTTACTTTAGGTAGAAGTACGTATATTCTGAATCTGATTAATCAAAGTCCTATTTTTTATTTTTGTTTTCGCTCTACCCGAAGATAATTCGCCAATTTCAAGTAACTTATTGAGAATATGTAGGTAGTCAACAGTCGAAGTCAGTCAAACTCACAGTCACTCAATAAAATGCCGGTGTTTTACGTTTCATCGACCTACGGATTCAGCGGATATCACTCTAAAAGCAATCGCGGGTTTTAAGACTCTATTAGGTCCAATCAAGTTGTCACGAGACAACTCACTCGACACACAATACCAGTGTTAAAAACGATCTATCCATCCATATATACTATCCAGCGATTCTTATTATTAGGATCACTTTGCGGCACCTTCAATGCACAAATAAACATCAAATTTGCACACTAAAACCACTAGACACTAATTTAAAACCTTTGAATTGCATCAGCCCACGCGGCATGTTTTAGTCCTACCCGCCGAATCCAATTTTCTTTTGAAAAGATAAATCTTTTCTGAGATGAAGTGAATCAAAAATACAGATAAGTAAAAAAATATTACATGACAAGTTGGAGGTGATAAATAAAACATTATTTTTCCACTTAAATTTTGTACGTTTGCCGAGACTCTGAACAGTAATAAATTACACATTATGAAACGGAAAACATTCGATATAATAGCTATCATATCTGTCCTATTGTTGTTAATAATGGCTTATTACCAAAAAAACTGCGCGTAATGATCGAGACCCCTATCAGGATCCATAAATGCCGAACATATTTCAATAACACAGTTGTTCCGCCGTTAACACTAAATCAAAAAGTAAAAAAAGTAAAAAATCTTACTTTCTCCGCAAAAAGTTCCTTCCGCCCCTCGGCCTATTGAACATCTGACGAGGTGAATGAATCCTAACTTTAGGGTGCCCGAGTGATATAAAACTTGTACCGCTTCGGCCAACAATTACATTCCGGCACACATCTGTCGGCGTTTAGACAATCACGATACGTCACGCGATTTGGGGAATGACGGCTGAGTGGTTTTGATACTTTGAAAGTCACGAGTAAAACCAAATCAAGACCAAGGTAGATGTGGTCAATGGTGTTAATTGTCTAAGGGTTAATAGAATCCGTCTATGAAAATTGTTCTTTTTTATTTAATTACTGTTGGTGACAGACCTCTTTTTTATTTTCTATGTTTCTATAAGGTTTTTAATTTCTTTTGATATTCATATTTTTATTAGTGTGTTTTAGGATAAGTGTCAGTCATAGGCGAAAAAGGGTGTGCTTTCTATTATATCATATAAGAATTATGCTCAGAACAGTGCTTTTTAATGCTGCCGTAGTCTAGGTGAGTTCCCTTATTCATATTAAAGTGCCACTGCCACGGACGCTAGGTAGGAGCCTCATATTCCATTGCTAACAATTACATTTATATAGCATAGAAACAAAAGTAGGCTAGGAGTGGAATGGAACGGCTGCGGAATGTGCAGACCGGGCGGCACATAAGCAGTAGCCTAAAGGGAAGCAGGGAAGCAGGGAAGGCTAAGGTCAACGCCCAGTGACAACGGTTGCACCTAAAAAAAGACCTGTATATTCCGGGTTGGATATCTGATTTATTCCACTGATTAATTTAAGTTAATTCAAAATACAATCAACAAAAACTTTTCTCTACCTACTTGGGATCTTCTTCTACAACTTCTTTTTTTTTAATATATGAGAGGTGGCAGACGAGCAGACAGATCACCTGATGGTAAGCAATTCCGCTGCCCATGGACACCCGCAACACCAGTCACAAGTGCGCTGCCTACCTTTTTTTTCATCCTGATTGGAATACTGATAGTTAATCAAACTATTCACAATAAGTGTTTAGGCCAGATAATTTCAATGCTTGTTGCTCAAAACTAAAAATAAATCATCGTTCAGTCCAAGTATCATTACCTCTCAATCGCCGTACACACGTCCGACAGCTGCGGCGCGCGCGCACCCGCCACGCACTCCGGTAACGCGCCTTTTAATTATGCTCTGATAAATCTGCGCGCGTGTGGACGCCGCCTTATGTCGCGCTGATAATAATATGGCACGCTTTTATTACGCTAATGCGTGCTGACCCCACCTTTTTTTTCTTGGACCAGGGTTTCTGAACCTGTGAGTTCAAACAAAATCCTCATTGTAATGTAGTTCGAATCCATACATGCACCATTTTCATGTCAGTGGAGGAAAACATCGCGAGGACACCTACACCTTTTTAAATAGTTTCTGAAACGTGTAACCATGACTCAGTTGGTCGGGTTCCCCTGTAGAGGATTGCGAAGGCAGACAGCGTCGCTTCATTGTAATTACTAGACTCCCCAAATCCTGAATCATGGTCTGGGCGTAGACTAGTCTCTAGAGCGCCAGCTTTGGACGTAATCAGGAATTACACGCTGAGGTGAAATGGCTCATTGTAATGTAGTTACTATTAAAAAAGCCATAGTTAAGTAGATAGACCACCTAAATTGTACACTGAATATCTGTAGGTATACCTACCTAGTTTACTTATTTTATGTAATGTGCAATATTATCTATCTTTAGTGTTTATTTCACTAAAATGTTTATTAAATTTATTTTATGGTCACTGTTAACACAATCTCAACGATCTTATCACTAATAGTAATCTTTTTCAGACGTAGTACAGCGTATTAAGGTGTAAGGTGTATATAAATTATAAGGTGGCATTGTAGCAAGAAAAGAAACATAAATAATAGGAATAACTATACGAGCAAAGATAATGAAAATCAAGCAGGAATAAAAATTGTATTTATCCAGTGTAAAATTGAAAAAGGTCTTTGCTGTTGAGTATCTGAACTGAAACTAAAGTCTATTTGCCTTTCAGTGCTGTCTCTTCTTTTGCCATCATTTGTCAGTCTTAGGCCTAGAGTTTTATTCGGCCTGCGTCTCAGGTAACCAACCCAACATAAAGGATTTTAATATATTCGAACTTTCGAACTTCATACATAAGATTAATCTAATGAAATTCGTTTCTCCTAGTGGGTTAAAAGCACTACCCTACACCGAGCAACAGAGCGCACCCGATGGACAGAGCTGGTTGAAAGAGTTGAAAGGAGTCACGATCCTCATCAGTGAGGGAATCGATCGAAGATAGAAAGTGTTTACTTAAGGTGACGGGTAGGGCACACTAGCGACAACATGAACAATTTCGGGGTTGGTCCAGGCAACTGCTTTTGGCGTGAAACAATTTTTCGCGTACGCGTTGGACCCAACATTTGTGCATGGTTATTTAATAAATAGTATAAGTATTTGAGGAGAGGTTGTTTAAAATAGATCCGGTTTAGTAGCTAAAAATTAAAATGGATTGACGTCGCTAGTGTGCCCTACTCGTCACCTTAAGTACATAGGATTGGAATGTACAGTACGTACTTAATTTTGATAATTTTAGATCTTGTTTTTTTTTTTTAAACAAATATAAATGTGAAAAACATTTGTTCCGTCACAGAAAGTTCCCTGCACACGCAGCACCTATGCCGTATACGCAATCAGTTAAAATTGGCAGGGTAATTAGGGGTGAATCAGGGCCGGTATGCGGGGGTCGAGCACGTGTGCCAATCAGCCGGCATTCCGTGCATTACTCGACGGAACCCGTGTGAACAGCCTACTGTTTACTAATTACACACTTTGTTGCTGACGTTTTGGTGCTGAGAGGGTGAGACGATAACTGGCACGAGCATTTTACATTTGACGAAAGAGTAGGTAACTTTATACGTACAGCCACACATCAAAGTATGCAAAACTGTCTTTCTTCATTCGATTCTCACCTTAATGTCAAACACGTTCGGTTCAATATTAACTGACAGATTCTGTCTGTCTGTACAAACATGATTCAGTCTACAAACGCCACAATCTATACTCGTATTGACAACAAATTAAAATGGACATCACACATAGAACATATCTGCAATAAGCTGAGTCAGTTCTCATTTGCGCTTTATAATCTGCAAAATATAGTAAACACATCTGCAGTTTTAACGGCATATCATAGTTACGTCGCATCGACTTTAAGGTATGGAGTTATTTTTTGGGAAATTGTTCTGAGAAGGAAGTACTGCGTATCTTTAGAGCACAGAAACGCTGCATTAGGTCGATGTTCCGGCTTAAATCTGATGAGTCTTGCAAGCCATTCTTTTTAAAACATGGTATTTTGCCTCTTCCATGTGTATATATTCTTGAGAGTGCGACATTTATAAAAACAAATTTCAATTTAAAACTCGGGAAAGGCAAAAGGGCAAGCTATGCTCTGTTTTCAGTAAGACCACCTTATTTGGTAAATCTTTATTTTGCATGGCTCCCCGCATTTTCAACCACATTCCAAAGGTCATTAGGGATGTAAATGACATTTATATATTTAAAAAACGACTATCTGACTACCTAATTAAAAATGTTATTATTCTGTTAAAGACTTCTTTTTTGACAAAAATATAATATAATAAGTATGACATTAAAATTTAATTTAATTTAATATTGCATGATTTAATTTAATTATTTAATTGTTTGGTTATGTACCTATGTTAATTTTATTACTGATGTGTTTGAATTTATAATAGAGTTTAAGTCAAAATATTTTGTTCGCCTTAAGAGGCAGGTCACAGTAGCTCTTTAAGTATAATCTATGTAACATCTCCTACACCTGTGTTCCACAATAATGATTATGATTATGATTATCGAAACTGGAATTCAAGACCAAAAAAACTACGACAGATACGTCAGAGTCAAATCTATCAATGTCACTTATGTCGTTGTATCAAGTTTTTAGGATTTTTCAACCTTTTTGTTATAATCAGTTATAATATGCTTATTTTCTTAGTATAGGCTGGCACAATTCATGATACGGATTTTCTCAAAAAATAGAAACTTAATTACATCTTCACCATCACTAATGCCAGAATCTCTGATTAAGGAATCTGAGTCGTTCAATTGTAGAATAAAGTTTTCCACCCGTCTAGTAATTAATTCGTCCAGTTTTGCACATGCTTTAGATTTAAGGCGATATTAGGCGAAATAACTCTTAAAGAAAAATGTCAAGTGATATTTTGACAAAGTGGGTAGTCTACAGTGGAAGTCAATCAAAGTAAACTACGGATTCTGCCGAGACTACTCTTAACGAAATTGCAGGTTTTAAGGTCGATTTTAATTTTTAGCTACTAAACCGGATCTATTTTAAACAATTTCGGGGTTACAACCTCTCGGCAAACACTTATGCTATTTATTGAATAATCTATGCACAAATGTTGGGTCCAACTCGTACGCGAAAAATTTATTCACGTCAAAAGCGGCCACTTTTGGCGTGAATCAATTTTTCGCCTACAAAAACCGACCCAACATTTTGTACATAGCTATTTAATAAATAGTATAAGTGTTTGCCGAGAGGTTGTTACCCCGAAATTGTTTAAAACAGATCCGGTTTAGTAGATAAAAATTTACATCGATTGGCGTCTCTAGTGTGCCCTACCCGTCACCTTAATAAGACAAAATAAGAATGAATAGGCTGCTGATATAAAGCCAACTTCGTGTATAAAGCTTTAAACGTTCTTTTTCGTAGCATTACTTAAAACCATAAAGCAAAAGACATGTCGAAACCAGCAAATTGATTCTTCTTTAATACTATAAAGGCTGCAGAGATTTTATTTGGTTTAGATAAAGTGGACATGTAAAAGAAATGTCCTTTAAATCTGAGATGGACCCCGACCAAGAAGCTATTAGCTTTGTGTCCCTTGTGACTAGCAAGTAGGGTGTCCTTATAGTAAAGTTTTCAATCCCTATGTTTGGGGGGAACCAGAAGTTATGGAACTCTTCAGTAGTTGAAACTGTATTGATTGGTCGAACCATCTAGAATCTTACGAAAGGATATCCATTAGTTTATCTAAATTTACGCACAGACGTCGCAAGTCGATTAATTTACGAAAATGTCGGCGTAAAATGATACAATTTATCTCTCATTTAGGGCGGAGTTCACCAAGTTTTCAAGCAACGGGTGACGGTTATTCATGTTCACCACAAAAAGCGGTTACTGCTGCTTAACTAACGTTTACGCTAACCGAACCGGTAGAGCACACTAGCGACGCCAATCTATTTTAATTTTTAGCTACTAAACCACATCTATTTAAAAAAAATCAGGGTTATAACCTATCGGCAAACACTTTTAGTATTTATTAAATAACCATGCACAAATGTTGGGTCCAATGAGTACGCGAAAAATTGATTCACGCCAAAAGCGGCCACTTTTGACGTGAATCAATTTTTGTTGTCAAGAGGTTGTAACCCCAAAATGGTTTAAAATAGATCTGGTTTAGTAGCTAAAAATTAAAATGGATTGGCGTCGCTAATGTGCCCTACCCGTCACTTAACGTCTCTTAACTGATTTTTTTTGTGTTAAATTGAAAATCGAAGAACGCAAAAAGCACTGAAAGGTGGCCGTACTACATAGTCGTTGAGTATTGGTCGTTTTCCTCTAGATGGCGTTGGCCTGCCGACTGATGACTCTATGTCAGTATATATAAGTTACTCTATGACTCTCATAGCGTTGACAGTGACAGCTGCTCGACGTTATTACCCGTCCATGTGAAAAAGTACAGTCTAACGAACTGTATGAAATACGTGTGCGTATTTTCAATTTAAAAGCATTATACTTTATTCTACCACCAAATAATAATGTTATCAAAAATTGTGTTTGAAAATATGAAAAACTGACTTCTGGTTTTAGTTTAGTTTAAATATTCATAGAACAGTTAGTTAAAGTTCGTTTTGTTACGGCTGGTTAATGTTTAACTTAACGATTACTGCCCGTTTTCGTAACTGTCTATTATCTACATTTTGGTGAACTCCACCCTTAAATACTACGAAAGTTTATAAACTTAGAAAAAAATACGATTTTTGTTATTTTCCGGTGAAATGTCCAGTCCAACCCAAAATATTGAAATGAATAATTCTTCACTCAATTTTGATCCGTACAGAATACTTATGAATTATCAAAAAGGTACATTCATATCTGCTGTGGCATGTTTTTATGTGATAGGGGGCAAACGAGTAGACTGATATAAATAAATATTTCACATCACATACATTGATCTGACTCCGAGATAGGTAGCAAGCTCTGATGTGTAAAAGTTAGCTGTCGCCGGACAACCGCAACCCCAGTGGAGTTACAAGTGCGCTGCCAGTATTTTCCACGATCACACCGGGTTATTTATGTAATTGTGGACTATATTTATTTGACTATACTGTCACCCTACAAAAGCGTCCCCTCAGACAGTTCCTTAAGATTGCATACAGTACGTCTTGAGTGGCATGAGACGTGATATTTGTTTGGTCAACCCAAGTACATTGTGTCTGTAGTATTTATTTACACTGAAGTCAGTTACCATCAGGTGAAATTGTGGCAAAATGTCTGGCTATTCTAATATAAAAAAAAAGTTTACGCTAAAAACGTAAGTAGTGTTAGGCTCTGTTACTCTGCTGATGGTGACTAGATGAAATCTCGAATATAATTGTAATTAGCATATTTATTGAATGAATATACTTTTATTGCACTCATAATAAAGTATGAAAACTTAAGACTAGGCATTACAGGATATGTGCAACGAAGGCGGCCTTATTACTACGAGCGATCTCTTTGAGGAAAGGACACTTGACGAAGGTGTAGGGCGGTGCAATATTAATATTTATATACGTTACACAGAGAGTTTAAATATTAATACATAAGTAAAATATGAATATACTAATACATACCTACATTATTATGTTATATTAACATAATAATACATACCTACATTATTATGTTATATTAACATAAACTACATAGGTATATATAATGATTAAATATAAATAAACATTGCAACTACAATAAATAACAATGGAGCTCAAAGCAGACGAATGATTTTAATCGAAGGAATTTCCTAAGAAATAAAGATAAAAAAGATAAAGAGTTCTTTATTGGCCACAGAATACAAATATAAGTATGACAAATTCTGTAGCCAACAAGGCCCAACCTCAGCATTTGCTGCAGTGGCCGAAATATTTGGGTTTTAAGGATGGGACGAGATTTATTATTCTTATACTATTCTAGACACCAGTTTAAGAACATGAATACCTAATTTCAATGAGTATTTTCCATTTTTGTTACTGTGGAAGAATAACGCTTCATAGAAAACCGGCGTAAAGCAGCACCAAGGCTTGGTCAAGTGAGTATGCGCACTAAAGGCCTAATCCAAGTGGAGTTTAAAGTTTATCAGAACTCTGTAGACTCCACTGGTATTGCGTGTATTAATATGTGGCGGTAATCGTTTACCATCAGGTGACCAATCTGCTCATCTGCTACCTATCATATAAAAAAAACAAGAACGAAACTCCTAATCAATATATTTTTTTTAATTAGCCTGCGTCGTCCCACTTCTGGGCAAAGGCTTCCCCTAAAAGCCGCCATTGGACTCTATTAGTGGCAATGGTTTGCCAATTGCCTGAGAAATGGTGAAAATCATCACGCCATCTCTTTTTGGGCCTGCCTCTCAATCGACGTCCTGCTGGCTGCCAATCCGCTAGACTAAAATGGGACTGGGCCGGCCACGTTTGTAGAATGCACCCGGAGAGGTGGACTAGACTTATCACCCTAATCAATATTATGCCATTCTTTTTTATTTATTAAAATTTTGTTTTATTTTGAATTTTATAAAACAATAAAACACCTTTCAGCGTGCATTGAAGCGTAACATCCTCGCATGTAACCAAAACCAAACGGAACAACCGACATCCACCCTAGACGGACCACTACCCACACCCACCCTTCAACATCCGACCCCCTTATGTTCTCTACAACAGAGTTCCATGTCGCGTGTCGGGGTATATTTGTCTCTGGATGTTACATTTTCTATGACAGGGTTTCTCAAAGTTTTGTACGATAATCCCTTGGGGATGCTTGTACCTACTGTATATTTGTATTACCTGCATATTTCGCAAACCACATTTTCTACATTAAAGATTTATTTTGATATTTGTAATTTATCGGAGATTGACGACCTTTACTGAATAAACAATTTATTATTATTGGGCCAAAATAGCAAGAAAAATGTTTTATCATCTTATTTGTTCATATGAGCTACGGCTCAAGTGGCGTTATGTACATTGTACGAATTTTCTATTGCCCTTTGCAAAACCGGGTTATTCCCGTTATCTACACCGGGTGGACACCGACACAAATGTTTAAAAATTCTTACTGCCGTCCACTCGCTCTTTGTACCGAGAAGGGTTGGACAAAGGGAATTTTTTAAACAATTCTGTCGAAAAAAAAACAAAGTAAACGTATGAGTGGCAACTGCAACTGACAGAGGAGGTCAAGGAGGTCTTTCGCTTGTAGCGATTTCTTTCAGAAAACTTTAAGGTAGAGGGAAGAAACAGCATGTTGGAATGGAATAAGATACTGCAGAATAAACAAAATTGACATTATTATACCAGATATAGCGGTACGGCTGTGTTTGCATCGCGCTCAACTTGGCAAATTACTCGTATGTGTAACAACAAATGCTATTTTGTATGGCAAGGGATCCGCATTTGTTAGACAACCTGAACATGGGTACACGAGGCTAAAAGTTTAAGAATCTCTGGTCTATACCATCCAGTGTGATCGGGGAGGGCACTTTGCAGCTTGCTCTTCCGGGAGTGTGTGAACATTTGTAACGCAGCCTGCAGGGGCTTCGTTATACTACATAACTACTCATAAAGAAAGTTACCTTTGGTGTTAACTATAGAGCTTCGTTTTCCGTTTGCTATAGAGCTTGTATATCATTTTATGATTATGTCTTGTATTAGCATTACTCTTATATGTGTTATTGTAATGTTCCTTGTACATTTTTATCTGTAAATAAATTTAAAGTTATTGTTGTAAATATTTAGATTGTCTATCTGACATTGTCCGACAGCTGACGTTGTCTAACTGTTTTTATTTTTCTATCGAATTGTCTATTCAAATTTAACTATGGAGTTTAGCTATGTTTCGAGAATATTCTATATTGTATGAATTTTAAAATTTAAATGTTGTAGAATAGAATGCGCATGGGCAATATAAAAGGACGCACATGGGCAGGACCACCAGTCTACCACCAGCTCTGAAGAAGCTCAGAACCTCAAGCTATAACAGTGCCAGTATACGTTTACCCGTAGAGTAACGGTGCCGGGGCACGAAGGGTGTTGCCTCCCTGCACCTACGCGCGTCTACCTTCCTTCGTGCGCGTATCCGCGTCGCGCCTACCCGCGGCCGGCTTGCGGCGTGCGCGTATCTGCGTCGCGCGCCCCATTTGCCGCCTCCTGCGCTCGGCGGAGCCCTACCGCCCGCCTCTTGCGACACTGGATCCTACCGGCGCGCTGCCTGTGCTCACCCTGTGTTACCGCCCTACCACGGTTGCCCATTTTGAACTTTTACCTTGTATATATATTTAGTGTAGTGTACCGGTGTAAATAGCTAGTTTTAAGTTAGTTTTAAGTTAGATTTAAGATTTTTGGACGAGCCATCATTGTACATACCTCTTATAATTATAGCCCTCTTCCCTCTATTCTTATCTTTTCTTCTTCCCCCTACCTTTTAGCTCCGTAACCCTCCGTTACGCGACAGTTTGGCGCCCAACTCTATAGAATCCCTCCCTGTCCTCAAAATTCTAAAATAAACTTGCACAAGTTTCTGTATATAACATACCTTTTGGCTCCCTATTAGACGTCTCTTACTTCTTAGATATTTCTTTCCCTATTCTTCCTCTATTTTTCTCACTAAAATAAAGTAAATAAAATAAAAACTATTGTAAATATTTTATTGCTTTAAAATTACAAATATCTTAGAAATGGCTCGTCTTATAAACTTTAATTTACTTAATAAGGCGGAACTTGAATACGAACTTATAATTAGGAACGAAACTCCTGCGGATAATCTTGTATCGCTTAGAAAACAAATTGTTTTATTGCTTCGTAATTTTCCTACGGAGGACATTATTGATTCTCCCGTTCCTCTGAGTGACGATTTGTCACAAGCTTCTTCTACAATCTTATATTTATCTTCGATGTTGGACCGATACGAATCGGGTAATCTGAAATTATTTAAGAAAATTGAAACTTATATAAATCACTTATTTTATCGACTTGACAGAATTGACACTGATGTAAGTGACAGCGACTCAAACCTTATAGAACTCTATGACGACTTAAAAAAGAAGTTTACTCTTTTGACTGAACGTTTTGACGCTTTTTCAAAACCAGCTGAGACTTCACAGGTACAAACCTCTTTGGACTCACCCTTGCCGATTTCTCAACCTAACTGTATGCCACCTTTTCATAATTTTCTCTTACCAAATTATCTAAATGAGCTAAAAAAAATTACTTTTGATGGGACAACTTGTCCTAGAGCTTTTCTATCGAAAATTGATGAATTTTTACTTACGAACAAACTTGATGAGCAAATACTTATAAGCTCGGCCTTCAACATTTTTGAGGACGATGCTTCTTATTGGTTTAAATTCCAACTAAGTCTAATAAAACAATTATTACCGCACTAGCTTCACTGGTCGGTGAAGACCATAGGTCTTGGGACCTTCACCTATCTAGGATTCAGTTTGCAATGAATAACTCTGTAAATGAAGTAACTGGATTTACTCCTGCATTTTTAGTATTTGGTCGTGAACTCATTACTTGTGGTTCTATTTATTCTCAGGGTTACGACTTAGAAGAAATTACCTTTTTACCTCGTGATTTATATGCTAGAAATATTGGCCTTCTATCGTCAATTTTTGATAGAGTTCAGGTTGCACTGCGCATATCTCATGTAAAGAATTCTAACCGTTACAATTTAAGGCACTCTTTTAAAGAATTCAATGTTGGAGATATAGTGTGGCGTAAAAACTACTATTTAAGCAATGCTGGTGCATATTTTAGCGCAAAATTAGCACCTAAATATGCTAAATGCAAAGTCGTTGAGAAATTGTCACCTCTTGTATACATTCTTGAGGACTGCAACGGTTGCCGCGGTAAATGGCATGTAAAAGACTTTAAGAAATGACTACCTTACTGTTTGACTTTACTAGTATTATATGTATTTATTTGCACACACATTGGACTGATTTTTGGCTACTTCAGTCTGATATTTTTTATATATACTTAGCGACTAATCTCGTCTCTCTTTACTTATAGGATTCTCTCTTATAGTACCTACTTACTTGCTTAACGTTTTCTTTTAAAAGGCGCTTCTTGACCTTTTAATTCTAAACTTTAGGGCTCTCTTTTGCCTTATCTACTTACTACTTAGCGCTTCTTTGACTACAGAGGCGTTTCTTTTAAAGGTAAATTCAACCTTTAAAATTTGTGTCCTTTGATAGGGAATACCTGAGAGAGACTAGATTGTCGGCTATGGTCATCGACACTAATGGGTTTTAAGAAACGGAGCGGCTGACAACTCCCTAAATAAGCCTAAAGTCATTCTTATAGGGTACTTCCTATGGAGTTTGCGTCATTGATAGTGAACCCTACTCCTCTTTGTGATTGGTTCGTATGTTAGAGTGATTGTTAGAGTGACTGGATTTGAATTGTTTTGGATTGTGGAATGGTATGTTTAAGTGAAGGTTGACTGGTTAGACTGATAGTAAGGATAGTATTCTCTTAACCTTATAATCAAAATTTTCTCTGAGTCGAAAATTTTTCTGGGGTCGTGGGAGAAATGTAACGCAGCCTGCAGGGGCTTCGTTATACTACATAACTACTCATAAAGAAAGTTACCTTTGGTGTTAACTATAGAGCTTCGTTTTCCGTTTGCTATAGAGCTTGTATATCATTTTATGATTATGTCTTGTATTAGCATTACTCTTATATGTGTTATTTTAATGTTCCTTGTACATTTTTATCTGTAAATAAATTTAAAGTTATTGTTGTAAATATTTAGATTGTCTATCTGACATTGTCCGACAGCTGACGTTGTCTAACTGTTTTTAT
The DNA here is from genome assembly GCA_019059595.1 of Marasmia exigua. NCBI lineage: Eukaryota > Metazoa > Arthropoda > Insecta > Lepidoptera > Crambidae > Marasmia > Marasmia exigua. The sequence continues at coordinate 11,923,871 of CM032477.1, read as the reverse complement.
TTTTCTATCGAATTGTCTATTCAAATTTAACTATGGAGTTTAGCTATGTTTCGAGAATATTCTATATTGTATGAATTTTAAAATTTAAATGTTGTAGAATAGAATGCGCATGGGCAATATAAAAGGACGCACATGGGCAGGACCACCAGTCTACCACCAGCTCTGAAGAAGCTCAGAACCTCAAGCTATAACAGTGCCAGTATACGTTTACCCGTAGAGTAACGGTGCCGGGGCACGAAGGGTGTTGCCTCCCTGCACCTACGCGCGTCTACCTTCCTTCGTGCGCGTATCCGCGTCGCGCCTACCCGCGGCCGGCTTGCGGCGTGCGCGTATCTGCGTCGCGCGCCCCATTTGCCGCCTCCTGCGCTCGGCGGAGCCCTACCGCCCGCCTCTTGCGACACTGGATCCTACCGGCGCGCTGCCTGTGCTCACCCTGTGTTACCGCCCTACCACGGTTGCCCATTTTGAACTTTTACCTTGTATATATATTTAGTGTAGTGTACCGGTGTAAATAGCTAGTTTTAAGTTAGTTTTAAGTTAGATTTAAGATTTTTGGACGAGCCATCATTGTACATACCTCTTATAATTATAGCCCTCTTCCCTCTATTCTTATCTTTTTCTTCTTCCCCCTACCTTTTAGCTCCGTAACCCTCCGTTACGCGACACATTGTCACCTTGTCCGCTCAGCTTTATTACTATGGAGATCAACGAACTTTGTTGTTAAACAAAAAACTGAGTTAGTCACTGGTGCCTGTTGCTGACGCTTCATTTAATTACTTAATTGCTTCTTGAGCCTCCGTTCCCCTAAACCAAATTGAAAACTATATTTATAAATATATTACTCATTTTGCAACAGTGAAGTCTTAAAGCATTGCCGTGAGATCAAATTATATTTCTCCTACTGCCCAACACGCTAAGTCATTTTCTTTGATTTCTTACTTTGAAGAGTAAAAGATGATTGTGAAAGATCAGTGTAGATATAGTGAATGAGACTGCACATAACTTTTATTAATTCACAAAAAGTTGCCAAAATACTTGTGGAACTCATTACAATACAAAATAATATTATTTAGGGCCTTTATTAACATGTAAATACATATTTTTAATGTACACTATTTTAGGTCCCGAATATGTTCTCTACGTCGATTATCGTATGTGTATTGTGGAAAATTATTTTTTAATATCCATATTTCATAGTTAGGTTCATATTTTCGAATTTCAGCCAATGTTATGGCCATATTTAGAACAAAATCGACAAAGTTTATATTTCGATAATTTAAATAAAACATTGAATTGGCCCCCAACGTGGCAATATTTAATCAAAAATGTTCGTACGTAGGATAGTCAACAGCAGTTTCCATTTATTTTTGGACTTATAAATTTTTGTCGGGGGTTCATAAGTTCATCATTTCAGCCAATAGACGACATAGGCCTCCCCCAATGTTCTCCACACAGATCGGTCCTGTGCCGCCCACATCCAATGGATTCCCGCGATCTTCACCGTCGGTCCACCTTATAGGGGGCCTGCCACAGCTGCGACTTCCTGTATGTGGCGTCCACTCGAGGACCTTTCCGCCCCAACGGCACTCTGATCTCCTCGCTATGTGCCCTGCCCAGTGCAGCACTTGAGGCATGCAAACCTTTGGGCTATGTCTGTGAACTTAGTTCTCCTGCGGATCTCATCATTTCTGATACTCCATTGTTCTCTGGGTGACTTTGAGCCTCCTTAATCGGCACATTTTAAGCGGCAACGCTTCTGTTCCGTATGTCATCACTGGCAACACACACGCATTGAAGACTTTCGTCTTGAGACACTGCGGTAGATGGGCCGAAAATATGCTGCGTAGCTTCCCGAACGCTGCCCAGCCGAGTTGTATTCGTTTATAAGTTACTTACTTTTAAATTATTATAAATACTTTTGTGCAGAATACCTACCTGCAATTATGCTCTAACCCTAACAGATAGTGCAAATTATAGTACAAATTGTGCATTGTGCACGGGGGGTCTAAGTCGCCTCAGGGCTGCATTATAGTGTTAAGTTTCACTCCGTGCGCCGACGGCGGCCACCGATATTGCAATAGCCAATATGAATTAGAACTCACTATACTTTGATTATTATACACAATTGAATTTTTGAGAAATCGCTCATGTATCGATATGAATATTTTACAGGTTGAACTCATAATTATAAACGACTTTTGCTATGGGGCCATGAACTACTTTTATAGGTTGAATTTATAATTATGAGCGACTTTTGCTATCGGCCCAATAGTGCATTACGAAAACTTTTGTTTTATTCATACACCGGTCTAAAGTGATGTCATTTGTTATTAATAAAGAATCACAGAGCAGTGGTTTCCTGTATTAGATTATATTCCATCGCATCTTTTAATTTACTTGTAGTAGGTATTTTAGGTAGTTTTAGTTCAGTCAATGTTTTTTTACTTCGAATATAAGTGTGTATACGTGTTTATTTATTTATTTATTATCTAGATATATGTATTTATACTATAAATTTACTTAATCAATATTCAAAATCAAAAGGATTGCACCACCCTCCCCTCTTCTATCTAATGTCCTTTACCCGAAGGTTGTCTGGTAGAGATCGCTCCCAGCGATAAGACCGCCTAAATTGTACATTGTATCTCTGTTTACCTAGCTTTTAAGTTTTCTATGTTGTGCAATAAAGAGTATCTATCTATCTATCTATAAGTCCCTGATAATTTTAAAAAAGGAAAAAATATAGTCATATTTTATCGCGTATCTTTGTAAATATAAGTACCTCCATATTAATTTTATCTAACATTAGTATTTATTTATCTATGTTTCTTCATTAACACGGTCGTCACTCACAACAGGTCCTGCCGAAATACCAGCGCTGCCGCGGCATTTCTGTCGGTGTCTAGGAGCACCATGCTGAGGCCTGGACCTGATTGACCTCACACTTCACACACGCTTATTTATTTAGAATATTTTCATTGTATAACTACTTATGTATTATTTACCTATTATAATGTATCAATATGGGGATTAAAACGATATTTATTATGTGAAACAACATTGTGGAAGCAGGAAGTCGAACAATATATGGTACATTTGAATTCGATCCACCCGAAAATAAAGTTTACCTACGAAATGGAAAGGGACCGATCATTGGCATTCTTGGATGTGCAGATTAGAGTGAAGGATGACGGTACATTATCACATGCTGTTTACCGGAAACCCACGCATACGGACCGATTCCTACACGCCTCCTCACATCATCATCCTCGGCATTTGCAAGCAGTTATATCATCATTGAATAATAGAGCTCGTAACCTTTGTGACCCTGAACATCTCCAATCTGAGCTTGCCCGTGTTCAGGAGGTACTTAAACGGAATAGATATAATATGCCGCATCTGTTGAGCAGGCAAAAGAGAAGGGAATGATATCCAGAGGTGAACCGCCAGGCAGCATTTTGCCCTATATTAAAGGCGTAACGGACAAAATTGGAACAGTACTCAAGAATTTATTATTTATTATTATTATCAAAACAACTGCGATCACCAAAAGATGTCATACCTTTTCAGACTCCAGGTGTTTACAAAATCGATTGTAGCTGCGGTAGTTCTTATATTGAACAAACGAAGCGGTCAGTTGCAGAACGTGTCAAGGAACATATCGCAGCTGTTAAAAATCGACAAGCGAATAAATCGGCATTAGCAGAACATCTACTGGAAATGGGAGTTAATCATTGGATGGAACTACATGACCCGAAAATCCTCTCCACCGATCGTCATTATCATACCAGGATAGTACGTGAAGCGATTGAGATCAAGAAGTATAAGACTTTCAATCGGGAGGATGGATTTAAAATATCATCGACATGGAATCCAGTAATTAACAAGTGCAAACCCCGTGCTAGGCCGTTACTAACGCAAACAAACACCGATACTGTTAGTGTAGTGTGTCGGAGTAGCTTCACTGACAATTCATCTAGTGGCGAATTAATATCAAAAAATGTGAGGGTGTTCGTCCAGCCCGGCCCCAGCAGACGACGCCGTGCTCCGCCAGTCCGCTCGTGACCACGGCTGCTGTAACGTAGCCGAAACGTCGAGCCAAATGTTGTTTCACATAATAAATATCGTGTTAATCCCCGTATTGATACATTATAGTTATAATGCAACGCGAAAATCTAAAAAATTATATACCTATTGTACAGACAAACGAAAATAGTTTCGTACTCACCTTTATCTGTAATGTTTTAATGTGTGAATGTTACCCATGATTTCTAATGAGTGTCAATTGTTAAATTATATTCTTTAATTATAGTCAATAAAATGTTTCTTCCTCAGTCATCGTTTCTTAATAGGAGTATCACACAGGGTAATTAAATGCATAACAATACATGTTAACGTACGTTATTATACTCCTTCACTACTACGTAGCCAAGCAAAAATAACTTCTAAGCACTCTCAAGTGGCTAAAGCCTAAAGAACGTTCTAAATTGAAACCTCTTTGAATTTCGTCTCTCAATTTGAGCACGGTAGGGAATTTTCCGTAAATATAATGGCAGTAAACAGAGAACTTTGATTCGTAAGTAACTAATTGTTATTTAGCCGGTGTAGCCCAGTTTATTAAAAGCGGGGATAATTAAATTAAGCCAGTTTCTTTGACGCCCGGTCCGTGCCCGCCTGATATTTTTATTAAGCGGAATACGCCGAGAAACATTGTTTAGAGATGAGATTTATTCATGTGACTAAGTACGAAATCGATACAAAAAAATACACGCTATTATTTTGACCGCCACGAAGAATTTCTTAACAGTGCTACGAAATGCTACGAAACTACGTAGCATAACTAAGAAAACACCCATAAGTTTTTTTAACGAAATAAAAATTAAGGACTTTATTATGACCTATTTGGTATTTTATTGACATTATTAATAAACCTGGCAAGGAGTAAGGATGATAGATGATACAAAACTTCCCGAATGGCAGCCAAGAAATGGGTGACGTCCTGTGGGTAGACCACCTGCCCGTTGGCCCGACGATATTATTAGTAACAGAGAAACCTCTATACTCAGCAGCGGATCGATTTTTGCTGATATGAAATGATTAATAAAGGGTCATCACTGGCAATATAAGGCAGTGCCTCAGGACGAATCTTTTTAACTTTCGTCTTGAGGCACTGCGGTAGATGGACCGAAAATATGGTGCGTAGCTTCCCGAACGTTGTCCAACCGAGGATTTGTCGGACCTGGACCTCTTTCTGGAAGTTGAGCTTACCAAGTTGGACTTTTTGTCCGAGGTAAATATACTCGCCAACACCAATGTAGAGCTCCCAACCTTTACAAGAGTGGGTACAACATGGGAGTTCGACATAATTTTCGTCTTGTCCGTGTTCATTTTAAGACTTACATGTTGGGAGTGAGTGAGGGTACCGGAGGCTAAATCGGAGGAGTGGAGATTAAAGGAGTGGCAGCGCACTTGTAACTCCACTGCTGTTGTCTATAGATGGCAGCAACCGCTTTCTATCAGGTGATGTATCACATGAAAAAGCGAAAAGACAAAACGATTTTTCAAACATGTTGATATCGATATTCCCCTCGTCCACCCCTATTTTTTTCTTTGGAGAGGTGATAATGTCGAAGTTTGGCGCGTAATTACGCCCCGTCCGCTTCATAATCGAGCCAATTATGCGGAACCAATAAACACTGTAGGCAAAACGCGAACTTATTAATAAAGGAAGCATTTTTTTTACTGAGTCTGTAGAAAGTGGTGCTGTATAACTTAGTTTCAACGTGGGTAGGATAGTATTTTTTGGGACAGGCAATACACCACTATCACCCCGTTGGTCTAGTGGTTTAAATATCAGGACGTGATCTCGGGGTCCAGGATAAGATAAAGATAAGATAAAAAAATCTTTTTTCAATTTAGGTCCACACAGAACACTTATGAATGTCAAAATAGTACATATTATCTACCGCTGGTTCGGAATGATGATTTCTACTGAGAAGACACCAGCAGGAAACTCAGTAGTTATTCTTTTCAAATATTCGTTCAGGGTTCGATTCCCGGGTCTAGCAAAGGTATGTATCTTTTTTTTTTAATGTAGCTCGGGATTGTGATCACCAATCCGCATTAGGCAAGCGTGGTGATTGAGCCCTAAACCCATCATAGTAGCGATGACTTGATTTCTATGATGAAGTCCTTTGCCCTGCAGCGAGACAGTATAGGCTGATACTTTAATTTACTTTTTTTAATACACCACAGATGAACTAGTCCCTAGGTATTCGTATGAGAGTGTGATGAAAACCGGCATGAAGCATCGTTTGCGTGAAGTGAGCGAAGGTACCGATAGCCCAATCGAGGAGGAAAAGGAAGTAAAAAGATTGGCAGGGCACTTATGACTCTATTGGTGTTGCGAATAATTATTAGCGTTAGCAATCGCTCACTATCAGGTGACCCGTCTACTCGTCTGTTACCACATAATCGTTATTATCTCAGCTTTGTCCCGGTTGCGACACAAGCTGTGACTTTGGAACCCGGGGGGTCCGATACCTTCTTCTTCATCTTAGCGTGTAATTCCCGGTTGCGTCCGGCCAGGGTACGCTCAGACCATGATTCAGGGTTGGGGGTCTGGTAATTACAATGAAGCGACTGCCGTCTGACCTTAGCAACCCCTTTAACAGGGAACCAGACCAACTGAATCATGGTTACACGTTTTCAGAAACTTTTTCCGAAACGTACAGGTTTCTTCACGATGTTTTCCCTCACCGCCGAGCAGATGGTAGTGGTAGAAATACGCACATACGAGGGGTCCGCTATCTATCACATGGAAATAGGGTCGTAAAATAAAAAGGTTACAGAATGCAAAGTTGAGGTAAAATCATAGCTCACGTGGGTAACCACTATATGAAAAAACGTTAGAAATAACTGAGCTAACTTGACGCCAATCCAGAATACCAGCGCTGCTGCGGCACTGCATATAATGCCGTAGTAGCAAATGCTGAGGTTGGGACCTGATTGACCACACACACTCACACCTCTTCTTGTATATCTACTACTTATCTTCCTTATAACCATGTCGTGGTCATGTTTAATTATATCATAGGTAGGTACAACCGTGCGGATAAAGATTTAGGTCGAATGAACCTTTAGGTTTTGATTCCATTGCGAGTACTTGCGAGTTTCAAAATATGCAGCTTAAATTGCTGTTTCTTTTGATTGCGTTGACATAGAAGTTTGATTTTGTTACAGCTTAAAGGTATTATGGACTTGAGTATTTGGTATGAATTTCAATTTAATACCTCTACGCGTTTATGAGGAAATGGGTAGTAAGTTTAAAATTATTAAAAAAATATATATTATGTGATGTAACTAAAAATGTATGGTTTTCGTAATTTTTCCTTTATCTATGCTATAAGACGTTGCTTCGTACCAAATTTCAAGATTCTGAGTTTACGGGAAGCACCCTGTAGGTTTTGATTCCCTTGCAAGTGTCGAATATTTGCGGCATAAACGGCTGTATCTTTTGATTGCGTTGGATTTTTTCACAGCTTCAAGGGACAGTAGACCTGAGTAATTGATATAAATTTCAGCTTCATACCTCCACGCGTTCCTGAGAAAAAGGGTCTTGACAGACGGACGGACAGACGGACAACAAAGTGATCCTATAAGGGTTCCGTTTTTTCCTTTTGACGTACGGAACCCTAAAAACCACTAGACACTAATTTAAAACCTTTGAATTGCATTAGCCCATGCGGCATGTTTTAGCCCTACCCGCCGAATCTTTTTTTTTCTTTCTTTTCTTTTCTTTCTTTTTAATCTTAAGACGACAGTAGGGAGCGTCTAGTGCAGTACCTTCAACTACCTACGAGTCAATTTAAAAAAGTCTAATTATTCGATTTCTATATAGACCTAACTGGAATTATACCGACCACTTTTAGCGATTGCGCACCACTCCACTGCGCTATCAAGGTCTTAAGCAGTTATGTACAGACTTTAGCACACTCAAAATAACAAGTAAACCCTCCAAACTTTGTCGTATTGCAGTATATTTTACTAATAACGCTGTATTAACAAAGCATGCAGTAAAAATAAAAAAAAAATCCAAACCGAAGTAATTACTTATAGCGTGGCAAAATTATCGAGTCAAGCGAGTGAACAAGAAATTTTCCATGTGGTGGCACTCACGCCAGCTGAGCAATCTTTCTGCCAGGGTTACCTTAGGAAACTGTCGTTTATACAAGGCTTTTCTTCAAAATAATTACCTACCTCAAACGTACAAGTATAGGTGCTATAAAATAGTTATTTTTTTTACTTTCCCACTCTGGTCACCCTATTATTATCAGATCTGCACTGCATTACCCCTTTTCAATTCCCTGCACTTTTATTCTAACCAATAGTTGTCTGGAAGTGATTGCAATTAGCGATAAGACCGCCGAGATTGTATGATTACTTACTTATGACTATACCATTAAGTTTTGTACAACCCGTGCTGATAAAGAATGGGATCAGAAATGGCGGCGCATCTATTCACTTCTCGCTCGCACACTATTTGCGTCTATACTCGCACTCGTGGGGAGCGCCATTTCTGATCCCATTCTTTATCCGCAGGTTGTAAGTAAAATATTGTTTTAAACTTTCATGGTCTCTAACATTACAATAGTTGTACGGTCTACTACCGCACATTTGGCCGTAGCGCCATTAATGGGGTCACGCGTCAGCATTTTACTTACGTTTGTTTTGTTTACTTATTAATTACTTTACTCATAGAGATCGTTATTAACTGCAATCGAGGAAAGACGTCTTATAAACTTAACCTTGTAACTTAACTTAACTTCAATATATCTGGGAAAGTAACAAACTCTCTTCCTCCGTCTACAATCATCAGCTGATCTAACTGCCTGTACCTGCCATCGTCAACTACGTGCCAGGACACAACTAACTACAAACAACTCCATGTATAGTGTAGCGGTCAACTAAGCGCACCATACAATAGTTATTTACGGGATTTCTACCATGTACCTTATTTTTGAGTTTCCGATATTTCGACACTGTTGCAAGCGCACGGAATAACTGAAGATTTTGCGGGTAACTCAAAAATATTTGTAAGTAATAATTCTATGTTGGTACTTTTTGTGCAATGAGAGTTTCTCCCAATCTCTGATGGAAGAGCTGCAATGGATCCACAGAACAGACACACCGCCGTTATGCCGAGCTCTCATTTTGGGATACTTATAAAAATAAGTTACACAGAAACATACTGAGTAACCCCCTAAAGTGGTGAGGTGGGGCTTGCTATCCAAGTTTACCGCTAGCTATACAATCAATAAAACTGGCTTTTGTATTCCCTTTTGACGATCCAAGCCTTATGGGGCCGGCGAACAATGTATTTTCCAAACAAACGTAATATTAAAATAATTTGCAATTTGAGGATATCTCGACGTTTCGTTGCTGTTATTCGTATTGAGGAAGTATTTATCTACGTCTGTATTAAAACAGTATCTGACAAATATTTACCCCACAAAATACAAAAATATATGCGATTACATTCCGTTAGTTTTTCGAAGTTAACGACCTCTTTTTTCTTCCTATTTGTTTTATACAAACGCAATTTTAATCATTATGTAAATTTAACAGAGACACAGCTTGTATTGTCTAGTGACACAATAAAGAAAAATCAATCTATCAAAATATAAAGAAGTTTCATTCATCATTTTTGGTATTCGCAGATGCACAAAATGTTCTTGCTAATTTCAAACAGCTATCTTGCGGTTTCTCCTCGCACGTAAAGAGAGATAGCAAGATAGCGGGATATCGAGGAACGGCGAAGCTGGCCTCCAATTGAATTTGGACGGTCCTCCGCAGGACTCTTAAGAGTATGCATCAGAAACTTTTATTTTATTTAACATTTTAAGTTAAAACGTATATTCTGGTCTTAAGGAATAATAATATCAAAATTAAAAAATAACACTACGTTATAACTAGTTGCTAATAGTTTCAGATTTTTCCAATAGAGGGCACTGGGTGTATTGTACATCGCGCAGTGATTCGTCTTATCGGATTAATTTTATGCACTTTCATTATCAATAGAATTATCCTCTTTATGAAATATAAATAAGTGATTTTGAATATTTAAGCATTTGTGAAAATATTTCTAAGTTAGTTTTTAAGTCCGTTCTGTTAATAAATAGATTTTCATTGTGTTAACACAGGTGCTTGAGGTACCTATCTCGGAGTCAGATCAATGTATGTGATGTTGTGAAATATTTATTTATTTATTTTTATAAATAGTGTATTATGTAAAATGTCGATTGAAGGCTTAATTCGACCGTAGTACTAGAACTAGACTTAAGTTAATCTATGAACTAGACTTACGTTTTCTAACTTCAGTCATAATAAACACGCGGTAGCCCTAGGTGGCTCTAGTGTCGCCATCTTTGGTGCACTATAATTAAACACAATTTGTCGCAATGATTTTAATAAGAGCCTTTAAACCAACATGAAAACAAAACGATGTATTGCTTCGTGAAGTGGAGAAAAATTAAAACCTGTAGTAGGTAATACATTCTTTTTTATTTCTTGCAATTTCTTTGAATCGGCAGAATGTTTTGGAAATGTTCTATACAGAAAACATCAAAAACTGTGTTTATAATGAATGAAACTACCTAACAAAACAGCATTAATAAGTTTTAGTACTAGTATTATAATATCTGTGCCCGAGCAAATAGCCCAAAAAGGAAGTTCCATTTCGTTGTATGAGATGAGGTATCTGTACTAGTATTATAATATCTGTGGTTTTAGTTTTGTCATCGGCATAGAATTAAATAATTATATGGTCATCGGCTTAAATTATTTAAGATTCGCAATAATTGTAATCTGTAATGTGTATAAAATAAATAAATAAAACGGACCAGCCCCACTGTGCAGACAGCCACACATAGTTGTGAGCGTATTTTGATTTTTTTTTTATAATTTCTCTGTCTTTTGTGTGTGTTTAAAAAGTTCGAGTGTGTTATATATGTAACAATCTATAGTGCATAATTTTTAACATCCTTTAATATGTGTATGTTAAAAACTTTTAGTTATTTACTTACACACCCATTCGCAACCAGGTCCCACCAGAATACTAGCGCTGCTGCGATCTGCAGATAATGTTGTAACTTTACTTATACTTTTACAGCATGACAATTTTACATAAAATGCTTAACAATTAAATACTTACATAGCCATAAGTTTGTCACATTAAAATTAATCATAAATGTACCAATTCAATATCTACAGCATGTAAGAAACTCGTCCGCAACCCAACCACATAGTTTCCTCTGCGAAGTTTCAATAGCTATGATTTGTTTTAATGCGATAAGCAGGCGAACAGACAGATTACCTGATGACACCCGCAACACCAGTGGAGTCACAAGTGCGCTGTAAACCTTTCCTTCTAATTGACCCTCCGGTACCCTCACTCATGCAGCGAACACAGCACGGACGCTGCTTCACGCCGGTTTTCTGTGAGGCCCTCGTATCACTCCGGTCAAGTCGGCCCATTCTAGCCGATGCGAGGCTCTCCCACAGTAAATACATTTTACCTACTCGCATGTAAGTATCCTTCGCCTTTGATATCTTTTGTGACTTGTCACTTATACAAAACATACAGAGCAAATTGTCAAACAAGGCGTCAGTTAGACCCGGCGCCCCCGGCCGGGGCGCGTCTTCCGGCACCGCCCGGCGCCCGCTAAACGCTGGATAAAGCTATTTGCCATGAATGCCTCCGGGCACAAATTTCAATTATTGTCACATCCGAATAGTTGCGATCGGGGGTTAGGTACAGTCGTTCACAAACTCTGATTGGGATTTCTGGCTGATCAGTTCAGTACGTCTTTTAGCGCACTTCTGTACCTACCAACTGGTGTTACGGATTAAAAGGTAATGACAATGACATTAAAAGATAAACGGCAGATAATTATTTAGATTATTTTAAGGTTAAGTTAATGAAAAAAAATTAGCACCAATTTCTGTTGCTATGAGGGCTATTCAGCATAAGAAGTTAAGCTACAACAAGTAAAGACGGTATTGAGTACCAATCTGCAATTTATTTTACAACATTATTTTTTTCACTGTCGCCTGCCCCAAGTGCAATCTACTCGTCCGTCCTGAATTTAGATAAAATACATCGTATCATCAGTATCATAATAGAAACTAAAACGATGTAGGTATGTTTTGAAAATTTGATAATACTTTACCAACCAACTGTACTGCACAGTGGGCGTATTCATCTCGTAAAGGGGTCAAAATATTTTATTAGCCTTGCGATTTTAACTTAGGCGCGGGGCGCCAACGAGATTAAAGCCCCGAGGCTACGCCAAATCGAGTACAGCACTCCAACTGAACCCTACGGAACCTTATTACCATTCCAATATTGCCAATTGCATCTGTGAATCTATATGATTAAAGTTCGTTATCGAGTGAGGAAAAATGCTTGAGAAAATTTCGAACTTGATTTCTGTCCAAGTCAATTTGCTTTACGATGGTCAAGTGTAGAAGAGGGTGGAATGTGAGTGTGACGTGAATTTGCGCACTTCAAAATAATAATTATAGGTGTGACATCACTATTTCTGAACCGTGAGAGAGCCACGCCTCGGCATGAATGGGCTGGCTCCACCGGAGTCATCATCATCATCATTTCAGCCAATAGACGTCCACTGCTGGACATAGGCCTCCCCGAATGTTCTCCACACAGATCGGTCCTGTGCCGCCCGCATCCAAGGGATTCCCGCGACCTTCACCAGATCCTCGGTCCACCTTGTGGGGGGGCTGCCACGGCTGCGACTTCCTGTACGTGGCCTCCACTCGAGGACCTTTCCGCCCTAACGGCCGTCTGTTCTCGTCGCTATGTGCCCTGCCCATTGCCACTTGAGGCATGCAATCCTTTCCGCTATGTCTGTGACCCTTAGTTCTCCTGCGGATCTCATCATTTCTGATACGACCACCGGAGTGATACTACAGAAAACCGGCACGAAAGTTATTTTTCTTTTCTAATTATTAGTCTAAATACTAATCTGTGCGTCCTGTGAAAAGTGGTACAAGTGGACTTGTATCGAATTCGATTTTCTTCTTGCTACTGCATCCCAAAATAATCATAAAAAAAAAACAATTGAAAAACCACCTTTTAATTTTCTTTCATTTATTTTCAGGTATTAAAGTATCAGCCTATATACTGTCCCACTGCAGGTCAAAGGCCTTCATCATAGAAATCAAGTCATCGCTACTATGATGGAATATTTTCAGATCTTAATTTCATTACAATTCATAAAAAAACCGTCGGCGGCACTTCACCGATCCGTAAAAGGGCTTTTAACTCACTAACTAAATAAGTAGTTGGTGCAGCGACCCAAAATGAGTCTTGCCCTCCGAATATAAAAATTAAACCAACATATTTTTTTCCTTTTATCGTGAGACATCAATGAGTGGCTGAAGTTTAAGCCCGGAGCTGTCAAGCGCAGCGCATAATTAGAGAGCTGCGACTGAGTCGCCGACACGAGCGCTAATGGCGGCTGCAGCCAACACTGTGCTTAGAAGAATAAGCTGGTGAAATGTCAATAACATATCTTTGAAATGAGAGTTTTGAGTTAGAGAAATACAACTGTCAGTTAAATGCCAATTAGGCAGAAGACTGGCTAATGTTTGGGTAAAATAAAAAAGGAAAAAAACAATATAAGTAGAGTCAGCGCCACGACAGAAGCGCCGTGGAACTAAAATTTTAGATTCCCTGTATATCGTAATATGCAGCTCAAATTTGAATTTTGATGGTCACTGCAGTGCGCTCACAGGACTTCTTTGGTGGACACTCAAGTGACATCTTTAGTGGCAAAGAGAATATAATCACTACTCGCAGACTCTACGAGTATGTACTCGCATTCAACGGACAACATTTCATATTTTTAACATGTCCATATTGTTTTTTTATATGAAAATAGACATAAAATGAACAGATCCTTATTTTTTCTTTTTTCAAAATTTGGCCATTTTCATGCATAAAATAATTATTGTAATTCTTTATATTCTAAATAGACGTAAGCGCCAAATGACGTCATCGGACGGCTGAATACAGCAATATTCCTTTGCTTATCATTGTTTTAATAAAAAAAGGTACTACAGTCAAAGGTAAAGAATACTAGTGTCAACATTGTCAACGTCATTCATTCATTCAACGTTGACAAGTTGTCTTTTTTTTGACAGTTGCATGTCATGGGTTTGGCATTTTGGAAATTTAAAACTATAATGTGCTAAGCAAAGAAATATTTTACATTCTGCCGTCCGGTGACGTCATCTTACGTTTTTTAGTTTTTAATTTTTTTCTCAGTAAATAAGCAATATAAAAAATAAATAAATATATATTCGAGCAGCTGAAAAGTAAATAAAGAATTGGTATTTTTTGTTTCATAGCTTAGAAATTTTGAAATGTTGTCCATTGCGTTCTTCACGTTAAATTTGGTCACAAAATATTTACAACAATAACAAAAGACGAATGATATTCAAAATTTAGAACACTGATGATAAAAAACCTAAGTAAACCAAAGAGATTTTATGCATGAAGTTTTCACCCTCATCACTGATGTCTCAATCAACGATAAAAAAAAAGAAAAAGTATTGACTTTTAAATAAAGATTTAAACAAATAAGGTCTGATATCAAAAGTAGCTTCTGATTTCCTTTACATATTCATTATTATTTACATGACCCATAATCTGAGCATGAAATATCGAAAAATAAAGATATTATTTACTTATTTTACAATTACATTGAACAGAATATAATATTTACTTTAGTACGGGCCAACCCCACATACCTAATTTTATCATATTGTTATATTTTTCACTTGATCTAGATTAATCGTACGTTGTTTTACATCACTCACATGTATTTCTTACAAATAAGCAATTTCATTTTAAATAGCATAAATCAGTGTTCAACCAACGCTCTACGGGTTCGGTTATTTAGCTCTCTTCGGAGTCACCACCCCTCAGCATCCCTATTAGCATCCGTATGTGGTATATACCATACTACTTTCGTCATCACATTCGTTACCTTTCAACAAAGTCAGAAGTTTTGTAAAAGCAAGCAGTGTAATTGTAGGTACCTACTTATTGAAATGTAACGAGTTTTCTTTACTAAGAATTTCCAAACCCAAGTAGGTGGCGCGCAACGCAAAGTCAATGATCTTTAAAATAAGGCAATTATAAAATAGGCGATCTAAGACAAAATAATTTAAGGACTGATTAGTAAAACAAAATTTGAACATTTTTTTTAATTTAACGGTGACACTTTGTAAACCAGTTTTTTAAAAAGAGAGTAACTGCTAAGTTTTTTGCTGGTGTCTTCTTGCCAGAAAACTACATTCCGAACATATTCATAAGTGTTCAGTATGTAAAAATGAAAATTGTTTCTTCAATTAGGTCCCTTAATTACATTTTTATCTGCTTAAAACTGTCTATTTAGTTTAGGGATCTAAAGTTTTCATTCTCTATTTTTAGGGCTCCGTAGCCAAATGGCAAAAAACGGAACCCTTATAGATTCGTTATGTCTGTCTGTAAGTCTGTCAGTCTGTCCGTCCGTCTGTATGCCACAGCCACTTTTCCGAAACTATAAGAACTACATACTCTTGAAACTTGGTAAATAGATGTATTTTGTTAACCGCATTACGGTTTTTACACAAAAATAGGATAAAATTTTTTTTGGGCGTCCCGATATTTAGAACTTAAACTCTACATTTTTGTTTTCATCAAACCAATACGTGTGGGGTATTTATGGATAGGTATTTAAAAATGTGTGCCCCCTGCCACCTCTCTCTAATTTCTATAATAAAAGAATTATAAAACTAAAAAAATATATGGTACATTACCATGAAAACAAACAATGATAATTAGTTTAAACTAGATCTAGTTAGTAGTTTTTTTTAAATACATTATAAACCGTAAACCGCAATTTACCTTCCATATATCTTATTTGCTCCTACGGAACCTTTCATGGGCGAATCCGACTTGCACTTGGCCGGTTTTTT
Organism: Marasmia exigua; assembly: GCA_019059595.1. NCBI lineage: Eukaryota > Metazoa > Arthropoda > Insecta > Lepidoptera > Crambidae > Marasmia > Marasmia exigua. The sequence goes on along the minus strand of CM032477.1, from coordinate 11,907,824 downwards.
CAATAAAAGTTAGCTCACAGTGTATACGCAGTAAAGAAGACTACCCTTTCGTTAGCAAATCAGTCTTGGAAAGCATTGTTTATGAAGAAAAATATGCAGTATAATGGCTTCATATTATCACAAATAGAAATTAGTAAACTGTTTACTAGTCATTATCACCCAAGGAAATATGCTACGAAGTAGACATCGTGGTTAGGCAAAACGGTCTTTGAACGGCATACTGGTCGATAAACCTAATGAGCTCCGTGATTTATTCAGTTAGGTACTCTGATTTTGACTGACTGCAAAAGGTTGACTGAGATTAGTATTTTCCATCTCAAAAAAAAAGGTGGTAGGTAGTACTTAATTGGGGGTATTTGAGAAATATTTTATTATGAAAACATACTCTGATGACTCAGCGACCCAAAATGTATCTTGGCATTCGATTTATAATTTTTCTACGGTCTCTATTACTCATACACCGTTATTCTTTTATCTTTTACATCACGGAAACCTCATGATTAAATAGGTATCGTGAATAAAGTCCAAAAGCCAAAAAAAATAAATTGCTGTTCCTTACATTATTGCCGCATGCATATTCTGTTTTGTATGGAACAGCTGATTTTTTTTCGCTAATTTTGTTGATCTAACATGCTAAATGTACTTTATTCACCGTACCTATTATGATGTTTTGGGTATGTAAACGATAAAACGGTGTATATTAATAGAATATGTTGGAATTTATTTATTTAAGATCATTTGTAACCATATTCTGGCAAATAAACAATTAGGTACATTCATAAAATTCTTGTTATTGACTTTCAGCTCAGTATTCACTTTGCCTACAACTAATTAATATCAGTCGAAATCTTTCTTCATTTTGGAAATCGATTAAAAAAATTAGGTAACTCTTACATTTTTTTTTATTTAAAAAAATAATAATATCCTTCAACAGACTACGGCTACGGCATCCAATCTCAGCCCGTACGTAGGATATATTATAGTGCTCAAGCATGTGCGCAAACACAAGTGCACTCTCTATTCCCTTACCCTCATATTCCGATGGGACACTACTGTGACACGACCGGGTGAGGGATCGGGCGCAGGACCAATAACGTGCTTTCCGAGGCACGGGGGTTCAAGACCGCCAACATCCAGACTCCGGGCTGCCACTAAGAATTTCTTACCGAAAACTTAGGTACAATTTTTTGGGCAGCCGTCCATTTAAAGTGCGACCTACTAACCTCTGCGCCACCAAGGCAGTTTTAAAAAAATAAACAACTCTTTTCCCTCTCGGCTAATAGCGTACTCAGTAGAACGCTAAGGTCCAATAAAAGTTTCCGCCAACTGTTTCACAAAACATTGCACCCGCAACCCCTCACATTAGCATATCAATCACAAAACATGTTTAAAATAAAAAACCCATAATGGCTTTATAAATAGATTTCGGAAAGTATTCTCTATTAAGGGGCAGACGAGACCCAAAAGTGACGTCATTTATTCCTAAATCAGATTAAATTCTAAAAATCGGCAATTAAACTTTATTACACAATAATCTCATAATTGAAAGACATTTGACATGTTTTGATACTAAAATTTATTAAGACGGGGATTAACACGAAGTTTATAAGAAGAAGCGTTTGAAAGCCACGGTACGGTACAAATGGGCCGGCTCGACCGAAGTGATATCACGGCCACACAAAAAACCGGCGTAAAGCAGCATTATGCTGTGTTTCGCTACCGGATGCCCAATCCGAGGGAAGTTTGGCAGCGCACTTGTGACTCTACTAGTGTCGCGGATGTCCATGGTCGGCGACAATCTGTCAGGCGTCTGCCTACCTGTCACAAAAAAAATACAACATTATATTAACAATATTTTATTTACTTGACGGTTCGCCTTTATTAATTATACTAATTATAATAATAGCAAAGTGAAAATCTTAAAAACTATTTTATTAAAAGTTTAATGAAAACCGGCCAAGTGCGAGTCGGGCTCGCGCACAAAGGGTTCCGTAGCAGCAAAGTCCAAAATTACAGTTAAATCAACCTATCTCAAAAACTATAAGAGATACTTTGATCAAACCAAAAATCGTTGAAAGAGTTAATTAGCATGCATCACCTCTATTTTTTTTAGAATTTTATACCCCGTAGTTATAAAAATAGAGGGGGGGGGACATATTTTTACGACTTTGAGAGCTGATATCTCAAAAACCGTTCACTTTAAGAAAAATGTTTTTTAGAAAACTTTATATCATTTTAAAAGACCTTTCCATTGATACCCCACACGGGTATGTACATCGAAAAAAAAAATTTCATCCCTCAGTTACATGTATGGGGGGCCCCACCCCCAATTCTTTTTTTTACTATTTAGTGTCATATTTTTGTAGCGGTTCATACAACACATATTCCCATCAAATTTCATCACTGTAGTACTTATAGTTTCCGAGTAAATCGGCTGTGACAGACGGACAGACGGACAGACGGACAGACGGACATGACGAAACTATAAGGGTTCCGTTTTTGCCATTTTGGCTACGGAACCCTAAAAAGAACCATAAATCAATCATACAGCTTTCACTTATATAAATTCTGATTAAATAAAGGGTATTCTTTATAATAGTTCATAAATTAAGGTCAAAATTTTTTTTATATTCTATTTGGTTTGCGAATTTTATTATAATTACATAAACAAGTTGAGGTAAAAAAAAGATCATGAAGACGCAAATTGGTTATGTTGTTTGGCGCTAGATCTCTATTCTGCCCCTTGAGGTGAAAGGTATACCCCACTAGCGACGCCAATTGATTTTAATTGTTAGCTACTAAACCAAATCTATTTTAAACAACTTGGGGGCTTCAGTTTCTCGGTAAACACCTACAATATTTATTTAATTGTTATAGTTAGCTATCTGACCAGATCAACACTCTTTTGCACTCGAATTTTGAATTACCGCCCAAAAGCGGCCTTTTTTGGCGTGAATCAATTTTTTTAGTACAAAATCAGACTCAACATTTGGTCATGGTTATTAAATAAATAGTAGTATTTTGCCGAGAGACTGGAGTCCCGTTTTATTTAAAATACCTATTTGTTTTGGTAGCTAACAATTAAAATCAATTAGCGTCGCTAGTGTGCCCTACCCGTCGCCTTAAATAAACTTCCATTTGACGTGGTAGCGATCGTATGAATAAATCATATCAAATAACTATCAGGGGAGGATCTTCCTCTTCGGATCAAAACATTCGATGGGGTTGTGTGCCTCATTTAATGCGAACAGATTTTTGCGTATGATTTTTTAATAATCCTCCGGTGTGCTTATAAGTAGGCCTTTTTTCTATTCAAAGTTCACCAAATAAAAGTAATATTCTTGTCAATACAGCTTTCTATTGTTACTTTTCACATAGGGGTAAAAAAGAAATATTTTTTTTATTTTTATTTTACGTGATAGGTGGCAGACGAGCAGTCGGATCACCCGATGGTAAGTGATTGCCGCCGCCCATGGATACTTACAACACCAGAGGAGTCAAAAGTGTGCTGCCAAGCTTTAAAGCCCTCTTTTTTATGCTAGAGGCGGACAAAGGAGCAAGCGGGTCACTTGATGGAAAGTAATCAACGCCGCCCATTAACATCCGCGAAATCGCTGTGTTGCCGGCTTTTTCTAAAAAATAGTACGCTCTCCCCCCTCCATTTCTCCCAGGTTGTATTTTTTATCAAACTAATATTTAAAAATAACTGTTCATGTGCTTTTTATATTGATAAGAACATTTTACAGACTTGTCGAACTTAAGAAATAGTTACATGTAGGTACAGGTAGAGCGTTTTTGACATTCATTTCATTACCTTTAACTCGATCGGTCTGACTTCCACCACAGCTCATTCCAATCCTTTCAACATCACCAACCTAAGCTTCGAAACGACGCGCATTTTCGCCATCTTAACACACCCAATCATTTTAACGTTCTATTCAATTTCTCAAAATCTTAAACTCGTCCTTTGAATTCTGATTCTTATGTGCTTTGTGATATAGTAGACATTGGGTTGGAGGGATGTGGTATTCTCCAGGGTGTCTCGGAGCGCCGAGCGCCTATGAAGCCGTGCCGTAAGCCTGTGAGCGCGCGGTGATTGAATAGTTCGCGCTGATGGACTGTGTCGCAGAATGGATTTCTCTATTCAGGTGGTGGAGGAAGCTGGAAAGCAACTAAATCCCTTAGGTATCTAGTTGGGTGTATCTACTCGTAGTTATTAGATTGCGAGCAGCCAAACGAATTGTAACTTGTTTTTAAATCGGTGCGTAAAATGTTTGTCTTGAAAAAAAATATATACAATTAATAAAATATGGTAAAATAAGCTAAAACCAATCTGGACATACGGTTTACAGCTGCGGGGCTCAGCTTGCAACTCAAAGGGTACAGAACAATATCCTGGGGCAAATATCTAATTCCTCGTGATTCATAAAAACACAGAAATCCACGAACACCTTAAAATGCCCACCATGAAAAAAGTTATAAAATCGATTTCGGAGAAATACAAATCCAGACTGGAAAGATATTCTAATCAGCTAGCTTCAGAGTGGACAGTGGACAACTGTATAAACCTCCTCATGAGACGCAAAATCTTGCAATCCGATTGCCATACATGAAGGGCTTTCTAAGACTATGAAATATGTACCAAAGTGGTCACATCTTACCTGCGACTGACATACAACACATGTGCTCATAGTCAATCAGACTGATTGCGTGATTAACAATACAGAAAAAAATAAAATATGGTATGTATTCATGGTATAATGGTGTGTGTGTGTGTATTGAAGAGCCAAAAAGGCTCATCATACCACATGTTGGCGTACAATTCCCGGTTACGTCAAAATCTGTCGCTCTGGAGCCGGGGGTTTGTATAGACCATAATTCAGGATTGGGGAGTCTGATAAATACGGTGAAGCGACTGCCGTCTGACCTTCGCAAACCATTTACAGGGAAACCAGACCAACTGAATCATGGTTATACGTTTCAGAAACTATCCGAATAGTGCATGTTTCCTTACGATCTTTTACCTTACCGCCGAGCTAATGGTAAAAATACGCACATCGATTTGAAAAATCCAGAGGTGCATGCTCGGTTTCGAACCCGGTCCCCCTGTGTATTCATCATCATCCTGTTGCAATCCAAAACTGGATACAGGCCTCTCCAACGTTCCGATCTATTAAGATTCGTATTTCCATTGAAACTACTTAAACAGGGTGGAAAACACCATTGAACCCTAGCAAGATTATTTTTTACACTAATATTATAAAGAGAAAATATTTGTATTTTTGTATGTTTCTAATGAATAAACTCAAAAACTACTGGACCGATTGCAATAATTTTTACACCATTAGAAAGCTGCATTATTCAGAAGTAACGTAGGCTATATTTATTCCCGGTACGGGAAGTAGTTCCCTCGGGACGCGGGTGAAACCGCGTGAAACAGCTAGTTTATTTATAAAAAAAAATACATTTTTTTTTCCCAGTGAGTGAGGTAACTGGAGGACCAATCGAGAGGAAGGGGTGTTTACAGGCAGCACATTTGTGACTCCACTGGTGTGCGTCCATGGTCGGTCGCTTACCATCAGGTAATCCCCTTCTCGTCTGCCACCCATATTCCGTCACTCCTCACAACTGTTCAAAATCCTCTCCCAAATCTTTCCTCCCGCACATATGCTTACATTTAATCGTTAAGGTTGCCTAACTAAAAGGACAAAAGGACATCTCTCGCCTCATAAAGTATTCAGGGCGGCCCGCCCCCGCCCCGCCCACCGGCTTACCGGCTTATGTACTGCGGTCGGAATTCACGAAGCTTCATTAATAGTTTCTACGAGTAGGTACCTACTAATCAGATATAGTAGGAAGGTAGGCATTTTGGTAATCTAGGTTTAATCAGATAAACGATTAGTAGGCTTTTTTTTACAAGTTTTAGGAAAACTTACAGGTAGATTTAGGGATACAGTCACAGAAAAAAAAACATTTAGGGCCAATTACAAGTTCCCACTTATAATCACTTAGTTGTTTAACAGAAATGCAAGTGGGTAATGTTAAGAGATAAAAAAAGTTACTAAATAACAAACAAAACGAACAACGTATTTGCCACTCTTAGAAGAAGAGACATTGGAATTGATCAAGTCATCAAACATTATCAGGAAAGATAAGGGAAAAAAACAAAAAGAAATTAAATAACATTTGAAAAAGTTATCATTCACACGTTTCAATTTCGAAACTGAAGTGTTGTCAATGTCGATTGACTTTGAGGATTGGTGAACAAATTTTGGGCTGAATAAAAATGTAAAAGATTCAACTATCACGCTCAACCGTATACTGAGCGGTGGCCAATTTGATACTATTATGTAATTACATTGTTAATAAGTTTATTTTGTTTTTCTAAAAACTATTTTTTTTTATACGATTATGTAATTAAGGGAATCCATTGGATGCGGGCGGCGCAGGACCGATCTGTGTGGAGATCATTGGGGGAGGCCTATGCCCAGCATGATGATGAATTAAGGTTCAAAGTAAACATTTCTTTGTTTCTTTATTTTCATAAAATAAAAACCGTGCGAAAGCCACGCTTCGGCATAAATGGGCCGGATCGCCCGGAATGATAGCACGGCCTCACAGAAAACCGGCGTGAAGCAGCACTGTGCTGTGTTTCACTGCGTGAGGGTACCGGAGGCCCAATCCAGGGGAACGGGGGGATTAAAGGTCGGCAGCACTTGTGACTTCATTGGTGTCGCGAGTTTCCATGAGCAGAGGCAATCGCTTACCATCAGGTGATCCGACTGCTCGTCTGCCTCCTATCACATTTAGAAAATAGGTACCTACCTAGATTACATGATTTTAATAAAAGTTTTTTATTTGTATTCCATCCTGCGAACATATATTAATGCCCCCAGGTTTGGATTGGATCTCAATCTTACGCTGTCTGTGCCTACCAATCGAACCAGCGGAAAACGGACCTACTGGATTCTTATTAGAGATCCACAAGTGATTTCACTCACTTCAGACTCACGGCTGGACTAGTCCACCGGTTAAAAGTCGCTCAAAGAGCTATGCTCGGAGTATGTCTGAAGGACCAGATCAGAAATGATGTAAACCGACAGAGAACCAGAGTCACCGACATAGCCCACCGAATTAGCAAACAAGTGGCAGTGGGCTGGTCATATTAGCCGCAGAACTGACGACCGTTGGAGCCGTAAAGTCCTTGGGTGGAGACCACCCAAGGACGACTCGGTAAGCGTAGTGTAGGACGCCCTGCGACAAGATGGGATGATGACATTCGAAGGCTGGCTGGTGTGGGCTGGATGAGAGTGGCCGAAAATCGGAAGCAGTGGCGTGCATTAGGGGAGGCCTATGTCAAGCAGTGGACGAGTGTGGGTATCTGATGATGATAAAGTGATTTCACTTATCCAACTTAGATAGTTGAACGTTTACGAGTCTTGCGTAATTTAACCAACATTACTTGTCGCTATTGAAATAAAAGAAAAAATCTGCTACGAGTTTAACCCCCAAGTTCAATCCTACCTCAGTTCTGTGGAACGGTTGGGCTGCAGGTTTATTTCCTGACAGCTACAACTTGGGACATTCAAGAGAAGAGCGTACGGGCCGGCAACACATTAAAGATCTCTCTGATTTCGCGGATGTTCGTGGGCGGCGTTGATTATTTTCCATGAGGTGACTCGCTTGCTCGTTTGGCTTCTAGCATAAAAAAACATCCCTATAGATACTTATATGCATATACAGAAGTGATATCACTTTCATCACCTATGGTATATAATTACTGAATATCTTCATAATAAACAGTAGCCAACAGAACACCTCAGAACATATAACTACAAATTCATTCAACGAAAGACTCAACACATTAGTAATACTTACTTATGATAATACCACGATGCAGTGTTCAGCGGTTCGCCGCAACAAAGAGTAGCATTTAGCGACGCCGCAATCCGCTTACCGCTCTGAGCGGCATCAAATATGCATGCGGCACTCAGCCACATACGCCTCCCCCCACCTCACTCGCTTCCTCGAAGTACACCACGCTGCGACAGATTCATTACACTTGATCGAAATTATTTCAGAAGGAGCGTAAAGATCTGCACTAGCCCTTGCCAGTATGACCTGAAGTTCTCGCAGATCAGCCGCGAAGGCATCTTCCCAGCGATATCAGCCAACTGAGCGTTGTTTCTGTGGCAATCCCATGTTTCACTTGCTCGCTTCAGGTCGGTTTCGTGATACGAGGCACAAAGTTAAAATTCTAAATGTTAAATATAATGTCTTCAAAACCGGGGACATTTACCACCTATTTGCAAAAAACGTTCCTCACAAATCGGGCATTATATCGAGGCATTCTATCTGCTTTAACCGATACCATAAACATACATTAACACAAATGTTTGTTAATGTACCGGTGCTGTCAATACTTTCTCTGATGCATTTGTTCAAAAAAGTTTTTGTTTTTACCCTTGGATTTGAATATAAGAGTTGCCATCACAAACTAATGCCACAAATTAATAATCGCCCTCACAATTCAATATTATCGCTCCATAATGCTAGTAGATATGGGCTATACCGTGACGAAATTAGCTTCGACTCGTGAGTTCGAAGAATGCCCTACTGTAGTGATGAATTGAGCCTATTTTACTCGAATGAAATGATAATCGTTGATTTGGGATCACTCGGTCTATCTATCAGATTGATTACGCGCATTTGTTCGTAAATTCTAAAAAATGTTTACCTCTCGGCACCAACTCTGAATAATGATTATTTTCACGTAATAAGCTTGACATAGGTATTTAGTTATTACATTTTAGGTAACTTGGACTGGACTAGTGTCTTCATTATCAGCTTAGGTATACGTGTCATTCCCGATTGCACCTAAAGCCGCGCTTCGTTGTCCGATCGAGGTAAGTAGGTACCTTCGCTTAAACCTTACTTAATGTATCAGGATTTGATATGTCTGGTAATTACAGTAAAGTGATCGCCGTCAGACTATCTCAACCATTAGAGAATCAAACCAACTATATAAATGATTATTACACGTCGCTGCATTGATCTGAGTATTCGAATGACTCCAAGTCGACTGTAGTGTTAACCACTCGAGTAATATTCGAGTGAATTTTTCAATTACAAAAAAAATCGAATGAATCGATTAGGTGATTTTGTTTCGAGTTGCGTCACTACCCCACTTTATTACATTCCGTAAGCTCTATTCATCGTTTTTTCGCCCTCGGAGGGAACCTTTGAGGAGCATCAGTAGTATTAGCGAATAATGCGATGGAACATTCGATCCCGAGTATTACACGGAGTAATGTGCCCAATGATAATAGCTTCCAGTATTAGCCGATTACGGTGACATACGTTACGCAAACTGTGAGAGAAAGTATCACGTATTTATTATGTGACGCCCTAAAGCAGAAACCGCCATTTTCCTGTCCTTAATAAATTAATTGCTTTCAGGCATCAAATTCTGTCGTAGTTTAGAATTTGAACAGTGCATAGTGATATACATGTCGCTGTTGGTCTAGGGACTTAAGTACCGGGCCGTGATCTCGAGGTCCTGGGTTCGATTCCCGGGTCGAGCAAAAAGTACCTATGTTTAGAGTTTTTCGAACATTGCTCGGGTTTGTGATCACCGATCCGCATTAGGCAAGCGCGGCGATTAAGCCTAATCCCATCATAGTAACTATGACTAAAATTCTATGATGGAGGCCTTTGTCCTGCAGTGGGATTGAGTGTAGGCTGATTATAGTGACATAAGGAAAGGCATGAATAGGCCGGCTCGTCGGCCGAAACGTGGACACTTACGGTACGGCTGGTCCACAACTTAAAGGTCGCTCAGCGGGCTATGGAACGAGCAATGCTCGGCGTCTCTCTCCGAGATCGAATCCGAAATGAGGTGATCCGGCAGAGAACCAAAGTTATCGACATTGCTCACCGGATTAGCAAGCTTAAGTGGCAGTGGGCGGCCATATTAGCCGCAGAACCGACAACCGATGGGGTAAACGAGTTCTGGAGTGGAGACCGCGTCTTGGCAAACGTAATGTAGGGCGCCCTCTGGCTAGGTGGGGGGACGATCTGCGCAGGATGGCTGGCAAGAGCTGGATGCGAGAAGCCATGGATAGATCACAGTGGCGAACAATTGGAGAGGCCTACGTCCAGCAGTGGACTGCGATAGGCTGATGATGATGATGAGGCCGGCTCGACCGGAGTCAGCAAGGCCTCAGTAAAAACTGTCGTGAAACAGCGCCTGCGCTTTGTTTCATAGAGTGGGTGAGGGTACTGAAGACCCAATCCAAAAGGAAAGGGACTGAAAAGGTAGACAGCGCACTTGTGACTTGACTAGTTTTCATGGGTGGCAGCAATCTCTGACCATCAGGTGTTCTGTCTAGTCTACCACCACATAAAAAAATATATTGGCATGTGATATAAAAGATCATACAAAGTTTGGGAACATGGTTTCTTATCAAAAAATGTTTGTGCGATCACCTGTGTGATTCTATTAAGCATTAGAGAGGATTAGGACTAAGCCCCTACACAATACGTACCACAAATTTGGATCCATTACTTTCACAATATAATACTCATATGTGGGTGGCTTAGCTGTGGGAGCTCTTCTAAGCTTTCATTCATATCTTAACATCAAACATTACACATAAATACCTACTTTGAAATAACTTAGAAGTTGCTTATATCTGAATTAAGGTAGGGACCTACATATTTGCGCTAAGTTTTATAACCCAAAATGTTAAACAATAACAGCTCCAACAGATATCCCTGAAGGACACCAACGGGAATAGGCTTGTGTCCTATTTTTTTCTCCTGTTGGTAATATAAGATGAAATCAAAAGTGAAAACACCGGTGAACGAATGCATTTGTTAACTTGGAAACTCTTCGAGATAGGACAATTTGAAAATCACTTAAAATAGACTTGCCCAAAAGTCAGCCCTCACTAGTTTGTGCGCATCGCAAGATAACTTTGTTCGATAGCTATATAGTGTAAAAATCACACTTTTCCAATCTTATTATCAATCGTTTTTATACCAGCGGCCTGTGGGTTAACTATAGCCTGAAAGCGTATAATGCCCTACGTGTCCAGTACAATAATATCTTTAGAGTGATGTTGGAGCTTCCTAGGTATTGTAGCGCATCTGGTATGTTTGCTGACGCACATTTAAACGACTTTTACGCAGTCATGCGGAATAAGATGGTGTCTATCAGAAAGCGGGTGATGGGGAGTTCCAATACTATTCTTCAGCTGTTTTCCGACCAAAATCACAGTCCTTCCATGTAGCATTGGGCCTAAGCTCTTAAGGGAGTTAGCTGCTGTGTTTAATAAAGCTCGTCGCATTGCATTGTATGTACTATCATTTTGTGTTATTTATTATGTTAGTGTGAATTTGAATTTAATTAAATTTATTTATTATCTAATATTTATTCTAATGTAATTTAAATAATTTTAATTTTAATTGTAATTTATTTTTATTTTTTAATATAATTTTAAACTGAATGAATAAATAAATATATGATATACCTAGTCAGTTTATGAAAATAGTTTCTTAACAAAAGTTGCTATAAATTGAAAAAAATATCGATTGCTATATAAATATTTCGTAAATTTAAGACATAATATTTACTTGCCTATCTTTGCTTTTGAGGGCTCATATCAAAAATAATACATAAGGTTTCAAGCTGAATTTTTCTACATAGCTCCTTTTGACCGTTATTTCTCAATACTATTAAAAAAAATTGCCAATCTATGGCCAAGTACACAAGCCTATTCACTGAGTAGTCTTGGTGCTGTATATTTTTACTACTTATGAATTTAAAATCTCTCTCGTCTCTTTGTTGATTTTTTTTTATTTTAGAAACATAAAGGAAAGTCCGTTATTAGCTATAAGATTAGTATATAAGAGATTTTGTATAATATCAATAAGAGCTGTGGATTTTTTTAATAAATAAAAAATAAAATCAATGTTATCAAAAGTATAACAGTTGATGATAACAAATTATATTACACAGTAATTTATTTACAAACAAAATACAAGTCTCATGTTTATCAAATATAATAACCTAAGTAAGTAGGTATTTATATTTTCAATCCAAATTATATCCAAATTACTTATATGTATATTAGTGTATGATAATGTTTTATTTATTATCTAGATATATGTATTTATAATATAAATTTACTTAATCAATGTTGAATATCAATAGGATTGCACTACCCTCCCCCTCTTCTCTCTAATGTCCTTTAGCTGAAGGTTGTCTGGTAGAGATCGCTCTCTGCGATAAAACCGCCTAAATTGTACATTGTATTTCTGTATACCTAGATTTTGTGCAATAAAGAGTATCTATCTATCTATCCATCTACTTATGTTGTTACTAGGTAGGTACCTAACCTAGTTATAATACTAGCGATCAATCTGATTTCGAGGATGTTCATGAGTGACATTGATTACTTTCCATCAGGTAACCCTTTTACCCGTTTGGCGCCTCTAGCATAAAAAAAACTTACGCAACCAATTATTCGATTTCCGATACTCTTATTAAGAGATAAAATCAATGTTATCAAAAGTATTAAGAGATCTTGTTTCTTAGATATGTACATGTTCGATATAAAATCCTTCACAGCTGAAATGTTAAAAAGAAAAATGTTTCCATCGGTGAATTAGCTCCACTGAAAGTACCTTAGACGGGAAGTTAAGCCTCAAATATTGTGCTTGTTCGGCACTAAGCCCGCCTTTGTCCAGTAATCCGCGAACGGACTCATTCCGCGGAGGCCACGACAGCTCGGCTTTGTATGGGCATCCCTAAGTCTCCTACGGAAGAAAGAGATTGTATTCTTGTGACATTCATTGCGAATGGGGACTACGACTGGTCTCGCTAATTGTGTAGTGGATCACATTAATAAAATGTATTGTGGAGGATAATAAAGATAAAAAATAAATTCACAGCTATGTAAAACTATGCTTCAGACTTCCTACTGCTAAGGCACACTAGCGACACCAATTGATTTTAATGTTTAGCTACTAAACTAGATCTATTTTAAACAATGTTGGGGATGCACTCTCTCGGCAATTACTTGTACTATTTATTTAATAACCATGCAAATATTTTGGGTCCGTTTTTGTACTCGAAAAATTGTTTCACGCCAAAAGTCAGCGCTTTTAGCGGTAATCCAAAAAAGCAGACGAAATATGACCAAGTATAACTTTTAAATAAATAGTTTAGGTGTTTGCAAAGACACTCGAACCCCGAAATTGATTAAAATAAATCTGGTTTAATAGCTAACAATTAAAATCAATTGGCGTCGCTAGTGGGGGTGGGGGTGGCTATACCCTTCACCTTAAAGAGAGAGATCGGACATACACAGCAATAAAAGTGCAGATACAATATGAAGCTACATTATTTTGAGAAATCAGAAAACTTTATGCAGGTCAATTTACAGTGGTCCACATTTTCTTTTTATGTATGTTCAGCGATTATTTGTAGGTTTCGAGTAAAAAATTTACTGGAAAACAGAGAGATTTATCATCCGACTGCATTTTCTCGTTGCTTATCGAGGCGCAGAATATAGGCTGGTGCTAAACGAAAACCTATTTAGGTAGGTTTTGTAACACATTGTAATAGGTGTGAGTCATATTTAACAACACAGATAATAAAGATCAAAATGCCTTATATCTGTTTACCTCAATGGGTATATCGCAAACTGTACATAGGTTTTCCATATGTGCTTTTTCTAGTAAATGAAATATTTAACGAATGCACAAAGTGGGTATTAGCACATTTACCTTTTTTTTCTGCACAAAGTTGTCACCTTCTGTACTTGACCGTGGGGAGCCACGCTGCAGCATGAATGGGCTGGCTCAACCGGAGTGATACCACGGCCTAACAGAAACCTGCGTGAAGCTGCACTGTGCTGTTTCGCCGCGTGAGTGAGGGTACCGGAGGCCCAATCCGGGGAAAGGGGGTTTTGAGCAGGTTCAAGGTTGACAGCGCACTTGTGATTCCACTAGTGTCGCGGGTGTCTATGGGCGGCGGAAATCGCTTACCATCAGGCGATCCACCTCATCATTTCAGCCAATAGAAATGATGAGGTGGATCGCCTGATGCTAAACCGACGATCTGGTGAAGATCCCGCATTGGATGCGGGCGGCACAGGACCGATCTGTGTGGAGGCCTATGTCTAGCAGTGGACGTCTATTGGCTGAAAGGCGATCCACCTATCACTTATGTAATTTATCTTTTATACTTTTCTTATTCGGTCCATAATAGCTAGATAAAAGCACTGTGTAAAAGGGAATATTCGTATGTAACAAACTACTACGGTACTAAGGTACTACATATATTACATCTATCTAAAATCTACTCCTCGCCTACTCTCAGCCTTACAAAGATGGGGTTCCAGGAAGACGCGAGCCGATTTCCATGGAATTTTTCCATTACCCCGACAAATTGCACGCCCGCCCCTAATGTGCTTCCGAACACCTTATTATTTATTATTTTTTCTCAACCCTGCGGCCGGGACGCTTCAGACAAATGATTTATTAATTAACATTTCTTGCTTTAGTGTAGAAACATAAATACGTACAGTCAGCGTCAGATCAAGTTACCTACCCCCCTGCAGTGGAAAAATAGCAGTTGTGTCCCAGACATTAGGACGTTCCAAATGACAACAAGGGTAACTAGACATGACGCCGCGTGTACTTTGTAACCACGAAATGCTTCAATATTATAATAGAGATTTTAGGATAGCAGCTGGTTTTTTTTAATGTTTATCATTAAATCTTTTATATACGTTCACTAATAGGTATGTATTGCATAATACTGCCTCAGTGGCGCAGTGGTTAGAGGGTCGCACTTTAAAGCGACGGCTGCGCAAGAGGTCCCGGGTTCGATCCCCGGGTCGGGTCAAAAATTTGTACCTAAGTTTTCGGCAAGAAATTCTTAGTGGGAGCCCGGAGTCTGGAAGTTGGCGGTCTTGTACCCCCGTGCCTCGGAAAGCACGTTAAGCTGTTGGTCCTGCGCCCGATCTCTCTCCGGTCGTGTCACATTAGTGTCCCATCGGATTATGAGGGTAAGGGAATAGAGAGTGCACTTGTGTTTGCGCACACACTTGAGCACTATAATATATCCTGCGTACGTGGCTGATCGTTGAGATTGGCCGCCGTAGCCGTAATCGGTTGGAGGATATTAATTGCATAATGTAACATACTATTTAGGTCCTGGAATCTTACAATCAATATTTTACTCACTTTAATTTTGCTTACAATGTGTAAATTGCGTAACAAAGAAATGTTATGATGTCATGGTGCTGATCTGATGATGATGATAGAAGGTGGCCATAAGAACTCTATATTTTTTAATGTGATAGGTGGCAGACGAACAGACTGATCACATGATGGTAAGCAATTTCCGCCGCCCCTAGACACCCGCGACACCAGTGGAGTCACAAGTGCGCACGTGCGCTGTAACCCTTTTAATCCTTTGGTATCACTTCGCTAATATGTTGCCGGCCTTTCTAAAAAGGATTACGCTCTTCTCTTGAAGTCCCTAAGTCGTAGCCGTCGGGAAATACTCTCGCAGGCAAACCGTTCCACAGAACTGATGTACGCGAAAAACGCACAGTATTAGACCCCCATCCATCGAGATGATGGGATGGAATGACAATCGATTGCGTGTGGTTCGATGTAAGAATTCAGCTGTAGGGAGTAGATCAAACAGTTCCTCAGAGCACTCACCATGATAGATGTGGTATGGAATGCTGAAGGAAGCTATATCCCGCCGCAGTGCTGGAGGATCAAGTCATCAAGCAGCCCTACGTTGTACGGTCAAACGGAAGAAGTTGGTACTGAGGTGCACCAGCCCAGAAGTGGGAGCGGTATTCCAAATGGGGCCGAACTTGTGCGTTATAGAGTTGTAACCGATGAGCTGGTGTGAAATACTGCCCCGCTCTATTAAGTACGCCAAGTTTCTTTGAATCTATTTTAGCTTTGTCTTCCAGATGACCGCGAAACTGGACATCGCTCGAAATGTCGACACCAAGGATCCCGATAGAATGCTAGACATCAAGGGGAGTGTATAATGAAACGACGCAACCCAATCGAGTTTCGGTTCATTTAATTTGTATAGAAGATTATTTTTTACATGGTCTGATTATGGTTAATTGTCCACCACAACCAATAGTTTCTTGTAAAGCTTATCAAGTTGACGGGGATCAATACAACTAAAACATACGAGGATTCTATGACAGCATATCGTGGAAAGTCTTGTATTTATGCGAATTTGTCAAATTATTGATTGGTGTAATTTGCAATGTCAGGACTTCATGAAAGGCAGCGACAACACTTTTCACGTAGTAATATTGGGCCAAAAAAATTGTTCCGATGAATATTTTTGCGTCCTGTTTTAATCTTGAATGTGAACATACATACTCGTATGATTACAGATATAATTTGGGACACTTCAAAATATACTTTACACTTGTATGGGCACAGGAAGCTTTCCTTTGAGCTTGTGGTCAGGGAAATGCAAACTAGGGTGACTATAAAAGGATCAAAGCTTTCAATATTGTCTGCAATGAAATAATAATATATTGTAATTGGCCGTTTGTAACGAATAATAAAATAAATTAAATCACCAAAAAAAATATTTTGAAATACAGAAATATTTTAATTTAAATAATAATAATTCTTACAACATCTCATACGTTGACCTGATTCCGTTAAGCTTAAGCACTTGTGTTGCAGATATCAGGCAGCAAAGGAACACAAATATATACTTAAATACATATATTACACCCAGACACCGAAAAAACACAAGTGTTCATCGCACGAATTTTTGTCCAGGGTGGGGATCGAACCAACGACCTTTGGCGTAAGAGCAGGGTCACTACCAATTGCGCCATCCGGTCAATCAATTTGAAAACGGTTAAAAAAAATCATCTTACCTACAATAGGAACGAAGACGATTTAAATGAAACTTGATGAAGAACAAAATATTAGTATTTACCCATTAAAGAGAAAAAAACATGCAGATAAGCTAAATTATATCATACAATCTCTCCATGGTCCTGTTAGAAGGACCATCCAGGTTACATTGAACCTACGTACATAAGTATTAATTTGTTTCCAAACAAAGAGATAAAATAAAAATTACCTATCTTTAGTAAAACGGCGCTTGCTCATGGCACCAAGAAAGATGTACAACATCATCATAATTATAAAGGTTGACTGGTAGATAATGCCGCATTAGGTTTGTCTATTATTACATTTTTTTTGCAATAAAGTTTTAAATAAATAATCATCCCAGCTTATTATTTTTGATTGCGTGCAAAGCGGTGGAGAGGTGTTCCCTAGAGGCTACAATTTGAGGGTTTTCAAAGCGCGAGTGAATAGGTATCTTCTAGGTAATCGTGCTACATCTTAGACCATATTATCACTCAGATGAAATATGGTCAAACGCTTACCTATCTACAGTAAAAAAAAAGCCATCGCTCCGAAGCTCTGGGCCTATTTTCGTTCTTCGACTTCCATATATTCGTCCATGTCGAATTCGATATCTATCTACATTAAATACTCAAGAATTGGGATCCAGGTTTTTTTAAATGAAGTCTTGTACCATAGAAAATGTTAGTGTGTGTGGCTACCCCACTTAGAACAAACTGGACAGTTAACAATGCGGTCGCACCAAGTTTTCACCCTCACGCTCCAAGAGACTGTTTTAATGATTTTATTGTTTGTAACTTGGACCCGAAGCAGGCAACGTTTCACATGAGTAGATAAATTGTGCTGTAGTCCTTTCGAAAATTCATTCTCCGAACTAACTATTACATTTATTTCTAAATTATAGTGCTATCTATGTAAGCGTTTTGTTTTAGGTTGGTGTTGAGAAATACCGGTCAAAGTCCAATAAAGCGAGGGTTTAGATATAAATGTAGAGTTTTCCTGCTCTGGGTGCTGATGATCATGCCAGCAGCTTTACCTTAGTCGCCTTTTACGACACCTCGGTAAGAGTGAGGGTGGCCTATTCTACTCTGCCGGGGATCCACACGGCGAATTTTTATTAGTTTTAGGTAATTTTTTTTTTAAGCACTTTTTTACTAAACGTTTTTTGATTAAGCAGATTTTACGAATAAAATGAAGAAATAACTGTAAAAAAAGGTTTATTTCGTATCACAACAGACAGGACAAATACACAATAAAGTCGGACAATTAGGTTGTTCAGAATGGTCAGCATATTTATAGGGAAGTAACTGTTAGACTCGAACCAAAGACTCTTGGCAGTCATATATACACTACCGTCTGCCGCGAGTGTTTGCGCTTAGTATAGTCATAGATCTACAGCCCTCTCACTATGTCTTTGAGCTTAATTTTCAAAACATCCCAATAGAATTTCAAAGCCGTCTCTCTCGTCAAACATCAAACATAGATTTAATTTCTGTGTATAATGTTACTGCGAATAGTGTCGTTAACGTTGAATGCGGATGCCTCCGAGCACATTCCGTTCTAATATGTCAAAAGGGATGCCCGCTCTATTAAATTTCCTATTAATTGATAAATACTTGACCGTTGGTGTGTGTAATCGAATGTTCATACACGCTCTCGTATTGTTTTGAATTTGAACCTTATTATAAGCAGTTTATGGTACAATTTGGATTTCTAGTGACTAGATCAGGAATGGGAGCGTGGCAAAAGGTGACCAATGAGGTTCCAAAAATTAATGGAGAATGTCATTTATACATTGCGCACTCAAGGACATTGTTCATCTTACATGCCGCAGATTGTAATAAAAGTAAATAAATATGACAAATGTACCTATAAGTTAATAAAATTACTTTTACATATGCATAAATAAATAGTCATCAACATCTCAGCATATCATTCATGTTTGCATCCACGGACGCAGGTTTCGATTGGCTCTTGTGCACACAACGCACGGATTTAGGATTCGGTAAGTTTGGTAATCAAAATAAATTGACTGTTATGTACCTCACCTTCGCAACCCTTAGATTTGACCGTGGGAGAGCCACGCTTCGGCATTAATGGGCCGGCTCGACCGGAGTGACACAGCGGCCTCACAGGAAACCGGCGTGAAGCAGCACTGTACTGTGTTTCGCTGCGTGAGTGAGGCTACCAGAGGCCCAAACCGGGGAAAGAGGGGGTTTTGAAGGTTGGCAGCGCATTTGTGACTACTCTGGTGTCGCGGGTGTCCATGCGCGTCGGCAATCGCTTACCATCAGGTGATCCGACTGCTGGTCTGCAATCTATCACATAAAAAAAGATAGGAAAACCAGAGTAAGAAGATAATGGAATAATTATCACGACATTTGTGGGGTTTCCTCAATGTTTGTCTTGACAACTGAACCACTAACCTAGAGTGTACGAGTAGGTTTGCAAAATCTCAAGGCTCCGATCTCTACGTACTTACAACCTCCAACTTGACAACCTCACGGTCTTATCCCCCAGCTACCAACACTTAATTATTAGTGCAATGTTTTGAATGTAAATGGGTACTTTATTGTAATTAATGCATTAATTATCTATAAGTAGATAACAAACTTCAATGTACTCATACGAAATACGTCCTCTACTTTGTAATAAAAATGTCCTAACAAAACATGGATAGTTATGCAAATTCAAATTAAGAAGGCGAATCAATTTGGCGTCAACTAAAATGTGATTCAAGTTTCAATTTCGATGAGTGAATGGGCGGTGATTCGTGTGACCCTCGACATTCGTCTGGCTAATCTACGGAGGGTTGGACCATCCCGCAGTAGGTACTGACTAAATTTACAGATAAATTCTCGATATAAACTTTATTCTAAAATCTCAATTTAGAATAAACTACATGGACTGACCTAATCATTTTTTTATGCTAGAGGCGACAGGATGGTAGGTAATCAAATCACCGCCGGAGGAAGGAGTGGGAGTTAAAGTTCCCACTTTTTAGGGTTCCGTAGCCAAATGGCAAAAAACGGAACCCTTATAGATTCGTCATGTCTGTCCGTCTGTGTCCGTCCGTATAGTCACAGCCACTTTTCTCCGAAACTATAAGAACTATACTATTGAAACTTGGTAAATAGATGTATTTTGTTAACCGCATTACGATTTTTACATAAAAATTGAAAAAATAAAAAAATTTGGGGGGTCTCCATACTTGAAACTGAAACTCAAAATTTTTTTTTCATCAAACCTATACGTGTAGGGTATCTATGGATAGGTCTTTTAAAATGGTGTTGAGGTTTTTAACATCATTTTTTTCTAAACACAATACTTTGCGCAAGAGACGCTCCCAAAGTGTTAAATTGTGTGTGTCCCCCTCCCTCTAACTTCTATAATAAATGAATTATAAAACTAAAAAAATATATGATGTACATAATCATGAAAACTAACAACGAAAATTGGTTTGAACTAGATATAGTGAGCAGTTTTTTTTAATACGTTATAATCCGTAAACCGCAATTTACCTTCCATATATCTTACTTGCTGCTACGGAAACCTATATGGGCGAGTCCGACTCGCACTTGGCCGGTTTTTTAAGCACCTTATCATAACTGGAGGACTACCTCGGGAGAACCTCTGAAGGAAGCTCATTCCACAACCGGAGCATTCGCGGGATTATCTGTAAGTAGTTATTGTAATAATCACTATGGGTCGCTGCCCCAACATAGCTAGTTAGTTATTGTAATCTATGCTTCTGTTTTTTTCCCATGTTCTACCCAGGCGGCTCCACCTTCTCTAAAATTCTTTTTCATGGTCAATTTGAAGCATAATACAGTTGTCGGTGAACAGCCCTTTGCGAATCTAATTTGCGCCTCTTTGTACGCATTTATAGCTTTGGTAGTGACCGTAAATTTTATTTGCCAACCTTATCAATTTTACTGGAAAATCAATTTTTGATAAAGGCCTGATATTGGATTTTCGATGCACATACATACCTATCTGTATTAAATATTTGAATACCTACCTAATTTTGGGTTTTGTTGCCTTAGTTATTGTATGAGTATAGTCTTAGACAATTTAACACTGTCTAAGGTTATAGTTGTCCTTCTCCTCTGTTATAGAATATTTATGTAGATATATTATTAAATATAATATTAGACTTTGAAAGAAACTCCCACTTAACATTTTGTGCCGTCTATGTGTTTGTTTATACGTTTTGTTGTATCTTTTTGTTTTAGATGGTGTAAGAACTCAAATTAAAATAATATCCTGAAGAATTTAATCTCATCCATACCGGTCAATTTTTCTTTTAAAACGTGTCTCGTTAATCACTCGACATTGGCAGAGTTAAAAAATTGTGTTTGGCATAAGCAAACGCAATAGCATCCATTTCAAAAAAAAAAGTTATAGTTGATAGTCTAGAGAGCGATAGTAGCTCAATGGATACGAACGCGCCTTCCACGCAGGTGGTCGAGGTTCGAATCCGAGCATGCACCACTGGGTTTTTCAAATCTATGTGCGTATTACTACCATTACCATCTGCTCGGCGGTGAGGGAAAACATCGTGAGGAAACCTGCACGTTTCGGAAAAAGTTTCTGAAACGTGTAACCATGATTCAGTTGGTCAGGTTCCCCTGTTAAAGGGTTGAAAAGGTCAGACGGCAGTCGCTTCATTGTAATTACCAGACCCCCAACCCTGAATCATGGTCTAAGCGTACCCTGGGCTCCAAAGCGACAGCTTTAGACGCAACGGGAATTACACGCTAAGATGATGATGATGATGAGTTATTTTACGAGTTGTTCATAAAATTACGGTGTGTACGATTTGGACAAACATTCATGTGATGTCTTAGATGAAATCAAATAGAGGAAGATACGGTACGCGCGTGTGGTCCCCGGCAGAGTAGAATAGGCCACCCTCACTCTTACCGAGGTGTCGTAAAAGGCGACTAAGGTAAAGCTGCTGGCATGATCATCAGCACCCAGAGAAGGAAAACTCTGCATTTATACCAAAACCGTCGCCAACCCGTCTGCCAAGCGTGGTGAGTATGGCAATTACCCCTCATGTGATTGAGGGAGGCCCTGTGCCCCAGCAGTGGGGACTTAAATGGGCTGACGATGACGGTACGCGCGTACAATAGTCAACTAAAATATGGGCTTTCACGCACACGTCTACTTCCATACGAAGAAAAACCGAATGAAACTATGTGCCACCACCTCTTTTTGGTATAATCTAAGTGTGATGTACTGGTTTTTGTTAATTGTCTATCACATCCCACTGTCAGTGTATATGAATCAGTGTGTTGTATGAATTCATTTTGGTATTTATAATCACCAATGGGTTTTCGGTGAAACAAAATATAATAATATAATATTTGACAACATCACATACATTGATCTGACTCCGAGATAGGTAGCTGAAGCACCTGTGTTACGGATATCAGAATCAACAGTGGGATTACAAACTGTATACATATAATACTTTTCTTTTGTAAATACATACTTATAATACATAGATAACACCCAGACCAATACAAACAGATATGTTCATGCACACAAATGTTTGTACTGTGCGGGAATCGAACCCGCAACCCTTGCACCAGAGGCAGCGTTCACTACCACTGTTCCAAACGGGTCGTCAAATTTATAATAACCAATGAGTTTTCGGTGAAACAAAATATGGTGAGGAAAAGTGCATTGCATACGTTTTTATTTTATGCTAGAGGCGACAAACGAGCAAGCGAGTCACCTGATGGAAAGCAATCATCGCCGCCCATTAACATCCGCGAAATCAGAGAGATCGCTAATGCGTTAATGCTAATGCTAATGTTGGATGAAAAGTCCATGTGTGGGTTAATTCTTTCAATCCGCAATCCGTGATAAGAAGTGGAATCGTGAAAACCAGAGGGCCTAATTTAAAGCAGAAGTTACGATTGAATCGGAGTTTCCCTCTCTTTCACACGCGCTGTGTGTCTCCTTTGTTTGGATGCGACAGGTATATTCTCGTTCGTTACAGGACGGCTTTAAATAAAAATTAAGTTTAAAAACTAAAACCCGACTACCAAAAAGTACGAAACAAGAAAATAGTCTGCTGAAATTATTATGCCGTATCGCCGTGGTCGTATGCCACATTGATTTTATTTTATTATTATAATGAATCTGTTTTGCTACTATTATATAATAATTTCAGCAGAGACTATTTTTTTGTTTTGTACTTTTTAGAGCGTGTTTTTTTCGTAGTCGGGTTTAAGTTTTTAAACTTTATTTTTATTTAACATATTTTTAGTTATGTAAATAAAATTACATATTTGAAATGTGCTAAAAAGCTCTTTGTAAGTCGGCTTAGTAACGCGTTCAGTGGTCTAATTGGCAGAACATTCACCTGGATTGTGGAAGGTGTGGGTTCGAGTCCCGCCTGAACACGAGATGAAATTTTAAGTGTGTTATTTACTTAAACATGTTGATACATAAATATATTAAAAAAATAAATAAACATGATTCTGGTCGAGAAGATCCGGCAACAAACTCGCCAGTTACTCTTTTCAAACGCCAAACTTTCATATAATGTTGTCATCATCATACCAAGCCAAACAGTTTAATTCTAACACAAAATAAAATAAAGAAAATTATAAAATAAATTATGAGGTTAACCGAGGCAGACCAGTCCCCCAATGGTCGAAGGATTTTACAGTTATATAAGTTCTTGAGTGTCTCCACTCAACTAGGAAAGTCAAAATACTCGCACTGAAATAGTGCATCCTCCGTAAATATAATGAGGATCTGTAAAAACCCTTTGGTAGTGACTCGACTGGGCAAAAATTAGGGGAATCAAATATCCAGATGATGATTTTTTTTATGTGATAATTGCCAGACGAGCAGACGGATCATCTGATGGAAATCGATTGCCGCCGCCCATGGACTCTCGCGACACCAGTGGAGTCACAAGTGCGCTGCCAACCCTTTCCCCGGATTGAGCGTCCGGTACCCTCACTCACGCAGCGAAACACAGCACAGTGCTGCTTCAAGCCGGTTTTCTGTTAGGCTGTGGTGTCACTCCGGTCGAGCCGGACCAATCGTGCCGAATTGTGAGTCAGTTCATGTAATCATCAATCATCCCTCTACTATGGAGGACAATTGAAAACTCTTCGTATTCAAAATATATCAGCACAAAGAAATAATACAACATACGAACAAGCATTGACATTGAGCATTGAAAGCACGAAAAATAAATAACACAGGTGGCAAAATAATAATAAAGAGTAAAAAAAAACAATTAAACTAAATTAAGGTGTTATAATACCTAATGCATAATACAGGGTGTATGATTAACTTTTTCACACTCATTCTCCCCGTAATTGCGCACATTTTTTTTTAAATGTGCACAAAAATTTGAAAGTAGGTATTTAATTTTGTTCGTAAACTTGTAAAACTACTATTGTCCATTCAGTATGTGAAAGTGAATAGGACAATTCTATTTTGACATTAAAAGTGTGCCGCTTCTTTTAAACCTAACCGGTATTCATATATTTGCGGGTCGTGGTTACAATTCCCGAACCAGTTGATGAAACAGATATTTGTCTTGGGTCTGGGTGTTTGTGGTACCTCGTTGCTCCTGGATACCATAATACATGCGTCACATCTCTGGTCGGTCCCTCATTACTGAGGATCGTGGTCACTGGAACTCATCACACTCAACCAAACAAACTTTCTCCATTGGTTCCGATTGGAAGTAGCCTTCACCACGTCGTAGAACTTTGGTACGGATGTAGCTCCATTTATTTGGTCAGACCATCGTATTGGTGATACCTAAGTACCAACCTACTTACTAAGTTCATATTTTATATGTCAAATTACAGCTTTCTAGTCTTTGAGCTTGGTCGCGGACAGATGGCCGGACTTGTTCAAACTATAAAGGTTAAAACTGTCAATCAATACTAGAATCTAAAAAAATTGTAGCAAGATGTTGATACTTGAACTATTCAACCTTTTTATACTCACATTTTATATAGGTACTCAGAAGCGAAGAGCGATGGTAGCTCAGTGGATAAGAACGTGCCTTCAATCCGGGGGGTCGTGGTTTTAAACAGGGGTGTTAGGGAGCTCCGTAACCGTAACCGAAACTATCGGATATCCGATATAAAAAATCATCCGTAACCGTAACCGAATCCGAAATGAAAGTTTCGGATAGTATCGGATAGGTGTTTTTGATCTAAAACATCTAAAATTTAGATAATACTCAATATAATATAATTATTTATATTTATTTTTATTTTAAATAGATGTAATAATTACTCACAGACTGATTGTAATTCCTGCCAAAAACGAAATAAAACTACTTTATTACCTATTAGTATTTTACTCTTAAAATTCCTTAAAAATATAATATCCGTAACCGAAACTAACGGATAATCCGAAATAATTTATTATCCGTATCCGTAACCGTATCCGGTATAATAATCATTCCTATATCCGTATCCAATCCGTAAACGAAATTTCATATCCATAACATCCCTAGTTTTAAACCGAGCAAGCACCTCTAGATTTTTCAAATCTACGTGCATTAGCTCGTCAGTGAGGGAAAACGTCGTGAGGAAACCTGCGATGGTTTCTCAAAATTGTGGATACTTAAAATATTTGAGATAATGTTTCTGAACACATAACCTGTAATCCAGTTAGTCTGCTTCCCCTGTCAGGTCCGACGGCAGTCGCTTCATTGTAAAAACCAGACTTCCCGAATCCTACGAGTAGATTATGGTTCAAGCGTACCCCTGACTCCGAAGCGGTAGCTTTGGACGCAGCTGAGAATGATACGCTAAGATGAGGAGGAATTTTATATACAGAAATCAATTAGCACGCTTGTTCTGTTTAGTCCTGTATAGTATTTACATATGGAAAGGCTACTTTAAAAGTAAAAAAGACATACATTTTATTTTTAATAGATACAGTCAAAGAACCAAAAGGTTCGTCAGTTTTCAAATTGATTCGTTTGATATGCTATGAGTACTTATTACCTTTCGTAAATTTGTCACCGTAATACCTGTTGGACAGAAAATTATGCTTAACTGTTAGATCAGAAAGTTCAGATTTGATTGTAGCAACATTTATTCCTTTTGATGTAAAGAAAATTTAAAGAAGGTTGGCACATCTTTTTAAAACGGTATGTTTGTATAACTAATTCTTGCCGTGCAAGTGTTCTATTTGCTCGTATAGTGAATGATCGCTGCTCCAATCTAGTCCACTTCTGTTTAAAGACGTAAAAAAAGTAAATAAATAATTAAGTTTGTTTATTACCATTGATTTGAATACATAGATTCTTTTTCACATTACATTTTTATCCAGACCCAAGACCGTAAAGGATCGGATGATGGTAAGTTAACAATACAACACTTAATAAAACGTAATGTATTGGTAAACTATTGGATACATTATCAAAAGGGAACATCAAACACAAAATATATTATATATGCATTTAACCAAAGATTAGACTAAGGTACTGCAATAAACATTTTTGTTTTGCTCTACATCTATTAGTTTAAAAATCTCAAATTTGCATTTTTCTCAGCTTTAAAGGTCCTTAGTATTATTATACCTACTGATGACCTTTGACGCTGAGGTTTATTTGAGGATTTTTAGATGAAACTAACGTTTCATCTTGGGTCCCCTATATTTGAAAATCCACTATCTCAAAAATGGATCAATAATAACTATGAAATAAATATATTATTGAAATATAGCCATTTAAGTTCTATCTGATAAAAACCCTGTATTTGCCTATTCTTCAAAACTTAAATTCTGGAAGGGTCATAACATTGACCGCTCCATATCACTTTAAGTACGACAGTTGAAGTTATCTTCACACTTATACTAATATGCAATGAACTGCCATTGTGTACCGCGTTAAACATCATAATAGACGTTAATATTGTTATTTATTAGCTATTACGTAACTTCGCCAATTATGATCAAAATTTTAATAGTTGCTTGTGTCATATTATTGGGAGCTGAATTAAAGGTGAGTGTTCAAAGTTTGTTGTTCTCTTACCGAGGTGTCGTAAAAGGCGACTAAGGTAAAGCTGCTGGCATGATCATCAGCACTCAGAGAAGGAAAACTCTGCATTTATATCAAAACCCTCGCCAACCCGTCTGCCAAGCGTGGTGAGTATGGCAATTACCCCTCATGTGATTGAGGGAGGCCCGTGCCCCAGCAGTGGGGACTTAAATGGGCTGATGATGATGATGATGTTCAAAGTTTGCCAAATACTGACAGTGAGAGGGGAACAACTGGCGTGGATATTACTATCACTGACATTTTATTCAACAAAATATTTTTATTACAGACAGCCACAAGTTGGGTTATTGAATTTGTTGAAAATTTTCCAAAAAATGTTGAACCAAATGTGTTAGACATAAAGTTGCCTGTCGGTTAAAAAAAATCGAGAGGTTTGGGATAACGCAATGTGTGAGAGTACTGACAGTTCGTATAATTTGCATAGTGTATAGTGTAGTATTTAGTCTAGTCTCCGGATTATAAGTCTTCTGCAAACTGAAAAGTAATTTAGTTGGCTAAGCTATTGTTTTCCTATAGTATGAGATATTTTCTCGCTGTTAAATATAGCCTCTATTGGTTATGGCTAATAGCATTCTAACAATGAATTATTTTTGGAATAGGTTTAGTGGATTTTCAGTTTATTCATTACTTAAAACTTTCCGCTTTATAGATAGATAGTTAGATATATATACTTTATTGTACAAAATACACAACTTAAGTACTAGGCATTACAGAAATTTTGTGTACAATTTCGGCGGTCTTATCAGCTGAAAGCGATTTATACCAGACAACCTTCGGGTAAAGGACATTGAAATAGTAGAGAAGTTATATTTAGTTAAAATGTTTTATGACCTCATTTTAGGCAGCAAAATTAAATCAAAATAGAACTCGAGTCTGCATTATTGGCGCTGGCGTTGGTGGGCTCACATCAGCCAGGTATCTGAAGGATGAAGGCCTCGACTTCATAGTTATAGAATCCACGAAATACGTTGGAGGTACCTGGCGGTATACCGAAGAGGTTGGCTTAGATGAATACGGGCTACCAATCCATACAAGCATGTATAAACATCTGAGGTAATATCCCTCGTTTAATCGCACCAACTATATATTTAGTAATTTGTGTTCATAATAAAAAAATCTTATGTTCTTCCAGAACCAATTTGCCCAAAGTCGCTATGGAACTGCCAGACTTCCCAATCCCTGAAGATACACCTTCGTTTCTCACTTGGGACATTTATTATAATTATCTTCAAGCGTACGCTGAACATTTTGAACTAAAAAGACACATTAAGGTAATAATATTATTGAATAGATAAATATTTAGTCGGCTAACTAACTTATAGATGCCTGCGGGATACAAACATACAAGTTATTATTTTGGAAACCAATTCAAAGAAATCATTAAAATTTAGCTAATGTATTTATCTATTATCTCAGTTTCTACATCAAGCAACTTCAGTGAAAAGAGTGGAAAATACTTGGAAAGTTAAATATCGACACGTTCCTACTGGGGATGAGTTTGAAGAAAATTTTGACTTCATCATCGTAGCTACAGGCCACCACAACACGCCACATATGCCGAATATCCCAGGGGAAAATCTATTCAAAGGTACAAGCTATTAGGATTAGCAAAATACAGTGTAATGCTAATATGTTCCCTGTAAATACAGACATGTTAGAGCGTGGTGAGGATCCATAAATAAAAACGACGGAGTGATTTGCAGGAGGTGTTTATTCGACCAGAGTTCGACCACGAATGAATCAAACGCCATACAGGTAGCGCTCTTAAGAGGCGATCAAAACAAGTTACCGGAACGGGTAGGGTAGGGAGTGCGCATGGCGTATTTTTGATCGCTTTATATTACAATCAAATAATTTAATTTAGCGTTCTAATTACTATCATATATATGTATATTTTTTATGACATAGGCGGCAGACGAGCAGACGGATCACCTGATGTTAAGTGATTGCCGCGGCCCATGGACACCCGCAACACCAGTGGAGTCACAAGTGCTGCTGCTAACCTTTAAACTCCCCTTTCCCCCCAAGGATTGGGCCTCCGGTACCCTCACTCAAGCAGCGAAACACAGCACAGTGTTGCTTCACGCGGGTTTTCTGTGAGGACGTGGTATCACTCCGGTCGAGCTGGCCCATTCATGCCGAAGCGTGGCTCTCCCACGGTCATATAAAACAAGCACAATCAGAAACTTCGGTGGTCTCCACATAAGTAGGTATTTTTTTCTGACGGATGGCCATCTTCTTCTTCTTAGGCGGGTACTCTAGGCAGAGTGGTCGTAGTTTATGATGGACAGGGTTGCGACTTGCCGTCACCGCTGGCTTGTATAGCAATCATACGTCACGCGTAGTCTCTCCACTTTATTGACTTTGGGTGTTGCAAGTACACTGTACTATGGTCGACTGCGTAGATTTTCTAAAAAAGTCGACCCAGGGAGTCGGGCCGGCCTCGTGCTATTTATTCTGTGCTCGTGCTCTCTTCTCCTCAGTCTGGCCTTGTACTACGAGCTTTTGCATCGAGATGGTTATATACAAACCAGAAACAATGAAAGTCCCACAAACAACACAAATATCTATACCATGTTGGTGCAGGGGAATCTAACACTTGTATTTCAGCCGACAAAATATAGGTAACTTTTCATTGTATTTTCAGGAAAAATTATACACAGTCACGACTTTAGAGTGATTCGAACCCTATAAATGCCGGCGGGTTCTCATCATCGGGGCTGGACCCTCCGGGTTAGACATCGGATTAGACATAGCCAACGTCTGCAAAACCCTTGTGCACAGCCATCATGCTAACTTTCAAATGCGCACTCCATTCCCTTCGAACTATATTAGGAAACCAGATGTCAAGGAACTGAATGAGACCGGCGCCATATTTGTAGATGGAACGTTTGAAGAAGTGGATGATATAATTTACTGTACAGGTTAGTTTTGTTATTTATTTAATTAAATATCTAAATTTGACTTCAAATTCTGTCCTCTGGACTCCTATCCTCTATGGGTGACGAGCGAACCTTAAGAAGTTAAGTGGGTAAGCTTCTCATTAGAAGAACAACCGCCAGAGAAGACCCGACCGCTTCCCGTAGGTGGGCCCTGATAATTTATTTACTGCTACTGGTAGTGCTAGCGGGTGCTGGTAGCGGGTTAAGTCTCTTCCTCTGGGTATAGCAATACCAGAGATTTTCAAGCTTCCTATTGCCTTAAGCTTCATCGGATCTTATTCCTTCCAGGCTTTGAATATAACTTCCCATTCCTGGACGCAAGCAGTGGGTTGAATATCGCCGCACGAGGTGTTACACCGCTGCATAAGAATCTCCTGAACATCCACCAACCCACCATGGTGCTTATGGGGCTGGTGAACCGAGCGTGTATAGTCATTGCTTTGGATGCTCAAGTAAATATACCTATTGTTTTATGGTTTTTTAGCCAAAAAAATAAAAACGTAAATTGCTAATAAAAAAGTTATAGACGTTTTATGGAACAAGTAGATCGATTTTCTCTTTAAATATTTCAACAATTGAAATAATTTTGGTTTGGTAGTATACATCATATCTATGACAAATACGCTATGGACGGTTAGATTTGGAAATCGAAAACCAGTGCGTTATTCATTCCGTTCTCCCTACGACCCAAATTTATTTCAGTACTTACTTAAGATTTGAATTTTTTTCAGGCTCGTTATGCCGTTTCACTAGCTAAAGGAACCTTCCAACCCCCGAGTCCATGAGGCCATGATGCAGGAACTGCAGAGCCGGTTCGAAGATCTTCGCTTGAAAGGACGCCCATGGTGGCACATACACATACTTGCTACAAAAGAAGTAAGTAGATGATTAATTGTAACCCCAATAAAACTTTAGAAAAGACATCAACATTTTGTTGAGGGTTTGTGAATCTTGCTATTTTGCCCAGCAAATTACTGAATATTCCTCAACAACGGAAGGAAAATACGATACAAACTAGTTATAGCAAATATAAAAAACATTGGCAAATCGGTTATGCTTATTTACAAGTAATTATGCCGAGACCTCTATTTATTTATTTGGCTTTTCAACAATGACTACACCATACAATTAAGGATTAAAATCACAGCTTACTTTCTAAGAGCCTCAGCACTTAAAGAAAAGCACCGCATGCACCAGTGCGTACAAAAAAAAACAACTAACTACAACTATAATAATTTTGAACAGGAAAAAGTACAATTCATGTTACAAACATGAGATATACTTTCTCCTATGCTAGCCTATCACTAAATTAACCTTCAAAGATCTTTTTGCGCGATACCGCGTAGGTACAGATGTAAAAACCGCTTTCAAAAACCACGAACTAAAATGTTTAAAATAAAATTATGAACACTTCATACACGAAATATAAAGTATTCATACTAACATTTTATAACAATGCACTCGAGAAAAGGTGTTACTGAAGTCGGCGCCCAAGACTATCTTGAAATACTTCATTCAATTATTCAACAGGCGCCGACTTCAATAACACCTTTTCTCGAGTGTACTGTTATAAAATGTTATTTAAAGTGTATGAAGTGTTAATAATGTTATTTTACCATTTTTAGTTCGTGGTTTTTGAAGGCGCTTTTTTTTCATAGATTTTTTTTTCATGCTTTTTAGTGTTTTATTTATGTATTATCGTCGAAATGTGGAATAAGATTGAGTTTTCTGTCTTTGACTCCCAGATCACGAATATTATCAACTTCTTCGAGTAGTTCGCCATTTAGCTTATAATTTCTATCTCAGTAAACGTGGTGTCCAGTTGGAGTAAGCTAAGATCCAGCTAGTATCTAGTTGGAGTGAGCTGAAGATGAATTCCACGAGCTGAATGAGAGTCGCCGAGAGAGAAAGTAATAAATAATAATTTCATACTAGATCGTGATACGGATATTATACAACAGAGGAATTACAAATACGTAGATAGATAGATAGATAGATAGATATTCTTTATTGCACAAAAATAAGCATGATACAACAGCAACAGACAGAACAATAAGGCGGTCTTATCGCTTGTAGCGATTTCTTCCAAACAACCTTTGGGTAGAGGAAAGAAATATCGTATTCGTAATAAGGGAAGGCAGTGCAAAGTAATTTAACAAATGAAATTGAGAATAAGAATACATATAGGTATTAGACCCAGATACTGAACAAATATAAGCGTTCATCACAATGTTTGTCCAGGGTGGGGATCGAACCCACAACATTAGCCGTATGAGCCCGCCGGAATCGTTTCCACACCAAGTTTGTCGCACTCGTGTGACTACCAGTTATTTCTATTACTCGTGGTGACACCGCTTCGCGCTTTGCCGAAATTCATTTAGTGTCGTAAATTACTTGATAAATAAATACCTAACTTTGAGTGAAATTAACTTATACTTTCTATTTTTTTTTCAATGCTTATTATTAAAAAGTACCAGGAAAATATAGTTCTATAGGAGGTATTTTCATACTCGTAACTCGTATCCTTTTTTGTATTATTGTCTCACCATTAAATAGATTTGTACTAAGGCGTCATAGCTTTGTAGCAAGCAAGTCATACTCGCGTATGAGGAAGGGAAACTACAAAAGCGCCATCCGGCCAGTCTTGTTTCAAGTAGCGAACCCATGGAGAGGGTTTTGTGTTGGACATACATTTTATGCTATCTCTAATTACAAGGACGGGGAACTGGAAATCTGTGGGAACAGCTCAGGCGAAGCCTTACCTAAATCGAAATCCGCTACTGTTTAATAATTATATTTCCAATTTATATTAATCAGGGCCATGGTAAGTCTGTGTATAGAGCGATGGTAAGTCAATGTAGGTACATCTGCTAGGAAACTGGGGACAGTTTAAAGGTTGCGAATTCCAGACGGCAGTCGCTTCATTATATTTAATTACCAGTCTTACCAAATGGCGAATCATAGCACCCTGGGGTCAGATCTCATGCACTCTAAACAGACTGCTTTATAATAGAAAGCCATACTTGAAAAACTGCGCGTTAGCCGTTAGTACTAGGGTGACATGTTGGGCGACGTTCTTTCTCTACCGCACCCGTATAGAATCTGCGTCAGGGCCGGTTGATCTGTTTCACACTCTGCGATGTTTTTTTTTTCAAAAAATGGCATATTCAGCTGACTTCTATAGGTCCATGGGTCAGATACGATCACACGAAACACCAAGTTAGTGATACTTACTTATTTCTGTTGTTGCAGGATCAATATTATGGTGAATTAGCAAAGGAATCCGGCATACAGCGAGTGAAGCCTGTAGTGTCCAAAATACATGCAGCGGACGCTGACGCCATATTTGCGAATTTGTATACCTTCAGAAACTATGAGTACAAAATTATTGATGACGAAACGTTTATTCGAACTTATAAAGATGTTCCGATTCCTCCTAAAAGTGTGAACTGTTCAAGCCAACATTAATTTTTAGCCACTTTACATAAAGTATTTATTATAAGATACGTCTATTACTCTTTTTGTTGTGTGTTCCACTGCCATCGTTACCTCCGAGGACCTTACCTACCTACCTACCAGATTATTTGTTAGAAATGGGGTGAGCCCTGCGTCTCATAGCCACTGCGACCAGTAGATGATCTATTGTGGCAGCACCTACCTACCAACATAAATCTGAAAATGTTAAATCCTTCCTACTTTAATCGTGCGATGCGCAAAAGGGCTGCCTCGATGGCGCAGCGGACACGGGCCAGCGGCAACAGCCTCCTCGTTGTTGTAGCGGACCGGATAGATGGTCCATTTTTGAGACACTGGAGGTCCTTACAAACTGCTGTCCCTAATAATAATAAATTATAAGGACTACTAAACTTATATCTATACATGGCAGAGTACAAGGATTCTTTAAGGTTTTATGTTTATTTTCATAAAACTTCCTTACTGAGTCTTCTTCTTCTTCTTTAGCCATTTTCAACCTCTAGGGTGTCGACCTCCTTCAGTTTATGCCATTTTTGTCAAACTTGGGCGATTTCTAACCACTTTGTGCCTGCCAGCCTTTTGATATCGTCACACCAACGCATTTGGGGTCTTCCTCTTGGGCGTTTTTCGCCCCACGGTCTCTACTCTACCACTGCCTTGCACCACGAGCCATGTTTTCGGGCGACATGACCAGCCCACTCCCACTTCAACTTCAAGACCCGTTTCGCAACCTCGCTTACTTTGCTCTGCTCTCTGACTGAGACTGCTCCTACTGAGTAGGTATGTCAAAACTACGAAAAAATACTTTTTTTAACTGTACTACAACAAGTAACAAATTATACACTTTATACAAGACATAAGTAGGTACGTAACTTCTATAGGGTCATGACCTATTTTATCACATAAGTCAAGTATTATAATAACATCTATTATCAACTTATTTTACCCGGCATATTAGATATGAGGACAGTCATTCATTACCTATATATAAGTGAACTGTGTTAGTTTAATCAAACGCGAGTGTGGTTTCAACTTGTTTTAAAAAAAAATAGTAGGTGTGAAGCAGCATTGTGCTGTGTTTCGCTGCGTGAGTGAGGGTACCGGAGGCCCAATCCAGGGGAAAGGGGGTTTGAAGGTTGCCAGCGCACTTGTGACTCCACTGGTGTCACGTGTGTCCATGGGCAGCGGCAATTGCTTACCATCAGGTGATCCGTCTGCTCGTCTGCCACCTATCACATAAAAAAAAGGTGTTTGGTAAATAGTTATCTCATATGAACGTGTCATTCCCGGTTGCCCCCAAAACCTAGGTTGCACCTAAAAAGAATCTCCTAGAGTAACCTTGGAACGTGACACAGGAGTAATTCTGTCTGGTTATTTACAAAACTGCCGTCTCACCCACAGATCACTAAAAACGGGTTCCGATTTCAGAACTATAATTTCAAGCATTGTGTGTCCTTAGAATCATAACCTATAGAAACCGTGTCCGCGCGCTAATGTTGAAGGTTCTTATTTGGAGGCAGGTATGGCTCCAAACGCCCGACCGCTCCGTATGTCAAATCGACCCGAACGCGTCTTGCGAAAATAAATTAATTATGACGGTTTGTTCAGTTAAATTGTGCCACAACTCCTCTGAAAAACATAAAAAGATTATTTACATCACTCTGGTTTATTTCCCGATCTCTTTATAATTAATCTCTGAGAGTCGGCGGCTTAAGGTCGTTATTTCGGAAACACGCTTTACTAGCGCGATGTAAACATGCATAGTGACATCTACCGAAACAACGCCGAACCACCTGCCCGATTGCTTTCTCAAGCTCAAGTTCCATAAAAGCAGATTTTAACAAGCTCCATCAAACGAAACACGTAGAAGTATTTTTCCCATACTAAGGAACGAAGTATTAAGTGAAATGACCCTGGTATGCTCACAGTTAGATAGACTTCTTAATCGCGGTAGAAATCAATAAACTCTTTCATATAAATTATACCTATTATAATGAAGGTAGGTACGCAATAATTTTGTACCGCACGGCACCCCTGACTTTCTACTTTTAGAATGTCACCCACGCCACACAATAATAAGACAGTGGAAACAATACTTATCATTCAAGTAATCTTTTACATTGAGTATTGTAATAATAAATATTAAAATCCATTAGAGGTAACATATGTTTTTAATTTATGTTCTCAACACAAAAACTCGTGCCTTGCGTGGGTCAACGAACTCTTCGATTTCAAGATCAGCGTTTTATTAACCGAGTTTACATATTATTGAAAACTAGTTTACCAAACACTTGTACACTGCCCAGTCATAGGTACATATAACAAAACGGTGTCAAAACATAAGCAAAATTCAAATTTAACATATTACCTACATATGCAAATATGAATAAAATAATTCTATGCTACATACTCGCGAGCTACGCTTTAGAGGTGAGTTCTATTTTAAACTTGTTTTCCTCGATTGTATTTGCTTTTAAAAGCAACAGGTCAGGAGCCCAATCCTCGTGCTTGTGATATTTTGAGAACATGGCGGATATCACGCGAGAATATCACGAGAATTGGGCTTCAGGAGCCCAATTCTCGGGCTCGTGACATTTCTTTTCATACGACATATATCACTAAAACATAATTTTTTTGTATGGCTTTCGGGTGATATCCACCATGTTCTCAAAATATCACAAGCACAAGATTGGGCTCCTGGAGCCCAATTCTCGTAAAGATTGGGCACCTGGTGATGTATTATAACTTTTAAATAAGTAAATTAATAAAAGTAGTTAAGTATTTACCTGTGTTTCTGTTTAGGCAAAGAGGATTTGTATAAAATAGGTACACAGCCACACATCAAAGTATACTAAACTGTCAAACTTTCATTCCATATTCTCACCTTAATGTCAAATACGTTGGATTCAATATCAATTGAGGAATTTAGGTAGGTAGCTAAGGAGTTAGAAGGTAGCTAAGCCACAGCGACTCCCTATGGCTTAGCGACCTTTTAGTTAGCGGACGGCAGCGCTATCAGACTGTTCTTATCTTCCATGGATTTTCATCTTCAAATGTCAAAAATATTTGCTTCATTATCTTTGACAGATTTCAGTAACCTGTATCACAGATATTATAATACTAGAACCCACAGACCAAGAAAAAATCCAGTATAGTACCTGTATGGTTGTCTGTACAAAAAGATAGACTCGCGCACGAAGTAGGTACCTACCTACATAACTCGTCAAAATATGCTGTCCCTTACACAGACATAAAAAAGTCTAGTGGTTAGTCAAATAAACCCAAACGATGTGATAAGTCTAATTTGTCAATCATTATCCGTAAACTAGCTTAAAATTGGATATCGGGGAGTAATAAATTGTATCTAAAGTGTCGAGATAAAATTCAGTATGTGTTGAAGTTTATCAGTGTGTTCACGAAATTATCGCAACGAAGAAGAAATGGTAAGATTATGAAATATTATGTAAAACAAAACATAACCTCTTTGAAAAGACTTTGTTAGTTCTTACCTTACTTATTGCATTAAGTAATTGAAACAAATTAAATACCCAATAAATTAATTATGTTAACATTGAAGGGGTTACAGACAGTGGGGCACAGGGAGGAACCCAAACCATTGGATTGAAACCAATAAAAATGTATAGGTATCAGTTTACGAAGAAAGTTACTTGATAAACAGCACCTTCCTTTTGTTTCGGTTATTTGTATTTAATTACTTGGAGAAGTAAATTTTGATAACTTTGAACGAAAAATGTATACTTTTTATTATTTACTTAATACATGTTGTCCTGATATGATCAAATTAAAATTGAAACAAGACAGAGAAGACAACTTATCGTGGATACAAACATGGTCCGAATCATACCCAATGAAAATCAGTTATCTGATGTCAGAAACTCCTTTTTATTTAGGCAATTTGACAATGTCAATGTATTTGTAAAGTCAACCAAAGTCAGTTAACTTCAAACTCCTTAAAATATAAAACAGCAAACGGCACCAGCATGTTGCGGTACCCTGACACTTAATTTACATTTTATACCTGCAGTTCCGACTTTTCATCTTTTTATTCGTTACGTTTTTATAGGCAGGGAACGCTGCTAGACGTGTATGTGTGATCGGCGCCGGTATAGGTGGACTTACTTCTGCTAGATATTTAAAAGCCGAAGGAATTAACTTTACCGTCTTAGAAGCTACACAACATATTGGTGGTACTTGGAGATACGAAGAAAAAGTTGGGACTGATGAATACGGTCAACCGATATACACAAGCATGTATAAGAATTTAAAGTATGTTTTTAATAACCGAATCGTATCAAGTTTTTCTTTTATTTCTCAGGAGAAATGAAGATACCCAAGAGTACAACCATTTTTTTTTTCAGAACCAATTTGCCTAAAATAACAATGGAGCTTCAAGGTTTTCCGATACCCAAGGAAGTTCCATCGTACCCAAGTGGAGGAGTTTATCATAAGTATCTCGTATCGTACGCTGAACATTTTGACATTATGAAGCACATACAGGTAAAAACAATGTTAACATTATTTAATTAAGTAAAATTGTATAAACGTTAGGAAAAATTGAAATCCAAAAAATGTGAATAAGTTAAAATAATTACGTTCCTTAGAAAGTAAAATAGAAAAATGTTGATTTATTGGTTTTCAGTTTTTGCATCGTGTAATGTCTGTCAAAAGAGTAGAAAATATATGGAAAGTTAAACATATGCACGTTCCAACTAAAAATGAATTTGAACAAGACTATGATTATGTAATTGTCGCCAACGGTCATCACTCTAAACCAAATATGCCACACTTTCCTGGACAGGAGCTTTTTAAGGGTAGGTAATATACAATTTTATTTTGCACCTAAGACGGGTATTAATTTTGTTTAATTCAAATATTCGTTTTTATTTAATTTTTACCTACAACATTGTTGCTGATTTTGCTAGACTTCAAATATGGAACCCTATTTTCAGGAACAATCATCCATAGTCACGATTACAGAGATCCAGAACCCTATAAATGTCGACGCGTGTTAATCATCGGTTGTGGGCCATCGGGGATGGATATCAGTCTCGATGTGGCATATGTGAGCAAAACGGTTTTGCATAGCCATCATTCTCCAATTGATTTACTTACTCCTTTTCCTTCTCACTACACCAAAAAACCTGATATCAAGGAATTTACTGAAACTGGTGTTATTTTCAAGGATGGAACGTTTGAGGAAATTGACGATGCCATTTTCTGTACAGGTTAGCATATTTATAAATGCTTTTTGTTTTGTGTTATGTACATTGGCTCAGTCATGTTTATTGCGCAATGTATTTTTTTTATTTCAGGTTTTGAATATGACTATCCATTCTTGGACGAAACTAGTGAGTTGACCATTACGACAAAAAGTGTAACACCTTTGTATAAATATTTAGTAAATATCAACCAACCCACAATGATGATGGTTGGCTTAATAGTGAAAGCTTGTATTGTGGTAGCTTTGGATGCCCAGGTGAGATGATTTTTACGAATATTTTTTTTTTTTTTTTTTACTGTAGATAGGTAAGCGTTTGACCATATTTCACCTGATGGTAAGTGATAATATGGTCTAAGATGTAGCACGATTACCTAGAAGATACCTATTCACTCGCGCTTTGAAAACCCCCAAATTGTTGAATATTTCCGTATACCAAGTATCTACTTGGTAGGCATACTTAATTTGTAATAACGGGGCAAGCATTATTCCAAATACTTGAACTGTATACTCTTTTTAATAAAAAAAAAATACTTGGTGTAATCCAAAGCCATGAATAAACATAGAAAAAAATTAAGTAGGACGAGTTTTTTATAAGTACAGACTAGCCACGTTTCTTCAATTTTAAAATTTCCGAAATTGATACTAAACCAAACGTGTCAGACATTAAGATGATGGATGATTGATTGAATTTTGACAGATATGCTTATATTGATGTGTGGCTGTCCGTACGTACTATTTTTGTAGTTGGATTGAATCGACATTCAATCAATTCTTAATTTGTGCTTGATTTGTTTTTATAGTCAAGAAGTAAGTTCGTAATTACAAGTCGGCATTCACATTAATAAATAACTTGTTTACCAGTTGAACGTAGGTAAGTATTAACTGAAATTACTAAATATGTTTTCCTTTTTTAGGCTCGTTATGCTGCATCATTGATTAAAGGCAATTTCACTCTTCCGACTCATGCCGAAATGATGAACGAATGGCAAACACATTATGACCTAATACAATCTAAAGGACTTTCACCATCTCACATACATTTTCTTGGAGAAAAAGAAGTAGGTAATAAAGTTGATTTGTGTGGGTAACGAACCAGCTCAAATGTACTAAACCTATTTCATTAATTCTTTCACTATTACAATACTACATTCCTTTGTACGAAAACATGCCTCTTTCCTACGAAAAAACATCAATTAGTCCATTCAAGCAACGTAGCCAGCGGAAGTCACAAATACCTACGCGTTTATTAAATATTCGTATAGTCGTTCGATCTTTCACAACTTTTCTTCAAATCTTTCAGAACATTATATCTTTAATTTGTAAAGAAATCGTGTACTTAGAAATACTAGTCAATTGTTCTAGACAATGCTCGCAACTCGATTCGGACCGTGCGGCTAGTTAAAAAGCATTCGCCGCAAACGTACATGGTACTGTCAAAGATAAAAAACCCGCGAAAATCTAAAAAAGTTTCAATACATCATACATATGTACTTAAAACTTTTCGTACAAATAATTTGGTAATTGTCTAATGATGAAGGAATAGATACTGGGATCTTTATTCCGTCACTATTAACCGTCTGTTTTTTGTTTGGATATAATAATTGTTGGTCATAATATACACTTTTGGACACATCTATTGACCCACCTTGGAGTTTAGGTTTCGATTGAACTATGACTGCTAGATACAACAAAAGCTTGATGCAGATTTAAACCTGATACATTTTACCATCTTTTTCGATCGTATTGTTTTAAATTTGACTTTAGAATACCACACGACATGGAGCTACGATTTATAAGTCGGGTATACGCCTTAATAAAGGTAATTGATTTTGGAATAAAAAACATGTTTTATGAAATAAAGGTTTAATTTAATACTCGTGTTGTCTCCATGGGCATCTACCACAGCTCTCATACGATTAGGCATCGTTTATCAACCGCTCAGTGAAATTTTGAGGGATCATCTCCCATTCTTCTTCTATGGCAGGTTTTGTATCTCAATGGAAGTAAGGTGACGATTTCTCAAGCTGGTCGTCACGATGAATCGATCCTGCGTTTCAGTTGTAACCCGAAATCGTAGCTTTCCTTGGTGACGAACAAAGCCGGCAGTCTCTAGGTACCTCCGATAAACATTTTCGGACCGCAGATCGAATTAAGTTGACTGCGACTTCAGGCGAAATATATTATTGATAGAACCTCACCTTAATGTTAAGAATAAGTAATGTTTGTTGCAAAACAAAAGAGATCAATCACACTTTCAAGAATTAAATCAAATGTTAACCGATAAAATCAAGTTTTCTTAGTATCCAACTGTTTGGTATCAACAAACAGGCTCAAAATTGTCTTTTGTTTCTTTAAATTCTGTGTTCGTAATTCAAAGAATACTGAATCAAATAATGAATGTGCTAAGTCCAAAACTACATAAAACTTTTTGCTCGACCTAATATAAAATTTTAGCTAGGACCAAACGAAACTGAAAATGCAAGGTGGGCTAATAGATGTGTCCAGAAGTGTATTTTAACATAGACTTAGGATGCCGCCTACGAGTATTTTACTGACAGAAAATTCAACCTTTTATTTTATTTAAACTAGGATGAATACTACGCTGCTATGTACAAGAGAAGCTGGGATATTCCGAGTGCCTCCAGTGATGTACAAGATCCGCCAAAAGGACGGAGAAAATAGGATAAAGAATCTGTATACGTATCGTAACTACGAATACAAAGTTATAGACGATGAGACATATACTAGAACTATGATAGAAAATCCAATTGATTATAGCATCAGTGGGAGTAGCTGTAAATGTTCGACTTGACCTCCTAACCAATAAAACAGCATCATCACCATCTTAACTGTTTTATCCCGGTTGTGTCCCAAGCTGTCGCTTCGGAACCCGGGGTCACCGCCAACCCATATAACAGCATTATATAGGTAGTTCCAAACCACAGATCATATCAATATTACTCGTATTGTACTTTTCTACTTCGAAAAGAGGATAAGTACTTATTTCTAATTTTTTTTTGTTAGTAAACATAGTACCTATGCTAATTAGTACAAAGAACAATATTGCAGAAGTGGGTATGAGTATAGTCATAATGTGTCTACTATGCCCATGGGTTTCCATGGGCAACACCAGTGTAGTCCGACCGTGGAAGAGCCACGCTTTGGCAAAAATGGGCCGGATCGATCGGAGTGATACAACAACGGCCTCACAGAAAGCGTCTCTGCTGTGTTTTCCTGCGCAGACTAATAATGTAACAGAGCTTGTTAAAAAACAATCACCAGTCATGTCGAATACGCCATGGTGCAACGTAAAGTATGGGGGCTATAGACCTACTTAAATATATTTCTGTTATTAACACACTAGCCACACCAATCGATTTTAATTTTTAGCTACTAAACCGATAAATTTTACACGATAAATGTATTATAAGCAAAGCAAAATATATTAAAGTGGCCACTTTTGGCGTGAATCAATTTTTCACGAATAAAAACGGACCCAACATTTGTGCATGGTTTTTAATAAATAGTATAAGTGTTTGCCGAGAGATTGTATTCCCGAAATTGTTTAAAATAGATCTGGTTTAGTAGCTAATAATTAAATTCGATTGTCGTCGCTAGTGTGCCCTACCTGTCGCCTTAATGCGATCATGAAAATACCTATTTCTAATAATTATTTTTATTTCCGATTGGTAAGTATATAAATCGAAAAAATGTGCCAAACCGTAATATTTCTTTGATTAGGTACATACTTAATTTAATATTAAATTACTAAAAGCAAAGAAGATGGTGCTTTTGTACTCATTTTTATTACTGTTTATTAAATAATTACTAAGTATTAGTATTATAGGTAACACCTCGGCATATATTTGTTATCATTGTATATAAGGAGTATGTTAATTAATTATTTACAATTATTTCATTTAAAGGATTTGTTACTTATACAAATCCTTTAAATATATTTTTTTTATTACACAATAAAAAAATTATACAAAGTATTTCGTATTCTTTTCAAAAGATTTTATTTTACATACAACATGATTTGATCCAAAGTAAGTAGGTACTTATTGTACGGTACAGAGAATAAAAAGGTTCGTCACCTTAAGGTAAATTTTCGCTTGTTCAGAGAA
Organism: Marasmia exigua; assembly: GCA_019059595.1. Classification (NCBI taxonomy): domain Eukaryota; kingdom Metazoa; phylum Arthropoda; class Insecta; order Lepidoptera; family Crambidae; genus Marasmia; species Marasmia exigua. The sequence goes on along the minus strand of CM032477.1, from coordinate 11,865,023 downwards.
TCAATTATACCAACATACCGTTTTAAAAAGCCTTGCCTTTGGTCCAAGGGTTGCGGGTTGATCCCCGCTCAATACAAACATTTGTATGCATGAACATGTCTGTTTGTATTGGGTCTGGGTGTTTTCTATGTATTATTAGTATATATTTAAAAAAGAAGTATTATATGTATATATTTGTACTTTTACTGTTGATTCTGATATCCGTAACTCAGGTGCTTGAGCTACCTATCTCGGAGTCAGATCAATGTAGGTATGTGATGTTGTGAAATATTTATTTTTTATGTATTTATATTCTTTAAATTTTCTTTATATCAAAAGGAATCAATGTTACTACAAGCAAATCTGAACTTTCTGATCAAACAGTTAAGCATAATTTACATTAACAGGTATTACTCTGACGGATTTAAGAAAGGTAATAGCATATCAAACGAATCAATTTGAAAACTGACGAACCTTTTCGTTTTTGACTGTACTTAAGTAAGTCCCTTATCTAAACCCTTATTATACTTAAGTAATTATAAAAATAATGCAAAGTTTAAAATTACATAACTATCTAATCTAACAATCTAAAAAATGTATCACAGCTAATAAATGTGACGTTTTTGTAAGGGATATGATAAAACAAAATATGCGAAAATGTACGAGAAACTAACAACATCTATTAGCAACAGTTCATTTATAAGTGTTTAAGAGTTATTTAAAAAGTTACATTTTGATTGAACTTAACGTAAGCCTAGTAACAGAAACCAAGTTGGGTATGTACAGACGCACACGTAAAAAAAAGTCATCCGTACATACAGAAAAAAACTACTTGTACATACGTAATATTTTTGTCTTTAATTGTTTAGATAAAACTAAAAGTTGTCATGATCGGCTAATCTATAAAAATGATAGATTTTATATCTCAATAGTGCATGGGTTTCCTTCTCTAGGGTTATACCATCTTTTGTAATTATGTTCGTCTACAACCTGATAGTCGTAGTCACGGTAATTCAGAAGGTCTTCCAAGCGGTACCTTGCATTGAAATCCCTAATGTCCAATAAAACTGGCGGACGTCTGTAAATGCCGGCCTCCTGAGTCAAATTGCCGAAATAGTTGTCCTGGAAACAAAAAAAAAGTAATCATAATGACGCTTTATAGAATGTGGTACAAGCGGATGAAAAAGAAATATGCGGACTAAAATAATCAATACGCAAATATAAATAACTAGTGGCCCGCCCTCACTTCGTTTCAGGACATTAGTTCCATTATACATCAATAGATGGTGCTAAGTGTCGATTAAATCGCGCAAGCGTTTCGTGTTTTTGGATTATCTGTAGGATTTACCTCTTTGTTAATAATATAGAATATAGATTACAATAAGTGAATAAAATCTGCTATTAAAATCGTAAGGGAAAAACTAGAACCTACACAGGTGATTTAATAGGAAAAAGTATAAATAAAGAGCAGCAAGCAGACTTCGCGGGACCCAGGATAGTTGGCTCTTTGAGGGAGGTAGGTATACTTTCAGCAGTGGACGGCGATTGCCTGATTGATTGAGCATTTTATTAATTTACTTGAAAGTAAAGTCGGCTTACCATGTCCTCCCCTATGACGTTGACGCTTACGATCTTCATTTTCTTGGCCTGCAGTTTGCGGACGTGGACCAGCCAGTTCTTGAGCATAGTCTCCTGAGGAGGCAGCCTGAACTTCTCTGCCGCTAAGGCAGCTGCATATTCACTCTTAAAAAAAATTAAGAGCCATTAAATATAGGTAATAACTGAATGAACTGAATTCGAAATATCACAATGTGTTTAGGAAATGGAATCAGAACAAATGCTTTTCCATAAATCGGTTTCTAGGTTAGTGTCAAGTGAAGTTAGTGGTAATCTAATGTGTGAATTTCTGTGCCTCCTTTTTTATGATATAGGTGGCAGACGAGCAGACGGACATTACTTTATGTCTTAGCCTTAGATTATACAATATAATAAATAAATAAATAATAACACAATATACAACACTAATCGCAAGGTGTACAATTGAATGTATAGTACAAAGAAAGATGTTATTGCAATTGTGGGAGACTGATGCCTAATCTAAGCATGGAAGCTTGTATTTCAGTCACAAGGCTAATTATACACTAATAACAATCCGTGATATACATAGGCAAGTGCGAATGTAGAAAATAAAATTTATAAAAAGCATAATAACAAGCTAGAAGTTAAGATAATTAGTTTTAATATTATAATATACTTTTACAAAAATTTTATCTATGGTCTTAGCATTTGGTATTTAAGATCCAACCACTTGGTTTAAAATAAAATTTGGATACGAGCAGATGTTTAACGGTTAGACTAGTAACGTAATTCAATAGAAAATGTATTTTTAAACCTCTTATACGTGAAATATCTTACCTCTCGCGATTGAAGACAAAGCATTGAAATGAAACAACAAGTGGTACAATAGTTTTCAGAAATACTTCTAAAATCTATAGGTAGGTACCTGAGCTTCCAAAACTTTATTGAGGAATCTTCTTGCCCGCCCCTATGAAGACCATGCTGGGGTGTCGGATGTTGACCATGTGCTGGTAGAGCGGTAGGACGAACTTGCCAGACGCCGTGATGCCAACACTTTTGTCCAAGAATGGATGGTTGAAGTCGTATCCTGGGATATTGAAAAGGATAATCAAGAAACAAAACTTTTGTGCCTAAAAAAAAGAGAAAGTCGAAGTTTGAAAAATGTATAATACCTTTTTTATGGTTTTGAACAAAACTTTTACTGCGCGCAAGAGAGGAAAAATGAAATTAAACTAAGAGGTGCTTTAAAAAATACTTTGGGCCACACCAAAACCTTTTCCCATTTATTACAAATCGCCTACTAAGGATAGTCTCGGATCAAAATCCGTGCTAGCCCGTTTTAATATTGCGTGTTAGAACGGGATGGCGTGATCTTATATTATAATAAGATGGTTTATCGTTTTAGTTGGGCCTAGTTCTTGCCAGACAAAAACCGACTAGGTTTACCCGAACTAATCAGTGTTAAGTTAACGATGAGTAAGCAGCTACACTTTTTTTTTTGACATCGCTGATTAAATGCGGCCCTCCCGAAGTGCAATGGAAGGACCATGAATTATGAATACCCTGCCTGTGGGGGCCGGCGGGTTATGTGGGGGCTCTACGTCTGGGAATGGAGCCCAGAGGCATACCCGCTAAAACACCAGCGGTGCATCCTCAGCACCATATTAAGGGAGATCGTGAAAATCCAGCGTAGCCTTGGCTCCACAACCTCCCAGGTTAGGTGGTTCGAAGCGGCTACACCCAGTTTAAGCCGATTAAAACCTAGTTCGGGTCTAACCGTAAGAATACGGCATAGTAGCTACGTACACTGATCACGCAGAATTTGTTTCTACTAAGCATTCACCTACCGTCCAAGGGTGGATCCAGGGAGGGGATCATGTGTCCATGATCCCTCCTGGCTCAGTACAGGAGGACCTAGCGCAGGTAGATCTTATTTATAAATAGTACCTACATACTTTCTTTAAATATTTAATCAGTTTGATATAACGGCTTTTGACGGCAAACACATTATTCGGGAACGAATGGATCGAAAATTTGACTTCCTCCTTTATAACTTTCATCATCATCATCAGCCCATTTAAGTCCCCACTGCTGGGGCACGGGCCTCCCTCAATCACATGAGGGGTAATTGCCTTACTCACCACGCTTGGCACACGGGTTGGCGAGGGTTTTGATTTAAATGCAGAGTTTTCCTTCTCTGGTGCTGATATCATGCCGCAGCTACCTAGTCCCTTCTTACGACAACTCGGTAAAGAGGAGGGTGGCAATTTTACTCTGGCCGGGACCACACGGCACTTTATAACTATACCGACCACTTTATAACTATCATCATCATCATCATCAGCCCATTTAAGTCCCCACTGCTGGGGCACGGGCCTCCCTCAATCACATGAGGGGTAATTGCCTTACTCACCACGCTTGGCACACGGGTTGGCGAGGGTTTTGATTTAAATGCAGAGTTTTCCTTCTCTGGGTGCTGATGATCATGCCAGCAGCTTTACCTAAGTCTCCTTTTACGACACCTCGGTAAGAGTGAGGGTGGCCTTATTTTACTCTGCCGGGGACCACACGGCACTTTATAACTATACCGACCACTTTATAACTATCATCATCATCATCATCAGCCCATTTAAGACCCCACTGCTGGGGCACGGGCCTCCCTCAATCACATGCGGGCAATTGCCATCGGTTTCGGTTCTTATATAAAGCAGAGTTTCTTCTTGGGTGCTATGATCATGCCCAGCTTTATATAGTCTCTTATACGACACATCCGTTCCATTGGTCCCTCATAAATAGGGACCAAACTCCTCTTTATAACTATAACAAAACTCGACGCCAAACTAACGTCGCTAACTTTAAAGGTTGCTAAGACAGCGAGTCCTGTGCTTTATACACTTTTAGTTGAGCGGACGCAGATCTGGATCCTTGCCCTTGCGGGTCATATCTTAAAACACGAGTTATAGACATAGTTTGTCACACTCTCATACGTTGACCTGATTCCGTACTAAGTAGCTTAAACACTTGTGTTACAGATATCAGACAACAGAGGAACACAAATATATACTTAAATACATATATTACACCCAGACTCTGAACAAACACAAGTGTTCATCGCACGAATGTTTGTCCAGGGTGGGGATCGAACCCACGACCTTTGGCGTCAGAGGCAGGGTCACTACCAATTGCGCCATCCGATAGTTCTAAAGTATTCGATGGAATAGTCAAAAATTACCTGTACAAAATATAACATCATCCAAATCTTCAAAGCTGTTATCTTGGAAAATAACCCCATTGGACGTGAACATCTTGATATCCGGTTTCTTCACATACGTTTCTGAGAAATAAGGCTGATTGTACTTGAGGTGGTGGCTGTGGACCAGCTTGGCGGTCACGTTGGACAGATGCATGGCCAAGTCCAACCCTGACGGGCCAGCTCCCACTAGCAGCACTCGACGGTTTCTGAAGTCTTCCGGGTCCTTGTAGTCGTGACTATGAATCATGCGCCCTGAAATTATGTATTATAAATATGGTTCAAATAAAGGTAAGTATAAAGGTAAAAGGAACTTATTACTAGCCCGCTACTTTGATTACTAACATATTATTTTGAACATTATTATGATATCTATAAAATCCGATGCATCGTGAACAAAGATGTATAGATGGCGTCAGACCCAGCTATTGTTGATTGCAATTCAATAATAGCACTTGTGCCTTAAACGAAAGGACGGTCCAAGGTCTAACAGGGTAACTCAACGTAATGCCTTGTGTACTTACTCGAGAAATAAGTTATAAATTCGCTTGGTAACATCATCTGATAGGTGGCAGATCACATAATGTGAAGCGATTGCCGCGGCCCATGGACTCTCGTAACACAAGTGTTCTGCCAACCTTATAACTCCCCTTTTCCCCAGATTGGGCCTCCAATACCCTTACTCACACAGGGATCAGGCCTTTTTTAAACGAGGTTTGAAAAGAGTTCTTCTCTCACGATAGGCATTGTTGATGTCTATGAGCGGCGGTTACCGTTTACCATCAGATGGGCCGCAAGCTCGTCTACCTACTATAAGCAATAAAAATAAAAAAGGAGAAACACAGCAAAGTGGCTGCTTCACGCCGGTTTTCTGTGAGGCCGTGGTTCACTACGGTCGATCCCGCCCATTCAGTGCCGAAGCGTAGCTCTTCCACGGCTAATACGCAACGCAATTTAGACTCAACTGGAAATAACACACACACACACACTGACTCGTATGCCACCTATCACATAAAAAAAACCATGCTGAGATGAAGAGATGCGTACCTTTAAATGTCTCTTGCTGGTCGAACTTGGGCCACACTGGTAAGCTGAGCTCGCCATTGGCGACAACCACGAAGTCACACTCCTCTGTGTGGTTGTCCCGCGTGTCTGTCTTCATGTATGTCACGTTCCAGTGATCATCTGCCCACTTCACGTTTGTGACGTAGCTCCCGAACTGTTATAAAATATAACGATAGTCATAATTTTCAAATCATGTATGTATCATGATTTCTAAATGTAGATCTAACATCATGAAACAGACCAAACTTTGTTAGAGTTGACTAGAAGTGTAAACTTTCTAAAGTGAGAAATGCAATATTTTATGAGCATTTTTGAAGTTTAAATTATTAAAAAAAAAAACAAATCCAATGTTTAATAACTAGGTACTACGTTTATAAGAATCTTGAAATAAAATTGTTTTTTTTTTTCGATAAAAAATGTCCTGGGCGGCGGCGATTGCTTCTCATCAGGTGATTCGATCACAAAAAAATATCAAAGTTCATGAATTTGAATAGAAATTGTGTTTAGTTCTATTTAGATCATGAATATGCTACTACCGCTATCTTTTCTTTTTTCTTTTAGAATCAGTAAGCTTTATTGCTTCCACAAGTTTACCTACTAAAAATAAGGCAATGTCTAAATCTGTAATATCTAATATAAATGGTAAGCCTACAAATATCTTCATTGCTACTAATGCCTATAATTAATGCAAAAATGTCATCCTGTTTAGCCACAAAGCTATAGATTAAAACTAGTTTTCTAGGTTGAAAGCCTCATTAGCTCATTAGTCAATAGTTTACAATCGAGAATTCCCATTTAGTTCGAATAAAATAAATACCTACTTGTTTATTTTCTTGTGTTATAATTTTCTTTACAATTTTAAAAATTACTTCGGTTGACTACCTAATTACGTAAAATTATGTTCTTGTATAACATTTTCTTTGCATTTGATAAAATAACAAAAGACTCGTGGTCCTTTAATATTAGTTTTGGTATTCTTTCCTTACTTACTGTCGTATTAGTTATTATTCTTAATGCTTTTGGCTCCTTAATTTTGTAAATTATAATATCCTCCAAACCGATATTGCGGCCATAGGCGGCCAATCTTAGAGATCGGCCATCGACGCAGGACATATTATAGTGCATAAGTGTTTGCGCAGACACAAGTGCACTCTCTATTTTCTTACCCTCATATTTCGATGGGACACCACTGTGACACGACCGAAGAGGGATCAGGTGCAGGACCAACGGCTTAACGTGCTTTCCGAGGCACGGGGTACAAAACCGCCAACTTCCAGACTCCGGGCTGACAAAACTTCTTAACAGAAACACTCAGGTACCAATTTTGGCCCGACCCGGGGATCAAACCCGGGACCCCAAGCGCATCCGTCGCTTTAAAGTGCTACCCACTAACCACTGCGCTAAAGTCAACGAGTAAATACTAAGGTATTGATGCCTACAAAAAGGTAAGTTCATACTTCAAGTAAGTAATTCGTGTTCCTGTCACGTGCTCGAGTACTTCGAGTAGTAATCCATTGGTGTGAACGGAAGCTTTCGTAAGTTCATCTTTGAATAAATATTTTTTCTTACATTCAATGCTCATTCGCAAAAATTTAGTACTTTCATATATTTTGCAAATAAATAATGGTTTGTTTTTATCATTCATGTGTTTGTTTTAAGTACCCACCTATTTCAGTAGACGTAATAATATAGTGCCCTCCTACAATACCATTGCAATGATTGTCAATTGAAATAGTTATATTATATTATTTAGCTATTGAGTAAACAATTTTTAACTGTGGTATACATATGTTTTTTTTAATAAATTTATTGCATATCCGCATATCAGCATACAGATTTAACAAAATTGTTTTCTTATCTATAGGTTAGAACATGCTAAGGTTGTAGGTATCGACTGGCGTTATCTTAAAAACTTTACAAAGATCTCTACACTAAGCTAGGCCTGTACTGTAGACAACTAAAGATAGTCGCATAACATAAAGACAGTCGAACTAAGCATAGTCCCGGAACAAAATTTGCGCCAGTCTCTTTTAACATTGCGTGCTGGAACGGGATGACATGAGTTTTAAAACAGTAATAACTTTAGATCACGATTTATAATAAAGTGGAATGAGTATAAATTTTGAAGGTACATAAACCAAATCATTCAAGTTAGATATACATATTATAAAATAAAATATGAAAACATATAGAATGCTAACTTACTTGTATATGATTTTCAAGCTCAAATTGCTTAGTGAAGAGCCTCAGATATTTATGGAAGCATTCTCCCGTGACATAAGACTGAGTGCCCTCTGGGAAGGGGAATCCGGTGTACTCCATCGTCAGACGGGGTGTGTTGATCCTGCAAATAAGTAGTTACACGGTTTTTAAGGCCTCCGGAGCACATAATGATATTCCTTTTTGGGACAATCAGGTGGTTCATGAATCGCCTTATGAAACTAAAGTCGCATAATTATCTACCCAAAGCGGTGTGTCCTCTCTGGGAATCTATTCCACGGCCTTTATAGAGATAACGTCTTAACTTTTTAGCCACTACACCACAGAGATTGTTGAATTCTGTATCGTGTAGATAATGTACCGATACCTCAACATTACAAAAACAATCATAATTGTGGCGATTTAACTGATATGAAATTTTAACAGGTGCCACTATAAAAAGCCATTGATGTCAGCAAAAGAATGGTCTATTTTCAAGTACACAAACTAAGTAGAAGATACTTCGCAGGAGGTTCACACAGACACACTAAGACTTAAGACAATACAATAACAAAACAATGATATATCAAAATCTGTAAAAAAAGTATAAAACCATAAACAATAAAATGAAGCTGGTCCAGCCGTAGATCCTCAATAATAATAAACAACAAAAAGTCACTTTAACTACATAGTAAGTATTTCGAAGTCAGCAGATGAACCAGTAAAACCTGGCGCTATGTAGGTGTTCTGGTGGTTTCATAACGTTATGAGATATGACCGACTCGTTTAACTGTAGACACCCGATTATCTAACATCTCTATACCGACTTGTTTTGAGAGACAGTGTTTTGTAAGTACGTGTAATAAATATCAAAAGCGGATCGAAAGTAAACACATCTTGGAGACATTTTGTAAGTAGGTCATCAAAACTGTCTGGATTAGGGGGTTAGAGTTAATTTCTGAATTTGAAAAGCCAAATGAGTAAACTTGGGGACATAGGTGTACCTACCTACCTACCAATATTTTCAATCGCTATTAAAATAAGTTTAAAACATTCAAGTTTAGTAAGTTCAAAGTAAGTCAGAAACTCGATACGTAGGCAAGGATCTATCAAAGGACGCTACAAAATCATTTGGAGAGGCTTGTGTCCATCAGTGGGCTGCGAAAGGGGGCGATGAGTGCCATAATACAGTAGCAGTTTTGTAGCAGCTTTCTGGCTAATTGACAATTACCTAAGATTTTTGTACATGCTGGTAAAGAGTGGCAGGCCATCCTCGTCGGTGCCGACGTGGGGGTCGAACCTCCACGTGCCACCCACATGCCTGGAGGCCTCGAAGACGGTGAAGTTGACGCCGTACTCCTTCATGAAGCGGGCGGAGGCCAGCCCGGAGTACCCGGCTCCGATGATGCAGGCCCTGGTGTCTGGTTTTGACTGAAAAAATAGATTTGAAGGTTAGTGTTGGCTTGACATGATGTCGTGCATCGAAAGGTTTAGTGGATATGCAACTGGAGGATCTATTTATTAGAATACGAAATAGAAACTTTTTTCATTTAATAAATAAAAAGATCCCATTTCAGTTTTGCAGCTGTTCGACCGACATCTTTGATTCCAGTCTTGGAGTCGTGAAATGGGATTGGGCGGGTCATGTGTGCAGAATGAGCCCCGAAAGATGGACAAAAATCGTCACTCAATGGCGCCCGACCAATGACTACGGGGTAGGCCCAGAAAAAGATGTGTGACGATTTTTACAAATATGTCCAAGATTGGCAAGACAGGGCAATGGACAGGATTAATGGAAGAATTGGGGGAGGCCTTTGCACAGCAGTGGGACGCTACAGGCTAACTTAAAAAAAAGAAGGTATTGGATTTAAGAGTCAATGCTTTGAGTCTGAATTTAGATGATGCTACCCGAAGGTACAAATTGCCCAATAAAAGCCTCCTTTGTTTTGTGCTGAGGTTTTGACTGGAAAAACAGATTTGAAGGTTAGTGTTGATTTGACAAGATGTAGGTCATCGAAAGGTTTAGAGGATATGCAACTGAAGAATCTATTTATTAGAATACAAAATAGAAACTTTTTTCATTTAATTAAATAAAAAGAAGGTGGATTTAAGAGTCAATGCTTTGAGGGCTGATGACGATGGTCTGAACTTAGATGATACTACCCAGAAGTACATATTGCCCAATAAAAGCCTCCTTTTGTGCCACTGTTATTATAATGAAAATGATTATTTTTATTCAGTTTAAGTATATACAGAACACTGACTGCCGATTCGGAACGTCGATTTCTACCGAGAATAACCAGCGTACCTACCTATTATTATTATAGAATATTGTCCTATAATTTATTCCAAACAGATCATGGCGCTATCTCGATTTACCACCAGTTATCAAAACGCCATGCACGTAAGCATAGCGCCTGGTGCCTTAGTACAGTCAGCGCGAAAACTAAGTTAGATATAGTTTGGTAATCGATCAAAACATCTTGACATTAAAAGAAAATTAATTTTCCACGTTACTCACTCTTACTCCAAATTAGTCTTTACTTAAATGTAATACAGTACTTAATCCTCGGACATTAAGTGTCCGAAGGTTAAGTTCTCTATGAAGTACATTTCGCCATAGGGCCTTCTAACTTTAGAGAGCTCAAAGCCCTTTCCTAAGTCAACTTTATGACAAAGATAACAACATTTAGTTATGCAGCTCTCGAAGTAAAAAAGTATTTGAATACTAAATGCTTTTTCATTTCAAATACTCGGGACTAAATTTTCTTTTGAATGTCAAGATATTTTAACTACTTAGGGCGAACAAGTATGTTTGGCGCCGACTGTTCCATCAGGCATGCACCGTGCTAACCTTTCTACCTCATTTCCTCGTTGCGTCATCGATGATGTTGTGGGCTCGACGTCTTGTTTATTTGGTAATAGCATACATTATCTCCAAGTACGAGTTAAGTAGTGCATGCTTAACCAACGACGTAACTTTATGGAACTCTCGAATGGACCTTTGTGCATAACTATACACATTAGTTAATTAATAAATTATTTCAACATCTCATACATTAGTCTGGTTTCGTACTAAGTAGCTTAAACACTTTTGTTGCGGATATCAGGCAGCAGAAAAAATACAAATATATACTTAAATGTATATCATTCCTTTAGGCCGTGTGGTCCCCGGCAGAGTAGAATAGGCCACTCTCACTCTTACTGAGGGGTCGTAAAAGGCGACTAAGGTAAAGCTGCTGGCATGATCATCAGCACCCAGAGAAGGAAAACTCTGCATTTATATCAAAACCCTCGCCAACCCGTTTGCCAAGCGTGGTGAGTATGGCAATTACCCCTCATGTGATGGAGGGAGGCCCGTGCCCCAGCAGTGGGGACTTAAATGGGCTGATGATGATGATGATATTATTCATATTCATATTCTTTATTGTTTGTTCCATGTATGCAAAGCTTAGATCAAATCTAGGTCTGTTTTGTGTTGCATTTGACTGCATGACTTGGTATGAGGATAATAAACCATTGTATAAAAAGTTGGCGATTAAAAAGAGTAACTGGCGAGTTTCTTGCCGGATCTTCTCGACCAGAAACAACTTTCCGAGCCGGTGGTAGAATCGCCTTATGTTTATTTACTTTTTTTAGTATATTTTATGTATCAACATATATATGTATTAACGTGTATACATAAGTACTTATAAATAGACTTAAATCATTCAAATGTATGACGATCTGTAAGTGCTGTGTACAAGCCTATGCAAATAAAGAATTATTTGATTTTGGTCTTAAGTGAAAGTGCTTTCATTGTTGACATGGGCCCTATTAATCTTATTAACTACACCCAGACACTGAACAAGCGCAAGATTAATAATTAAGTAATTAATCTGGTTTATAGATTAATAAAGATGGTTTTGAACTTGTAATGCAAGGACAAGCGGCAGGCGGTAGAGTTTTTTTTTATGGGATAGAGGGCAGACGAGCAGACGGATCACCTGATGGTAAGCGATTACCACCGCCCATGAACACCTGCATCACCAGAGGAGTCACAAGTGCGCTGCCGAATTTTCATTATATTATTATTTCATTATTAGAGTATTTCATTTATTCAGCCAAAAACTCGTGACAGTCGGTAAATATGACACCGACTGCCACGAGTTTTTGGCTGGAGTACCATTACTATTTTGAACCATTTCATCATATTCATTATTAATTAATGTAATACCCTATCGTCTGCCCAGGACCCAATATGCACAATGGACCAAATGGGAGTCTAAGTGCGAAAAAAGGAGTCCACTTTACATTACATAAGGCACCCTACGTCTGCCGCGAGTCCTTGCGATGACTTGTATAATCAACTTTTTTGTATGACGCTGCTCAATATCAAGTGAGATTTAACGACAGTTGAAGTCAGTCAAGTTCCAGTCCAGTTACTCAATAAAACGCGGACATTTTTATTTAAATGAGGTCTCGTTTAATGAGACCATTCTTTTTTTAAAAAGCCGGTTTCAAGACTATCTAGTACCTACGACACACAATAGTAGAGTCAATTCATTAATTGTTAATAATGTATCATATTTGCACCAAATAGGTAGGTACTCTAAAATCAAGAAAATATGATTTAAAATCCTTTAATTCCATCATTCAATACAATTCAAAGTTACTCGTACTTTAGTTCATTCATTACATTTACGCCTTCATTCAAGTTAAACGCACTTAAAAATTTCATCTCGAGTTCAGGCGGAAATCGAACCCACATCTCCCACAATCCGGGTGGCTATTTTTCTAATTAGGTAGACCACTGAACGCATTACTAAGCCGAATAAAGTAAGTGCTTGATTCGAGATGAGCTGTCGATAATCTCATCAATGTTGTGTCTATAACAATAATTAACAAATGTACCTTTCTTCACTACATAGTAGTAACTATAAAATCAAGTCGCTTTCGCTGTCTGTCCCTATGTACCTAATCTTAAATATTTAAAAGTACGCAGACAATTTTGATGCGGCTTTTTTTAATACATAGAGTGATTCAATAGGAAGGTTCATATGTAAGGATATGATACATGCATGATATTGCACCCGTGCGAAGCTGGGCAGTGCTACTGTCATATAAAGAAGAAATAGGGAAATACAGGGTGTATCTGCGAACATTTACATCCCTTTAACCACGTGTTCTATCAACCGTTATGAACAACATTTGTTCTATGACTTTTGAGAATTCGCATAAAATAATTTCAACTTTTCATACAAAGTCGGTCACGTGACTTGGTCATTTTGTATGGGCAGTCGAAAAAAATTCCGACGAATTTCGAAAAGTCGTAGAACAAATGTTGCTCAGAATGGTTGGTAGAACACGTGGTTAAAGGGATGTAAATGTCCACAGATACACCCTGCATAATACTATATTTGTAAGTATGTATAATTACAACCAGACGCCATCACATTCTCATCACAAAAGTCTAGCGAAGCAACCAGAAAAACTACCTACGTACTGCAAGTTTTTTATGGCTGTTAATCACGAAACTAGGAAGTCTCTACGTTTATGGACAAAGTAGGTGTGTTATTAAGCTACGTAGGTACGTACTAAGTATGTAGTTCAAAACATAGATTTGTATTGAATAACTAGGAGAGCGGGACAGCCTTGTAACCTGTCGAACGCCGTCTCGTTTGCATAGCTAGTTATTTTGATGAGAATTATTTACTTCCTAAATAGCTCCATTTTGCGAATTGAAAGGTATGAAGTAATTGGAACTCAATAATTGTAGAATTATAACAGTTTTGTAGGCTACCTCTGTCGTGAAAATGAAGTCAACCAGACAAATAAATACACCTCTTGGGTTTAAATGTAGGTAAGCCATTTTTTTATTCGTAATGCTCATTGTTCGTACATCCCTGGCTTACATTTTCAACTTTATTCCCGACACAGAGAGTTTAATTTTTTTTTTATTTATTTGCGTGTCTCATGGTACTGAGCCTGTACATAGTGCTTATGACACACCGTTTGTATGTTTGACATGTTTTTACCTAGCCTGTACTGTCCCACTGCTGGGCAAAGATCTCTCTCAAATCTCTCCATTGTTCTCTTTTTAACGTCATTTGTAGCCATCTTGGACAAAATTATTCAGGTTGTCGCACCATCGTTTTTAGGCCATCACTTTATTACCGGTGTTAGTGTGTTGTGTAGAGTTTAATAACAACTGAAATATGTTAATCTAGGCTGTATACCTACTCGTATCATAAATTAATAATATTCGTATTATGCAAAGGGCATTGTTGAAGTGAACCTTGACATGATAAATGCTGTTAATTACGATACAAATTCCTAAATCATTTTGCATAGTTATGCCAACCAGGTACTAACAATATTTCAAAGGTATTTTGGTTAATGACTACTTGCGACATAGATGGTTACCATTATTCAATGAACCCATAGACTAATGTTAATTATGTACTTGAAGATAATTTTAATAAACCCCCAATTCTCTCTACTCGTATTCAAATTGCTTACGTTGATAAAGATTTTCTGTCTATGCTTACATACATATATTGAAGATCGATGATGTGGCTTTAGCCGTGCATTTACTAAAAGTAGTCTAAATTTGAAACATTAGAACTATCCCGATGTAGGTGTAGGGATTTTTTAGAGTACCTACTTGGAATGGACTTGTAAGCCGTTCGCTAGGGATGACCCCTGTGAAAGATATCACTTGTTTATGTTGACCAGGTAGAGTGTTTTTTGTTGTGAAAAATACCCAAACGAGCATGCGGCCCATCTGTTTACTAGTCTACTACTACAAATATTACGTGACTTCAATTTCTTGTATATATTTTTAATTAAAATAAATGACTTCTTAAAATTGCAGACGTTCAAATAAACGACAAACCACATTATTCTAAATCGCGATCTAAAGTTATTGCTGTACTAAAAGCTCATGTCGTCCGGTACCGGAACTATCCTTAGTTACAGATTTGTAATAAGGGGAAAAGTTTTTATTTTCTGATTGTGGGACTAAGTGGGTCGCACTTAATGAGTGATCACCCATCCACACCACGACTGAGGCGAGTCTTCCTGACTCTATCGCTAACCATTGATGCCATAAATATTGATGGATCATGTTACATAACGACCACGGTTGCCAAATGCTTTTAACAATTCTACATGTAACTGCATACCTACTTACTTACTAACTATTTGCATTCCTTATACACTGATCTAATCGGTTTGCAAGGACGTTCACTGAACAATGTTGAAACGCTAAATAGTTTAGCATGTAACAGCCTAAAGCATTTGAAACTGTTGTTATACACCGACATATCACTGTTAATTATTTCCTAAATAAAAGATTGAGGCAATAAAGAAAGGTGAATGCACATAATAAATATCGTGTTAATCCCCGTATTGACACATTGTAGTTATAATGCAACGCGAAAATCTAAAAAACTATTTAATAAAGAAAGGGTCGCCAGATGATTGGTACCTACGCCTATTTCTGGTAGTTAATATCTAAATTGTAATAAGTAGATTATTAAGCCCTAACAAACTTTATTGGAAAAAAAAAGGCCGTAACTGCACACCAAATGTGTCTTTTGTCATGTTCCTAAGGGTCTTGGTTTGCAACAAAGTACCTACTTTTATATATAAATCTGTCAAACACGATATTTATTATGTGGAACATTGTGTACTTACATATTTGGCTCGACGTTTCGGCTACGTTACAGCAGCCGTGGTCACGAGCGGATGAGTCCGCTCGTGGCCAAATTTGTGAGTACACAATGTTGTTTCACATAACAAATATCGTGTTAATCCCCGTATTGATTATAGTTATTATACTGCAACGCGAAAATCTAAAAATCTATATAAATCTGTCAAATTTCTTCAATTGATTCTCCTATTTAGATCAATAATAACTGAGGAAATATTAAATATTTTTTAACAAACATTTATTCCTATTTTTTCGGTAAGAAATTCTTAGTGTCACTCTGGAGTCTGGAAGTTGGCGGTCTTGTACCCCCGTGCCTCGAAAAGCATTTAAGCCGTTTTTCCTGCGCCCAATCCCTTTCCGGTCGTGTCACGCTGGTGTCCCATCGGAATATGAGGGTTAAGGAAATAGAGAGTGCATTTGTGTTTGCGCACGCTTTTGAGCACTATACTATATCCTACGTACGCAGGATATAGTATAGTGCTCAAAAGCGTGCGCACACACGGCTGATATTTGAGATTGGTCGCCGTAGCCGTAATCGATTGGAGGGTAATATTTATTACGGAAACAACGTGATGGTAAGTAATTACCGTACTCTCCTGACCACCACAAAACAGAAATGTTAAATGGTAGGCCAAGTTTTAAGCTGTTAGTAATATACTGAAAATATATGAAGATATCGATTTCAAAACTCAAATAAAACCAAGGATAAAGACCTACAGCTTTGGTGCCATAGTAACAAATACTCAGGAAGAATACCATTCACTAATATCTAGCACAAGATAAAACGGCATCATTTGTAGTTAACCTTTCTTGTAATAAAATCAAGTTATAACTTTCTTAAACAAACTTTGGACTTCTTCTAAAAATGTATTATAATTGCAACATTTATATTAAGTAGCTGTTACAATCATACATAATTATCTTTTTTCTTGTTCTTAGACAACATAATATTTCTTAGCGATTGCACGTAAACACTTATAAATTAAGTTAGCACTATAAGTAAGTTAAGGAAAATCTATAATTGGATTTACTATTGTATAAATACTAAACTGTTTATCTACCTGTAAACGCTGTTGATTTTCTAAATAAATAAATTAAAGATAAGTCCTACAGAACACAGCAACAATGTTTCTGGCCGGAACTTGGTCCTTTTTTGGTTTGATCTTTTTATGTTACGCAATGATAAAGTAAAAGACATGAACGCGTAACCGATTACAATTATTTACATACACATCGGTAATACAAAAGTATGTATTATGTGGACACAGTAGTAAGTCATAAGTAATTTATTCGACGTCGTAGTGATAACAGTGACAATCTCTAGGGTTAGAAACGATCAATCAAATCCGTGGAAAAATCTATGGCATAACGTCAGATTTGTATAGGATGACAGCGCTATAAAGTAGATTTAGTTTTTAATTAAGATTTGTCGAATTATCCCCAAGAAAGTGAAAATAATCTATTATTATCTACAAGTATAATATTTATTTACGTCAGCGCAGAACTATCAACGGCATTTTAAAGTAATTTTGAAAATTGAAAAAAATTGTAGGTATACTCTGGGAAGCACATCTTCTGAAGAATTATGTCCGGACAACTCGAGATCTAATTAGGTAGGTATATTTAGCATCAAAATAATCTTAGCCTTCCAAACCTACAAAAAATATCTGAGCATAATATAAGCAAAAGCCAACTATATGTCTTAATACACCAAGGTGCATTTCCATTTGTTGTTCAAGAATAAATGACAACAAATTAAAATAAACCTTACGGCATCGCGCTAAAAGTCGTTTTGGTCAAATTTTCAGTTACTTTTGGTAAATTTGAACGCTGAGATATTTTTCGTTCTGACAGCAGGTACCTAATTAACTATACTTATAGATAACAATAAAGATTATCATCTAACCGTCCAAAACAATTGACGTCACTGATCAAGCTGATAAGCCACTAATTAAATAAAGCATTATGATAATACATCGTTAAATTCATTGACAAAAACATTACCAAAAATTGTGGACCGAAATTGGGGCCAAGGCCCACTGGCCTGCTTCGGTGTCATCCGATGTTTTCCCATGAACAAATTAATTCTCAATTGCACCTGGCAATTTATTTCTGTCCATGACACGACTGCCCAGTTGAGCTTCAATGTGGGTGTCCAATGTTCATTGCTGATTGTGAACAGGTGCCACCTTTGGGGACTGGTCCGCTTCGGTTTACCTCATATTTAGCTTTGAATTTGCTTCATTCTATTTTGTGTTGCATTAGACTGTATGACTTGGTATGAGGATAATAAACCATTGTAAAAAAGTTAGCGATTAAAAAGAGTAACTGGCGAGTTTCTTGCCGGATCTTCTCGACCAGAAACAACTTTCCGAGCCGGTGGTAGAATCGCATTATGTTTATTTACTTTTTTTAGTATATTTTATGTATCAACATATATATGTATTAACATGTAAATTATTACATAAGTACTTATAAATAGTTTTAAATCATTCAAATGTATGACGATTTGTAAGTGCTGTACAAGCCTATGCAAATAAAGAATTATTTGATTTGATTTGATATAAGGATAGTGTGTGAGTACGTGCATCCGTTGTATTTTTACTTTGGTAATACAATTTTAGTAAAAGCAGTGTTCGTTACTTTTGATTCTTAAGATTATAATTGTTATCGAGACAGATCTTCCAGGTCATTAACTGGCAAGAATTTGCAAGATTGACCGAAGTGGCGATCTCTTGTTTCGGAGGCCAAGACTCTGTTCTGCTCTGTTCCTAAACCAGCGGAGTAGCGGCAATAGTAGAAGTTTATAACAAACTAGTCTTCCGTTTCATAATTTCAGCTTCATACAATATTGACATAACTGATACAAATAGAATTAAATGGAGTTACAATGCAATGTATCGGTCGATCGATTGCTAATCAAAGATAATGATTAGTGTGATAGCTTTGGTTGTACGTAATAAAACGTATACTAACGAATTGATCGATAGCTTCGATATTTTATCTAGTTACTTTAGGTTGTGATTTCAAATCAGCTTACCTGAGCTAATATTATATGATAATAAATTAAGCAAACATCATTGATGAGTGTCATTTATAAGTACAAATGTTACACACATAGAAACGCATCATGAATTCTGATCGATCATAGATTCGAGTAGAGAACACGTTCAGGATTAGGTTACGAAACCACCTCATCATTATTCGCAGACCCTACGAAGAGTTGTTATTGTGTGTGAGAAAATAGTGCAGCCTTCTGCATTTGATAGAAAGTATGTCAAAAAAACAGGATCTTTATCATGCCACTTATCTGAGATTCTATTAAGGTGACGGGTAGGGCACACTAGCGACGCCAATGCGACAGAGATATCGAGATGTCCGGGGAACGGCGAAGATCGAGTTTTTCGCCGGCGATCGATCGCCACGAATTGAACACTCCGCTCACTCCGGCACTCCGCCGCACTCTTAAATATATATTATAATGAATAGTTATCATCAAACTGTCCATTACATATTCCATTTTCAGTTCTATGGCAAAATTAGCTGTCAGGACATAAAATACCTACCTACCTATACGTATCTATGCTCTTTCCGTATGCAATCCCTTAAGGAGATACGGTATTTTCCATCATTTGCCTTTACATTTTGAGTGGTCAATTTAATACGGCGATTATAATGATTATCGTATGTCCAGAATGAATGGACACGCGCGGCAGCCTCCAGCGAACATGGAGAGACATTATGCAGCCTTACCGGTTGCGAAACTTCCCGCTTCGCCGCAGCGGGTTCCGCGCGTGCGCGTGCGCTCAATATTGTTATAGCTTGTTTAACAAAATAAAACGATACCATCTGGGTAAGTGCAAGTCTTTCACTGGATGGAAACGTGCTACCGGCCTTTGTTTACGTTTTCCGCAAAGGTGGTTTAGTCTAGGAACAGTAAGTGACCGCGTAATAAAGAGTAAATAAATAAATTCTATGTATTTACAAAAGAAAAGTATTAAATGTATATATTTGTAATTCTGCTGTTGGTTCTGAACACAAGTGCTTGAGCGACCTATCTCGGAGTCAGATCAATATGTATCTAAAGGCACGGACCTAGAGTCTGTGGATTGCAATGTATGTATCAAATAAATAATCTTACTCAAAAAAACTTTAATTTTCACACTCCAAAATTGGACCCCAAACACATGCCTGCTCATCTGCCACCTTTGACATAAAAAAATGAAATTCTTAGAGTAAGAAAAAGTTGGGAAATACCGTGTTGGAGAATTCGCCTTACAAAAGACTTTAACGCGTCACTGGAAAATACAAACCTATGAATATTTTGAACACCAACATCTACTAAACATCTAAAAATATTTTTTTCTAACATAAAACTATTTTCCCCTTATTTCAAATCGCGAACTAAGAATACTTAGTCCAGGACCAAAACTCGTACCAACCCCTTATAACATTGCATGTTGGAACGGGATGACATGAGCTTTACGATAATAACTTTAGATCGCGATTTATAATAAGGTAGTTTAGGTTCTAATTTTAGCCGACTACGGCGAAGCAAAAAGGAGGGTTATGATTTTGACCTGTATGTATGTATGCATGGTTGTTCATCTGTGTTCGCTCATAACTTCTAAATTAGTCATCATATATGGTGGTTACAAATGAGGTGTCGTTAGAAGCTTCTTGATTGTCCTCTGGTTATGGGTGACATGACCTACCGTAAATGGACTACAGCGATCTCTAGGGGACTTAAAGAAAGGAACTAAAAAAAATAATTGCTTGACGGTACCGTGTGGGGTATCAAATGAAAAAACTTTTTTAGCACATTTCAAATAAGTATGTAATTATATTTACATAACTAAAAATATGTTAAATAAAAATAAAGTTTAAAAACTAACAACCGATTACCAAAAAAGCCCGCACTAAAAAGTACGAAACAAGAAAATTAACTCTGCTTAAATTATTATGCCGTATTGCCGTGGTCGTATGCCACCTACTGTTATGTAGCAAAACAGATTCATTATAATAAAATAAAACCAACGTGGCATAGGACCACGGGGATACGGCATAATAATTTAAGCAGAGACAATTTTCTTGTTTCGTACTTTTTAGACCGTGTTTTTTGGTAGTCGGGTTTTAGATTTTAAAATTTATTTTTTTAACATGTTGGACTAATATTTGCAGACTTATTCGTAAATATAAAATTGTTAAAATCAACAGCAACTACTTCAATGTAAACACATAGTTAAGGTGACGGGTAGGGCACACTAGCGACGCCAATCAATTTTAATTTTAGCTACTAAACCGCATCTATTTAAAACAATTTCGGGGTTACAATCTCTCGGCAAACACTTATACTATTTACCAAATAACCATGCACAAATGTTGAGCCCGTTTTTGTACGCGAAAAATTGATTCACGCTAAAAGTGGCGACTTTTGGCGTGTCTAAATTTTTCACGTACGCGTTGGACCCAACCTTTGTGCATGGTTATTTAATAAATAGTATAAGTGTTTACCGAGAGATAGTAACCCAGATTTATTTAAAATAGATCCAGTTTAGGAGCCAAAAAATATAATCGATTGGCGTCGCTTATGTGCCCTACCCGTCACCTTAACAAGATTTTGAGGTGACTTATAAAGTAAGTAGTTACCTATGTAGGCTTAGACAATAATTGTCTAAGTATGAAGGTATCCTTACCATATTACCTATCTAGATAATAATGTACCTATATTGGTATAAACCTACCTGATGAAAATGTTGCAGTAAGATTAATATTGGAAGACGCATATTTGTTCCTCAATCAGCAGTTAAGTTTTTGTTAAGTGTAGCCTGGCAAACTGGTTAAACCCAATCCCAAAAAGTTAAGTGCACGAATTACGGATGCAGTAAAATGTAGGTGGCAGTAAAGTTAGTACTTTTTATATGATAGGTGGCAGACGAACAGACGGATCACCTGATGGCAATTTTCTTACTTAAGCTATTAAGAAAGAAGTCACCGTGTGAAAGCCACGCTTTGACATGAAAGGGCCGGCTTGATCGGAATGATAGGCCTCACAGAAAACCGGCGTGAAGTAGCATTGTGTTGTGTTTCACTGCTTGGGTGGGGGTACCGGAAGCCCAATCCTGGGGAAATGGGGGTTTGAAGGTCGGCAGCGCACTTGTGACTCCACTGGTGTGGCGGGTGTCCATGGGTGAGAATTAAACTATTAGCATTGGAATTGAAATTATTAAATTCCAATTTTCATCCGAATATACTTGTATACGAATAATTTAATACTTTTCTATTGGATACTCCCTGGCCTAATATACTCTGCTTCTGTTCAAAAACAGATATGGTTATTATGGTTTTACTTAGCTAACACTTTAAACACTAAGTAATTCAAAGTTTTAATAGGTATTTCTTTAACTAGACTCAATCATCGAGTGGAGGGCAGTGCGGGGTTTGACAAATCTCACACTGAAATGTGACATGAATTGCCCGATGTCGCCTTTGTTAACGACCCTGCCTCATAATATGCCAAAGGTTGTGAGTTGGACTCTGGACAAACATCCGTGTGATGAACACAAATGTGTTAGATAGATATACCTTATTGCACAAAAAAAACACAACTTAAAAAAACTAGGCATTACACAAATTTAATGGTACATTTCGCTATCGCTTATCGCTGGAAGCGATTTCTACCAGACAATATTCTAGTACCAGAAAATCTGATAGTAGAGGAAGGGCAGGTGATGCAATATTGAAAAGGGAAATGAAAGTGAACTGTATATATATTGTGTTTGTTGTGTCTGGGTGGAATATACATAATTTAGTGAATATTATATTTGTAATTCCTCTGTTGTTTGATATTCGTAACACTACTTGTGTTGAAGCAAACTTAGGGGTCAAGAATTGCAATCGTTTATAGAGCCAGCTCAAGCCTTTGAGTATACTCAAAGGCTCAAGCACATGATGTTACAAAGTTACATGATTCCACACTGTTATTTATTTGACTATGGTAAGTACATGTTTCGCATAAGTAATAATCGATTGTTGGAAATTCTTAAGCCAACAAACTTAAAACATATGATTTGTAACTCACTGCTCTTTCATATTATTGTAATAAATGAAGATACTTGCGTATCTTCTTAGCGATACGGGTTATTCTGATACCTCAAGCTGAATTTTGCCAGAAGTCATTTCCGTTGGCACTAAACTACTTTTAGGCCGTCCATTAGGGTGACGGGTAGGGCACACTAGCGACGCCAATCGATTTTAATTTTTAGCTAATAAACCGGGTCTATTTTATACAATTTGTGGGGTTACAACCTCTTGGCAAACACTTATACTATTTATTAAATAACCATGCACAAATTTTGGATCCGTTTTAGTACGCGAAAAATTGATTCGGCCAAAAGCGGCCACTTTTGGCGGTAATCAAAAATTGTTTAAAATAGATCCGGTTTAGTAGCTAAAAATTTAAAATCGATTGGTGGCGCTAGTGTGCCCTATCCGTCACCTTAATCACGTGAGCCTCAAAGGGGGGAGGGGTGGGTCCGAGAAAAATCACCGAACTCTACCAGGAGGTAAAAAAGTCGCGTGATTACTGGACGGCCCCTTTATCACATTAACCTTAAAATCCTAGACTTTCCTTAAAAATCCTTGATTCCTGATATATTTAGAATGGGGAAAAATAAATATTGTAAATTATTCCCATAATCCTGTCGTTGGTTAATACAGTGAATAAAACCAATTGGCGAAATTTAGCTAGAGGTTGAAGAATAGCCCTGCATTATGTATGCACCTTGACAACTATGATATGATGACTGTAAATGGGTGAGACCTTGAACCGGTAATAAACAATCCATGGTCTAATAAAACTAAGTATTAATGTACCTATCGATCGATATAAATCATACCTACTCTACCCTGCCTCATGCTCCTATAAGTGTAGATCATAAATGGGTAGGTATAAAATATTCAAATGAATCCATTTGGTTCCGGGTCACTACGTCACGAATCATAAAGGGGATGAAACTTCTCTGATAAAATTCTAGTCTCGCATAAGTCAAGCTTTAGGTATCTAATTAAATTCCTGATAAAAAAATGTGGATAAGTAGAATAACTTATAGTAAATCATCAAATAAATCACATTTTTATCTACCTACAGCTTCCTGTACAAACAGGTCCTGGTAGTTTTCATTTCTTATCAGAAATACAAAATATAGTCAATATATATCTAAGTACAGACAGACACGCATCAAGTTACTACAAATCTGTCAATATTCTGTCAATTGATACTGTACCGACAGTGTTAGACATTAAGGTGAGATTTGGTTGAAGAAATTTGACAGTTTTGTATACTTTGATGTGTGGCTTACCGTACATAGGTAGTCGTAATTTTATGCGAATTAGGTGTTAAAATAATAACATGAAGTTCTCTGAGCTACAGGATAATGTATCATAATGATACGAGTGATTTCATAAAATTATACTAGTTAGTATCACGAAACATACCTAATTATAGGTAGATTCACATAAAATAAGAATGTTCAATGTACAAAACTATTCTTGTAAAAATTTCTAAAACAGGTTAAGTAAGTTAAAATAAACGATCAATGTACTTAAAAATCGATTAAGAATAATCTAGGCTAATATCATTTGTTTGCGATGAGTCGTAGGTAGGTGCCTAGGTGTCTTATTTAAATGTTTAATATTATTTGTAATAAGTATGTACACTGATTAAATATATTTCTTTCTTTCTTTCCAGACACTTACGAGTATTTATGGAATGAATAAAAGATAAACATAACACGACATACTTATACATACATTACGTTTAAGACATTTCCTATTCTGTTTTATGTTGCTTCATGTTCATAATAACAAACATAGCTTAGGATAAAAGCTATTCGCAGAAGTAGAAAACGGTTACAGTTTCAAAACATACAATCGAATCCAACGTATCTATCCCCATTCGAATGGCGAAATCGTGTGATTCAAACATAAATGACATAGTAATTAATTCCAATAAACCCTACATTACAAGTAACCAAAACCGTAACGAAAGCATGTAGTTAAAGTTAACAAAAACTTTTGCAAAAAAATAAAATACCCACCAAGCCAAATCCATCTCGGACTTCCAATGTCAAATTCAAAAAACACAAAAGAACAGCACACGACCACAGCTTTTTTGCCATAATTAAAAAAGTCCACAGATAATTAAATTAAGGACGGTTATAGCATGACACGTTAGCCCAGCCGGCTAAGCACTCACGGAATGAGTGGTGTGAGACAGGGCTGATGTAGGGACCTGCTTAGCAACCTTGACCGTCAAGGCTCACTGACTCACAGAGTAACTACTCACATGCATCTCGGCCCGTTCATAAGAATCGATAGCGAAAAAAATGCCAATCATGTCTTTACTATGTATCTAGTTATAGCTTCCTAGCGATAAAAACTAGGCGCGAGATTGCGGACGTTACACGAGATCTAGGTTCACTGGTTTACCGAAATTATTTTAAATATTTTCTGATTCCTTATATAAACCATTGAATGCTAACTTATTACTTTGATCCTTTTATTTAAAACAAATATAATTAACTTAGAAAACATTTCCGCATCGCTGGGTCGACATCTCGACAACTCGTTAACAGAGTGTCATTTGTGGTTGACAAAGGGTTGCGCGTTTTACCTATTCCAGTAAAATACTTACCCAACTTCTCTTCAAAGGAAATTTTCATGGGATCAGTGGTGTATTAGGTTGAGTGGGTTTATATTCAAACTTTTAACAAAACTAGGTAAATAAGGACCTAATTACGTAGGAAGGTGTAATACCACAATATAAAAATAGCCAGTAACAATACATAGGATGTTTCCAGTGCGCATGACCTAGCCTTGTAAATACATATTTTGGGTTTGACAATTTAATACACTGTGTGACAGCCTTTTCTCTACTAGAGTAGGTAGTGCGAACGCTCATGGGCCATAGCATCTCCTACACCCCGATCACTACCCACACCCCTTTATTACAAATCGCGAACTAAGGATAGTCCCGGAACAAAACTTGTGCTAGCTCGTTTTAGACATGAGCTTTAGTACGGTAATAACTTTAGATCGCGATTTGTAATAAAGGTGGCTAAGCTTTAACTTTAACCCTAGAGCATTCGCCTAGAGAATACGTGGGGTACCTACGTATAATCAGCATCAAATGATCATAGCTTGCAAAATCTACAAAAAAAATATCTGAGCGTTTGACAGCTTTAGGTATTCCTACCTATGCCAAAGTGCATTTTCATTTGAAAATTGAATCTTCTCTTTGGTGCTAAAAATGTTTTTGTCACATGCTCAGTTATTTTTGGTAGGAAGGTATGAATGCTAAAATTATTATGATGACATTGTAATACTTACGAAAATCTAGATAACCATCTCATATTAATAATTTCATGACTGAGACTTGAATGTTGAACTTTTGACTGATTACAAGCTTTCAGATACGAAGTTAACTATGCCGAATTGATAAACCTATAAAATATGACCTTTTGTGCAATCAGAGGCAAAAATGCTTAGATTAAATTATTTAATCTAAGCAAAAATTATGTTCATTAGCAAAATATCTATTTGAAGTATGATGAGGCCTATAATCTTGGCCTAATGGATAATAATTTGATTAGATAATTAGGAAGGTAGGTGTATACCTACCTGCTTCCTTAAAAGATTTGGAAAACCCAACTTTTTACATACCACCTTTGTATTCTAAGAATTAGAAGAGGTGTCACACGTATGATACGATGATATAATAGGCGACATTATAAAAAATAATTTACCTAAAGAATAAACTGGTTTTAACTTGTATCTACATGACTAAGGTCCTGCACCTAATGAATATTGTGAAGGAAAAAGGATATTTTTTTTAAAAGACGCAACGGGGCCGATACCATCATAAAGGTAATGAATTATTTCTTTATCGAGCGACTCACAAAGAGGGCTGACGTCGAGTTTGTTGCGGGCGTTATAATAGAATTAAAATAAAATAAATGGAATCGATATTGTGTCCTTAGGTAGTCAAATCGATTGCGTTATTTGTGGATTTTAAAGTCATGCCATGCATATATAGATATGTGAAAAGTTAGTCTTTTTACATACATTATGGCTAGAATACCTACTCGTGCTTCTTGTAAAGAAGAAAAATATTATTTTTATTGGAAACCCCTGTAATTTAGCGACAGTGAAAAAATACAAATTGCCTTGTCTAAGCAAATTGCCCTTCTAAAGTGGAAAGGCGTTTTAACAAACTTCAATCGACAAAACTTATAATTTATTTTTTAGGTAGATCGAATTTATAGAAACTGATGTTAGAAAAAATTATAGGAACTAATATTGTTCTTCTTCTTGAAAACTCCGAACCATAGTCTAAAACATTATATATATATTAGCTATTTGCTTCTATAATTTTGATTATAGTTTTGATTCTGACTCGATTCGGACTTCGTCTTTGCTTACTGTTTTGACATTCGTGTGACATTGACATCTACATATCTCTTTCTAACGGGGATTTCCTTTGATAACCTCAAAATATTCGCTAAAATAAACAAATAATAGATAAAAAGTAATAAAGCTACAAATAAATACTCCGCGATGTCGTTAGACGCAGATGATGAGTTTTCTGATTTTAAGGTGCTGCATTATTATAAGCTAAAATAATATTGAAGTGTTTGCGGTAAAAATGATCACTATAATAACGTCCAATATGTTTCAGGTTCCACCGATCTTCGATGATTTGAATGAGCGAGTGAAAGAGTACCTGCTAAAACCAGAGAGACTCTCAATCCACAAATGGGAAAGATCCCAAACCCACTGGCACCGAGAATCTGATGTGAATTCGTTGTTTAAAATCGATGATGATGAGTATGGACCGGACACTACACTTGAGGTATATCACTCTTAATAATATAATAAATAACTCTAGCATCCTATTTGAGCTCCAATTATTATTTTCAAAACGTTTTGGTACTGGGTAGCTAAAATAGGTTCATTACTATAAATTATGTCTCATTAAAGGTGGTTCGTGACCCAATAACAGGAGAGATAGTAGGCCTAGAAGAAGTAAGCATACCAGTTGAAGATGACGAAGACAGCATGTCCATGGCTCGTGCTCCTCTGCCCCCTAACATGGCAACCAGAGGGACCACAACACAGAGCCCCTTCCTTCCAGCAGGCTTTGAAGAAGAATTAGAAAAGATGTTAAATGATGTTGCCCAATTTGGAGAGATAAATATTGATTTGGATAATAATGAGCCAGGAAAGTTTTTGGGGGAAGGTAAACTATGAGTTCAGCAATTACACTAGCATGCTTATAAGTCCTTTTAGATTGAACCTTGTGATATAAATTAAAGTTTTGTATTTTTTAATATATGTAATAATATCCTATAACCAATCTGGCTAAGACGGCCAATCTATATTCTGATTGGACACATGTGTGGCACAACTGGAGGGGGATTGGGCGCAGGACCAACGGATTAACATGCTCTCAGAGGCACTGGGATACAAATCACCAATTTCCAGATTATGGGCTGATACTGAGATTTTCTTACTGAAAACTCAGGTACATTTTTTGACCCCGACGCATCTCAATTTTTGCCTTTCTAGTAATGTAGTTCGAACCAGATTTTTGAATGATTTTTTTATTTTATGTAATATATTCTGCATCACACTCTTCCAGATATCTTAAACATCCCTCCTGGCTGTAAGGAAGGTGTGCTCTTCTGCGAAGACGGTATGACTGTCATAGACCTAGAAAATGAAGAAGAAAAAGAAATTATCCAGGAATCTAATGTAGACATCCAGATTAAAATCAACTTGGAAGAAGTTGTAGATACAAATGCTCATTTAGCTGGTAATACAAATATACTTTCTATTTTTAATTTGGCCATTTGTCATTTATACTAATTTTAATTCATCGTCATCACTTCTAAACTTGCATAAAATTATTGAGAATTTAAAAATCTACCCTATGGATTATCGCACAAGACCGTGACAAATGGCGACATCTCATATTGGAGGTCAAGACTCATTTTGGGTCACTGAGCCATTGGAGTAAATAACTAAGTATGGATTATCGAAGATAACTTTTGAATTGTGCCCACCTATGGTTCTTACTTTGCAGTGGAACTGATGTATTTTAAATAGGACATTTCTAGAATCTTCCTACACCTTCTTTTATCTCTGTTCCAGGATTATGGAAAGATGAAGATGAACCCAAACAAAAACCAAAACCAACAAAGAAAATTGAACAACCAACCGAAACAGATGATGATAACTTCCTTGAGAATACAGTCATAAAACCACCAGTGGAGCTACCAGAAATACCAATTCTCAATATCTCTAGCTCTAATGTGAAAACAGGTGTCACTTCTACAGAATGGGCTGAGATGATAGATGTGTCCCAACCGGTACCAGAGTTCAACGAAAAGATAAAGGACATGGCTCATACTTATCCATTTGAATTAGATAACTTCCAGAAACAGGTAAAGATTTTTTTTGTGATATAGGGGGCAGACGAGCAGACGTATCACCTGTTGGTAAGCGATTACCGCAGTCCATGGACACCTGCCACATCAAAGAATAGATAATAAATAATGATAAGAATAAGATTATGGTTCGAACGACAAACATAATAATAAGAATAGATTATAAGAAAGGATGTACATATAGATTTTGTTTGTTACAATGGATTTTTTAAAATAAATAAATACAGGGTAGATAGATACTCTTATAAAAACAGATACTCTTTATTGCACAACATACAAAGCAAAAAAGGGTTTATTGTTATTGTGATGGCACTACTGATGATTTTTGTCATTTTTAAGTAAAATATGTTACATCACTGCACACTGCTAGTTACAGAACTTACCATCAACCTAGGAGACATATTTATTGTATTATAAACAACAGAATACCTATGTCAAAAAGTCTTCATAAACATTTTAGCAATAGTGTGGTCTGTGAAAATCGAATAAAATATTTATTCTAACTATTAGGTGCCCCATGTCACTAGTGACAATCCTAAATTCATTGAATTTTCAGGCTATTTTAAAATTAGAAGAAGGACACCATGTATTTGTCGCAGCCCATACATCTGCAGGAAAAACTGTGGTAGCTGAGTATGCCATTGCCATGTCAAGGAGAAATTGCACCAGGTATTAAATACAAATTTATTATTGAAGTGTCATTTTTAACGGAATATTATAAATTATGTCAGTCCTACAACTTTGAGTGGCCGCAAGAATTTTATAAAGCGACAAAGAAAACAACAGGGGGCATGTTACGCGCATGAACACCGAGCGATTAACTTAGGGTGCGCCCAGATCTAACGAACGTGCCGCTGCTCACGAGATGCGCGCTTGCATTTTAGGTTCGTGTGCCACTGCAGCGCCGCTCGCGTGAAGTCTGCATTCAAGCAACACGCTCTTGAGCTGCACATTTCTGGCGCATTCGTCAAATATGGTCGCACCCAAAAGTGACCATTTTACCTATTAATGCTACCGTGTTACTAGTCAGTAACACGAACTCTCATTTTCATCCAACAAAATGTGTTTCCAGAGCAATATACACGTCACCAATCAAAGCTCTTTCCAACCAAAAGTACAACGACTTCAACAAGATGTTCGGCGAGGTGGGCTTGCTCACCGGCGACCCGTGTTACTAGTTAGTAACACCAACTCTCACTTTCATCCATCAAAATGTGTTTCCAGAGCAATATACACGTCGCCAATCAAAGCTCTTTCCAACCAAAAGTACAACGACTTCAACAAGATGTTCGGCGAGGTTGGCCTGCTCACCGGCGACCTGCAGATCAACGCCACGGCGCCCTGCCTCGTCATGACCACGGAGATCCTGCGCTCCATGCTCTACTGTGGCTCTGACGTCACCAGGGACCTGGAGTTTGTCATCTTTGATGAGGTCCACTACATAAACAATGCTGAGGTAAGGATACATTTCTTTCAGATTTTTTTTTTTGCTTTTGCGTAGTTATCTGGAAATCACTATTTGTATAATTAACGTAAATCCATAAAATATTAAAAATCCTATAGATGGTGTAATGTAGGCCAAATATATTAATAACGACGTCATATACAAATATCCAATGCGGTCAAAGTTGGACCTCACGCCGACATAACTCATTAGTTGCAAAATAATTTTAAACTCTAAAAATATGTAGAGATGATGATCAATTTTATATTTCTGTCTTTATCCGATCCAACGCCGCATCCATTTTGTTTTTGGGGATAGAAAGGTATACAACTTTCCCCATGTAATCTTCTCAAACTGTTCTCAATACAACTTTTAACAATATGAATTTCGAATTTATTATGTGAACTATGGTATTATGTGAAGAAAGGTATAATATGTGAAACACATTTCTTCATTATGGCAAGAAATAAAGCCTAATCTTTCATTCGTACAGAGAGGCTACGTATGGGAGGAAGTATTAATTCTGCTCCCAGCGCACGTCAGCATCGTGATGTTGAGTGCAACTGTACCAAACACTCTACAGTTTGCCGACTGGGTGGGCAGGACGAAAAAGCGGAAAGTCTACGTCGTGTCCACGCCCAAGCGACCTGTGCCGCTCTGTCACTACTTGTACACAGGTTTGAATAAAGGATATTTAACTTACCAATATTGGCCTTAAAAAATAATTAAGAAATAACAAAATCCGTCATGGATATCATTTTAAGGCAGTATGTAAGATAGA
Organism: Marasmia exigua; assembly: GCA_019059595.1. NCBI lineage: Eukaryota > Metazoa > Arthropoda > Insecta > Lepidoptera > Crambidae > Marasmia > Marasmia exigua. The sequence goes on along the minus strand of CM032477.1, from coordinate 11,833,523 downwards.
GAAACATCCTAACCTATTGTAACTAATTCCTTCAAAATATTATCAACTTTGATTTCTGAAACCGAAAGATCAATTGTGTCAGACGTGGGCAATTTGAACAATAAGTGTTTATCTTGATGATGTTATTTTAGGATCTGGAGGAAAATCAAAACATGAGAGATTCTTAGTAATCGATCAAGAGGGTAACTTCCAACTAAGAGGATACAATGAAGCAGTAGCCGCAAAGAAGGCTAGAGAAGAAAAAAGCGATTATAAGAAGAATTTTGGACCTAAAGGTTAGTACATAAAATGTATTTTCCGCTATTTAAGAAAATAGCGCTGCGCATTGGTAAAATTGTGCAAGCAAATTGAATCTTATATCATTGGATTAATATTTGTTTTGGTTGTAGCTGGAGGCAAGCAATTCCAAAACCCCAAAGCTGATCAGACAATGTGGGTGGCCTTCATTGATCACTTGAAACAGAAGGATAAACTGCCAGTGGTTGCATTTACGTTATCACGTAATAGGTAATTATTTTCTATATTCTTAGTAAACCAACCGAAGCAAACGGTAGGAGAGCCACGCTTCGGCATAAATGGGCCGGCTCGCACGGAATGATACAGAAAACCGGCGTGTGCTTCACGCTTTTGATACGTTTCGTCGAGTGAGTGAAGGTACCGGAGGACCAATCCGGGGAAAAGGGTGGGTTAAAGATTGGCAGCGCACTCGTGACTCCACTAGTGTTGCGGGTGTCTATTGTCGGCGGCAATCGCTCACTATCAGGTGATCCGTCTGCTCGTCTGCCACCTATCACATCAAAAAAACAATTATTGGTCGATATTGACTTTAATATTTGGGATAAATTTTTCAGTGGGGGAATCAACAATTCAGAATCTTTAAATTTTTACAATTTTACTGTTGTCCATTTCTACAAGCCAAATGCTCCATGTAGGTGTACTATTATTTATTCAATGACTTGTATATTTTAGATGTGACCAAAACGCAGAAAACTTGATGTCAGTAGACTTGACAACGGCCAAAGAAAAAAGTCATATAAAATCATTCTTCCAAAGATGTCTTCAGAGGTTGAAAGAGCCAGACAGAAGATTGCCACAAGTATGTTATTTATAGTTTTCTTCTTCACATAGAAGCCGTTCAAGTCCCGCGTAATTTTTAACCCACTACAAAAGAATCAACAATCTTTACCAAAAATAAGCAGAGCCAAGTTGGTTTTTGGTCTATAGGCTAACGCTTGACCACAATCGCACCTGAGGGAAATCGTCGATAGGGTCTAGGATCAAGTCAAGTCAAGTAAAATAATTCTTTATTTGCATAGGCTTGTACACAGCACTTACAAATCGTCATACATTTGAATGACTTAAAACTATTTATAAGTACTATGATGATACGCGTTGGCCATGCGTTGGTCATTTGGTTGGTTGGCCATTAAATATAAATATACACACATATATTCACATACACGCACACGCACCCACGCATACACCCTCGAACATCCACACTCATTCATACACTGTTAGGCATTGTGCTATCACGTTGCTGTACAATACGTACCTATTTTTGTAACATAAACTGTTAACAAGTTCCTATTTATAAAGTTGTTTGTTTCGTTGACTGGTGACGCTCCCTCAACTAACTGGCTTCCACAGAATACCAGCGGTGTGATCGGGGCTACTCCCCCGGCCGTGCCATATGCTGAGTGGGCAATTACTTTCGTTTTTAAATTCAGTGTATTTTAATTTTAATGTCGGACCGAATAAAGATTTTTCATTTCATTTATAAAAGATGCCTGTTCACTCTTGTCTTAAAGTATTTATACTGTCCAAAGTCAGTAATCGTTCTTCATTTTCAGGTGATCAGGCTTCAAAGGGTCCTAGAAAATGGGATCGGAGTACATCACAGTGGTATTCTGCCACTGCTCAAAGAAATCGTAGAAATGTTGTTTCAGACTGGTTATGTATGTACAACAATATTTTTATATAGCCAAAATTCTAAATTAAATTATGCCTTCTTCAGACACCCCGTTGGTCTAGTGGTTTAAGTACCGAGTCGTCATCTATCTCAGGGTCCTGGGTATGAGTCCAGGGTCGAGAAAAAAGTATGTTTCGAATTTTTTGAACATTGCTCGGTTAATTTGTGATCACCAATACGCATTAGGCAAGCGTGGTGACAGTCAGATATACATATGCTTTGGCCATACATTTGAACCTTTATTTACCCCCTGTGTTCCTTAATTTTGCTTTGAGTCTGTTGGTCTCGCTTTTCATAGATTTTTATCTATCCCAGGTAAAAATCTTGTTCGCAACGGAAACATTTGCGATGGGAGTGAACATGCCCGCGCGCACCGTGGTGTTCGACGAAGTAACTAAGTTCGACGGACAGCAGCGACGAACTCTCGCGCCCGCCGAGTACATCCAGATGGCGGGCCGAGCCGGGCGGCGAGGTTGGTGTAGCGACGTCACTATTGTTTAGTTATGTACGCGATGGGTGTGAACTGAACATGTCCACACGTACAGTTGTTTGTGTTCGACGAGGTCACCAAGTTCGACGGGCAGCAGCATTTTTTTGATGTGCAGAATATAGACTTCATCTTGATCAATGTCTCTACGGTATAGAGGGCCAATCTAATATTAAAAATTTGAAATTGGGTGTGTGTGTCTGTCTGTCTGTTTGTCCGTTCTTCACGGCAAAAGGGAGCGACAGATTTAAGTGATTTTTAAGTGGAGATAGTTTAAGGGATAGATAATAACGTAGGCTACTTTTTGTCTTGTTCTAACGCGAGTGAAGCCGCGGTCAAAAGCTAGTAGATCATATTGAATCAATCTGGTCATAACAAAGTACAGCACCACTACTAATCCAGACCCTTGTATTTGTACAGGACTGGATGATACAGGCACAGTAATAATACTGTGCAAAGACGGCGTGCCAGATCTGGTGACCCTCAAAGGCATGATGATGGGTATACCTCAGAAACTGTCCTCTCAATTCCGACTGACATACGCCATGATACTGAGTTTGCTCAGGTAAGAAACATATCTACCTATCTACTTGGATTATTTTACTGTAAACATCTAAGGATGCGTCCACATACACCGCTCACGTGCTGCGCGAATAGGGTATTTGACTAAGCGAGCTTAGATTTTACAAAATATATTTATCAAAATATAGGTTAATATGTGCCAATAGCAAAAATTGACAATTAAAAATATAACGTCTAGCCGGTTTTATGGTCATTCAAAGATTCATGGGCAAGTCCATTTTAAAAGTATGAATTGCACCAATTATAATAGAACCATTGACATTAACGAAACATTTGATATAGCTACCATACAAAATTCAAATGAAATACATTCAAAATACTTGCGTGTAACGTCACATCTTAGTATTCATTTTCTTATAAGTGGCCAGTTCTAAAAACTTTCAGTGTCGCCCTCGTATAATTTGGCCAATGATAAAAAAGTCACCCTGTCTAAGAAACTTCCCAACAACACCACTTTGGTAATGATGATGATGAATAAATCTTACTTCAAACGAAGCGAAGAAGTATGGCGGTGCCAATAGTATGATGCCAAGCCATCACGTACGTTGTAACAACTTGGGCTCTTCTTATGCTATCAGGCTATGGCCAATATACTTACTGTTCCAATACAAAAAAAAAATTAATGATGAAAACTAAGGCGTTGCATCCTTTTTTTTTTATTTATTTGGCTCCTCTACAATGAGTACACTGTTACATAAAAAACATACAAGACTAATTTAAGACTAAGTGTCACATTACTTAAAGAAGAGCACAACATGCACTAATATAGAAGAAAGTAATAATATAAACTAACTTATGGATGCGGCGCCCCGCATCTCACTTACAAAATATCTTATTTGGAATTTTGAGAGAAAAAAAAATGCGAACAGACTAATGAGAGGCGGCGGGCCGCTCCAACTCCTCACAGCTAATGCCAAGAACATTATTTTTTAATTTATGAACAGATGTGAAACTTAAATCTATATCGACTTCAAAATTATTATAAAAAGTGTACAATCGAGACAATGCAGAGTGTTTTCAAAGATTAGTACGACATTTAGGTAAACGAAACAGTTTGTTATTACACGAACGTGGCAAATGATAGGGTAAGTTAAAGTCAATTTTGCCAAGAAGGTTAGGGCAGTCTATGGAACCATTCACAATTTTTTGTAGAAAGACTAAGTCCAAAATTTTCCGACGCCTTTCCAACTTTCCTTTTGACTAATATCTAATAATAGAATAATCTACTATTCACCGTTATTTTTTTATCGTTTACATCCCGAAATCACATAATAGCTATCGTGAATAAAGTCCATTTAGCACGTTAGATCAATAAAAAATCACCTGTTCCATAGAAAATTGAATTTCCAGCCGGCGATAATGTATGAAACAAAATATTTTTTTCGCTTATTTTGCTGATCTAACATGCTAAATATATTCACTACACCTATAATGATGTTTTCGGGATGTAAACGATAAAAAGATAGCAGTGTATAAAATGGCTCGGCCTCTTTTATGAGATTGATGTTAAGTTCTGCTAACGTCAAGTTGAAATGATTAAAGTCTGTTATACCTCCTCTGTCGTCACCTTCAGAGCAGCAACAGTATCAGTCGAGGGCATGATGCAGCGTTCCTTCCGAGAGTTCAACCAGATATGCCAAGCTGACAACAACAGGAAACAGCTGCAACTCGCCGAGAAAGAGTACAGCGAGAAATGTAGCACCCCCCTTCCCTCTCACCTCACCCCCCTGACGACATTCTATGACACTGCGGCGGGGTACATAGATGTGTTGAATGAGATTATGCCTCTGTTGCTGAATCAGTCGAAAGTGGCCAAGGAGTTGGTGCCAGGGAAGATATTCGTGATATCGGCCGGGCCGTTCATAAACCAGTTGGGTGTATATTTGAATGGGAATGGTAAGTTTGATTTATAATACTTAAGCGTAAGTAAGCTTTTTCTCAGATGTTTTATTTGATAGATGGCAGACGAGAAGACAGATCACCTGGTGCTAAGCAAATGCCACTGCTCATCATCATCGTAAGCCCATTTAAGTCCCCACTGCTGGGGCACGGGCCTCCCTCAATCACATGAGGGGTAATTGCCATACTCACCACGCTTGGCAGACGGATTGGCGAGGGTTTTGATATAAATGCAGAGTTTTACTTCTCTGGGTGCTGATGATCATGCCAGCAGCTTTACCTTAGTCGCCTTTTACGACACCTAGGTAAGACCACTGCTCATGGACACCCGTAAAACCCGTGGTAACCTTTAAACTCCCATTCCCCAGGGACTGTGCCTCCTGTATCCACACTAGTTTACATGCTAGTGTTCTGTGAGGCCATGGAATCACTCCGGTCAATCGGGCTCAATCATGCCGAGCGTGGCTCTCCCGCGGTGTTGTGTTATTTTATTACTGTGTAATGCCTTATAAGTTTATCTCAGTGTTTTTGGGTAGATAAGCGCGATTTAAAATCGATAACATAAGCTAGGTAATTCTTTTATTGTAAGCGGGAAGTTCAAAAATAAAGGACCTTACGACAAAAAAACATTTTCCAAAATGAAAACTACTATTTCAAGATCAAACTCACATAAATTTAAGAAAAATATTTTCAGAATTTTTATACAGATATTTATGGAGAAAAAAAATTAAATGTGAAAATCGCGAATCAAGAAAAGAGCGTATTCCTTTTTAAAAGGTCGGCAGCGCACTTGTGACTCCTCTGGTGTTGCAGGTGTTCATGGGCGGCGGTAGTCGCTTACCATCGGGTGATCCGTCTGCTCGTCTGCCCCCTATCCCATAAAAAAAATCGTCATGTGACGTCATCACTCGGCATGACAAATTTATAACGCATTTGCTCACGTTGATTTCAAAAAAGGTAATGCAAAAGACCAAACGTCAAACAACTATATGACCAGTCGCTTCGAGCTGTATGGTGAAAACCCAAGCCGTGAAACCTTTATCAAAAAAAAAAAGACCAGTCGCTTAAACTTTTTTTATTGTACATATAGCACTGACCATCACAATACGTTGAGCCTCAAGACTACGTCACTTCCTTCCTTCGTCGATTTTAAAGAAATATTTCAATAAAAGCACACATTTGATGAAAACTAAATAATATGGGTCATCTTTTTTTTTTCTTTCTGTGTTCGAAAAGCGTTTAACTTCTTTTTGTCGTATTGTCCATTGTATGGTATGTATTACAAGCCAAAACGTCCTACTTAGTTCAGTATGTTATGATTTTCACAGGTCCTCGTCAAACGCCATACAAAGTTCTAGTCCTGAACACAGCTGAACAGGACAATACTAGGTACAACTTCCAAGTGGATGACAACTGGTACAGAATGCTCAGCTTTTCCATCATGTACAACAGCGTCGGTAAATATCACATAGCAAATAAATAGCAGTTCAGCGCGTAGCACACCTCCGCTGCTAGGGGCGTCTTTACCTATAGTGCTGATATTTTTAGTAATAATAAGAAATCATTTATTGACCACAACACATGATTACATCATCATCATCATCAGCCCATTTAAGTCCCCACTGCTGAGGCACGGGCCTCCCTCAATCACATGAGGGGTAATTGCCATACTCACCACGCTTGGCAGACGGGTTGGCGAGGGTTTTGATATAAATGCAGAGTTTTCCTTCTCTGGGTGGTGATGATCATGCCAGCAGCTTTACCTTAGTCGCCTTTTACGACACCTCGGCAAGAGTGAGGGTGGCCTATTCTACTCTGCCGGGGACCACACATGATTACATACAAATATAAATAAGGACAAAACATTATAAAGTTGCGGCCAACAAGGTTCAGCCTCAGCATGTGCTACAATAACCGCTAATCAGCCGCTGCAGCGCTGATTTTCAGGCTGTATCTTTTAGTACATAAATGATCCTCTCGTCCCGTGCTGTAACTATTAATCTTTATGTCATATTAATTTCGGTTAAGGTTCGATGGGGCTGACATTTCTATGAAAACAAAAGCATCTAAAATAAGCAAATAAAAAAAACCTGTAATGCAGGGGGTGCGGTGCACCCGGGCGCCGGAAGTTAGAGGGCGCCGAAAGCCCCTCGATACACATAGAGCCTCTACTGTAACCCCAAGTTAGAGGGCGCGAGTACTGATCGCTCTCCTAATATTAGCGTGTTTCCCAGTTGCGTCCAATGCTGACTCATCGAAGCCGGACCATGATATAGGATTCGGGATGTCTGATAATTACAATGAAGCGCCTGCCCATAGGTAGTCGAACGTGTTGTAAGTATTCCATTTTGTTCGCGCATTTTGAAACAAGAGGGCGCCAGGTTATTGATTGCGCCCGGGCGCTTCTTGGGCTAGAGCCGCCCCTGTCCGCTGCAGAACGCACGCGGACCAGTAGTGGCGTCATACGTCATCATAGCGAAACTCAACTAGCGAATTTTTTTTTTATGTGATTAGTGGCAGACGAGCAGACGAGTCACCTGTTGGTAAGCGATTGCCGCCGCCCATGGGCGTCCACCAGCGTCATCAGCGGAGTCACAAGTGCGCTGGCTACCTTTAAACCTCCCTTTCCGCTGGATCGAGCCTCCCATACCCTCACTCACGCAGCGAAACACAGCACAGTGCTGCTTCACGTCGGTTTTCTGTGAGGCCCTGGTATCACTCCGGTCGAGCCGGCCCATTCATGGCGTGGCTCTTCCACGGTCAATATGGATGAATGATGAATGGACTATAATCCCGCCTCTTTCTCTCCGCTAACTGTATTTCGGCGGAGGTTTGCATGCGGGCGTTTTAAAAATGTATGTAGGTAACGTACTAAATCTTATACATTATTTATACCTAGGAACGGAAGAAAGCACATTGGACCACACAATATTGTGTATAGCACCGAAAAACATAGTAGCTGTTACTAAAATGAACTTGAAAATTGATGCCAACATCATAATTCAAGATTGGGAGAAGCGACAAATGCCAAGGTGAGTCTTAAACTGGGTACGACGATAAATCTGTCATGATAAGACATAAAATTAGATGTTAGTACATCAAATAAACCAAAACGAACATTGTTGTGGTTAGCCGGTTTAATCCATAACTTCTTTAGGTTAGAGTATAAAGTGGCAAGCACTCTGTACGTAACTATTAAGTTTGCTGTCACAAAGTATCTGTAATATATTGTTGCGGGTACGGGTACGTAGATTCAAGTAAACTCCAAAGTCACAAAAAGACAATTAATTTTATTGACGAGAAACCATTACACACTAATCTCACTTAATTATCACTATAAACTTTCTAAATACTTCGCAGGTTATTCTTCACTCCTAATTCGCAGGAGACTGTGTCGATTCGCTTTCCAATTCGGAACTGACTCGACGGGCTAACACGATCCGCTTTTATACTCGCACTGTCCATTCGGGCGAACTTTCTCGAAAAGTGTTTCTCGAACTCGAAATTTCTAGATTCTTATTACTAGAAATTTCGAGTCAAAACTTCTCGAACTTTCGACTGCATACTGCGACTAGGGTATCTGGAGATCTGTAGATTTTTCTAGAACGTTCGAGATTATTCTATTTCTTTCTACTACGTTCCAATCGAACCAACGGGTAGAATTTTCGGTCGACTGTGCATATGAGTACGCGGAATAAGCATGCAGGGGCACATAGTCGTAACATTATAAAGGTTAATGACGACTGACTGTTTTTGAGGTGCTTGAGGGAAGTATTTGCTATTTTTACCCGGATATAGATAAATATCGTAGGATTGTTTAGTTTTTCTACGATTTATTTTGACTAATAGATATATTTTAAATTTTGGATGGTATCCCCACTCTCCACCCTGACTTGAAGCTGAATACAGATGACAATAAGACATCAAAAATTATTAAGGTTCTCTAGTAAATTTTGGGTACGCCCATACGCCCAGTGGACACTCGCTTATTTGTTAATAAGCAGCTCAGCGTCAATGTCAATGTAATTTGACGCTCGCCTACAGCGTTAATTGAGTTTGACGTTTGTTTAAAGTTTGACGTTTTTCATCATTTATTATTGTAAATCGTCACCTTATTGCAAAAACTCATTATTTACGAATATCATGAAGCACAGCTCAAAGTATGAAGGTTCCATTTATTGTAAAACTTTTTAAATTATCCATAAGAAAACCAATGATTCAATCTCTAACCCTTGCATAAACATTATTCTAAACAATGGTTAAATCATGGTTAAAGTGTAATTACCGTTGTTTCAAAGATGGTGATGTCAGCCCTTAATCGTTGATCCTCACTTGATGATAATTTGTAGATAATAATTTCTTGCAATAAGCCATCGAAATACTCACTTAGGTATCTAACGCACACAGGTTCAAAGACGCTCCAGTAGGGTCTAGCTGCGCGAGCGCAGTGCAGGAGCTATCGCGCCTGTCGCACGCAGTGCGGACCGGAGCCACGACGCTGGAGCACGTCAGCCTCACGCAGTCGCTGGCCGTGTCCACCGGGGAGATACTGCAGTCGCTCGATAAGATGAACAGGCTGATGGTAAACATTCGTAATGAATGAGTTTAAGAGTTCGCTCCACGAAAGAAGTCCCACGGAAAAACACCGTACTAAAATTTGAGATTCCTTGTGACTATGAACATAAAGCTCAAATTTGAATTTTTGATGGCGCCTCAAGCGTGCTTTTCACGGAGCTTTTTTGGTGGAACTCTATCATTCTCATGCTCGATTAAAAAAGCTTCAATAGATTAATAAAATTATCTTTCATTTAATGTTTAGCCTGATTTCAATTGTTTATCTGTCAGATATTGTTTTCAACTCTCTTAATTTTTTTTTTTCACTTTCGGTCTTTCTTGCGACATGCTATTATTCTAATATTTCACAAATTGTAGTTTCTCGCAACTGTATATTCACATTTTACACACAATCTGTGCCTCATCTCGTTTAATAAACAGTAAACATATTCTTTTTTTTTTCTATTAATTTTAGTGTGCTATTCGGACGTGCCGTCAGTGTAGGCTAAGATTATGCTAAACGACACCATAACATTATCCCATTTATTTTCAAGACTGAACTAGAATCTCAGAAGAAAAGCACCGACATAGCGAACTTCAAGAGCGAGTTTGCGATCGTGTACGAGAGGAAGCAGGCGGAGCGAAAGAGAGACAAGTACAAACGGCTCTTGTCCTTCGAGAACCTTGCTCTGTACCCGGACTATCAGAGGCGACTGCTGGTGTTGAGGGAACTCAACTATATCGATGAGCATGATAGCGTCATTCTAAAAGGTATGGTTTTTTCTCAGGCGTTTTTCCTGTAATGCGAATTTGGCGTGTGAACTGGGCGGCCACTTTTTTTCGTTAATGTTTCTTTATCTTTGTAATTGGAGTCTGTGCTATTGGAAAAAACATGGCCGCCTAGTCCGCATGCGGATAAATCATTACAGGAAAACAGCTCTAACTTATTGTTTAACATATAAATAAGTTAAAATGTTTATTAGCTAGTATTAATTTTATGAATCGAACAACTCTACGAATGAGGAATTTTATCGAAATAATAGTTACCATAGATTGCGCTATAGTAAAGCTTGGTATCTTGGCACCTTGTATTCTTGAAATAATTTCTTTATTTAATTTTTTTTTTCCTAAATATGTAATGGCGGGGACACTAGCGTGCACCCAAATGGTTGGTGACTGACCAATCTGAATGCAAGAAAATGAAAACCCGAATTAGGTTGAAATCTACCATTATAATCCAATCTTTCTTCCCATTTGTTGACATTGAGTTGCTCAAAATATGGATAAGTTTGAGTACTCTCGATCTTACAGTTCTTAGAGCAAAACGCATTAATTTATACTCAATTTTAACCCCAGAATTTACATTCAATTTATACCTCAGAAAAAGTTTACACATATTTTTTAAATGCTATATTCAAGGTCGCGTGGCGTGCGGTATGGGGACTAACGAGCTGATAATATCCGAGCTGGTGTTCCGCAACGTGTTCACGGACAAGAGCCCGGCGGAGATCGCGGCGCTGCTCAGCTGCTTCGTGTTCCAGGCGCGTACGCAGGTATGTACTAAATAATTTATTTATTCATTTAATCTGAATCTATACACCGTGCTTTTTGAACCTTCTCTTTTTTAGTCTTATTTTCTTATCTAGGGCACTATACTAGACCTGGCAAAAACCTATCTTTCAAAAGATTGAAACATTTGCATCTGGATCAGTGCCGAGATGCGAAACGCTTCATTTGGAACATCGACTCTCAAGCAGATCGGTGATTCATTCAGCTCATTCGGATCATTCGGCTCACTCTGATTATTCAGCTCATTCGGATCATTCGGCTCATCGGATCATTCGGCTCACTCAGATCATTCAGCTCATTCGGATGATTCGGCTCATCGGATCATTTGGATCATTCGGTTCACTCAGACTCGTGATCCATTTGAGTCGAACATCAGGGATTCGGAACGGAACGGAAGTGTATCATTTGGCTGAGTCGGATCACTGAGTCGTTTCAGTAAAGAGTTACACACGTGTACACTATACAAATGAAAACAATATTTTTTTCCCAAGTAGGTAACATAGGGTCTAATCTTAGAAAAACATCACCCTTCCATAGAAAAGTGATCAGGTGATAAGTAGGTGCAATTTGTATAAGAAGGCCCTATGATCCTTGAGAAAAAAATATTGTTTTCATTAGTATAGTGCCTTAGATAAGGAATTAAGACGGTTAAAAAAAGCGTGGTGTTAAGCGAAAGCTTACTCACTGATCTATTAACTCAAGTTCTAAACTATAAAGTTTCAAAACTTAAAAAACAATAAGAAAGGATTTTTGTACATTTATCTCTTAACGGGGGTTCAAATTTTGTATGAAAAGTAGTTTATGTTCGGGCTACGATGCCATATTCCAAAAAGAAGAAAAAATCTTTTGATACTTCATGTCACTGTACAGAATGAGCCTGCTGAAGAAATACAAATTTTGATAACCCTAAGATTTTTGTGTCATTTGTTTTTTTTTTTTTCTTTTTTTAGATACAACCGCAACTGACAGACAAGTTAACGGAGGGCGTCAAGGCTATTGAAATGATCGACGATGAACTGACCAAGATTGAGGCCAAGTATATGGTAAGCACTTCAGAGTACCTATTTATATAAATTATAACTAAGGCCATTAGACAGAAAAAAAATTGCGCATGTATTTAAACGAGGATGATTAGTGATCATCAGCAACAAACCAAGCAGATGATCGCAAAAAAGGACATCGCTCGAAATGTCGACACCAAGAATGCCGATAAAGATCAATAGGAACGCCTTGAAGACTGATTAGGACGTCTTTTAAAGGTTACAGCGCATACGTTATTCTGAGATAGGCTAAAAAAACTGGTATATGAGACAAATGTTTGGATTTAATAATTTATTATATTTTCAGGTCGGCCAGTTCGAAGCTCAAGCAGAAAGACTTAACTTTGGCTTAGTAAAAGTGGTCTACGAATGGGCGCTAGAGAAGCCATTTGCAGAAATCATGGACCTCACAGATGTACAAGAGGGAATCATTGTGAGATGTATTCAGCAATTACATGAGGTAATTTTATTAGGCATTTGGGTGTTAGGTATAAGGGGTTATGCACCCCCTACGAACAGCAAGCCACGGTTTGACCCCTTCTACCAAGATCTAGCGATAGTGACATGGCCAGACATTGGCTACCTACGTAACTGCCGTAGACGTCCCACCCACCCTTGCAGGGTACACTGCAGCGGGGCCTGCAAGGGTGTGTCCAAATGTGGGTCATGATTTTTTTTTATTGATGTTTTATAAAGTTATCATATAATCATAGATATGTATAGTTTTACCAATTTTATAAGTTACACCTATGTATCTACGCAGAAGTCTTATTTTCTTAACCAATCACAACCCTCCATTTACGCGCGCCAAAAATTACAATTTCTTATTGGTTGATGCGTCAGCGCCATGTTCGGTGCGAGTGCGTCTAAGAGAGTGATAGCATTCCTCTCTGGTTTTATTGTATTTAGTCTTAACGTAGCGCAATAAAGTATGTATTTCAACTACTTTCGCAATCGTAATAAATCGGATTTAACTTGCTCTTCCGCGTAGACGAATTTTGCTGATGTAACTTATAAACGTGGTACAGCTGTACTAACATGACGGATTGATTGACCGGGGGGTCCCCCCTCCCTGACTTAAAACCTGGATCCGCCCTTGCGCTCCCATAGTTAGTATTCTATGCCGCTACTTACGACGAAAATAGTCTGTCGTTATCTTATTTGCTTAAATCATATATTATGTTTTCCTCTTCAGCTTTTAATCGACGTAAAAGACGCAGCGGTGGCGGTCGGCGACCCGAAGCTACAGGCAAAGATGATGGAGGCCTCCACAGCCATTAAGAGGGATATAGTGTTTGCAGCTAGTCTTTATACTACACAGAAAGAGTCTGTGGTTGTATGATATCCGCTAAAATTACGGAAGTTGGTCAAACCAAGCCGTAATAACTAAAAATAAAAGTAACAATTAATTTAAGCACTGAGTGCTTGTCATCTTCTTTCATCATCATCTCATCATCTTAAGCCGTTTACAACCAATATTGTGTAGGCCTCTTTCAATCATCTCCATTCTATTCTATTTGGGCAGTTTAAATCCAGTGTGCCCGCCAATCTCTGTCTGTTCTTTATCTACATTTTTTCCAGTGGCAACCATAGAGACTGACTTTTAAATGTTAGATAAAAAAGGTGTATCATTCAATTTGGTAAAGTACATTTTTGTAGGCTGTCCCATTCGCTAGCTAGCTGTGTAAATTATATCATCGTTGTCTACCAAACTAAGCAATTGAGCTAAGATCTCTATGTTATTTATTTCATAATTTTGTATAATAAATAAAAATAATATGAATATTATATACCAAATTCATCTTTGTTATCTTTCTCCCCTCTACTCCTATTAATCAATGATCACGAAAATCTGACCTCCAGACGACGAGTGATATCTGACGTGCACCCGGTGCACCCTAATTTGTATGGGGATTGTTTTTCACGTAAGGATAAGAATATAATCATTTAAGTACTCAACGCCAAAAACATCCTACACGAAATACCAAATCGCCAATTTAATAGTACATTTAAGTAAAATTAAATCTACATAATTTTTAATTTTATATCTTAGAAAATACCTAAAATCTATAGTGGGCGTGCCAGGAAGTTCCCGCCTAGCACGAACACGGCCTACGTGTTTTAATAGCGAAAGTATGACAATACATATCGCACATGACAATCAACATAGTATTAACTCAAAAAATATTGTTATGAGATTTTAAACCGTACAAACTACAGGTAACTTTAAGGCGGTGTATCTCAAAACAACATTTTTTGCGTTAATACTATGTTGATTGTCATGTGCGATGTATCAAATTGTGTATGTAGGTACATAGAAGTACATTTTTTAAATAATATGTACCGCATTCAAATTAAGTAGATGCTCCGTGGTCGTGTTAGATATCATCACACGATCGAGCCGGCTCATTCATGCCGAAGCGTGGTGTTTAAAAAGGGCCGAAACTGCGTTACGCGGGTTTATACAAGTGACCCGTCACGGGAGCACGCGCGGGCTAGTTCAGTTAGTAAATAGCGCTATGTGTTACGGGCCGTACGCGCTCATAAACTGTACTGTTTTGGTCTGTAACTGTACTCGTAAGTGCAATCTCTAAAATTGAAGTAATTGAACTGGTGACACTGCGTGAGACGGGCCCCGCGACGGGGACCGCTGCGTGTCCACGCGCGTGCTCAAGCGACATGCGCCCGTCGCAGGCGCCCGCCTAACGCAGTTTCAGCCCTAAAATGTTTTTCGTTTCTGCATTTGATGATCATTGATGATCTCTTTTTATAAGTTTGTTATCCAATGTACAATTTAAGGTGGTTTATCTCAACCTATAGCATTTCCGAACGGATAGATGACCATTGCGTAGAATGAAACGCATCCACGTGTGACATCAGCCAAACGTCAAATTTTAGTGAAACGGAACGCATTATCGTCTGATTTGGAATTTTCATTGTAAAATATTCGATGACTTGTGCAAATTCAATGTTGATTTGTTGATGACGGAACAATAGTTGTAAAGTGCGAGCGCACACCGTGGTGTAGTTCACAGCTGTGCTCATGTGGCCGTCAGTGATAAAGGACATTGGATAAACAGTGCGTTAAATTCACCTGGTGATAAAGTTGTAAATCATTAACAATGATTCAAGACGAGGAGTACGAACAGTTGGTGATGACTCCAGAGCGCATTGCAGCTCTAGGATTCAAGCCACAGAAGGAGATCCTCACCAACCACATCTTACCATATGCCGACGAGCTGGACGCCGAGTCATGCAGCTTCTTGGACCAAGTGAAGACAAATTTCGCCAAAGCCGTGGCGCTGCGCGAGATGAAACCAGCCTGTGGGGTCTGGTCGTCTCGACTGATGAAGTAAACATTTAACTAAACCTTAATTTTCTCAATTTTCATTATTGTCGGAATGAATGGCGCTCAGTCCAACCCACGCAAATGCCTACAATTCTTAGTCAATCAATTTCAATCAGTAGCTATTGATGAAGATATATTCTCCAAAAATCTTATGAAACATTCATATCTTACCATCACTGTTTCATACAATTTCTTACTTCATTTCAAATTACAATATAACTTTAAATCTAGAAAGGCAATACCTGCTTACAATACAAACATGGATGTAATAGGAGAAATAAACTGTTGCACTTTTATTTATTTCAGTAGTAGACAATGTTGCTTAGGCAACAATCATATCATATTGTGGTATGTTTGTTTGTTAAGAAGATATTTTGCCAATAGGTCAAGTTCACACCTTTGCTAATACAAACAACAAATGTAATAGATTCTGAGTTATTAATTTTGTATTCTGGAAACATTTGTTATGCTTATATTATGTCTGATTCAATCAATCTTTATTCAGGAATAAATCTATGGTATAACACTGTGAGTTGTATGATATGACAGTGTTAATCTTAATGCAAGTGTTAGCATAGCTTTACTCAGGCCTATGTTTCATATATATTTTAAATGGAATTAGTAACAAAATTGTGTCTAAATACTCTGATAATAAAAACATATCTACTTCATTAGTATTTTAAAGTTAATGATTTTCTAACACAGAGATTTGAGTATTGTCACAAAGCATATTTTACTGATAAATTATAAAAAAGAAGTTAGTATCTAAATATAATGTTCTTTATAATCTAAATTAACATAAGGCTAACTTCTTTGTGAGTAAAGTTACTTTGTGAGTATTTATAACTGTCTCAGTGGCCTGTCATTGTCCTGTTATTATTGTAGCTACCATTATGTGCAGATGATTCAGAGCTCCAGCCTCAAAAGTGACTTTCAACTTTTGAGATAAGCTCACTGAACACTAAGGTTTCAATACATAAAACTTTGTTTTAAGGTAACGGGCAGGGCACACTAGCGACGCCAATCGATTTTAATTTTTAGCTACTAAACCGCATCTATTTTAAAAAATTTTGGGGTTACAACCTCTCGGCAAATGCTTATACTATTTATTAAATAACCATGCACAAATGTTGGGTCCGTTTCCGTATGTGAAAAATTGATTCACGCCAAAAGCAATTTTTCGCGTACGCGTTAGGCCCAACATTTGAGCATGGTTATTTAATAAATGGTTGTAACTCCAAAATTGTTTAAAATAGATCCGGTTTAGTAGCTAAAAATTAAAATCGATTGGCGTTGCTAGTGTGCCTTACCCGTCACCTTAAGAAAGATGATTTTCAAAATAAAGCTCAAAAGATAATGTTCTCTCCATTTATTAAATTTATTTTATTGTTTAATAATACCAATAATACCTACTTATTCTTATATTGATCTACCAACTCTTCTAACAAGAACAAAAATTTTAATAAGTTTAGATGTTGAAATAATGTCATAATACTTTAATATGGTTTGGTTTAACCTTTGGCAGCACATTCAACGTCTGAAATTTTCTGGCCTTAGCCCAGATGTTATAGAAATAGATATACATGATTTTGAAAATTCTCCAAAACAATACATCATTTAGATGTACTGTTTAGTTTATTTCACTTCTGAAATAATGTCATAATACTTTAATATGGTTTGGTTTAACCTTTGGCAGCACATTCAACGTCTGAAATTTTCTGGCCTTAGCCCAGAACTTCCTGAAATCTACACATTAAGCTACTTAATGCTATCTGCTTATGCAATATTATTGCTTGTCTGCTCTGTGGTTTATTTTAACAATAGAAATGAGGAACTGCCTTCCTGCATTCCTTGTTTATGAATAATTTGTTTAATTCTTTTCCTCACTCAGTGTGGAATTATGGTGTTATTGTTTATGAAATGAAATATGCTAGACAATCCACACACAATGGGTACCTTGTTAGCTCTTCTGTGCCTGTCAGCCTCATTTTGGTCCTTGCTTTGCTTATTTTGGATGACATGGGGGGGTAAAAACTATAACAAATCTGCGTACGTAATACTTGAATGTCCCCTTATATAATTTTTCTTTTACAGATACATCAGAATATATGGCTTAAAATTTGGTAAAGAGGATCACATTGCATTAATAAAGCTAGCGTATGAGTTGGTGCTTATTCCTGACTTGGAACCATGCAAGATTCACAAGTTTGCCACAATGTTCCTTATGCTCACAAAGTAAGTTTTTATACCTACTGTAGGTGAGTAAAGTATGTGTTATTATAACCCTGAGGTCAACACAAACTGCATATGGTTGTGTTTGTTGTAGTATAGTAAATGTTATTGTTAATTTATATTTTGTACAATGTTAGCTCCATCAATCAACAAATGACACCTCCTGTCCCTCCTTTAAGCAGTTGAAGTCTTGTGTGCTTACTTTGAATTAATTCCGACTAAATGTGTTCATTTAGTAAGACTCATTTCTTATCTCTTAGTTTTTAAAAAAACTTATTGCTTAATAAATTAAACATACAATCGGTGATATTAATGCCAAGAGGCGTTCTCTAGAAGTCAATTTTTGGTTGATGCAGAAAGGCAATGTAAGGCAAAAAGGGATATTTAATAATTTGAAAAATAATAAGCATGTAGAAGGCCTACATTGAGTTGGAGCACAGACACAGCCTGTTGACTGATTGATTGAAGTATAAAGTAAATCCTAGATACCTACTTTTTCAGGAAAAGGCATTTAATTTCACCAGAGGAGCTGACACTCCCGTGGCGCCCTCTGTACGAGGTGGGGAAGAGAATATTTGATAAGAGTGCAACACAAGTAGGATTATATCATTACCTCTCGTAAGTATTATTCCACCTACCTTGAATGTTTTGTTACTATTAATTAGTATGAATGACAATTAATTACTTTGTGTGTATTTTAATACTTCACTGATATCATACTTGATACAAAAAGAGCATGTAGCCTACTATTGTTTTCTAGAACGTGAAGTATTAATTTAAGACTTGATTTAATTAATCACACTCTAAATCTTCCGGTTCGAAAAAAGACTAGAGTTCAATATACATGTCTGTCTACCATGCCTACATTTTTCAATAGGCATATAGCCAAGATATTAAATCTGAACCTAATAACAATACTAGACGTAATACTGATATAAATTTAATTTTAAAATCGTTAATACTTGTGGTTTATAAAATTTAAATTGCTATATAATGCAGCCTGCAGCTGGCATATTTTGAAGAACTGTCATATTTGTATGCATTGTTCCTTTAAGAATACGATCTAATAATAAATCTCACCATGTGTTCAGGCCAAAACGTTCTGGCAAGCAAGGAGGCGATATGCTAGATATGATTCGCAAATTCCTGTCGGGGTACGGCCTTGATGACGCCCTAGACTTGTTCGGCCTAGCAGAACGCGACGAACGCGAGCTACCCACGTAATGAGCAAGTTTGAACATCTGGGAACAGGGATACGCTTCTTTCGCGCATTCGGTGGTTGTGGGGTTCGGCTCATGTCATTACCATCAGTCAGCTTGTGTCACATTAGGCAGCATTTGTTGTGCGACATGTGTAGGCACAAGGACATCCACACGTTTGATTAACACAATCTGTCCAATTTTTTCATATGATTCTCACCTCAATGGTGTTTGAAATTAAGGTGAGAATCATATATAGATCATAATATCAGTCTTACCAGATTTTGTAACCCATACCCAACATGTGGCTCCCTGTACACACTTCTCAGTCTTTGTTTGTTGCTTTAAAGACATATATTATTATAGACTTTGCTGCTTTTTATGGGTAATCAAAAAGCATCTATGAACAATTTTTTCAATGTCTGTACCCAGTTAATTGAGTCGATAAAAATCGAATACTTAGATATAACTTAATTCGTCTCGTCTCTCTCAATACGTCACAACATTAACAACAGACGAAATATAACTCGTAATTCATACGTAGTAAGCATATGTTAGCGAATTGCTTGCTATTAGATACAACTCTTTAAATGGGACGCCATTTTAGCATCAAGGTCAACAGGGGCAGTGGACTTTGACCTCACATAGTATATATTTACCTTTATTCGCTATTAATGTTTTACAGTCTCTTAATTAATGATATACCTACGTTAGACATAATATTATTCTTGATAAAAGGTATTACTTTAAGCAAATTAGCTAACTGGCGTCACTTTTAAAATGTCTTTACATATTTACTAACCCAGAATGTTATATATACTATAAAATTTGGAAAACTTTGTTGCGTCTCACAGGCTTCTTATATGATTGGCGTTCAAAAAGTACAAAGAACTATTTGGTTTACATACGAATTATTCAGTTTTATTACGGTTTGATACAATGACTGAAAAATATTTGATAACACAAAGGTCGCTCTCGCTTTCGACTCAGCTGCATAATAGCAGCTCAAAATCTATTGCACGGTATAATATTCATTGCTGTTGAATGAAGTTGGGGAATTTGGTCCTAACTCCATACAAGGTCCATGTCCTCTCACATATAGTAACTCCACGTGTATCTAGACCAAAAAAAGCCTACATTTTTATACAATTTGCTTTGTTTATCTTTTGTTGTTATTTAAAGTATTCATATGAAAAACCTGTTTAACTACCTTGGTAACTAGTTATCTCTCAGTACTGCTGTATCGGAATTCTCTTATCATAAAACAGACTAAGATCACAGATATTATGTGAGCTTAAAATCGCCTGATTGCCGGGATAATTAATGTAGATATTTGTGCGTCGTTTGCGCTATATGTTGCAGTTAATTGATGCCACTGACCTTTATAGTACATTGGACTTGATTCAGAAATCTTAATAATTATGTAATTTAAATTACGCTATATTGGCGCTGACTAACCTTTGGCGAAAATTTACTTCGCTCGCCAAGTACCTACCAGGAATCTATATAGACCGATACATATATGTACAACCCGTGCGGGTAAAGAATGGGATCAGAAATGGCGACGCATCTATTCACTTCTCGCTCACACACTATTTGCGTCTATACTCGCACTCGTGGGGTTGTAATAATAAATAAAAAACGCGAATAATTTCAACAAATTCACATTAAGCACTTACTACTTGACGTCTTAACGTAAATGTTATGCAAATTAATCGCGTTTAGCCCGATTATATGTATCTATTATTTTTTTCATAATGTGACTCGAATGTCAAAAATCGTATCGTAATCGTAGACAATACGAGTAATGCTAAGGTCTTAGGGTTTTCGTACTTAAACGTATATCCATACAAACGAGGATTCGATAAGCGAGTCCAGTGTACTATAGCAGATTGTATAAGGGAAAGTAATAGATGCTCAACAAATACTGCTTAATGTGAAACCAGCTCAATCCAATGGAATTGTGTTTTATTGGGTTTGGTGGCAGAATGTCTAAGTCTGGGATTACTTACTAAGTTTACTTTCTAACACCTTTTGTTCAATTTCATCTCTCGGTACTTTTTAAATGGAAAAATGAATCTACTTGGAGTTAAATTGCAATGTAAATGGAGACACAGATTAATTCAACTGCAGCTAATTTTGTAATGGATTTGCCCTTGATTACAGATCATTGGAAGGGTCATACATGTCAATGGTGAAATGTGCCAGGCCGTAAGTACATATTTTTTATTAAATAATTAAATATTTTCACAACATCAACATAAATAAATAATATAAATATTTCACAACATCACATACTGACTCCGAGATAGGTAGCTCAAGCACCTGTGTTACGGATATCAAATCAACAGCGGAATTACAAATATATACATATAATACTTTTCTGCGGGGATCGAACCCGCAACCCTTGGACCAAAGGCAGCGTTCACTACCACTGTTCCAAACGGGTCGTCGTACATTGATCTGACTCCGAAATAGGTAGCTCAAGCACCTGTGTTACGCCAAGTAAGGCAAGGATAACAAATAAATGTTATACTTCTCATTTGTAAATACATACATATTTAAACACATAGAAACAACACAGATCAATCCAAACAGACATATTCATGCACACAAATGTTTGTACTGTGTGGGGATCGAACCCGCAATCCTTGCACCAGATGTAGCGTCCACTACCACTGATCCAAACGGGTCGGGCTTTATTTTAACATTCGTAAGTATTTTTAAACACATCAGGTGTATTTACGTTTGTAACTGATCTTTAAATATCGGAGTCATTGAACCGATTGTTGGCAAATATCGGCTAAAGATACGAGTCTTTTATTTACATGTAATATTCACAGACTTTTACTACTTTTTATGACTGATATGCTTTATTTCTGTGACCTAATAGATCGAAATCGAATGTGACACCAATTTATTAATAAAAACAAGATACAGGTAAACACTTCGACTCTTATACCGTTTCAATAGGATTCATATTTGAATGGGGTTGTATACTTATGAGTGCTCGTTACTGTACATACTTAAGATAACCATCATTAAACCATCGATTGTAGTAAATTTCGTAATATTTCAGATACTTTGAAGTGGATGCTACGAAAGAGATTTTGGCAGTGTTCCTCCCTCAGATAAACCCCTGGGTTTCTGACACAAACCTGATGTGTCAGCTGGTGGTGTATCTGCCAGTGTCCCTGCACCCGCGCCACGCCGCCCAGGGCCACGAGCTGTGGTTCGAGCAGCTGATGGACCTGTGGGACACATGCTACAACTCACAATGTGGGGTCTCGGTACGTGCAGTTTTGCATAGTATGAAAATTAAAGCATGATGTCTTGTTAAACGAAAACTTGAATTTAGAAACCTAAAGAAGATTATTAAGTAGGACCTACCTGGTGCACTTTTATTGATGCCAGCTTTGAAACGTATTTCCGTAAAAAGGAGTTATTTAGGAATATTATTTTTGGTAAACCTTTGAATCTTGGAAATTTAAAAGTAATTTCCAATTTATGATGTCCAGTAGGGACACCATCCAATTAATACGTTCTTTATAGTGTTCAAAATGGAATTGGTTTGCGACATAAGGTATAAAAAATAAATGCTTATACAATCGAAGTTTCTATAAAACACGATAATTTCTAAAGAATTATATCGAGATAGACGTAATGCAGTATTTTGACGTCACAAGTGTAATTTAGTGATGGGAAACCAAAAACCGCGCGAAAACGATAAAAAAGCATTGATTCATAGATATATTAGAACACGGCACTGATTCTATGCACCGCCATCCACCGCCACCCCACCCCACCGCGACGCAGCCCCGCCGCACAGTGGGTCAGCGTCATATATGACCTTGATATTAATTCAAATGAAAGAAGTGGTAATTGGTTAAAAATAGAAATGATGTTGTAACCTTTGGAGCCGAGATGTTGAATGGCTGATGGTAATGCTAGCTCCGTGGGTTCTGAGGCGCTCGCAGGATTCTAACAGAGAGCTGAGAGAGGGCGCCACTAGCTTTTAAACTACCTAGCTAGAAAGTGAGAGTTTAAATAAAAAGAGTTTAAGTATGAGGGCTGAATATTTATTATAAAAAATATGCAAAATACATGCGTTTTGAAAAGAGAATTTTTGTGTCTGGCTTTTAAAGTAAAATTTTTTTATGTAGGAACTTATATGATCTTAAACAAGTAAATTTAATGCTAGGCTTAATCTAGGCCGTATAAAAATTAATTTAATTAAGCAGGACTCCTATCCCGAGGATTATCCTGATAAAAATACAAATATTACAGCTTAGTCTATGCCGCTTAGAATAAGTTCAAAGGAACAAGACTCCTATCAAGAGGATAGTCTCTTAGAAAAAGTTACAAAGACAAAATAGGTTATCATATCATATACGCATAAAACTTCTACTCCGGAGTAAATTAAAATAATAAATGTGTACCTTAATAAAGCATTATACTAAACTTAATGCTAAACATGGGTGTTGCAGTCCTGCGATGGCAGCGGAGACCTCTCCAAGTATCAGCAACGCATGGAGTGCAGCAGCTGACCGGTTATGAGTCCTGGAGTGTTCCTTGCCTCGCCAGATCGACACCCATGCATAAAGAGGGCTTTATATGCCTGAAATGTGCACACAAAGGAAGCATTAGGACAGCCAGCCAACACAAGATGGTAGTGCTGTTGGGAAAAAAGTTACATAATGTCATAGCACGTGGTATGCAGACGACCCATGGTCTCCAGCGCACATAGGCAGATGCGTGAAGAGCTTCTAGGTGCAATAAAGGCGGCAAATAAAAAAGAAAACAGAAAATGCGAAAGCGTGCTCACCCATTATGAAAAGACGTGGTGCAGGATATTCAACCCATCACAAAATATAAAAGGGGTGACATCATTTGCCAACACATGGCGTCACCAAAAATGATAAAAAAATGTTATAAAAAAGAAAAACTAATGCGGCTCTGCCGCTACTTAAGGAGCCATGTGTCCCAATCCATATTGGATGCAATTTGGGGGGTTAATTAAAAAAATAATTCAAATGTGCTTCAGCGCACCACAAGAATAGAAGCTTAAAAAAATGGCAGACGTCAAAAATCCATAAAGGAATCTATTTTTTTTAATACATAGACCGAGGTCAGAGATATCCATAATCATTCGGCTTAAAAACAAAATTTGAAATGCAGTTAATGCAGAAAAATACAAAATTGGCCACAAACATCTAATTTTATTGAAATTGAATTACTTTAATATGAGAAATATTTATTTATAGAAAATTGACGAAAATATATTGAAATCGACAACAGAAAAATCCAATGCTCAAATGAGTGATCGCTGTCAAAGATTAGAAAGAAATTTGGTTTGTTCTCGATAGATGGCGTTAGGAGTAAAGAAATATTAGTATAGAATTACAAACACAGCTAAAATATGTAACGACGTGTTACAATACCTCCTTAGTTACAAAAAAAGAGAAAAAAAAACAATTTATGGGGGGGGACAAGACACAAAAGCAATCTAAATAAAATATACTACTCACAATTAAACAATTACTTATTGTCCCTGACCATTGCTGGCCAGTAAGAAGACTGTGAGACAAAACAAAACAGTATAGGCTTAATTTAAGGAGTCACTAACCGCTCCTGCATAGGCTTATTTATAGAGTTACAATCCGCTCTTTAATTTAAATAAACTAAATAGTCAAGGCTTTTTTAAGGAGTAACAAACCGCTCCTGTATTGGCTTCTTTATAGAGTTACAATCCGCTCTTTAATTTAAACAAAACTAAATAGTCAAGGCTTTTTTAAGGAGTAACAAACCGCTCCTGTATAGGCTTATTTATAGAGTTACAATCCGCTCTTTAATTTAGAACTCATCGAGTAGTTAAGGCTTATTTATGGAGTAACTAACCGCTCCGGCATAGGCTTCTTTATCGAGTTGCGATCCGCTCACTAATTTAAACATTCGTCAGACGCAAGCATCCTATAAAACGAAGTTATACTGCACCATTAGTGCATAAGTATCAGATATATCATCTGATGAAGAAAAAAATGACCATCAAACAAGCCCACATAAAGCTTGTGACGCACCAGCGGCGTCAAAAAAGTCCTTACAAAAATTGAAGGCACAAAAAAAACAACTGCCCCTTATATAGGCACATACAAAATATTAAACACAAAAGGAAAAAATATCAATAGAGACAACCCTATTGGAAGAGAAGATAGGAAGAAAAAACATCCTAGCGAGAACATTATGAGAATGTAAATAAAGTTTAGGTGCAAATTAAAAGGAATAAGGTAACACTATAAGTCAGGGAATTTCATAAAAAAACTAAAATATTGAAAAGAGAATGTAGATAAAAGAAGAATTCCGTAGCTGGTCAACACAGAGAGGTGTCTGCTTCCTTTGAGGCACTTGTATCAGGTTTTAAACACATGTTTACAAAATATTTAAAAATAGTAATAAGCCAGAAACAAAGGAAAAAAAAGATCACAGCTTTCTGTTAGATCCCAGTCTAGAAAAAGTCGAGGCCCCACGTTGGGCGCCAATGTAACCTTTGGAGCCGAGATGTTGAATGGCTGATGGTAATGCTAGCTCCGTGGGTTCTGAGGCGCTCGCAGGATTCTAACAGAGAGCTGAGAGAGGGCGCCACTAGCTTTTAAACTACCTAGCTAGAAAGTGAGAGTTTAAATAAAAAGAGTTTAAGTATGAGGGCTGAATATTTATTATAAAAAATATGCACAAATACATGCGTTTTGAAAAGAGAATTTTTGTGTCTGGCTTTTAAAGTAAAATTTTTTTATGTAGGAACTTATATGATCTTAAACAAGTAAATTTAATGCTAGGCTTAATCTAGGCCGTATAAAAATTAATTTAATTAAGCAGGACTCCTATCCCGAGGATTATCCTGATAAAAATACAAATATTACAGCTTAGTCTATGCCGCTTAGAATAAGTTCAAAGGAACAAGACTCCTATCAAGAGGATAGTCTCTTAGAAAAAGTTACAAAGACAAAATAGGTTATCATATCATATACGCATAAAACTTCTACTCCGGAGTAAATTAAAATAATAAATGTGTACCTTAATAAAGCATTATACTAAACTTAATGCTAAACATGGGTGTTGCAGTCCTGCGATGGCAGCGGAGACCTCTCCAAGTATCAGCCACGCATGGAGTGCAGCAGCTGACCGGTTATGAGTCCTGGAGTGTTCCTTGCCTCGCCAGATCGACACCCATGCATAAAGAGGGCTTTATATGCCTGAAATGTGCACACAAAGGAAGCATTAGGACAGCCAGCCAACACAAGATGGTAGTGCTGTTGGGAAAAAAGTTACATAATGTCATAGCACGTGGTATGCAGACGACCCATGGTCTCCAGCGCACATAGGCAGATGCGTGAAGAGCTTCTAGGTGCAATAAAGGCGGCAAATAAAAAAGAAAACAGAAAATGCGAAAGCGTGCTCACCCATTATGAAAAGACGTGGTGCAGGATATTCAACCCATCACAAAATATAAAAGGGGTGACATCATTTGCCAACACATGGCGTCACCAAAAATGATAAAAAAAATGTTATAAAAAAGAAAAACTAATGCGGCTCTGCCGCTACTTAAGGAGCCATGTGTCCCAATCCATATTGGATGCAATTTGGGGGGTTAATTAAAAAAAATAATTCAAATGTGCTTCAGCGCACCACAAGAATAGAAGCTTAAAAAAATGGCAGACGTCAAAAATCCATAAAGGAATCTATTTTTTTTTAATACATAGACCGAGGTCAGAGATATCCATAATCATTCGGCTTAAAAACAAAATTTGAAATGCAGTTAATGCAGAAAAATACAAAATTGGCCACAAACATCTAATTTTATTGAAATTGAATTACTTTAATATGAGAAATATTTATTTATAGAAAATTGACGAAAATATATTGAAATCGACAACAGAAAAATCCAATGCTCAAATGAGTGATCGCTGTCAAAGATTAGAAAGAAATTTGGTTTGTTCTCGATAGATGGCGTTAGGAGTAAAGAAATATTAGTATAGAATTACAAACACAGCTAAAATATGTAACGACGTGTTACAATGTTAATACGAACTTGACTGTCGAGTGATTTCATAATACTACCCTTTACAACAAGGTATTAATTTATTTAATACCGACAAATTACACTCTACGTATGATGTAAATCGCCATATTGCATTTAGAGTGATGTCACTTAATTTTTCGAGCTATTCTTAGCAAGCCTTTTCATTTGATACCCATATTGTAGTAGTGCATTAAAAATAATAGGTCCGCCATTTTGCATGAATCGCCATGTTGGATTTCGAATGACGTCACACAGTAAACCATGCATTGTCATCCAAACAATCATCCGCACGCAGACCGCGATCGGGAGCAGACTGAAGCAATTCATATTCATTCATGGGCCAGTGAAGTTCGCGGCGAGTAAATGGGGTTATCGAGACCACTATTCGCCATATTTCTGTGGTTGTGACCAACTGTGATGCTTTCAGGAACTGACGATGTTGTTCGCGGGACTTGCTAAGAGGAACCCTGGCGCCATAGACTGGACCCCACATGTGCCCAAACTGTTCACGCGGTTTCTGCACGCGCTCAATCTTCCCGTCAGCTATAAGGACATGCAGATCACAAGGAGCCATTCACTTGGTAAGTTTCTAGTTTTCAGTTGTAGACCTGGCAAAAACGTATCTTTCAAAAGATTGGAATATTTGCACCTGGATCAGTGCAGAGATGCGGAACAGTGAAACGCTTCATTTGAAACATCGACTCTCAGATAGATCCGTGATTCATTCTGCTCACTCGGATCAATCAATCGGCTCACTCGTATCATTCAGCTCATTCAAATCATTCGGCTCATCGGATCCTTCCGCTCATTCGGATCATTTGGCTCACTCGGATCATTCAACTGATTCGGCTCATCGGATCATTCAGCTCATTCGGTTCACTCGGACTCGAGTTTCATTTGTCTCGAATAATACATTCGGAGCGAACATTAGAGATTCGGAACAGTGTATCATTTGGCTGAGTCGGATCACTGAGTCGTTTCAGTAAAGATTTACACACGTCTATTCCGTTGTGGTATGGAAGGAAACAAAAAACAACGGTATCATTTAACTCAACCGATGCTCTCTCTCTGCAACCCTATGTTCTGTGGGGAAAAAATATTGTTTTCATTAGTATGATGCCTTCGAGTTACTCGTGTATACAAAAAATCACGGCTGTTCATTAAAAAAATAGTTGATATTTTTTTCTTTATTTGGACATTGACATCTATATTAAATTGTGCAGATATGAAACACGTAGCGTCATGGATCGTATGGAGCATTTGCCCCGACGGCGTGGTGCTGCGTCAGCTGCGCAGCTTCCTCGCCGGCGTCGAGAGCTACCTACACAGCGCCAACGCCGGCCGGTGGTCGTACAAGCTCAGAGACCTACTCAGGAAGCTAGCTAGGGAATTCCTAAACAGGTAAATTACAATAGGCAGGCTAGCCTTATCGACCACAGAGGACATCGATATATTTAATAATATGGCCTATCTGACAGCAGGCGTGTCACGGTCTTTAGCAAATTTTTAAAATTTGGAAAAAAATATAAGACCATAGTGTGTTTGACAATACAGAATTAAAAAAAGAAACGATAACACACTACGAATTGAGAACGACATTGATCCTTATTCTGTTTTTCTTTTTTATGTGATAGGTGGCAGACGAGCAGACGGATAACCTGATGGTAAGCGATTGCCGCAGCCCATAGATACCCGCGACACCTGTGAGTCACAAGTGCGCTGCCAACCTTTATACCCCCCTTGGGACTGACACTCCGGTACCCTCACTCACGCAGTGAAACAGCACAGTGCTGCTTCACGCCGGTTTTCTGTGAGGCCATGGTATCACTCCGGTCGAGCCGGCCCATTCATGCCATCCCACGGTCAAAATAATCGATAGCGGAAATCTTGATAGTCCATTATGTATAATTTTTGTTTTTCAGGGTAAGAAGAGAACGCGAAAAGCGTTACTTGAAGAGTTGGGAAAATAAGACACCCGAAGAATACAAACTCAGAGACGAAGACATCACAGAATTCGTGAATATCGTACTCGAGCCCACACTGCAGGCCGTGTACAGCCGCAGTGGCGCGCTAGACATATCAATAGCCCTGCAGAATCTGGCTACTCTGAGACCATCGGCGGTCATTCCACCTCTTCTAGAGAGACTGAGGACTTCCCTTACTTCCCTGACGGAACCTCACCGAGTGACCGCGGCCATGTCCGCAGTGGCTGCCGTGGCTAGACCTATGCTGCGCGGAGCGGACGCCGACTACCCGGAAGGCCCTGCACACGTAGTCCCCTTCCTTATGGCCGTTCTTCCCGGCTTAGACCCAAACGACATAAAAAAGACCTTAGTCACATTACACTTTATACTCATATTCAGTTGGATGGTTCCATTCATCGACTGCAGTTCTGCACACGAACACTGGCCAGATCTGACGGAAGATGAGCTCCTGATTTGTGAGTCCACTGCTCAATTTGAAGACTTTGTTCTGGTCTTCCTAGATAGAATTTTCATTATCATTGAATCTAGCACGATGGAACACGTCCGTCTTGATACTAAAGAATCTGATGTAGTGAGGAGTAAGACGGACGCAATAGTCGAAACGGCTATATCTTCCGCGGCGACTGCTGTTCTGATGCAGTGTTCGCCCAAAATATTCAAGGAGGCGCTGAGGAAATTCAGGGCTTTTGCAACTGAAAGCACGTTCGAGACCAACGTGTCTGGTAGTATGGTGGGCGTACTACTGCGCGTATTCGCTCGAGTGGACCCCGAGACTACGTTAGCGGCTTTCTTGCCAAAGTTATGCGAGGATTTAAAAGAACTGCTGTCAACTGATGAAGCTTTACACGACGAGAATCCTCCTCGAGACCTCGTGTACAGATTAGTTCTGCTCATGCACATTGTGGAGTGCGACGGTACAGTGCTCCTGAAGTATGTTCCGGATATAGTGGCAATACTGGACAGGGCGTTGAAGCTTCACGCGAAGTATCCGATGTCGCGAGCGTGCGAGGTGCTCAGTCACTTATTCGGGTCGATGTCGTACCTGGATTTGAAGGAGTGGAGGAGCTCGCCGAATGACTACGGGACAGCTCCCGAGAAGTGGCTGCCTATCCGTGACTGGGGCCGAGGGTGTTTGCTGAAGGATGCAAACTTTAAATGGCATGTGCCATGCGCGGAGGAAGCCGCGTGTGCACAAATGCTGGTGGACAGATATTTGAAGCCAGAGATAAATCGTCTCCAGCAGTGGGTGAATGGGGAGAGGGAAATGTGTCGCGATCGCAAGCTGAGAAGCTTCTACATAATAAATGCTGTTTTGTCATGCGGCAACTTCTTGCCTCCACCTGATGAGGAGCCAGTCGCACTGTAAGTAATAAATATCACACAACTTCACATACATTGATCTGTTCCCAAAATATTTTTATAATGTGTTATCTGTCAAGCCCTGAAGCCCAATTCTCGTGTTCGTGACATTTATTTTCATACGACACGCACCCTTAGTAAAATACCGACCTAACTCAAAATTGTTGATATTTTTATAGCAATTCTTTGCAATTTATTCTTGAGTAGTCTTGAGTAAATAACGCACTTCAAATTCCATCTCGTGTTCATATGAGAGTGTACCTATTTACTTAACTCAAAATTATTGTTAAATGACCATTCATCCCTGGATTTTAGCCGATACTATTTTCACTTAGCATCTATATTAAAATTTTGAGTTAGGTTGGTATTTTACTAAGGGTGCGTTCACTAAAACATAGTTTTTTTGTATGGT
The DNA here is from genome assembly GCA_019059595.1 of Marasmia exigua. NCBI lineage: Eukaryota > Metazoa > Arthropoda > Insecta > Lepidoptera > Crambidae > Marasmia > Marasmia exigua. The sequence goes on along the minus strand of CM032477.1, from coordinate 11,802,810 downwards.
TTTAGGTGATATCCGCCATGTTTTCAAAATATCACGACCCCGAGAATTGTCCTCCTCGTATTATTGTTACCGCTCTAAGGGTCTTTAACGTGGTTGCTATCATAAAGCAACAAAGCACTGCAAGGAAATGTATTTTAATACATTTTATATGACCACACACGGAATGAAAGTGTTAATAATGTTTGTCTCGCGTGGAAATAATACCCGACCTTTGGATTGTAAGGCAGTGTCACTGCTATCAAAAATGCCAGTGAAGTTAATACAAGAACGTCACCAACTCAAAGGACAGTATTGAAAATGTCAACATCTTTTGTTTCTAGGCTGGAATCCTTAGTACCCGCGACAAATATTCCATTCACAAATGGAGTGCGTCATAAGCTCACCCTGGACGGAGAGAACTTGCGCGTAGCTCTCACGCGGCTGCTGCTCAGCGTTCAGGCGCGTATGCTCGCCGACAAGTCTGATGACACGCGCGGATTCGAAATGCTCATACAGGTTAGCCTACCATAAAAGACGTACAACCCGTGCGGATAAAGAATGGCACTCGTGGGGTGCGAGTATAGACGCAAATATGTGTGCGAGCGAGAAGTGAATAGATGCGCCGCCATTTCTGATCCCATTCTTTATCCGCACAGGTTGTACATACACACACTTACACTACAAAAAAATATTGCCGAGTACGTGCTTCCTTTAGAGCTGATTTTAACAATCTTACTCAGTGACGTTGATTAACTTAGTTGGCTACTTAAGAAAAAATATTGACACTTATTTTGTTACGCATAAAGATACGAATACGTTAATGAACATTAGCTTAAATTACGACTCTGAGTGCGGCCGTTAGTTCGATCATAAATATATGGTATAGTGTTGTCATTTATCAATCTGTCGTAGTACCATAGATTTAACCACGGATAAAGATTGGTATGGAATAACAATTTTTATTTCGCTATTTTTGTTCACTAGTTTTGTTTTGGACGCCCTGTTGGTCGTGATCTCGGGATCCTGGGTTCGATTCCCGGGTCGAACAAAAAGAATGTTTCGGATTTTTCGGACGTCGCTTAGGGTTTGTGATCACCAATCCGTGGAAGCCTTTACCCTGCAGTGAACCAGTTTATGGGCTGATACTTTACTTTACTTAATTTTGTTGATCTAACATGCTAAAGGAACTTTAGGGGTTATCTAATATAGTATTAAGTAAGCCGATTTTATGTAAATATTTATCTTTCATTTAGACATTAGGCTAAATCAAAGATAAATATTTACAAACAATCTGGATCTAGGATTACCTATGCAGTAAAATAAACAAAATTATATATAAATATAGTTTAACTCTCCCTCCCTTTCTCAATCTCTGACTCTATCTCACCTTTTTCCAGGTATGGGAACGCATCGTGGTTACCAAAGGCATCCGCGCTGGCCCCGGCCTAGAAGCCCGGTTACGCTCGTACGGAGCCCTGGAACGCGCACTGGATGGCCGCGGCGGCGTCGCAGGCGATTCCGCGGGAGCGGCTCGCCTGAGGATGCTCCTAGCGGACGCCGCTCGCCTACAGGACGAGTCGAGGGTGGACCTCGTGTGCGATGCTGGGATCACACCTTCAGCTCTGCAGGCTTTGTATGCCCTGTACGAGTTGTCCATCAATAACTACAGCTCGGTAAGTCTTGTATATTCGTAGTCTCATATGTTCGCGGAGGAACCTCACCTGAGGATGTTTCTAGCGCACGCAGATCGCCTACAGGACGAGTCGGAAGTGGACCTCGTGTGCGATGCTGTGAACACACCTTCAGCTCTGTTGGCTTTGTATGCCCTGTATGAGTTGTCCATCAATAACTACAGCTCGGTAAGTGTAATATGTTCGTAGTCTCATACTCATATATTCGCGGAGGCAGCTCGCCTGAGGATGCTTCTAGCAGCCGCCGCAAGACTACAGGACGAGTCGAAAGTGGACCTCGTGTGCGATGCTATGAACACACCTTCAGCTCTGCAGGCTTTGTATGCCCTGTACGAGCTGTCCATCAATAACTACAGCTCGGTAAGTGTAATATGTTCGTAGTCTCATACTCATATATTCGCGGAGGCAGCTCGCCTGAGGATGCTTCTAGCAGCCGCCGCAAGACTACAGGATGAGTCGAGGGTGTACCTTGTGTGATGCGATGCTTGGATCACACCTTCAGCTCTGCAGGCTTTGTATGCCCTGTACGAGTTGTCCATCAATAACTACAGCTCGGTAAGTGTAATATGTTTGTAGTCTCATACTCATATATTCGCGGCGGCAGCTCGCCTGAGGATGCTTCTAGCAGCCGCCGCAAGACTACAGGACGAGTCGAGGGTGGACCTTGTGTGCGATGCTTGGATCACACCTTCAGCTCTGCAGGCTTTGTATGCCCTGTATGAGCTGTCCATCAATAACTACAGCTCGGTAAGTCTTGTATATTCGTAGTCTGATATATTCGCGGGGTTGCCTCGCCTCGCCTCGCGAGGATGCTTCTAGCGGAAGCCGCACGACTTTGAGACGAGATGAGGTGGATTTGATGCGATTTTGGGATCACGCTGGTATTACATTCAAGTTATCAAATCAAAACATCAGACAGTGCACCGTGAATATAAAAAAAAATCTGTCCTAAATAGTATCAATCTATTTAGACCAGATAGTTTTTTCAGTACGTAAAATTTTGCTTGATAAGAATGACAGGTATAATGTATCAATACGGGGATTAACACGATATTTATTATGTGAAACAACATTGTGGTCCGCTCGTGACCAAGCCTGCTGTAACGTAGCCGAAACGTCGAGCCAAATATGTGAGTACACATTGTGTACTCACATATTTGGCTATTACGATATTTATTATGTGAAACAACATTGTGTACTACACAATGTTGTTTCACATAACAAATATCGTGTTAATCCCCGTATTGATACATTATAGTTATAATGCAACGCGAAAATCTAAAAATCTCTATAGAATGACAGGTATTGGTGTCACAAAAAAAATATCTTAAGGTCGAGAGAAATAAAAAATTATTGAATAAAACTAGATTAAATGATAAACCTTATGTTCATTTAAATAAATGTGAGGTGACATCTGTCAGATTGATCAAGCTATATTTTACAAAGTATACATAAACCATACGTTTTTACTTGAATACTTACATTGTTCACAGGTCCGAATCCTAGCCCAAATCCGCCTCTACTGGATGCTGAGCCACTACCCATACTCATACCGCGCTCTCGTGCCGAAACTGGCCGAGCTTCTGTCTACGGGCGGGGAGGGCGAAGAGTGGCACAACAAGCACAAGGGCGCCCTCTACATCATGCTGGGGCCTCGCGCTGGGCCGCTCATAGCCAAGCAGGACTGGGATGTGGTCAGAACACTCTGGCCGGCTATACTGAAAGCTCCGTTGAGCGAGAAACCGAGCATATTGAGGTAACAAATCATGTTTTCACTATCTCATGTTTGACATATGTTTTAGCTGTGATACCATCTGACAGGTATTTTATTTTACTACTAATATCAAAGAGGCGAGTAAGGACCGAGTAAAACAAGTACTCCTTGTTATTACAGGCTGGAGCAGGCATTTAGTGACTCGCTCCATCGCCATTTCCCGACAGTGAACACCCGGCTCGAGCTGTCGAAGTCAGTAGTAGATGCCGCTTTGTACTTCATCGACCAATCAGATCCCCGCTTCGCTGAGCTGTTCAGTAAGGCAGCCGAGAAGGAGCTAATGCACAACGACAAAACTGAGGCCACGTATAAAGAATTGGTGGAGATATTGGTGGATGTGGCTGAAGCCCCTAATGTGTAAGTATTCTAGTAATTAACTGATGAAGTCAGCGGAGAACGCCGCTCTGTACTTCATCGACAGATCAGACCCCGCTTCGCTGAGCTATTCAGTAAGGCAACCGATAGGGAGCTAGCGCACAGCTATAGAACTGAGGTCACGTATAAGGGGCTAATGGACATATTGAGGATGTTGCTGAAGTCCCTTATGTGCAAGTCCCCTAATCTATAAATCTAGTAAAAATATTCAAGTAGAATTTATATAAAAAACCGGCCAAGTGCGAGTCTGACTTGCGCACCGAGGGTTCCGCCGGTATCTCTTGATTGCGTTAACTTTTGTTTGATTTTTTCACAGCTTATAGGGACAGTAGACCTAGGTATTTGGTATAAATTTCAATTTGATACCTTTATTCGTTCGTGAGAAATAAAGAAGTAAATTTCATTTTATTAAAATATTTTTATTATTTTATATAACTAAAAAAATGTGATTTTCGAAATTTTTTCTATATTTGCATTATATGACAATGCTTCATGCCAAATTTCAAGATTCTGAGTTTACGGGAAGTACCCTGTAGGTTTTGATTCCTTTGCGAGTGTCGAAAATTTGATGAAAATATCGATATAATCGGCTGTATCTTTTGATTGCGTTGGCTTAGAAGTTTGATTTTTTCACAGCTTCAAGGGACAGTAGACCTGAGTAATTGATATAAATTTCAGCTTCATACCTCCACGCGTTCCTGAGAAAAAGGGTCTTGACAGACGGACGGACAGACAACAAAGTGATCCTATAAGGGTTCCGTTTTTTCCTTTTGAGGTACGGAACCCTAAAAATATATATAAAGAGAAAGAACAGGCTGTAAGAGGTATTATTTACTTGTGAACATTCTAGTAATCAAATTGAGCCTGACTTTCCTATACATGTTTTTATAGAAACGCATCACGTCATTCTAGGATCCGACTTAATTATTTTTATTGCTTAAAATAGGCAGACGTGCTTGCGGCCCTTCTGATTCCGCTGCCTACCGTGAAAGAAGAACTCTTTTTAGACCTCGTTTAGAAAAGGACATGTCATAGCGATCAGGGAAAACCACGGCTGGAAGCTCATTCCAGAGTTTTAAGCAAGAAAGAGTAGTTTGAAAAGCATTTTCTACCACACCTACCTTATTTACTTCTTTAGATGAAGGTTTAGATTCCTTAGAACTACCAAAAAAGCGACAGTAAGCAAGGAAAGTGTTTTTTTTGCAGCCAATGGCGTCGTCTAGAACTGGCAATACAAATGCTCACATTCTGCCCCTCCATACAAACCCCGTACCCGCCGCGCGCCGTAAAGCTCATCGTGCGCTCGCTACTGCACGACGATATCGCGGTCCGACGCACTGCGCAGCGCCTCGCGCACTACGCGCTCAAGCAGCGGAAGCGCCCGCTGAGGAAGCTCGCGGTGGACCCCTACGAGATAGCGGGAGTGCCGAGGCCGGAGAAACATGTGCCAGGTGAGTGCCAGAGACAGAGAAATATCTGTCAGGAAGACATCACAGACTTTTGCGCACTACGCGCTCAAGCAGCGGAAGCGCCCGCTGAGGAAGCTCGCGGTGGACCCCTACGAGATAGCGGGAGTGCCGAGGCCGGAGAAACATGTGCCAGGTGAGTGCCAGAGACAGAGAATCATCTGTCAGGAAGGTGCCAGGTAAGTATCAGAGCCGGAGAACCTTGAATAAAGTTTCTAAAATAACACTGTTGTTAAAATTCGGAAATGCACTTTGCTTTAGTTGATGACCTTAATTGAGACGGTTTAATTTTATCATTGATTATTACAAAAAAGTATAAGTTAACCCAATATTTAACGTGAGTTTTTTGCTTTCCCCAGTCGCCAGTTGACAAAGTTTAAAATAACCGACTATTATGCATTTTTTATGTTTATTTCAGGATATAGAAAAGACCTAGAATGGGCGATATGGTCAGAGGACAGGATACCGGCCACCGATGAAGAATGGGACATGCCGTGGCTGCGGAGCAACACCTTCGGGTTCTATGCTTGGCCTGAACGACTAGTGGTTCGTACTTATTTCTGTACAGTTCAATCATCTTACAATTTGCTTAAACTTTTGGTTAGACAAATGGCGGCATCTCGTATCAAGACTCATTTTGGGTCGCTGAGCCATCGGAGTAAGTAAATAAGTTTGGTTATTAAGATGTCCAATAATACTTTCACAAAAAGTGGACAATCTTCCATTTAGGAGTACAGTCTCGAAGTCTATTTCCTCTAACGGACATACATCTCTCCTATAACTATTACAAAAATCCATGAGATTCCGTTATTTGGGCGTCAGATTCAACTACAAGTGGATTAGTTATATTTTTACCTGTCATGTCAAAATGGCGATGTTACGTACAAAAAAGCAAATACCGTCCAAGTTGGACTGTTGGACCATATGCCTAAAGAACGCCATTGACATACGTCTGTTTAATTAAAAAGTCCGTAATTTAATTAAACGGACGTTTTATTGAAACCCTAATGCATTTGTAAAATAACATCATATTATTATAGGTGGCAGCACCGCCAAAGGAACAGATATGTTCGTCGGACATTCCTGTTGAAGAAATGGAGGAGGGAGAGCGGCACCTCTATGAGTTTTTCAACGACGAAGCCAATGTAGATAAGCTGGTGGCCTTCCTCACAGTGGAAGAGAAGAAGGGGAGGGATAAGTTCAGCGGTGTTAGGTTCTCAATGTTTAGGGTAAGTGAAACTAGATATCTAAAGGTACTATTCGGTTCTTCGCAACAGTATTAGTTCTTAATTATCATCATCAGCCCGGCAGTGCCCGCTGCTGAGTATAGGCCTCCTTTCGTTTACGCCAACGTACCCGGTCCTGATGGCGTAATTTAAAGCCGTCCCGTAACGAACGAGAATATAAAATCAAACAAAAGAGACCACAGCGCGTGTGAAAGAGAGGGAAACTCCGATTCGGTCGTAACGTCTGCTTAAAAATTAGGCCCGAGACGCTCCGATTAATGTAGTCCCCACGATTTTGGTGATGTCATCGAGCCATCGGGACACTGGATGACCCGCATTTCGTCTGCCGGTTCTAAGACACCATTCGGTCAGGATTTTACTCCACCTCCTATTACTGCGCCTAGATAAGTATCCTGCCCAATTCCATTTTAGTTCCATCACTCTTAGTCCCATTAGTTATTTATACCAGGTATTAAACAAATCCCGCGACCGCGTCGTTCGCACGGTCGGTGGGTGTGACCATAGAGCAGATTCACTGTCTGATGGCGCAATACCGAATGCTACCTTTATGGTCTAGCTTATATGAGTAAAGTAAATTGATTTTGATCTCTTCAGAGGATGTATACAATCTACCAATAAATGTAATTTTCTTTGTCAATCCATCAATATTTTATTTGCATGAATACAAAATAAGATAAAGATTTTTCGGAACTTTCTGATTTAGATTTTCGTTGAACTATTTTTCTTACAAAATTTAATTTGCTTACTTTTAGACCATGTTAAAGCAAGCACAGAATAAAGTCATTTTCTATACATTATAAGTATGTATTTACAAAAGAAAAGTGTTATATGTATATATTTATAATCCCACTGTTGATTCTGATATCCGTGCTTGAGCTACCTATCTCGGAGTCGGATCAATGTATGTGATGTTGTAAAATATTATATATTTATTAATTTTCAAAATAATTAAAGAACGTACTTGTTTAACTGGGATTTATTTATTGCTAACTGCATGTCTATATGGTATTGTATAATAACAATGACGGTGAATACTTCATTATCTATCTAACATCTTTTGTATCTTTATAATCTATCTTTGTATTCTCCCCTTTCAGATGTTGTTCGCTCAATTCGGAGATAAAGTGGCCAAAAGGTTCCTGACGCACGCCATCCGCTGCGCCGGCGACTCGCAGGAGGCGCCTCAACGCTTCGCGGCCGAGGTCGCTTCGGCGGCACTCAGGGCCCCGCGGTATTGGCCCAGAGACAAAGCGATGGCCATGTACCAGTCTGCCATTGAAATTCTTAATAATGGTGAGTTTTTTTAGCATTACAAGGTCCTACGTGGCCAAATAACACGTTTCTTGACACACGCTATTCAATGCGCCCCCGACTATGTGGGTGCCTCAACGCTTAGCGGCAAAAGACGCTTGTCTAGGGATCTGAGCAATCGCTTACCTTCAAGTGATTCGTCTGCTCGTCTGCCACCTATCAAAAAAAGACCACCTCCCCCTGTTTTGAAGGTCCTGACCAGCACATTTAGGAAAAACCTATATTTTTTTTGTGATAGGTGGCAGACGAGCAGGTGGATCACCTGATGGTAAGCGATTGCCGCTGCCCATGGACACCCGCGACACCAGTGAAGCCACAAGTGCGCTGCCAACCTTTAGACCCCCCTTTCCCCCGCATCGGGCTTTCGGTATCCTCACTCACGCAGCGAAACAGCATAGTGCTGTATCACGCCGGTTTTCTGTGATTATTTGTTTATTGGACGAAATGTATGTTATAATAAGTACCTAAGGTGGTTCCTAATCCCTACTAGTTTACTGTTCTTTTTATTTGATTTTACTGTTCTATTATGTATTTTCAAATTTGATTCTTTTGACTCAGATACTGACAATTTGGGCTATTTATGTTGATATTATCTGTCGCGCTTATTTTTATTTCTTTTTTTTAGATGTAATTAATTTGACAAGGATTGTATTCTTCTGCCTTTTTTTTTTTTTACTGTAGATAGGTAAGCGTTTGACCATATTTCACCTGATGGTAAGTGATAATATGGTCTAAGAAGTAGCACGATTACCTAGAAGATACCTATTCACTCGCGCTTTGAAAACCCCCAAATTGTAGCCTCTAGAGAACACCTCTTCAGGCAACTGATTCCACTGTTTCGCAGTACGAATAAGGAAACAGGATTCAAACCTCTTTGCGGACTTTTGGAATTTCTACCATGTACCGGTGTCGATTGAGGGTCTGCCTGGTGAAGTAGTGGAAGAACGGAGATGCTCCAATGGCATTGTACAGTTCCGTGGCGCACTCTCCAAAATGTCTCGCTTTTCATTGTAAATTATCCTTGAGTGACTAATGAACATGAATGTAATGTAATAATGTATCCTAACCTTATACTGCGTTTTGGATTCATTTCTGTTAGCTGGTAAAGTGTCTGAATAATAAATAAATAAATAAATATTACGTCCGCCAGGTCTGACAGCCGTAACCCCGGAGACGATGGAGGACTGGGGCACGTCGCTGGCCACGGGCGTGGAGAAGCTGGACCCGAACCGCGGCGGCTGCGTGCTGCAGGCGCTGGTGAAGCTCTGCGCGCCCAGTGCTTGCGCCGACGCGCATCCCGACAAGGACGCGTCGTTCCTGCTCTGCGCGAGACTATATGCGCTGCAGGTGAGCCTCAACATTTATTTTTAACATTATAGCGGACAAAAGAGCATACGGCACATCTCATGGTTAGTGATGAACACAGATCTTAGACGTATACAACACCCGAGCATCACAGAAGTCTTTGTCATTTTCTGTTACATCCAAAGCCGTGTCTTCAAAGCCCGAGGTACGCTTGGACCACAATCATGAATTAAGTAAACCCGGTCTAGCTCTGACCTGTGCACGAGACTATGCGCTACAAGCGAGCCTCCACTCTTAGTGTCATTCCCGGTTGCTTCCAAAGCCTAGTAGCTGCGTGCTGCAGGCGCTGGTAAAGCTCTGTGCGCCCAGCACTTGCGCCGACGCGCATCCCGACAAAAAGCCTCGTTTCTGCTCTGCGCGAGACTATGCACTGCATGCGAGCCTCAACCTCTTAGTGTCGTTCCTGGTTGCCTCCAAAGCCTAGTAGCTGCGTGCTGCAGGCGCTGGTTAAGCTCTGTGCGCCCAGCGCTTGCGCCGACGCGCATCCCGACAAAGACTCTTCGTTCCTGCTCTGCGCGAGACTGTATGCGCTGCAAGCGAGCCTCAACCTCTTAGTGTCATTCCCGGTTGCGTCCAAAGCCTAGTAGCTGCGTGCTACAGGCGCTGGTGAAGCTCTGCGCGCCCAGCGACTGCGCTGACGCCATCTGAGAAGGATGCGTTCTTGCTCTGCGTGGGACTGTATCCGCTACAGATGAGCCTCGTCATGTCAGCTCATCATTCATGGTTGCGTCGCCTCTAAGCCTTGATTGGCTTGGATCATTATCCAGAATTTGGTAAGTCTAGTCAAGCCCTGCACCCACGCGCATGCTGACATGGACCCGTCGTTCTTGTGTGTACGCGCGACAGGTGAATCAACAACTTAGCGTGCTTTTCCCGGGTACGACCAAAACCATTGCTTCAAAGCTTGGTGTATGTTTACAGGAACCTTGGTAATTGCAATGAAGCAATCGCCATCTAAATTTGGACAGGGGAATTGGTTCCCCCGTCAAAATTGGTCGGGACCAACTGAATGAAATGAACTCAAGAATCGTAGGTATCCACAGTTTGAGACGCTATCCAAATACGTCCTAAATATGCTTTTTCAACTTGCAGGGAGCGATAGGCTCGCTAACATGGAGGGCAGCGCCCCTAGCGGCCGCACTGCTCAGACAACTAGACGCTGCTAACTTCACTAAACACCCCTACCAGAATGTGAGAGAAACGGTTGGAAGGTAAGTTTTGTTTTAAAAGTATATAGTAGTAGTAGTATATCTCCCATTATCAAATTTTGTCATTCTAAAAATGTGTTATGTGCAACAAAAAGTTGTCTATGGAAAAAGTTGAGAGATATTTTTATTTATTTATTTAGAAAGAGTTACATAAGGCAAATACAAGTTGAATAGTTCAATGCGTGGTACAACAAAAAACGAAGATTCGACATTCATTCGCGAACATAATAGGTACCCAACTTGGACTAGGAACATCGCGCGTGAGTAGTGCCTGCTCGGGCCGATCATAGAAAACCAGATATTTTGTGGGTACGAATAACTTGTTGAAGTATGTAGGTCACATGTGGTGGTGGTTTAACTGTAATTTATTAGTTAATTAAATTGTGTTAGTGATAAGTAATGTTGTTTAATAGTTGACATTTTTATAGCAATCTTTTGCAATTTATTCTTAAGTAACACACTTAAAAATTTCATCTCCATTTCCATTGTGGAAGATGTGGGTTCGAGTCCCGTCTGAACACGAGATGAAAATTTTTAGTGTGTTATTAATTTAAGAAGATTGATTGGCCATGGCACTGGCAGAGGGGTAGACCTAAAAAGGTGTGGCTTGACATCGTAAGGGATGACATGCGTGCTAATAAACTGACCACTACGGATGCACAAGACCGCGCGAAGTGGAGGTGTCGAAGTAGGAAAGCGGCTCCGAAGCGACAGGTTGGGACGCCAACGGGACAAAACGCTGAGATGATGATGATGATTGTTTAAGTTTAGTTTCGCACAAATTTCGATTGGTTTAAGTGTGTGCGCGTTTATTTGTGACTGTCTGTATTTGCTTTTATTTATGTTATGACTAGCTTTTTCTCCCGGCTCCGCTCGCGTTAGAAAGATACTAAAAATAGCCTATGTCACTCTCCATCCCTTCAACTAACTCCACTTAAAAATACGTTAATCCGTCGCTCCATTTTGTCGTGAAGGACGGACGTGAAGGACGAACATAGATACAGACAAACACACTGTCACATTTATAACATATAATATCTATACTATAGTCCATTCAGGATCTGAAGGTGAATACGAATAAGGTGAATAAGACATTAAAAGTGAGACGCTCCTTTTAAACCTTACCGATATTTTTAGAATCGAGAATATTTTCTTTAGAAATCTAATCGACTTTATATTTATTTGATTTTTAATTATAATGAAAATTTATCTACGAATTTGAACTATCCGGATATGGAATACAATATGTAAATATTACATATTGTAGTGGTACACACGCAATTAATCACAAATAATTGAATAATATGCAACTTATTCATATGAAAAATAACAATACTCGCTTGACGTGTCGGAACCACCTTCGTCACCAAAAGAAATTACTAGTTCTTGATCCCTAATGCAATCTATGCAGACATATAACAGAACTAGACATATTTACAGATAATGTTAAGTCCATAGTAAAAAAAATGATAGAAAAAATTATAAATACAATAAGAGATAATTATGTATAATTATGTAATTGGGTTTATCCAGTACAATTACATTAAATAATAAATAAATAAATAAATATTTTGAACTGTCCTATTCACTTTCAGATATTGAATGAACTATGGTATGGATATTATATGTTAGAATTTTAAGCAATTAGAAAGAACTAGTGTGATTACTTTCCAGCAGGTGACTAGCTTGCACGTTTGTCGCCTCTAGCATTAAAAAAATAGGAACCTTTAATGAAGATATTACGTATTTCAGCACTCTGATGACGCTATTTGACACGGAGCTGGTGTTCCCGGGCGGCGACAGCGGCGGCGCGCCCAAACTGGCGGACTTCCTCGAGTCCGTGCAGCCGCGGCTAGCCGCCTTATATGACGAGAATGGGGACATTGGTATGTTACTCTTTTCTATTTTTTGTGTGTGACTTATTTTAATAAGTATTCAAGTATTTGTTTCCATTTTCTGGTAGTAACGTGAATAGAAGGCCAGTAAGAAATTATAGGTGTGATATTGTAAAATTTTGGATGAAATATTGAAAAATTTACGTCACATTAGGGTGGAGAACCTCACAAGCTTTTGGCCTTTATGACAAAGATAGCAGCACGCTTGAGCAGCTGTCAAAGTTAAAAAGCAATGTGCATGCAAAGTGACATGGAGACCTTTTTTTGATTTACTCGTATGACTTAGCGTCGTCGCATGAGACGTAAGTCACATTCGCCTTCTAAGTCGCATGAAGTCAATTTTCCTTATTTTTGAATCATTCGATTTCGATGTTGCCAATATAATACGGTAAATTAACATTCTAACCCTTCCATGAAGAATTTTACAAAAACCGGTAACTTCCGCATTGCAAACTGAACGCAAAAACCATAGATTATTGGCTGAATGAATATCACATTGTGTCAACTGTCAAAACCAGTCAAATCAATGTTTGTAATTATAATATTTTGTTTGTGCTTGTTACTATTGACAACTATTTATATCGTTGCTTCTACCGCTCGCTTTAAGTCACTTGACAAGCGAGTGGGTGGGGTCACTCGTTGCAGACAAATGATTCAAAAATGCCAATATCGTATCTATAATGTATCAATACGGGGATTAACACGATATTTATTATGTGAAACAACATTGTGTACTCACATATTTGGCTCGACGTTTCGGCTACGTTACAGCAGCCGTGGTCACGAGCGGACTGGTAACTCATAATAAATATCGTGTTAATCCCCGTATTGATACATTATAGTTATAATGAAATCGTGCGCTCGGCACGATTCTAAGTCATACTAGTAATTCAAAAATAGGTCTCACGGAGGGGACAAAAAATTATGAAATTACCTGATTGATGACTAATGACCTGATTTCGCCCAAAATCGGAAAATTTATAGAAAGGGGAGGCTTTTGACCAGCATTGGGGCACGGTAGGCTGTAATAATGGACAACATTTCAAAATTGCTAAGCTCTGAAACAAAAAATACCAATTCTTTGTTTACTTTTCCGCTGCTCGAATATATATTTATTCATTTTTTATATTGCTTATTTACTGAGAAAAAAATTAAAAACTAAAAAACGTAAGATGACGTCATCGGACGGCAGAATGTAAAATATTTCTTTGCTTATTATAGTTTTAAATTTACGAAATGCCAAACCCATGACATGTAACTGTAAAAAAAAAGACAACTTGTCAACGTTGAATGTATGAATGACGTTGACAATGTTGACACTAGTATTATTTACCTTTGACAGTAGTACCTTTTTTTTATCAATACAATGATAAGCAAAGAAATGTCGCTGTATTCAGCCGTCCGATGACGTCATTTGGCGCTTACGTCTATTTAGAATAAAAAGAATTTCAATAATTATTTTATGCATGAAAATGGACAAATTTTGAAAAAAGAAAAAATATGGGTCTGTTCATTTTGTGTCTATTTTCATATAAAAAAACAATATGGACATGTTAAAAATATGAAATGTTGTCCATTGTATTTAATAAATAAATAACTATAATGTATCAATATACATTATAGTTATAATGCAGCGCGAAAATCTAAAAACCCAATATCGTATGTCGAAGAAATCGTGCGCTCGGCACGATTCTAAGTCATACTAGTAATTCAAAAATAGGTCTCATGGAGGGGACAAAAAATTATGTAATTACCTGATTTCGCCCAAAATCGGAAAATTTATAGAAAGGGGAGGCTTTTGCCCAGCATTGGGGCACGGTAGGCTGTAATAATTTATGGATGACCGTTGAATACTTTGTCCGCAGTGGTGAAGACGGCGGCGTCGATGGCCCCGGGCCCCGCGCCGGTGCGGCCGGACGCGGGCCCCGAGCGGCCCGGGCCGGGCCGGCCGCGCGCGCTGGCGGCGCACGTGCCCGTCCACGTGGCGCGGCTCGAGCCCATAGAGCCCGGCAGCGACGATGTGCCGCAGGTCACTTTGTTATCTTATTAACACCATCATCATCATTGCTGGGGCACGGGTCTCCCTCAATCACATGAGGGGTAATTGCCATACTCACCACGCTTGGCAGACGGGTTGGTTGGGTTCCATGTCACTTATTTACCCCATAAATCTAGGGGGAAAACCCATAAGTTGGGAACCGTGCCCTCCAAAAAAACCACGAACTAAAAAGTGTAAAATAATATTTTGAAGACTTCATACACTTCACATAACATTTTATAACAGTCTTCTTCTTCATCTTCTTTGCCTGTTCCCACATTAGGTGGGGTCGGCTCTCCTTATCCTTCTGCGCCAGGATAATCTGTCCTGGGTTGTCGGGTCAGGTAGTTGGGACTTCTTGACTAGGTTGGCTGTACTGGTCCACCAGGTCAAGGGCGGCCGTCCCCTGCCTCTCTTGCCTTCTGGGATTGCCAGTGCTTTCTGGACCACATGCTCGCTGTCTCTCCGCATGACGTGCCCGTACCATCTGAGATGTGTTTCGGTGAGCTTTTCCTGGACAGGGGTGACTTTGAAACTACCTCGGACGTATTCGTTAACATAACATTGACATAACATTTTATAACAGTACACTCAAGAAAAGGTGTTACTGTGAAGTCGGCGCCTACTTTCTTGTAATACAACATTCAGTTAATCGGCAGGGAGTTTTAAAGGGGGTTTTTTTTGGTAGAATTTTTTTCATGCTTTTTTTTATTGATGCTAGAGGCGACAAACGAGCAAGCGAATCACCTGATGGAAATTAATCAACGCCGCCCATGATCATCCGCGAAATCAAAGAGACAGCTAATACCTATGTTTCATGTATAGATTGATGATGAGATCCGCAGGAGAACTAAGGTCACAAACATAGCCCAAATAATTGCATGTCTCAAGTGGCAATGGGCAGGGCACATAGCGAGGAGAACCGACGGCCGTTGGGGCGGAAAGGTCCTCGAGTGGAGGCCACGTACAGGAAGTCGCAGCCGTGGCAGGCCCCACACAAGGTGGACCGACGATCTGGTGAAGCGGGAATCCATTGGATGCGGGCGGCACGGGACCGTTCTGTGTGGAGAACATTGGGGGAGGCCTATGTTCAGCAGTAGACGTCTATCGGCTATGATGATAGATTTAAAATGACGTCCCGTTTGGAACAGTGGTAGTTAACGCTGCTTTTGGTTCAAGGGTTGCGGGTTCGATACCCGCACAGTACAAACATTTGTATGCATGAACATGTTTGTTTGTATTGGTCTGGGTGTTTCCTATGTATTATAAGTATGTATTTACAAAAGAAAAGTATTATATGTATAAATAGTGTTATATACAAAAGAAATCTATTATAACCTTATAGTAGTATATTTTATATAATTTGTGTAGGTTATATCGTATTATAGTAAGTTAACATTCGTATATATTAGTGTATGATAACGTGTTTATTTATTTATTTATTATCTAGATATATGTATTTATACTATAAATTTACTTAATCAATATTCAAAATCAAAAGGATTGCACCACCCTCCCCCCTTCTATCTAATGTCCTTTACCTGAAGGTTGTCTGGTAGAGATCGCTCCCATCGATAAGACCGCCTAAATTGTACATTGTATCTCTGTATACCTAGCTTTTAAGTTTTGTATGTTGTGCAATAAAGAGTATCTATCTATCTAGGTATATGTATATATTTGTAATCCCACTGTTGATTCTATTCTGATATCCGTAACACAGGTGCTTGAGCTACCTATCTCTGAGTTAGATCAATATATGTGATGTTGTAAAATTTATTTAAACTCGTAGACTGGAGACGGTGGCGAGTCGTCGGACGTGGAAGGCGTCCCCCGCGGCGACCGGCTGGACAAGCAGCTGGTGGAGCGCCTGGACACGGCGCTGCGCCTGGCCGGAGACACCGTCGCGCCCGGGCCCCAGGACCACGCCACCGCCGTCAACCTGCTCACCACAGGTACCGTGCAGCCTGGAGCCAGGCGAGGCGGCGACGAGCTGGACAAGCAGCTCATAACCACTTACTTCCTTCATATCGTCATCATCATCAGCCCATTTAAGTCCCCACTGCTGGGGCACGGGCCTCCCTCAATCACATGAGGTGTAATTGCCATACTCACCACGCTTGGCAGACGGGGTGGCGAGGGTTTTGATATAAATGCAGAGTTTTCCTGCTCTGGGTGCTGATGATCATGCCAGCAGCTTTACCTTAGTCGCCTTTTACGACACCTCGGTAAGAGTAAAGGTGGCCTATTCTACTCTGCCGGGGACCACACCACTTCCTTAACAACCCTCTTTAAGGTGACGTGTAGGGCACACTAGCGACGCCAAACGATTTAAATTGTTAGCTACTAAACCGGATCTATTTTAAACAATTTCGGGGTTACAATCTCTCGGCAAAAGCACTTTTACTATTTATTAAATAACCATGCACAAATGTTGGGTCCAACGCGTACGCGAAAAATTGATTACCGCCAAAAGCGGCCACTTTTAGCGTGAATCAATTTTTCGCGTACAAAAACGGACCCAACACTGTGCATGGTTTTTATAATACTTAGTATACGTGTTTGCCGAGAGGTTGTAACCCCGAAATTGTTTGAAATAGAACTAAAAATTAAAATTTATTGGCGCCGCTAGTGTGCCCTACCCGTCACCTCGTCAATTTGTTTTACAGTGCATTAATTAGACTGAGGAAGATGGATAGAGCCAACTTCGTCTTTGAAACGATAGCTGAACACAAGAATGATTCTAATAGGGTATATGACTAAGCTCGAGATTTTCCAAAATCACATTATTTTGGGCAAACCCAATACGCTCCATACAAATGGCTACTAAGATGTGACGTCACAAACAAGTATTTTGTATGCATTTCATTTGAATTTTGTATGGTAGCTATATCAAATGTTTCGTTTATGTCAATGGTTCTATATAATAGTTGGTTCAAACTGTATGGTATAATTATTTTTTAATAATTTCATACTTTTAAAATGGACTTGCCCATGAATCTTTGAATGACCATAAAACCGGCTAGACGTTATATTTTCCATGGAGAATTTTTGCTATTGGCACATATTCAACTATATTTCGATAAAATATTTCAATTTTAAAGTTGTGATATCTCAGGTAGTTTAAATGAGAATCAAGTAATTATTTCAACGTTGTTTCTATCATTGAGAGGTCTTTTGAATACAAAAATAAAAAAAAAACCAGTCGAATGCCGTATTGTGTGTGTTCCAGCTCTCCGCGCGTGCACGGGCGTGACGGTCCGCGGCATGAGCGGCAGCGCGCGCACGCAGCACGCGCTCGTGCCCACCGCCTGCGCCGTCGCCGCGCGCGGCCCGCCGCAGCCGCACGACGAGCTGCCGCGCGCCGCCGCCGGCTTCCTGGCCGGCCTCGCGCTGGCGCTGCACCACCCCGCCGCCTTCGACAACGCGCTGCGCGTGCTGCACGCGCTCACCACAGGTACAACACCGCCGCAGCCGCACGACGAGCTGCCGCGCGCCGCCGCCGGCTTCCTGGCCGGCCTCGCGCTGGCGCTGCACCACCCCGCCGCCTTCGACAACGCGCTGCGCGTGCTGCACGCGCTCACCACAGGTACAACACCGCCGCAGCCGCACGACGAGCTGCCGCGCGCCGCCGCCGGCTTCCTGGCCGGCCTCGCGCTGGCGCTGCACCACCCCGCCGCCTTCGACAACGCGCTGCGCGTGCTGCACGCGCTCACCACAGGTACAACACCGCCGCAGCCGCACGACGAGCTGCCGCGCGCCGCCGCCGGCTTCCTGGCCGGCCTCGCGCTGGCGCTGCACCACCCCGCCGCCTTCGACAACGCGCTGCGCGTGCTGCACGCGCTCACCACAGGTACAACACCGCCGCAGCCGCACGACGAGCTGCCGCGCGCCGCCGCCGGCTTCCTGGCCGGCCTCGCGCTGGCGCTGCACCACCCCGCCGCCTTCGACAACGCGCTGCGCGTGCTGCACGCGCTCACCACAGGTACAACACCGCCGCAGCCGCACGACGAGCTGCCGCGCGCCGCCGCCGGCTTCCTGGCCGGCCTCGCGCTGGCGCTGCACCACCCCGCCGCCTTCGACAACGCGCTGCGCGTGCTGCACGCGCTCACCACAGGTACAACACCGCCGCAGCCGCACGACGAGCTGCCGCGCGCCGCCGCCGGCTTCCTGGCCGGCCTCGCGCTGGCGCTGCACCACCCCGCCGCCTTCGACAACGCGCTGCGCGTGCTGCACGCGCTCACCACAGGTACAACACCGCCGCAGCCGCACGACGAGCTGCCGCGCGCCGCCGCCGGCTTCCTGGCCGGCCTCGCGCTGGCGCTGCACCACCCCGCCGCCTTCGACAACGCGCTGCGCGTGCTGCACGCGCTCACCACAGGTACAACACCGCCGCAGCCGCACGACGAGCTGCCGCGCGCCGCCGCCGGCTTCCTGGCCGGCCTCGCGCTGGCGCTGCACCACCCCGCCGCCTTCGACAACGCGCTGCGCGTGCTGCACGCGCTCACCACAGGTACAACACCGCCGCAGCCGCACGACGAGCTGCCGCGCGCCGCCGCCGGCTTCCTGGCCGGCCTCGCGCTGGCGCTGCACCACCCCGCCGCCTTCGACAACGCGCTGCGCGTGCTGCACGCGCTCACCACAGGTACAACACCGCCGCAGCCGCACGACGAGCTGCCGCGCGCCGCCGCCGGCTTCCTGGCCGGCCTCGCGCTGGCGCTGCACCACCCCGCCGCCTTCGACAACGCGCTGCGCGTGCTGCACGCGCTCACACAGGTACAACAACCGCCGCAGCCGCACGACGAGCGCCGCGCGCCGCCGCCGGCTTCCTGGCCGGCCTCGCGCTGGCGCTGCACCACCCCGCCGCCTTCGACAACGCGCTGCGCGTGCTGCACGCGCTCACCACAGGTACTCAACACAGAACCGACGACGCTGGCACTACATCACCCATTAGCTTTCGACAACGCGCTCAGCATGCTGGAACTCGCTCACCGGAAGGTACCTCAACACAGAACGACGACGCTGGCACTACATCATCCATTAGCTTTCGACAACGCGCTCAGCGTGCAGGACTCACTCACCACAGGTACTCAACACAGAACCGACGACGCTGGCACTACATCATCCATTAGCTTTCGACAACGCGCTCAGCGTGCAGGACTCACTCACCACAGGTACTCAACACAGACCGACGACGCTGGCACTACATCACCCATTAGCTTTCGACAACGCGCTCAGCGTGCAGGACTCGCTCACCACAGGTAGTCGACATAGTACCGACGACGCTGGCACTACACCACATATTACACCACAGGTACTCAACACAGAACTGATGACGCTGGCGCTACTTCAATCTTTAGTTTTCGACAACTCACTCAGCGTGCAGGACTCGCTCACCACAGGTACTCAACACAGAACCGACGACGCTGGCAACACCCATTAGCTTTCGACAACGCGCTCAGCGTGCAGGACTCGCTCACCACATGTAATTAACACAAAGAACCGACGACGCTGGCACTACATCACCCATTAGCTTTCGATAACACTCTCCGCGTGCATTACTCGCTTACCACAGGTACACCCACCATTTCCCGTGGTCATATCAAAACTAGGGCTATACTGGCCGAATCTGGCAAGATATGCGTGGATATTGTGTGTGCTACGACATGTAATCGCATCACAGTTGGTCTGATTACTTTGTCAAAAGGGTCGCTAAGGTCAGACGCCAACCGCTTCATTGTAATTACGACACTACCTAAACCCTGAATCATGGTCTAAGCGTACCACGGGCGCCAAAGCGACAGCTTTGGACGCAACCGGGAATTACATGCTAAGATGAGAAAAGATCGTGCTAGGCCTTCAAAACTTATTTCACTTTTCGGCGACTATTAAATATTCTGACGAGACGATCACGATCCTGCACGAACGATGATGAGGTCTGACGATGAAACAAGCAGTGCGAGGAAAATAATTCGACTTCTAATTTTTCCCCCCAACCTTCAATGGACAACATTTCAAAATTGCTAAGCTCTGAAACAAAAAATACCATTTCTTTTTTTACTTTTCCGCTGCGCGAATATATATTTATTCATTTTTTATATTGCTTATTTACTGAGAAAAAAATTAAAAACTAAAAAACGTAAGATGACGTCATCGGACGGCAGAATGTAAAATATTTCTTTGCTTAGCACATTATAGTTTTAAATTTACGAAATGCCAAACCCATGACATGCAACTGTCAAAAAAAAGGCAACTTGTCAACGTTGAATGTATGAATGACGTTGACAATGTTGACACTAGTATTATTTACCTTTGACAGTAGTACCTTTTTTTTTATTAAAACAATGATAAGCAAAGGAATATCGCTGATTCAGCCGTCCGATGACGTCATTTGGCGCTTACGTCTATTTAGAATAAAAAGAATTTTAATAATTATTTTATGCATGAAAATGGACAAATTTTGAAAAAAGAAAATATATGGGTCCGTTCATTTTATGTCTATTTTCATATAAAAAAACAATATGGACATGTTAAAAATATGAAATGTTGTCCATTCCCTCTGAATTAAAAGTAAGCAAGTAATTTAGTCCGAATGTTATGTTTATCAGGTCGTTCCTGGTGGGCGCGACTAGCTTGCGTGGAATTCGCTCAACCGTTGTTGTTCTACGGGCTGCCGCTGCTGTGTGAGCGGCCCGAGCGAGCCGTCTGCGCCGAGACCTTCGCCATGAAGCTTATGCGCGACGCCAGACTCGAGGTATGCTGTATACCGGGGACCGTAAGATATATTTGGTAGGCCACCTGTCCGTCGGGAGGCAGCTGGTGGCCCGGAAGAAATTATACACCAGGTCTTGTATTCGTAACTGGTTTATTATTGATAATACAAATGGCATCATGTAAGAACATCTCCAAGGCTTATATACTAGAGATGACTGACGTCATATCGTATTACATACGTGGTCAAATCTGCTGACATAGCATACGTGACAGAGATAACAGTAGCTCTTGAGGACGGGCGACCGATGCTGTCCGAGCGCCCTGAGCTAGACGTACGCGGGTCGCTCGTTCTCACTCCTCCAATTCAGGTGGTCTTTTTATGTGATTATTGGCAGACGAGTAGACGGATCAATGCCCTGTCGCTCATCAACACCAATGAGGTCAAAAGTGCGCTGCCAACCTTTTTCCCATTCCCCGAATTGGATCTCCGGCATCTTCACTCGCACAGTGAAAGACAGCGCGGCTGCTGCTCCACGTTTTCTGTGAGGCCTGGTATCACTTCGGTTCAGAGCCGGCCCATTCGTAATAAAGCGTGGTTTTTTCTTGTCGCGTTCGATACAATTTTGGGTTTTTAGCAGATTAATTTCATAATAATAATTATTTTTTAATGTGATAGGTGGCAGAAGAGCAGACGGATCACCCGATGGTAAGCAATTGCCGCTGGCTATAGACAACCGCGACACCAGTGGAGTGACAAGTGCGCTGTCAACCTTTAAACCCCCCTTTCCCCCGGATTGTGCCTCCGGTACCCTCACTCACGCAGCGAAACACAGCACAGTGCTGCTTCACGCCAGTTTTTTGTAAGGCCGTGGTATCACTCCTATTATTGACTGGTCTATTCCATTTCAGGTCCGGCAAGCGGCCGCGAAGCTCCTCACCGGGCTGATGCACTGCCGCGCGCTGCCGAACGAGGAGAGCACCATCAAGGCGCTGATGAAGAGCTGCCGCTCCAAGCAGCTGGTGGAGCGCCACTGCGGCGTGCTGGGCCTGTGCGCCTACCTGGCCTCGCGCCCCTACAGCCTGGGCCCTAGGTGAGATAACTGTTATTCACGAGTAGAGGGATTAAACTGTCGTACCCCCAGTGGGAAATAAGCATAAGTGGTCTTACTTCGAATCATCTATTTTATTTATTTATTTTCTTTATTAAAGAAAAATACAGCTGTTAAATAGTACTCTGTTCTATAAATTACTTAAATAATACATCAGCCATTTAAATTTTCCAGTACAAATTAATACGTTTAGTGTTGTGAGACAAAATACAAAAAAAAATGCGAAAAAGGATGATTATTTTTGGTACTTATTAATTTAATTCAAGACTAAAGATTTTTTAAAAACTAATCTTATCATGAAAAATGTCAATATGGTTATAGCTGCTATTAAATTTATTACAAGCTCTAACAATATTATTTTTCCTGTAATTACATTTACATAAAGGAGTAGCAAACGTATTCTTATTTTACCATATTTGGCCAGTGCGTTTAAAGATACCTGTTAAATTTCTTTCATTAAGATGACGGATATGGCACACTACCGACGCCAATCGATTTTAATTTTTAGCTTTATTTTTAGCACAAATGTTGCGTCCTTTTTTGTACGCGAAAAAATGATTCACGTTGAAAGTGGCCGCTTTTGGCGGTAATCAATTTTTCGCGTACAAAAAAGGACCCAACATTTGTGCATGGTCATTGAATAAATAGTATAAGCGTTTGCCGAGAGGTTGTAACCCCGAAATTGTTTAAAATAGATCCGGTTTAGTAGCTAAAAATTAAAATCGATTGGCGTTGCTAGTGTGCCGTACCCGTCACCTTAACTCGTCAAATTATAGAAGCAAAATATAAAAACATTCAACATATTACGTATCTTTAAACAAACTTGTTACAAAAACATTTGATAAAATAGATGATTCGAAGTAAGACCTTATGCTTATTTTCCACTGGGGGTGCGTGTTTACCTATACAAGGCGTATCGGTAAACATTCACATCCCTTTAACCACGTCCTCTACCAGACATTCTAAACAACATGTCATGGACAGAGCTGCCCAACCACGCCATCTATCGAAAGTAGTTAGAAACTTTTATTTTTTATGTGATAAGTGGCAAACGAGCAGACGCAGGGACACAGCACAGTGCTGCTTCACGCCGGTTTTCTGTGAGGCTGTGGTACCTATCACTTCTGTCTAGACGGCCCATTCATGCCGAAGCGTGGCTCTCCCACGGTCTAAGCGTACCCCTGGCTCCAAAGCGCCAACTGAGGATTACACGCTCTCGACGAGATAGATAGATAGATATACTTTATTGCACAAAATACACAACTTAAGTACTAGGCATTACAGAAATTTTGTGTAAAATTTCGGCGGTATTTTCGCTGAAAGCGATTTCTACCAGACAACCTTCGGTTAAAGGACATTTAATACTAGAGAGAGTGAGAGTTCAATGGCAATTTTTTTTTAATTTATTTTAGATTAGGAGACGTGCTGGCGGAGCTGTCCCGGCACACCAGCGCGCCGGACCCCGTGCCGGCCACCATCCGCGCGGCGCTGGCGGACTTCCGGCGCACGCACCAGGACGACTGGCCCAAGCACCGCGACCAGCTCACCGAGGAGGAGCTCGACCTGCTCGCCGACCTCACCTCGCCGCCCTCCTACTGCGCGTAGACACGTCACCACCCTGCCAACAGGGCGCCCGGCCGTCTTAGGGCGGTTTCAGATTAACATTTTATACGATATAAGCGCGTATAGGGCATGTTTCTTTTCATAGCGGCTCAGTATATTGGCTCTCCTCAGCCTGATAGTAAGCAAAAGAAGAGCCCTAGTTGCAATGGACAACATTTCATATTTTTAACATGTCCATATTGTTTTTTTATATGAAAGTAGACATAAAATGAACAGACCCACATTTTTTCTTTTTTCAAAATTTGTCCATTTTCATGCATAAAATAATTATTGAAATTCTTTTTATTCTAAATAGACGTAAGCGCCAAATGACGTCATCGGACGGCTGAATACAGCGATATTCCTTTGCTTATCATTGTTTTAATAAAAAAAAGGTACTACTGTCAAAGGTAAATAATACTAGTGTCAACATTGTCAACGTCAATCATACATTCAACGTTGACAAGTTGTCTTTTTTTTGACAGTTACATGTCATGGGTTTGGCATTTCGTAAATTTAAAACTATAATGTGCTAAGCAAAGAAATATTTTACATTCTGCCGTCCGATGACGTCATTTTACGTTTTTTAGTTTTTAATTTTTTTCTCAGTAAATGAGCAATATAAAAAATGAATAAATATATATTCAAGCAGCGGAAAAGTAAACAAAGAATTGGTATTTTTTGTTTCAGAGCTTAGCAATTTTGAAATGTTGTCCATTACAACGGAAGCGATGTCAAGGCATCACCTCCGTTGGCACCGCCATACTGGCCTGCGAAATGCTTCTTCACGTTTCGTTTGAAGAAATCTATATTGTAGGAAGGAGGAAATACATGCGCAGGCAACGAGTTCCATTTCTTGATGGTGTTTGCTTCGTGTGTGTGTAGTATACATTTGCAGTGTAAGTAAGTCATTTTTTATCGTTTACATTCCGAAAACCTCATAACAGTTATCTTGAATAAAGCCAATTTAGCTTATTAGATTAATAGAATAAGCGAAAAAAATATCACCTCTTCCATAAAAAATTGAATATTCACGCGGCAATAATGTATGGAACAGCTAATTTATTTTATGTAACATGCTAAATAAACTACCGATACGATACATATTATGAGATTTTCGGGATTTAAACGATAAAAAAATAACGGTGTATGTTTAGGTGACAGCAGAATTGACTATATTTTGCCAGCAGCTTGGCTCGCGTTAGAAGGAAACAAAAAGTAGCTTATGTTAATCAATCAATCCCTTAAAAATCACATCAATCCTTTGCTCAGTTTTTCCGTGAATGACCGACAAACAGACAGACAGACTCACACATTTATGTTAGTACACTTATTCACTAACAGGACTAAGTTCAAATATAGCCCGCATGTTGCCAGCACCGTCGATGTGCACGTTCTCTATAGCCGCCTTTTGGCACACGCTCATCTCGTACGAGTGTTGAGGTGCTTCTAAGCTCTTATAATTGCGAGCCGTCAGAATCCATGTTGATGCTGTCACGAAACCACTATCGGTTCGAGCGAACACGCCGAAATATGCTCGTCGCGCCACGAAAGAAGTCCCGCGGAAAAACACGGAACTAAAATTTGAAATTCCTTGTGTTTATGATCATAAAGCTCAAATTCGAATGCTGATGGCGACTCAAGCTCGGTTTTCACGGGAGTCTTTGGTGGCGCGGACTGTATACACGCGTCCGGTTTTTTGAAACATTGTAATGTAGCGCGCGTATGCTGAAACGGCCGTATTCGCGTAGAAATATACGCTAATCTGAAATCACCTTCAAGTCCCTGTCCAAAACTACGTGCGATTAGGAAGCGTTTCGTAATACATTGTTTGCTTAAAAAGAAGTGTATTACGGATGAGTACAATATTTGCAGCAGTGTAACTAATTCGACATGCATTTTTAACTCTTTTAAAACCTTTCCGTGTTATTGTAATCACGATAACTTTTTTTTTTCTAAAAAAACAGCGTCTTTTTGCATCTTTGCATCCACCAACTGGTTATTTTGAATGCGAAGGTGAAATTATTTTTAGAGAAAAATGTTACAGCCGGCGTCGAAAAGTTTGTAACACAGTTAAAAAGACAGACAGTGGCTCAACATAATTTAGTTAAAAGAGGGTCTTCGCTGAAAACTATATGGGAGCGGGAAGCGTAAACCAATCAGCGCGTTCGTCTTACTTTGGGGGGAACGGATTTTTTTTTCAATTTTGGCAATTTGCTGCTGGCTCCAAAATAGTCCTAACTCAGGAGACTCGCGACTTATAAAAATTAATAGAAAATCGACAATATCATTTTACCAAAGGGGCACATACCATAACGACCGGCCAAAACATCGCGAACGTACTTGTCGGATCCTTACAAAAGAGACATAAGATTGCGCTCTTTTGTTGTATCATTGAACATTACGACATGTTTCTACTAACTGCTGGTTGTACATAACACGTTCCCGAAACACATACTATTCCCAAGATATTCGAACTCTGAGGATCTGACCTCTTCTCCTCGCCCTTGTACTGCGCGTAGATAACTTGCTCTTTACCGAACTTTTACGCATAAGTGATGGAGCCTTGCCAGATTGTGTCGCAACTATTGCAAAATGCAACTGCGCTCGCTCTTCCTACTTATAATGCAACTATGAATGTGTAATGACATGTATATTGAATGGCTAGTGTAATATTGATAGGCCTACACTTTAGGCCATGTGTAATTAATTGGCTGTGTCCACAGGCGCAAAACAATTCTTATTGCCTAAATGTAAAATTAGTTTTGATAATTAGCATGACAGCACAAGATTTAATTTGACTTTTACAAGAATTGACAAACACAAGTTAAACGACTTGAATTGACTTTTATGAGAGTACCGCTCTACTTGGACTCAAATTAGAAGTTTCTTTATTTTTGGAATAATGTTTCGTAATTTCATTGTGATGTTGATAACATACAAATTCTATGTACTTGGTTTTAGTGTTTTTCTTGTAAGTACAATTAATGGATAGAAGAATATTTGTTTGGGTCATGTTATCATTAAAAAAACACATAATTCATAAATATGTAACTGTAAAATTGTTGCCATAAAAGTAATCTTAACATTTAAAGTAAAATATGTATGTGTGATATGTATTTTATTTTTCAATAATCTAACAAGCAAACTTGTTTCTGACAATCGTGTTTGAGTATACATACATACAAGCAATCTACATTTTTCCTTCAGTCTCAGTCATTCCCAAGGTGTGTATGTACATGAGCTGAACTAGCAATTAAAAATATTGTAGAGAATCAGCCCTTGACATAAATACATATTTAGAAGGTGCACAATATTAAAGAAAATGTTTTAGTAATAATCACATAATAATTATAATATTCATAATCTGCTGTTTGAATAAGTAAGTAAAGTAAACCATAACGGTCAAGTCAGCTTTTTAGGATTATGTATATAATTTTATGCAATAACATAAATTCTTTAAAAATGTGCAAAATAAATAAATATTTCCAACAGTGATTTCTATTAGATTCGTATGTATGGACAGCTACATATTAATTAATTAATAATCAAATCTGTCTGAATTCTTCAATTCACCTTGATGTGAAACGCATTTGGTTTGATTCAATAACAGTTGAGTAAATTTGTCAAAATGTAGAATGTAACCCAACAAATAAGTAGTTGTGTATATTTATAAAAGTTGAACTATAAGTCTACCAAGGAATAATATACTACATACAATAATTGTTAATGTTCCGATTTTACTTGCAAAATTATGTGATATTTTAAAACTTTATTCTTAGCATTACCTGCTTGTATTTTCTTAGGTTTAATCGGAAACACGGTAATGAACCACTACAGAGAATAGTGCAGTGTGGTTGAGAGTTATATTTTGGTGACAGGTCGCTTACATTTATATTTTCATCTCTTTAGAGGTGGTGGATTGTTACGGGTCTTTCGTCATATTGTTTACTTCTTTGGATTCAACCTGAAATAGTTTACGTTTGACTATAAATATAATCATGGTAACGGTTAAACATTTCACAATGGTCTCATTGTAAACATTATTTACGAATCAACATTTTAGTACCTATACACTGCAATAACTTATAGTGGATTTTAAGTATGGTTTCAAAGATACAATAAAGATGGTTATTTTTCTATTTTCATTTTTTTTCTGTAAAGGTGTACTATTTTTGTAATTGGATATAGGTAGGTACATACTTGTTTTATTTTGGATTGTTTTCTTAGTTTCTTACTTCCTTCCTACATGTGTTGTTTGGTTAATTAGATTACTATGCTTCTATCATCTTCATTTCAAGATCTGTTAATTAATGGAATAGGTACATCATGTATATATTGTTTAGATTGTCATCGTTTTTTTATTTAATAAATGTCATAAATGGATGAGAACCACAATGTTTTCTTTTTTCCCCAGCAAAAATAAATGTTGGATTGGAAACAAAGTGAAAAAAATACATAAATACTTTTGCCACTTCAATAATTTATTAATAAGGTAGGTATCATAAGAGTTATGTAATAAAATAAATGTACTTGTTACAGAATATCAACTTGCTAAAGACTTTAAATATTTGGATGCTTTTGTGGTACTATTTAAATGAGAAAAAGTATTAAAACTAGATTTCTAAAGCTATTGGTTATCTTCGCTCTTCCACATCTGAAATCAAAGGAAATAACTACATGAGTCACAAAATACAAAGCAAAAAAAATAGATTGCAACCATGAGCCAAATGCTCACATATTTGGTTAAAGGTTTTGAATCAAAATATACCAAATCAGGAGAACAGGTAACTAACAGTGTGTGCCCCTCTCCAGGCCTTAGGTCTTACTCAACAACCAGTCAACTTTTTATATTTTAATCAATGAATATGGAGGCTCAGTCATAATAGTTTTTCCATAATACTTGAGTATTGTCATGATGTAATATCATATCTTTCGGAAGACCCAGAGAGAATCATCAAATTAAACCGGGACCATGATTTGACAAAAAAAAGGCTAATATTATTTTACATAAGCTTTGACAGTCACTCCATGAAATAAAACTACATTTTGTGGTATCAGTATCAAATACCTCAATACTTACTTTTGCCATCACAAGCTACAATTTTTACTTTGTCTACTTTGGCCACTTCTTGAACTTCCCTAAACTCCACATCATTCAGCATAAATGTCCAAACATTGTCACAAAATCTAAAACAAAAAGGATTAAGCATCTTAATTTTTTCATCATTCAGTGTCTAGAAACTAACTGGTAAAGATCAAAAGACCTCCCGATATCCTTAAATAAAGACAACATCTTTCGAAGAGACATTTCAATACGTAAAGTACTGAATAATACAATGCATGCATTGTAACCAAGTTAGCTTAGGCCTAGTACCCTCTTCTAGCCAATTCCAAGACTTTATAAAACATGTATATCTACCCTGGGCTCACATATCACTTTAGGAAAGCAATCTGCATGCACCCACCTGTAGGTATTCAATTTTCCTGCTTTGAAGGTTAATCTAGATTTAACTCTGTTTGACAATGCTTGGTTAATAGACTTGTCGAATTGCAGCAAAACCTTCACAGCTAAGGCTGGAGTTATTTGGCCGTACTGAAACGAAGAGAAATAAACATTATAACAAAATAAACATTCGGTTATCATCGCATCTGAGCTTCGAATTAATAAACAAATAAAATTTACTTGTATCAGCTCATCCAGACTTTCTTGTAAGGTGTTTCCGATGGTGGTATTTCTATACAGTTGATAAGACATCACTGCTAGCTGTATTAATGCAAATGACTATAAAAATATTTTATTCACACCGAAAATGCTATTCATCGATTTCAGTACATTTTTTTTTATTCAATTGTCAATGTCAGTCAGTCAGTGTCATAGAGTATATTATTTAATCTGAGAGTCAGTGTCAAGCTGTCAAGTTATATCTCTATGGTCTCTATGGTATGGTTTATAGAGTATTATAATATATTCAGACCGATATCACGGTGGCACGATTTGGCACGTGGAAAAAGTCGGACGAATGCCGTTTTGATATTTTCACATAGAAAATACGTTTTACAACGCCCCTCAGACAATGTCACTGAAAGTGGCTTCTGATTGTGGTCGTACTGTACGAACTTTTTGACGGTTTACTATACTCATTAATTGTGTAAAAAGTTAATGTGGTGTGGGGTGTCCACCCCTAGTGACAAGTCAAAAAGCTCATAAATCATTAAATGAATGATTGAGATGATGACTTTCATACATTCATTCGAGATTCTGAACATCTATCTGAAAGATGATAGCATAGACAACGTGACTAATTTATTTTCAAGAGGATTCAGAGCCATGGACAATGTTGTCTAAGTTTTGTTCTTAGGAACTTTCGTATAGTTTATTGTTTGCAACACACATAAAGAACAAACTTTGCCAATTAGAAGTAAATATTTCCTGCCATTTTTGCAAAGGATTCGACGATAGACGAATCCTTATTTATAATTATACAGTCCATTTATGCCCATCTTATCGGTCATAAATTTCAATAAATAAGTATTACAAAGGCGATAAGAGTCCCAACCCATCGGGGTAGGAGAAGGCAGTAGGACCACTTGGCCAGAGGGAAACATATTTTAATTTATTATTTGAAAGAAATGGGGTGAGCCTTGCGTCTCACATAGCCACTGCGACCAGTAGATGATCTATTGTGGCAGCCCCAAAACCTACTACAGAACCCCATGTAGCTCCAGTTCCAGGAGAAACCCGAGAATGGAGTTGATGGGGGAGCTTTTGATCTCGTCTGCCGAGATCATATTATTATGTGCTCCAAGGTGACGGCTTCTGCAACGGTGTAGCGCTATGCACTCGCCGTGGACGTGGATATAATCGTTTCCTCGTCTGCAGATTTTGGTATCTGAAAGGCCCATGACGTGCAAGTGCTTGTTTAATTTTCAGTGCCCCGTGAGGGTCCGAGTGAGTGCCCTAACATGCCACCTACTCAGTTTTATTATTTCTACAGCTCGTTTCTCTTCAAACGCCTGCATCAACGCCTTGGACTGTTCTAGTCGAGGTAGTCCTTTCCAAAATTCAGCGCTTTGCTTATGCTCCCATTCTTTTAACTCGAACCTGACTATGCAGGCTGGAACGCCACTTACTGGTTCCGGTCCGAGTAGTTGGCTCTCTGCCCCGGCCTTTGCTAGCACGTCAGCGACTTCGTTGCCTCTGACATTGCAGTGTCCCGGTACCGAAATCAGCTGTACGATGTTGGAATTGCCAAGCTGGTTTAGGAGTAGACTCTCTAATGAGTTTGGAGTCAAGTTCCCAGGATGTTAACGCCTTGAGGGCAGCTTAACTATCTGAGAAGATGAATATCTTCTTATTCTGGAGATTCATTTGCAGACTCTCTTAGACACCTACGTACTTATTGCCCACTTTGAAGATAAATAATTTTAGGGCCCCCTATACTAAAAACAATTTATAACTTTGATAAAATATTGTTGGTATCTTACCCCACCCCCTTTTAGTTCTGCGGCACACCTTCAAGCTAAGCCTCTAAAGCCTTCAAGGCTGTTATCGCCTACTTTAGGGGAGTCTAAGATTAATATTTATAAGCACAAGGCCTACAACGAAACGGTAATCACGACCCAAATTTTATAACTGTTTTTTCCACACACTGTGCGTCCCTGTGTTCGAATGCGACAGGTATATTCTCGTTCGTTACGGGACGATTTCTTTGTAGAATCCGCGCCATGAAATAAGTCCTGCGGAAAAACTCGGAACTAAAATTTTATGCTTGTGACATAACCTTTGAATGTTGATGGCGACATTGGTAGCGCGAACTCAAACAAACAAACAATCATTTATTTGCTATATAAATACGTGTGATACAGATTAGATCTTATATAAATGGTATCGAGTTTATGTATTCAGCCTGCAAGCAGGCGTCCAAATAGTGTAATTTATTATTTTAAGTGTTCTCAATTATAACATATTAATTTAATTGAGTTAATAATAAATAGCCACACATAAATTTAAAGTAGGTAGATAAAAGTATGTAGGTATTTTTATATTACTGGTAACCGTATTGTTGGGGTGGCGGACCTTTACGTGCCAATGTGCCATTCTTTTTATTCTTACAAACACGTTTGGCTAGTTACTTTACTTCCGCCTCTGGGTGTTACCAGACCATTCGATCGATCGTTCGTTCGTCGAGGGTAGAAATAGTTTCTAAAAGAAGGTGTAAATAGGTTCATAAACATTGTCCCCCTTATTAAAAACGCAAACTAAGGATATTCCCGGAACAAAACTCGTGCTAGCCCGTTTTAACATTGCGTGTTGGAACGGGATGATAGGCACTTTTGTACGGTAATAACTTTAGATCGTGATTTGTAATAAGGTGGTGTCTGTCGGATAGACTCTATGCCATAGAGTAAGAGAATAATAGTCTGCAACAAGAGCTCTTTTAGCCTATGTATGGCAAACATTGAAACTTTTTTTTTACCATAGGCGAACTAATAATGCCAAGAAGCATTCTCTACCAGTCAACCTTTGGGTCATCCAGAAAGGTCAATGATGCGGCGAAAGGACTAAAGAAGTGATAGTACCACAGTATTA
The DNA here is from genome assembly GCA_019059595.1 of Marasmia exigua. Lineage (NCBI taxonomy): Eukaryota > Metazoa > Arthropoda > Insecta > Lepidoptera > Crambidae > Marasmia > Marasmia exigua. The sequence goes on along the minus strand of CM032477.1, from coordinate 11,770,446 downwards.
TTACCTTTCTCTATGGCTAGTACCTTTGGAGAGTCGCATTTCTTGGCGCTTTTGAATTCATGAGATGTCTTGCATGAATTTATTGGCAGTTGTCATGCTTACCGATTTTTTTCACCTCTAGCGCTTGTACCAAGTAGGACAACCTTGTTCCAGGAATCGAACCCAAAAACTATGCTTTTAGGGTAATCACACATACATGACCGATTTTTGTAGTAGAAAAAAAGACGTACCTAGGTACATACGTACGTATTGTGATATCAATAGTGCAACGAACACGACAAACAAAAGTCGGTAAGAATATGTGAAAAATTGGCAGTTTGTAAAGTCGGTCATGTGTGTGGGTATTACATACCTTACATAGGTACCTAATCTGAATTAAGCTATGTATGCTATGCTATGCCATTTACCTATACCACGGTAATGGTTAGCGAAAGACCGCATTATTGTACCTACTGTGATCTGTTGTGGTCTGATCACTCTTTTTAGTTGTATGCAATTAAAAATATCGTTAACTACCTACTTAATATGTTCTATAGAACAGTTGTTTCATGAAATATGACAATATATTTCATGAGAAATGGTTTGGCTTACCTAATAAAATAAAAGCAATGTTGTTCTTTTAAAACATTTATTAAAGATTTTGCGTTTTGTTCTTCTGTCTTCGTATTCCACTGGATTTCTTCATCGATTTATGGTGTTAGCTTTTCATCTTCTGTGTCGCTGCTTGCTTTAATTCATCTTCTCCGCAGTTCCGTTGTCTTCTTTCTTCATCTTCTTCGACGTTCCTCCATTTATTTCTTCATGTTCTTTGCAGTTTCTTCTTTCAAAATCTATGCTGCTCTCTGTAATATATTTCTTCACTGTCTGTCTTGTTTATTCATCTCTTCGCCGTCCGAAATCTTTTTCAACTTGTTATTTTTATTGTCATTTTAGTTACTATTCTTTCATCTCTCTCTCATCTCTATTATTATCCTTTTTCGCATTACTCGCTAGTTATCGGTAGCTTTACTGCGTAATATACTATGCACTTTTTAGTTACTTTTTCATCTTCATCAGCTTAACTCTCAGTCTTCTGTTCACCTGTTAAAAAAGTAGGTAATGTAAATACATATTGAAGGTGGTCTGGACTTGTGCAGTGAAAAGAGGGTTTTTGCAGAATTGGGGGTATATGCCGAACCGAAAATAAGAAAGATCTCGAAGAATGTCTCTACAGAAAATAATTATAAAAATTCAATTTAAATTCAATTTATTACATTCAATCAATCACATCGCTAACACATTTATCTAAATTTTTTTAAGTTTACCGAAAATTGGGTTTTCAAGTCATTGTGCTTTGTAAGTCTATATTATAATTAAAAATTTACGGACCTTACCTATAAGTAAAGATATTGTGTAAAATTGTAGCACGGCGTTGTCGTCTTCTTAACTCATTCTTTAAACTTTTAGATTTTCCAGTTCTTTATTCATCTGCTTGTTTTGCTTCTTTTTCAATCTGGGTGTCAAATCGTCTTTTGAGTTTTCCTATTCTTCTTTTTGGGTTTGTTTTCTCTCGCTCGCGCTCCACAGTACGTAATTCTTTTTTGACAGAAAATGTTTCTATGTCTCACTAAAAGGACAGTATTAGTAAAAATTTGTTTCATACATAGGCAATAGGTAGATAGGTGTAGTCACAATACTATAGGTCTTAATTAGTGAGTTTCTAAATTTTAGGAAAACCATATAATATTCCTACCTTGTAATCTTTGTTGTAATAGTAATAATATAGTTATACTTCTTTACTTGTAAGATTCATTCTTTATTCATAATATAACTGATGTTCGTACACAATTTACGAATACTTTGCCATGGATTTCTTGGATTTTTATATTGATCTTGTCTGTCCTTACTTTATCTTAGTTTTCGCCAGTAATTCATCCTTAACGCTTTAATATGAATGATCTTGAATTATTCTTCTGTTTCATTGAATAGTGTCATTGATGTTCTTCTCCGCCGCACGATGTCAACTGCAAAAAAAATGAAGAACTTTATTTTTTATTTATATTAATTATAATTTTTCAAGTCGGAACACATTGTTAGATCTAGTATTATTTAAATTTGTACAAGATATAAGCGGACTATAAGAACGTACAATTTTATTATATTTTTTACAAATTTTAATGCAAAGACATTAAAATTTGTAAAAAATATAATATTTAATATTTGCATAGACAAAGTCTGATACGTACCCACTAATTTTTGACGCCTCCTGTAGATGAAACTCGGTCTTCTTTCTTCATCTCCCTGCCGCATCCTCTTCCTTCTTCATCTCCCTGCCGCATCCTCTTCGTTCTTCATCTCCCTGCCGCATCCTCTTTTTTCTTCATCTCCCTGCCGCATACTTTTCTTTCTTTATCTCCCTGCCGCATCCTCTTCTTTCTTCATCTCCCTGCCGCATCCTTTTCTTTCTTCATCTCCCTGCCGCATCCTTTTCGTTCTTCATCTCCCTGCCGCATCCTCTTTTTTCTTCATCTCCCTGCCGCATACTTTTCTTTCTTTATCTCCCTGCCGCATCCTCTTCTTTCTTCATCTCCCTGCCGCTTCCACTTTTTTCACCTCCCTGCAGCTTCCTTTTATTTCTTCATCTCTCTACCGCATTCTCTTCTTTCTTCACCGCTGCCGCATCTTCTTCATTCTTCATCTCCCTGCCGCTTCCACTTTTTTCACCTCCCTACAGCTTCCTTTTATTTCTTCATCTCTCTACCGCATTATCTTCTTTCTTCACCGCTGCCGCATCCTCTTCTTTCTTCATATCCCTGCCGCATCCGCACCTTTCGTTATTTTTAAGCTGTATCCGCTTTTTTAACTGATCTGCTTTCGAATACTGTTATTTGTTTTTTCCACATTGTATTTATCAATATTTCTCTGTGCTGAAATGTAAATTTTCTCGGTTAGGCTATCTTCATTAATTGTCTAATTTACCGAATCTTCATCTCTAGGCCACATCTTCATCTTTCTTCTTCCTCTAAGGCCGCATCCTCTTCTTTCTTCATCTTCTAGGCCGCATCCTCTTCTTTCTTCATTCTCCTGCATCCTGTTTGTTTACCCCCTGCCGCATCCTCTTCTTCCTTCGCTGTCTTGTCTTTTTCATTGCTACATTGGAAATAATAATATTCCTCTGATCAAAAAAGTTGTTTTTCTCGTCTTTTTCGTCAATTTTAACACTTCATCTTCAAGGCTCTTCCTATTCTTCCATAACAAGGCCGCATCCTCTTCTTTCTTCATCTTCCTCGCCCCATCCTCTTCTTTGTCGAACTTCCACGCCGTATTCTCTTTTTTAATTTGCTAAATTGGATATGTGTAAAAGGTCTTTATGATCTAAGCCGCATCCTCTTCTTTCTACATCTCCTAAGCCGCATCCTCTTCTTTCTACATCTCCTAAGCCGCATCCTCTTCTTTCTACATCTTCTAAGCCGCATCCTCTTCTTTCTTCATCTTCTAAGGCAGATCCGCTTCTTTCTTCTTCTCCTGAGCCGCATCCTCTTCTTTCTTCATCTCCTAGGCCGCATCCTTTTCTTTCTTCATCTTCTTAGCCGCATCCTCTTCTTTCTTCATCTCCTAGGCCGCATCCTCTTCTTTCTTCATCTTCTTAGCCGCATCCTCTTCTTTCTTCATCTCCTAGGCCGCATCCTTTTCTTTTTTCATCTTCTTAGCCGCATCCTCTTCTTTTTTCTTAAATTTTAGTTTATATGCTACGTTCGATTTCTCTGTGCAAAAAAGTCATTTCTTTTGGTCTCGATTTTTTTTCGTCTAGTTTAATGCATATCATTTGGTTTTAATTTTCCACGCCACATCCTCTTCTTTCTTCATCTCCTAGGCCGCATCCTCTTCTTTCTTCATCTTCTAGGCCGCATCCTCTTCTTTTTTCACCACCTAGGCCGCATCCTTTTCTCTCTCTTCATCTTCCTCGGAACCTCCTCTTCTTTCTTCATCTTTGTCGCCGAATCCTCTTCTTTCTTCTTATTATTAAAGATACTTTTCTACTTTGGATATTTAATATTTTTGTTACTTGATTCGATTATTCATCTAATTAACTATGTTTTCACCTAGGCCGCATCCTCTTCTTTCTTCATCTTCTAAGCCGCATCCTCTTCTTTCTTTATCTCCTAGGCCGGCTCCACTTCATGCTTTATCTTCTAGGCTGCTTCCTCTTCTTTCTTCAAATTGTTTGCTACACTAACATATTGCTGGTTTGTCGTTGCAATTTTGGATATATTAATAGTTCTCTTCTCTCAGTTATTGTGTTTCTCACTTATTTGCTAAATTAAACTATTTTTGTTTGTCTTTATCCCCCAGTCCGCACCCTCTCAATGGACGTATCCTTTTTTCTTCAACCTCCCCGCAGAATCCTCTTTTTGGTTCATCTTCTTCGCCGCGTCCTCTTTATTCTTCATGTTCCTTACCACGTACAATTGTTTATATTCAAGTGTGTTTAAGTCATAACGTCGGATATTATTATTATCGTTTCATGTTGTGGATAACTTACTGCAATACTTATTTAAATCTCTTGACAATGTCTTGTTTTCATTCTTCATTATACCCAAATTCTCTTCTCTGACGGTTAATAATTATATTTTATAATATAGAGTCGCAGTTCTATTCCCTGCTTGATTTGCATTTTCTTCCTTCCGCTTGTCCTTTACCTTTATAGCCGCATCGCCTTGATTCGTCGTCTTTCTCACCGCATGCTATTTTATTTTACTTTATATTCCATACCGATTTATACGTTTTAACGACATCTTTTTATAGTATAAGTGCAATTTTTCAAATGTTTTCAAATTTGTCGTAGCATTCTGCATTCTTATTCTTCTTAACTGTAGTCCTGTTTTCTTTCTTAATTTTTGGCACCTTTTTCATGGTAATTTTTATATCTAGTTATACATATCACACCAGGTTTCTTTTAACTAACGTTATAAATGTGGGTTTAGGTAATCTATTTATTGCTTGTTACTATTACGTTAAGATTTCTAATTAGTTCAATGAAATCTGTAGACAATTTTGGGCTAACGAATAACTACTTACCTAGCCAATGCTCTCGTTAATTTTAGACCTTTATCTTTAGACATCTTATAAGGATGTTAGGTATATCTCAAATATGGTTAAATCCCATTAATTTAAATGATAATTTAGCATTTTAATATCTCTTCGTTGATTTAGGATAAAAAATGATCTAGGTTCTCATGGAACTTACATACTTTGGAAATTGTACCTGCGAAAGAAGTCATTATTCTCTAATCTATGTACGTACTTACTGCAAATAATCTGAGTTTCAATTTCAGTCACACATATCAAATAAATAAAGTTCTATAGCATTGATTATTTCTTTATCCTGTTGACAAAGTTTATTAGACTCCTGTTGACAAAGTTTATTAGACAACTCACCTCATATACACATCGTACCAACTCGGATGTTGTAGGTATTATATTCTTAAATTTTTATCTTATTTAGTAACTTTCTTTTCATCTGTACTGATTCACTTATAATCAATCCCACCTTTTGTTGATATACTTGTCCTTAGCTATAAGGATATCAGTTGTTCTCCATCGAAATTACATTGCCTGTTCATTGTTCGTACATATATCGAAAATGCACTTATCTTTCTTCTGTGAGGTCTCATTTTCAGAATGGGTAATATAAAATACGCAGATGCTCTTAAGATAAATAAATACTACCTTACAATACATGAACATTCAGGGCGTCTTTTAATTTGGCGTGATGTCGTCGGGTCGCAGAGATTGAAGTTTGCTGTTGACAATGTTTTATTATGCTCAGCTATTTACGTACCGTTCGCGTTCGTCGAGGAATAATGTTCATTGTACGCTTGTGTACCTTGCTTCACTGGATCACTCGCTCGCTTAATTAATCAACTTTTAAGTACCTTGTTATTTCTCTTGATGCTAATCGAATTGTTGCGGCAAATACCTCGTGTTTGCCGCAGTCTGACCTTTCCTGACATGTTCCTGTTAAAATCTTTTTATTAGGAAACTCACCAATCCATGTAGAGCATTTCACTATGCTAATATGATAGATCTTTGTTTACAACTTATCATTTTAGTAGGTACTGAGTAAAAAAGAAATCTCCTTTGTTATTAATACTCATATAAATATTATTACATCTGTTTAAAAGTATAACGAATGTCCCTGGTCTTACTTGTTATTCTTGGCGAAACTCCTTTGTCTTGTTATCCAGTAGTCGTTGTACTGAAATCGTATCATTATTTTTGCAGGGTGGATTGTAGATTTTTAATTAGTACTTATCTTTACATCATGCTTATATTCTGCTGATAATGCATAATTAGATCACTCGTACACACCTTATTACTGGCAGTTTTTTAAAGCGAAGCACCAATTATGAATTTTAATTTCCATGTTGTCGACTTCGATTTCATTTTGAAAATGTATCAACGGAAGAAAGCCCGAGGTTTATTTTCACTGGGATATGAATTAAGAGAAAGCCATACTTTACGTAGGATTCTCGCTGGTGTTTCCTCCTATTGACAACTTTATTAGCAGTAGGTAACTCACCACTTTGTAGTTAGCAGATGCGTCGACATTTCTAGCATTCAAACTGTATGCTCGTCATCTCAATAGACTCCATCTTTACAGTTAGGCCGTGCATTTAACATGAAAATGTGTCTTACTTGGTTCCTCAGTATTCCATCATTTGGTACTGACCACCACCTGGTTCAATAATTAATTCTCTATGGTTTTATCTCCTGTTGACAACCTTATTAGCGGACTCACCACTCGGTAGTTAGATGCGTAGTCATTTCCAGAAGTTCAAATAGTTAATGCTGGTTACATTACTGAATGCAAGACGTTATCTTCATAGACTTCATACGTACAGTTAGGACAAGCATTTACATGAAAACATGTCTTACTTGGTTTCTATTCAATGCCTGATGGTGTAATGGATTGCAGACCATCACCTGGTCCAATCAATGAGCTGTGAATTCCTTACCTCTCAAAATTCCAAGCGTTATGTCCTGGTTACATAGTCACCTTACGACTTACGAAATCGTTCCGGTCTTATTTCTGCTATCTGTTGGCGAAAGCAATAGTTATCCTACCTAGCCAATGCTTTACAATACAAAGCAATTTAAGCGATGCACTAATCATGACTTTTGTCCGTGTTCTTGACTTGCAATTCCTTTGAAAATCCACGAGCGACAGTTGCAGTTCAGTTTCCCTGGGTCAAGTTATTAGAGGTTTTATGCAAATCGTTATTCATTACGTAGCATTCTCGCTGGTTAATCTCCTGTAGACAACCTTATTAGCAGACTCACCAATCGGTAGTTAGAGGCGCTGTGGTTCGGATAGTTCAACTCGTAATGCTGGTTACATACATTGCTTAATACGTTATCTCAACAGACTTCATGCGTAAAGTTAGGCCGTGCATTTAACATGAAAATGTGTCTTACTGGATTACTATCGTATGCCATCATTTGGGTGCAATCGGCGATCTGTGAATTCCTCACCATCGAAAATCCCATGCGATATGATGGTTACATAATCAAAAGCGACTTACGTATTTATTCTGGCCATTTCTATCTGTTGACGAAAGCAAGAGTTAATCCTACCTAGCCAAAGTCTTACAAATAACACTTACCAACTCCAATGAGCTGTTGATAAATATTATCATTATTTTGAAATTAAACAGTCTAGTTGTATTCCATTACATATCTTAGGGATATAATCCAACATAATACAATTTAGGTTCTATCATTCTATCAATTCCTCAGTAAGTATTTCACCATAATTAAGTGGGCAAGTTTGGTATAGCATATTATAGGTAGTATTACTAACGTACCTGAAAAAAAAAATTAGGTTTCTTACCTATATCTAAATTAGTGTTTTTTAAATTTGCTTTCATAGTTTAATATTCATTATTTTGGCATAATTCAATCTAGTTTTAGAAATCCAATCCATTTCGCTTATTTTCCATACTTATATAGTTTTAATTGACATATTACATTTTTGGTACTATTTTATCAATAGATCTGTCATTTTCTCCACGGTAATTCATATTTCCTGTTTTTATTTTACTTAATATAAAATCTGTGGACAACTGTATTAATGCTTAAAGCCTACGTACGTACACTTCTACGCAGCGCTGCAAAATGATTATTATTTACAAGAATATAAGAAACATTCCTACTATACACATAGCTATAAAATGTAGTGTAAAACATTTAGAATAAAATAAATTTAAGAAGGTAAGTTTAAAGTGTTTTTGCGCTAGGCAAGTATAAAAATCGCCGTGATCAACAGTCAACATGCACATTGAATTGTGGAAAACATACAGAACCATAAAACTGAATGCAAGACAACACATACTGGACATGTGCTTACAACGATAATGGTTAGGGCAAGTACCACATATTCACATGCAGAGCGGCGAAGACCGGCCGCTGGCAGGAGAAGGTATTCTTCTTTACTCTTCATCCGCTAGGAACGGCGACGCATGCAGTCACTGAAGTCGCAGAGAGCTGCCCCTGTCCACTACGCGACGCAGAGGTGAACCGCCATCCATTGAACAAGTGAGTGAAAACATGCAGCCGCTTGGCTGGCGGCGAAGTGTCAGGCTTGTTAGGTCGTTATCGCTGGGCCGGTTAATAGGCGAGACGCGAGGCTTGCTTACGCTGGGAAAACAGAAAGTGCGAGGCCTACCGCTGGTCTGGCATGTGGCTGGCGGAGTCGACTGGCCGATGGGCAGGCGACGATGCGACTGCATTCACAGCTCAGGCTGCAGCCTCTGTGCCGAAGAAGACGCGACGTCTACAGAAGGCTGCAAATCGTAGCTCATGGCGAAGACTGTAGCCACTGCTCGGCCGTATACTTGAAGTCCGTTGCCGCTGCTTGCAGTCGCTACTTTGACGAAGACTAAGGTCGTAGATCAGGCGAAGGCGAAGTTCTCAGGCGGAGGTGATGCTCGCAGCCAGCGCGCCAGTCGCAGTTCATTACGAGAGGCCGGTAGGTCTGCTGCTGCTGGCTGTAGCTTACTTGAAAGGACCACTACCATATTTGATAAATCTTGACACCTGGAATAAATAAAAACGTTTTTTAGTAGGTACATAAAACAAAAATATAAATAAGTAAATCTCATGTATGCTTGATCTCTGCTGACTCGAATATTGTAGATATTAAGATAATTTTTAGGCTGGACAATATTTATTTAGCATAGAACATCAACTTACATTACAGCTTAGTAGACTGCGCTGGCAGCTTTGTGTGATTGCGTCATCGATTTGTAACCACAGCCCAGGAGAGACGAAGCCTGCAGCCGTCGCGCTGACGACGAAGCCAGCAGCCGCCGCGCTGATGACGACGCAAGACCGAAAGGCCTGCCGTCACAGCCTCGGCGCAGAGACGAAGGCCTGCAGCCGCCGCGCTGACGACGACGCAAGGCCGAAGGGCCTGCCGTCACAGCCCCGGCGGAGAGACGAAGCCTGCAGCCGCCGCGCTGACGACGCAAGGCCGAAAGGCCTGCCGTTACAGCCCCGGCGGAGAGACGAAGACTGCAGCCGCCGCGCTGACGACACAGGGCCGAAAGGCCTGCCGTCACAGCCCCGGCGGAGAGACGAAGCCTGCAGCCGCCGCGCTGACGACACAGGGCCGAAAGGCCTGCCGTCACAGCCCCGGCGGAGAGACGAAGACTGCAGCCGCCGCGCTGACGACACAGGGCCGAAAGGCCTGCCGTCACAGCCCCGGCGGAGAGACGAAGCCTGCAGCCGCCGCGCTGAAGACGACGCAAGGCCGAAAGGCCTGCCGTCACAGCCCCGGCGGAGAGACGAAGACTGCAGCCGCCGCGCTGACGACACAGGGCCGAAAGGCCTGCCGTCACAGCCCCGGCGGAGAGACGAAGCCTGCAGCCGCCGCGCTGAAGACGACGCAAGGCCGAAAGGCCTGCCGTCACAGCCCCGGCGGAGAGACGAAGACTGCAGCCGCCGCGCTGACGACGCAAGGCCGAAAGGCCTGCCGTCACAGCCCCGGCGGAGAGACGAAGCCTGCAGCCGCCGCGCTGACGACGACGCAAGGCCGAAAGGCCTGCCGTCACAGCCCCGGCGGAGAGACGAAGCCTGCAGCCGCCGCGCTGACGACGACGCAAGGCCGAAAGGCCTGCAGTCACAGCCCCGGCGGAGAGACGAAGACTGCAGCCGCCGCGCTGACGACGCAAGGCCGAAAGGCCTGCCGTCACAGCCCCGGCGGAGAGACGAAGCCTGCAGCCGCTGCGCTGACGACGACGCAAGGCCGAAAGGCCTGCCGTCACAGCCCCGGCGGAGAGACGAAGCCTGCAGCCCCGGCACTGAAGACGAAGCCTGCAGCCGCCGCGCTGATTACGACGCAAGGCCGAAAGGCCTGCAGTCACAGCCCCGGCGGAGAGACGAAGCCTGCAGCCGCCACTCTGACGACGAAGCCTGCAGCTGCCGCGCTGAAGACGAAGCCTGCAGTTGCCGCGCTGAAGACGAAGCCTGCAGCCGCCGCGCTGATGACGACGTAAGGCCGAAAGGCCTGCAGTCACAACTCCGGCGGAGAGTCGAAGACTGCAGCCACCGCGCTGACGAGGCAAGGCCGAAAGGCCTGCCGTCACAGCCCCGGCGGAGAGACGAAGCCTGCAGCCGCCGCGCTGATGACGACGCATGGCAGGCAGTGGAGCGACGAAGGTTGCAGTCGCTGCGCAGGCAACAAGACGATGCAAGAGCCGACGAAGGACGAGAGGCGAAGCCAGTAGCCGCCGCTCAGAAGAGGATGAGGCCTGCAGTCACTCAGGCAGAGAGGCGAAGCCAGCAGCCGCCGCACTGGAGTACGAGAGGCCTGCAGTTACTCAGGCGGAGAGGCGAAGCCAGCAGCCGCCGCTGAGAAGAGGATGAGGCCTGCAGTCACTTAGGCGGAGAGGCGAAGCCAGCAGACGCTGCACTGGAGAGGACGGGAGGTCTGCAGTCACTCAGGCGGACAGGCGATGCCTGCAGCTGCCGCTCAGAAGAGGATGAGAGGCCTGCAGTCACTCATGCGGAGAGGCGGAACCAGCAGCCGGCCCAATGGAGGATGAGAGGCCTGCAGTCACTCAGGCGTAGAGGCGGAGCCAGCAGCCGCCGCACTGGAGGACGAGAGGCCTGCAGTCACTCAGGCGGAGAGGCGATGCCTGCAGCCGCTGCTCAGAAGAGGATGAGAGGCCTGCAGTCACTCAGGCGGAGAGGCGGAGCCAGCAGCCGCCCCAGTGGAGGACAAGAGGCCTGCAGTCACTCAGGCGGAGAGGCGATGCCTGCAGCCGCTGCTCAGAAGAGGATGAGAGGCCTGCAGTCACTCAGGCGGAGAGGCGGAGCCAGCAGCCGCTCCAGTGGAGGACAAGAGGCCTGCAGTCACTCAGGCAGAGAGGCGGAGCCAGCAGCCGCCCCAATGTAGGACGAGAGGCCTGCAGTCACTCGGGCGGAGAGGCGATGCCTGCAGCCGCCGCTCAGAAGAGGATGAGAGGCCTGCAGTCAGGCGGAGAGGCGATGCCTGCAGCCGCCGCTCAGAAGAGGATGAGAGGCCTGCAGTCACTCAGGCGGAGAGGCGGAGCCAGCAGCCACCGCACTGGAGTACGAGAGGCCTGCAGTCACTCAGGCGGAGAGGCGAAGCCAGCAGCCGCCGCTCAGAAGAGGACGAGAGGCCTGCAGTCACTCAGGCGGAGAGACGGAGCCAGCAGCCGCCCCAATGGAGGATGAGAGGCTTGCAGTCACTCAGGCGGAGTGGCGAAGCCAGCAGCCGCCGCACTGCAGGACGAGAGGCCTGCAGTCACTCGGGCGGAGAGGCGATGCCTGCAGCCGCTGCTCAGAAGAGGATGAGAGGTCTGCAGTCACTCAGGCGGAGAGGCGATGCCTGCAGCCGCCGCTCAGAAGAGGATGAGAGGTCTGCAGTCAGGCGGAGAGGCGATGCCTGCAGCCGCCGCTCAGAAGAGGATGAGAGGCCTGCAGTCACTCAGGCGGAGAGGCGGAGCCTGAAGCCACCCCACTGGAGTACGAGAGGCCTGCAGTCACTCAGGCGGAGAGGCGAAGCCAGCAGCTGACTCACTGGAGACGACGAGAGACCTGCAGTCACTCAGGCGGAGATGCGATGCCTGCAGCCGCCGCTCAGAAGAGGATGAGAGGCCTGCAGTCACTCAGGCGGAGAGGCGGAGCCAACAGCCGCCGCACGAGGCCTGTAGTCACTCAGGCGGAGAGGCGGAGCCAGCAGCTGTTGTATAGATGGAGAGGCCGAGTATTTTTTGAAGCCGTCGACCTGCCGTAGCCACCTCATCTGCCATTTGCATCTGCTATCAGTTCATGTATTCAGCTTTCGATCTGTAAAGAAGATTATAGACTTCTTGTAACCAAGCAATTGTATGGTTGATTCTACTGAATAGAATGCATGAACGAGTGGGAGTTTACCGCATATTTACATGAACTTACTTTTAAAGCAGCTAGCAGATGGTTTTCTTCTCATCGGCCAGTGAAGCTCTGGAGTCGCTGCGCTGCGATGATGCTCATAGGCATAACGCTAGCGGAGTGGCGAGGCCAGCAGCCGCTGCGCAGACGGAGAGGCCAAGCCTACAGCCGTCGATCAAAACGGAGAGGCGGAGCCTGCAGCCGTTGATCATGCGGAGAGGCGAAGCCTGCAGCCGCTTAGAGACGGAGAGGCGGAGCCTGCAGCCGTCGATTGGGTGGAGAGGCGAATCCTGCAGCCACTGTGCGGACGGAGAGGCGGAGCCTGCAGCCGTCATTCTGGCGGAGAGGCAAAGCCTGCAGCCGCTTGAGCAGACGAAGAGGTGGAGCTAGCAGTCACACGTTGTGCAGATAGGCGGCGAATGGGCGAAGCCTGTAGTTAAAAAGTCGCGAGGACAGGCGATCGTTATTACGCCAAAGCTGTAAAAATATGAAACATACGGATTGTTTTCCCCTTACTTATGCAGACCTTGCGAAGATATCTAAAATGTCTAAGTATTGCGACTGCATTTCTCTTTCTAGGTTTTAAGCGTCTTCTATTCACAAGTCTTAAAGTTTATCGCAATTGCATAGATACTGACTGTTCTAGATACTACTGTTAAATCATAAGGAAGTTCTTTACCAGATCCAAGTCATATAGGTTGAAGCCAAGCAGAGGACAGCCATGAGCCAGCTAGCTGACCTCGTTGTCAAGTAACTGTGAAAATACGAACCATACGATTGGCCTACCCTAGAAATCCAGAGCAGATTCTGTTTCTTTCAAACCATTCAACGTTAGCTCTCATCATTAAGTTCGTTTATGTAAGTATTACGATCATGACTATTGCTCAGCATGCCTTAGAAGATCACTCATAGGTATACATATGTTATAGCCCGTACTGTGCTTGCAGCTTTATTTGCAGTTCAGTATTATTAAGTAGTTAGTGGTTCGTTTCGTTTCCTGTTTCTTGACTCACAAAGCGGTGCACTGTGGACATACGAAGGACCCTAAGATTCCATGACTAGGGTAGATAAAAATATATGATAATCTCAAGCCCAATTCTATTTTAATGCAACCTAACATGTAAATACTACCATACTTATAACTTGTACACTATTTGGGTTACCTTCCCAAATCAGCAGAATGGGTAACACGCTCAGGTTTCAATGCAACTAGGCCAGGAAAGATGACACGTGCTAAATTTCTTTATCCAGCAGTTCCCGTGAAAATTGTGGACTCATACTGTTGATGCTCATTTGATGTAGTAAGTCTCGCAATCTGCATGCCGCATAGCTTCCAAGTACTCACTGGAAAATACGAAGAATATGTGTTGCCTACCACCTACCCTGACATTGTTGCTTAGGTTGAATATCAAAGACTATTCACGATCTCAAGTAGGTATTAAAGGTTAGGTTACCTGATATGAGTGCACACCCATAAGTTTTCTCGAGCTTGTTAACAGATTTTTCCCAACTGTATGAGTGACCAAGCGACCAACTCATATTCATGAGTTTTCCAAGGTTTAATTAGATAAGCGAGTAATAGGTTTAACTGCATCCCATGGCTCGGTAAATTGTTACAAAGATGGCAAAAATATTCTCCAATCATTGCTCCAGTATGTAGATAGATACATAATTGAGAAGACGTTCAGTTACCAGTGGTATGTGTGTGTGCTTTCCTTTTCTCCGTCACAAAACTCTATGAAGAGGCCGTAGATGTGGAACATGTAAACCTGGTTGTACCAGGGGTCGCTCTCAGGCTTCGGCACCTTAGGTTACTGTGAAAACACGAAGTGCACGGATTGCGGTCCCTTTGGGATCCGATGGAAGATGTCATTTCCAAAGAAAGGTAAGCTTTACAGTGAATTCCAAATAATACTTCAATACGCATTATTAAATTTTGGATAGATATTGACATTACCACATCGTGGGAAATTCGCTTATCCAGAAGACATCTCAGTGTTGCGTCTGACTTCTTATTACCGGACGCTGAAGCGAAAACGCGCTGATCAGCTTGTGGGTAGAGTACTTCACAACACCCGTGCGTGCTGAACGTTCCCGAGTAAGTACATACCAGCAGTAAGGCTGCGAAAATACTAAGCATACGTTTGCCTACTGCGACATCGATACATAGATGTCTAAACACTTTTGAAATATCGAATGTATTTATTCATTACGGAAAGCATTGAGTTACCGTTTGGAGAAAATGATCCGGAAGACAAGCTTTCACAAGGTTGTCACGCTAGGTAGCGACGCCAGTGGTGATTGCCAGTTTGACTGACGTCGACCGAACTCTCGAAGGCCAACAACGCAGATTGATATACTAGATAATATTCTTCAGCGGGTTACGATAGCGTTCAAGCTGTGAAAATACGAGAAACGATTTTCTTGACCCGAGTTTAGCTCCGTCGGTGTCAATGAGGTCAAAATGCTACTTGTTACGGCAAGTTCAGATGTAAATCCATTGTCAGGTTTTAACAGGTCCATTAATAACTACAATAGGTATATAAGTGATGCGTATTACTGACAAAGGCGAACAAAAATCGTTAAAGCCATACCTCCACAACCAGGTGGGTGGGAAGTCCGCCTTAGACACCTTGCTACTGCTACCAGAAAACACAGGCATGCTGGATTATACTGAAGTCCAGTGGAGCAGTAAATGCGTTCAGCGTGCACCGCACTGCAAACTGGTAGCACTGCAGACAGACGGGGAAAGACAACAAACAATGCGTGCGTTGTTAGTGGTCAAAGGTGCTTCGAGGTCGGCAGCCCCACAACATTTACGAAGAAGTTGACCGCCTCCGAGGCCTTTGCAGGCAGAGTATTACCGCTGGCAACTTGATTCTTTCACACGAAGCCAGATGCTCATCTACACATCCAACCGCTAGGAACTTCAAGCAGGTGGTGCAAGATACTTCTGCATGCTGTCAAAGATAACCATAACACTCGTATACAAGGTGCTAATAAGCACCAAAACTTGAGCAATGAAGTCTACCAGAAACTAATAGAAAGATAACATACCATATCATATTTGGTCTTGGAATGCATCCAGACAACCCTCTAGTACGTTTACATATAAATTACTTGCATGCAGTTCTTTCTTCATACGATCTTATTCAGCACTCTAATATTAGTTAGGTAGGTACTTATAATTTACATACGCTTTGCACTCCCAAAGTAGGTTTGTAGGTAGTTCACTTATTAATTACATAGAAACAAACTATTGTAGCTGCCAGTAGAACTCCAATGCGTTTGACGACCGTAATAGACTCGGAGATGGTTGCTTTGTATTGAAAAGTAACGAAATTTTGTATTGGACAGTTAGTCGTGACCCAGTCACCACTCAAGATTCGCTGACGAAATATGTAGTTATAGCTTTGCATGTATTGTGCGCTAATGCTTGCAAATTATTTACATGACAGCTCGACGCATTGAAATCAAATATAGCTTCAATTCAAATATATAAATCTTCTCTGGCAGTTGCTAATAGTCCTGTCGAATTTCTTTTATAGCCTTACAGTAGGTATATTCAGCAGTATTTTCAGCATAAGGTTTTGGATAACGTTTAGCTCGTAAAATTAATTGTTGTTACTTCAGTTCAGTCATTATTATCTTCCATGTTAATAATCAGCAATTAGTTTACAGCTTTTTCATGTGCAGCATTTAGGTGCTATGGTGTCGAGCGACCTAGGCTAAACAAATATGACAAAAGAAATCTACATAGATTACGCGCTTACGTAAGCGCAACTTAAGAACATTAGCAATTTATATTGTCAAAAGTACATAATAATAATATAAGTAAATTATTTAATTTACATTTTTACTTGTTTATAAATGATTCATGTTCATTGTTCACCTTATAATCTCATTGAAACCGAGGAATAAATGAAAACTTCGAAGTCTTCATAATATAGAGAAAATAACTTGTCCGTTCGACAATATCTCCGACGATGATACTCGCAAATTTGTTCTAATAATGTTGTTATATAACCAGCCATGAGTTGAAATTCTAAACAGATAAATATTCATTATGCCTACGAAGACTGCAGTGGCAGCCTATTACATGAAATAATTCTATGATGCGTTATACACTAGATCCAACGAAAAATGCACCACTTCTTACTTTAATTTAGTTTAGAGACAGCGTCTAATTCTGTGCCTTTTTCGGTGGATCAGTTGAGAGCAAATTTAATCAAATTATAGGATAACAACATCATGCAGTATCTACGTACCAGTGTGTAACATTTGGAAGAAAGGAAGAAATGCACATACTCTCTTTGTTTATTACCCATCTATATGGATCAATAAATTTTCTCCAGAATGTTTTACTTGTGCTCACCACACATTTACTAGGGCTAGCTCAATAAAAGTTAGTGGGTATATACATTGATATTATGCAATCATTGGTTTAAAATAGCAATCATGACCAATTCCCAAAGTTTACTAGTTGGCCCCATCAAAGAAGCAAAAACATAAAACCCAAATAGGTTGTAGGCAAACAATCTAGATTACATACAAGTAGGTATTTAGGCATAAGTATAAAAAACAAAAACTGTTTCCATACCAAAACCCACGATGCTAAGGCCTGTTAGATCACGTGACCAATAGGATTATGTGTGCTAGTTGCTTAGGCTGCTATATTTGAAGATGATGACACTCTTAATTGTGGATGATGATAATATTTTGTTGGGAACAATTTATTTACTGCAATCGTCCATAAGGTGTAATGAAAAAAATGCCCACACAGGCCGGGGTCTATTGGGAATCAGCATGCTTCTGTCTACAGGAAAACAGCCACCTAGCTGTACAAAACATAGGAAGCCACATACGAAACATCGAAAGTTATAATTAGATACAAACATAAATGTAGTTAGCAAAGATATTTCGTAATCTTTATTAATATTATGAAACATCGTACGTGTCGATGAATTCCTATCTAAGTATTGTATTATGCGTGTTGAAACGTTACATAAACATAAGAAAGAAATAAAAGTATTCAAATGAAATAAATTAAATACCTTCTTTCACATGCCCGGGGATTGACAAGATTTCACCATTGCGTGATTAAGATTTATTATTTTCTTTGTTCGGGGCATTATCAGGGTAGATGAACATGGTGTGAATTAGTGACATTTTTGCAGGAAGATGACAATTTGGTCAAACACTTGAGAATTTTACGATTTCGACTTCACTGTCTGAATATAACATGGGTAGATATAATATGATACTCCGCCATGGGTAGTTTGCCAATGATAGCTGTTGATGACATCATCTGACCTTCGTTCAGCAGTTTATAATTATGCCTATTGTGTGGAGAAAAAATAGTCCTCATTTTTCTTCAATCATTGAAATTTCGTCAATAGTCCAGATTGGAATTGTACGTCCGGAATTGTGCGTCCCATCGATAAACCTGTGAATGTCTAGAGGGGTTTGTTCCGAGCGGAACGTTAGCCGCAGCCATTATGTACAACAGCTATGATATTGGAATTGTTACCTATCAGTTACCTTGACATTTTGTTTATATTTTTAGTGGAAGGAATGCTCAAAGATCGTTAGTTATTTTCCATTCTCCAGTTTATAGATACAGAGCAGTCATTAAAATATCGGCTTATAGCAGATATGATTAAATTATGGTGGACACTTTTTTTCTCGTTTTGTATTAAATTGTCTGAATTTTGTTTGTATTATGTTCCTTACTTTGCAGTTATAATTGTTGTATTATTTTAGTAAAGTAGATAAGTAAAGTAGGTAGGTACTTATGTATTATATCTGAAAATTTAAAAGTTGAAAATAATTTAGGGATTTATCCCTTTAAATTTTTAAATATTTCAATGTCATTCGCAACTCACCATCGATTATGTATAATTTTCTCTCTATGTAAAGTAAGAAGTAATTGTTAGATGCAATAAATGTAAAACTGACAACACTATGCGAAAGACTAAGCGTTCTTTTATTTCTGTGCATTAATATGTTCGGTTACAATAAAAAGGAAAGTTACCAGGCTCTCACTTACCTCTCTTTCGCAACGAAGCGCTTACGAAACCAACTCGTCTTTTCGACACAGTCGATCAGTTATCAGAAATTGCACCCAACATTGTAATTCTACATTTCAGTTAAGTTCACATTCTGGTATCAGTCGATAGTTATGTTTGTATCCTAATTTATCAGAGGAGACCATTTGGACTTATCTGTACTTGGTCCATTCGCTAATGTCAACTGGAGACGGTTAGCCTTCAGCCTTGAAAGGATTTCGTTAGTCTCGCCGCGAGGCCGCAGTACAAGACTGCCTCGGCTCCCGAGTCCAGTTAGCTGTGAAGGTGACATTCAAATCAGTAAACGGTCTCTTGTAAATCACCTATCAATCACGAGATTATTATCTTGTTTTGGTGTTGCATTGCATAATAGGGGATAGCAGTAATAGTACTCTAGTAGGTGCTAAGTATTTAACCACTAACCCCCTTATTACAAATCGCGAACTTAGGACAGTACCGGAACAAAAATCATGCCAGCCCCTTTTAACGTTGCGTGTTGGTACGGGATGACATGAGCTTTAGTCCGGTAATAAATATAGATCGCGATTTATAATAAGGTGCTTAAAGGTAAAATCATTATTAGAATAGTATCAAAACAGGTTCAACTAAATAATAAAAAAATTATGTTGTACAGACAGCCACGCGTTGGATTACTACCAATCGTCAAATTTGATTGACTCAATTGATATTGAATCAAATGTGTTTGACATTAAGGCGATATTCTACTTAAGAAATATGACTTACCTATTTGGATAAGTGCATACTTAAACGCGTGACTGTCCATACTATCAATCTCTAAAAGGTTATGACAAGTAGAGTTTCGTAAACTTACTATGTAAACTTACCATCATGAATAAACTATTTGCTTCTCCTTAGTGCCTCATTTCTCATTTCATTTATGTACTAATTGCTTTGTTTGTTTCATAATTGTATATTTGTTTATATAGATCCTGAGATTACTGTTATATCACGTCCCGAATGTTTATCAGCCCACACGTTTCATTGATTTCATCAAAACCTTTACTTAAATCTATCATCAACTCATCACACAATAGTAGATAGTATGTTTTATTTCCCAGTTCACACGCCTTCCAGTTCGTCATTTAAAGTGGCAGATGCACTCGCTATGCCTACATAGATCTGAAAAGTTATTGGTGTTGGATTTTACCTAAATAGAGAGCCAATGCTGCTAGTAGTAGGTACCTCTGCAGCGGCGTCGGCTGGGGGGCGCTGTCGCCCCGCGGAGGGTCGCCTAGGAGGCCGAGTCGACTCGGCTGTTCCGCTCGAAGGAGACTCGCCTCACCAACCACGCTTCCTCATCAGCTTCGACCTCCCGATGCGCCCTCCGATGTTTCTCCCCGATGCCTCTTCTAGTTACGGTATCGATACGCCTATGTACTTCGTAGGCCTGTTTGAGGAGTGTAATGTTACGGAAGAAGTGCCCGTGGGCATAGTCTGACATTCTTAGAAAACATTTCTTATTTCTTTAAAGTTTCGATTTTAGTTTTCAAGAGTAATTAATGCGAAGTAAATTAAATATCCTAAGTAGTACTGACTAGTCCTTTATAGCATTCAAAGATGAATATTACTGATTACTCTCATTAAAAGAAAATTTTCCATTCACTTTAACATCAACAAGTGACTCACCAATCCGGACGCGTCAGTGTATTGACTCACTTGACTCACGTGACCTCAAACTCCGTCGCGACGGACACCAGCCGACAAGCCTTTCGTAGCCTGTCGCAGCTACTTCGCTATGGCAGGATTCTGAGGTCTAAAGACAATGTTATCCAAGGGCCCGCGTGGGACCAAAAGTACCTTCGGGCTGAGTGATGAAATCATGACGCAATATCCTAACTTTTACCTAGTGGGCTGACAACCGGGATTCGAGCAGTTTCGTGTCCACGCCATATGGCACGCGCCGCAGCACTCTGTGCCGGTATACGCAGGCCGCGCGAGCGCTGGAGCATGCTCCACTCCCACAGGACCTCCAACGACAGCATCACTCGTCCAAGTCTCTCCACGAAGTGAAGATGGTGACTCATGGAATAAATTTGTGTACGGTGAAATTACAGCAAACAAAAAGAAACAGTATTAATAACACAGTTTTTTCTTTTGACAAATTCTTTTATTATCATACTTAAACATATGTTACAATGTATTTCTCACTATTCAATATGAATAAACACAATTCCAATTTAACCATTAGAAATAGAAAATTGAAACATTTACAATTGAACTAACTAACAACTAAATAAATGCATGATACCGTTACAAACCCATTTTGTAGCTAGCAGACACCGCGCCCCAGCGGCAACCAAGATGGCGGCCGACGGATGCAGACCCACGCGAAACGCAATGGGACTGTAATTTAGAAAAACATCCTACATAGTTTATCACAGATACAAATTGATTTACATTACCTAATATCTTTAGTTTACTAGAACAGGTTTGACATTGTCTAATTCTTTGAAAAAGTTATCTAGGCCGCTGAGATCATTCTTCCATAAATTATCGATTTTCTCTCGCTGCTGCCTGGCGACCTCTTCTTCCTTACTGCATAGTCCGAGATCAGCTTGCATCTGAGCCCACCGCTTGGCACGTTCTCTTTGTTTCATAAATAGCTCATTCTCAGCGCGTATTAAGGAGTTACTCAAAATGGCGATTATCCGCAGGTCACGCTTTCTCTTTGTCTTCGCACAAAGCGATTTACTTTTAACTTGGCGAACCCAATTATTAAGGGATTCTGTTTTACTTTCGCAAAAGTCAACGACAGATTTTTCTT
This sequence comes from Marasmia exigua, assembly GCA_019059595.1. NCBI lineage: Eukaryota > Metazoa > Arthropoda > Insecta > Lepidoptera > Crambidae > Marasmia > Marasmia exigua. The sequence continues at coordinate 11,749,152 of CM032477.1, read as the reverse complement.
TTGTACTGTAGCCCATGGTTAGAGATAGGGCAGGAAATGGTACACACCTGAATCCGTACAGGCAATATCTCACTGTAGAATCCAGCAGCACTTCACATCACAGTCACGTCCGCACAGCACAACGACCCAAAACGAATGTGGGCGCTGACGTCATGACAGCCTTTTATACCTGACGCCATGTAGAGCCCCACTGCGCAGTATTCCACAAAATGGCGGCTCACAACGCAGGCAACGTGCGCCATCCGCAACGAAAATAGACGATCAATGAACGCCCGTTTCGGATATATATTCTGTAAAAGAGACTGCAGTTCCAAAAAAGTTTTTAATATTTAACACATGAACCAAAAAAAAACATTACTTAAGGCAAGCAATGTTTTTTTGAACAAAAAACATACAAAGTGATAGAAATTTAATGAAATAAATAAATTTATTCGTAAATCAGAGTGGAAAGGCAAGCTATGGAAAATTAAGAGAAAATTGTCTTATTTTGTTAATCCATGATAACTATATACTTTACAATAATAAGGGTATAATTAACTTTAATATAGCTTCTAGTTTATTATATTATTGCTGAGCCTTCATAACTCCAGAATGGTTGTACCGATTTCAATGATTTCTGGTTTGCTGGGGTCTAACAGTAAAATATAAAACCACCTTTAAATTAATCAATTCCCAATAGATTGACAAGTGCAACAATAAAGTAGTATTTTATACTTATTTTGAGGAAAATTGAAAAAGTGAAAAACTAATGCAATATCTACTTAACATACGGTATGCATTAAGCAATAGGAATTATATCTAGATGATGCATAATTAGTTTAAATAATTAATGCATATCATCACGATATTTACCGTATTTCAAGTTGATATTGCATTAGATTTTCACTTTTCTATCAGGTCTACAATTTTTTATTCTCTAAAAGACATTAGGAGCACTGGTATATTTTTTGTTTTGTCTTTGACATCCATAGCTTACCAAAATCCTTAACTTCTAGATTTTTTTTATGCGACAGATGGGAAGACAGGTCACCTAATGGTAAGCCAGTGGAGACAGATTACGGCACATTTACCAGCATAAGAAACATAAACCTTATTATTTATAAAACGAAGATTTTAAATTGAATATTAATAAACTTACATAAAGTACTTCTACGAGTGATAAATTTAGGACAAAATTTTACTGAAATACTATAGTCAACATAAATATTATTTCTCATACAAAATAAAACTTGTAAATAAAATTTTGTCCTAAACTAACAACCACTTACATTAAAATCTAATTAATTATTTAATTAAGATACATTTTCTTTGTATGATTTGTTTGTTTAACCATATTAAATTAAAGTACTTGCTAAACAGCTTCACTTTTAACTCGGTTAAAACTTTACTCTGATTTCAAATCCGAACGTAGCACGTCTGCGCAGGTCGATACGCTGCGGGGAAGAGGGGGGAGGGGAGGATATTATCGAGGAAACGGTCTGGGGGTCCCCAGAACAAGTTAATTCCTTTAAATGACGTATTTTGCAACTATGGATTTTACCTATTCAGATACTACGTTTCTTAGATTAAATTTATATATGATATGAACATAATGATGAATCACCCACCAGCTGATGTAGGTCGCGCCTCAATGAGACCTAAAAACCTAAATAAATTTCCTAATAGAAGGCTATTTAATACCATGAGCATTTGTAGAGGTCATTTAACGATATGCATGACTAATTAAACCATGTAGGTAAATTAAAAACAGTTGAAACTATACGAAGAAGAAAAACAAAACAAAACATGACTGAAAAACATGAGTCAATGTTCGAGAAATGGCTTTCGTGGCTACGAACTCGAACATTTCGAATAGAAAGTCTATTAATAGATATTATAATAACGAGTTTTTCAGTCTGGTATTACTCCTGAGATGTAGACTAGAAATAAATCATCCCACCTATTAATTGTCGTCACCACTAAGTAGCCCAAAGACATAACGAATTTTCTCTGCCGATCTTTTGATCTTATTACTTATCTTGAATAAAAATTTGCATATACTTATCTATGTAATATAGAAGTAAAACAACCAGTAAATGACCCAAAGGTTGACTGGTAGAGGATGTCACTTAGCATTAAGTTCGCCCATTGTACCAAATTATGTGCAATAAAGATTGAAATAAAAGACTATAAACAAATACATAACTCTAATAATTTTCTAATGTAGGTACTAAGTTAAATACTAAAGTTAGGTGAGGTTACGCACCAGAGGAACAAGAAAAAATTTAATGTACTTAAGTAAATTGTCAGTGTCTCATTTTAAGTGAAACTTTTGTAGTTTTTTATGAGAATAAAATTCTTTAAACCTAGGTAACTACCTACCTAGTTCAATTACTTTTTGAGCCCATTATTTTCATTTACCTTGTTTAGCAATTACCTACTCCATTAGAATAATTACTTACGCGGCGTTATTCTCCTAAGCCTACTTATAATAATAATATACACGAGACCTTAACTAAGAAATTCCTTGCTGTGGCATGGCATTATGTTCCCAGGTAAAAATAACGGACGATCCAACGTCCTTAAGCCAAGGACTTGGGGTCGAACCAGTTAGGGTTACTCATTCACGTGGGAACAATTCGCCCCTAGCGAAATAATAGCGACTTGGTGCTAACCATGGCCAAACTGGATATTTCATTCATTTAAGTAATAAGAATTTTAGAATAGAACAGAACAACGTTTATTTGGCACATTACAAAATATGAAGAATTTTAGATCTTTTTATTTATTACATTTGGTACAGTTACATCTCACTCAATGCATATTCGTAACAATCGTTATCTAAGTAGGCCAGATAACTAATTAGCCTAATTACTTAAGCTGGTCAGGCTTTTTGTTAAATACCAAATTTAAAACTCAATTCAACGAATAGGACTTCTAAGTGAAATGACTTTGATATATTATTTCTAAAATCGATGAAAACATCTTGCATACAAACAAGTATGATACACTGTTGAGTCTTATTCATATACTTAAGTAAGGTAATAATTCTTTGGGTCTTATTATTTCATACATAAGACATAAAACCTATTCAAAAAAAATATTTAGATTTAGATCCTACCGAGCCCAGTTAGTTTCTTGATAACTATTATAGGTAGATCATATATCATGAGGTAGGTAAACAATTAGACTGAATTCCTATTGTTAAAGCGATGTATGAATAATAATTCTTGAGACAAAGCATCAAGACAATGAATCGACAAATGTTTGTGAAGCCGTTGAGTCAGTCGATATCGGGCTTCTCAAGGTAACCGAGCTGTTATAGATTTAAAGACGAAGACTATAAAGAGCAATTTTGTTTGAATGGTGTTGGCAATGGCGTAAGCCTCCACAGACGCATTGCGCCGTGGTGACGTCATACTCGGGTGGCCATGATATCCGTTTGCAACTCGACGAGCGAACAGCTGCTTCCAACGACTTTTTAGTGAACGTTCAATTGTTAATTTGCATTGACAGTATTGACTGAGGCACCAGGCACCTTAGTGGGGCTTATCTTTCAAATGGTCCTTGATTGTTAAACGTTTCCTACTTTTATTGAGTAGTGTACCCACGAAGCTAGAGATAAAGCTATAGCTTCGTGAGTGTGTACCCCTCATTAAGGCGACGGGTAGCCCTAACTAGCGACACCATACTAAACCGGATCTATTTTAAACGATTTCGGGGTTACAAACTCTGGGCAAACACTTATACTATTTATTAAATAACCATTCACAAATGTTGGGTCCGTTTTTGTACGCGAAAAATTGATTACCGCCAAAAGCGGCCACTTTTAGTGTGAATCAATTTTTCGCGTACAAATGTTGGGTCCGCATTTGTCATGGTTATTATATATGGTTAATAAATAGTATAAGTGTTTGCCGAGAGGTTGTAATCCCGAAATTGTTTAAAATAGATCCGGTTTAGTAGCTAAAAATTAAAATCGATTGGCGTTGCTAGTGTGCCCTACCCGTCACCTTTATTGGGCCTAGATGTTACTGTAGTTATTAGAAATATCTTATATTTGTTATCGAGAATAAAATCATATAACATTAATAAACTAAATAATATTAATATGTATGTAACTGTGCTTCTAGCAAAATTTATTTTACTGTAATAATAACCTGTTCATTTCATTTCTTTCAAAGAATTTACGTGGTATTTTTTTATTATATCTTGAGTTGCACTCCTTTTTAATTCGCTATACTTTTCCTCTGACCCGAAGTTGTCTGGTAGAGATCGCTATTAGCGATAAGACCGAGAGATTGTATTTACCAGTGATTAAAGCATTAAGTTCTGTAATTTTGCAATTTGCAATGCCTACCAAGGCGCATATGTTCTTTTGATTGTGTAATATTACCACATACCTAGTCATATAGTCATATGTAATGCAAATAATAATAAATAAATTAATTAATATATTTTTGTGCTATCAGTAAACAGTATCTATCTATCTATCTACCGCCTACATTGTACTAGGATAATACCATAGACTAAGATCTGTAAACTTTGTGCAATAAAGTGTAACTATCTTATCTATCTAATTAATTCAGAATTTGTAAAACAAATTGTAAAAAGAAAAAATATACTTAGGTACATACCTAATTAAAATAAAATATGAATACCTAAGTATACCTATAACCTTCCTGTCTACATATTATATGTGGTTCGAAATTATCTTGTGGAACTCATGACACAAAGGCGTGACAATCAAAATGTCGCTGTTTATTTAGAACTAGCTTATGCATGCGGTTTCGCTCGCGGATTGAAAAGTCAAAAAGTAGCCTTTTCACTTCGTCGCTCCGTATTGCCGTGAAAGACGGACAAACATACTCTATCACATGTATAATATTAATATGGACTTGACATTTATTTTTGTATTTCCTTTTGTATTTTGTTGTGGATTAAGAAAACAAAGAGCCATATAAACAAAGAGTTTTATTTCAAATACAGAGCGTGTTTTTACTTATAGACTTGCAAAATAAAGTCGGATTAACTAGAATGTATTCTTTGTTAATTACGTCATTAGTATTCTGGTAACAATACCTTATGAAAACAAAAGGAGCAAGACAAGTAAAATGTGTCTAGAAAATATGTACCTATTTAGGCCTGGTAAATTCTTTGGTGATAGTTGCCTAATTAGTTAATCTTATTGTGATTTTAATTACAATAAGCCCATTAGAGAATCAAAAGTGAGGTGAGGAGAATCTCTGTATAAATTTTTGTACTATTATAATGAAGATAAGTACCATTTCAATGTAATTGTTAAGTACCATTTCAATGTAGGTAATTGTGTTCGTCGTGCGTCATTGTAATTTAAATTCGCATTTACATTTTGTAAAAACAATTGTTAGTAAAGTATCAGTCCTATAAACTGTCTCACTGTAGGGCAAAGGCCTCCATCATAGAAATCAAGTCATCGCTACTATGATGGGATAAGGCTTAATCCACCACGCTTGCTAATGCGGATTGGTGATCACAAACCCAAGCTATGTTTGAAAAATTCGAAACGTACTTTTCCCTCGACCCGGGAATCGAACCCAGGACCCCGAGATCACGGCCTGGTACTTAAACCACTAGATCCAACAGTTCTTAGGGCCGATTTCACCGTTGAAATTGAACGCGATCAATTCACTTGAACTCGGTTTACGCGCTAAACTGAGTTCTGTTCCTTTGTTTTCGCTCGTATTGATCGCGTTTAAGCGTTGATCGCGGTTCAATTTCGACGGAGAAATCGGCCCTAAGTGGTATTGTTAGTAGTGGTATTTATTAATTGTTAGTACACTCGAATTAAAAACTGTATTTGTAATAAAACTTTATTGCACTCACCGAGTTACATAAATTATATTAAACATAAATACTGTCGTGGACAGGCAACTATTATTCTACGGTTGTATAAAACCTACGCCGATGTGTCTTCAGGAACAAAGACATTTAATCCCATCTTCGGGCTCCGTAACATCATTGATCATCGAACCGTGGATTCCTTGAAACGCCTTCGCTTATGTTGTAGCATGGGACATTAACATTTTCTGCAAGAGATACGATTTTGTTATTTATCTAATTTTAATGTAATTTTCTATTATTAAACTAAACTGCATTATTAGGGATTGCAGGGTCGATCCCCGCACAGTACCTACAAACATTTGTGTGCATGAACATGTCTGTTTGTATTGGTATGGGTGTTTTCTGTGTATCATACGTTTTTTTATGTGATAGGTGGCAGACGAGCAGACGGATCGCCTGATGGTAAGCGATTGCCGCCGCCCATAGACACTCGCACTCCAGTGGAGTGATAAGTGCGCTGCCAACCTGTAGTATGTTTTGACAAAAGAAAAGTATTAAATGCATGTATCTGTAATCCCACTGTTGATTCTGATATCCGGAACACAAGTACTTGAGCTACCTATCTCGGAGTCAGATCAATGTACCTATGTGATGTTGTGAAATATTAATATTTATATTAAAACTACGTACTTAATTAGTATAAAAAATCATAGAACGTCTTATAATGAGAAAATTGGATCGGGGACTCAAAAACTTATTTGATTTTGGGTGTTATTTAGGAACAATAGCAAATTTACTCTTGAAGTGTATAATTATTCAAATGTCTGGGATATTAAACAATAAGAAACAATTCTTATCGGTTTTCGTACTCGGCTATTACGCATTAACGATGTTATTTATTTAACTGCGCAGTTGTAAAAATTTCGTTTTCGTCTTATGATATGATATCGAAAATTATTTATTTGAAGGATAGATTATCATCTACGTGAGGTTGAGACAAAGATTTAGTAAGATATATACGTAATCAGAATATCAATTTTAACTGAAAAGACAAGAATATAAGAACGTAATGGCTATAGGAGCATCATGGAGCTTTTTATATAGCAGACCCTGGGCTCCAGAGCTCCAGCTTAACAACCGAAATTTAACGCTAACTTATTTAAATTTTTAAATTGATACATCAGCTGCATAATAATTAACAATTTCATGGCGGCATCTTATCTTGAACGGTATGGCCGTTCAAAGTAACTTTACAACAACTAAATTATGTTCTCGGGGCTGATTTACCTATTTTTTACAGAATGGGCAAATGCACCTAGCTTATGTTAGCGACTTTGTATACAACCTGGATAGTGTTGGCCTGTAATAAAATTTACATGTATTTTTATCATGGCATACATTGGTATCTTTGTAAATTTGCCACTGATTCCACTCCAGGCATTTAAAACATAAGTTTTGTTATTTTATGACTTATGTAATCTTTAGGTATTCTAAACAATAAATTGAACTTACGAAACCTTAGTTTTAGAAAACGTACTTCCATTTTTTTTTGTTGACAACATATACTAACAAGGCATCCATTAATTACGTTCACGGGAAATGTCTCATGTCTCATCTCAGCGAGTTACTCAAAGGGTTGTATCCAAAGTTGCAGTCTTCGCAACCCTTGAACAGGGGAACCAGACCAACTGAATCATGGTTACACGTTCAGAATCGATTCTGAACGTGTGAAATTTGAGAAACTCAAGGTTTCCTTACGGTGTTTTCACTCACCGCCGAGCGAATGGTAGACAATTTTATAAATGTGACATCATACTTATTAGACCTCCTTTCCCCGTGTTTAGCTAGTACATACTTTTGGGTTTATATCTAGTACAATTATTATTTTATGTTACTATTTAATATAAGTTAAGATTGTAACCTGTAGTGTATGCCATAGTAAATAAATAAATAAATACTGTCCCACTGTAGGGCAAAGGCCTCCATCATAGAAATCAAGTTATCGCTACTATGATGGAATCAGGCCTAATCACCATGCTAGAAAAAATTCGAAACATACCATTGCTCGACCCGGGAATCGAACCCAGGACCCCGAGATCACGGCCCGGTACTTAAGCCACCAGACCAACGGGGCAGTCCCCGTGTTTGTAACGTAATTAATGAATGACCCTATGGTCCTCTTTGTAAAAAGTCCCTCACCTTAACAGGCTGCAAAGCATTGGTGAGCTGAAGGCCGAGGCTCCGCGCAAGCACGACGGGCGGCAGGTCCACGGTGTACAGGCGGTGCAGCGCGTCCACGGCCAGCTGCGTGGGCACGTTGTGGCGCTGCCGGGAGCTCTCGTACTTCTGCAGCCAGCTCGACTCCGCTGGAGATGGAAGGTTTGATTCACTACAGTTATAGTCCGTAAAACGTAGCTTAAGGTGACGGGCAGGGCACACGCGAAAAATTGATTCACGCCAAAAGCGGCCACTTTTGGCGTGAATCAATTTATCGCGTACAAAAACGGACCCAACATTTGTGCATGGTTATTTAATAAATAGTATAAGTGTTTGCCGAGATATTGTAACCCTGAAATTGTTTAAAATAGATACGGTTAAGTAGCTAAAAATTAAAATCGATTGGCGTCGCTAGTGTGCCCTACCCGTCACCTTAATTAGAATGACAGCCATTGGTGTTACAGAAAAATGATATTTGGGTCTATAGTAATAAAAATCTATGGAATGGAAGTTGGTTAAAATGATAAACCTTATGTCTATTGAAATAAAGGTCAAGTGACCTCTCTGTCTCTGTTCTCTGTAATCGCAATCTGAAACTTTCCCTGCGCATCAGGATGCTCCGTTGCTATGTCTGGCCTGTTCTTCTATACGGATGCGAAGCTTGGACGATCAAGGAAGACGTCAGAAAGCGTATAGAGGCATTCGAAATGTGGGCTTATCGATGGATGCTTGCCATTTAGCTGGACTCAAAAAGTGACTAATGTTGAAGTTCTCCGACGAGTGCACCAGAAACGCGAACTCTTATCGACCATCAAGCAGAGGAAAGTTGCCTACTTAGGACATGTGTTAAGACACGATAGATACGAGTTGTTGCAACTTATTATGACGTGGAAAGTAGCTGGTAAGAGGCGTGTGGGTCGGAGGAAAAAATCATGGCTGCGTAACATCCGGGAGTGGACGGGGATCGCGAGCGCCGCAGAGCTGTTTTGCCTCGCTAGAGACCGAGAAGATTATTATAAATTGACGGCCAACCTTCGCTAGTCGGAGAGGCACTTTAAGAAGAAGACAGCTGTCATTCTAATAATTTTATATTTTATGGAGTATAGTTATGACTATAGGCCAGAGACTATAGACCTGTCACACTATGGGGGCTGGTCCACGGTGAGTTGAGTGGGCGATATGTCGCTGCCGGGCTGCTGCTCCGCCGCTGTTCATATACATGGCTATTAACCAAGTATGAAATTTTCTAACATGATCCTACTTACTGACTTCACATCCTGTGTATATCGCATCCGCGAGGAACTCTGTGAGGTCTTTAACGTCTCCGAACCCAAGGTTGACACCTTGCCCAGCCAGGGGGTGGACACGATGCGCGGCATCTCTGTAAATAACAATCAGAGATATCAATATTTTAGCTTAGGATTAGGGTGGCTTTCTTTAGCCAGAAACCAGAAATAAACATAGGCTTGCCGTCCCGGTCCTCAGACTTCATAAAATCGGTAATTCATTTGTTGGCTTAAGTATTAAGATATTTAATAAGCTACCACAAAATGTCATTAACCTATCATTGGATAAGTTTAAGTCTTATATTAAAACCTGCCTAATGAAGAAAGGTTACTATAGTGTACAAGACTATTTAAATGATAAGGATTCTTGGTCATGTTAATTGATTCATCTTTTGAGTTGTTATTCATAGTAGTCTATTAACTTTCATAATTGTATTTTTTTTTCTTTTCTCAATTGAAACTCTGTAACATCATCAATATTTGAAAAGAGTAACTACTGAGTTTCTTGCTGGTGTCTTCTCAGTAGAAATCGACATTTCGAACCAGCGGTAGATATTATGTACCTATTTTGACATTCATAAGTGTTCTGTGTGGACCTAAATTGAATAAAGATTTTTTTTTCTTTTATCTTATCTTAACTTTTTAGCTTTATAGTTTTCAGGATCAGCATTTTTACAGATTCTCAGATCTGATTCGAATTATGAATAGTGCTAAGGAAGCTTGTTGGACATAGTGTCCTTTACCTAAACGGTGTGTATGGCATACCAAACGAACATCATTAAATAGATTATGGGTACGTTCAGTTGCTATAGGTGGCAGCACTTTATATTGACTAACAGGGCAAATTTAGTTTAAATGACCACCCTCACCAAGGAACACAAATGGTCTCGCATAGTACAGTTTCATATTTCCTCCCGCGCGCTTTGGCTGTGGAATGAGCTGCCATCAGAGGTTTTCCCGGGGAAATACAGCACGAGGTTCTTCAAAAAAGGAGTGTTAATGTTTTTAAGGGGTCGGCAGCGCGTATGCAGGTCCTCTGGAGTTGCAAACGTCCATAGGTTGCGGTAATTGCTTGCCATCGGGCGAACCGCATGCTTGTTTAGCAAGTAAACATTTATTGATCACATACAAGAATTACAGGGAAAAGACACAACATTAAATGGATATTGCACAGCAGGTACTAGTCAAACAAGGACAAATAAAATAAGTTAATAATACATAAACTAGTAACCAAGGAAAAAAAAAAATCTGCGAAAAAAATCGCCTTCAAAAACCACGATCTAAAAAGTGTGAAATAATATTTTTAACACTTTATACACCTCAAATATCATTTTATAACAGTACACTCGAGAAAAGGTTTTACCCCCCCCTTCCATCCTCGCCAAATAACTAAAAAACTAATTGTAAGTGCAGTATTGAAAGAGTTATCCTTTGACTCCTTACCGTTGAGGAGTTGACCTTCCATCATCAGCAGAGCCTTAAAATTAATATAGTCTTGCGTAAATACTAGTGCAGTTTTGAAAAAAGATACATAAACATTACGTGTCCCTATAAAATTTGAGAGTTATTCTCAACTTTTCCAGGATCCCATCATCAGATCCTGATATCCTGATCATGGTACCAATCCGGGACTATCTACTTCCCAAATAAAAAAAATATATCTAAATAGATTCATGAATGCCAAAGTTATCGACGAACAAACATTTAAAAATATATATATATATATACATGTCGAATTGAGAACCTCTTTTAAAGGAACAAAGTGAAGTGGTCAACAATGTCCAAGCTCAGCATGTTTGCCACCGACGTAGTATAAAAAAAATGTATAGCAGCAAGTTAACAGCACCGTCTATTTGGCAGTAACTATAGATGACAGCACTTAGCACTGACTAACAGAACCACGCTTCGGCATAAATGCGCCGGCTCGACCGGAGTTATACAAAAAAAAAATAGTATGACAAATGAATGGGATCAGTTAGCAGCACCGTAAATGTGCACGTTCCGTGTATAGATAACATGAACATACCCCACTAAAGCGACACCAGGAGCCACATATCTCGTGCTGTGTCCGAAGCCGAGCGGGAAGGCTGCGCGTGAGTTGGGCGCTATGCTCTGCACGGAGGGCGGCAGTTGTCTCACGGCGCCGTCTGGGAGCCCGGCCTTCTTCAGCCAGGAGCCCAGCCAGGTCATGCACGCGTCCACTGTGCTGCTTCTCGGGTACTGCTTCCACTACAGAATTAAACAATAAAAACAGTAAGTAAGCAGGTACACGAAAGTCTGGCCCTGGAATGGTGATAGTCGCATAAGTCCGGCTTTCACTTCAATAGTAGTACTGAGCCTTTCTATTTTGTTTGAAATAAGTATTTCTATGACTTGATCATGCTCAGACATTTTTATACCTAAGTTCGTCAGTTGTTAGACATCCTAAGGTATCCTTACCAATATATAGTAAAAAAAGTAGAAGTACTACACTTGTAGTACTGGTATGGTATAATTTAGAGCATTAACGAACTGTTCTTCCGGCAGATTGAGTATATTTTTATGAGATAGGGGGCAGACGAGCAGACGGATCACTTGATGGTAAGTGACTGCCACCACTGCGTTGTCCTGACATGTTGTCAGCCATCTTTGATATGCTGAACTGTAGGGATCATTTTCGCCTTCCTAAGGTAACTTTACCAGTGCATCGTTAAGAGCATCGACGAACTGTTCCTCCGGCAGCTTGAGCAGCTCCTTCGCGTTGTCCTGCCAGGTGGACCACACCAGCGAGCTGCGCCGGGAGTCCAGCGGCAGCAGCGCGATGGGTCCCGTGGGCAGCCATCTTTGCCATGCTGTACTGTTTTCTCCTTCCTGAAATATGAAGTTAAAGTGGAATATGTGAAAGATGAATAATAATATCCTCTAACCGGCGGCCAATCTCAACGATCAGCCACGTACGCAGGATATACAGGGTGCATCTGTGAACATTTACATCCCTTTAACCACGTGTTCTACCAACCGTTCTGAACAACATTTGTTCGACTTTTCGAAAATCATCGAACATTTTTTCGACACCCCATACAAAATGACCAAGTCACGTGACCGACTTTGTATGAAAGGTTGACATTTTTTCATGCGAATTTACAAAAATGTCAGAACAAATACTGTTCATAATGGTTAATAGAACACGTGGTTAAAGGGATATAAATGTTCACCCTGTATTATAGTGCTCAAGTGTGTGCACAAACACAAGTGCACTCTATATTCCCTTACCCTGATATTCCTATAGGACACCAGCGTGACACGACCGGAGAGGGATTGGGCGCAGGACCAACGGCTTAAAATGCTTTTCGAGGCACGAGGGTAAAAGACCGCCAACTTCCAGACTCCGGGCAGACACTAAGAGTTTCTTACCGAAAACTTAGGTACAAATTTTCCTCTTGCGCAGCAGGGTTACAACCGGCAAACGCTTATACTATTTATTAAATAACCATGCACAAATGTTGGGTCCGTTTTTGTACGCGAAAAATTGATTCATGCCAAAAGTGGCCGCTTTTGGCGGTAATAAATTTTTAAAAATTAAAATCGATTGGCGTCGCTAGTGTGCCCTACCCGTCGCCTTAAAGATTAATCAACACGCAAAATTTTAAGAAATGCTGAGGTACAAATGAAGGTAATTATAATTATTTAGTACTTAATTAATATTTTTTGCGTAACCTATCAAATAAAAAACAGCAGAGCAAACGGCAGATCCTAATCTGCCAAACAGAAACCTGTTGTGGTGGGTGGTCAAAAAGATAATGATTTTGAAATTCAAATAGAAACTGAAACACGTATTTCAGAGATTACATGTAGACGCTGAAAAAAATAATCTATAGCAATTTGGTTATTTTTTTTCAATCCGTACATATGTAGTAGGTAAGATTATGAGTTACGCTGTTTTACCCTCTACGTGTATGTAGGGCTTGTGCAATCGGAACATTTATAGCCAATGATAAATAAATAAATATTTCACAACATCACATACATCGATCTGACTCCGAGATAGGCAGCTCAAGCACCTATGTTACGGATATCAGAATCAACAGTGGGATGGGATTACAAATATATAAATTTAATAAATAAATGTAAATACATACTTATAATACATAGAAAACACCCAGACCAATACAAACAGACATGTTCATGCACACAAATGTTTGTACTGTGCGGGGATCGAACCCGCAACCCTTGCAGCTTTCAGTACCACTGTTCAAAACGGGTCGTCGGATGATGATGCAGCGTACCTGATATCACTCTTAAGGTGACGGGTAGGGCACACAAGCGACGCCAATTGATTTTAAGCTACTAAAAGGGATCTATTTTAAACAAATTCAGTAATAAGCATTCTTCTTCATCGTAGCGATTTCCGGTTTCATCCTAAGCTGTCTCTTGCCATGATTCAGGATCTGGGGGTCTGATAATTACAATGAATCTTAATATCTAATTGTGCCGAATTAACAGAAGCATGACATCTATCCAGGATTTATTTGGACTATTGCATAGCTCGTGTTCCCGTGTATGTAAAATATGATGGAAAATTTGCTACATCACTGGATTACCTCGGCTAAATTAAGGGTGGCTACCACACCCATCTGATCGTAGTTCCAGGAGAGATACTGGACTCCCATAGCTTTGCGGACAGCCGAGTTTGCGCCATCAGCACCAATCTGAAATGAGAGGAAATAACTTTTTTAGTATTTTTGGAAAATAACTAATGTACGGTAACATCGAATGCGGCTATTTCTGCCGAAATAACAAACGCTACCGATGATTGGGTCGGCTGGTAATTATTGCTTCTGGAGTGTGTTTGTTTTGAGGTTTGCAACTGGAAAACCAAACGAGTTAACTAGTATGTTCAGTGCCGCGTAAGAGTTCCCGGGAAAGTGTTGTGATTAAAAAATGTGAAAACGTGTTAAATAAAAAATATGCGAACTCTGTGATGTTGATTTTGTGTAAAAACAAGTGGCTGATATGGGCGTGTGATCGGAAAATATTAGCTAAAGGCCACTAATATACTTTAATAAACTTTGACTCACAAAAATAAATTTTTGCAGAAAGCGAAATCATTTCAAAATTCAAATTGAACATTGTCTTTTTTCATTTAACTTGGTGAATTAACAATTTTTGCATCGAATATGTAATATTCAACAATTTCAACGTTGATAAGCTTTTGGCATATTTTTAGCATCATCTGTTATTATTTCTCGTGCGCACATCAAAAGGGAGTTTTCTGAGAAAAATTTCAAACGTTTGGCCGGCACACTCTTACCGCGGAATTGGGTCGCTCGAGCCAGGGTCGATCGGGTTAAACAAATTACTCTTTATCGAAATAACAGTGCGGATAGATGGACTGGTAATGACAGGTTTGAAGATCCACAAACTTTAAAAAATGATCTGTGAGACGTGTGATACTGTCATTGATAATAGAAAATCGGTAAGGATGTTGAACAACAAAGTACTAAATACTTGTGTACAACCTTTGATTATATACAACCCATATGTAGTATATAATTAAAGTGTAAAACTTATGTCGCGTCGACGGTCGGCTTGTTTGGTCACCCACCAATCAATTATAATGGCAATATTTATAACAAAGTCCATGAGGAGGAGTTAAGTAGGGTGTCAGACTTCCCAGAAGAAACCCTCCAGGTGTCAGAATGTTTGATATTAGTTTCCATAGAAAACAATAACAAAAATTATTCCTGGACGATCGTGACACCCCTAGCTTTTATGATTTTTTTATTGCATTACAAAGACTTTGCAACCACTTACAAAATATATTAGCGGTATGAATAGAATACAGAGCAATCAATCCCTACTTTAAATAATTTAATTTAGTATCAACAGAGAAAAGTCAAATGTATGTAGGTTGTGGTGTGGTCCCCGGCAGAGTAGAATAGGCCACCCTCACTCTTACCGAGGTGTCGTAAAAGGCGACTAAGGTAAAGCTGCTGGCATGATCATCAGCACCCAGAGAAGGAAAACTCTGCATTTATATCAAAACCCTCGCCAACCCGTCTGCCAAGCGTGGTGAGTATGGCAACTACCCCTCATGTGATTGAGGGAGGCCCGTGCCCCAGCAGTGGGGACTTAAATGGGCTGACGATGACGATGACGATGATGATGTAGGTACAGTCGGCGTCAGATCGAGTAATCCCCCCTCAGAGCAAAAATAGCACTTGTGTCTCAAACATAAGGACGGTCAAAAGTACAAGAAGGGTAACTCCCCCTGACCCCATGTGAACGTGTATATCTAAATGCAAGCAGAAATAGATCGCTTTTATTAATGTATCGCGTCTTTTCAACCTCAGACCATCTGAAGTTGAATTAAAAATAAACCTCTCAAGACATCTCTCGGATATAAGACTAACAGTATTGAATTAAAATATATATTTTTAAAGTGGGCCTAAACTCAGAAACAATTATATCCCACAATCCGATAGTAAGATTGCGCTAGCTTGGTATACAGGTTTTTCACATCCCTGTGGCAGAGTGGGACGAGCTTGCTGTTGAGCCTTTGATCTGGTGGACCGTGTCTGAGGGCCTGGTTTAATCAACTTGCGACAAATCGTGCTAAACGCCATGGTTGCAACTCAAGCATACAACAATCAAGCTTCACTTGCACTGTTTCATAGGAATGATACGGGGTATTGAAATAAATAATATACAATTTTGAATGACGCCAATGAAGTCCAATTATTCCTGTGATATTATTTTATAAATTATTATTGATTATTGCATCACCCACCCCCTCTTGATAAAAAGATATACGTTAAAGTACTAGGCATTTTAGAAATTGTGTGTGTGTGTGTGTGTGTGTGTGTGTGTGTACATTTCGGCGGTCTTATCGCTGAAAGCGATTTCTACCAGACCACCTTAGGGTAAAGGACATTTAATAGTAGAGGAGGGGCGGGTGGATCGATTATAACTACGATTTCATACGAAGTTTAGTCAGTATTTAATTACATATATGGAAGCTCTAAAAACTGTTTTCATTTTAACTGCGTCTGTGCTATAAGAAAAACAAAAACCTATACATATAAACCTGTCATCTTTATCGACCTAATCATAAATTTTACGATATGAGTACAGAAATAAAAGCTATAACAATATCAACACAAACGCTTTAGAGGAATTCTAAAATGTATGCACAATTTACCTACTATAACAGTTTTACAGGCCATTAAATGAAGTACCTAATGCAAGAAAACCAGGCTTTTAAGCACGCGCGGTTGTGGAATCTAATATTGGATTTAGAACTTTGATTCAATTGTTTGCACACACCGCCAAAGAATAAGAACAGGATCAGTTCATACAAATACGTCGCAAAATGGCTCTCTTATAAATTAATTAATTATTAGACGTGAGGCTGATATTGCCTTATACTGAGGCGAAATCGTGGCTTTCCCTGGTCTCGCTAACATTTTGAGTACCCCGTCCCAATGTGTGGCGAGGATAAACCAAAAACCAATTTGATAAGTTCGTTCTCCATCATTTATTTGTTTAAAAAATGTTGGTAATTTTAATTGCTACCAAATTACATATTTTTTTATTTATATTTGTAGATATGTCAAAAGAATTGCACTTTTATTCTATCTGATGTTCGTTACCTGAAGTCGGGTAGAGGTCGCTCCCAGCCATAAGATTGGCTGAATTGTATGCTGAATATCTGTATACCTAGCTTCCAAGTTTTGTTTGTTGTGCAATAAAGAGTATCTATTTATCTATCTATTAAGTAGGGGGCCACAGCGTCGATATCCGCCGGATTAATTTAAAAAGTTATTTTTTTTCGAGGTTAACATTCCGACACAATATTTTCTCAGTTTGCTGGCTCCAATTTAAGATTTGTTGTGGCTTTAATAATTTCCTGCTGTATGACCGATTTTAGTTGTGTTATAATTGATATCATGTTGTTATCCAATTTTTCGTTTAATGACTTATTCAGTTGGTCGAGTGTCGAAATGTTTCCTGCCTCTTGTTAGTGCGTTACCGAGGAGAGGGAGATAAAGTGTCACCAAGTATGGATTTATTATTTTATTTTATTTATTTATTTTCTTTATTAAGGAAAAATACAGCTGTTAAATAGTACTCTGTTCTAAAAATACTTAAATAATACATCATTATTATTATGTATGTGTTCGTCAATAGACATATCTAATCGTAAAAGATTGGTAGTGATATTAGAAGTCTTTTGTACATGACGGCTTTCTTCTCTGGGTGACATTGTCATCTCTATATAACATTCAGTCACAATAAAAAGCGGACTTTCTACAACTTCATATTCTATGGCATAATTCTCAGCACGCCAGCTGGTTTCAGTCATTGTTATGACGTGTTTAAAATTGATCTGCCCCCTGAAACCACTTTTGTACATTGTTTATAGGTAGCCGGCACCGCTTGCCAAACAATATGATTAACGTATTCGCTACTACCGAATTACTTACTTACTTTGTCGTTATGATGCAGGATACTTTTAGGCTAAATTTTCAAATAGGTATAGATCTACACCCACATTATTTGTTTATTTGTTATTTTTTTAAACATACATTAGCGATATTATTTAACTGTCACTAAATGCGTACATACTCGTAAATAAAGAATGATCTTACTAAAATACCACATAATTAGACTTCATTAATCTGATATAATACAGTCTAAGAGACAGTACTGATACTTAACTTATTTATAAGTAGCTATATTCTAAATGAGTATTTTCTGTGTTTCCCAAAAATATATTACGACAATATCTGTAATGAGAGGGCCTACCAACGTAACTGGATTTAAAATTGAATCTTCGTCACTTTCACACACCTGAGTATGACTACGACTTTACGTACAACTGGTCGTATCTTTGGTATGGATGCGACAGGAATATTCTCGTTCATTACGGACGGTTTCGTTGTAGCCCATGTGTAACACATGCGATATTGGAAGACACTTGAGCACAAAAAGCCATATCTATTATTGTATGACCAATATGCGTGTAAAATTTATTGTATAAGAACATTGCTCTGGCATATGACATATCAGTTATCTAAGCAAATCTGTTTTCCTATTTGAATAACAGCCGTGACCACGGCTGCTGTAACGTAGCCGAAACGTCGAGTAATATTTGTATCACATAATAAATATCGTGTTAATTACCGTCTTGATTAATTATAGTGAATAAAGCTATACTATTACATTTAAAAAGAGTAACACAGAGTTTATTGCTAGTTAATTTTTCCTTACGTGTTGATCACACGAATTTTAGCCCATAATGGGAATCGAACCAATTGGCGTATGAGGCAGGGTAATTACTAAATGCGCCATCGGGCCAGTTCAAAGTTATTTTCAGTATAACAGATGAGACCAAATCTGCGGTAGATTAGCGATCTCTCTGATTTTGCAAGTAAATGGACGGCGGATTACTTACTATCAGTTGAACTGCTTGCTCGTCTGTCGCCTCTAGGATAAAAAAGATTACATACCATAAAATAAAGCATAAAATAGCCAAATTATAATCTCACTAAAACAGAATTTCTAACAACAATCTGTATCCTCTATATTAGACTCCTTGACAGAAGCCTTGACATTTGTAAACGAAATGTTAAAATGACCTGGTGTTAGGCTCATGTAATCATCACATCTGCTTTTAAAAAGGAATCCAATGATAAATTCTTCAAACTTAACTCTATTTGATCCGATTATTTCTTTTTAATATTAGCTTCGTAACATTAAACAAAATGATATTAAGTTTTACATAATTAATATTAAATTAAGAGCTTTTTTGATAACACATTCATTGGAATTTGAAATTGATTTTTACTTTAAATAGATTTGATACACATAAATAGTGCATAAGATGGTGTTCTAGTTATTATATAATAAAGTTTTTCTATGGGTCCGAAATTGCCTATGCCTATTCCTGGGTTCCTAAACTAGGGTGATTATCAATTTTGCAGCGAAAAAGCAGAAAAATTGTTGAACCGATAAAACTGTCATACAAGTAGTTAAAGTATTTGTAAAATTAGTAAGTAGTATTTTATACTAACTATGCAACTAATTTCTCGTTCCCATATCCCGAGCATGTAATATTATAATTTCAGAAGAAAAAAATATGGCTTGAATATTTTTTCGTTCGGTTTTAGGAATACCGTCTAGACAACTATTACATCATCTAAAAATATTTGATTGAGATTGACTAAAAATAAATCTAAGCGGCCTGATCGAGTCGCGTCGTGCATGCGGCATCGTAAAAGTTCTATAAAGATCTTTATAGATCATTATATAGAATTCAGTAAAAAAAATATGGAATCCTAAACACACGACAAGTTCAAGAGTTAAGTATCTCTGTGTAAACATTTCTAGGTAATCAAAATAAATAATTAATTAAAACGTCAAAGAATTTTGATTAATATTTTAAAATAAGTATAAGAAAGAGAAATTCGGTTTGTCAGTTTGAATGGAAGCTAAAATTCTGAGTATGGTGTATGTTATACAAAGATTTCCTTTGTTTATGATTCATCTTTACCAATATGATCTACTAATAATCCAAAAGCAACACAATTGTTTATTTATGGTAGCAGTCATCAACACCTCCACGGATAGTTTATTGGCTAATCTGCCGCGAATCCCGAAATACGTAGTGTGCGGGGATGACAGTTATCAATGAACAAGAGCTTTCAGTTAGCGGCGCGCGCGCATACGCTCTCACGCGGCCCGTGCCATGGCGGACAACGTCGTTGTACGGAAGAAAAACAAGAAGAAGGTGCTGTCACTTAAAAATATCTTATGATATAAATGAGAAGCCTTTTTAATGATCAAATCAGTTTACACGCTTATTTACTTCAAGCGTTAAAAATGGGATCAAATTTTTTTTTATGCGGAAAGTGATTTATTTTCGCTGCGAAGTGTTTGATATTTTCAATGAAAATTGTGTGTATGTTCAAACAGTTAGAATGTGTTGCTGATTATTATATTTCAAAGCTTTTATATAAAGTTGTGTCTTAAGAAACTCCCCAACGATCACTTCTTATTTATCAGTTCGTTTAAGATAAGATAATATTTTTAACGTCAAATACTTACATACTTTGGAATGGGCCCCACGAAAGCTCTAACGACCAAAGAGGAGAATCCCCGAACAATATTTTACAAACACTTAAAATGTACATCTTTTACTAGTTCAACGATTCACCATAACAAGGGAATCCCGTTGGAGATCTCTTGCATAGTTTTTAAAGCAAACGTTTTGGTGGTCAGATATACCGGGAGGGCAGCTCCCGATGGTACGCTGGTATGAGCCAGGTGCCGGAGGACTCGGACGACGACGTGGAGGCGGGGTACATCTCCAGCGACGAGTCGGCGCACCCCACAGACCTCGCCGAGAGGCTGAGGATCAAACCCTCCAGGGATATTTGGGAGTCAGGTAAGTGTAGCAGCTCAGCTATAGCATTAAATGTAGCTAACTAGAAACCTCTTATCATTTCCGCACTAGGGGGAATTAAAGGCAAGACAAACCAAGCTTTACTATTGTAGAAAAAAAAAGGATTTGCGAGATTTAGAAATGGTATTAATATGATTCTAAGATATGAAAACTACCTAAGTCTAGATTTTCTGCAAAAATCATAATTTAAAAGTAATTGACCAAAAAGCAGTAAACTGGTAGGGTTAGTTTTAAACGTTATATCAAACAACTCATTTGAATGATTAATAACTTGTTGCTATTAGCAGAGCTGACTTTGATATTCTGAGCATCACGGATCTGAAGACGAAAGTGTTTGTAATCAACAAGCAGCAGTAAAGTGCAATAACCGTATAAGAATGATGTTTGTGATGTTTCGTTCATTTCAGATGAAATACAGAAATCATTGCATCAACTATCAAATGCAGAGGAGATATGTGCTCTTGTGGAGACTGGGCAATATGATGTACTGTTAACATTAGCGACTCAGGCAGATAAAAAAAGAGAAGCTCAGACAGCCGTTTTGTGGGCGTGTTGGATGGGCAGGAATTCACTACTAGACAAACTATTGCGACTGGGAGTGGACCCCAATTGTTCAGATGATGCTGGCAGGTAATAACGAATATTGAAAAAATATAAAACTTACAAATTAAGATCAAAAGTAATATGCGAACTTTTCAGGACTTGTTTACATCTGAGCTGTTTAGTGGGCAACGAAGATAGTGTAAAATTGTTACTGCAGCACAAAGCCGATCCAAACAGGTGGGATTCATCGAGCGAAAGGAGAGCGACGCCATTACATTGTGCTGCTAGCGCCAAATCTCTCACCTGCGTCAAGGTAAACAGGATGCGTCGGAATAAAGAGAGTGGCCTAATAGTTTTATGATTCGGAATCTTTGAATGTATGTTTTTCCAGGTGCTACTTAATCATGGCGCTGACGTAAACGCAGGGTTGAGTGAGCGCTCGCCGCTGCACTATGCGGTGCTGAGCAACGCCACGGAAGTTGTGCGCGCGTTGCTGAACGCGGGAGCCTGCCCCGACACTCCCCAGGTGGGCCTGCTTTAGCTCATGTTTGCAGCAACAAAACAAATACAAACCCGATGTTGAAAAACGTAGTGTAAACAAAACGTTAAAGTTAAAGAGGACGATATTATATTTAAATGTACATACGTGCAAGCAAACCCGAAACAAAGCGAGGATTTTAGCAAAATCAAAATCTGTTAAATGGTGTCATGTAGGCATCTTAGGCGCGTCGTACGTCGCGTACAAGAGCATTGTTTATTTTTTGTCGTTACATGCTAAAATGACGATGTTACATACTAAACAATCAATACCTACCTACCTAGCGACTACAATACATCTTCTAGCGGATGTTCCATTCGCGAAATTACTTTGACCGTGACGTCTTTCCTGAGTACCTTTAGATAGATACTGAAATCATAGCGCACCATCATTCTGTACCAAATTTTCTAAGATAATTATAGCCCTTAAATCGCCCGTTATATAATAGCGGTTAAAGTGTAACATTTGGTCAAACGCTTACATATCTACAGTAAAAAAAAAATGCGTTTTTTTTTCTAAACATAACAAGATTAATAATTCCTATAAAAACCCAAAAAGGCGCTCTAGAATATTTTTATTTTGATTAAAGACCATATTTCTAAGGTGTTTAATGTGCAGATCAGATAATATTGTATTGCAATGCTTTTTTGGAAAACCTATTCTAAATGTACCTAAACGATGTCCATTTAAGCAGCTTTGAAAATTAAAATATGTTAGAATGGGAAACACAGCTTTTAAAAAAATATCCATACAAATCGGTAAATTCATACTTTAACCCCTAATACCTTTTTTTTAATTTGTTCGAGACGGAGTTTACAAAATATTTTATTTACGGTTCCAGGTGTTCACCGAGACACCGCTTCACGTAGCAGCGTCTTTGGGTTCTGCGTCGTGCACGCGGCTTCTGTTGGACGCCGGGGCTGACGTCAGAGCCGCACTGGGACCAGGCCGGTCTACCGCGTTGCATCTTGCAGCAGAAGACGGACACGCGGAGTGCGCGCAGCTGCTGCTCGACCATGGGGCAAGGATCGACTGGCCAAACTTTCGCGGACAGACTCCTCTTCATTTGGGTATGTTATAGTAACAATTGATTTATCTCTATCAGATCCTTGATCGGACCTTTTGCTCATTATTTTATTTATTTATTTCCAAAGATACACATAATAATCACACTTTAAGGTCTGCCAAACTGCTTAAGCAGTCTGCAGCATCTCTGCAGCATCATTATGGGCAAAGTAATGAAGTAAGAACTTCGTTGCTATCGAAAAAACAAAGTAGTCCTTAAGACTCGTCCACGCATCTTGATGCCTCATGTGTTCCAAATTTCCATGAGCGTTGGTAATCACTTACCGTCAGCTGTCTGACAAAAAAAGTTGTGAAAATTGGTGTAATACAATCGCGCAAGTCTATTAAATAATTTAACATGAGTCTTTTCTGAATCAATTAACTGAGGACTAGTACCAGAAGGCCTATTCTCGAGCACTCGACATTAAGGTCATACTGATTATTGTTTTGAAGTAGGTAATTTATAAAAGTAGTTGTTTTTTGTTTTACTTTTTTTTACGTTGTATTTTTTTAGATAAATATTTTTGTGATTATTTATGAGTACTTACTGTTATGTTTTAACTTTCTAGCCTGAGAAACAGGTTCGCCTAGTTCAGGCATTTGTATTTATCTCTGACCTTATTCTAATAGGTTTAAATATGTATTATTCGTGTAAAATTATTATCTGAATAAATTGAATTGAATTGAATTGAATACATTCATAAAACTTCATACATTCGTCCATACAAAAATCTCTATCAATATCGGCAGATGGCCCGCAAGCTCGTCTGCCTATTATAAGCAATAAAAAAAAACTTGACTTCAATGTAGAGTGCACGAGAATTGCCCCCCAGAAGTTATTCTCCGATATAACAATGTGAAAAACCATAACTATTTGTGTAAATTGAGTTATGGTTGCAGCTGCTTTAGCTCAATCGGTGGAAGTAGTCGAGCTTCTAGTGAGCAGAAGAGCAGACGTGAAAATCCGGGACGGCGATGGACGCACGCCTCTACACGGCGCTATAGTGAGGGGCGCTCGCGCCTGCGACGTGGCCAGGCTGCTGTTGTCGGTTGGAGCCGACCCTAACGCACCAGACAACTTCGGATATACTCCCCTACACATAGCAGCGTTGAACGAGTTTTCAGCTTGTGTGCTTCTGTTATTAGGTTAGCATCTTTAGCGAGATTTAGGTGACTATAATCATATTAAGGTGACGGGTAGGGCACACTAGCGACGCCTAATTATTTTAAATTGTTAGCAACTAACCTGGATACCTAAATCTATTTAAAAATTTCAAGGCTCCAGCCTCTCTTGACTTTTTGGTCTGCTTATGTACTCGAAATTTGAATTACCGCCAAAAACGGTTACTTTAAGTCGACTGGCGTCGCTAGTTAGGGGTACCCGTCGCCTTAATAAGCGATTGGGGAAAATAATTTTCTAAATAAAATTAAATTGGATGTTAAGTAGAATGTTTTTTGTTGTCGTCTATCCTTATTAATGATGGGAATGACTGCTTTAATTTTGACAGTATATATGTATATTAAGTTTACATGTCAAAGAAAATGATATCTTTCCTTGAGCTGATTCAGAACCAGTACCTTTGTTATTCTTTTCATCTTTCAGATTACGGAGGCGACGTAACTCTCCGTACAAATGGCGGCGTATCAGCTCTCTCGTTTATAGTTAGGAGAGTTCCTGACGTCATTCCTCGATATCTTTCTAAGTTAGATGACGCCGTCCATGTGAGCGAACATGAGTTGGGCGATGTCGACTGCGAACTGACGGTCGACTTCAGGCCATTGGTGCCTTGTCTGTCGCGAGGAGAAGCAGAGCTGCTTCTTGCTTTTATTGAGGTGAGAAATGGAGCAACTTTCAATAATAGTCCTTAAATCTTAGATGATAACTGCTTCGTCATCATTTCTTCTAGAGTTAGGTTTTCCAAATAATATAACTGTATATGGGCACTTTAAAGGAATAGTGCGCTGGGGCACCCTGTCTGTTCCCATCATGTGATACAATCACTTCAGAGATCCATAGGGCGGTTTGAAACTATCGACACCAGCGTTAAAAAACCTACTCGATAAAGCATCATCACGGATTTTAACACAGATTGCTTCTGAGGGAAATCAACACACGCTCAACTTTTCTCCCCCTAATGCTAGGTACAATCTTACGCCTAACACAATGACCAATAAATATTTGACCAGTACGTTCAATTACGTTTTGTTTTGTCTTTTTATAGGTGGGTCGAAAAGATGTTTTAAAACATCCCGTAGCCGAGACTTTTCTCTTCCTAAAATGGCGGAGAATCAGGAAGTTTTTCGTCTTAAGCTTCATTTACCACGCCTTATTCATAACATTATACAGCCTATACATACTGCGTACGTATTTCAAATTATACAATACTTTAATTTAGCAGATACATGACCTTTGAATTTTTCCTTTGTTTTCTTGCAGAAATATTTCTATGTGAAGATGTGACCTGTGATGTCCCATCTTACGTACGACCGATCCAATATCTCATTATCATACTCAATTTGTGTTTTATGTCCAAAGAAATATTCCAAGCTTGTTTAGATTGGTCGGCGTATATTCGCCAATGGGAAAATTGGCTCCAATGTTTAATTATAGTTGGAGTTTTCTTATGTACTGTAAGTATGAGTGCGTGCATGTCTATTATTTTATTTTTCATTATTCTTTTAATATCATTAGTATGTATCAGTGTATGATAACCACATATTAAATCTGTGATGATAATGTTTAATTTATTATCTTATTATACTTATACATATTTATAATACAAAAAAAATCTTTAATCAATGTCGAATATAAGGATTGGACCACCCTCCCCTCTTCTATCTAATGTCCCTAACCTGAAGGTTAGATCGCTCCCAGCGATAAGACCGTCCTCAATTTTCAATTGTATCTCTGTATACCTAGCTTTTAAGTTTTGTATTTTGCGCAATAAAGAGCATCTATCTATCTATCATTGATGTCTTGAAATGGTTTGCAGATACCTTGGGATGTCCGAAATGGAGTGGTACTAAAAGACAACACTTCTAATTGGCAGCACGATGTGGCGGCTGTGACGATATTCTTTTGTTGGCTGGAGCTGATGATGATCATTGGAAGGTTTCCAACCTTTGGTCTCTACGTACAAATGTTTACAACAGGTATGAGCGTATTTATTTCGTCTATTCTATAAACGCTCTACTTTGTACAATATGAACGTTGTAACTCGTTAAAAAATCTCTGGGGTCGTATAAGTTCATTCAGTAAGTCAAACTGATATTAACGCTTTTTATGAAATAGGTTTATCGCGAAGTACTTCACACCTTTATGGCAAAGTACACAGGTATAAAACTAATTAAATTTCTGTTTGCAGTCACAGTGAACTTCGCAACATTTCTCCTAGCCTACAGCTGTCTGCTAATCGCATTCGGCCTAGCATTCAGCGTCCTCTTCAGCAACTACCCCGCGTTCCACCTGCCCGCGGGCTTGGTGAAAACCGTCATGATGATGTCAGGAGAACTGGAGTACGAAGACATATTCTACAACAATTGCACCAACTCGCAGATACAGTACCCGTTGACGGCGCATGGAATATTCTTAATTTTTGTGTTATTGGTGACAATGATATTGACGAATCTCTTAGTGGGTTTGGCCGTTAGCGATATTCAGGTGAGGGAATTACGATAGCTATTAAATATTATATTTATTTTATAGCTCAAGTATAAAAATTGGTATTATATCATAAATTTGGATCCAACCTATTAAGTACTTTTATAAAAACGTTTGGGATTCTACTACAATGACGTACCGTGTCCAGCACCATGACGCCACGTCATTGATTATAATCACCATAACGATCTATAAACTATCATCACGTACAATGGACCGAAAGAGAGTCTAAGTGCGGAAAAAATAGTCCACCGTGGAAAGGGGGACTACTTTTTCCTAAACTATTTTAAATTATATGCAGGCTTTGCAAGAGAGTGCTGGACTGGATCGACTAGTGCGGCAGACGCAACTGGTGGCGCATCTCGAGAGTATGTTATTCAGCTCCTTGCTGACGTGCGCTCCGCGTCAGCTGATTTCCGTGCTTCGGTGGGGTGCTCTGCTAACCGCCACTCACACTCGCACGCTCAACATCAGGCCGAATGACCCTCGAGAGAATCGGGTAAAGACTTGACTATCAGTCAAATTATGTCAAATCATAAACATCGAAATAAAGATGAAAATATTTAAGGTTTATCTTGCTTTACAGATACCAAAGGATTTAATAGCGTCAATATACAAAATGGTCGCAAGTCGTAAGGACACGAGACACAAGAGCATAAGAAAGAATAACAACTATGAATGTCGCGTGAGAAAATGTAAAGGTGAAGACGAAGATGAGCGGCAACAGTTCGTGAAGAGAAAGAGCTACCTCTTTGACAGATTTTCTTCTGAGAGTCAACAAGTTGAAAGAAGAAAGAGAACAACATCAAACTCAGTCGAACAAGCATCAAACAGAAATAGACCCGTGTCATTAACTATCAATGGCATACAAGAAATCTGTATGGTAGATATAAAAACGCAATTAGCAGACTTAACTAAAAAGGTCGTTAGGCTAACAGAAACCACTGAGGCAAGATTAAAATTAATCGAAAATAAATTAGACGAGAGACGGCCACCGTAAACCTGTTTGCATTAATAAGTACAGAAGACAATATTATATACAGGGTGATTTAAAATAGGTTTTTACAAAATATGTATTATTTTAGCTTAGGATTAGGATTGAAGCTTACTATTGCACTATATTATGGTGTTAATTTTTATACAACGCAAAATAAATATACATATAATTCCTATAATGACTTTTTTGGAGTTTTATTGACTACCTAATTGGATAAAAATATATTAGTGTTCTATTAAAACTTTTTTGTTTCATTATGTAAAAGTATTAGTAAGCCACAATAGATCATCTACTGGTTGCAGTGGCTATGAGACGCAAGGCTCTCCCCATTTCTTTCAAATAATAAAAATAATAATAATCAGTAAGTCTCTATCCTCCATCATAGACACCATTGTCGTTAAGTCAGCGCTACTATGATGGGATTGGGCTTAATCACCACACTTGCTAAATGCGGATTGGTGAACCCAAACCCAAGCTATGTTCAAAAATTAGAAACGTACTGTGCATAAAGTACTCACCAATAATTGACAGGCATACACATCTCCGTTGCTCATCTTCACTAAGTTATCTGTTGATTCTTTGTTGTTTTTTGAAAGCTTGTAATCTGCAATCTTAGCTCCATATACAATTTTAACATTCTTAATCTTTGATGAAATAAGTTCAGTGTTGACTGCATGCAGAAGGAGATCGTTTTCAACAATGTATGCAATATCGTCATCTAGCACATCGGAGCTGCTAAAAGATATCAGTGCATCAGAGCATGCATCCCAAACCTGAAAAACAATGTTTCTATTACCTACACACCGAATGATTTTGGTATATGGTATAATGAAAGAGTAAGTGTTATGGTGAACTGATCAACATAAAGCTCACTAATAAATGAATAGTTATTGTCAGGGGGCTTGTGCTCTATTGAGAATTAACAGATTCTCCGTTTAAAGCCTCAAACAAGATGAGCAAACTTCAGAGAGATTCAGATCCTAATATGTTTTTCTTCTGTAATGCAGGACGTTTCGGCTATTTGGGGTCATTTTTAGAATAGGACTTCACTAGAAATCAAACCAACCAACCATGGTCCACCAGGAACTTTGCTGTTTGACAGTTATAAAATATTAAGTTTGTTTCAATTTACCTGCATATGCCTAACAGGTTGGAGACGAGCCTTCTCAACATGTCTCCACACTTTCAAGGAGTTCATCAGACTTTTTGTGTTTTGGTTCAGAGCCACCACTCTGTTACTGTACTCTGGCTTTAAGTTATATTGCTGGTTTGGGCTGCCTTCAAGAAGCAGAACTTTCAGATTTGATAGTAAACTATTTTTTCCTGAAATCAGCGAAACATACTCATCAGCTTGTAATATATTTATACATACACTACACACTAAAATGGCCAGCAACAAATTAGCAATCTTTCTGATATTGGTGGGTGATATTCATGGGTGGCGTTGTATATTTGCCAACAGGTGACTCGCTTGCTCATTTGACACCTCTAGCATAAAAAAAAGCACACTATCTAATCTCAGTCATTTGATCAACTGTTTATTTTAATTGTTGATTGCTAGTTTAGTTGATTTGACTTGCTAAACTTCATTTATAATACCTTTACAAAGAACATTGGAAATAAAATGACTAAAATATGATGATAATTTAATGATTTTTCATATTATGAATCTACATGTAGAGTACTGTTGCTAACCAGTCTTAATTCAACGAAAATATATTCAGAAAGCTAAACATACCTAAAATATTATAAGATATTGGGTATATATTTGTGCTTAAATTAAATATTGGGCGTAATCATTTTTACGACAAGAAACTATAATAGAAAAGATATTATGTTAGTACTTTTCTTCTTATTGGAATCATCTTCCTAGCTCATTTTACACCTTCAACTAACTTTCTCAAGAGATAGAGAGAAGTTCAAGAAACTGGCAGCCAGCTTTCAAACCACATGCTCCTTTCTACGCAAGATCTTCGAGAAACTCGAACTCACCGATAGTCTATATTCTACGTACCCATAGCGCATGCCAAAGTGCACCCAACCATCCCGCCGCCAGCGATGATGACGTCATATCTCTCCCTGATGTTCTCCTCATTGCTGCTGCTCAACTCGCGGCATGAAACCACAGTCCTGGAGTTGTTGGTCACAGTTGTAAACAACCGGCGTGCGGTCGTTCGTAACAACATTGTGGTTGCGGGGCTAGGCCTCACCAGGTTCGTCAAAGTAAGCTGTGGTTAGGACTTTTATACAAGTAATCCTTCGAATTAATAAAGTAGGATCAGATTATACACACTTTTGGAATATTTCCAAATATTTCTGAGGAAAATTGTTCGTATTTTCAGTCAATATTTTTCAACTTTGTGACGTTTTTAATGTCAGCCAGCTGATTTTGTCATTTTGTTTTGTTTCATGTGTTAGTAGGCAAAGATATTAAGAATTATTAATTTTATGAACCAGTTTACTGCACAATAAAACATTCATTTGAAAAAAAAAATGAAATGAAAAAAAAAAAAAAATGATTAAGAAGATTTTGAACGCAAAGCAGGAAGTAGGTACTTCTAACTCATAATCATGGCGGCGCGGGCGGGAAGAAACCGGAAGTGGGAAAATGGCGGGTTGTTTTTGTACATTATTATGATATCTATAAAATCGTCTTTAACGGTTTCGTTGAAATTGAAAATGTAGTTAGTACCTTAGGCATAGGTATTACATGAATAAATAATTAATAGGCATTAAATAAGGTAATCTCTTGGAATAATATCTATAGATAAATATCAAATCCTAGTGCGAGCTCCGAGGAATGGAGTTGAGGAAATTATCAAATACTTATTAAATGAGGGTAGGTATTACGCTTAGACATTAAATTGTGAAAGGTATTACGTATTCGATGAAACAAAATTAACTGATTTCATAGAATAATTTCAAAATTTCCTCAGCCTCCGATTCATCGGAGCCTGCGCAGACTAACAGTGTTTGCATGTATGTAGTTATGTAACTATTATTATGCCTATTACTTACTTACTTACTTTACTAAATAATTCTGTAATTTAAAAAATCTATCGAGAGAACTTGAGCCCAATTCTCGTAATTTTCGATATGAAAAAACATGGCGGATGTGGAATGAAAACCATACAAAAAAAAACGTTGTATTTACGATATAAATAAGTATCATTTGATGACAAAAATCATGTCGCGAGAATTGAGCTCCTTGGGAAGCTCAAGTCGTGTGCTTTAGGGTAGTCTTCTTTTTATGTGATAGATGGCAGACGAGCAGGATCACCTGATGGTAAAGCGATTGCCG
The DNA here is from genome assembly GCA_019059595.1 of Marasmia exigua. NCBI lineage: Eukaryota > Metazoa > Arthropoda > Insecta > Lepidoptera > Crambidae > Marasmia > Marasmia exigua. The sequence goes on along the minus strand of CM032477.1, from coordinate 11,718,296 downwards.
CCGCCCATAGACATCCACTACCACTAGTACTATAATAAACTTCCATAGGCTATGGTAGTCGCTAACCATCAAGCTAGCCGCAGACTTGTTTGCCACAGACGTGATATAAAAACGAATGATGATGGCTTTATTGCTAAAGTCAGCTTAAACTCTTCTAAAGGAAAAGAAAAATACAACCTTTGAAACCAGGTAAAGATTTTGCTTATCGTTACTCGTTACTATCAAAGGGATGGCCGTGAAAAATGTATCCAGAAACATTATTAGGTAGATACAATAACGAATTCAGATTCCACTTACAGCAAATAAAATGAAAATATTAATTATCTACTGACGTAATAAAGTCCCTCTTTTTGGGTTACCGGTGCCACAGTAGATAAATACGCTAAAGCAGTATTGACACTCCGCCATTTTGGACAGAAAGTTACCTACCGTATAGGGTTGTCCTCTTATTTTTGTAAAATATTATTCTTACCTTGGGACTACTGGTTTAAGTACCGGGCCGTGATCATCTGGTGCGTGTTAAATTAGAACTAATGATATTTCTTAAGAAATAAGCATAATACTAGCATACAATATTTGAACTCAAAATGATTCCTAAAGTTGCAAAAAGCTACGCAAAGATACATAAAATTAAACATACTTTTCATAACGTTTTTTTTATTTACTTGGAAACCACGTTAAGGTATTGGTCATGCACCCGATCGCTCGGGCCAAGACACAGTGAGGTCCCACCACCCCCCTCCATATCAATCTCCATCTCCGACCCCTCAAAATGAATGATCATAAATTACAGCAGACAACAGTAAATTTTGACTAAAATACAACTCGAGTGCCGCTTACTTTATTTACAAAAATAAAGTAAGCGGCACTCGAGTAAAACCGACAACCCTGAATTTAGTTCCTACGATTGTACTCCGATGGGACCTTAGAATCCGTGTAAAGTATGCGTCTGAGTGCGTGCGTAATCGAGCGTTTGTTCGTAGTGTCCATACTGCTTGCGTATATATCTACTGTGCCGGTGCTACCATGCGCAGGGGTTACGTTACCATGACAACTGACACCACATAAAAACAACAAACAAACGCTCATCAAGTACGAGCGTGTGATTACTGTAATATTTAACACCAGTGAAACGATCGCAGTTATAATGCGGCCGCCAACAGAACATAACGTCAGTGATGCATCGCTGTAGTGTATTCAAGAACTCGTGTCTAAAACGGCCCGTAGATCCGATAAGCAAAATGCCAAAAACAGCTTACGAACGTAGGAATAAGCTTGCTTGATCAATGCTCCGTGGAGTCCGCCTCCACAGTCTGCTCGGGCACTCCAGATGCGGACGCCGAGAAGTTGAAAGACTTTTACCGGAGCATACCCTGATTACAACGACATCAATCATTTACCAGAAGAAGAGTTCTATTCGACCTTACAAACATTAAGAGAAAGAAAGAAAAAAATGCTGAACATGGCTGTTGAACACATAGACTGCAATGATTTTGATAATAAAATTTCTGAAGACAATTTTCTCAAAACTGAAGGAAAGTACTTTTCTTCCTCCTGCGGTTGCCAGTAAGAAGACGAAATCTAAAATAAATAATAATTTAAGAAGACAATACTCTGATGAAAGAAAAGAAGTCGGTAAAAGTAATAATTTACGAAACGGCTCGAACCCGGCAGCTGCAAAGAAATCAAGCAAGAAATTAACTGTCAGTGATTTGGAAAAGGGAATGTTGGAAGATATAAAAGTGACGCCAATAAAACACAGTTCTATGAAAGAAAGGACGAAGAGTGAGAGACCGAAGCGGAATCATTCGGCTTGCTCCATAACGTGGAACGATGCGAAGCTGGAGAGAAGCCTTGAGGTGGATCAGAAGTTCGATCAGTTCTTCGAGGGGAACAAGTACAGTCCTTTCAGTATGGACGATGATTTCAAAACTCAGAGCATGCCATCAAGTCCGTTGAGAACAAGGCGTGCAGTATCACCAGTTCGGAAGTGTAAAAATATTACCATACCAAAACCCTTCAAAATGACTGAAAGGTAGTACGTCTTTGCTAAGTACATATAGTTAAGTCATCTTAGTATACCTAATAAAGACAGCTTATCCTAACTATTTTAAAAGCTAGGCAGAAAAATGTTAACATGACCGATGGAAAATGAGGTCACTGGTGACCTGTAAGACATACTCTAAACCTACATCAGGCACCAGTTTCTCACAATGTTACGCGGCGGTTTGATCCTAACCTTCTACAATTAATAACACGTAAGCCAACATTGTGTAGATAATAATATATGATTTATTTAAAAAATTGAAAACAAATCATTTAGCTCAGCCAATTCGAAAGGTTTGGATCAGGCACAACACTCACAACAGATGATCTTTTGGGAAGTATTAACTAACATTTTTTATTTTTAAGGGATGAAGAAGACCGCATCGTTAACGAGTTGCGGAGTCTTCGCAAGTCTTTCTCCGAGGACATGCTCCATCAGAAGTGCGAGAGGAAGCAGTTCCGGGCCAAACCTGTGCCCATCGAGTCCCGCATCCCCCTCTACGACAAGATTTTGGAAGACCAGGCCATGAGGTTCACACACAAGACACGCACCTCCAGTACGCTTTTCACCGTAGTTTTTCTTGTAAGCTTCCTATTTTTACAATTTTCTTTTGGAAACCTTTAACTTGGTCAGAACACACTGTATCTACACTTTATTGTCTAGTGTTATAACCATTTCAATTAAAGTGACATATTATTAAAAAAAGGAAACTAGTAAAAGGCCAGGAGCCCGATTCTCGTGCTTGTGATATTTTTAGAACATGGCGGATATCACTTGAAAACCATACAAAAAAACTATGTTTTAGTGATATATGTCGTATAAAAATAAACATCACGAGCACGAGAATTGGGCTCCAGGAGCCCAATAATTCTCGTGCTTGTGATATTTTGAGAACATGGCGGATATCACCCGAAAACCATACAAAAAACTATGTTTTAGTGATATATGTCGTATGAAAATAAATGTCACGAACACGAGAATTGGGCTCCTGGAGCCCAAATCTCGCGCTCGTGATATTTTGAAATCATGGCGGATATCACCTGAAAACCACACAAAATGTTTTAGTGATATATGTCGTATGATATGATAATTTATTTATTTATTTAATATAATTGTACGGGATAAACCCAATTACATAATTATACATAATTAGCTCATATTGTATTTATGAACACATATCAATTTTATTTACTAATGTCACAAGCACGAGAATTGGGCTACAGCTCTTTCATAAGAGCAAGCGCCTGTGATAAGTAAGTAGGTAGGTAAGTCGCGCAAGATTTTTCTTGCTTAGTTACTTTTAATAATGTATAGATAAATAGAAAGAACAGCACTAAATGTCAAATTTTCTCATAAATATTTTACGTTATGTTGAGAATTTGATAAAAAAATGAAACGAATGTGCTGTTGCCTGTCTTTTGTTACCTAAGCTTTCAGGTACCGCATCAGTTACCTTCATCAACCGATTAACATGCATTCCTTAGTTTCTAATAATATTATTTTATCTGTAGAGGAAAATTAAACCACTTAGTTGCATTATTCAAGTATTTTATGTTCGGCTTGCCTCACCGCAAATTGCAACCACAACTGCAAAACAGGCGCATTACATACTTTGTCCTTAACCATCACAATTTTATCTCACTAGTCGATAAATTAGAATTAACATAAAATTATCCAAAAGTTTACATACATTTAGTGTATTAAGTATGCGTTGTCAAAGAAAAGGAGGATTTTGCGTGACACGAAGACATACTCTACCAATTCGTATGCGGCGGCGCTAATGTACCTACCATTATGTACAGTCAACGGCAGAAGTTGTTGTTGTTATTCCGAAGAGCATAAGAGTCACTACAACCTGTGCGGAAAAGGATACTCGCACTCGTGGGGTGCGAGTATAGACGCAAATAGTGTGCGAGCGAGAAGTGAATAGATGCGCCGCCATTTCTGATCCCATTCTTTATCCGCACAGGTTGTAGTTGCGAAAAGTGTGCATCAACTTTTTCTGTTGCTGTACAGGGTAGGTACAGTAAACAGCAAAAGTCCTTTCTTAAAAAGGGTCAGAGCCAGATATAATTATTCATCTTATTTTTTTTTGGTATAGCTACATAAACACCATGAGCCCAATTCTTGTGCTCGTGATATTTTGAAAACATGGCGGATATCACCTAAAAACCATACAAAAGAACTATGTTTTGGTGATATATGTCGTATGATGATGTATGTCACGAGCCCGAGAATTGGGCTCTAGGTGTTTTTACGGGTGTGTACTTAGGTCACATGAATTCAAATGAACAAGTCTATTCATGTGCTTAGGTGCTGAAATAGAGTAGGTACTTAGGTAATAAGATCCGTGTGAGACCTCTGGCCCGTCTGCCAAGCGTGGTGAGTATGGCAATTACCCCTCATGTGACTGAGGGAGGCCCGTGCCCCAGCAGTGGGGACTTAAATGGGCTGACGATGACGATGATGATGAGACCTCTGGACCAACCATTTTGTTTTTAGACGGGCAATGGCAAAGATCAACAGCGAAGCGGAGTTACGTGCCCAGATGAAGCCGTTCAGCTTCACCAAGAGGGAGGAGAAGAGTGTGCCTGGAATGTGCGAGAGGGCTATCCATGCCCTCCCTAAGGGTAGAAAGAAGAAACGCTTCAAGGCTCGCCCAGTGCCGAAGAATTTGTTCTCCAATTATTTTTATGATAAAGTCAAGGAAGATGATTTTTTCAGGTTAGTGCCTAAGTAAGTTATTTTATTTTTACAAACATAGGTAAGGCCACAGGTAGCCATAACTAGCGACAACTACTTAGCAATCATTCTACGCATTCTTCTCTGATGAGGTCCAAAAAAACAACTAGCAACAGGAGTGTTTCTATTAAGGTGTACGGGTAGGGCACACTAGCGACGCCAATCGATTTTAATTTTTAGCTACTAAACCGGATCTATTTTAAACAATTTCGGGGTTACAACCTCTCGGCAAACACCTATACTATTTATTTAATACTTATAGTTAACTGTTTGGTCTGCTTTTGCACTCGAATTTTGGATTACCGCCAAAAGTGGCCGCTTTTGGCGTGAATCCAATTTCTCGCGTACAAAAATGGACCCAACATTTGTGCATGGTTATTTAATAAATAGTATTAGTGTTTGCCGAAAGATTCTAGTCCCGAAATTGTTTAGAATAGATCCGGTTTAGTAGCTGAAAATTAAAATTGTTTGGCGTCGCTAGTGTGCCCTACCAGTCACCTTAATAGCGACTGCCCACGGTTTTGCTCACCTTGAAATCAGATTAACCAAAAATATTTCCTACGGAAATACCTATTCCTGCGTCATATTATGATGACTGTGACGAAAGTTTTACCGACAAAAACTGAATTTCGTGGAAGCGAAGCTGCGGGCAGCCGCTGGTAACTGTGCTTCATCCGGTATCATAAAATATATAATAAAATATTTACACTACCTAAGTCCAATAAATAAAAGCCTAAGTAATATGTTCTTTCGAAAATGAAAATGAAAAAATGAAAAGCCTAATCTATCCCCGTTCCAATTTCTTGGGTTAGGCGTGAAAGCCTGTACCGTTTATACCACAGTATAACAAGAGCTTATTATACTGTGGAGACACATGAATAAATTATTTACTCATGTGGTGGAGATACGTTTCGCACGGGTGGTGCATATTATGCATGTAATTACATACATTATTACATAATTAAATAAACCTTCCTCTTAAATGTAGGTAATTTAAGAGGAAGGTTTATTTAATTATGTAATAATGTAAGGTATGCATAAAAAAAACCTCATCATAATCCGTTGCGTAGTTAGGTGCCATCTGTGAAGATTCCTTAAAATTTGTCATAGGTAGGTATATTGGTTTTGTTGACTTTATAGATCAATGAATCGACGAATCAGAGCAGAAGAAATGCTGCGGGCGTCTAACTACCCCGGGGCAATGGCAGCCAGAGACCGCAGCCGCTTGTCCACGCCAGCCGCCCACAGCGACCTGCCCATCGACCCGTCTCCAGCGGTGCCCTCCACAACCTCCTCAGACAGGCGTCCAGCCAGCCCCATGAAGTGTAGGCGCAGGGAGAAGTGCGCAAAGGAGGATCTCATCACGACCAGTCCGCAGCCGTTCCGGTTCAATACAGCTGATCGAGCTGCTAAGAAAGTACGTAGTGTACAGTGTACATAGATAGAAAGATATAGGTACTCTATTGCACAAAATCATGACCGTGGGAGAGCCACGCTTCGATATGAATGGGCCGGCTCGACCAGAGTGATACCATGGCCTCACAGAAAACCGGCGTGAAGCAGCACTGTGCTGTTTCGCTGCGTGAGTGAGGGTACCGGAGGCCCAATCCGAGGGCAAGGGGGTTTAAAGGTTGGCAGCGCACTTGTGACTTCACTGCTGTCGCGGGTGTCTATGGGCGGCGGCAATCGCTTACCATCAGGCGATCCATCTCCACAACTTAGTCCATGCTATTATGTCATATTGTAGGTACATAGTTACCTATTCCAAACAATATTTATACCAACTTTAACCATTCAAATTGCATTAATAAAAACAAATTATATACGTGTTGCACTTGCACATAATAGGCGATGATATACAACCTGTGCGAATAAAGAATGGGATCAGAAATGGCGGCGCATCTATTCACTACTCGCACGCACACTATTTGCGTCTATACTCGCACTCGTGGGGTGCAAGTATAGATGCAAATAGTGTGCGAGCGAGAATTGAATAGATGCGCAGCCATTTCTGATCCCATTCTTTATCCGCACAGGTTGTAGGTACCTAACGATGTTTAAAGTAATTAGGTTGGTAGATTATAAATAAAATAATATGACTACCTATTTATAACGTTATACCTGTATGGTCGTGCTTCATCAATGCGCATTCTGTTAAAAAATGACATTCATTATGCAAAGCGTGCATAATTTTAGAACATTTTTTTTGCAGATGCAAGAATTAACGAAGAAAATATATCAAGAGAGCAAGTGTTCCGAGAGCGTTGGTGACAACACTGCAACTGCTATCCGTACCGCTGGTTCTAGGGCTTACACAGCTCTGGACCTTCGAGCTGCCGCGACCGGGAGGTCTAACCTGGCAGCCCTGTTGAGGGCCGAGACCGTGAGGAGTCGCTTCGAGATGGAGGCGGCGAGGAAACTGGCTGAGCAAAGGAGAAAACTCGAGATGAGGCATCGGGATCGACTGCTGAGGGCTAAGCCGTCGTGGCATCTTGTCAAGAATAAGTTTGTATCTACTGTTATATCGCTCATGTACTAATGTTTTTACTTTTCCTTGTGTTAATGACCTCCATTGGGTCGTTGAACTAGCAGTAAGGAAGTAATATCGAAAAATTTAACTGCTTCTTAGATACTATCTAAGTCTACTTAACCCAAATAATTTATTAATGCATTGCACAAACATAATTGCTTACCTACCTACTAACGTAAATTGACCTTCAAGTAGAGGTAATATTTAGCTTGTACGTACAGCCACACATCACAGTATACAAAACTCAAAATCTCTCACTTTTTGGTGTTGTCTGATCTGCTCTGTGTACAGTTGAGCAAATATAATCAAGTACTATCGAGTTATAGATAACTGCCTAGGTGCCTAGGTACGGTAAGCCACACATCAATGTATACAAATCAGTCAGATTTCTTCAGTCGATTCTCACATTAATGTCAAACACATTTGGTTCAATATCAATTGAGCAATTTTGACAGATTGTAGTAAATCTGATGTGTGGCTGTATGTACATTACATTTATAACACAGCCGAAATGGAAAAAATGCGGGGTAGCTAGATGAATTTTAATAGGAACTTAGTCCTTCTATTCTTATATGAGATGTAAAAGATACCACTTCTTACCACTTTGAAAATAGTAAATGGCACTATTGATTGCCCTGAACTGTTACAACAGGTAAATATATAATATGGGTCCCACGCAAACTACCATGTAGACCTCAACCGCTAGTAATACCCAGAGCACTAATTACCGTCGAAATTCCTTCTTCATACGTGCAGAGGTAACTCTTTTAATCAAGTAGCGAAAAACTACAGTGAACTGGAATTATTCCAAACTAATCCTAAAATAATATCCAAACTTCTGACTTCAGAGTTTTTCGGCCCCCACTCCAAATGTGCTTCAAAAACGTAGGAAATTGGTCTTTTTGCATTATTGTACTGCTTAAATTTTGCATGGTTCACAACATTTCTATCCATATGCGAATACGTAATATTAGTTTATTATTAAGTAAATAACACACTTAAAAATTTCATCTCGCCCACCCGCTCCCGCCAGAACACGAGATGAAATTTTAAAGTGTGTTATTTACTTAAGAATAAATTGCAAAAAATTGCTATAAAAAAATCAACTATTAATAGTTTATTAGTCATGAAAACTATTAATAGGTAGGTAGGATAGGCTTTAGTGTTCCAAATAAAATAAAATTAAAATTATGATTTCAAATTTTGACAGCCACGAAGAGGATATCGCCATGCGACTTCAAACACGACGTGACGAAGAAAAGATGAGGCGAGAAGAGTTCCTGCACGAAATGGAACTAATGTACGGGAGGGTGAACCAGCAGCCTATGCTCTTTGAGAGGTACTACGCCCCTAGGCCTCATTATCTCCCTTCGGAGCTGGCGCAACTGTCTCCAAGGAAGACGGGCAAGAAGCGAAGCTCGAAGAGCAAGACTTATCATTACAATAGTCCAACGCGCTCTCGAAAAGTTTCGATAAATGACACTGCTGAAACCTTCAACGGTGATGTAGCAGAATATCTGAACAGGATTGATGATGACAAATTATACTCCGATTCCGAAGTTGCCATAGATAGTCTAGATGGTGGTAAGATTTAATAATATTCAAACGCAAATGACATTATACATAACGTACGTACCTACAATAAAGGTACAGCCTGTGCGGATAAAGAATGGGATCAGAAATGGCGGCGCATCTATTCACTTCTCGCTCGCACACTATTTGCGTCTATACTCGCACCCCACGAGTGCGAGTATAGACGCAAATAGTGTGCGAGCGAGAAGTGAATACATGCGCCGCCATTTCTGATCCCATTCTTTATCCGCACAGGTTGTAGATATTATTGGACGACATATCAACATTGAGAGCAAATATATATCCATTGTTATAAAATAAAATTAACTACAATGTACAACCTATGCGAATAAAGAATGGGATCAGAAAATTTGCGCCTATACTCGCACCCCACGAGTGCGAGTATAGACGCAAATATATGTGCGAGCGAGAAGTGAATAGATGCGCCGCCATTTCTGATCCCATTCTTTATCCGCACGGGTTGTACATAGTTTGTGGTAGGTAATTAATTTGTTAACTTCTGCGATATTTTTTTATTTAGGGAATTCGGGAAGAGCTTGTAAGTTAAATACCTAAAGTGTTCTTAGTGTACCTATAACAATTAATGGAAATTAAATCATGATCTTATAATTCAATGCGCATATATTTTATTCTCAAACAATATTCTGAAGGATCCAATCCATGTAAGGGGTAATTTTGGCGTAAAGTCCCTGGTCTACCTTCAGTTCCACATTCTTTATACCCATAGCTGGTGACTCCCACGAGGAACCAGTTCGTTGAGTTGGCGTCATGGATCTGCTTGACCAGAGACCCTCCAGAGTCTCCTGCACATGTATCCTTTCCCTCTTTTCCTCCTGCGCATATCACAAATGGAGAAGTATCATCTCTCAAGGCTGGTAGTTTTTGGCGACATGCAGTAATCGGTACTGATTCTAATTCGACTTTACGCTTTATTGGGGACTTTTTTGCTGGAATAAATAAATATTCAAAATATAAATAAATGTCTTTGATAATTTTCCACAGGGATGTTACGAAAACTGATAGTCGTTAGAAGGTTAAGAACAAAATGATCTTACCATATTCAGTCTTACCCCAACCAGCAGTCAAATAAACGCTTCCCATTGAGTAATCTTGTTTCGAAACGTTCTCTGTAGTCGGTAAGCATATCGGCCTTATAAAATCTAAAAATATTACAGTGTTAAAAACTTAGAGCAAGGGATAATTCACTTCAAACAGTGTGTTATAGAGTCGGCGAGCGTCGGAGATCTTAAGGTGACGGGTAGGGCACACTAGCGACGCCAATCGATTTTTATTTTTATATCAACCGGATCTGTTTTAAACAATTTCGGGATTACAACCTCTCGGCAAACACTTATACTATTTATTAAATAACCATGCACAAAAGTGGCCACTTTTAGCGTGGTCAATACTTAAGGTGATCAATTTTTCGCGTACGCGTTGGACCCAACATTTGTGCATGGTTATTTAATAATTAGTATAAGTGTTTGCGGAAAGGTTGTAACCCCGAAATCTGTTTAAAATAGATCCGGTTTAGTAGCTAAAACTTAAAATCGATTGGCGTCGCTAGTGTGCCCTACCCGTCACCTTTACTCATTGAAAATTTCCATTCACGAAATATATCTGTCACCTATAATGGCTACTCACCTATGAGGGCTAGATTGACAACATGTGGAGGACATCAGGGAACAGTGAGTAGACAGGCGAAATTTAGTGTCGGACGTCGGTGTCCCAGAGCCATTTCGGGTCGCCAGCTCAGTAAAGTCATATATAGTTACACCGTCATTTTTTATCGTTTACACCCCGAAAACATGTATGCCGTGTGGTCCCCGGCAGAGTAGAATAGGCCACCCTCACTCTTACCGAGGTGTCGTAAAAGGCGACTAAGGTAAAGCTGCTGGCATGATCATCAGCACCCAGAGAAGGAAAACTCTGCATTTATGCAAAACCCTCGCCAACCCGTCTGCCAAGCGTGGTAAGTATGGCAACTACCCCTCATGTGATTGAGGGAGGCCCGTGCCCCAGCAGTGGGGACTTAATGGGCTGACGACGATCCCGTAAACAAAAAAAAAACAGCTGCTCTGTACCAAATAGAATATCCACTCGGCAATAATATAGGTATTGAACAGCTGTTTTTTTTTTCGTTAATTTCGTTGATCTAATAAGCTAAATAGACTTTATTCACGATACCTGTTATGCGGATTTCGGGATGTAAACGATAAAAAAATTACGGTGTATGTATTAGGATTACCGACCGAATTAGCAAATTGAAGTGGCAGTGGGCTGGTCATATTAGCCGCAGAACTGACAGCCGTTGGAGCCGTAAAGTCCTTGAGTGGAGACCGCGACTCGGTAAGCGTAGTGTAAGGACGCCCTGCGACAAGATGGGATGATGACATTCGAAGGCTGGCTGGTGTGGGCTGGATGAGAGTGGCCGAAAATCGGGAGCAGTGGCGTGCATTAGGGGAGACCTATGTCCAGCAGTGGACGAGTGTGGGTTGCTGATGATGATGTATTGATTAAAGGACTAAAATTGTGATAAACCATTTGCAAAGTATTTACCTGTAAAATTAGCCGGTCTTTGAAGTCTCAATAAAGCAATGTCTCCTTTGAATGTGTCCATTTTGTTATATCCCGGGAATGGTATCACCCTGGTGACTTTGATGTCAACTGCAGCACCGCTGCAGACGTTGTCCTGGCAATCGTATTCCGTTTCCAGATTCCAATCGCCTAATCTTACTTCTTTACAAAAATTACAATATTTGAGTGGAAATAATTTAAGGGGCACTAGCGACGCCAATCGATTTGAATTTTTAGCTACTAAACCGGATCTATTTCAAAGAATTTCGGGATTACAATCTCTCGGTAAACCCTTATACTATTTATTAAATAACTATGCATAAATGTTGGGTCCGTTTTTGTATGCGAAAAATTTATTCACGCCAAAAGCGGCCACTTTTGGCGGTAATCCAAAATGCGAGTGCAAAAGCAGACCTAACTGTGAATTATAAGTATTAAATAAATAGTATAGGTGTTTGCCGAGAGGTTGTAATCCCAAAATTGTTTAAAATAGATCCGGTTTATTAGCTAAAAATTAAAATCGATTGGCGTCGCTAGTGTGCCCTACCCGTCACCTTAATAGAAACACTCCTGTTGCTGTTGTTTTTTTGGATATCATCAGAGCAAAATGCGTAGAATGATTGCTAAGTACCTTTTCTTTTTTTGATGATAAGTATAAGTGGCAGATGAGCCGACGGATCACCTGATGGTAAGCGATTACCGCCGCCCATGGACACCTGCAACACCAGTGGTGTCACAAGTGCGCTGCTTACCTTTTAACCCCCCTTCCCCTGGATTGGACCTCCAGTACCCTCACTCACGCAGCGAAACACAGCGCATGCACTGCTTCAACCCGGTTTTCTGTGAGGATGTGGTATTACTGCGGTCGAGCCGGCCCATTCTTGCCGAAACGTGGCTCTCCCACTGTTGACTCTGACCTTACTACATAATGACTTGTCCTCAAGAAACACTAATGGTTTTTCCATTTAGGGTATTTAGAACACTTAGGTTTCTTGATAAAAGTGATTCGTTTTTATCTCTTTAACAAAAAAGTGCCTTCTAGGAAGGTCAATAAAATAATATTATGATGATGTTTTAACTAGAACCTACCTAATGAAATATTATGCAATTTGATCCAATAAAAGAGAGATAATGTGTTCGAGTTAGAATCATTCGATTATTAATTACCTAATACGCTTACGATTTATCAAACACGTTTCGTTCGAGGAAATTTTTCAGATTGAGTTTCTTGATGAGTGACTGTCAGTACCTAAGTTTAAATTAAGTAGATACACGTATAGTGACGACAATGAGGGTTTTTGCGTGTCCTCCGCTAGATGGAGCTATAGTATTCCAGTGAGGTCAATACACAATGTGATTGGTTATTTTTAAACGTGATCTGTCAAAATGTCAATTTGAAAACCAATGCGGTTGATGTTGGACCTCAGTCCAACAGTACGCCATCTAGCGATTCACTTTCACATTTTTCACACGCGAAAACACTCATTGACAGGCGTGTTTGTTATGCAATCATTTGCGTACTCACATTGTAAGATTGACGGCACAGTGAGCTGCTGTTAGCACGTAATGATACGTTATTAGTGACCCAGCACATGCGTACACCTCCTTACCGCTATCTGAGGAAAATAAACAACGACGTAGTAGAACTCAATTCTCCTATCTTACAGACACTCAGTTCATCCCAATCGATAAACTAAATAGTTAAAAACAACACATTCTCATCTGAGACAAATGAAACACACTCACCTAAGATGTATTTGATCCGCACGAGCCACGGAAATTCATCAATCGCAGTATTTTCACCTCCATATATTCTATCATCTTCTGTCAGTGGTCCACAAACTCTTCTGCTTGGTAAATGTTTGAGAACACTGACTGGCAATGATTTACCTTTACCAAATTCTTTACTACTGTATGATTCGTCGTTTCCATAAGTGTGTTGGTTTTTTATCAAAATAGGATCAGAATCATCGGTGTAACGTCGATACGTGGAATCACTGTTATTCACTGGCGATGTCGCGTTTAGGGAAGCCTCAATTTTAGGAATCGCCTGTTCTTGACCTATAATAATACTGAGTCACTTTTAATATAATAAAAAAAGATAACAAAATTCTTAGAACTCGAACGGTGTCACTACAAGCTGTACCTAAATAATTGAGAAACTTACTAGATTTTCCTGAAAGGAAAGTCAACACACACACTATCCACGTTATGTCGTCGAACAAATGCATATTGCATCAATGTATGGTACCTATATACTTTTGAAAGAATTAATTTTTGATGTGTTTACACTACCGTATCCAAGTGGTGAATAGCCACAATCCATTGTTTAAGCCTTAATGCTGTAACATCCGTTATGAGCTCGTCTATTTTTAAATCACTTTAATGTCCTCGTATTTAAGTTTTTGTATGGTACTTCTTTCGAGGAAAGTACTTACTATAGCACCTAAGTGGGTGAACAGTATCTGACCGTTACAAAGTCTCTTACCGTACTTATACATTAAGGTGACGGGTAGGACACACTAGCGATGCCACGCGATTTTGATTATTAGCTACTAAACCGGATCTATTTTAAACAATTTCGGGGGTACAATCTCTCGACAAACACTTATGCTATTTATTAAATAACCATGCATATATAAAATAGATCCGGTTTAGTAGCTAATAATCAAAATCGCGTGGCGTCACTAGTGTGCCCTACCCGTTTTACTGTTCAACAAACATACTTAAAGTAAGTATGTTTGTTGAACAGTAAAAATATTTTTTAAGAGAAAATAAAATATATTTAGTTGTAAGTGTTGATACTTGTCAGAGTTTTAATAAATCAAAATATAATTATAACATAAATGTTTGTACGATAACCTAAGTAAGTAACTAATTATTTAAATAATTTAAAAAATGTAAGCTAAGCTAAAAGTAAGTAAAAAGGAAAGTTAAAACAAAGATGGTCCCTGTGGCGGTATCTCCAAAATGCTGGCAGCATTACCCCTCTGGATCGCAATGGAAATTCGCTGAGCGAGGTAGCTGCCGCCAGCATTTGGCTCTCCCGCGACTTCGACTAAACGCTTAGCTAACGATAACTTCGTTAATTATATCAATAATTTCACACAACAGCCCTACATTATTTTTTTGCGATATAATCTAATATCCAGTTAAGATAGTGCACCACAGAAGAGTAGACTCCAGGTTTTCTGATTCCACATATCGTCGGGCCAAAGGATACAACTCCGACCAAAAAGTGTTTCGGCCCATCAGGGGTATCGTAAACCTTAAAAAATGGAAGCAGAGTTATATTATTGTGGTCACATCAAAATATAAATGGCTAGATACATATTTTAATGCACAAAAACATTGGACTTAACAACTACAGACATATGGCGTAGGTATATTACACTTTGTGGTCTTATCGCTGAATGCGATATGTCTACCACACAACCTTCAGGGAAAGGACAGTAGTAGGTAGCACGGTATCTATAACAACAGCTTTCCTTCTTGATATACTGTGATGGTGTTTTCCAGTTAAAAGGTTCAGGGATTAAATATAATAAGTTGCGTCCGATAATTCACACCGATAATGAGGGCTTTCGCGTGTGAAAAATCCGCTAGATGGAGTACTATAGGAGTGATGTCCATATACAATGTGATTGGTTGATTTAAAACGTGATCTGTCAAAATGTCACAACCAATGCGGTTGATGTTGGACCTCAGTCCAACAGTGCGCCAACTAGCGGATTTTTCACACGCGAAAACCCTCATTGTGTAAGAAGACGCTAGCTGAGGGCTTTTTCTAGCACACCCAATCCAGATCCAATTAAGAAAAATAGTTCTTTAAATTGACGCTATCAAAACCGCTCTACCAAAACTATTCTAGTTCTAACGACCCTGAATTGCTTAAAAACTGTAGGTATATTGGGACCGTAACAAATAAGGCAATTTCGCCAGTCTGAAAGTTCTGACGGTTCGGGTTATAATCACAGAAATTATACGACCAGGTAACCGAATAAAGGCGATGAATCATAAGGTTTATGTATCTTGGAATCAGAAACGATTAAGCGCCAAGTATAGTAGTTACCCTAATAGTCAATTACCATAAGCAAATGCGGAACTGTATTAAGTGGAAGGGCGGAGGGTAACTGATCCGCGTGGGCGGCAGCTGCCTTAGTAATCGGTAATTCCCTATTACGATTATAATAGGTCACATAATCGTTTTTTGTTATGAATCACAGGTGGTTTTCAAGTGGTTCCAGTGTGAGGAATGAATGAATGAAAACTTTATTTGGCACAATACAAAACAAGGAAACTTATTTAGAAACATAATTTAGAATAAATCACAAAAGGATTGCACCCTCCCATCTTCTATCTAATGTCCTTTACCTGAAGGTTGTCTGGTAGAGATCGCTCCCAGCGATAAGACCGCCTAAATTGTACATTGTCTCTCTGTATACCTAGCTTTTAAGTTTTGTATGTTGTGCAATAAAGAGTATCTATCTATCTATCTATCTATCTATCTAGATACATATTTTAATACACAAAAACATTGGACTTAACAACTACAGACATATGGCGTAGGTATATTACACTTTGTGGTCTTATCGCTGAATGCGATATGTCTACCACACAACCTTCAGGGAAAGGACAGTAGTAGGTAGCACGGTATCTATAACAACAGCTTTCCTTCTTCATATACTGTGATGGTGTTTTCCAGTTAAAAGGTTCAGGGATTAAATATAATAAGTTGCGTCCGATAATTCACACCGATAATGGGGGCTTTCGCGTGTGAAAAATCCGCTAGATAGAGTACTATAGGAGTGAGGTCCATGTACAATGTGATTGGTTATTTTAAAACGTGATCTGCCAAAATGTCACAACCAATGCGGTTGATGTTGGACCTCAGTCCAACAGTGCGCCAACTAGCGGATTTTTCACACGCGAAAACCCTCATTGTGTAAGAAGACGCTAGCTGAGGGCTTTTTCTAGCACACCCAATCCAGATCCAATTAAGAAAAATAGTTCTTTAAATTGACGCTATCAAAACCGCTCTACCAAAACTATTCTAGTTCTAACGACCCTGAATTGCTTAAAAACTGTAGGTATATTGGGACCGTAACAAATAAGGCAATTTCGCCAGTCTGAAAGTTCTGACGGTTCGGGTTATAATCACAGAAATTATACGACCAGGTAACCGAATAAAGGCGATGAATCATAAGGTTTATGTATCTTGGAATCAGAAACGATTAAGCGCCAAGTATAGTAGTTACCCTAATAGTCAATTACCATAAGCAAATGCGGAACTGTATTAAGTGGAAGGGCGGAGGGTAACTGATCCGCGTGGGCGGCAGCTGCCTTAGTAATCGGTAATTCCCTATTACGATTATAATAGGTCACATAATCGTTTTTTGTTATGAATCACAGGTGGTTTTCAAGTGGTTCCAGTGTGAGGAATGAATGAATGAAAACTTTATTTGGCACAATACAAAACAAGGAAACTTATTTAGAAACATAATTTAGAATAAATCATAAACGAAAAGTAGGGAAACATTATCAGTATTAGTTGGTGCTGTTCCAAGAGACTAGCCCCGACGCTGGTTTTCAGCGACTACCATAATATTATTGCGCATCTGTTCCATATCTAGATGCAACAGTTGATGAGATGGTTGTTCTACGATTCATTTCCATTTAGGTACACTACGACGTGAATAGGGCTTCAGATTTTTAGAAACCCTAGAAAGCCTAAGCTTTTTAGGAAGAAATCAAAGACTAAGAATAGTTTTAAAGTAATGCATGTCCTTAGTTGAATGCATAGGGTGACACGAGGGTTGAACTCTAGAGAAAACGTGTTATCAAAGATCATTTAAAGAGATGGGAAGCCGCTCCGCTTTGAATAAGCGCGTAATCCGCCAGTGTGACACCTCCCTACATAAGGATAAAGTTAAATGTTCCAAACTCGTTTGATGACTTACCTTCATAAGTGGTCCACCTGAATCACCACCACAGGCGTCTTTGTTGAACTGTGCGCCAGCGCAAATCTGCGCTTCGGACAGTTTGAAGTCGTCCCCGAACATATCACACATCTTTGGATCTACGATGGGCAACTATAAAATTAAAATGAAAAAATAATAAAATACTAGCTTTTGCCCGCGACTTCGTCTGCGTCACACAATATCTTTATAAATTATAGCCTATGTGTTATTCTGATCTATAAGCTACATTACTGTAAAGTTTCATTAAAATCCGTTTAGTAGTTTTTGCGTGAAAGAGGAACAAACATCCATCCATACATCCATCCAAACAAACTTTCGCCTTTATAATATTAGTAAGGATAACCTGCTCTGCAAGGAACTTATAGCTATTCGTTTACGGCATATGGTTGCCTCCCTGACTGCCTTGGTGGCGCAGTGGTTAGTGGGTCGCACTTTAAAGCGACGGCTGCGTAAGAGGTCCCGGGTTCAATTCCTGGGTTTATTATTATTTTCGGTAAGAAATTCTTAGTCAGCCCGGAGTCTGGAAGTCGGCGGTCTTGTAACCCCGTACCTCGGAAAGCACGTTAAGCCGTTGGTCCTGCGCCCAATCCCTCTTCGGTCGTGTCGCGCTGGTGTCCCATCGGAATATGAGGGTAAGGGAATAATAAATGAATAAATAAAATAAATATTTCACAACATCACATACATTGATCTGACTCCGAGATAGGTAGCTCAAGCACCTGTGTTACGGATATCAGAATCAACAGTGGGATTACAAATATATGCATATAATACTTTTTCTTTTGTAAATAAATACTTATAATACATAGATAACACCCAGACCAATACAAACACATATGTTCATGCACACAAATGTTTGTACTGTGCGGGGATAGAACCCGCAACCCTTGCATCAGAGGCAGCGTTGAGCAGCGGCACAGCCACTGTTCAATCGGGTTGTCTAATAAAAAAAAAAATAATAGAGAGTGCACTTGTGTTTGCGCACACACTTGAGCACTAAAATATATCCTGCGTATGAGGCTGATTGTTGAGATTGGCCGCCGTAGCCGTAATCGGTTGGTGGATATTATTATTATTATGTAATATACCTACAGATGTATTACAGTACGAGTAAAGTAACATGATGACCATCAAAATATTTGTGTGCATGAAATGTCCGTTTCTATTGGTTTGGGTGTTTTCTATGTATTATAAGTATGTATTTACAGAACAAAAGTATTTAGTGTATTATTTTTGTAATTCCGCTCTTGGTTCTGATCTGAGCTACCTATCTCGGAGTCAGGTTAATGTATGTGATGTTGTGAAATATTTATCATAGATATTTCACTTTATTACTTACAGAGTCGCGCTGTGGACAACCTACACACCTATTTGATTCACCCGTAAAAGTTTAATCCGCGTGATGATAGGACTTACCGCAACTACTTGAAGTATATGAGCTCGTTCCTCAGTGGTCATGTTCATCTTGCCCCACCCGGCTGCAGTCACCAGCTCACCCATTTTGACGCCGTTCAGCTGTTCATCTTGCTGGGGTAAGCAGATTGGAGATACATATTCTGTAAATATTTTACATGAATGTAAGAAATACTACGTTTAGTTATATTATATGCACTCACGTCAGGATATTTACTTATCCAGCTGGTATAAGGACGGTTTTCACTTTTGTCAAATTTTCGTAATAAAGTCTTAAGTGCCAAAACCCCTTATTACAAATCATGAACTAAGGATAGTCCTGGAACAAAACTGGTGTGAGCCCCTTTTAACATTGCGTGTTGGAACGGGATGACATGAGCTTTAGTACGGTAATAACTTGAGATCGCGATTTATAATAAGGTGGAAAGGGTCTTATTCTTAAAATAGCTTATACCTATTTCGGTTAAGCTACAAAACCCAATTTTAAAGTGTGTGTGAATACAAGTGCACTCTTTTTCATGTGATACCAGGGAGACAAAACTAAAAATATATTATTAACGAGCTAAGGCAAGTAAGAACAAGCCAGCCTACCTCTAATTTCAATAAAATAAAATAGAGTCTTTTTTAATGAAAAATATTTTGATTGAGTAAAGTTCTCATGTAAGTTTTGACCGTGGGAGAGTCACGCTTCGGCATGAATGGGCCGGCTCGACCGGAGTGATACCACGGCCTCACAGAAAACCGGCGTGAAGCAGCATAGTGCTGTGTGCCACTGCGTGCGTGAGGGTGCTGGAGGCCCAACCCGGGGAGAAAGGAAATTTTAAAAGTTGGCAGTGCACTTGTGACTCCACTTGTGTTGCGGGTGTAAAATCGCGGCGGCAATCGCTTACCATCATAAAAAATAGTGACAAAATGTATAATAAATCTTAGTGAAATTAATAAAATCTTTAAACCTAAAACTAATATCGTCAAGTCCACCGGACCCTGCCCTCGAGCCCTATTAGAGCCTTGGCAAGATGGGCTAACGACCTGATAGAGACGCAAAATGCTTACTATACTAAAGTCACGTACACCCAACCACCCAACCAACCGGTTGATCTGGAAATGGGGGAGACAGCAGACGATCCTTTCGCCGATAAATCATTACGTATAAAGTAAGTCATAAGCAGGTAAGTAAATCTACTCGGATCGTACGTAAGTTAAGTTAGTTTATCATTGAGTAGGGTAGACCGAGGCGAATCGGATCACTTTTTGTTTGAGTTTGAGAAAAAATATTAAAAGATTTCTGCAGGCATGATCATCAGCACCCAGAGAAGGAAAACTCTGCATTTATATTAAAACCCTCGTCAACCCGTCTGCGAAGCGTGGTGAGTATGGCAATTACCCCTCATGTGATTGAGGGAGGTCCGTGCCCCAGCAGTGGGGACTTAAATGGGCTGACGATGATGATGATGATTAAAAGATTTTATATCACATTTTTATTAACAAAGTAGGTATATGTTACTAAGTTACAAAATAAATATTTAAGAACTTAAATTAACAAATCATTCTTAAAATTGGAGATCAAAAATTAAAATGTCAGAAATACTCCAAATCGCCCCATTTTCAGGGGCGAATCGGATCAAACATAACATTTACAATAAGATTTAAATAACTTAAGATAATCAACAATATTATTGAAATAGTTATCAATTAGAGATAACTGATCATTTCTTAAAAGTATGCATATAAATTCTATTTAGTGACACACAAATCACAGACATATTGGTCCTTTTATCCCTCCCATGTCAGCGCATTTTTCATGGCACCATTCTCCAGCATTACTGTTTCTTTTGTACGTCCGAACCATCTACAATATAATAAACACGACATGCGCGGGATTGAGTAGGTAATGCCTATGCCTGGAGGTGTGGGGTAGGAAGGGGGGGGGGGGGGGGCAGGTGCGTTCCATACTAAGTAATTTTTAAAATATTATCTTGTCATGATTTTCAATAGGATTGCAGTAATTTAGTACTGTTTGATTTGACCCTTGACTAAATTAAATACTGTCATAACCGGAAACGCATCGATAATCGATAGGCGCGCCAAACCGATACAATGACTTGTCGCTTGACGGGCGAACGGACAGTTCGATTGGAGCAGCCGCGCCGTCTCCTGTATTTAAGTTACTCTACGATCCGTCTGGTACGGACGTTTCGAAATAGGTCTCGTGTAAGCTAAAAGTTCTGAGAGATTATGAATGTATCTATGAATATCTGTGCGTGCAAAATTACAGAATAAATGACATGAAAGGCGGACTCTGGAGTTTCATTATAATCTGATTTCTTATTTTGATCCTCGGATTCGCCTCGGTTTACCTAAGACTACCTACCATTACTTTTATGTGGTTTGCTTCTGTGTAATGAAAGCACGCTGATTCCGTGGTGTACCTATCCAGAGTATTATAACCTGGAGGTAGTATGTTCTAATCCCACAATAAACCTATACCTTTACACTTTATGGTACTTCCCTGTATATCCCTAATTTTGTGCGTATTCTACCTTTAGCTCGGCGGTGAGGAAATTATCGTGAGGAAACCTGCACGTTTCGGATAGTTTTTGAAACGTTTAACTATGTTTCATTTGGTCTGGTGCTCTTGTAAAGGTAGGCAGCAGTAGGTTGTGAAGGTAGGCAGCAGTCGCTTCATAATTTCAATTACCAGACTCTCCAAATCCTGAATCATGGTCCAAGAAAGAAAAGAAAGAAAACAGCTTTGGATGCAACCGGGAGTTACAGGCTAAGATGAGAACTCGTTACATACCACTCAACTCCACAGGTGTCTTCAATTCAATAATGGCGATGTCATTTTGGAAAGCAGGGTTGTTGAAGCTGTCGTGTATGTGCGTGACCTTGATGGAGCGGTTCTGCACGACGGGTGCGCACACGCCGAGCTCGCAGTCCGGGTCTGTATCGATGTTGTGCTCACCTACCTGGATGGTCTTCCTGCGAACATATCTTTAATTGATTTCCTTATAAAATCAACTTCAAAAAGATGTGTAGGTATTTAGCACCTTGTAACAATAAGTAGGTAGGTATACTTAATGGACAACATTTCAAAATTGCTAAGCTCTGAAACAAAAAATACCAATTCTTTATTTACTTTTCCGCTGCTCGAATATATATTTATTCATTTTTTATATTGCTTATTTACTGAGAAAAAAATTTAAAACTAAAAAACGTAAGATGACGTCATCGGACGGCAGAATGTAAAATATTTCTTTGCTTAGCACATTATAGTTTTAAATTTACGAAATGCCAAACCCATGACATGCAACTGTCAAAAAAAAAGACAACTTGTCAACGTTGAATGAATGAATGACGTTGACAAGTTGACACTAGTATTATTTACCTTTGACAGTAGTACTTTTTTTTATTAAAACAATGATAAGCAAAGGAATAGCGCTGTATTCAGCCGTCCGATGACGTCATTTGGCGCTTACGTCTATTTAGAATATATAGAATTTCAATAATTATTTTATGCATGAAAATGGACAAATTTTGAAAAAAGAAAAAATATGGGTCTGTTAATTTTATGTCTATTTTCATATAAAAAATCAATATGGACATGTTAAAAATATGAAATGTTGTCCATTGTAATTGGTATCATTTATTTCAGTCAATAGCTCACATTTTGTTAATAATATCTTAATCCTAGGCATTAGTGATCTATTTCGCATGTAATGTGCCACAGTGCAGCAGGTAGACACAGTCCACTCGGGTCTTTGGAATGGACAACATTTCAAATTTTTAACATGTCCATATTGTTTTTTTATATGAAAGTAGACAAAAAATGAACAGACCCATTTTTTTTCTTTTTTCAAAATTTGTCCATTTTCATGCATAAAATAATTATTGAAATTCTTTTTATTCTAAATAGACGTAAGCGCCAAATGACGTCATCGGACGGCTGAATACAGCGATATTCCTTTGCTTATCATTGTTTTAATAAAAAAAAGGTACTACTGTCAAAGGTAAATAATACTAGTGTCAACATTGTCAACGTCATTCATACATTCAACGTTGACAAGTTGTCTTTTTTTTTGACAGTTACATGTCATGGGTTTGGCATTACGTAAATTTAAAACTATAATGTGCTAAGCAAAGAAATATTTTACATTCTGCCGTCCGATGACGTCATCTTACGTTTTTTAGTTTTTAATTTTTTTCTCAGTAAATAAGCAATATAAAAAATGAATAAATATATATTCGAGCAGCGGAAAAGTAAACAAAGAATTGGTATTTTTTGTTTCAGAGCTTAGCAATTTTGAAATGTTGTCCATTGGAGCTACCGCTCACCCTGCGCACGAGAAACGCAGCACGCTTCCGCATCGTGGCGAAGAAACAGTCTACTCGCGCTGCCGAGAACATGCTCGACGCGCTGCAGCTAGGGGTTTATATTGAACACGGAGGGCCCTGTACGCCCTCTGCGTATAATTAGCCCACATGCTGCACGTAATGAATACCTCCCAGACCATGTAAGAAAATAGAAGTCAAATAGTTAGCT
Source organism: Marasmia exigua (assembly GCA_019059595.1). NCBI lineage: Eukaryota > Metazoa > Arthropoda > Insecta > Lepidoptera > Crambidae > Marasmia > Marasmia exigua. The sequence continues at coordinate 11,694,870 of CM032477.1, read as the reverse complement.
ATTATGACAAGGTATAAAAGTGTTTAATATGTAGGTTACCTAAATCTTTTTGGGCTTGACCGTACTTAGTTTAACAATCGTAGGTGTCTGTTTTTTGTTCGAAGTATGAGACGTTTGTATTTTATTTCGAAGTATGAGATATAAGACGTTTGTATTTTATTTTTTTAATTGTCTCACCACTTACTTAAAATCCAATCATACTATTTATAAAGAGGTAAATACTACAGACAGCGGCAACGCTTCTAGGTAATCCGTACGTAAACACAAAACGCTTGCGCGATGTAATCGACACCTAGCGCCATCTATTGATATGCAGTGGAACTAATATCTCGAAACGAAGTGAGGGCGGGCCACTAGTTAATAAATAATGACAGAATATAATCTTCATAATTTAGGTGATTTTAAATATGACCTTATAAAGATTGGTATTTGGAATTTCGGACTAACTTATTTTCGGAGGTTTGTTATGGAAATTAACGAATACTAAAATCTCCAACTGCGTCACAGACGAATATTAATTCATTCGTATAGATAGTTACGCTTATTGCACAACGAACACTTAAATACAAAGGTTTAGTGTACAATTCTAGCGACCTTTCGATGGAAACGATCTCTATTATCCAACTTCAGGGGAAATAACTGAGAGGATGGCGCAACCATATAACTACAAAAGTGAGTTAAGCACATAAAACTACGTACTAATTAGTTGAAATAAAATGAAAACATGGAACTAAGCTTTGAGATTCCTAGTGTCTATGAACATAAAGGTCAAATTTGTATGTTGATGGCGACTCAAGCGAGTTTTTTTTTATGTGATAGGTGGCAGACGAGTAGACGGATCACCTGATGGTAAGCGATTGCCGTCGCCCATGTACACCCGCGACACCAATGGAGTCAGAAGTGCGCAGCCAACCTTTAAACCGGATTGACTGACCGGATGGCGCAATTGGTAGTGACCCTGCCTCTTACGCCAAAGGTTGTGGGTTCGATCCCCACCCTGAACAAATTCGTGCGATGAACACTTGTGTTTGTTCAGTGTCGGTGTAATATATGTATTTAAGTATATATATTTGTGTTCCTCTGTTGTCTGATATCTGTAACACAAGTGCTTAAGCTACTTAGTATGGAATCAGGTGAACGTATGAGATGTTGTGAGAAAGATAAACCCCCGTTTTCCCCGGGTTGGGCCTCCTACCCTCTCATTCACGCAGCGAAACACAGTACCTACAGAGCTGTTTTACGCCGGTTTTCTGTAAGGCTATCGAGATATTTTATATACTTATACCTTACTAACTTACTCGTTGAACAAAAAATGTTACTAATATTGACTCTTTGTGCAGTAGGTATAGTTAATCTATGCTCTGTGCTTTTAATCGTGGAATTACAAATTGGTTCTACAAAATCCATAACCTTAATGTAAGTTTCCTTTGTTACGTGTATTAAAAGTTACATTTCCATCGAGAAATATGGTGCAATGATTTAGTTTATCGTCATCTCTCAAAAATGTATTAATATCTCTGCTCATACCTATGCAAGATTATATAATGTACCTACCTAAATGTTGTGACACCGGACGAACAATTTTCCTTAATTCGGAACCGTCCCTGACGATTAATATTTCTGGGGTTGTCCAGGAATTTAAGATGATATTTTTTCCCTTGATGATAAAACATTTAAATTGTATTATTTATGCCATTCAGTTTGACTTTGCCTTAAAAAATCAAATTTCTTGCTTTTCGCACAAAATAAACACTTATAAATGATAAAAGTAAAGTGTCGATGGTCCTCATTTTTTTTCTTTTTTGTGGACGAGGTGGAAATGCCGCCTGCCCGATTTGTAATGGGCAGACATCGGCGCCGCGCCGGTGGTCGGCACCACCTTATGCACACCCGTTAGCTGGGAGACGGGCGGGTAGTGTGGGGCTCTCCTCTGGGTTGGGCCTCTGCTAATCAGAGACCATCCAGAGGCATACCCACTAAAACCACCCCGACTTTTCCCGGCTTATCCAGGCTCGGGGCAGGACACGGGCTCAACGGACGAACCCTGGCACCGCGTCCTGGCCCACTGATTAGCGAGACTTGCCAGTACGGCCTTTTCTACAGCTCCGAGGCTTAAAACCTTCAGGCAAAACCTCCCGAAGAGCGCTTACAACGCTGGATTGCGACGCGGGCACGTAACCCTACATTCTATATCTCTCTCATCTCAGGGCGTAAATGAGTTCAAGGCACGGTTAGGTAACAAGCAATATCCCCGCCTGCTTGACAGGGGGGAAAGCAGTGAGTGGGCCCTCCATCTTATTATTCAACCCGTACTCATGTCCCCTCCCCACTCTGGCGATGAGGGAGCATCGCTGGGGTTAAGTCGGTATGCCTCTGGCCGACTTCTCGTTAGGAGAAGCCCTCGCCAGAGGAGAGCCCGACATAACCCGCCTGCCCCTCGGGCAAGAGAGTATACACTAAGGAGCGTCCCCCATTCCCCAGCGTCAAAAAAAGGTAACTAGCAATATAATTAAAAAAAGAACAGAAACCAAAGCAAATTGACATGAATAATGATGGAAAATTACGATAACAACGAGAGCGATTGAAGTGAAGAATCATAGGTCACGAAGGAGTAGAAAAGTAACAGGCTAGGTGACAAGAAAGTTTGGAATACACTGCATTTGGATACACTGCTTCTTTCGAAATGTTAAGTAGCACAGAAATTATTTTACTTTTAGTTTGGCTACCGTATTTTTCTACATAATTTCTCATGACTTGTAGGTAGGTATATCACCTATAGATAGATACACTTTATTGCACAAAATTTACAGATCTTAGTCTAAGTAATTATACTAAAACAATGTAGGCGGTCTTATTGCTAATAGCGATCTCTTCCAGACAACCTCACCACCTATGTACTTACAGGTAATACTCTTCGTCTGGCGACGGCAGGCAGTGCGCTGCGGTGACCACGTGGCGGTCGGTGACGAGCACCCCGCCACACATGAAGTCTATTTCATCATCGTCGTCTGAATCTAAATCCAAATATTTTTTTATTAAAATTTTTGAAACAGCACTTCTCTTGAAATAAAGTGGCCATTTTAAGCTACCTTCTTGGTAATTGCATAGCGAATTTGTTAGTTACCCTGCGTCAGGCTCGAAGACTTAACCGATGTTGTCCGTACAATACGTCTTCTCGATCCCTCATAATAGGCATCATAAATAAAGTCCATTTAGCATGTTAGATCAACAATATAAAAAAAAAATTAGCTGTAATATTATTACCGGGAGGATATTCTATTTTGGGAGGATATTTCGGAGCATAATATATTATTTTGATGCCTATTATTAGGTTGTCGGGATGTAAACGATAAAGAAATAACGGTGTATATTATGTAGTAAGCTTTGAGAACGGCACTTATTTGACACAAGTGAAGATAGATATGAGTTAATGTTTGACTTCAGACAATATCTATCTCTTGACGATATCTAACGATAGAGTATTGTACACATATGTATGGGTTTTTATGAAAGGAAAACGGGCAAAAATTCTAATTGAATGCTGTATGCAATTAGTAACTATCACACATAATAATTACTAATTGCATTTGCAACCTACCTACTTAATTAATTAAAAAGATATATCTAGTAGACATTCGATGGTACCTACCTATTAGAATAGAATAGGTAAGGCAGGGATAAGGGAGGGGACTACGGTGCGGCGGCCACCTCGTGTGGCCCTTTCGGTAGTATTTTTGGTGTATAAATAGTTTTTTAGATTTTCGCGTTGCATTATAACTCCGCGTTGAGTCCGCTCGTGACCACGGCTGCTGTAACGTAGCCGAAACGTATAACAAATATGTGAGTACACAATGTTGTTTCACATAATAAATATCGTGTTAATCCCCGTATTGATACATTATAGTATTTTTGCTGTATTTGGAGCTGCTACCGAAAGGGTCCTGGCGTCCCTGGGCAACGGCGGGTAGTAATCGGCATCGCCTATTGCTAACCAGCGGCTAACACACGGGAGGGCTCCTGGAGTCGTTCTGTCGACCCCTAGTTGAACCTCAGGGGCCTAAGACCGGCCTCACGGTTTGGGGAAACCCCTCTCCTGTGGCCTATTTTGTTCTGAGCAGGCAAAAAAAAGGCAGAGATAAGGGATGACAGTGGGAAATGTAGATATGTTGTAGCAAACGCACTGTAAATAATTCTACCATAAAACGACACCTATCCCTCTTACCTGTACTTTTATGTGATAGGTGGCACACAAGCAGTCTGATCACCTGATGGTAAGGACACAGTCGCACATGGACACCGGCAGCACCGGGGTCACAAGTGTGCTTCCGATCTTTGAACTGCCCTTCTCCCCGCATCTCCCCTAACCTAACCTAAACGCGAAACACAGCGTAGCTTCACGCCGGTTTTCTGAGAGGCCTTCTGTGGAATTAAGTTTTCGGTATCACTCCGGTCGAGCCGGCTTATTCATGCCGAAACGTGGCACTCCCACGATCTAAGTCCATTAGGCCTCTTCCAGAAAAGATCGTGGATCTGCTGTTGGATGGAAACTATAACAAACTAGGTAGTACGATGGACTCACTCTCGGTAGAACGACTGTAATAATGAATTCATCTACTTTCATAAACAACACGATCTTTGACTGTTACGAATTTTATGTCAAAGTACTTAGTTATGCTTCATAATAAAGAAATGTAATTGAATAGTAATCTTAACCAATTAATGCATTTTATTTTTGTATCAGCTTATATACTGTCCCACTGCAGGGTAAAGGCCTCTATCATAGAAATCAAGTCACCGCTATTATAATGGGATTAGGCTTAATCACCACGCTTGCCAATTGCGGATTGGTGATCACAAACCCGAGCTATGTTCGAAAAATTCGAAACATACTTTTCGCTCGACCCGGTAATCGAACCCAGGACCCCGAGATCACGGCCCGGTACTTAAACCACGAGACCAACAGGGCGTTATGCATTAAGAAACAGATATTAAACTCACTAGATTCACAAGGACTAGCCAAGGAAAGAGTGAGTCGGCGCCGCCGATGATATGGTGAGCCGCGCTGTCACTGTAGTCAAAGACGTTCAGCACATCCCTTAGCAGAGTGTCATAAATAATACGACAAATCACAGGCATATCCGAGGCAGGCGATCCAGGCGAACTGGGCGCTTAAGTGCCGCCGATGAATCAATCGATCGCGCTGTTGCCGTAGTCGAAAGCGTTTAGCACATCTCATGTTGGACAGAGTGCTTATATAAGTAGGTATTGTGTCATAATAATACCAACAGCGACAAACTCACAGACATATCTGAGACGGGCGATCCAGGGGAAATTGTCCGAGGAGCACGTTGATGTCGTCTATGATACGGTCGACCGCGCTGTCACTGTAATCGAAGGCGTTCAGCACATCCCACGTTGGCAGAGTGCTATAAGTAGGTATTGTATCATAAATAATGCCAACGCGACAAACTCACAGACAGATCTGAGACGGGCGATCCAGGGGAATTGTCCAAGGAGCGCGTTTGTGTCGCCTATGATACGGTTGACCGCACTGTCGCTGTAATCGAAGGCGTTCAGCACATTCTATGCAGGTAGGTAGAGTGCTATATGTAAGTATAGTGCCGCCGATGATGCGGTCAGTCGCGTTGTTGCCACAGTCGATGGCGTTCAGCACATCCCATTTGGCAGAGTGCTATATTGTGGCATAAATAATGCCAATACGACAAACTCACAGGCATATCCAAGGCGGGCGAGCCAGGGGAATTGTCCGAGGAGCGCATTTGTGCCGCCGATGATGCGGTCGGCCGCGCTGTCGCCGCACTCGAAGGCGTTCAGCACGTCCCAGGCAGGATGGTCCTTGATAGACGACTTGTTCACCGTTACGAAGGCTGAACATTAAAAAAAAAGGAGTACGACTAATTAATAAATAAACTTACCGAAGTAAATCTACTAGGTAACTATGTTCAAACACAAGCTACTTATAGGTAATTAGTTAATATAAGTACAACGATACAATCGTTGTACAATTGATGCAGATATATAGATTACAAAAAATATAAATCGCAAGATCTCAAAGAACAAAAAAAGATGAAAGAAGATTCGTAGAATTTGTTCTATGAATATGGAAATAAATTTATTTTACAAAAGAAGAAAAACTTAAGAAAAATTAAAACAATTACTAAGACATAAAGCTAAGCTAAAAGTAAGTAAAAAAGGAAAGTTAAAACCAAGTAGGTCCCTGTGTCAGTGTCCTCACAATGCTAGCAGAATTACCCCGCTGGATCGCGATGGAAATTCGCTGGGCATGGCAGATGCCAGCCTTTGGCTCTCCCGTGACTAAATAAGACTTACTAAACGCTTAGCTAAATCACGGAAGAAAAAGAGAGCTTCGAAACCCCACGGGCCCAGTGTTTCAACATCGAAAGCTACAAAGTGGTAGATACCGGATAGATGCCTATACTTTGTAGCTTTGCTGTTCTTGAGTTACAGAACCGGGAAAATATTTAAGATCTTTGAACAAGCATTTATTCTAACCATATCTCAACCGCTACACGTGATATACCACAGATTACTTAATAGTTTTATGTTGGAATCGAATATGCAGACCTTTAAGTAGACTATTATTGCTACATAATATTTACTGATAAAACTTAATAATGTATGAAAATAACTATTTCCTTAGAAATTGAGTCCGTTTCTAGGTGCAACGTACAACGTTTACAAGATATTTATCGTTGCATTCTTTGATCTGTATAGATGACGAGATTCTTGTGGACAAAGTCGTCTAATTAAGGGGGCATACCTGGGTCCGAGGCTGTTAATAGTTATTGTCATAAATATTTCCTTAATAGTTTTATCTATTAGCTCACCGGCACTTAGATGTACGACTGTGGCTACGCAGATGAGAGCTCGCATCTTTGTTTTTCTTGATTATTGGTGTATTTGGCTATGTACTTTCTATGTAAGCGAATGCACATGACTGGAGGGTTCACGGTGAGGTAATGAGCTGCGGCGACGCGAGCGCAGCGGGCCAAATGCATTTGCTATGCGCGTGCTATAATAACGCCTGCTAAACCATTCCTGATTACAAATGTTACATGACTTTAAACTTAATATTGATTTTAAGATCACGGTAGCTCAGTGGTTCATAACGCACCTTACATCCGAGGGGTCGTGGTTTGAATCCGAGTATTCACCTCTGGATTTTTCAAATCTATGTGCGTATTTCTACGATTAGCTCGGCGGCGAGGGAAATCATTGTAACGATAATCTGCACGTTTCGGATAGCTTCCGTAACCTAACATTTGGTTGTCTGTACCTACATGTGTTTCAAAAGGATCACAGGCATCTTAATACAAACTGAAGCTGAAGGTTTTTAGCTTAGTACTTATTCAATGAATAATCAAATTTGGTTTATACAGTCTCTCTTCATCTTAGTGTGTATTTCCCGGTTGCGTCCAAAACTGTCGCTTGGGAGCTTAGATTAAACCTCTTTCTGGTTTAATCTAAGTTTGGGAGCCCGAATCAGGATTTAGGGCGTCTGGTAATAACCTACAATGAAGTGACTGCCGTCTGACTTTCGAAAACCTTTACATGGGAACCAGATCAACTGAATTATGGTTATATGATTTCAAAAATCGGCTGAATCGTGCAGGTTTCTTCATGATGTTGTCCCTCACCGCAGCCACCTCCAAGCTAATAGTAGAAATAGATACGCAGATAGATTTTAAAATCCAGAAGTAGTATGCTTGGAATCGAACCTACGACTTTCCGTATGAAAGGCGCGTGCTTATCCACTGAGCTATCATATCGCTCCCAATTCAGTTTATATGTAAGTGACTACTTACTTAGGTATGTATAAAATAAAAGTTTATGTGAAAAAAGTTTAAGATCATCCTTAGTGAAAAATGTATTTTAAAAATTTCTAAGAAAATCGTGCCAGTAAAATTTAACAAAAAAAAGTTCAATTTTGCATAAATATTTCGGTTCAAGGCATTTATTCTGATGTGCAAGGGCATACACCTCTCTCTCACATTAATACGTCTTTTGACCTGGTGAGTCATTTTCAAGTTCATTCGCGTTCTTTTTCCTCTCAAAGTTTTGGTTTGCTTCAAGCCGGAATCCTCATCTTTGAAATCTGAACGAAAACGAATTTTACGACAGTGCTCAAAATAATCCTGAAATAGTCGTACAAGTGAAAAAAATAGTTGCATTATAGTTTCCGAGTTATGGCTAAAGGTTAGTGAGAATTATGGCTTGAATGTCAAGCTCACCTCTGATGCAAGCAAAAGGTAAAATTTATCGAATTGGCTTAGGTCCCAAAAATAGTCGCTACGCCATGCCAAATCTCAGAAATTGTCTTTAAGGCGACGGGTAGGGCACATTAGCGATGCCAATCGATTTTAATTTTAGCTACTACCTACACCGGATTGATTTTAAACAATTTCGGGCAAACACTCATACTATGTTTTTATTAAATAGCCATGCACAAATGTTGGGAACACATACGCGAAAAATTGATTCATGCCAAAAGCGTTTGTCCGCCTCTAGCATAAAAAAAAGCGTTTTGCCGTGAATAAATTTTTCGCGTACAAAATCGAACCCAACATTTGTGCATAGTTATTTAATAAATAGTCTACTTATTTTTAGCTTAGCTTACATTTTTTAAATTATTTAAATAATTAGTTACTTACTTAGGTTATCGTACAAAAATTTATGTTATAATTATATTTTGATTTATTAAAACTCTGACAAGTACCAACACTTACAACTCAATATATTTTATTTTCTCTTAAAAAATATTTTTACTGTTCAACAAACATACTTAAGGTGACGGGTAGGGCACACCATTCGTTTTTAATTGTTAGCTACTAAACCGGATCTATTTTAAGCAACTCCGGGGTTATAACCTCTCGGCAAACACTTATACTATTTATTAAATAACCATGCACAAATAATGGGTCTGTCTTTGTACGCGAAAAATTGATTACCGCCAAAAGCGGTCACTTTTAGCGTGAATAAAGTTTTCGCGTACAAATGTTGGGTCCGCATTTGTGCATGGTTATTTAATAAATAGTATAAGTGTTTGCCGAGAGGTTGTAGCACCAAAATTGTTTAAAATAGGTAGATCCGGTTTAGTAGCTAAAAATTAAAATAGATTGGCGTCGCTAGTGTGCCCTACCCGTCATCTTAACGTGTAATTCCAAGTCCAAAGTTGTAGCTCAGGAGCCAGGGTACGCTTAGACCATGATTCAGGATTTGGGGAGTCTGGTAAATATAATGAAGCGACTGCTGTCTCTAAGGTCAGACCCATTTTAGGGGAACCAGACCAACTGAATCATGGTTGCACGTTTCAGAAACTATACAAACTCACGATGTTTTCCCTCACCACCGAGCTTATGGTAAAAATACGCAATAGGTAAATGTAGGGGTAAGCACGTTTTACCTAAACTGAAAAATACTTTTAACTTACCTATGCCAGCGTTCAAAGGTAACCAAAGGTAATTTAGACATCCTCGTATTATCTCGAATAATGTGAGGTAATTTAACCTAGATAGATAGATAGATATTCTTTATTGCACAAAAAGAAAATACAAGCATGATACAACAACAACAGACAATACAATAAGGCGGTCTTATCGCTTGTAGCGATTTCTTCCAGACAACCTTTGGGTAGAGGAAAGAATATCGTATTCGTAATAGGGGAAGGCAGTGCAAAGTAGATTAACAAATGAAATTGAGAATGGCAGAAATATACATATTTTATATATTAATAATATTACATAACATAAATAATAATAAACAATACATACATACCTAATAATATATACATAGATAATTTATAACAAAATTCAATAAAAATATTGCTTATAGTTAGGTATAAATGAACCTACTCGTAAATAACCATAATATTTAATAAATAAATAAATATTTCACAACATCACATACATTGATCTGACTCCGAAATAGGTAGCTCAAGCACCTGTGTTACGGATATCAGAATCAACAGCGGCATTACAAATATATACATATAAAACTTTTCTTTTGTAAATATATACTTATAATACATGCAAACACCCAGACCAATACAAACAGACATGTATTATAAAACAATATAATATGAAACAATGTTATTATTAAAATGGAATTGGCTTCGGTACGTTTAGATTTGTCGCTTGATTGTAACGTTTCCAGGCTAGGTACTAGCCACAAAATTGTATTATTATTTTGTGGTACCTACAGTACAGGCTGCTAGCACCTGCATCTGTCGCTATAATGACTTTGGACTTTTTTAATTCGGCAGACAAACTAGTTTTCACCAGTGTAGGTAAATCCGTAAATACAGGGTGTATCTGTGAACATCCCTTTAACCACGTGTTCAAGGTTCACTGTCAAGAAGCATAAAATAAGTTAGCTGTAATTACTACTTATGATAATTTCGCATAATACTAATAAGCACAACAGTTTTTAGCATACAATTTTTAGCATAAATACAATAAGCATAAACGTGATTAAGGATAAAATAATTAATTATAAGTCATTAAAAAGCGGTTTACGGGTGGCCCAAGGGCCGCCGCACATAAACCTACTTTTACTCTATATAATATAGGAAATACTTATTTTTTTATTTTTCAGATTCAAACAACCATTAATGCCTTAAAAAAATGTAATAAAAATTATGCATTATGCTAAATAATAATTATGCCACAGTACATATTATGCTAAAACCAAATTGGGCCAAATTAATATTGTGATAGATAAATTGTGCCAATTTCATTATGCCAATCCATTTTAGGACAAAACACATTATGCCAATTAAAGGGAATCCCGTTCTATCAACCATGGTGAACAACATTTGCTCTATGACTTTTGGAAATACGCATAAAAAAAATTCAACTTTTATACAAAGTCGGTCACGTGACTCGGTCATTTTGTATGGGGAGTCGAAAATTTTATTGACGAATTTTGAAAAGTCGTAGAACAAATTATGTTGTTCAGAATGGTTGGTAGAACACGTGGTTAAAGGGATGTAAATGTCCTGTCCACAGATACACCCTGTATTTGAAACTTCCTCTGCGATTAACAGTTCTCGTAATTACTTAAAACGAAAAAAAAAACACTGTTCATTTAATTTTACCCATATCTGGTATTTCAATGGCCAATGGCCCATTGAAATACCAGATATGGGTATTTCACTTCTACACATATACATACTCGTAAGTATATAGGCGCATTTTTTGAGTTTCCCATGAATAAAATACCTATACAAGATAAGTATTGTCAGTAGGAAAAAAAGAAGAACAAGAATCCTCGGGCTTGTATGGGCCATTTTGTTAGAAATTACCTTACGGAAAGACCCGAATTTAATTTTTACATCATTCGATTTTTTCCAAAGAATGAGTTGTCCATTGTGATCTTAATACGTATTTTTTACCCTATTGCATTTTATTAACATTAAGAATTTAAACGAAATAAAAGCTTACGTGAATAATATAATAATAATCATAATATTGTGTCTCAAAGGGGCCTCTTCTTAGTTGGATCTGTATCCTCACGTACGCCTTTCAAGCAGGACTGGCCCTCCGTGCCGTGATTTCCCGCAGGAGAGATATCCATTAAAATATGTATGCAATTAATATTTGAATTTGAATGTCAAACTCAAGTGTGGACTTACCTATACCTTACATCTCAGAGTAAAATAATAACAGTATGGTTCCTTTACATCCTGCACCTACACTTTCGAAAATATACAAGATTAATTTAGTGAATATATACCTAATATCTATTCATAATCGAAAGGTAATCCATTAATTAACGTCTCTTTTAAGCGAAAGCGAAATACATTTTGGTAATATTCAATTCATTTTATATCGACAAACAGGTAATGCGATTTTTTCATTCTCTAGAGTGAAAGCAACTCGTGTCGCATCGATTGATGGATGAGTCTGTTAATACAACTTATAGGTACGAAGTAGGTTAATGTTGCCGTTTCTTGATATCGAATATCGAACACTAAACTTTATGCGATGATGATGATGTTTTGATATAACAATAGCACTGTTTGAACTTTGAAGGGTCAGGCAATATGTTTTAGAATTTCGCTTAATGGGTCTTAAACATTATAATTATAATAATATGTTACAAAGTGTTCTGCATATTTACCTATAAAAAAATTAGAATAAATATTGTTAGTAGGTATATAAGCTACATACTCTATTATTTTTTTATTGGTTCTCTTATTTTATTAGTTTTAAATTTTACTTACTTAGTAGGTTTTTAACTCAATGTATAAGCATACTTAGATATTGGAATGCCTGTAAAAGGTGGTTAAGTAGTAAAGCAGCATTATTTATTGTAACACCATTGTAACACTTAACTGGCAATAAAACTATTTGAAATTTGAAATTATCTACTTAACTACATAAGTAGGTACCTAATGTCGCAGAAAGTTCAGAGTAGGTAAACAAACAAGGTGCATGTGGCAAACAAATCCGTGAAGGTTAAAATGTTTTGTTTGCAGACATTCAGCCTACTTACTTTTGGGAATAGCCTAGGCTTAGGAAACCCGACCCGAGTTAAGGCCCAGTAGACAGACAGCCGTGTGGTCCCCGGCAGAGTAGAGGGCCGTGTGGTCCCCGGCAGAGTAGAATAGGCCACCCTCACTCTTACCGAGGTGTCGTAAAAGGCGACTAAGGTAAAGCTGCTGGCATGATCATCAGCACCCAGAGAAGGAAAACTCTGTATTTATATCAAAACCCTCGCCAACCCGTCTGCCAAGCGTGGTGAGTATGGCAATCACCCCTCATATAATTGAGGGAGGCCCGTGCCCCAGCAGTGGGGACTTAAATGGGCTGATGATGATGAGACAGACAGTTAGTACTGGGTAGGCCCAGTAGAAAATTATTATAGTTGGCTCGTAATGCGAGCTACTTTCTAACACGCTCGTGCGAGTTACTCGTGACTACTGCAGTGCAGCTATTCTGCATGCTGACTCGTACGCAAGCTCCCACTATGTAAGTCAGTCTTACTGCCACACTCAGAGTCGTTGATTAAATTAGTTGGCAACTTAAGAAAAAATATTGACACTTATTTTGATACGCATAAAGACTACCGATACTAAAGTGAACATTAGCTTAAATGACGTCTCTGAGTGCGGCCGTTAGTTTTCTACAGTAGACCGGTACTTTTTCTGTGTAAAAGATCCACATACGTTTAGCTATAACTCATGGTTTGACCTACAATGTAAAAAAATGTGAATATATGGTCTTTGGGGTCAAAGGTAAAAGTCGGGAAGATGGACCTGAATTATTCCTAAATGGGTCAAAAGTTAAAAGAGTACCATCCTTTAAATACCTAGGTCACTTTATTGCTGATGACCTCAAAGACCATATTGATAATGAAAGGGAACGTAGGGCGCTGGCAGTCAGGAGCAACATGTTGACACGGAGATTTGCACGATGACTAAGTCAAAATCACCCTGTTTAAGGCGTGCTGCCAAAATCTGGGTCAACTACACGAAAAAGTCGCTGGATATCCTACGAGTCCAATATAATAATGGTTTTAGGATGCTGTTAGGATTGCCTCGGTACTGTTCACTTGGTTGTCTTGGTTTTTACGCTATAATACGGAAGAAAACGGCGTCTCTTCTCAAAAGGGTGAGGGGTATTTACAACAGCATCCTGAAAACAGTAGCGGAGAATTACAACTCTCCTCTTATTAAACATTTTGTACGCACACTTATGTATAAAACTATCAACATTATCTATTGTTATATAGATACAAGTTATTTGTAACTAACCCTCTATGGATTTTAATTGGTCCGAAATAAATAAATTTTAATTTATTTATAACAGTAGGTAGGTACAGGTAGTACCTGAATGAAACCAACTTGACGTCACAGAAAAGAAATAGATGATGACGAGTTTAAACACTTTCACTTACCGCTAACTATGACGTAGTTCCTACTTATGTAGTAGTTTATAAAATATTATAAGTAGGTACCTATCTAAAATTGTTTTAGTATTTTTATAAAAACGGTAGGGAAACATTGATAAATCACAACAATATACCTACTAATACGGTGAACGGGGTGAGCATATCTATATCTATAAATACATAGTACCTACAGCAGCTATTAATCATCATCTGGTAAACTATCTATATTATACCGCCGTTTAGCGGTTGAGAGCTAAACGCTGAGGATTCGCGGCCCCGTATAGTCGACCCTCGCGGAGCTAGCGACCTCTCGTCCCGGTCCCATCGACACCGCCAACACTGCTCGTCTTCCGTAAAAATAAACAAAGATTTTATTTTCGAGGAAAATACCAAACGCACAGAGTTACACGCCGTGACCTCACGATAACCTGTATTGAAACAGTATAAAGTTTAATTTATAATTGTTCTTAAAACTTAAGTATAGCAGTGCGTCATTGTGAAACGGATTTGTTAAGTGATTAAAATAGGTAAATGGTGTTACCATTTTTGCTGAACATACTGATATGTGGACACGTGCAGTGCTTTCGAAAAACTGACAACAGGGTGATCAAGCACAGTAATGGCTAGCAAACTTTCTTTCTGTGCTAGTTTGCTTGTGGCGCTGCTCCTACCGGCGAAATCCTGTAAGTAGAATCGGTTACTTAATTGTAGATAAGGTAGGAAGCACCTGACGTTTAGAACCGTTAGTAGTTGGGACCCTCTGACCGTGGGGACCAGATGCCGTGGGGTGGCCAAGAGGCTAGTTGACGTCACAGGTGACCAGAGAGCATCGTATTAGGTCTAGGCTAACAACAATTCAATTTTTTGCCATACTTACCGAAGAGACAAAAGATCAAGTCTTCTCGTCCTGAGCACGATGCCATTAAATAGCGACTTGTGTGGGAGACTTATTTTATTTTTAAATATTTACGTATCTAAATAATTTATGTAGGTACTCAAAATCAATTATTAGAACTAGAGTTTATAATTTTCTTACATACTTTAATGATAGATTTAGGAAAGTACAAAAAAAAAAAATTACACTGTTATTTTTTGCATAACAATTAAAGCCACAAATTGAATCCAACGTCATATGAAAATTATCATTCAGCCATTCTGCCTACTTAACGAATGCAATTTCTATTTAAAATTAATTTCTACAAGGAATATCTATAATAGCTACAATCTTAAGTTAATAAAGTTTTGTTCTTTCAAGTCTTAAGCACAGAATAAATATAGGAGATCTTAAGCGCTTTTTAATTCACAATATTATAAATCACTTATCGATTAGGTTTGAGTGCCACGGGTGAAGGAACAGGGAACTAGGGTTCAATGACCCCATAACTAAGAATATTTGATTATATAATCAAAGCTAAGAATATTAATTTTACAAAACGACTTCAAATGATTAAGTATGTCTAGGGCACAAAAAATCTTTTATTAATCAACCTTGTCCTTTAAACCTTGGTGTTAACAGTGTTGATAAATAAGCGTAAAACTTAAACATCAAGTGACGTACGAGTAGGTCACTGATTTAATAAGAGTAGGTTCTTACCTAATATTTTGTTCCATCACTAAGAAGTTAAATATAATAAACAAACTAAGCAAATAAAAAGTAGCTATGACATACTGACGGACAGACAGGCAGACATGACGAATCCATAAAGGTTCAGTTTTTGTCATTTTGGCTACGGAACCCTAGAAAGGAGGATTGATTGTATTTTCTTTTTGGAAAGATATTTTTTGAGCCTGATTGTACAGTATTTTTAACTATACGAGAGTAATAGACGCGTTAGCATTTCACCAGAAAACGATAGGTATCTAAGTAAACCTAAGATTCCTTTAAAGCATCTGTTAATATCTGATTTCTAACACTATACGAGGGCGACACTGAAAGTTCTTAGAAAATCAAAAACTGAACAAATTAGCAAGTTGTTACTCTTATTATATCTTTTCAAAATAGTGTCCGTTCACATCAATACATTGCTGCATTCGATGAAACCACTGAGAAAAGAACTTGGCCCACTCTTCTTTTGGGGTCTCTTCGACGACTTTTTGATACTCAGCCACTGCTTCTTCGGCGTCCGTGAAACATTTTCCTTTTAGTTTTTCATTTATTTTTGGAAATAAATAAAAATCGCAGGGTGCGTTGTCTGGGCTATATGGCGGGTGACCCAGTAACGTCTGACGTCGCCAAATACTCGAGTGTTTGCTTAGCGGTGTGCGGCGAGGTGTTGTCGTGGTGAAGGAGGATCCTACTGCGAGGTCGTTTTTCCTGAACTTTTTCCAAGACAAGTGGCAAACGGTTGTTAATGTACCACTCTGCGGTAACTGTTTTTCGATCCTCTAAAAAACTGTTGCGATATGATCTGTCTTTCCGAAGAACAAGGCGACCATCTTCTTTCCCACGCTGCGACATCTCTTCACTTTAGTTAGCAACTCCTCGAATGGAAACACCCATTTAGCAGATTGTCTTTTTGTTTCAGGATCATAACAATAAATCCAGCTTCCTTCGTCACCTGTTAGTATGTCAAACACGGCATTTGAGTCACCTCCGTTAAATCTTTGAACAATTTTGCGGCACCAATCAACACGACGTAGTTTTTGGGCCTCTGTCAGTTTATGAGGTATCCACCGGGCACAAAGCTTCCTGGCCCCTAAATGTTCATGAATGATTTTGTGTACTTGACTCATACCAATGCCTAAACTTGTCCGAATCTGCTGATAGGTCACTCTTTTGTCGGCCTCTATCATACGTCGCACAACACTGATGTTATCTTCGGTAGTCGCCGTACATGGCCGTCCCTCACGTATATCATCGGTGAAATTAGTGCGACCACGTTTAGACTCATTAAACCAGTTGTAAACAGTGGCACAAGATGGAGCTTCATCGTGAAAGGCCAATCGAAGCCAATCATAACTTTCTTGTTGACTTATTTGACATCGAAAGTCAGAGAAAATCATTGCAAGGAAATTGTCTCGCGTTAAATTCATGCTCACTTGTTAAAGATTATTTTTTATTTGCCGCCAAATCGGAAAAGAGAGAATCGAATTAAATGCAAAGACAATAATATTGGCAAAGAGTTCCATTTTCAAAATATAAACTTATTTTTTAAATCATCGTCTTATAAGTGGATAGCTCTAAAGACTTTCAGTGTCGCCCTCGTACCTAGCAGATATCAAACAAATTGAGGAAAACCAAAAACAATTTTTAATTGTAGACAATTTGTGAATAATTAAATTTATTAGATAAATAACATCGATAAAAAAAACCTTTAGTTTAGGCTCATATCGATGACCACGTCATTCAAAACGAAGATTACAACGTCTTGTATTTAGGTCAGTAGTGTAGTATTTATGAAAACAAACTCGTAAGATAAAATATGACAATTCTATCGTTCGACACGTTATCAAGGCCTTTACCTATTAGAATTTACAATTTTAGCGGACTTAGGTATAACCTTGAAAGGGGTTAATTAAACTTTCTGTTGTGTATTTATAACCAATTGTAGCTGTTTACTACCTAAAAAATGTGTCAAGCAAAGTCAATGTAATAGGGCAGCCTTTGAAGCACTCAAAACACCCACGTGTGACTACAATTTGTTGTAGTTTTAGAGTACCTAATGAATTTTGAAGAATTCTCCATCTTGAGTTCCAGTGCATTGACGACCTTCTGCAAAACTTTAACCCTCAACATTGCGTTGCACGACAATCGTTTGCATCGAAGAGTTAAACTCGACGTAACCTTTTTCATCATATTTTTACGTTTTCTCGCCCTTGTCACTACTGCTAACACCGCATCTGTGAGACTACCCCTCCTGTGGGTGGTTGTTAGGATTTTTTTATGTGCTGGTCGACTTTATTAAGGTCTGCAAAGTCTAAGACTCTGGTTTACTTAGCTTATCAAAGAACTTAAACAAAAATAAAGGACTATTTATAGTTTTCTTTCTTGCAAATAAATTTTCATGAATTTTTACTTTTTATGCATTTTATCAGTTTCGTAACATACATTAAAATCAAAGTTTTAGATATTGCTACTAGAACTGCTTATTAGAACAGCTGTTGTTAGTTTTTTGGCGTATTTTTAGTCTATACTGCATATAATTAGCATACACACGCAGATCAGAGAAGAGGTATTGAATTATGATTGACGCTTATACCCGCAGCGTGATGTAACACGCACGCGGGTACCAAAATCCGCAACACAGTATAACGGCTCTTAGTACTAGTTAGTTCGAGAATATGGAGACAATGTACCTACCTAATTAATCTGAACAATAACCTGACTTCCAATGTTTTACAAAGGGATACGACTGTAATTACCGTCCGTGAAACAGGTCGAGCAAGTGAATAACAGCAATTTATGAATTTAAATTAATCGACAATGGAGATACCCACTTGACAAGGAAAATAAATTCAACATTATTATTACAATCGTATTATTATGATGATGATGGAAAAGAGAATAATAATTAGATTTCGAAACTAATACTTCATAATGCTTGGGTATAAATTAAATAAGACATAAACTACGTAAACAGACATATATAATGATGCTGTAGCGTTGAATATAAAAAAACAGGTTGAAGCTACGACGGGTCTAGATCAGTCCATAATAGATACACGAACATCAGTGTCGTTGCCCATAACTTAAGACTATCTACTACTCCAAAAGGAATCTTCTTCTTATCGTGTCGATGGCGAGAAATTAGTTTTTTAAGTCCAATACTTCAAATAGTAATCAAAATAATACCAATACAAACAATTTGCACGGCCTCTTACTGGCAGAAGGTGGCGCAGGACCGACCTAGATGGAGACTCATATTATCGGAGGACACGGCTCACTTTGGGTGCACCAACCTAGTTAGTTAGTTAGTTGGCCCAATACTCTGCCACGCCACAGATATTACAATACTAGCCCCGCTAACTAGCAAGAAGTCATCGGACGTGTCCGGGCAAAAAAAAATCTGCGAAAAAAAAACCGCTTTCTAAAACCACGAACCAAACAGTGAAAAATAATATTTTTAACACTTTATACACTTCAAATCACATTTTGTAACAGTAAACTCGAGAAAAGGTGTTACCGAAGTCGGCGCCCAATACTATCTTGTAATTTAATACAACATTCAATTATTCAACAGGGATCAGGCGCCGACTTCGGTACAACCCTTTCACGAGTTTGCTGTTATAAAATGTTATTTGAAGTGTATAAAGTGTTAAAAATATTTATGTACACTGTTTAGTTCGTGCTTTTCGAAGGCGGTTTTTTTTCGCAGAAAAATTTTTTTTCAAGATTTTTAGTGTCTCATTTTTTGCAGATTTTTTTTAAGAAGTCCATTAAAAACGGCTTGTCAGCACAGGAGATGAGATCCATCCAAAATGAATCATAATAATGATTCACGAACTAGCGAAAATGCTGAAAATAATTCGCTTATTATTGTTAAAACACACCAAGAATACCAGTTATTACGACAGGTATACCTATAGGTAAATTACAAATCATAAGGTATAAGACAGTATTCTCCCCTTGTATTTATTCACTGTGATGTTGAACGTTAGGCCGACAAAGAACATTCATTCCTTTCCTTTCAAATACTTAGCTGATTAATTTATGTCTTGTTTGTGTGTTTTAGTGTTCGCCGGCGAGGGCTGCTTCCAAGAGGAGGTAGCTGGCGTCTGCCTGCCTCTCACACAATGCGAGCCTCTGTGGAGAGAAGTCCAAAGGGCTGGAAGGCCGATGCCCGTGGCCATACGAAGAAAGCTCCACAACCTCGGCTGCGGGTTTGATGCTGACGAGCAATTGGTACGTTATGGTTCAGCATTAGCGCATATCAGCTCATTGGGAGGGATCAGTTACCCTTTCTTTGAAGTCAAAGATTAATAGAGTAGCCTTGGTTGTTACGCTCTTATGGCCGGCTTTACAATCCTTCGCCATTTCTGATGATGATTTTCTTGTGTATTGCTGGAGTGGACCTTTGATTGCAGTCTCGACTTGATCGTTCCAGTGCATTGACGACTTTCCGCGAACTTTAACCCTCAACATTGCGTTGCACGACAATCGTTTCCATCTAAGAGTTAAACTCGTCGTAACCTTTTACGTAACACGAATTTCATCATAATTTTACGTCTTCTCGCCCTTGTCATAACTGCTGAGACCACATCTGTGAGACTAATCCTCCTTTGGGTGTTGTCACATATTTAGCAATTTTACAAGTTATACAACCCACACATATTTTTCTTTATGTGCTGTTCGACTTTATTAAGGTCTGCAAAGTCCAAGACTCTGGTTTATTGAAGCGTCATGTTTAGGTAGGAATCACATCCTTATGTTAAGTGCTATAACTTGTCAGGTAACAATACCATTGTAAATAATGCATTTAAACTGCCATTGATAGTGCGGGGTTTTTCGTAAATTACGAAATATTGTAAAAATACCCAAATCTCACTAATTAGGTACATTAGTCATTGGCAGAATTTATTCAAAAAATGGCAATTTAGGTACTACGCACCAGACAATGGACAACATTTCAAAATTGCTAAGCTCTGAAACAAAAAATACCAATTCTTTGTTTACTTTTCCGCTGCTCGAATATATATTTATTAATTTTTTATATTGCTTATTTACTGAGAAAAAAATTAAAAACTAAAAAACGTAAGATGACGTCATCGGACGGCAGAATGTAAAATATTTCTTTGCTTAGCACATTATAGTTTTAAATTTACGTAATGCCAAACCCATGACATGTAACTGTCAAAAAAAAAGACAACTTGTCAACGTTGAATGTATGAATGACGTTGACAATGTTGACACTAGTATTGTTTACCTTTGACAGTAGTACCTTTTTTTTATTAAAACAATGATAAGCAAAGGAATATCGCTGTATTCAGCCGTCCGATGACGTCATTTGGCGCTTACGTCTATTTAGAATAAAAAGAATTTCAATAATTATTTTATGCATGAAAATGGACAAATTTTGAAAAAAGAAAAAATATGGGTCTGTTCATTTTATGTCTACTTTCATATAAAAAAACAATATGGACATGTTAAAAATATGAAATGTTGTCCATTCCGACGGATCATCTAATCATAAAGTAGAATAGGTAACGTGCTTTGAGTACTCACCACAAAACTACGCACAACTAGCAACGCCAATTTCGAAGCCAGAAAATAAGAAGCTTCCGCTCTTAGTGTAAGGTAGCATACCTAGCTATAGCAGCTCAGAGGTCTTAGAGGCAATCCGATTACTAGCCGATTGAATACTTGTACCATACGCTAGCACATCAGGAGGCCAATTGGGAGCTGCATTCCGTGTTCCGTATCAGTAAGCGCGGTTCACAACCTGTAGAGCGTAGGTTCATAGTTTCAAAATGAAGTGGCTATTACATATGTAAGTAGGTATGTTCGGATATACAGATTATGACGAACCTATGTATGTACCTAAGGGGTTCCGCTTTTGTCATTCTGCTACGAAACCCTAAGAACCGCCAGCGATATAAAGTTCAGAAACGACAATGGTGAGATTTTTATGTATCCCGAATTTGGGGTCAGTGACCACGATTCGAGAGTTCTTGAACCAAAATAAAAACTCTCAAATGTGAACCCAAAAATGCTTATATCAAATTCCCACCACATCTTTAATAAGAACTAAAAAAACAACATACCTAATTGATGTGAGGTCTTCTTTCGGGGTTTAAAATATAGTCGGATCATAGACACCCCTAACTTACTTTTCGAAATTTAATTTAATACTAAACATAGTGCGCGTAGGTCTAATAAAACTAATCCTTTTGCCTTACGAATTTTTAAAAACAATACCTAATTTTACAGCCCCTTGGTAAGAATGGCTCGTCAGTACAATGAAATGACAAATAACTACCCTGAACTTGATTTTTTCATCCCGAAACTTAACTATTATCTACAAAAAATATTAAAAGACAACCTCTACTCCACTGATCCCACACCGGCCGGACTGGGCCGCAGTGTTGCGGCAGTTCAGCATCCAAGCTGAATCTGACTGCGTGCTTGTATCGTGTTAACTCATGCTTATTTTTTTATTCCTACTGCTAAATACGTTTAATTTTTCTGTTTACACATATTTTTGAATTGCAATCTAGATCAAAACTTTTTATTTTTGATATTATAACTTACTATACTTCTGTAATGGTTGTAATTTGTCTTGTGTGAATAAATAAAGTAGGTATAATGGCTAGTAAGTCTTTTTTGAAAGCAAGGGAACTTGTGGGGGACTTGGAATAGACTCTAACCACCTTATTATAAATCCTGATCTAAAGTTATTACCGTACTAAAGCTC
Organism: Marasmia exigua; assembly: GCA_019059595.1. Taxonomy (NCBI): domain Eukaryota; kingdom Metazoa; phylum Arthropoda; class Insecta; order Lepidoptera; family Crambidae; genus Marasmia; species Marasmia exigua. The sequence goes on along the minus strand of CM032477.1, from coordinate 11,672,584 downwards.
ATGACATCCCGTTCCAACACGCAATGTTAAAAGGGGTTGGCATGAATTTTGTTCCGGGACTATTCTTAGTTTGCGATTTGTAAAAAGGGGGTATTTGTGCCCGAGCTTTTTCTTAGAATTTACGTTGATGTTTTTTTCACATTTCTGTGCTTCGAAAAGCACGTGAAGCTGTTGATCCTGCCGTTCCGCTCCTTCCGAGGTCGTGTCGGTCACAGTGGTATCCCATCCGAATATGAGAGTACATTTGTGTATGCGAAAACACTTTAATAGTACCTATAGGGGCTGCGTATTGGCTGATCGATAAGAATAGCTGCTGTAGCCGAAATATTGGAAAGTGGACAGTATTATATCGGTTATGGTAAGACGCGTAAAGTACCTAATTTATTATAAAATGCAGCGAACTGACTGATGCATGTGTATTTCCAGGTGTGTTGCGTCACCTCATCAAGTGGAGACAATAACAATGGTGAAACGAATACCAATTGGGGGACAGTCAGCCCCAAGCCTTTTCACGAAATTCCGCAGGGGGATGACAATAACAACAAACCTTCAAATAAACCGCCTCGTAATACCGACAGCAATCCGCTAGTCGACCAGACACCAGGTGACGACACTACTGATGCACCAACTGTGACGGAAAGTCGGAGCGGCCAGCCGCCCAATGTCCTGAACCATAGGAACGTAGGCCTTCTTCCCATCGAAGATTGCGGAATTGTTGATGATGACAGGATATTTGGGGGGAACAGGACACGGCTGTATGAATTGCCGTGGATGGTTCTGCTTTCTTACAATTCAGGTGAGTGGGTTTTTTATATTTAAAATGACAAAGAAAGTTACGAGGGCAAATAGTTTTCTCTAAAGTAAAACAGCGATATTAGAAATAATAAATACTTCGGTAGCTTACTGCCGCTTCCTGCTATCCAGTGTACTGGCTGAGTTTCCAGTTTGAATGATCAGTTCTAAATATTGACCAAGGTCCGTACCTCTGTCGCCAGATAATTCAAAGAATCGGGAAATTGAGTCACGTATTTTATGCTAGAGGCGGTATACCGCCGCCCATGATCATCTTGCAGATTTAAAAAAGTTTGAGGATCTCTTGAATCATCTCTTTATCTTGTAATCTTGGTATCTTGCATTTATGTTTAACTGAACATCTTTTTCAGCTCGAGGAACGAAGCTCAGCTGTGGTGGGACACTGATCTCAGAGCGGTACGTGTTGACGGCTGCTCACTGCGTGTCCTTTCTGGGAAATAGGCTCAAGCTGAACGGAGCCATACTTGGGGAACACGACATCAGGAAGGACCCCGACTGCGAACGGGTAGAGCAGAATATGTTCTGCGCACCAAATGTGCGGGTGAGGAATTTTTCATCTGCGTATCTGATCGAACTTCTTAACACTTCCTACTACGAGTATAGTAAAGTCGTAGGACATTATTTGCGGATAACTTTATCTGAAATTGGAAAATTGTATGTCTGCCAGTCTTTATCAAACATTTTGATCTTGTTATATGAATTAAAAAAAATATAGCTGCTGCAGAATTTTTATCCAAAGCCTGGTTGGGCTAAAGTTCTATTACAATGATCACTTGACGGTTCAATTGTTTTAATAGGTGAACTATGTAGTAGAAGGTATAACTATGTATTTCAACCCTAACGGTCCAAAGTGGCATCCCACGCGGCAGCAGATATACCAATTAAATAAAACCAGTATTAGTCATATAAAGAATGCGTGAACTGGCGTAACCCGTTTTCTAAAGGAAAATATGCAGATTATTTTTCTAGGATAAATTAAAACTTAAACAACAAGGATATTGATCCTAATATTGAGAGAATAAGTCATGTGCACAACAGCTAACACATTTTGGCTCAGAAGAGGGAGGACATTATACATACATTTCTTAAGGAAGAGTTATTGTTACAGTAGGTTAACAAGATACCTTGACTTTCAAAGACCCCGGGGAGGTGGTAGAGGTGGTGGTGGTAAATAATCAAGTTTACCTCTTTGTTAACCTACACGGGACTTACTTTTTATGCGGAAATGGCATAGTCAGATCCAGTTGGCGACCTCACAATCCGGTCTTAGTCTTGATAGAATTTCTTTTTTTTTATGAGATAGGGGGCAGACGAGCAGTCGGATCAGCTGGTAGTAAGCAATTACCGCCGCCCATGCATACCTGCAATACCAGAGGAATCACAAGTGCGCTGACGACCTTTTAAAAAGGAATACCACGCTTTTTTTCTTAAAGGTTGTATCGGTCGAGAAATACCGGCGATAGATAATTCCTCTCTTCTGTCGTACGAGGTAGAAAGTGTCTTGAGCAACCTACAGTTGAAAATTAAATTAAATATTAAAAATTGTTTTCAGAATGTGTCCATAGAAGAAGTGATCGCCCACAAGGGCTACACGCCGCAGACGCTGGTCGATGACATTGCGCTGCTGAGACTGTCGGAGCCGGCGGATTTCACTCTAGGTTTGAATTCACATAAGTATATCCATTAACGATCAGAAGTCGAAATTAGAGATTTCATAGATTAGTCCATACAATCGGTAAAAAGTGGGTATGCTTCCTTATGCGTAGGAAATACAACAGTAGGTACTTCGCCTACACCTTAGACATTGTAATGGATATCGGTATTTATTGTTGGACATGAAATCCACTTATTTAAGCGAGTAATGTAGTAATAATACATTTTTGGCAATTAAAAAGAGTAACTGGCAAGTTTCTTGCCGGATCTTCTCGTCAGAATCAACTTTCCGATTTCGGTGGTATAATCACATTAAATATGTTTATTCATTTCTAAGTATATTTTATGTATCGACATATATGTGTAATTAACACGTATATTATACTTACAAGTAAATAGTTATAATTTTTAATGTATGACGATTTGAAAGTGCTGTATGTATACAAGCCTATGCAAATAAAGATATTTTGAATTAGGTACCTATTTATCTACGCACCTTTTTTTTTTTTTGGTTTCGCAGGGGGAATGACGCCGGCTCAAGAGATGAGCCGACTACCTTATGCATACCAGACCACCAGGGGGTGGCCGGGTTATGTGGGGCTCTCCTTTGGCGGGAGGCTTCTCCCAAAGAGAAGCCAGGCGAAGGCATGCCCACTAAACCCCCTACGGTTCTCCCTCATCGCCCATATTGGGGAATATCATGGTGATACAGCCGAAGCCTCTCTCCACGATATTCCCCGGGCGGATGTTGGATGTCTGCCTATACGGCGGACTTGGCGGTTCCTCCCCCGGACGTGCCGGGAGAGGGGATAGGGACAGCCGGGAGAACTGAGCCGTCCCTATCGGGCTGCAAAGGGAGCCTGTGCAATGCTGGTGCTGGTGCCCCCATACCACGCACCAGCGGGCTCCCTCCGCGAAGAGGGGGAAGACGCGCATCTGCTCGGCGTCTCCTCCCCCTCCTCACCCTTCGGAGCGCGCTAACGAGGGGATCTCGCTCTCACTCGCGCTCCGCCGCCTCCTTCGCTACCATGACGTGCTCGCAGAAGGCAGCGAAGGCCTTCCAGGCCCCATCGCTCGCTAGTATAGCTCTCGTTATACTATGGAGGAAGAGGTCCTGGCCGACCTCCGCTACAAGCGCTTGACGCTGCGGGTCCTACGGCACACACTCCGCAAGGGTGTGGTGTGCCGTGTCCTCCGCAGCGCCGCACTCATGGCAGGAAAGCGCCTCCTCCCGTAGTATTTTGTGCAGATAATAACCGAAGCACCCATGTCCGGTCATTATCACTTATCTACGCACCTACGCTATTATTGAGATGTTCACATACATGTATATAATAAATGAATGAATAAATATTTGTTTAACTTACAAACAACAGGTCACGTACCTGAATCATCATCGTCAGCCCATTTAAGTCCCCACTGCTGGGGCACGGGCCTCCCTCAATCACATGAGGGGTAGTTGCCATACTCACCACGCTTGGCAGACGGGTTGGCGAGGGTTTTGATATAAATGCAGAGTTTTCCTTCTCTGGGTGCTGATGATCATGCCAGCAGCTTTACCTTAGTCGCCTTTTACGACACCTCGGTAAGAGTGAGGGTGGCCTATTCTACTCTGCCGGGACCACACGGCCGTACCTGAATAATATTGTTTTATTAAAATATTTACTTAGACAATTATTTAAGTAGGAATGTACATTCATTCATCTGAAATTCTAAGTCGTATCTTATTGGAAAGTACCTACCAATGATTATTCATTCATTTAACTATTATTAAACGCATAAAAAAGGTTGTTCTTAAATTTTAAGCGGGCCGTATGCAAATGCGTATTGGATCGAATCTTTGACCATTTTTATGTGATAGGTGGCAGACGAGCAGACGGATCAGCTGATGGTAAGCGATTGCCGCCGCCCATGAACACCTGCGACACCATGCCATGCCATACCATGACATGCCTGTTTTAGCCCATCAGGAACCTGTAACCCGATGACGATGAATCATGAAATTCATCGCAAACAAAATACACTAAACTTAGGTAGAAATATAGATAGTATTAGATGACGAAACCCTGCGAAAGAACGTATAAAGATGGGTTTATGCCTGGGCATTAGGGTAAAGTATTCAAATAAATTCTTGCTATAAACCCGTCTTTCAATGAGCTATAGTTCCAATTATTCTTTGCAGCCAGTATGAAGCCAGTATGCCTACCCCTAACTCCGGAGCTCCAGACCCAGTACATGGATGGGCTGCCCGGCAAAGTGGCGGGCTGGGGAGCAACGGAAAACGGCTTGCAGTCACCAGTGCTGCTCGCTGTAGAACTGCCTATTGTGGGGAATAAAGAGTGCCAGGATGCTTATAAAGGGTGAGTAGATGACTTAAACTCCAGACAAAAAACACCAGAAGCAGGATATGGGGCCATTTTGCTAGGCAATCCTAGCAAAATGGCCGTTTCCGGATGGAACATTCGGACTATGACCAATCTACTTATCTAAGTAACAGAAAGTATTCAACAGTTTCGGGACTGTTTATATACTGCAGATTCATGTGTAGATAGTGGCGTCGATGCCCCATGGCAATTTTTTTGGATGGGGCTCACCGACATAGGCACAACATTTTGGCAAAAATAATAGGATATTTCTAAGCCTCTTGGGCCGGGGCCCTATTGGGACAGAGGCCCGGGGTATTTTACCAGCCCGGGGGTAGTTATGCCCTTGGTTATAGGCCAACTCCTGTGCCATTCGGTTCATGTACCAATTTATACAAACCATACGGGGATTATTAAAAATCTTCGTGTTTCACTCCAGGTCTCCCCGGGTACACGACTGGCAGATATGCGCCGGTGGGGTGCCTGACCAGGACTCCTGCGGCGGCGACTCCGGGGGGCCCCTCACTTTCCCCGGGAACGTGGCCGACAAGGGCGAGAGGATCGTGCAACGCGGCATCGTCTCCTACGGCTCCAAGCGTTGCGGCATCGGAGGCCTCCCCGGCGTCTACACACGGATAGCATATTACATGGACTGGATATTGGATAATATGCGCGTATGATTCCCACCAGAACTCATTGACGGCGACTCTAATGGCCCTCACAATCAAAGAGTAAAACGCCAACAGGGATAACGGGATCGTGCAGCGACGATCGTTTCCTACGCCTCCATACGTTTCGCATTGGGGGCTTCCTCATAGCCTACTACATGGACTGGATAGACAATATCCGCGAATGATTCTCGAGCAGGACTCTGGTAACGTCGCCAACGAGGAGTTAAACAAGTGCAACATACATCGTCTTCTACTGTGACGATGCGTGTGTTCCCTAACGACTACACAAGTATAGCCAATCTACTAGAGATTAATACATGGACTGGATATTGGACAATATCCGCTAATAACTGATACTCGTATTTATAATTTGTATTTTAGTTTTTTTTACGTGATTCCATGATTTTTTAATAAATGACTAGTAAAATGAGATGGGATTTTGATTTAAAAATAGAAACACATGATTGATGTTACGAGTAGGTACCTTTACATCTGTGACAGATTTCTAACAGCATCATGCGATGCAGCATTAGGTCCGCTGCGCTCATGGCTGAAAAATGAACCTTACGTGCGCATATGCAGCTTGTAGGTGCCTACCTAAATTGAGCGCTGCTAGTTTTAGTAACCCCAAGGTTGTGGCACATTGTGCGCACCTTTTTAATTCTTTTTTTAAAATCAACGCGGCCTCGTCATGCTTATACCCTCGGAAAGGCACCTTTCTCCTCCAAAGTAGACGTTCAGTGGCGAGGGAGATCTCTTCCAGGAGGAAGTGAAAAGCGTGAATGTCACGTTTGGCCTCCCGATGGGTCCTTTGGTTAGCGTGAGCTACCTCTCCCAAAAGAGTTCGTCCAAGTCCAACCAACCTACAGTGTAAAATTGTAAAGTGAGCCTATGTAGACTATTTTGGACAATTTGAAAAAAAAAAATGGAATTGACTAGTAAATTTTGAAAGTAACATAGTCCTAAAGCGGCTTGAATTATAATAAACAGTGGTAAATTAATAATGTAACTACAATTTTTTTTTCGGTCAAATCCGTCTTGTAACTAAGTACTGTAGAGAAAATACATGGTAACACATGTAATAAATGAGAGAACATCTAGCTGGTTGCGCTTTGTAAATAAGTTCTAGATCAGCATTTGTCAACGCTGTAAATGATTATACTTATAATTTTAATACTTTATTTATGTATTTTTTATACATTTTCACTTTAGTTTCGCATTCGACTATATAGTTACGTTTTAAACTTATTTCGACAATATAAATGAAATCAAAAAGTATTTTGGATATCCACAATATTTTGTACGCATTTTACAAATTAGCAGTTGAAATGACTTTTACAATTGGTAAGTGAAACACCTTTTTATATATTAGGTACTCCACTGGCTCAGCGACCCAAACCGCATTTTTAGAAATCGCGAAATAAGGATAGTCCCGGAACAAAATTCGTGCCAGCCCCTTTTAACATTGCGTGCTGGAACGGGATGACATGACATTTAGTATGGTAATAACTTTAGACCGCGATTTAGAATAGGGTGGACATAGTCTTGACCTCCGAAACATGAGATCGCCACTTCGGTTCGTAGGTATCGCTGGAAGGACGCCTTCGAGACTGATCTTCGAGAGCTCTTAGTCAGTAACTGGCAGGAAGTGGGGCAGAATCGACCTTTTAATAATAATAAATAATAATAATTCTCACAACATCTCATTCATTGACCTGATTCCGTTCTAAGTAGCTTAAGCACTTGTGTTACAGATATCACACAACAGAGGAACACAAATATATACTTAAATACATATATTACACCCAGACACCGAACAAACAAAAGTGTTCATCGCATCGAATGTTTGTCCAGGGTAGGGATCGAACCCACGACCTTTGGCGTAAGAGGCAGGGTCACTACCAATTGCGCCATCCGGCCGGTCAATTTTAGTAGGATGCAAAAGTTTTTTAGATTCATAATAACACAAAAGCATAAACAACTTTATATATTATGATCTGTTTTTGTTCATTTTCACTCTTGAAAAAGTGTACTATATTCTGTGATAGAGGCCAGTGTTTTTGGTTTTGGCTATCAATCCTGTCAAAAACACATCTAAATAATTCTGAGTGACTGCATGGGTGATGTTTTCGAAATTATAGATTATCCGAATAGCTCAGAACAATTACGAAATTGTTCTGGGCCTAATATGAACTAGGAACAACAAAAACAACTATGGAAAGCATCATATACCATTGAAAATAAACATAAAAAATCTAACAACAACAAGTAACATTTTTACAAAAGTACATTTTATGATATGCAATGTACACAAGACACATGTGGTACCGGACAGCCTGACTGTCAAAACCAGGGGGTCCAATCAACCCAGGAGGAGGAGACCCAACAGACCGGGTGCCATCAAATTGGGTGCCAGAGTAACGCGCAGGCAGCCAAGGATGCTGGAGGAAGGGTATCATCGAGGGGTTCGCAGGTTTCTGGCCAAGCAGGCGGTCAGCAGCGAGCTGGTGCTGTGTCTGGAGGAGTTCTTGCAAATCTGTTTGGAACTGCGGGTGCTTCGACCTCGGGGAATAACAGAGCTTCGCAAAACGTAACGTTTGACGTCATACTTTTTTCCTAACATAATATCCTCCAACCGATTACAGCTACGGCGGCCGATCAGCCACGTACCTACGCAAAATATATTAAAGTGCTCAAGTGTGTGCGCAAATACAAGTGCACTCATACCCTTACCCTCGTATTCTGATGGGACACCAGCGTGACATGATCGAAGAGGGATCGGGTGCAGGAGCAACGACTTAACGTGCTTTCCGAGGCCCGGAGTCTGGAAGTTGGCTGTCTTGTACCCAGACCGCCAACTTCCAGACTCCGGGCTAACACTCAGAATTTCTTAGCGAAAACTTACGTTAAAATTTTTGGCCCGACCCCCCAGGACCTCTTGCGCAACAGTCGTTTTAAAGTGCAACCCACTAACCACTGCGCCACCGAGGAGTCTAGGCAGTTCCTAACAAAATGTAATGTCGTATGACTAGGTACCTATTTGGTCTAGTCTGAGAGGGATAGTTAGTAAAACAGATTAATGGAAATATTAACCATTTGTATCACCAACTAACAGTGATTACTGAAAAGTACCTATAGCATTCACTGTTAAAATTAAATGCTTTAGATACCTATTTGTATTTTTCTGGGTGGATCAGCTGTATCCAATACAGTCTTCGCAGTAAATGAGGTTATTAATAATAAATAAATATAATAAAAATCGGTAATTCATTTGTTGGCTTACCTAATTCTTAAGATATTTAATAAGCTACCACAAAATGTCATTAACCTATCACTGGATTAGTTTAAGTCTCATATTAAAACTTGCCTAATGAAGAAAGGTTAATATACTCGTAGTGTACAAGACTATTTAAATGATAAGGATTCTTGGTCATGTTAATTGATTAATCTTTTAAGTTGTTATTCATAGTAGTCTATTAACTTTCATAATTGTATTTTTTTTCTCTTCTCAATTGAAACTCTGTAACATCATCAATATTTGAAAAGAGTAACTACTGAGGTTCTTGCTGGTGTCTTCTTAGTAGAAATCGACATTCCGAACCAGCGGTAGATATTATGTACCTATTTTGACATTTCATAAGTGTTATGTGTGGACCTAAATTTAATAAAGAATTTTTTTACTTTTTTTTTTAATAAATATTTCACAACGTCACATACATTGATTTGACTCCGAGATAGATAGCTCAAACACCTGTGTTACGGATATCAGAATCAACAGTGGGATTACAAATATATACATATAATACTTTTCTTTTGTAAATACATACTTACTTATAATACATAGAAAACACCCAGGCCAATACAACACAAATGTTTGTACCGTGCGGGGATCGAACTCGCAACCCTTGGACCAAAGGCAGTGTTCACTGCCACTGTTCCAAACGCTCGTATTAATGTGTATAAAACCAACGGCACACAGCTCGTGATCGCTCTTTCTGGAATTTGGATATCCTTATAAATAAAATACTAAAATCCTCTTTAACTGAGACGTTTCCCCACTGAGAATTTTATAATATTGTCTTCGTACTCATGATTCACCGATTTACGTAATAACAGAACAAATGAAACAGTCATTAGGTAATAATTACTTGAGAAAAGTGGTTAAATTACTACCACGGTGACACTGGCGCCCGCCAGTAGATATAAATTGTTTGTGGCGATTATGAGAGATTATTTAATTAATACAATCTTGAATACTTGGAGTAAAGAGTAATACATTTTTTGAGACGCAAAACAATAATTTTTACACGCGACAAGTAACAAAAATCTGCATTATATAGTTATAGTATAAATTTAAGTATATTTGTACTATAAGTATATATGTAGGAGTAAAATGTTGACGAACGCAGCCTAATAAATAGAAATAGGGGAAAATAAGGGTGGCTACACACTGATAAATATTTAGTTATAATATAATAAAAAACATGATGTCAGTAGAAAGTGTAGAAAATATTTAGCTTTTGTAAGAGGGTGGGTTTAAGGGTTTTAATATGTTGTCTGGGGACCAGACTTAGCAGAATGGCCGAGTCTGTAGGAGTAAAATGTTGACGAACGCAGCCTAACGAAATATTGTTAATTAATTATTGAGTGAACGCTGCGAATGATTAAGAACGAACTGAAAATGAATGAAGGAGTTGATAGAATGAATGAGTTTAAAGTAAGAGTGAGCGAGAGAGGAGAAGTGTGTGTGACTGTAGGTGTGAAAGAGGTAGAAAGAGACGCCGATCTATATATTTCTAGCAGGCACTTGTGCTCTCTTCTGTAATGGCGCTTAGACGATAAGGTTTTTTTTGGTTTTCTCTTTTGGGAATAAAATATTTATTCTGCAATTCGGCCTCGTCATTCCATGTCCCACATATATTTTTATTTATTTATCCACACCACACCATCACACTCGCTCGCAAACAGGGTCCCGCCAGAATACCAGCGCTGCTGCGGGAATGCAGATTTTGTAGTAGCAGCTAATGCTGAGGTCGGGACCTGATTGACCACATACTATCCACATCTCTTTGTCCCTCTTCTGTGTAAAATTTATGTTGTTTTAAACCGTGTGCCAACTGTATATGTTTGTTTCCTGTGTATTGTGATGGTCAATAAATGTATTTTCTTTCTTTCTCTCAAAAACCGTCAATACATCCAAGTCTTTAAGATTGTACTTTTTTAAATAATGTCTCATGATCGCCACAATCAATTTAAATTTGCTGGTGGCGCTAGTTTTGCCGATGTACAACATTAAGTAATATTGAACTAGCAGCCTACGTAAGTGCAAGTTTTATAAAAGATATTGTTTAATGTACAGTACGTTATTTAATACCAAATTCTCTTGTAAATAACGTTTTCAATTTCCATAAAATGCCGTTAGGTATGTGTATCAAATTACTATGATTAGAAATGCCATTAAGTTTGATATACAATAAAACCTGAATTCGAAACGGGTTCGGATGGTTTTTTTTATGCTAGAGGCGGACAAACAAGCAAGCGAGTCACCTGATGTAAAGTAATCATCGCCGCCCATGAACATCCGCGAAATCAGAGAATTATATAAAGAATATGGTAGGTACCATGATCAGGACTGTGAATTAAAAAATATCTATTGTCCTTAAAGCAATGTTTTCCCAATCTGAATTTAATATTATAGATAAACAGTCGATATTCCTTCAGTGGGATCTATTTCAGTTGCCTTTTGCAATAAACTATGTATTTTCATACTAACTTAAATTTTAATGTTCCTTTGATATGTCGGCTACGGCGACCAGTCTCAACCTACAAGTACTTAGAACATGCAATAGGGTATTTGACTAAGCTCGAGATTTTACAAAATATAAATATTTTATCAAAATATAGGTAAACATGTGCCAATAGCAAAAATTCTCAATTAAAAATATAACGTCTAGCCGGTTTTATGGTCATTCAAAGATTCATGAGCAAGTCCATTTTAAAAGTATGAAATTATAAAAAAATAATTATACCATTGAATAACCCATACAATTTCCACCAACTATTATAATAGAACCATTGTCATAAACGAAACATTTGATATAGCTACCTTACAAAATTCAAATAAAATGCATACAAAATACCTAGGTGTGACGTCACATCTTAGTAGCCATTTGTATGGAGCGTTTTGGGTTTGCCCAAAATAATGTTATTTTAAAGTTGTGATATCTCAGGTAGTTTAAATGAGACCCAAGTAATTCTTTTAACGATGTTTCTATCTTTGAGAGGTCTTTTGATTACAAAAATAAAAAAAAAATAGTCAAATACCGCATTGCGCAAACACTATAGAGCACTCTATTATTTAACTTCCTCATTGCGATGGGACAACAGAGTGACAACTCCGTAGAGGCATATGGCGCAAATTAACTGGGTATTCCCGTCTTCAGTCTTCGAGATTTATACATAACTTTCTGCTGTACAGGTATAACTTTGGTGTGTTTGTTCCAGTTCTTCACGACATTGAAACGCAAGTTTTGGATGACCTGGAATGACGCAACCAAATTCCTATGGAAAATGAGGAAGGACCAGTTCACGTGGAATCTGTTCAAGAGCATTCTCTTTTTCACTGTGGGGCTGAAACTGTTTGATGACCTGGCGAGAAATTTGACCCAGCTGGAGGCAAAACTAATGGGGTTGGGGTCCGTCGCCCAGGATGTAAGTTCAAGATGCTGACTGCAAAGTCTTGGTTGGCAACTTTAGGGGAGCAAGAAATTTCTTCCTTGATAAAGGTATACGCCGAAAGCTTTGAAGAAAACCTTATTGGATGTCTTGGCGTGTCTTTTTTAAGAGTTTCTAATGATATTCGATATCTATTTTGAAGTGACATATTAGAGGAAATCAGCCGAGAAACCAAGCTATTTCTAAAAATGAACGCTAAAAGCTAGTCAAGGACAAAATACAAGTCAGTTTTTAGCACTCTACTGTAAGTTACTGATTAAATACCTACTTACCTACACAGAATATTTTAGATATTTCATTTCAGAATATTGACTGACCGGATGGCGCAATTGGTAGTGACCCTGCCTCTTACGCCAAAGGTCGTGGGTTCGATCCCCACCCTGGACAAACATTCGTGCGATGAACACTTGTGTTTGTTCGGTGTCTGGGTGTAATATATGTATTTAAGTATATATTTTGTGTTCCTCTGTTGTCTGATATCTGTAACACAAGTGCTTCAGCTACTTAGTACGGAATCAGGTCAACGTATGAGATGTTGTGAGAATTATTGGCTTCTATTCTTGTGGTGCGCTGAAGCACATTTTTTTATTATTTATTATATACATTTCGAATATATATAGTTGGTTTGCCATTTTGGTTTTATGTGATACGCGGTATGTAGTGAATAGTGATTTTCTTAAAAAGGGCTCCTCCGATTAAATAGATAGGGTATTCAATCCATATTTTGTAGGTAAGGTTTTTACTATTATTCATTAGACTTCCCAAACTCAGGATCATGGTCCAAGTGTAGGTCGCTGGGTTTTGAATGCAACTGAGAATGACAATAATGACTAAGATGATGATGATGATGATATTATAGGGAAGGTTTTTTACACAAAATTTCATGATGAAATATCAATAGTGAGAATAAATAAAATATAGGCATATTTAGGTAAATTTTAAGAGCGCACCGTTTTTTTTAGATTTTAGGTATCTTATCAGTAACTGAAATACTGAAATGTACTATATTTCTTCTCCTAAACTTATTAATAAAAAAAATATACGAGTCGAATTGAGAACCTCTTCCTTTTTTTGAAGTCGGTTAAAATCGATAGTTGATATTGTTATTAATTTGCAATGATTTATCAAGATTAGGGTTCATTTAAAATTTTGGGATAAAGAGAGCGCGTTGATGTCTTTTTCTCCGATTTTTTACGGTTACTATTTCGAAATCCGTAGAGAGACACATCCATACAACAAATACGATTCTTTTGCTGCCCTTTTGCTCGATATCAATAATGTCAACAGAGAGATACTTGATATATTCACAAAATACTCCGTTGAATTTCATTTCAATAATAAAATAAAAAAAACCGGTCTAGTACGCCAGTAAGAGTTATTTTAAAACATCTGTGTATTTTATTTCATCTACGTAATTTACCTCACCAGGCCATTTTAGATGTTCTCAATTAATAAGTAAATACCTAGCTAATGTATTTCCAATTTTATCACCTGTAGAGGCATGACTATCATTATGAAGGAGGAAAATATCGCCACACATGCATATTCATTATTTACGAGGACATCCAAAGATTTTTGTTTTTACGAGTTTAATACAAATTATTATTACATATTATTTTCATCACCTAATCTAAGCGTAGGGGTGTTCACCTCTAACTCAACATCTTACGGGGCCTAGGTCAACCTCACCTACACGTGGCGCACCCTGCTGCACAACGGAAGAGGCTCCGGCGTTCCCCACCAACCCGCACTGGGCCCGCGTGGTGGGTGTAGGCCCAAACCCCCCCTATGATAGGAATATTGGGGGAAGCCTATACCCAGCAGTGGACGGCTATTGGCTGAATGATGATGATAAATCTAAGCGTACCCTGGACTCTGAAGCGGCAGCTTTGGAACCATGATTCAGGATTTGTAATTTAGATTCATCTACCGGCTTTTTAAAAAGGCGTACTCTTTTCTTCATGTTTAAGGTGACGGGTAGGGCACACTAGCGACGCCACTCGATTTTAATTAGGTATGTGCTATTATCATATGTAAGCTATACCTAGATATTATTTGACGACCCGTTTAGCGCAGTGGTTTGTGTGCCGGTTGAAACGCAAGGGTTGCGGGTTCGTTTCCCGCACCAGCACAAATGTTTGTTGATGAAACAGATATTTGTTTTGGGTCTGGGTGTTTGTGGTACCGTCGCTGTTTCCGGTTTCCATAGTACAAGGGAAAACCTTAACCTGGACAATGTATGTGATGTTGTCTCAATTTATTATTAGTTTATTTATTTCTTATTGTGTAGTTTCATCAAAATCCATTCAGCAGTTTTTGCGTGAAAGAGCAGACTCCTTAGGTACAGTCAGCGTCAGATCAAGTTACCCCCCTGCAGTGAAAAAATTGCACTGTGCCCCAGACATAAGAACGGTCCATACATATATCCTCACAAACGTTAACGTTTATGATATTAGGAGGATAGGATTGACTACCTCGGTGGCGCAGTGGTTAGTGTACTGTCCTATGAAGTTATATCAAAACGCTTTACGTTTTAATATGTCAATGTGACTTGTTCTCTTTAGTTGTGACAATGTTTTATCTGTGGTTAGCCGGCAGACCGGATGAAGAGAATTGGCTTTTGTTTCGAACTGGGGAACAACTGCATTATACGTGTATCTGAAGATTAACTGAAGAATAAAGCCGATTGTATCCACCAATCAGTATTTGATTTAAATGATCCCAATATAAGATAATACAGTTAGTGGGTTGCACTTTAAAGCGACGCCTGCGCAAGAGGTCCCGGGTTCGATCCCTGGGTCGGCCTAAAAATTTGTACCTAAGATTTCGGTAAGAACTTCATAGTGGCAGCCCGGAGTTTGGAAGTTGGCTTGTATTCACGTGCCTCGGAGAGCACGTTAAGCCGTTGGTCCTGCGCCCAATCCCTCTCCGGTCGTGTCACAGCAGTATCCTATCGGAATATGAGGGTAAGGGGGAATAGGAATAGAGAGTGCAGTTGTGTTTGCGCATACACTTGAGCACTATAATATTATATCCTACGTACGTGGCCGATCGCTTTGAGATTAGCTGCTGTAGCAGTAATCGGTTGGAGGATATTTTTTATTCTTATTTTTACTTTCTTTATTGTAGGGAAACATATGACGACCCGTTTAGAACAGTGGTAGTGTACTGCTGCCTTTGGTCAAAGGTTAGTAGGTTAGATCCCCGCACAGTACAAACATTTGTGTGCATGAACATATCTGTTTGTATTGGTCTGGGTGTTATGAAGTGTATAAGTATGTATTTACAAAAAAAAAAGTAGTATATGTATATATTTGTAATTCCGCTGTTGATTCTGATATCCGTAACACAGGTGCTTGAGCTATCTATCTCGGAGTCAGATCAATGTTTTTTATTAGGATAGGATAGAGCAATGGTATTTCAGTGGATTAGAATGCGCCTGCCATGCTCGGAGTTCAAATCCCAAAATGCACCTCTGGTTTGCGTATTTATACCATTAGCTCGGCGGTGAGGGAAAACATCATGAGGAATTCTGCACGTTTCGGATAGTTTCTGAAACGTGTAACCATGATTCAGTTGGTCTGGTTCCCCTGTTAAAGGGTTGCGAAGGTCACACGGCAGTCGCTTCATTGTAATTCCAGACTCCCCAAATCCCTGAACAATGGTCTATGCGTAGGTACCCTGGAATCCAAAACGACAGCTTTATAGGAAAGTATGTTTGTGTTGTTATTAATCATTTTTTACACCGTCATTTTTTATCGTTTACATCCCGTAAATCTTATAATAGATATCGTGAATAAAGTCTATTCAGCATGTATAAAAAATGTGGGTATATTACTTCATCATCAGCCCATTTAAGTCCCCACTGCTGGGGCACGGGCCTCCCTCAATCACATGAGGGGTAATTGCCATACTCACCACGCTTGGCAGACGGGTTGGCGAGGGTTTTGATATAAATGCAGAGTTTTCCTTCTCTGGGTGCTGATGATCATGCCAGCAGCTTTACCTTAGTCGCCTTTTACGACACCTCGGTAAGAGTGAGGGTGGCCTATTCTACTCTGCCGGGGACGACACGGCGATATATTATTTACTTAGCTTTAATTTACCCTAAACTTAAATGAAGTCATCGCTCGAATATACTCGTATATAATCTGGTTTAGATTGCGAATGCGCATGAGTGACCTCAACCAAAGCATTGTTTACTTGGGAAATTCCATGTTTCAATATTCCAAAGATTACAGTTTCACGTTAAATGTTTACATTTCAATTAATTATTTTAACAGATTATGTACAGAAACGTACCGTTTTCTTAAAAATAAAGGAAATTGTGGTTGATTTTCGTATCCCATAATAATTGCTCAATCCTAATTTTGAGTAAATTCGCAAGTTTCTGGAGGCTTTTTAAACAATTAACTAAAAGAAGAATATTGTTGACATCGATTTACATTAAAACGATCACTAAAGTACATTTACTTTCATATTTATTGGCTCAGAAGTTAGTCTGTTTATATGAAAATTAGGTCCTGAGTCGATTTGGTTGCTCGCGAGTGTATTTATATTTACATATTCTAAACAAAATACCACGAAAATAAGCCAAGTGGCCCTCCACCTCATCTTAGCGAATAATTCCCGATTGCGTCCAAAGCTGTCACTTTGGAGCGCTTTGGAGCACGTTCAGACCATGATTCTGGATTTGGGGAGTCTGGTAATTACAATAAGAGTGGGAATGAGGCGGCAGCGGGAATACCGATTCCCACTAAACATCAGGTGGGTGGCCAAATGCCCGACAGGTCACCTTAATTAATAACTCCTTCCTTTCATTTCGACTGTTAGAAATACTCATAACAGGCATGATGACAGTTATTGAAATATTGGTTTCCAAAGAAATGACTAACATAATTTTAAATTGAAGGGGCGATTTCATTTAAGTAGATACCTACAGTAAATTGGCAGAGATAAATTCTTACCATTTTTGCATCTTAGCCCGGGCATAGATAGGTAGATAGATATACTTTATTGCACAAAAAAAACACAACTTTAAAATCTAGGCATTACAGAAACTTAATTGTACAATTTCGGCGGTCTATTCGGCATATTGTGGATCGTCACTAGTGTTTCACATTTTCTTATTTTTATTCAGATAAGTATTCGTTTTTTTTATGTGATAGGTGGCAAACGAGCAGACGGATCACCTGATGGGAAGTGATTGCTGCCGCCCATGCATGTAGGTTTACTCTGAAAAAAAAATGTTTCATCTTCATCACGTAGGTACTTTTATACTAAATAATACGGGAATAGGTATTGAATGATAAGGTCGTGAATTCGGTTGCAGAGTATGACTTTATAATTTATAAAGTTCGTGCCACCAAAGGTCTCGTGAAAAGCGTGCTCCAGCTCCGGTCACCATCGACATTAAATTTTGAGCTTTATATTCATAGATACTAAGGATTCTAAAATTTAAGTGTGTTTGTGTTTTGCGGCAGGACTTATTTCATGGCGCGGAGTCTAACAAACATACAACCCGTGCGGATAAAGAATGGGATCAGAAATGGCGCCGCATCTATTCACTTCTCGCTCGCTCACTATTTGCGTCTATACTATGCGAGTATAGACGCAAATAGTGTGCGAGCGAGAAGTGAATAGATGCGCCGCCATTTCTGATCCCATTCTTTATCCGCACGGGTTGTACCGAGCTGTTGCATTCAACATAGTCATAGCGTTGTCATAGAAAGTTTATCATCATTTACTCAGAGATTACTCAGAGGCCGTGTGGTCCACGGCAGAGTAGAATAGGCCACCCTCACTCTTACAGAGGTGTCGTAAAAGGCGACTAAGGTAAGGCTGCTGGCATGATCATCAGCACCCAGAGAAGGAAAACTCTGCATTTATATCAAAACCCTCGCCAACCCGTCTGTCAAGCGTGGTGAGTATGGCAAATACCCCTCATGTGATTGAGGGAGGCCCGTGCCCCAGCAGTGGGGACTTAAATGGGCTGATGATGATGATGATGACTCAGAGATTAAATAAAATACATTTGTTATGTGCTGCTATATTAACAAATTCAACTATGCATAATGCATTACGTAAACTTAATATGCAATTTAGCAGCACAAATGAATAATATTCTTAATTTTGATTAAATGTTACAATCTTTTAAAGTCAATAACAATTAATTTTCTATTGTGTCTACTGTCTGGCCAGGACGATAATATACCTATCTTTAATAAATCATAGTGCCTATGTACAAAGTATAATAATATCCTCCAACCGATTACGGCTACGGCGGCCAATCTCAACGATCAGCCCCTTACGCAGGATATAATAATTCTCACAACATCTCATACGTTGACCTGATTCCGTACTAAGTAGCTTAAGCCCTTGTGTTACAGATATCAGACAACAGAGGAACACAAATATATACTTAAATACATATATTACACCCAGACACTGAACAAACACAAGTGTTCATCGCACGAATGTTTGTCCAGGGTGGGGATCGAACCCACGACCTTTGGCGTAAGAGGCAGGGTCACTACCAATTGCGCCATCCGGTCAGTCACTATATATTATAGTGCTCAAGTGCACTCTCTATTCCCTTACCCTCATATTCCGATGGGATACTACTGTAACACGACCGGAGAGGGATTGGGCGCAGGAGCAACAGCTTAACATGCTTTCCCAGGGTCGGAGTACAAGACCGCCAACATCCAAACTCCGGGCTGCCACTAAGAATTAGGTACAACAAATTTTTGGCCTGACTCGGGGACCGAACCCGGGACCTCTTACGCAGCCATCGCTTTAAATTGCAACCCACTAACCACTGCGCCAACGAGGCAGTCAATACACCGTACAAAGTATATTAAACAAACAGCACGTCGGATAACTATCTAATTCCCCAATACGATACAGAAATGAACTTAAGTCATGTATTTATCAGCTGTTCCATGCAAAACGGAACGCCCACTCGGTAATGTACCTAGCAAATGATCTGATACGCAAGTAATTAGTTCGTTAGCCACCTACCTATTTCAACTTGACGGCCTTGAAGACGATTGAAGAACATTAGCCTACATGTGATGTTGGTTGAGTGAAGATAAAATCTGGCTGATATGCCAGAGCATTGACGGATCAAACATTAGTAGTTTTGATGTCAAATCTATTTTCTTAATAAAGTCCTTTAAATTCGATCAACGAAATACACATATGTTTGCTTTTTTTTGTGATGGATGGCAAAAGCAATACAAATATTATGTGATCAACCCGAAACACGTTTTTTTATTATGGCAGACAAACGAGCAGACGGCTCACCTGATAGTAAGTGATTACCGCCGCGCACGGACATCTGCGACACACGGGGCAACATAGATGCGTTGCCGGCTCTTAAGGGAGGAATAAGCTCATTTCTTCACCAGGTCATGTCTGTTCGGAAACACCTTCGTTGGTAGCTGAGTCCATAGTTTTACTACGCGCGGTAGGAAGTGGCGTGAGAAGCGCACTGTGGTGGAATAAAATCCATCCAAGTGATGTGGGTGAAATTTGGAGTTCAGGACGATGGGTGGTATTCCGTCAGGCCCGCTCGACTTATGGATATCAAGGGAGGAAAGCGCTATCCGCACAGCCTTTAGTGTGAAAAGGATATCTGGTATTGCGCCTTCAAATCATGGGATGGTCATCCAAAGTCATCCAAAGTCGAGTTCGATGCAAAAAGAGACCCCAGAAGATCGGCTTTTTCCTTTGCATCATGGGCCAGCGAGTCGTCTTCCTTGTTCAACGACGGCAGGGAAGATTGGCAAAAAATCCCCTGAACGGCTTTGGCGAGAGACCAGAACGCACGGGTCCCTGATGAGAGGCGTACGAGTTTCTCGCCAATTCTGGTGATGTAACGGATTAGGGAGTTTTTGCTTAGGCCAAATCGGCATTTGGCCTAGGCAAAAACTCCCTTGCAGGATCTGGACGATACGTTATATTTCTTTTTCTTGGCGTTGGTACTTACATCTTGAGCTACTACTGCATCTGCCCAAGCTTGGTAGGCCATCTGCTTATGATGTCTTGCAGATTTACAGGCACGACCAAACCAGAGCTCTCATTAGGTACGTTCGAGTATGGAACAAAAAGTTCCATTCCTTGCAGCACCACATCAGTGACAGTTTCCCGGCCCTATTGCGACTATGCTGCCAAAAGAAACACCGGCCGTCAGACCCTCAGTGAGACAAATGATGGCCCCGTAGCGAGGTGCGCGGTCGCAAGACAGGGCCGCGGCCGGTCCACCGGCTGTGAAACCCGGGGAAAACCGTATCCCACGGTAACCGTTTCTGCCTGAAACCAACCGCAGCTGGAATCAGATCAGAACTTATTACCAGTGGGGCCGCTCGAGGAGGTCGATGCGCCTGAATCCCCTCGGAATGGACAGCCTGCAAGTTTGAGAGCAACCTCCTTATGTTGCAGCAAGCGTGGAGTGGGAAGCCGACTTTTTGCTCTTGCCTCAAGCGGAAACCACCTTCGTGCAATTAGTACCCTCCCCAGAATACGAGGGGCAGCCTAAACACCCTCCGACTGGTGACGAACGATGTGTTCAGTGGGGGATTTCCCAACGCTAGTGTAACTGGTTCCCCCTCTGGGGTAGTATAGTTTTTAATTACGCCATCATGGTGGTGTGGAGGGAGGGGCCTCCGAGAGCCTCAATCATGCAGTGAAACGCAGCAGAAACTACTTCAACATCAGAGGTTGTGGTATTTCATCGGTCGAACCGGCCCATTCATGCAACGATAAAGATCATTGCGTGGTTTTACCACAGTATGGATATATCATCTTTTCTCACATCAAAAAGGTTATATACCTATGCGGGTTTCGGTTTGATCACTTATTCGCAGATAGTATTTTGCCATCTGCCTATCTCATAAAAATAGCATTTACAAAAAATAACCAGTAAAAGTGAGCTCGGTTTGCATATAGATGAGTAGTTTGGGAGGCTATGTCGATATATTAACACGAATGTTCTCACATTTAACGAGACCTGTTGTTTTTATCAACATACTCTTAAGTATAAATAAATGTCATGAACAGCGTCGGGTACGAGGAAAATCCCAACAAAAGCGAGCCGGCCCGAGCGCACGCGTCCGTCTGCTCGTTGGCGTTTTAGAAATAAATAAAAAACAATATTTCGTTGATAACCACATGTAAGGTGATCGGGCGCAAGTCACGGCCGTCTAATTGAGCTATCATCAGTCGCCCGCGAGCAGCCCGACGGCCTGTACCTCCGTATTATAGGAAAAGTTCATGAGTTGATCAACATGTTCGTGAGGACGGCACTCTGCATCTTTCTCGTCGCCTTGGCAGGGACTGACGCACGTAAGTAACTAGTTTATCTACAGACATAAACATGTAGCCGCTTCCAAGAGGGCGAGAGGCAAGTTTTGTATAAGGCCAGTCAATATGGCAGATATTTGTTTTGATTTGCGTAAATCGCAAATGTCAATGACATTGATTTTGGCGTCGTTTTAACCCATAGTGTGCCCATAGACTATAGCCGCCCTGCTATTAGCCATGTTGTTGGGCTATTGTACCAAGATATCAGCTAATATTTCGGAGATTACAGGCTTAACCATAAAACCAAAATAATTCTATGCAAATAATCACTTTCATAGAATACTAAATTTGTGTATCCGATGTGACTAATATGCTTCTTCGAATTAATTTAATGCCTTTGTTTGCACATCATAATTAAGTACATATCAGAAACAATTCAGTTTCCTTCCTCTTTAGGGGAAATCCCAAATCAGGTATATTATGTTATGGCTGTAACTAAGTAGATAAGCTAAGTGTATCCAATGCCAAGAAGAAGTTGAATAGGTAAATTCATTATCCCATAAAATCTCTAAAATTATGTACAAGATTCACACACGATTATGTCGACAAATAGGAGTCGTTCAAGATATTTATGATTGACCTTTTGACATTGTTTGTAGGTACTTTGTCTTGAGAACTAATATGTTTAATAGAAATAAAATAAAACATATTTGGTGCCAATTACGTCACAGATACAGTCAACTATCAGAAGTAAAAAAGTAAAGTTTGTCAAAACCAGTCGATATTGCAAGACCCATAGAGTAAGGTAAGACCTTTTGAAGCCAAAGGAATAATAATTTTTGTTATGACCTATCTCACATTCTAAGCTAGGTATCTACATTCATAGATAGATATCTAATATATTTTTATTTGTTTTACTTATATAACTTTGAAGCAAAACACACATTTGAAGCAATTTTGAACACTAAAATTGAGATTATTAAGAGTATCTGTATTCTAGAAGGATATTAATTTCTGCGGTGCGGTATGGAATAATATATTTTCAGGAGGGATTCGAGACGCAATTTTTTAACGACTGTATTTATATGGGACCATAAAACACAGAACTAGACTGCCACGCGGACAGTACCCTCAGAGGGTCACTGAGTTATCCATGTTATTGTTTGTAAGTCCGGTCTATGAAAAATAGTAAACATATTTTTTAAATAAAACTGGCAAGTTGAAAATGACAGTTGCTTCCTGGCTTTATAACTTTGAGAAGAGGATTAAGCTTTATAAGGTAGAGGCGGGCCCAACGTGAAAACAAGAAACTGTATGTATAACTAAGTAGTTAAGGTGACGGGAAAATAGATCCGGTTTAGTAGCTAAAAATTTAAATCGATTGGCGTCGCTAGTATGCCCTATACTAGCGACGCCAATCGATTTTAATTTTTAGCTACTAAACCGGATCTATTTTAAACAATTTCGGGGTCACAACCTCTCGGCAAACACTTATACTATTTATTAAATAACCATGCACAAATGCGGACCCAACATTTGTACGCGAAAACTTTATTCACGCTAAAAGTAGCCGCTTTTGGCGGTAATCAATTTTTTGCGTACAAAAACGGACCCAAAATTTGTGCATAGGTATTTAATAAATAGGTAGTATAAATGTATGCCTAGAGGTTAACCCCGATTTTTTTTAAATAGATCCGGTTTAGTAGCTAACAATTAAAAACGAATGGTGTCGCTAGTTAGGGCTACCCGTCGCCTTAACATATTTCATAACTCTAACTTGTTATATCGAAACTATATTCTCTACCAATTCTCCGTCGAATAAATTACAACGCGATATTATCAGTCAGCTATATTTTCTTATAAATGTTTGGACTTTTCGATTCACACTGGCTTTAGGCGCCTAGATAACTTGATATTGTATATCTATCAACTAAGGTTACGATCTTAGTAATTAGATACATATATAGATATAGAGCGAAAATTGACGTAGTCATTATCTTAATGGAAACACATTAATACGTTCTAACTGTTTATTTAATAAAGCTTTTAATAACTCTTACTACGAGGAAGACATGATTACAACAATATCTTTTTATTGCGTTAAATATGTATTCAATTCCAAACCAGTCAATTTGAATGATTTGATGATGACACATTATACATTATCTTTTTGATTTCGCGGATGTTCATTGGCAGCGATGATTACTTACCATCAGGTGACTCGCTTGCTCGTTTGTCCACCTCTAGCATAAAAAAAATTTTGGAGCTTATAATATACCTACCTAGTAGTTAATGGTTTTTATGAAGTGGTTATTTACTTTATATTAAATATTTAAATTATCTACTTATCAGTAGTAAATAACCTCCTACGTGTGAGTCATAGCATGTAGTAAGAAATGTTGGGTTTTTCTATACCTACCTATATGTATACAATAGTTTCTAGTTGGCTTGGCAGACCTCGGAGAAAGATGGTCAATGACCTCAGGCAAAGATTGTTTCAATCAAATGTAGTAGGGTTAGGAGTAAAACGACTTTTCCTTTATATTATACGTATAGGTGGCAGACGAACCGGATCCGCCTGTTGATAAGAAATACCTGGCGATACCTACTGGTAAGCGATTGCAGCCGCCCATGGATACCCGCAACACCATGGAAGTCATTAGTTCGCTGCCAACATTTAACTCCCTTTCCCTCATAATCGGGCCTCCGATACCATCACTACCTGATGTGCCAAAGCGAAGACACTGCTTTACGACGGTTTTTTTTGAGGCTGTGCTATTACTCCAGTTGAGCCAGCCCATTCATGCTGAAGCGTAGATCTCCCAGTTCATCAATATTCAACTATGGATACTTTTTAAATATCGGTTTCGCTCGACATCCCAGTGTCTAGGTTAATGAGTTATGGTGTTTTTTTTATGATATAGGTGGCGGACGAGCGGACGGATCACCTGATGGTAAGCGATTACCGCCGCCAGTGGTGTCACAAGTGACTGACTTTTCAAATATCTTCATTATCATAAGTAACAATAGGTACCTACATACACATCTAACTAAATAAGTACTTACAATACTATATTATCTACTTAGGTATACGCATTTCCTTTTGATTACAGTTAACGACCGATGTGACCTGGTTTAGGTAGGTATCTACATACTAAGTATTTTACAACAAAACAAAACATTAGGTTTAGGTACTCGGAGGGCTGATGGCGCATTGGCGAGTGACCCAGCCTCCCGCTCCATTGTAAGTTCGATTCCCTGTGACAAATACCTATTCATGTGGGTATTTGTAAAATGTCTGGATGTTATAATATTAATATTACCTATTAGCAGTACCTAAGTTCATTGATTTTGATGACCTACCACAAAAAACCATAGACACAGAACGCCGGCTGTTTGGACAGTATGTGCTGATGATTTTAATAGGCAATCAATACATAATATTAGAAAATTGATAGCTGGTCGAGATGCTTTTTTATAAGTAACATGATATTGTTGATGCGTCACCTTCTTACCAGCATTAAAATCCGTTCATACAAACATTAGATCTTATTTAGACACATTAGGTATGGCTAAGTAATTAAGGCTAGATACCTACTTATGTGTTTTCTATGCTTGCAGCTCTAAGATTACTTAAGTATTTAAGTGAAATTATTAATATATGGGTATTAACCCATATAGTAATAATTTCACTTAAATACTTCGATATAACGAATGTAAATGCGCCGGATTAGCCATGGGGCGCTGATTTCAATAGAAAAGCTACCTGTCATTTGTACGTGCATTCGCGACCTTAGCATATTTCTCTTCTCAAAGTTCGCAACATAATTTCACCTGTCACTTGGACAATATTTATACACGGCCATTGGCCTAAAGGGTCAAATCGCTACAACATGTTTTCTTTAGTCTGTGATCGCTACCGGTCTAATAAATAAACCATTATTATATGTATAATCTATGAAACTACTCGTATATCGTTGAGTGCCACAACAATCAAGCTAATTGAAAACATGACAAATCCAATTTCGGGTTGTCAGCTTATAATGCATTTGGGTGGAAAGCCAATACTGGCTTGCTACACCCTTTTATAAAAATACTACGCACACAATAATGCGCGCGTACGGGTTTAATTTGACCAAAAAATTATTGATAAATGCTCATTTGACAAACAACGTTTAACCAAATGTTTATTTGGCAAACGAGACATTTGACAAAAGTATCATCTTACAAAAACAAATGACTTAGCAAATGATCCATTAGCTAACACCATATTTGAACACCTGTGTTAGTTCAGTGTCTGGGTGTAATATATGTATTTAAGTATATATTTGTGTTCCTCTGTTGTCTGATATCTGTAACACAAGTGCTTAAGCTACTTAGTACGGAATCAGGTCAACGTATGAGATGTTGTGAGAATTATTATTATTATTATTATTTGATAAATGTTTTAAATATTAAAATGGCAATTGACCTATTTCAATTTCACGCAGATTAGTCATTGGTCCAAGTGTCATTTAACAAAATATTATTTTATAAATGCACTTCTTGTTTCAACATTACGATTTAGTCAGTTGCGTCATTTATTCGGCTACCCTCGTATAGCCGTGAGAATGAAATTATTTACAAGCTAGTTATAAGATTACCTAGAAACCATGCAATTATTAATTTCAATTGAATTATCATCATCATGAATTAAAATTAAGGAATGATCGTCACTATGATAATTAATGTGAGAAACGCCTTAAGACGACGGGTAGGGCACACTAGCGACGCCAATCGATTTTAATTTTTAGCTAGTAAACCGGATCTATTTTAAACAATTTCGTGGTTACAAACTCTGGGCAAACACTTATACTATTTATTAAATAACCATGCATAAATGTTGGGTCCGTTTTTGTACGCGAAAACTGGTTTCACGCCAAAAGTGGCCGCTTTTGGCGTGAATCATTTTTTCGCGTACGCGTTGTCGCCTTAACATGTGTACCAACACATACTCGTAAGGTAGGTTCGGTCGGGGGTACCTGTCACCTTAAATAAAACAGGCGATTCACACCATCACGGAATATGCCACGTTATTGTTGTGTAGTATTAGTTAGTTGTAGAATTAATTAATGTTTATAATTACATTATGACCTATACGTAAAGTCCAGTGTAACTCGTGTCTTAGGTCATCATAATGTAATGGGTTATTAGGGAATTTATTACCAAGAGAATCCCTTTTAAAATGATTCATGAAGGACGGCCAAACTAAGATCAAAGGCAATCTTGATTTCTATTCCATGTGTAAAGTATTATATGTATATATTTGTAATCCCACTGTTGATTCTGATATCCGTAACACAGGTGCTTGAGCTATCTATCTCGGAGTCAGATCAATGTATGTGATGTTGTGAAATATTTATTTATTTATTTATGTGTACAAGGAGAAAAGCGAGCAGAGAATATATCAACGACAGGTATTTACCAATGTTTTATTAGATACCTAACTATAAAAATCCCCCAAAACAAGATTATTGCATCAAAAATACAGTGATTTTGATAAGTCAGACTCACTGTTACTTAATTCTTATTACCTCTCTTTTTTTATAGTTACACAGTATCATTATACTGTAATATTTGCTCTCCTGCCACGAGGCCTTATTTTTATAATGGACCATGACTTAACAATAGACTTCTAGACATAAAACCTAATTCTCGGGCTCGTGACATTTATCATCATACGATGTAGATATATCACTAAAACATAGTTTTTTGTATGGATTTCATGTGACATCCGCCATATTTTTTTTCGTCGAAAATCCCGAGAATGAGGCTCCAGAAGTGCTCATGGCACGGGAGATTTAAGTTAAAAATACTATGTATGCTTTGATTTCAGAAAGGTGCAATGGCGGCGCACCCTGCGTGGACCTCGAAAACTGCCCCGATCTGTACAACCAGCTGCGGCAGAGCATCACGCCACAGCTGCAGAGACTCCTGAGGAGTCTGCACTGCGGGTTCAATGGAGAATCGCCCATGGTACATAACATTCAGATTTTGATCAGATTCTCTCCTTTTTGTTAAACACCATTGAAGCGGGAAACGCCAAGACTCGTTTCGGGTCGCTGTGCCAGCGGAGTAAGGTAAGACTGCCGTCTGACCCTTAGACAGGGGAACAAGACCAAAATCTGGACCTGTTGTAGAAGTTGTCGTGTCCTCTTACCTTTATCCTGTTTTCAGATCTGTTGTCCTCCTGAGTTCGGCGGCGCCTCCTCATCATCAGTACCGGGGCCCAGCAGAAACGGCAACAACCGAGGCGACACCTTGAGCCTTCTGCCAGGGCTGAACGAGTGCGGGGCGCAGAACGGCGACAGAATCGTCGGGGGCACCAGGGCCGACATCGATGAGCACCCTTGGATGGCACTGCTGCGCTATGACAAACGTAAATCTTTATTGCTAAGTATAAGGTACAAGGTACTAACTATAAAGTATAAATACGGTAAACATTCGGACTTTCAGCTTGTCAATAACTTAACCATAGAAAATAATCCCAAACCTTACGTTCGTGAAACACAAGATTTACCTATAGACGTATTGAACATAGATAAATAACCTATTTACTTATTTCAAGTGTAGTTTAGGACTTTAAAAAAAAAAGGACTAAGTGATAAATCCGTAACAGATTTTTTGATGGAATTATAGTATAGTTATAGTATCAGCCGGGCACTGCAGGGCAAAGGCCTCCATCATAGGAATCAAGTTATCGCTACTATGATGGGATTAGGTGGTGATTAACCAAGCTTGCCTAATGCGGATTGATGATCTCAAACCCGAGCTATATTCGAAAATTTCGAAACATACTTTACGCTCGACCCGGAAATCGAACCCAGGACGCCGAGATCATAGCCCGGTACTTGCACCACTAGACCAACAGGGCGTTGATGGAATTGGTTGCGTCCAAATCGGTTGCTTGGGAGCCCAGGCTACCTAAGCTACCATGCTTAAGGATTTGGTTATTCCAATGAAGCGATTGCCGTCTGATCTTCGGAAGCCTGAGCCTGAAGAAGGAACACGGAAAACAGACAAACTGAATAATGGTGTCACGTTTCAGAAACATGCAGGTTGTTTCTCCACGATGTTTCCTTCAAGAAATTCCGATTGGAAGGCGCGTTATCCACTGAGCTACCAGGAGCCAAATTCTCGTGCTCGTGACATTGATTTTCATATGACATATATCACAAAAACATTTTTTTTTTGTATGGATTTCATGTGACATCCGCCAAGTTTTCAAAATATCACGAGCACGAGAATTGGGCTCCAGAGCTCTAATTGATGGATTAGCAAGTTACTCGTAATTAGGACTAAGATATTGGACGCAATATTTAGCAGAGACATTTAAATCAATATTTTCGAGAATGAAGACATTTTGCAGTAGCTAGGTAACGTTTGCCCGGCTTACCTAAGTTTTAATACAAAAGGAAATAAGCAATATAGGTAATTTAGCCATGACGTGTTCTGTTTTGTAGCCAGAGGATGGGGATTCTACTGCGGTGGGGTCTTGATTTCGTCGAGGTATGTCCTGACAGCTGCTCATTGTGTCAAAGGAGAAGATCTTCCCACCAACTGGCGTCTGTAAGTTTCTTAAACCACGGCTATGTATGCATATTACTGAATGTTCGATACCTATTGGTGACTCTTAAAATTAATCGCCAATCTCGCTTTTATCCCAGTCATTCACTTTGATCATGTGAATACTTACCTCAATAATACCTGAAAAATGTGAATACGTGATCAAATTGAATGACTGTTTTAATCTACCTATTGATTCCGGTCTGGGTGTACTGGGTGCCCTCGGATATCGTCAGCTAGTACTCATTGTAGAGGGAAAACGCTGATATGCAGGATGAAAAATACCGAGCAAATAATCCAACCCTCATGTTGGTCCCACTGAAAACCCTGAGTGAGGGCCATTTATGCAGGATCCTTCAACACAACACAATATGCAAACACTTGGCACTGCCTGGGTCAATCACAAAATAAGATATTTTGTATTTAAATGGGGAAAAAGTCTCAGTACGGATGTTTTGTTTGGAGATTTTTATTTAATTTTTTGGTTAATTTTCTTCTGTTTGTATTAACGAAAATATTTGTGTAATTTGTTTGAAACAAATGTGTTGTGTCCAAATTAATAAATCTTAACAAATGATGTAATTTGTACAGATCTCAAGTCCGCCTTGGCGAGTGGAACACCTCCAGCGCCGTGGACTGCATCGGCGATGATTGCAGCGGGCCCCCGCAGGACGTCATGGTGGACCGCATCATTCCCCACGAGGACTACGATCCAGCAGACACGCATCAGCAGAACGACATCGCTCTTCTGAGGCTGGAGCGTAACGTGATGTTCAATGGTAGGTACGGGCCTTAGCAAATGATAGGACAAGTTGCTGGTGGACTATCCCGTAGCAAATGATGAACTGCCGGGGATAACTTCGTAGCAAAATGAGCCGCCGGGGATTACTTCGTAGCAAATTATGAGCCTCCGGGGATCTGTTCGTAATAAGCGATGAGCCCCTGCGATCCCTCCGTAGCAAATGATGAGCCGCCGAGAATCCCTCTGTAGCAAATAAATGACACGACACGACGAGCCGCCGGTAGCAAATGATACCCATTACCCTCCATAGTCTCCCCTAGGAAAAATCCCTAGCTACGCCATTGGTGCTGGGCCTAGTGATTCACTAGGAGTAAATATTAGCGGTCAATTTTGTCATTGTTAATTTGTATGTGAAAGCTATTAGTTACCTTCCCTAAAAAATAAAATCAATAATGATTCTCGTGTGGAGGCTGCATCTTGGGAGTCGAGGCCGAGGTTTTCCTCACATGATAGGCCTCGTGTGAGGCATACCGAGGCAGAGGAGAAAATCGCACAAGACCGATCCTTGGAGGTGGCCTAAGTTCAGCAGTGGGGGTAGAGACGCTAAAGACAGTGACGATAGATTCCTAGCGTATAAAACCGTATCTCTATCTTCCTTCTTATAATAATAATAATAACTATCCCACACCAACTACATCACTCAATCAATACACTTAACCTACCACAGTATACATACATCCTGTTACAGAAAGCTGCTATTTTAAATACGTGTAGGATTGTAAGGAATTTCCTCCAAATAGATGATGATACCCCATCAAATTCACGAGGTGTTAACCAGGCACACATATTCTCTCATTCACAGCCTTACGTCCCACAAACACGCCCAATCACACAACCACACAGATCATCACAATCAAGACTCATTACCCCCACCACATCACAATCAGATCCGTAGTGTAGGAACTGTACTTGGCCTAGGCCCGTACATTTCTGAAAAGCCAGCAAATAGCTGTGATACTCAGCATATAAAGAACATAATATAATAATAAATAAAATTTTATTGAAAAATCTTTAGAACATAAAATACTTATAATCTACTTAAACTTAGGGAACAATTTTAAGTTTACTGCCTAAACTAGGAATTTCCTTTATCTTAGGCAGAAACAAAGAGAAAAAAGGACTTAAATTAACAAATTAATTTTAGCAATAAAACAAAACATAAAAACATCAAGATAACTAATCATTAAACTAAATCTCGAAATTACCTAATCTAGCGTGAATGTAAACAATACAAATACCTACGAGTGAACGTGATGATTATTTGTGAATATGGACCCAGTAGGTATGACCCTGTCATGAATTGACCAATAGGTAGGTAGTTTACTACTGCAATGTAATGCACGCGTGTGGGGCGCCTATATTGGTATAATAGTTATTGGTAGGTACATACGTCAATAATAATAATTCTTCGCATTTCAGACTTTGTGAAACCCATCTGCCTGCCCACTGGAAATGACTTGAGGCGCGCTAATCTGGAAGGAAATGACATGGAAGTAGCTGGCTGGGGAAAAACCGAAACTCGTAAGTTTATACCTACTCTATCTATTTGTTAGATTATGTCACCTTCAAGCTCATACCA
This sequence comes from Marasmia exigua, assembly GCA_019059595.1. Lineage (NCBI taxonomy): Eukaryota > Metazoa > Arthropoda > Insecta > Lepidoptera > Crambidae > Marasmia > Marasmia exigua. Next base: position 11,641,057 of record CM032477.1, on the reverse strand, counting down.
AAATTTTCTATAGCCTCATTAATTTTGATAACATTGACCCGTGAGATACTTACCTAGGTACATACTTATTGTGATGATGAAAAAAAAAGTTTAACAATAAAGAAAGTACTAATTAGGCATAATGTGGTACCCTTATATCTTTGTTAATAATTGTATACATATTATTTAGTCAATGCACAGCACGGTCTACCTCATTATGTGGCACAAAGACTCAAAAACCGTAGGTGGACTGATTGTTGGTGGTTTATTTAGATATCGCCGTAAGTCCTGGATTTTAGAATTTGTTGTTCCCAGCCGTCCCGTAACGAACAAGAATAAACCTGTCGCATCCGAACTACCATTAGGATTAAAATATTAAATTAAATATGGTGATGGCATGCGGCATCACCATATTTAATTAATATTCATTCTCTTATTTCGGCCACATAATGCGAAGAGGGGATGATAGCCTTGAAAAACTGGTCATTGTTGGCAACACTGAAGGCAAAAGATCACGAGGCCGATCACAAACACGATGGTCTGACCAAATAAATGTAGCTACATCTCTACCAAAGTTCTACGACGTGGTGAAGGCTACTTCCAATCGGAACCAATGGAGAAAGTTTGTTTGGTTGATGAGTTCCAGTGACCACGATTCTCAGTAATGAGGGATCGACTAGAGAGAGATGGTGATTGAATTTTTGAAATCAGCTGTTGAAATCACTCTTTAAACACCTTCAGTATGGAGTTGTGTATCTAGAGAAAGTATCGGTACACCCGAACAAAGTACACACACAGCGCGTGTGGTAGGGAAACTCCCATTCGGTTGCGATATTTACCAGGTTCTTAATAATTTTAATGACTCAACCTACTTACATAGGACGTGACATCGAGTTTTTAATTATGGTAAAATATATTGATATCGAGTAGGTACAGTCAGCATCAAAATGATCTTAGTGTTCAAACCTGCCACAAATATCTGAGCATGTCAAAAACAATTTTGCGTTTTGCGGTGATTAGACGGCCGTAAGTACCTTATTTACGTACACAAACCCCTTTATTGGGGATAGTCCCAGAACAAAATTTGCGCCAGCCCCTTTTAACATTGCACGTTGGAACGTGATGACATGAGCTTTAGTACGGTAATAACCGTATATATAGTAAGTTAGATCGCGATATGGTTGTTAGTTTTAATTTTTCCAGGATTTTTAGGGATACCTAGATAGCTTAGACTTGAAGCTAACGGTTACCGAGTTCATGCGTACCCGACACACAGTAAAGTGATATCTTATAAGGGTTCCGTTTTTTCCTTTTGCGGTCGGTACCTAAGGAACCCAAAAAATATCTACTAACTACGAACTGCAAGGTTTTTTATTGTAAGTAGTTTGGCGCTGAACCTTGTACCGAGCTACACATCAATGTACAGACAGCCACACATCAATGTACAGACAGCTACACATCAATGTACAGACAGCCACACATCAATGTACAGACAGCTACACATCAATGTACAGATGGCCACACATCAATGTAATCACACGTGCTTAAGCTACTTAGTACGGAATCAGGTCAATGTATGTTACGTTATTGTCCCATTTAGTTCTATTGTGTATGGAAAACAAGGTTACAAAAATGATCCTAAAATATGTAGTTAAATTTATCGCTTGATCTTGCTTTTTCAGGCATACAGGGTGTATCTGTGAACATTTACATCCCCTTAACCACGTGTTCTATCTACTAACCATTATAAACAACATTTGTTCTATCACTTTTGGAAATTCGCTTGAATTTTTTTTAACTTTTCATACAAAGTCGGTCACGTGACTTGGTTGTTTTGTATGGGGAGACGAAAAAATGTTCAAATAATTTAGAAAAGCCTTTGAACAAATGTTTTTCAGAATGGTTGGTAGAACACGAGGTTAAAAGGCTGTTAAGATACACTCTGTATACCTACCTACACATTAAGGTTATACTCAGTTATAAACCATTACCAAATTCGATTTTCTATATTTTATTAATCTAAATATTCCTGCCCGTCTGCCAAGCGTGGTGAGTATGGCAATTACACCTCATGTGATTGAAGGAGGCCCGTGCCCCAGCAGTGGGGACTTAAATGGGCTGATGATGATGATGACGATGAAATATTCCTGAACACTATAAAAGCAATTACAAGTTAACCATTTTTTGACAACTACGTGAGATGTTGTATGAATTTATAAAAAAATGTACAGACAGCCACAAAACAGGTTACACAATACTACACTACTACACTATCTGTCAATTAGCATTAAGGTGAAAATCTATTGAAGAAATTTGACAGATTTGTATACATTGATACACATCAATTTATACAAATTATAATTGATACACATCAATGTATACAAATCTGTCAAAGATTTGTTAAGTACGGACAGCCACACAACTGTCCATACTTAACAAATCTTTCTTTCTTCATTCGATTTCGTAAGTACTTATATCTAATATCAATTGAAGAAAGAAACATTGTGTAGCCTGATAGGTACCTATCAATGTTTGACAGACAGTGATACCACCACAACTGCCGTAGACATCGAAAACGACGGGGAAATTATATCAGGTGGGCTCTCTGTAAGAGAACGTGTTATGCGGAATGATTTATCTAATAATATATTCTTTAAATATTTTTTAACCTTCTTAATCCGACTAAACCTAAGCATACACAAATATATTTTAATCTACCTAACTAAAACCATTAGGGAAATAATCAGATAAACTTTCACATATGCAAATAGTTAAGTTATTGATAGCTAAATCTAATATGCGTACCTACCTACCTACTACCTACATAATATGGTGTATATACTTTTATTCTGGGCATTCTGGGTGTGGTCCTTCGCGCCAGATACGGCCTTGCTAGCTGCATGTTCCGTTTTAGTAATTTTATGTTCTGTCTGGTCTTTGGTAATTTTTATTATCCGATTAAATTGTAAGATACCTAATGTTTCCAACTTACAAAAAAGGGTCCCAAAAAGATGGAAGGAAGGAAACGGAAAGCAGAAAAGATTGCGTTCAAAACCGTTAAATCCCAAAAGTGCTGATTCTGTTACCGCGTTAATTATATTAACATTTTGGCGCTAAAAATTGCAGGCTCCGAATCTGACGTGAAGCTGAAAGTGGTCGTCCCGGTAGTCAGCAATAGCCACTGCCACCAAGTGTTCAGCAGGGTGAACCGGCGCATCAGCAGCAGGCAGATGTGTGCTGGCGGGCGGTCAGGCCAAGACTCGTGCCGTGGGGACTCCGGTGGCGCGCTCATGGGAAAGGTAAGATGAAAGATCAGTGACTATATTCAGGTAAAACGGAACGACGCCGTAGCAGCAACAGATATGTACACGTCTTGTGCCGGACCTAGAGAAATTCTACACTTTTCCGACAAAGTTCTTGCAAAGGGAAATCAGGCGACACACTCAGTGTCCTTTGGTTAATATTTTTAGCTGGGTAACTGGCGAACGACGATCTGGTGATGGTTGCGGGAATCCATTGGATGCGGGCGCCACAGGACTGATCTGTGTGGAGAACATTGGGGGAGGTCTATGACCGGCAGTGGACGTCTATTGGCTGAATTAATGATGATGGACTGGCGAACTCAGCTGACAAAGTTTATTTAAAGCTGCCAACTGTGGTATTTCCTAGTGACCTCAAGATAAAATAAGAGTTAAGGTATGCATCTGCTAATATCAAGGATATCACTATTACTACCACAGAGTCTACATTGTAGGCAGATATAGAAAATTACTACTGTTTATTTGTATCCTCGTTCTTTTTGTCTTTTCTTTTTGTTATCTTTGATTATTTTTCACTTACTTTATCTGTCACATTCAAAATTGATTTCGCCAGTCACTCAAGGCCCAAATTGAAAATCAGAGCGGCAGCGGCTACAAACCGCTGCAGCACGTGCTGAGCTTCGACCTTGTTGACCACTTCACTTTGTTCCTTTTCTGCTTCTTTGGTCATTAGTTAATGTATTAACTTATTATATTTCTTTTTGTTTAAATATTTCTTTCCAATGTATTAGTGTGCAATCTCCTTATGTTTATGTTATGTGTCCTATCTATGTAAATCTTTTCTGTGGTCAATAAATGTTTACTTACTTACTATGGGTGTTGCAGATGTCCATATCTGGTGGTGGTGATAATCACTTACCATCCATCGAATGTGCTTGCTCGTTTGCTTGCTTTAAGGACTTCAAAGAAGATTACTGTTAAATAAAATGTATGTCTGCACTTTCCAGGTGCCATCGTACAACAACTGGTTCGTCTTCGGCGTGGTCTCGTACGGGCCGTCGCCGTGCGGCACCCCCGACTGGCCGGGTGTCTACACGCGCGTCACCGAGTACGTAGACTGGATAACCGCCAACATCAAGCCTTAGTTCAAGACTGAATCTTACTCATTGTAATAGTTTATGTTAACCAGCGGACTGTATACTTGGCCGCGGTTTAGTTTGACAAATTGTTGTGCCTCTTCTTGGAGGGGCTAGACGCAACTAAGGACGCGGAGGAGTGGCATACGGACCTTAATCTTCGTGCCACGCCTATCATCCCCTGACCTTCCACTAGGCCTACGACTTCCTAGGGGCAGCACGACATTCCTGCCGTCCACTAACTAAAAGGTCGCTAAGCCACAGCGACTCTAAGCTGCCGCGCTAACAGTAAGAGCAGTAAGTCATATTTTTTTCAAAAATTAGTTAAGTACTGTATTGCTATATGCTCTATACTCCCGTTTTACAATTGGTCTTATTCCCCTGTTAAGGTGCCGGGTAGGGCACACTAGCGACGCAAATCGATTTTAATTATTAGCTACTACGCCGGATCTATTTCAAACCATTTCGGGGTTACAACCTCTCAGCAAACACTTATACTATTTATTAAGTAACCATGCAAAAGAGTTGGGTCCAACAATAAATTTTTCGGTTACAAAAACGGGACCCAAAATTTCTGCATGGTTATTAAATAAATAGTATAAGTTTTTGCCTAGAGTAGGTTGTAACGGCGAAAATGTTTAAAATAGATGCGGTTTAGTAGCTAAAAATTAAAATCGATTGGCGTCGCTAATGTGTCCTACCGGTCATCTTAACCGCCGTTTTCTTAACTTCAAAATGTCTGACTTACTGCTCTTACTGTTATGGCTGGCAGTATTGCTTAGCTGACCTTTTTGTTAATGAACGGCAGATTTGTGGTCCTAGTATAAACCTTTTAGTACCTAAAAGCCTGGCGCTTGCTTATCCACAGAGCAAAAATAATGACCGCAATATATAAAACGCACTACTCGTGGTAGTTGGTAAGAGTGAGAGCGATGGTAGCTCAGTGGATTAGAACGTGCCTCCCATGCGCGGGGTCGTGGATCGAATCCGAGCATGAACCTCTGGATTTTTCAAATCTATGTGCGTATTTCTACCATTAGCTCGGCGGTGAGGGAAAACATCGTGAGGAAACCTGAACGTTTCGGATAGTTTCTGAAACGTGCAACCATGATTCAGTTAGTCTGGTTCGACTGTTAAGGTGACGGGTAGGGCACACTAGCGACGCCAATCTATTTGAATTTTTATTATATATCTATATTTTCTATTCTATACCGAATCTATGTTAAACATTTCCGGGGTTACAACCTCTCGGCACACACTTATATTATTTATTATATAACCATGCACAAATTTTGGGTCCGTTTTTGTACGCGATAAATCGATTTTTCGCGAACGCGTTGGTCCCAACATTTTTGCATGGTTATTTAATAAATCCGTGTGGTCCCCGGCAGAGTAGAATAGGCCACCCTCACTCTTACCGAGGTGTCGTAAAAGGCGACTAAGGTAAATCTGCTGGCATGATCATCAGCACCCAGAGAAGTCTAAATTTGCATTTATATCAAAACACAACTCTGCATTTATATCAAAACCCTCGCCAACCCGTCTGCCAAGCGTGGTGATGTGATTGAGGGAGGCCCGTGCCCCAGCAGTGGGGACTTAAATGGGCTGATGATGATGATGATTTAATAAATAGTATAAGTGTTTGCCGAGAGGTTGTAACCCCAGAATGGTTTAAAATAGATCCGGTTTATTAGCTAAAAATTAAAATCGATAGCGTCGCTAGTGTGCTCTGCCCGTCACCTTAAAGGGTTGTGAAGGTCAGGACGGCAGTCGCTTCATTGTACCAGACTCCCCAAATCCTGAATCCTGGTCTAAGAATTAAACGCTAAGACGAGTGGTAGTTGGTGACTCTAATAATTGCAGGTCAGGCTTTTTAAACGTGGAAAATACCATTTTATACAAAAAGCAGACCTAAAATTTTAATGATATATTTGTTGTTCTTCTCAACACCACTTGTCCTCCAAGATAAACTATGGCAGACTAATTGTAGGTCAACAGGAAGGCACTAAACTACTGCCAAGAGTATTTGCGTTTAGTTATAGCAAAGGCGAAAGTAAATTTTACAATAGTGAGAAATCTCAATAATACTCATAATCGCCGCGATTGTGACACCGTGCCCGTTTGCCACAAACCTATGATTTTTATAATTCATATCAATATGTATTAAGAATGTTTAGTCACCAAAGTGCCATGACAATAGGTATTAAATGTTGCCTTTCAAATTAAGGTAGATTCATGATAAGTGCACTAGCATTTGTAATAGGTGCCAATAAATTATATTATAATAACATAAGTTTATTTTATTTTCACATACAATTTAAAAAAGTTTTTCCAGTACTCTGCAAAAAAACAGGATGTTGCTTGTCAACGTAAGGTTAAAGTTTAAATTAAACTCATTATTTTTTAATTAATTTAATAGGTCCAAAGTGTAAATAAAATTATTTCCTAGTCCTAAAATGGCCTTCATTCTATGTATTTCTTTCATCCTTTCACCCAGCACCGACTATCACTCACTTCCATAATATCGTGTTTTTTGTAAATTATTTTAGACTACATTATTTTGAACAAACAAAAGCATAAATTTGATTAAAGATTTTAAATTACAAAGATCTTAAACAGGTATATCATTTTTTTAAGTTTATATTTACATTAGTCAAAAAAAGTACTGTTCTTTGTTTATTGTCTAAAATTACGCCTTTTATGATTTCGAATACTATAATAGGTAAGTATAAAAATAATCCGTACCTCAGCTAGGCCAGAAAAGCAGTCGAAAAACCTATTATGAATTACAAAGATAAATTAGCGATTTCTATTCTTTAAGATATTATTGGGCGTTGCAACTTTTTTATTCGTCATTATTACACAATTTTTTTAGAAAAAATAGTGCCTCATAGCACAACCAAAACGATCAAATCAACTGACCGAATTATACAGAGTAATATGATGTTACGTCTTTTAATATATGTCTGTTGTATTTATACATATTATAATCATTCCTAATTTCTTTATTTTTGTGTAGTTTAAACATGAAGTGTGTGACAGTTGTCCATAAACTCCACAACAAATCAACAAACTGACCATTTGAGCCGTATATGTATAGGTCAACTCAGTAAATCAGTTCGCTGAACACGAGCATTACATAAATGAATCTATCTGATAATATATTTAATATTATTCCTTATCGGTATCACATTATATGCTAAAATAAATATCAGAGCTTTTGGCACATGTATGCCGATATTTCTACATAGTGCCCTCAAAAATAAACTAATCTTATATTCTAAAAATAAATCATTCACATTGCATTGGCACAAATAGCTACTTTTGTACTTAATGGAAAAATATTTCAATAAAAATAGGTACTTATACCTATTTTTTAATTTTCATTTTGGTTTTCTTAATAGATATTTAGTAAGTAAGTAATTAAATTCACTTGCGAAAATAATTTTCAAAGTTACGATTGATTTATAAAGGTATCCCAAATTGGAATTATCCCAGTTATAATTTGTATATTTTCTAAAATAATCACTTTAGTAAATGATGATATTCTGAAATACTGTCGGAACATATTTGGCATTCAATTTACATAGTTGTGCACACATACCTTAGTCAAGTGTACTTACTTAAACTATTAAACACAAGTTATTTGAGACACTTATAAAAACTATAATAAAGGCTCTCATAAGATTACTCTAACAACAAAATAATAAAAATGAGATTCTATTCTATTTCAAAAAATATGGAAATTCATATGGAATGTGTAATGTGAAAATGGAATGAATTTTTTACTTCAAAGTTGTTGTTGAAATAATAACTATAGTAAAATATACTCTGTGAAAGAAAAGAAAATCATAAAGACAAGGCAAGAAAGGAAAACGCTAACCAATCAACAAATCAAATTGCTATACTACAAACAAGTTATGTAATGATGATATAACAATATGAATATCTTTTTGATGAATATGCAAAAAATGGATAACTTTCAACAAATCGAATGATAATTTGTTGCTACAAAATTAGAAATACATTCTGTGATACCTACACATTATGATGGTATCCGAGAAGTTGTCTTCTTAGCTGCCTATAAGAGCTATAATAATTTGAATGTAAGTATTAAAAATGAAATCAATTACCACTTTTCGCATTAAGAAGCAGCAGCTATTTCAACAGGAATATTATTTTCTTGTGACACAGCTGGATCATTTTCCGGCACTTCCTGCGATGGTTCAACCTCATTCCACTGCTCGGCTTCAGTTTTATTTTCTTGATCTTCTACTAAGTGTTCTCCAAATCCGTTGAAGTCCCCATTAATTGGGGGTCCATTGGTCAGATAATCTTGAAGTTTTACCCCAAAATCTTCGTCCATTTCTGATGCACCTTTAATGAGTCTGTCCTGTTCTTCTTCAGACCATGTCGGATACCATTCATTGAACAGCTTGATCTGAAATAAGAAAAAAAAGTTGATATAAATAATTTGAGGCAATTTTATTATGTGCAAAATGGAATGACGTTTAGTGCTACAGTTATAATTTTATTTTGGCAACCCTTCAATTGCCAACATAGTAGGTTTCCCTCAGGCTGAGAACGACAACTTTCTAAAACCACAACTTCCTAAATTGTCTATTCCTAAATAGACAACTTCCTAAAACGGCAAATTCCTAAAATGGCAAATTCTTAAAACCGGCAACTTCTTAAAACGACAACATTTTAGAATGTGAACACCCTCAGGCCCCTCACCCTGAGCCCTCAGGCTATTTCTACTATGGAACACTTTATGATTGAGTCTGACTTACACTTGGCCACTTTTTTAATTTAGGCCCGTGTCTCCTCTGATTGTCTTCCTCGGGAAGACATCGTTACTGGGGTTTCGAAATATATTTTGATGTACTCATGTGAATGTGGAAAAAACAAATTAATGTCGAAAAAACAAATGAATGGCGACTCACGATATTCACTTCACTTGTTTTCTCGACATTCACTTGTTTTATCCACATTCATTTGTTTCCTCGGTATTCAGTTGTTTTTCTTGATATTCATTTGTTTTTCTTGACAAGTGACTAGTATATACAAAGATGTCAGCTGTGCTGTGACGGGGGATTCATGAGTACTTCAAAATATATTTCGAAACACAGTAGCCCTCTGGCTGAGAACGACTGGTGTCTCCCCTAGCCAGTGGAGACAGCAGAACCTAAAAATCCTGATGTCTCCCCAGAGGAACTATCAGGGGAGATATTAATGAAATTTGGTGGATGATAGATATTCTGTGAGATATTTACCGTACATGTTGATTATTTCTCAAATTTGAAGGCAGTATTTACAATACAAAGTATAACATTTACATGTTATACTTTGTATTTTAAGCCTAGTTGTATTAATTTTGTTGTAATTAGTTAGAAATAATGCTAGTTTTCTGGATTTAACTTCTTCTTTTATTATTAATTTTTTCACACACCTCTTTTGACACACGAAAAAATGCCATCTTCCTTTACACTCTTCCTTCCTTTCACGTAGTCAGCTGTTGCAACAAATTTTAAGTTATTTCATCTTTTTAAAAGACGTTCAACAACAGCAACAGAGCAAAGTATGTTTTTAAGAAAAAGCACCTATGGTCAACACGCACACATACATATAATACGTATAAATTAGACACTTGATAACTGAGAGCATTTCTGGAATTTTTCATTTTCGGAATTGGTCATTCTAGGATGTTGCCATTCTAAGTACTTGTCATTTTAGGAAGTTGTCGTTATCAGCCTGAGGGGTAGGTTTTTATAGTTACTTAAAAACCTACTATTTTGGTAATTGAAGGGTTGCCAAAATAAAATGTCTTCAGAAAAACGATGAATTCGATTGAATTTAAAAAAAGTCTACATCCAATACAATCTAAAATAAAGCGAGAAAAACAACTTTTATGTTATAAAATTCTTAATTTAAAATTGCCTATGTCTGACATCCAGATTTAATCAAATTAATTAAAAAAGGTATAAAACAACTACAAAAAAACATCAACATTTATATTTGTATGCATCTCAACTGATTTGTATGAAAATTTGCTGGTGGCCCATTTTATCTACGGCCCGGTGTAGAATGATAGATAAAGAGATAAAAGAAACCCATGTTGACATAACAAATTGCCAGGCATACTCAAGACCAGATGAGATAAGCCTTATTGATTGTCTGTCTGTATGACTCAGTCTAAGTCGTACAGACAATGATAACATGATTCAATTACTTGTGTCTATTAAAAATATCCATGCTTTCAATCATGAAAAACTTATTTTTTCAATTGTATTAAAAATCATTCAAAAGGAAACTGTATTTTTGAATGAGACATTTCCAGATAATGGGCAGAAAAAAAATTGTCTTAATTCTTTATTGAAAGTGTACAAATAAATGCTATGATATAGATGGATAAAATGATTACTAAAATAACACAGGCATTTAAATCGAAGTAGTTGCTAGATGTCTATAACTCAAACAATGCCAGTAACCACTAGTTGCATAATGTTAGCACTCTCAAGTAGGTAACGGTATGCTCAATTACCTGCACTGAGTGATAATGAACTGGGTATGAAACAATCTTTTAGTTATATTGCTGGATGATCTCATCACTGACATTTTTAATAACATAAATTAAAACATTTTCAATGTACTCTGCTGTTATAAATAGTGTCACTATCACAACTTGGTAATCTGGATCACCTGATGGTAAGCGATTGCCGCCGCTCATTGACACCCGCGACACCAGCGGAGTCACAATAGCGCTGCTAACCTTTAAACTCCCCCTTTCCCGGATTGGGCTTCCGTTAACCTCACTCACGCAGCGAAACACAGCAAAGTGCTGCTTCAGGTCCTTTTTCTGTGAGGCTGTGGTATCACTCCGGTCGAGCCTGCCCATTCATATCGAAGCATAGCTCAGCCACGGTTTCCCTTTTTATTTATTAGGAGAAATATAATTGTGTCTGATTATCATCATCATCATCATCTGATTATGAATTACAATAAAATTTACCCTGCATTGGAATAAACTGACAGGCTTGTCTTCACAAGACAGTGCTGCCAATGTGGCGGCCAACTGATCTGCTTTCCCCCCACGGGCTGCTGCGAGGATGGGCAGGAAGTCCTCTCGCTGTAGCTCACTGAACTCCCCAAACCACTGCAGCAGGTAGCGCAGCTGAGCTTCAGAGGTTAAGCCTGATGTAGACATTTTACTTACTGGTGGTCTAGGATCACCTAAAAATAAAAAAATATGATTTTATATTAATCTATTATACTTAGTATAATGTAATGTGAACTGCTTCAGAATCACTTGGTTTATAAACATTTTCGGATACACAAGGTGGTATGGAATTTATCTTTAAGTTTACTTATACATTAGATAAATATAATGTAAGCATGCTCTACTGCGTGGATCCGAACTGGAGGAGGGTCACACGAGAGAGTACAATGGAAATTGTTGGAGGGGGCCTGGGCAGAAAGGCATACATAACTCTTATTACCTACTGATGAAAACGCTTAATTATTTATTAAGTGTTCTCTAAGAGAAATTAGTTGGAAAAGCTAGAGTGAATAGTTTTTTAGATTTTCGCATTGTATTAACTATAGATAATTAAGAGTCCACTTGTGACCATGGCTGCTGTAAAGTAGCCGAAACGTCGAGCAAACATACATAATATTGTATCACATAATAAATTTCGTGTTACATCCCGTCTTAATTAATTAAATTAATTAAAGCTCGAGTGTTAGCACACACACGATGGTAGAATTGTCAGTTGCATGGTACATACTTAAAACTCAAAATATCATTTCTAGCATTTCATGCTACTAACAATATATATTGTAATTATTTCTACAAATACCTAATGTTCTATTACAATTAAAATCAAAAAACAGTTGTTGAATGAATCACACAAGGAACTAATTACTACATGTAGATATTAAAAGTGCCACATAGTCGTGCCAACTTATTCAATACTCTGCTAATAGTTGACTGTTTTTTTTTACCATTCTACAGGACATTAAAATGTTATTATGTATTCAGTCATTAGCAATTTAAAACTTTTCTAAATGTTAGTGGGTAAGTTGATCTGTTTTGCAACAAGAATGCAATGAAATGTTTTGATTATCTTAAATAAGCAAAATTATTCACAGAAATTGGAGACAGACCAAAAACTGTATCAGTAAACTTACATTCAGGAGCTACAGACAGGCACACAGCACTTTCAATTAACACATTCATGTTAGCAAAGTACTTTATGTTGTATTTGAAACTATAATTTTTGTAATTAAAACTAGGAAAGCACTAACAGCGTGGCTTATGAAGTCACTAACTCAACAGTGGCAGACGGTGAACTGCAGTCCATAACTTTCTAATAAAGCGCCTACTCGTGCAAACATATCGACAACGATGCAAGGTTAACCACCTTGTAATTTCACCTTTCAACTCGATTATATCACGCGTAACACTTCACTTTCTAACCATAATATTTAAATTACTTAATTAAGTGATGAGCTCGCTCATTTACGTAATAGTTTTAATCAATATTCGTGATGTAAATAGTGTAAGCGATGCTACACGCAAAATCAGTTTACAACTTACTTTTAACGGGATATCACCAATTAATTGGAACTTCACAGTCAACAGTAGATAGAATATCTAAATCACTATTAAATTAAAGATATTTTTACAATTTACGGGAGAAACTGAACAGTAAAATTTATAAGAATGAAATTACTGCAAGTAAAACTAAAAATTTATTGAAGTTGTGTTGAAGAATGCACGAACCGCTATTTAAACGTTTAGTTTCACATCCTTGTCAAAGTAATATGGATTTTACGCTTATTTTAACGTTTTCTTGGTATTCATTAAAGTAAAAAACGCGCGAGTTTTTAAAACTTTTATAAATTGTTTATTGCTTGTTTTGTAGGCCATCATAAGGGTTATAGAATAATGTACACTACTGGTAAGTAGGTATTGAATGAAGAGAGAGGCATAGAGATTTCTAGAGCAGCATCACGCAGGATTAGGTGCGGTCAGCATCAAAAGTAGCTTAACACTTTAGTACCATGTCAAAGTAACTGTTTTGCCTATTATAGTCAGTTTCCAAGGGGTTCGTAATAAATGTTACTTCAACATCGTACTAAAGTGTTAAACTACTTTTGATGCTGACCGAAATACATTACTATACTAAATTCTAGTCTGGTCTCAACGCACTGATGGTTTGACATTGCCTTCGTTGTGATTGCAATTTTTAATTACCAGCAGGCTGAGGCGAGCCAATATACCTACTGTGGCACTATAAAAAAACTGACCAGATTTTTAGCGCAGTGCTGTTGAGACACAAGAACAAGGGTTGCTAGTTCGATTCCCGCACCAACAACATGTTTGTATAGATAAGTAACAGTTTTATTTGTGGTGGGTCTGGGTGTTTGTGCACAAGGAGAGCAAAACCTTAGTTTGGGACCAGACTCTGTACCTACTTGTCCTTGTACTTGTCTTTATTTATTTATTATTAAATAAAACTAAATTTAGGTACGTATTATTTTTTCAATTTTATTGATTTATTTACAAACAACTTAAAAAACATACATTCAATTATTTAGTAAGGTAATTATTATATTATAGGTAGTTGGTCCGCCTCCGAGTAGGCCTGTTCATACAGCATATTTATATCTAACTGCATCCTGCGAATTACTTTGTACTTAAAAAACTATTAATAATATTTAATGGCTTATATTATTCACGTCGTCATCGTCATTATCACAGACAGTTAACAGTTTAAAATGTAAATAGCTTCAATTTCGTGTTAAGGTAGGTGTTACAATATTCTGCAAGTGTTATTGCAACCACTACGAGTTATTATTACCAACAAAAGTAGGTATACATGGTAATAGATTACCAAAAATTACCTAGGTATATTTTTAATTTGAGCACTATGCTAAATTAAAATGTGTAGTCACTACGGCTACACCGTTAGGTTTTTAGCATAATTTAGACACCATAGATACCTAATAATCAACTCCATAATATGTTCTATGAATGTTTTTTTTATGATATAGGTGGCAGACGAGTCGACGGATGTTAGCATCAGGACCCCAATTCTCTTGCTCGTGACATTTATTTTCATACGTAATATATCACTAAAACCTAAAATAGTTTTTTGTATGGTTTTCAGGTGATATCCGCCATGTTTACAAAATGTCACGAGCACGAGAATTGGGGTCCAAATTAGTGTTAAAAACTTTCTCACTCATTTATGAATCTGCACCAAGAATCTGCACGGATCTATCGGAAGTCTTTGTTAAATATAGCCCCTCAATTAAATTGCTAACTGTTGACTAGATACTTACAATACATTTGATCCTTCATACTTTATTTATACAAATTAGAAATTGACAATAGACAATTGTACTTTTACAAAAATAAAAACCTTTTATGGCTCTAAGATTGAGGTTTAGTTTGAAAATCAATTTTTTAACTTCACATAAAATAATGATAATAATCCAATGAAACATAAAATATACCTAAATAATAAAGTTTTAAAACAATCATATTAAGTATATCTCACAATTTTCGTTAGTTAATGTAATAGTTACATATTCTTATTGTAAAACATTAAACACTTTATTTAAAATAGTTTTCGAAGTCCCTCAATTTAAGTAGCCGACATAAAACTCTAATAACATGTGGGAATTTAAATACCTATCTAGTAATAAATAAGATTGACATTGCAGTGGTTTTTGGGTATTTAAAATTTTATTTTATTATAATAATATTTTAAATACTTCTAACATATCAAAAAATACTTCACTTTACTCTGTATAGGCATAGTCCCCAGTGTTTATGGCAAGACTTTTGTAAAAAGTAACTAAATTGAAGGACTCCAATATCAATCAAGTCATATAATTTAACATTACAAATTCTTAAATACTTATAGGTATCACAATGTATAATGTAAACTTTTGGTGTAAGTACATAAATATTGTTGAAAGCTCGTCCGTAGCACTATGGTTTTAGGTTGCGAAGATCTCTCTTGCGACTTACTAGTCGTGTGAGTGGCCGTGGTCGCCGTCGTGGGTGTGTCCGTGGTCACCACCATGGCTGTGGGTGTGGGAGTGCCCGGCTGGTAATGAGAAAAATGAAGTTTTAATAACATTTAGTTTTAAGTACACTTGTGAAATACATGGTGGTCACCGCAATGGCTGTGGGTGTGGGAGTGCCCGGCTGGTAATGAGAAAAGTGAAGTTCTAATAACATTTAGTTTTAGGTACACGAGAGAACTACATGGTTGCCACCACCATGGCTGTTGGGAGTGCGCGGCTGGTAATGAGAAAAATGAGGTTTTAATAACATTCAGTTTTAAATATACTTGAGGACATTCCCCTTCTAAGCCACGTCAATAAGCTGTTCTCAAGAGTGATCACGAACCGTCTTGCGCGGAGACTCTACGAATTCCAACCACCGGAACAGGCTGGGTTTCGGAGCGGATACGGCACCATAGATCACACCACACAGTGCGGCAGATTATACAGAAGACAGAAGAGTATAATCAGCCCCTGTGTCTAGCATTTGTGGATTATGAGAAAGCCTTTGACTCGGTTGAAATCTGGTCTGTTCTGGAGTCTCTGCAGCGATGCCAAGTCGATTGGCGATATATCCAGGTGACGAGATATCTGTATGATGCCGCTATTATGTCCGTCCA
Source organism: Marasmia exigua (assembly GCA_019059595.1). NCBI lineage: Eukaryota > Metazoa > Arthropoda > Insecta > Lepidoptera > Crambidae > Marasmia > Marasmia exigua. Next base: position 11,624,980 of record CM032477.1, on the reverse strand, counting down.
AGTACAGAATCAGCAAACAAGTCCTATACCATTGCATCGAGGAGTGAGACAAGGGGACGTCATCTCCCCGAAATTGTTCACAAATGCAATGGAGGATATGTTCAAGACGCTGAACTGGAAGAGACGTGGCATCAACATCAATGGCGAATACATCTCTCACCTGCGATTTGCAGACGACATCGTCATAATGGCAGAAACGCTGCAGTCCTACAACAGATGCCTAGTACTTAAGTTGTGTATTTTGTGCAATAAAGTATATCTATCTATCTATCTATCTATGCTGAATGACCTGGCTGGCTGAAATTCATCGGCCTACGGATGAACTTGGACAAAACCAAGGTCATGTTCAATGAACATGTTCTACCGGAACCGATTGCAATTCACGGTGCCGTCCTCGAAGCTGTTCAAAAATACGTATACCTCGGGCAGACTTTGCAATTGGGTAAAAACAACTTCGAGAATTAGGTGAATAGGAGAATCCAGTTAGGTTGGGCAGCATTTGGAAAACTACGTCGTGTCTTCGTATCGTCGTTACCACAGTGCCTAAAGACAAAAGTCTTCAATCAGTGCGTCCTACCCGTCATGACATACGGAGCTGAAACGTGGACACTTACGGTACGGCTGGTCCACAAGTTAAAGGTCGCTCAGCGGGCTATGGAACGAGCAATGCTCGGCGTCTCTCTTCGAGATCGAATCCGTAATGAGGTGATCCGGCAGGGAACCAAAGTCATCGACATTGCTCACCGGATTAGCAAGCTTAAGTGGCAGTGGGCTGGCCATATTAGCCGCAGAACCGACAACCGATGGGGTAAACGTGTTCTAGAGTGGAGACCGCGTCTTGGCAAGCGTAATGTAGGGCGCCCTCTGGCTAGGTGAGGGGACGATCTGCGCAGGATGGCTGGCAAGAGCTGGATGCGAAGCCATGGATAGATCACAGTGGCGAACAATTGGAGTGGCCTACGTCCAGCTGTGGACTGCGATAGGCTGATGATGATGATGATGATGATACTTGAGGACTACATGAACTTTTTTTACTAATGCATACGAGCAAGCGGTATAGCGTAAGTGAGTGATCATCATAGATCGATCACAGCCGCCCATGAACATTTTACGAGATCAATTTCGATGTATTCACCAGTGGAGCGTACTATTGATGTTTGATCCGCTTAGTTACTTGATAGGTAAGTAGGTACCTACATAATATACAAGTTTTTCGGTAGGTTCCACAGACTTTACTGGACTTTACCTACCTTGCTCTATGGGTAACATAATATTTATAAGTAATTAACTATTAAGATACCTATATACTTACTCAACATCTGCAATCCAAACATGATGAAGAAACCAATGACTGACGCGAAGTATTGAAGAATGCCAGTTCTGTCTCCTTTCCATATCTCGAAGAAGATGACGTAGAGGAGCGTTCCAGAGGCCAACCCTTGCAGCACCACGGAGTACACGCCGGCGGCCGTAGCTCCCTGGCCTCCCACCAAAATGATACCGATACCAATACCCAGGGGGGAGACTATGGCGAAAGTGGTGATGTAAACAATTGAGAGCCAAAGCTTGGTTCTGGTAGCGATAAGTTCCACACCGATACAGAACGCAATGACAAGCTTGTGAGCAGAAACAGCACCCAACATGTACCTGGAAATAAAAAAATGTTATAAATGAAATCGTCATTCCTTTGGACATTTTATTCAACACCTCTTTTTTAATTTTGTGTTTAGCAGCGCCATCTAGCGTCTAGTAGCATTACTGAGTACTAAGTTAACTCTAATCGTGCTTGTAAAGATACTTTATTTTTACACTGCTACTCGACGCTAGATGGCGCTGTTAGCCCGAATTTTACCAAACGTGAGAAGTGCTCGATTCCAAGCCGACCGCGAGACCTTCAAACAACTCGTGGATAGAAAGAGCCAGGACGATGAGCAGACCGCGCAGGGCAGCAGTGACGTCATCCCCTACATCCATACCAACAGGCATGTGGCTATGGTTGTGTGAGTGCCCGTGGTTTGGGTAGCTGATTTCAGGGTCCTGAAAGAAATAAAACAATTAGATTTAGATAGATGCCATAGATATTTAAGGAAGAATTCAAATATTGAACAAACATATCTAGGTTTCCTAATACCAACTTAATTGTAACTAAGTACCTACGTTTGAATAGGTGATAGTAACCATTGAATAAAGTCTAACCTAAGTATTACGTATGCACAAGAATTTTGAAAGTTAATTATGTGAAAGTTTTAGCCATTATGAGACAATCAATTATTTTTGCAAGTTCGATGACGTTTCCAATGCGATGATGACGGCTAGGTGTGGTGTTGCAAATGTCCTTGCTGCACTGTGTGTAGCACAAAAGAACGATTATCTACCACCACTAAAAATGAAGGTCTGGCTCTTCGCCTATGAAACACCTAAATAATAATATCCTCCAACCGATTACGGTTACGGCGGCCAATCTCAACGTACGTAGGATATATGGTAGTGCTTTTAAGTACCGATTTCACCGTCGAAATTGAACGCGATCAACGCTTAAACGCGATCAATGCGAGCGAAAACAAAGGAACAGAGCTCAGTTTAGCGAGCAGACCGAGTTCAAGTGAATTGATCGCGTTCAATTTCAACGGTGAAATCGGCCCTAAGTGTGCGCGCAAACACAAGTTTCCGAGGCACGGGGGTACAAGACCACCATCTTTCAGACTCCGGGCTGACACTTAAGAATTACTGACCGAAAATTGAAACACCAAAATAGTAGTTGTTTTAATGCCAAAGCGCACATAATAGATAAATATACTATTATAAAATCCTTCTAGAAAGTAAATCAATAACAAGTGAAATACAGCTGTTCTATACAAAATAAAAAGCCCAACCGATCACAACAAAAGATATTATTAAACAGCATTTTTTTGTCTCATTATTAAGAAATTGCCATAGTATTCATTTTAGGTACCTATTAACATGCTATTAAGTATAAGGCAGACGAGATCAAGACCATCAGCTCCATTCTCGGGTTCATCCTGGAGCTGGAGGATGAACCCGAGAATGGAGGTGCTGTAATAGGTTCTAGGGCTGCCACAATAGATCAAATACTGGTCGCAGTGACTATGAGACGCAAGCCTCACCTCATTTCTTTCAAATAAGTAATAAATAAATAAGGCAGGGATGAGGACCTTAATCCCCATTTTTTATGTGAAAGGCGGCAAACGAGCAGCAGACTGACCACTTTATAGAGGTACTTAGGTAAGTGTATATACCAAAGAGTAACGTATATATACTGAGATAGAGACATCAGTCGGCTAGCCAGTGCTAGCGCCATCTAGAGGAAAACGACCTAAACTCAACGGCTATGTAGAACGGCTATCTTCGAGAATCAGTCAACATTATTTTGCTCTACAATTGGTGATTGCCTCCCATAGACACCCGGGACACCAGTGGAGTTTCAAGTGCGCTGACAACCTTCCCAACGCAGGAGCAGCTTCACGCCGATTTTCTGTGAGGCCGTGGTATCAACCCCTGTGGAGCCAGCCTAGTCATGTCGAAATTTGCCTCTTCCGCGGTGTATTTTTTTTAAGAAAAAAGGCGTTATGCACTTTCCCCCTGTCTTTTGGGAAACTACCCTTATATACCCACTAAACACCTTACAGCTTCTGATTTAAGCGAGGCATAATGGTGACTCATTAGTTTTCTTCCACTTTCACACCTTCGATAGGTACTACCTACCTACTAATAAAACATTACCTTCTTTTTTAAGGAGTTAGCATCGATGAGGTCAGCGGTGGAGTTGGTGACGCTGCAGTCGCCGTTGCCATCGACCGGGCCGCGACTCCTGCGCACGCTGAGGTTGCGCACGAGTGGCGTCGCCTTGCCGTTCTGCCGCTCCCGGTAGTGGATGTACATGTGCACTATCTCCTCCACGAGGTACATGATGAAGAAACCGCAGCATGTCAGGAAGGGAGTGAGGGAGAAGTCGAACTTTTGGAGGCGGCCGATTTCTGGAAAGAATTAAAAGGAATTATTTAAAAAAGTTTTTTTTAAAAGGAACCCGGGGAAAAGACCCGTGTTGGGTCAGCGACAGCTTATGGCCAAACAAGTCTAGGTTGTAGGTATGGCTGTAACAAATTCACATTACTTTTTATAGGGGACAATTGCAACGTGCGTGAGGTATCTGTCCAAAGGCATAACACCTATTTAACTTCTCTTCTAGATATTGCCGATGTTTTCTGTCATTTCGTAATTTAGGGGAAAAAACCAGGAAAACCGCTCCGGTAACTAAAGTCTTTTGCACCAATGCTTTAAAAGTTAGGTAAGTTACCCAAATCTTTCTACCAGAGTCAAAATTCCTAATATTTTTAAATTTTCTTTTCCTATGTTTTTTTTTATGTTTGAGAGATTTATGGGTTGAGTGATTACCTGTTCCTGCTACAAGAACAGAAAGTTTACAACGTGATGTACAATACCTATATTACCCATAGGTACATTTTGTCTCGCAGGTATAGTTTGTTCGTTGTTCAAAGACCCTCAATCTATGGATCTCTAAAAAAGGAATGTCTTGGTCAACGCGTGCTGTACCAATACGATATGATTGCGCAAACGCAAATGAATGCAGGTAGGTGAGTATGAGTACACGAGTTGCTCAACGGTGGTTGAAGTTTCAACTGGTTCTTTGGCCATTTGGACTTAGGTACTTTCAAGATTATTGTCGAGAATTGTCGATTGTCTTTCTTCGAGGCTTTCATGAACTTCTATGATAGGTACTTCAATTATTGACCTCGAGATTGATTGAGAAGCTCACGAGCGTTTTTTATTGAAAATGGTAATTCGAGAAAGATACTCCAAACACGCGTAGCGTTTAGGCACGTCAAACAAATGTATTTAGTTAGTTTATTTAATTGTTTCGAAGAAAAAATCTAACCTAGGTAATGATGACCTGGATACAATAATATGAAATAAAATGTAGATCAGCTCATTGTCTAATCAAAAAATGATTGAATAAGTATAATATTGTTGTTAACTTTCCACCTTCTATGAGATGAATAATCGAAGACAAAGGTCTTGTCATTCTTTGTCTCAGCTCAGCTGTAAGCTTCAACACGAGGCGAGTGTAATTACCTATACTTACCTACCCTTTAAGGTTCGCTTACACTGCTAAGGATAAATTAACTTTTGTTCTATAAATCCCGGCTCTAAACTACCTTCTCACTTAGGTATATGCTCACAGATTCAAATACAATATACCTACCTACCTAATTAACTAAAATTATTGCATGCCGATTTGCTTGATTGCATTTTAACAACTAGAGGTCAAAATAAAATGCAAATTTGTTAAAGTATTTAAACATCCTCTTTGTTAGATAACAAACAAAGAACCTAACCTATAAGTACTGAATTCAGTGAATTATTCAAATAGACTCAAAACAAGTTACTTCAAAGTTGTTTGAAAGTCATTTCAAACCGAAGAGAATTATCTTTATCGACCTAGGTTTAGGCATGTTTAGGTAATTGGTTCGGTCTTTGTTTCTTCCTTATTATGTTAGTTATTAGTGGTCTTTACAGATCTAAGCGTAGCGAATCAAAACTATTACGAAACCGGTAAAATATGTTACATAGGTATAATACAGACCTACCTATACACAAAATCAATATCCACTTGATTCTCAATGTCAAACACATTCGCTTATCTCAGAGTGTAAGTAATTCCCGGATGCACGGTTGCGGAAAAATCTAAGGGTGCATGGTGGGCGAAAATACGACCTCCGTATGGAAGACGTGTTCTTATCCACTGATCACTGCCTCACATGTCAAACGCGTTTGGTTCAGGAAATTATTACACAGATTGTACAAGTAACCTTATGGGTGGTTGTGTACAATGTAGGGTACCTAAGTACATACAGCCACCCATCAAAGTATATGAAAGGGTCAAATTTCTTTATTCGATTCTCATTTTAATGTCAAACACGTTCAGTTCAATATCAATTAAGGAATTTTGACAGATGGTACTATCCTGATGTGTTACTGTTTGTACATCGAGATTTATGCTGCTTACATATTATGTACTTAAGTAGTTAGAGTTAGTTTATAACAGTGGGAGAGCCACGCTTCGGCATGAATGGGCCGGCTCGACCGGAGTAATACAACGTCCTCACAGAAAACCGGCGTGAAGCAGTGCATGCGCTGTGTAACGCTGCGTGAATGAGAGTACCGGAGGCCCAATCCAGGGGAAGGGGCGTTAAGAGGTAAGCACTTGTGACACCACTGATGTTGCAGGTGTCCATGGGTGGCGGTAATCGCTTACCATCAGGTGATCCGTGGGCTCGTCTGCCACCTATATCATAAAAAAATCTAATTTGCATGAGAAGTGATTAATCACATTATTATGTTAAGTAGTAAGTATATAGATACCAACATTATCATGTTAACTTTATATTATTCAAATTTGATCTAATGCTAAAAGACGTGCGTAACACTTCATTGAAACGACTCAGTGATCCGACTCAGCCAAATGATACACTGTTCCGAATCTCTAATGTTCGCTCCGAATGTATCATTCGACTCAAATGGATCTCGAGTTCGAGTGAACCTAATGATCTGAATGAGCTGAATGAGCTGAATGATCCGATGAGCCGAATGATCCGAGTGAGCCGAATGATCCGAATGAGCGGAATGAATCACGGATCTATCTGAGAGTCGATGTTTCAAATGAAGCGTTTCAGAGTTCCGCATTTCTGCACTGATCCAGATGCACATGTTCCAATCTTTTGAAAGATAACTACCTACGTTGTTGCCAGGTCTAAATGCTAATTCGAAATTTATGACCGGTTTTTATTCCAAGTGACATACGTAATAATAAATAAAATTATGTTAAGTACCTACCTACCAGCAAAAGCAAAGTGGTAACTAGGGAGGAAAATGAGTCTGAATGTCCAAGTGCGAGTGAGATAGCGAAGTACCTATCCACTGGACAGATTTCCCTCGGGCCATTTTAACCTGCGACCTGGTTTTACGCAATCGCCTGTCCCAAGCTGGTGCAGTGGAGTAATGGCTAATTTAGATAGCCTTCAAGGCTTAATATACGGCTACTACTGGTAAGTCGAGTAAACTAAGGTGCACAAGTTAGGCGGTTTGGTACGGAATTAGGGTGATATAAGACTGTTAGTGTATTTTTGGAGGCATACAAATCAGTGAATGCATGTTGTATCTCGCTGTTGCTAACTTATTCCAGCCAGTCCAGTTCTTTCTGTAGGGATTCCGACCGCATTGCGATGAGAGACCCCAGCGGTTTTCCGCTGTTGGTTGGTTACCGCTCTCATCGAAGGTTTTACCCTAACCAAAAGGTTAGGGTAAAACTTCCTTAACACGTTCTACTTTACACGTTCCCTAATGCGGATAAAGGTTTTATACAGAATTAAATACAAAGTCTTTATTCAATCATAACGATATCATTTAGACCCTTAAATTCCAATAATTTGATGGTGTACAATACACCATATACAACCAGAAAAACTTATACGGCTACAATCTTACCTGTAAGAGCGATTTAAGGTGACGGGTAGGGCACACTAGCGACTAAACCGGATTTATTTTAAATAAATTCGGAGTTACAATCTCTCTGCAAACACACTAATTTATTAAATACTTATACTTAACTTTTGGGTCTGCTTTTGTACTCGAAATTTGAATTACCGCCAAAAGCGCCCACTTTTGGCGTGAATCAATTTTTCGCGTACAATTCTAAGATCTATTTTAAACAATTTCGGGGTTACAACCTCTCGGCAAACACTTATACTATTTCTTAAATAACCATGCACAAATGTTGAGTCCAACGCGTACTCGAAAAATTAATTCACGCCAAAAGCGGCCACTTTTGGCTTGAATCAATTTTTCGCGTACAAAAATCGACCCAACATTTGTGCATTTTTATTTAATAAATAGTACAAGTGTTTTGCTGAGAGGTTGTAACCCCGAAATTGTTTAAAATCGATCCGGTTTAGTAGCTAAAAATTAAAATCGATTGACGTCGCTAGTGTGCCCTACCCGTCACCTTAAGTCATTTTTGCCGTTCACACACACATACTGTCATCATCATCGTCAGCCCATTAAAGTCCCCACTGCTGGGGCACGGGCCTCCCTCAATCACATGAGGGGTAGTTGCCATACTCACCACGCTTGGCAGACGGGTTGGCGAGGGTTTTGATATAAATGCATGCAGAGATTTCCTTCTCTGGGTGCTGATGATCATGCCAGCAGCTTTACCTTAGTCGCCTTTTACGACACCTCGGTACGACACATACTTACTGTACTTATTGTAAATCGCTCTGTAGGTACAGTAGGCCTGGTAGGCTGCCTATCTACCCGGAAACGGTCAGAGCGGGTACGCGCACGTCCTGATACCAGCCCGGAACAGCCCATTCCAAGACCAATAACCCTGACTTTCTACGGTGAAAGTATTCCTAGAAGCTATTAAATAATTCCCGAGATAAAAGCATAAATCTCGAGATTGGAACTTCAATCATCTCGTCGAATCGCAATTTCTTGGAAATCTGTTTTCAACTCTAAAACTTTTGTAAAGGAAAATGTTCCTCACCTTTAGATTATATGTTTAAAGTTGCCAGAGATCTTAATTTATTTATTTCTTATTAAAAGACAATTGGTTTTGTTACTCTGAACTGAAAATGCTTCTATTATTGCTTAGAATTTAAATGATTCTTCCTTCTCTCTGTAAAACCTTTCTTTTATTGTCATTTTATAATATAATCAATTAAATATGTGAGTTTTTTTTAAATAAAACTTTAGATCTTTTGTTTTTTATCTGCCTATTTATTGTTAGACGTCCTTATTTTTTTAATTTATTGTTACTTATAACTAAATACTGAATACGTACTGTCGTCTATCGTCAGCCCATTTAAGTCCCCACTGCTGGGGCACGGGCCTCCCTCAATCACATGAGAGGTAATTGCCATACTCACCACGCTTGGCAGACGGGTTGGCGAGGGTTTTGATATAAATGCAGAGTTTTCCTTCTCTGGGTGCTGATGACATGCCAGCAGCTTTACCTTAGTCGCCTTTTACGACACCTCGGTAAGAAGGGCGGCCTATTCTACTCTGCCGGGGACCACACGGCCAGTTTACTGTTACTTATAACTAAATACTGAAAACGTACTGTCGTCTAATAATATTATCTGCGTATAAAAAAGTTTATTTGATAATTTTACCAAAACAGAAGGAAGCCGCTCTGTAGTCAAATGATATTTACAGTATTAAATAATTTTGATAACGGTAATTTTATATTTCTAATAATTCATAATGACATTATACATATGTTGCTTCATATTTAGATTGCTATCACTAATTACACGGTCAGTGGGTGTGATATTATCCAGCTCTAGTGTGCACCAACACAATCATGGTAAATGTTTCTTTGTCGGAACAGCAAGGCGTTAAATGACATGAAGATTGCGATGTTGGTACATTATGTTATATGACAGACACTGACACCTCATAACCGTTTACATGGGTCTATTTTATTTGAATGGGACATGATTACCGCTTAGAGTTTGCATCCCTTCAAAAGCTAAAAGTATGCATTTCCACTGGTCTTTATATGGACATTGCTTTATTATTCATAAGAGCTCAGTATAATGGTTCACCGAAGCCTGGATGTGAGCATAAGGAGAGACCAAGTTGCAATACCTTTTTTTTTATGATATAGGTGGCAGACGAGCAGACGGATCACCGATGGTAAGCGATAACCGCCGCCCATGGACGCCTGCAACACCAGTGCATGGTGTCACAAGTGCGCTGCTTACCTTTTAACCCCCCGTCCCCTGAATTGGGCCTCCGGTACCCTCACTCACGCAGCGAAACACAGCGCATGCACTGCTTCACGCCGGTTTTCTGTGAGGACGTGGTATTACTCCGGTCGAGCCGGCCCATTCATGCCGTGGCTCTCCCACCTATGGTAAGTTGCAAAAATAATTGAGATGGCATAGCAATTTAGCATAGCCACCTTCATTTGTTTATAGGTTACTTACTTTACCTACTGTTATGTTCTAGTTACTATTTCGGAATAAAAAATTAATCCCTTAAATTATTTTAGGTGTTAGTATAATGAAAAAGTATTCTAGGAAGTCGGATAATATTTCCTTATCCTCTCACATTTTCCTTGTGCTGAATCACCTCAGGCGTAAAGTGCAAGGATAAAAACAAAACCTATAAAAGGAAAAGAAATTAAACCTCAAGGATTATTGCAGAGCGGTTGCACAAGTGCGCACTGCATATCGGTAAACTTAACTCTAGATAATGTAGAGAGCTTTTATTGAAAGACTACAGATACCTATTAAGTAAGTATAGGTACGAGTAATTTAAGTGTTCTATACACACGCTGTACCTACGAGTACTCTAAAGAATGAAAGTACTAATCGAATAATTTTATATAACTTAAAAAATATTAAATAATATCAAATTTAAATGACTCTCATTTTAGCAGAAACGAAATTTCGATTTGGTTATAAGGATATAATATTTTTATTATAAATTATCTATGTATATATTATTAAGTATGTATGTATTGTTTACTATTATTTATGTTATGTAATATTATATGTATATTTGTGCCATTCTCAATTTCATTTGTTAAACTACTTTGCACTGCCTTCCCCTATTATGAATACGATATTTCTTTCCTCTAGCCAAAGGTTGTCTGGAAGAAATCGCTACAAGCGATAAGACCGCCTTATTGTAGTTGTTGTATCATGCTTGTATTTTCTTTTTGTGCAATAAAGAATATCTATCCATCTACGTTTCGATAAATATAAGACCTACTCTCATGTAAACCACAGTTTGTAACAATAAAGAATTATGATTATGATTAAATAAAGAAATTGGAAAAAATAGGGGCCACGCCAGAAAATCACTTACAATGATTGTTTTAAAAGTAACAAAACCAAAGTGGTTTGGGCTTATAATGATTAGCGAGTTCGTAGTGAAAAGAAAGTTTGTAGCTGCTAATTGATCCACTTGTTATATTTTTAAGAATTCCTCGGTTCCTTTACGAGGGTGAAGCCGTGGAACTTTGACCTCCAAGATCTGTGACCTCGCGAGGCCTCGGTTCGAGCTTGCAATGCGCAGACTGCGTTGCGTTGCACCGTTGCACGCCACCACGCATCGATCCAGCCGGGAGCGTGCTCGTGCATAATATCAGCGGTCACATAAACCTAAGTGGAGTAAATATGTATCTATGCATAGGCAGCTTCGGGGTAAGAGCAGATTAAGATAGCAAGAGTTATGATATCAAGCTAAACAGCTTCTATTTATATACCACACCTTTCAAAACAGATTCAGCGATGTTGACATTTTCTCAGTTCATCTCACACATAGTATGGACACTGGCCGTGTGGTCCCCGGCAGAGTAGAATAGGCCCCCCTTACTCTTACCGAGGTGTCGTAAAAGGCGACTCAGGTAAAGCTGCTGGCATGATCATCAGCATCCAGAGAAGGAAAACTCTGCATTTATATCAAAACCCTCGCCAACCCGTCTGCCAAGCGTGGTGAGTATGGCAATTACCCCTCATGTGATTGAGGGAGGTCCGTGCCCCAGCAGTGGGGACTTAAATTGGGCTGATGATGATATTGATAGTATGGAAACGGTCCAATGTTCAAGTGATTCGCTCCAGTTAACAGAGTACCCCACACTGAACTCAAACTAACATAAACACACTTCACACACATTTACAGGACATAATAATAATATCTAGTTACCGCCTTATTAAATCATGTTTTATATTTTTTTCTCCATAGCCCTCGTTCGACAATCCTTTATAATACACTTTAATGTCACAAACTTTTTAATTGGCAATAAAAGCATTTAATAGTTAAACATTTTATGTAAAATTTTCATGCTGTAATGTTTGCAATAAATAAATATACCTACTTCGGCCAACGTCATATTGTCCAGTAACTAGATAGGTATACTTACTTACTAAACCTCAAAACTAAGTAATATTGTAACATTCAGTCTCTCACTCTCATTTCAGCGTGTGATTTCCCAGAGTCACACGCTGAAAACTTTCAGCAAGATTTGGAGAGCGACTGTTGTCCGGCCCGTTTCAGAAACTATCCGAAAGTTCCGAAACGTGCAGGTTTCCTCATGATAATTATAACGTTTAATATAGTCGGTACATAATCATTACGGTGCTCTCAAAGCTTGGATATTATTGTTATTGCTTGGCGGTCGGCACAACGAGTAAATCTCTGCCCCACGATGCAAATTGACAGGCCACAGAGCTCATGATCCTTTCTGGTGGATTTATACCTTACATCTTGCGCTTGGGTTTGCAGGGGTGCCTACTGCCTAAGCTTATTATTTCTAAGACATCTAACAAAATAATAGACCGCTATATTGTTAAAAAAAAATTAACGGTTACAATTTTTTTAGGTGGCAGACGAGCAGACGGATTACCTGATGGTAAGCGATTGCCGCCGCCCATGGCCATCAGGTAAGCAACACCAGTAGAGTCACAAGAGCGCTGCCAATCTTTAAACACCCTTCCCCTGAATTGGTACCCTCACTCACTCAGCGAAACACAGCACAATGCTGCTTCACGCCGGTTTACTGTGAGGCCGTGCTATCACTCCAGTTGAGCCAGTCCATTCATGCCAAAGCGTGACTCTCCCACGGTTAAAACATGTACAATAAATAATGATAAAAGTAATTGATGCCTACTTAATATAAATAATTTATTGCTTTCAGAGTATTTGAAAAGAAGGCTAAAGAAAAGAATTAGAGAACATTTTAGGTAATTTATTGGATTGATGTTAGTAGGTTAGTATTGCCACCAAACGTCGCCAAAACATCACACAATTAATTAAAAAATCCCTTAGGAGTTAACCTTATCTTAGGGACGACGTGTCTTAAAATTATTATATTTCAGACAAATGAAGGGAAGTTTTTTGTAGGATAAAAAATGTAACACTACATGGATATATTCTACAGCAAATTCTTAGCATATCATATGAATGATTTACAACTCAAAGTCAAATAGATAGCGAGGCGGCAGTTTAGCGACGTGACAAAATGTAGAGTCGATTTCTTTTACGTGATCAATGATCTTGAAAACCCAAACAATGGCTTTTAATGCGCATTTGAGAATAAATTAAACCTAAATGAAATGCAAATCACCTAAAGCCTAAATAATACTTAAGTAAAAGTACAGAAGTAGGTAAGTGTAAACATGCATATGTAAAATCGGAGACAAACAGTCTATAAAATTAATGATTGCAACTTATTAAGGCAGACGGGTTGGCGAGGGTTTTGGTATAAATGCAGAGTTTTCCTTCTCTGGGTGCTGATGATCATGCCAGCAGCTTTACCTTAGTCGCCTTTTACGACACCTCGGTTAGAGTGAGGGTGGCCTATTCTACTCTGCCGGGGCACCACACGGCACGCAAGCGTGGTGAGTATGGCAATTATCCCTCATGTGATTGAGGGAGGCCCGTGCCCCTAAATTGTTAGCTACTAAACCCTATCTATTTTAAACAATTCCGGGGTTACACCATCTCGGCAAACACTTATACTATTTATTAAATAACCATGCACAAACGTTGGGTCCGTTTTTTTAAGGCGATAAATTGATTCACACCAAAAGTGGCCACCTTTGGCGTGAATCAATTTTTCGCGTACGCGTTGAATCCAACATTTGTGCATGGTTGTTTAATAAATAGTTTAAGTGTTTGCCGAGAGTTTGTAGTCCCGAAATTGTTTAAAATAGATCTGGTTTAGTATTCGATTGGTGTCGCTAGTTAGGTCTACCCGTCGCCTTAAACAAAATTTTTCCTTGGTGCCATGCCAACCAGAAACTACAAAGATATACCCATGTGTAACTGTACTCAACATATAATTTTTTTTTATGTGATAGGTGGCATACGAGCAGATGGATCACCTGATGGTAAGCGATTGCCGCCGCCCATGAACACCCGCGACACCAGTGGAGTCACAAGTGCGCTACCAACTTTTAAACCCCCATTTCCCCAGCGAAACAGTACAGTGCTGCTGCACGCCGGTTTTTTGTGAGGCCGTGGTATCACTCCGGTCAAAGTTTAAAAGTAAAACCCGACTACCAAAATAACACGCTCTATAAAGTATTAAACAAGAAAATTGTCTCTGCTGAAATTATTATGCCGTATTATTTTTCTCACTTTGTTTATTTACGATTGTAATGTGTTGTGTGAATATTATAAATAAAAGAAATAAATTAGTTTTTTAACCTTATTTTTAATACTTAACTATGTAGTTAAAATTAATCACCTGTCTAGTACAGTGAACAAATTATACTTTTACACCGTGACGAAGAATGTGCGCAAATAAAAACAATCCTGCCCATCACCTGGGCGTATGGTTAAAAGGTGACAATTAGCAAATAAATTAGCCCACAACAATAGTAATCGATGTTCAGAGCACACATTATCATTAAAATTAATGTGGATACTTCCAACAGCCCATTGTATTTGGTCTATTGACAGGAGTTGACAATACACATTTCTGCACGTAGCTTTTGTAATGTAAAACATCTGTTCAAACAACATTGAATTATGTAAAATGCTTAGCGGATGCTTCGGTAGAAAATTTATTTCATTTTGTGCTAATCCGCCATAACTAATATTAAAGTGTTCGTTATTTATTGGAGGAAAATTGCATTGTTTAATTGTTCTGAAATATTTTCTTCATTAAATCAAAAAAATATATAATGGCCATACGTATGACTTTGTTCGATTTCTTATGAGAGTTCAGTGTCTGGGTATTAAAATATCTATTTGAGTGTCTCCTTATGTAAGTTCATATATTTTGTGTTAATATTGTTGGCGTGAAGCAGCACTGTGCTGTGTTTGAGTGAGGGTACCGGAGGCCCAATCCGGTGGAAGGGGGGTTTAAAGGTTGGCAGCACACTTGTGACTCCACTGGTGTCGGGGGTGATTATCAGGTGAACCGTTTGCTAGTCTGCCACATATGACATGAAAAAATTGACTTTGGGGTCGGATATGGCTGCTCTTACAAAATACATTTTTTATAACGCTTCCTTGTAAATTAAAAAAAAATTGGAAGGATATATTTTAGTATATTTTAGATTTTCATGCCAATAAAATCATCCTAGGTGCAAACACTCATGTTTTGTTTGGTATTAGCTTTAACTAGTTTATACTTTTTCAATTTTCCTTGTCCATTTTGAAACTTTTTTTTTATTTCTTAAAAAGAAATGAAAAAAAAAGTTAAACATTTGTTAGTGTTACAGCTATTATTGTATAACATACTTTTACCTTCAGTTCAGTCCAACCTTCTTACATAAGACTAGTTAAACTGATCATAACAGTTCCATCGATCTTTCAATATTGACTTGCTTAGTAAATATACATAATATAAGACTTGTTTATACGCTTTATATAATCAGAAGTACTTACTTAGTCATACAATAACTGAAGCAAGTCACTAGAAAAGTTACCTACAAATTACAAAAAAAAAAACAAAATCAACAAAAACAAAATAAATATACGAGCAAAAATTGCGATCGCATGTTGCTCAGATTCGAGTAAAAAGGTCAAATTGCGAGTTTCTGAATAACAAGCAAGTTATTAACTGCTTAAATTTGAAGTTGAATTCCAAGTGCGACATCCGAAAAAAACTATCTAGGACTAAGCAATGTTGAAACAGTTTACAAACACGAGAAGAATGCCTCAGTAGACACTAATTGAATAGACAGAGACAAGGAAATTCTCCGAATGCCTACCTAGTATCTTGATAAATACAGTGTACTTTACACTGTATACTTTTTGGATCCAAAGTTTATGTGCCACAAGACTTTGTGTGCTAATCAACTTAAAATATTTAGGTACTGCCTCACCCGATTTCAATTTATAGAGTTCAATCAGACCTACTTAGGTATTACTGGTAGACAGATAGATGGATATTCTTTATTGCACAAAAATAAAATACAAGCATGATACAACAGCAACAGACAGTACAATAAGGCGGTCTTATCGCTTGTAGCGATTTCTTCCAGACAACCTTTGGGAAGAGGAAAGAAATATCGTACTGGTATATGAGCTTATAATTTTCCGATTATGATAAAAAATATGCATATTCCCTATTATCACAGATATACTTACTGTGCTAAATAGCTATGCAGATAAACTGATTTTTAACAGCTATAATTAAAATACTTCCGAAAAAAGTATAATTTGTATTGGATATTGTGTTTATTTTATTTTCTCCTCTGAGCTTTAAGAACAAGTTTGAGAAAGGCTGAATTAAGTTACACAGAACAGTCTGGTACATTAGCGAACTTACGCAACCGTCCACCCACGCCACAATGCAAAAGAGCACTCAGCGATATAAATGAATCTTAAAACATTTTTAAGAACTTGTTAGCATTTTCAAGACCACCAGGATCGCACTTTATAGAATATAACGCCTAATAATTTAGCCATTTTTTTTCTTTTCTTTATTAAGACATTTTCTCTGTGAGTTTCCTGCTCCTAAATTAGGAGGATTGTCTATCTTTTTTTTTTGATGGCAATAGGAAATTATGCCATAGATATTAAAAAAGGATGCATACATACCCTTCCACCAGGGGTGGAGGGCTTCTCCTAATGAGAAGCCGGCCAGAGGTATACCCACCAATACCAGATTTCTCATCGCCTGAGTTCCGGGTGAGAGAGGAACAAGCAAACCAACTCAATATGTAGGTACCTACTTTGTAGGTATAGGCTTCCCACCGACAATATTAAGTTTTTTTATTCAAATGGTTTCAATAGCTTTCCCCGAAAAAAAACTAGAAACTTAGGATTTTGCTTCATTTGTTCTTGTCCAATACATAGTACCCATAAGAAAGAAGGATCTCTGGCTGCTGGAGCGTTTCCACATACTTATTGTACTTTCACGTCTAAAGAATAGATCCCTCACTGCTTTTCACTTTGCGGCTACGCACCGTCTCGCCCGACGGCCTTGGGTCTGAACCGCCACATTTGTCTATCAAGAGCATAAGCCGGCATTTCATTTACATTACGACACGATCGGTCAAGTGCACGTGAATCACGATTGTGACACGTAATCGTATTGTTTGTCGGCTGAAATTCCCTTAAAATTTTAGCAGTATTTTTATTTCTTTGTTGACAAGCGCCGAAGGTCAAAAGTGGCAAAGGTTTTGTTTGGTATATAGAACTAGGCACTACCTAGCCGTGTGGTCCCGGCAGAGTGGGCCGTGTGGTCCCGGCAGAGAGGGCCGTGTGGTCCCGGCAGAGTGGGCCGTGTGGTCCCGGCAGAGTAGAATAGGCCACCTTCACTTAAGAGTGAGGGTGGCCTATTCTAAGGCCGAGGTGTCGTAAAAGGCGACTAAGGTAAAGTTGCTGGCATGATCATCAGCACCCAGAGAAGGAAAACTCTGCATTTACATCAAAACCCTCGCCAACCCGTCTGCCAAGCGTGGTGAGTATGGCAATTACCCCTCATGTGATTGAGGGAGGCCCGTGCCCCAGCAGTGGGGACTTAAATGGGCTGATGATGATGATGACTACCTACCTGATATGGCAAGATGCCAAATTTTCAAATAAATGCTACCAGACTTTTTGTTAATTAGACAATAAATTGAACCGATACGCCTAATTTATGGTATATTTTTAAGTTAAGTACCTACCTATCTTCATTAAATTCAATGAGAATAAAAATAAGTCTTGGAACAATCTGCAGTACCTACCTAATATTTTTTGTGAATGACATAATACTTATTTTAAAGTTCAGTTTAGGTGTACCGAGTAATTAAATTCCAGGTAAGAGTTTTGAAAAGTCCTCAAGTATTGCTTAGAATTCGAATTTACTTTTTTGGCGTGAATCAGTTTTTCGCATACGAAAACGGACCCAAAATTTGTGCATGGTTATTTAATAATTAGTATGTGTTTGCCGAGAGGTTGTAACCCCGAAATAGTTTAAAATAGATACAGTTTAGTAGCTAAAAATTAAAATCGATTGGCGTCGCTAGTGTGCCCTACCCGTCACCTTAACTAATCAAATCATCAATACGTTGCATCATATCTGTCGTAAAAGCGGGAGATTTCTAGATTGAAGTCATATTTTAACAAAAACTAATATACTTTGAAAGACATGTTAATAATTTAATCACACATTTTCATGTATATTAACTACGTCTTAAGCAATTAAGTAAATACACATGTTACAATTAAAATTGTGATTCATAAATATAATTAATTTAAACAAGTGTAATTATATTTTTTAATGAATAACCTAAATTTAACTGTTCATTAGATGTTTTAATTAACCACGTTTAAATTACGTGATGCCATTAATTAATCATCTACCACCTTATTACAAATCGCGATCTAAATTTAACGCCGTACTAAGTCTCACGTCGTCCCATTCCAATACGCAATATTAAATCGGGCTGGCACTAGTTTTATTCCGGGACTATCTTTAGTTCGCGATTAGTAATAAGGGAGCTATAGATTACACAGCCCTAGTTGTCTCGTCGCGAACTCTCGGCATACAAATGTATAGCACCGTGAAGAAAATAAACACGTGCGCTCGTAATTTTTATATAAACTTCTCGTTCGAAGGTGAGAGGGGCTGGGACACGTCACGGAAGTGTGACACATTGGGGCGATTGCCTAATCGTAGATAACGTGTACGACAGGCTCTCGACAGAAATCCTCAGCGAATTTTAGGCCGTATGCTGCAGGAAGAAAGCTCAAAATCTCTGACTGACTTTTGGTGTTGTCTGATCTGCTCTATGTACAGTCGACCAAATATAATCAAGTACTATCGAGTTATAGAAACTGCTGGTAGCTAGATACGGTAAGCAATCAATGTATACAAATCAGTTAAATTTCTTCAGTCGATTCTCATCTCAATGTCAGATACGTTTGGTTCAATATTAGTTGAGGAAATTTGACAGATTGTGGTCACCTGATGCGTGGTCTGTGCATGTTTTGTAAGACAAGTTCTGTAAAAAGAAAGCTCGTTTTGTTTAAATCGGTAATACTTTTATTCCTTTTGGTTTATAAGATCCAAATCGAATAATTAGATGCCTGCTTCATATCACGTATTTAGATTTTATTAGGTAGGTACTATCTTAGGTGAATCCGCTTAGGCTATCTTGGGAATTTTTTTAATCTATTTAATATGTATCTAACAATAACAATCCTTCATAGATATATGTGTCAATGATTTAAAAATAACAAACAAGATAAAGTAGCTCAATAGACTTGAAATTAATCTTTACCCCTTCCCTGATTCCTATCACGTAGGTCTACCAATTTTTTTAAACTATTTTACCTGCTATAATTTTAGGTCTCTTACGATGTTTCAACTTTTCCACAATTTAAACTATGGAAACCTATCTTAACGATCACTAAGTTAACTCTTGGTCCCGGTGGTTTACCTTTTTAACCGAAAAAAGAGGAGGAGGATCTTAATTCGACTCGTATCTTTTTTTATGTTTGTTCGCCGATTACTTTGCTATTTATGAACCGATTAAGATGATTCTTCTTTAGTTGGAAAGTAGATTGTCCCGGAATGGTACCATGATAAGGAAATCAGGATCTTGAGGGGAACCCTCAAATTTGATAGGCACACGTAATGTTTTTGTTTCTTTTTTTTGGCATAAAGAACCATTTCACGTTTCTTACCGGCCGCGGACTACTTATCTGCGTTTCCACCAGATGCGTTTTTAAGAGCTACATAATAGAAACGCTTCATTTACCTAGCTTCTCTTAGTTAAGTAATTATATTGGCTATTAACAAATACATTCCTCGCAACACATGATGAGAGATGAGCAAGGAGCTCATCTCTCATCATCTCATCTCTCAATCGTAGCCTTAAAAAATATCAAAATTCGAACCGCGTTGTCTTTGCTCAAAGGGCCTTGAAACTTTTCCTTCTTTTTAATTAAAAAAAATCAAGCAATATGTACTGTGTCATCATTGCATCTATTTGTACAACTTAATGTATAAAACCAAGGGTTTTCCTAATCAATTCCTCATATTATTCGTCATTCCTTTATTTACATGCGGGGGTGTGTTTATTGGCAAATTGGTACGTTATACTATGCGCTCGTACTATACACACTCGATGTGATGACATCTTATGAATATACAAATATGCCCCTCCAATCTACCTACCTATATTCTGTATACCTACTTTGTAGGTGCTTTGTATTTCATCCGGAGTTACAGCTCTCTACGTTCATGAGTCAGCTTTCACATCATGCATGAAGTATAGACACCTATTTTGGAGTACCATGCAACCATGATAGTGATGTACAAGACTCGAGGCGTCGAATCCTATTTTTAAAGCCTCGAGGCTTAATGGCGAGGCTCAGTGAGCTCAGTAGGATCGGTGCCCCGAGCTTACCCGAGCTGTGAGTTCTCTGAGCCATGCCAAAAGAGCTCGAGCCCTCAAAGGGCTTGAACGTTCAAACCTTCAATAAAAGGTCAAGTTTATGGTTATGACTTTAATAATTCCGTAACTAAGTAATATATATATAAAGCTACATTATCTATACATATAAAATTCAAAGTCCTGACTTACTGACTGATTGGCTGACTGACAGAGATATTAACGAACATCCCGAACGGCTTGAGCTTTCGAAAAGGCTCGAGCTCTAAAAAAAGCTCGAGCTCTACCAAAGACCTTTAGCTTCATACAAGCGAGTCGAGCTCCAAAAAAGGCTCGAACTCTAAAAACGTCTTACGAGTCGTCGAGCTTCATACAAACGAATTGGTCTGCCACCTGTCACATAAAAAAAGCGAGGCGAGCCCTATATACGACTCTGAGCTCTCGTCAAAAGGACTCGAAAGCCTCAAGTCTTGTACGAGTACATCACTAACCATGAACCTACTATCATGTAAATAGATACTGTATATCATGAACTCACAGATACAAACGTAGCATATGAAAATGAACAGTTTCAGATCTGTCACAGAATGCAAATCGACACGCGACTTTCTTCATGGTCCGCTGATTAAACCGTGCCTCAAGTTACTAGTACTAGGTACATCTGATATCGGTACTTTTAATCGTGTATACCTAAACACATTTGAAGAGTCGTATCACCAGTAAATAGTTAGTAGTAATTTTGACTGGACTAAAAGGGTTAATGGTTATGTATATGAAATAACTTGTGCGATACGAAAGAAGTAAATTTTAAAGCTGAACTTTATTTCATTGGAAATGATTTTCCATATATTGGACTTTTTACAGGGCTTATAGCTTATGCTAGCTACGTATGAGATTGATCTACGAACTAGTGTCCCTGATAATTATCAAAGAGCCAGTCGCACAGGGACTGGGATAAACATTCGGTCGTGAATTCCATCTGGACCTCAAGCATTGAGTGATTTAATAATATTAATGTCAATCCATGCGGCAGAGAGTACACTGTAGTACAGTGCCCGAGATTACTCATTCCATATAGTAATTTGCCACAGATTAGTAGTACTATAAGAATCGTGAGCATCTCATTACACGGAGCACCTGCTCTTATGAACATCGTAATTACTCATCATGCAGGTCACGTCGCAACCACTCATGCATAGTCAACGTAAATTTTGGCAGATCCACGCGAAGCACCCGCCAATATGCTGCCGAAGCCGAGCCGCATGCGCTTACGTGTGCTCTGTTACATACTCCACATGTTAATTGTCAGGGAATATTGATCTCATCGAGTTGTTATTCGATCCGCTAAGGTATGACGCCGTTTGGTATCTTGGATCTCGTCTGGCAGTAGGTAGATAGGTGGCCTACTTATAGATTATGAGGTGTTGTGTGTCGATCTATGTAAGAGCGATATAAAACTCGTAAAGCAAATATTGTTATTTTTACTACACGCAAAGGCTCGCTGCAGACGGTAGAGTATGTAGATATGTGACAGTTATCTGGTCAGTTGAGCCATACTCGTTGTTTCGAGTGTTTGGTGGTGTCATATGAATAAGAATTCATTTATTTACTTTTGAGTAGGGTATACGGACTTATAGTATGTACCTAATATTATAATGTCTGATATAATTAATTAAATAATATTATAATATAATATACCTACTGAATAATTCTTAATTAATTAATGAAATACTTTACCGACTTGCGCGAGTCTTTGTGATTAGAATAGCTATCTAGTCCTTCGAGATTATTGATGTTAGGTATAATAATAGATAACCCTGTATTGTATGGTACTTACTTAATTAAATTTTCGCGATTTCGGAATACTTGACTGACGACATTTCGATACGTATTTAGCATTCACGAGCGGTAGAGGAAGGCAAACAAACAAATGTGTCGCTAGAAAGTAAGCAATAGGTACGGTCGGCTGCAAAGAAATGTAAACATTTTAGTACCTTGTCATAGTAGGTATCTCTGACTTTTACTTTCTTATACGGAATGTATGGGATTGTGACAAGGTTCTAAAGTGTATACATAGTTTGGCAGCTGCACGTTTAGCATCGGCCGCTTCAACACATCCGTCAACTTCCTCGCAATTTTTGAAAAAGGGAGTATTTTTTCATACTTTGAACATTAATGCCGCGTTCCGAGATACGCTCTGAGCGCTGTCAGCACTCACAACGCCAATAGCCATTTCGATTTATTCGAATTCGGAACGATCTGTTGGCGTGCTAACAGCGATTATGACGTTTTTCAAACGGATAGTTCGCTAAAGATTAAATTATTATATTAATTTTGCCTGTCATATCTATTTCTAAAGTAATTAAATAGTTTTTATAAAAGATAAACGTTCATTTGAGGTCATACATCCTCCATTTTGCTTGGGTGGTCGTTGGGCGCAAGCGGGGTCAAACGGACTGATGAGTGACCGTAGGCCTCGCCTAAGTCAACAGTGCAGCGGCGGGCGTCGCAGAGTTTTGAGAGGGTATACCTCTGGGTCACCTTCCCAGAGGAAGTCCCACACACCCCGCCAGGTCCCCAGACCTGACGGCACAGGTGCACAAAGTTTTAGGTAGGTAAAACTTTGCGCACTTTACCTTAGGCCTGTATTTAAAGTTTAACAGCTAGTTGATTATAAGTGATTATTTCTTCAAGTATTTTTTAATTATCACAACTTATCTTAGTTAAAAAATCTATCGCGTTTACATATTAATTCGTAAAAATCGGAGATATCAAAAGGAGTCGGAGAGAGGTTGGAATAAAGATTCTTGATTAACGAACGTTCGTGAGCAATTCCGCTGTCTGATAAGATAAGGCTATCGTCCATCGTTCCGTTATCCGTTAATCGTTGCTTTATCTGTGACGTCACGATGTTTTCAATCATGCACTGCATGTTATTTTATTTATAGGTACTTAACTTATTTATCAACGGATCTTCATGGTCAAATAGTATCTTACCCACCTAATGTCGGATAAATGCTAAACACGGAAGCACATTGATATTACTAGTTGTATTTTGGTTATTTGGAACTAAAGAACTTACTTACTTTTTTAGATACTACTTACTTATTTAGATTAGATAAGTACTGTAACGATGGAAACTCCTTCGTTACTGGCCGTGTAACGCTATGGCTAATTATTTAAAAAAGAAAAGTTTGATTCCATTTATGAATCATTTTTCAACGTGATGGCCAGGGAGCTGATAGAAGATCATTCGTGAATAGTCTTCCACTGGGAAAACAGCTCCAAGGAGCCGCTATAACCAATTAGCGCGCTTAAAAGTCGCGACAAAAACATTTATCTCGCAAAGTAGAAACAAAGTAACGTTAACTAATATTATTTACAGATTCCTAATAAAACCCTCAAACAAAGCGGTCTGGTTATATTTATGTAGCCATCGATCCTAGGACGCGACAGTACCTACCTACTATTTTAAGTTGTAGTTCGGTCAGCATCAAAAGTAGCTTAACACATTAGTACCATGTCGAAGTAATATTTTGTACATACTCCTTAGAAACTGACTATAATAGGCAGAACAATTACTTTGACATGGTACTGAAGTGTTAAGCTACTTTTGTTGCTGACCGTACTTGGATTTCCGAGAAACTCAAATGGAGTCGAAATGAATAGAAAATTGAAAACTGTAAAACTAATTACCATTTTTAGTAACAAAAAACTAAAACTAAAAGAACCCACTAATTTGTAGGATACTTTAGTATTCGAGATATAGGATATACCTATGTATGAATTTAACAATAAATTAACTTAAGTAGCATGCTGGTAGGTACTTATTACATCTAGTAGACACTTACACACGGTACTGCCACACTCAGAGTCGTTGATTCACTTATTTGGCTACTTAAGAAAAAATATTGACACTTATTTTTATACGCATAAAGACTACCGATACTAAAGTTAATGAACATCAGCTTAAGGTGACGGATAGGGCACACCGCGTACGCGAAATTTGATTCACGCCAAAATTGGCCGCTTTTGGCGTGAATCAATTTTTCGCGTACAAAAACGGACCCAACATTTGAGCATGGTAATTTAATAAATAGTATAAGTGTTTGCCGAAAGGTTGTAACCCCGAAATTGTTTAAAATAGATCCGGTTTAGTGGCTAAAAATTAAAATCGATTGGCGTCGCTAATGTGCCCTACCCGTCACCTTAAATGACGTCTCTGAGTGCGGCCGTTAGATCTACTTTAATTTAGTTGGTTCAAGTTGTTACTGCGGTGTCATCACGCATCCCTCTTTACTGGTAATGGTTTAAAATTAGTGGTTTGCTCATCAAGTAAACAATTTACCGAGCCATTGCCATTTCGCACCATTACAACTGCACACATGCCTCACTATAAGATCTTCTGGGGTTTTTTGTACTTACTTTTTAACCCCCGACGCAAAAACGACGGGGTGTTATAAATTTGACGTGTCTGTGTTTGTGTGTGTCTGTATGTCTGTCTGTCTATGGCATCGTAGCTCCCGAACAAATGAACCGATTTCGATTTTGTTTGTTTGTTTGAAAGATGAATAAGTGGGGAGTGTTCTTAGCTATGTTGAATAAAAATCGATCAAAGATGGCCGCCGTCACAAAAATATGGATTGTATATTTTAACACAACTCCCACAATATGGTTATCATATAAAAGGCCTTGAGTAGCAGAATATATTTATTGTGACAAATTTCAAATCTAAGATCGCCGCCGTCCGAAAATGACGAATAACCTATTTGTTTTTGTCGGGGGTTTTTTAAATTTTCAATTTAATTTTTATACTGCCATGTATGTGTGATTTTTGATGCGAAATACCATTTCTCTATCTATCTCACTTAGGTATCTATGCTTGATTTTTCTTCAAGGAAAGATTTAACTGCATTTATCTGCGTCTTTCTTTACACACCTATTAGATGGAATTTAAGTCTAAGCTACTTGCCTATCAAGTAAATTAACTGGTTCCCCTAATCTAAATTTAATGTGATTGGACTGACCGTACACAGACAACGAACTTTGCTCAGTGCTCAAAAAATCACCAACACGAATATTGAGCAATCGGCCATGGGTACGCAATGCAAGAATTAGAGTCGCTTTTAAACCGCAAGGACATTAGACATGCGATACCTGTCTCCTTTAACGGCTGTTATAGTATTAAGGCTACACATTCGGCCCGTGACGAAAAGTACGACCGAATGAGGTAAACTTTCGTGACTCTTTGCGCCTTATTCTCTGCACCGATTCGGTAAATGCGTCCCGCTTCAAAGAGTTCGCGAAATGAGAACGCAAGCGCATCCGCAACTATTGCAAGTGTAGTGTCTACAGGGATATGTTTTTCACGCTAGCTTACGCGTGAACTCACGCCGCGTGGTCTTTAGAAGTTAATGTTGCAATAAAATGCAGCGTGACTTCAGCTCATTCAATGATTGTAAGGAATTTAAAAACATCTTGTTCACAGTTGCTTTATTAGGGTACCGACTAGAGCTGTCACATTTTTTTGGAGAAATCGGGATTTTGATAAAAGCCAGATTGTCGAAAGCGGGACAAAACGATAATGAGCTTAAAGTCTTATTGTTTACCTTTAGTGACACAAAAAAGTCACGATTTCAAATTTACGAAGACCAAGACTGCTCTTGTTAAATTTTCTCACCATAATAGAAATTTTCGTAAATTTAGTCTTTTTACTTTCAATTAAGTACAATACTTAAAAAATAAAGTTTAATGAGCTAAAAAGCTCTTTCATTTGATACCCCATACGGTACCGTCAAGCCAATTCTTTTTGTCCCTTACTCTAAGTCCCCTAAAGGTCGCTGTAGTAAATTTGTCGTGTAGTCAACGCGTCATCTGGTTATAGGACATGACGATTTCGTCTATAACCAGAAGACAATCAAGACGCTGCTAACGACATCTCATTTGTTCATATATCATAACTATTTTAGAAGTTATGAGGGAACGATGAACAACCATACATACATATATACATTCAGGCCAAAATCATAACCCTCCTTTTTGCTTCACTGTAGTCGGGTAAAATAGATCACCACTCAAATCTTTAAAAAGCGGGACTGGGCCTGTCCCTCGAAGAATTCTGATTTTGGCCCAAAAATCCCTTTTTGGGCCAAAATCAGATTCTGCGACTGTCTCCCGACTGTCCCGCAAAATGGGACGTGGCAACGCTGGTAACACTAACTTACTCTCATCACCGGAACTGGTAATGTTGAGAAATAAATCATCTAACGTTTAACGAGGTATATTATCGTGAAACTGGCGATAATCATACTGCCATATGTGAGGGTTGCACCATTGAAGGTAACGCGTGAAATAATCTGAATAAATGACAATTACCTACAAATTGCTAAACTGCTCTGGTGATGATAATTTCGTTAGAGAAATAAATAATAATTGTTGATAATACCCGTAAAATGCAACTCTTGCGATATACCTCTAGACTTCCTGTAACCTAGCAGAGATTAGCGCCACTGGCTGGCCTTTGGCCTCCCGGTTTTTATAACACAATTTCTACAGGTTCTAAACAAAACGTGGCGTCATGTCTATAACCTTGTACGCCGGTTTCACTCGCCATCTTAAACGATTCTTTGACGGAATCAACATGAGCAAGGAATTTTTTTAGAGACTAGTGACCCGCCCTCGGGACATTAATTTCACTTTAAACCAATAGATGGCGCTAGGTGTCGATTGCATCGCGCAAGCGTTTCTCGTGTTTTTGGATTACATAGGAGCGTTGGCGCTGTCTATTGGATTTACCTCTTTATAAATAGTATAGATAGGGTCTGTGTAAAGTACAGGAATAAATTGAAGAGCCGTAATAAACCACCTTATTAAAAATCGCTAACTAAGAAGAGTCCCAGATCAAAATTTGAACCTTTTAACATTGCGTGTTGGAATAGGATTGTACGCCATGCCTGCCTGAAAATTTACTCCCGCATAGGACTATACAGCCACGAGCGCAGCTATAATGTCACCACATAGCGCGATGCTGCTTAAAACATCTGTTATAGATGAAAGGGCCTATGATGTTGGTACGGTAAACATTTTAGATCGCGATTTATAATAAGGTGGAAGGTGTTTTGCTTTCTTTGTTGATTCATCATTATTAATCAAGGGGGATGTTGCTGCGTTGGCAGGGTAATACTTGGAGCACTATACCAATAGATTAACCTTATTCCGATACTCAACCTATGGTATAGCACTGTCATTCTGATGTTATAGATTTTTCCACGGTGAAAGATTGGTCGAATCGGGTCTACGTAGGTAATGCTCTAATCAAAGGGTAAGGGGTGAAATTATTTGTAAATAAATAACACCTATACTTAATTATGTAGGTATTATAATATCTGGGCGAATCTAGTGAAATTCATAAATTAACTGAAGTAAAAAAAATATATGCATATGTTTATGTTATACATAGACATACACGCAATAGCTTACTATAATCTGTCAAATTTCCTCAAGAAATTATATTGAATCAAACTGCTTGACAATCTTTTGAAGAAATTTGACAGTTGAATAAACATTGTTGTGTGGCTGTCCGTATCTAAAACATTTTAACGGATGTTAAATCAAAAACTATTATTTTACATGTAACATAGATTCAGTTTGCATAATTAGTTTACAATCGTAATGTGGATAGCTGCGACCATTTTACGAACAAACTTATTACTCTTACTCCCATAAGCCTGAACATTGAACCCAAGGTTCTCACACCGTTTTATTGTAACCACAAACCAGAGGCACCCAAACATCATGCTCTAGGCCGTCATCATTCACTACCTCATCATACGCATATGCGACATGAAATAGTTATGCCGAAAATAAATAAATACTTACTAAACGAAGATACCCTCTCTGTTCTAAAATTGCTGTTCAGAAAGTACTTGGTATTTTGAGAATATGATTTATTCGGTTAAATTTTGACTATGGGGACCCCAACCGCCGAGTCTGGAGATTTGCTCCTCAGAAAAAACCTCCACGACGTGTCGCATCGATGTGTGTGATTCAACTTTCAAAATAGGCTGATACTACTCCTATGTGTACGTATAATGTAATAGTTTATATTAAATAGAGATTAATTCATGTCATGTCAACTTAAATCTATTATACTTTCAAGAAAATTCTGTAAATACATCTTTTGAAAAAAAAAACTGTTTGCTACCGTATGTGTCTACAACTAACTTTTTTGTTAAACTATTACAGCAATCAAGTTGCAATCCAATTCACAAGCTCAAGGGCTTTTTAGATGAGTTTCGAAGAGGAAGGAAGCCGGAGAGAATTGAGAGCTTAAAAGAAAAGGAGTCGCATTATTATAAAGTTTGGGAACCAGCAACCGCCAATATGCGGTTAGCGACCAGTTCAACTTACTATTTTATATTTAACTGTCTCGTCTATTCTTTTACTCAGTCTTACTTAAGTCTTTACTGTGCGTGACTATGTTGAGTTCTTTAGTATTAAATTATAAATATCTAAATATTCATTAACGCTCCAATAGTATAGGTAATTAAAGTATTATTTAAACGAGGCTTATTTTAAAGAAAAAGTAATCCTATTACCATTGTATTAGTAAATAGAAGTGGATGTCTCTATTTATTTGAGAGACTTGGTATGGAATATTTCTAATGGTACTATAATGTTTCTAGCTCTGCTTGAGAAAATATTAAAATTCACTTTGAGGAATAGCACATATTGATGTAAGGCTTTATTTTAATGCTGCCCCTATAATTAGGACACATACTTCAGCGTACGCCATTGTTAAACTCCATAAGTAGGTACTTATTTACGCACAAGTTTTTTAGTCAAAACCTTTGTCTTAAATCAGTGATGCATAATGTGTCTACTAACATATGCCTAGTCGCACTGACCAAATCTCAATGACAAATCTATCGAGAGAATTGATCATATGTTATGCGTACTATGAATTGGTAATAGGCCTGATAAGTGAGTTATACTCCTGTTTTTAACGACGGCCTATAATGCAAGAGCGTATATATACTCATTTACATATTTCAATAATCAACTGTTTGTTTAGCAAAGTTACAGGGGTTTCCCCGCTTTTCTCTTAAGGTCGATTTTTTACCCATAGTTAGCTTTTGTTAAATTAACCATTAGCTATCGTTAACCAAGTCAAAGTGACGGCCTATTCCTTGTAAACAACTATTGATTAAGCTAACTATTGCTCAAAAACATTTTCACAATTTGACCATTGGTTACTTTTTAAACTATTCGTTCAGTTTAACTACGGATAAAAAAGAGGCCCTAAGTAAACAAATAAATAAATAAATATTTATAAACATTGATTTATTTATTTATTAGGATCCCAACACAGGTGGCACAACCTTAAAAATAAAGCTTAAAATCTAAGAGTACATACTCTTGTGCACCTGCAATTATAGGAGATCATAGCTTGCTTTAAAAAACATTATTTGATGATTGCCTGATAGCATTTTGTAGAACTATGAAATGTCATTTATTTTATTATATATTATAATTATTAATATACATTTTATATATCTAGAAGTGACATTAAATTATTCTTAATCAGAGTTACACTTATAATATTAGCACTATTAACTATATTGCACATAATTTATTTTTAGGTCCTATCTTTTGGTCGTTGAATTGAGTTTAAGCTTACAATGTGTTTTAAATCTAGTATATATTTTTTTGCATTGGACAATTATATATAAGTAGTTTATGTTGATGAAATAAATAAATTGTATTTATGAAAAGGTATGAGTTTGTTTACTTAAATTATTATTCGGGTGCTCATGATTAGAGGTTTAAAGGACTTTTCTTGTATTTGTTAATTGACATTAATTTTAATTTTAATTCTGCTTCATACGGGGGGCAATGATCTTTGCGTTATCATCGTGTGACTCTATTAAGCCTAATGATCGTCATCAGGGCTAATATTTTAAGTACTGAATCGATTTTGATAAAACTTATTATTTAAGTACCTAAGTCGAAATGACTTAAACTTAAAATTCAATTGTTATACAGACCGACCAAGATCAGAAGGCGCTTCAATGACATTGACAAGAGGGCGTTGATCAACGTTTTTTCTATGCCAAAATGCCAAAACAGCATTAGTTCCGACGTGCCACGTGCCAAATAACCGTGATCCGACTTAATTAATCTACCGTGATAACATCACAATTGCATTTTTTCACAAAATGCAATTGTGATGTCATTCCACCGGATGAACGATATATCAAAAAGGCTGCTAATAAAAAAACCACAAAAAATGTAGAGAAAATGGCTACGTTTGTTGTGGAACAAAGTGTATATATTCATTGTGATGTGAACTATGAACAGATCGTCTACATACAGGGCTAGTATAATTCATCATCATCATCAGCCCATTTAAGTCCCCACTGCTAGGGCACGGGCCTCCCTCAATCACATGAGGGGTAATTGCCATACTCACCACGCTTGGCAGACGGGTTGGCGAGGGTTTTGATATAAATGCAGAGTTTTCCTTCTCTGGGTGCTGATGATCATGTCAGCAGCTTTACCTTAGTCGCCTTTTACGACACCTCGGTAAGAGTGAGGGTGGCCTATTCTACTCTGCCGGGGACCACACGGCTAGTATAATTAGTAATAGTATAATTTAAGAGCTGTAGATTTTGAAAAACAATAAATAAATAAATAAATTACAAGCATATGTTTAGGTTACTAGTACCTCGTTCTTCACCAGATTCTCAAATAATGCATGGACTAATTATATGGTCCATCCATAGTCCTTGGCTAATGTCAAAAACATTTTCTTCAAGATGAATTGAGGTTTGACGGTTGCAGAAGCAGTTACAACACTTGCAAACCAAAGTTGCTAAAATTACACTTTGGGTTACAACATCTAACGAAGGTACATTGTAGAGGCATTTATTTCAATCCACCTATCATATTTATTTACAAGAAACACGGTACATAGTAAAGTGTTACATTTAAAAAATCTATATCATTTAAAAAGTCTATACTCGCACTCGTGGGGTGCGAGTATAGACGCAAATAGTGTGCGAGCGAGAAGTAAATAGATGCG
The DNA here is from genome assembly GCA_019059595.1 of Marasmia exigua. NCBI lineage: Eukaryota > Metazoa > Arthropoda > Insecta > Lepidoptera > Crambidae > Marasmia > Marasmia exigua. The sequence continues at coordinate 11,593,501 of CM032477.1, read as the reverse complement.
CCGCCATTTCTGATCCCATTCTTTATCCGCACAAGTTGTATGTGCGAACATGTTTGGCTATCCTGCAGCATGCAAATTCCCGGTACACAAACCCATTTAGAAAACTTGCTCCTTTTGAAATCCCATAACATCAAGGTAGTAGGTAAGTAGTACGTGTTTTTTTTATGTGATAGGTGGCAGACGAGTAGACTGATCACCTGATGGTAAGCAATTGCCGCCGCCCATGGACACTGGCGACACCAGTTGAGTCACAAGTGTGCTGCCAACCATTAAACCCCCCTTTACCCGCATTGGGCCTCCGGTACCCTCACCCACGTAGCGAAACACAATACAAAGCTGCTTCACGCCGGTATTCTGTGAGGCCGTGGTATCACTCCGGTCGAGCCGGTCCATTTATGCCGAAGCGTGGCTCTCCCACAGTCCCGGAGCGTGGCTCTCCCACCGTCACGTATATTTAAATTACCCAATTCTGTCTCTAAAAACTATAGAGAGAAATATTTTAAAAATTGCATACCCATACAAATTGTATCAATTAGCTAATCACTCTTGTAAGAGAAGACGATTTTCTCTAAAATGTAAAGGCAGAAACTCTTTACATTTTGGAGAAAATCGTTCATATTTACAAAGTAATGTAGCACGTTGTATATTTAGATGGGCTTATTCCGGTCATTTTATTTCAATCCGCCCAATATAGCAATCCATAGGCGCACCTATGTCTCCTCTCATTTAGTTCTGCTGCAATGCAAGCCTCTGCTACAACAAGTATTTGAAGCTCAGATTCAGGACAATCGTTGTCCGAAAATAACGTTGACCATTCTTTATGATATTGTGTAACTGGCTGGCGCCAATCACAGCTATAAAGGCCTTTCTTCAATATTACCTAAAGAGTCTGTGATAATAACCCAATTGTGTTAGCTGTCTCATGCTTTGGTTTTACGATTTGTTTTATGGTTGCAACAGAAAGTGCCGTTAAGCGTCCCCGTAATGTTCACACGTCTGATTCGAAACTCTCAACCTGCCAGGGTATGGTACGCGATTTCCATCGCAATGTGTGAACTATGAATCATGGGCAGACATTGTTTTGATTGACCATACAGGGAGTAAGTACTGCACGAACTTGACATTTGCTATGACATAAGTGAGCCGGAGAACTCAGGCGCAGTCTGAAGTTGACTTAAGGTTTAGGTTTAGGTTTAAGATCTTTATTCTCATTAAGAATTACATACAAATTCACTTAACATGAGAACATAAAAATTTACAATAAGTACAATTTATAGGAAAACGAAAAAGTTGGGGGTAGGAAGATAATGATTTGCATTACATCTCGGGCGAGCGTCTTAACTCGTCCGTCAGGCGTGATTGCGAAACATTACCATGAACATGGATATAAAGCCGAACCACGCTCACTGCACACTAGAAGCGGCACCAGGCGGGCCGGTTGCTAGTGATTCAGAAAGGGTGGGACAGTATAGATTTTATTAAAATATTTTTATACTATTATATTTAATATGTGGAATTTTAGGAGTTTCTTAAAACATAGGCTTGACTGCGATTCTTTGATGCGATTAAGCCACTTATTTATGTGATAGCTAAGCAGACGGATTAAGTATGGTATTGACGCCGTTGGACGTCCGCACAGAACACGATAACTCTGTAAAATAAAGCTTGATTGGAATGACAGGGACGTGTTAAGGCGATGGGTAGCCTTAACTAGCGACACCAATCGATTTAAATTGGATCTATTTAAACCAATTTTAAGGGTTACAAACTCTCGACAAACACTTATACTATTTATTACATAACCATGCACAAATGTTGGGTCTAACGCGTACGCTAAAAATTGATTCACGCCAAAAGCGCCCACGTTTGCCGTAAATCAATTTCTCGCGTACAAAAACGGACCCAACATTTGTGCATGGTTTTTTACTAAATAGTATATACTATATAACTTCTCAGCAAACACATATAACCCCGAAATTGTTTAAAATAGATCCGGTTTAGAAGCTGAAAAATTAAAATCAATTGGCGTCGCTAGTGTGTCCTACCCGTCACCTTAAGTGTCCCCGTAATGTTCACACGTCTGATTCGACACTCTCACCCTGCCAGGGTATGGTACGCGATTTCCATCGCAATGTGTGAACTATGAATCATGGGCAGACATTGTTTTGATTGACCATACAGGGAGTAAGTACTACACGAACTTGACGTTTGCTATGACGTAAATGAGCCGGAGAAGTGCAGTCTGAAGTTGACTTAAACCACTTATTTATAGCTTTATAGATAGCTAAGCAGACGGATTGAGTAAGGTATTGCCGCCGTTGGACATCCGCACAGAACACTATAACTCCGTAAAATCAGGCTTGATTGGAATGACAGGGGCGTCTTAAGGCGACGGGTTGGGTCAACTAGCGACGCCAATCGCCAATTTTAATTTTCAGCTACTAAACCGGATATATTTTAAACAATTTCGGGGTTACAACCTCTCGGCAAACACTTATACTATTTATTAAATACTTATACTTAACTTTTGGGTCTGCTTTTGTACTCGAAATGTGAATTACTGCCAAAAGCGGCCACTTTTTCGCGTACAAAAAAGGACATAACATTTTTGCATGGTTATTTAATAAATAGTATAAGTGTATGCCGAGAGATTGTAATCCCGAAATTGTTTAAAATAAATCCGGTTAAGTAGCTATGAATTAAAATCGATTGGCGTCGCTAGTGTGCCCTATACCCGTCACCCATAGTGCAGTGCAGGGCTAGTATTATAATATCTGTGTTGCAGGGGGTCCGGAGCACCCGGGCGCCGGAAGTTAGAGGGCGCCGAGAGCCCCTCGCTACACATAGGTATAGCCTCCACTGTTATTCTTCGCAAGGAGCGGGCGCGAGAACATCGTTCTCCTTAGCGTGTGATTCCCAGTTGCGTCCAATGCTGGGGCTCCAAAGTGCGGGGTACGCTTGGACCATGATATAGGATTCGGGATGTCTGATAATTACAATGAAGCAACTGCCCATAGGTAATCGAACATGTTGTTAAGTATTTCATTTCGTTCGCGTATTTTGAAACAAGAGTGCGCCAGGTTATTGATTGCACCCGGGCGCTTCTTGGGCTAGAGCCGCCTCTGTAGAATGACAGATGTTTCTTGATCATTATTTCAATCAGCGTAAGATTTATTACTCAACTAAGTTTTATTACATATATTTTGAATACTAAAGAACATTTCTCTGTGACACCAATAGCCGTCATTCTAATAAAGCGGACTATAATAGAGTCACAAGTGCGCTAAAAACCACCCTTAAACACAGCAAATACAAATACAAAGTCATTTATTCATCGCATTTTGTAATAAGACGGTTGTAGTAGTTCCCTGGATTATTTTAGTAGTTTGTTACCTACTACCTACTAATAGGTACATAATCCTTGTGATGCCTTTTAATTTCTGCCAGTCAATGGCAAAAAGACGCGGACAAACGAGCAAGCGAGTCACCTGATTAAAAGTAAACAGCGCCGCCCATGAACGCGAAATCAGGGAGACCGCTAATGTGTTGCCGGTCTTTTTAAAAAAGAGTACGCTCTTCTCTTGAAGGTTCCTAAGTCGTAGCCGTCGGGAAATTCTCCTGCAGCCAAACCGTTCCACAGAACTAAGGTACGTGGTAGAAAGTTCCGCGAAAAATGACCCCCATCCATCCACAGTATTAGACCGCCATCCATCGAGATGATGGGGATGGAATGACAATCGCTTGCGAGTGGTTCGATGTAAGAATTCAGCTGCAGATCAAACAGTTCTTCAGAGCACTCCTCATGATAGATGCGGTATATAATGCTGAGTGAGGTGTGTAATTGATTGCTCTCAATATATCAAAAAATACGTATTATTTACCTTACAATCTACATCAATGTTTTTATAATAAATAGCATTTACTTATTCAATCGAATCATCAGTTTTCAAAATGTTCCAGAGAAATAAAATATACTTACCTGACTTAGCGTGCAATTTATGTACATTTTTCTATTTTTATTAAACATTTAAGAACAAGAACTTTTAATTTAAACGCATTTGTCATTTGTTTTCGACGTCAACCGAATGCAACGCGTGCATATTGTGACATTTGCGAGAGCAAGCCATTTTTGTTTTGACTGGTTTCGAAGAAAGAACCCGTGAAAGTTTCATAGTTGGTACTTAAGTAGTTTGTATTATCTTTCGTTTCGCTCATTCAAAGTGTTAAATATTTCTGCGCAAATAGGCTTCAAATATAATTTTTATGGTAATCTGTAATGTACACTTTATGTAAGTAACTATGTCAAAAATTATTATGACCAAACTAGTTAAGCTGAAATGGAAAGGTACCTCACCTTGGGACGGCCGTTACCTAGTAAGTCAAATGATTTAGGTGTTACATACGTAAACATAATTCACGACCCTAGTCAGTAAAATGATTTAGTTGTTACATACGTAAACATACTTCACGACTCATAATTATCTCGAATCGTAATTTTAGAGTTCAACCAGTTCATTTTAAAAATCTATGTATAAATTGCAATGGACAACATTTCAAAATTGCTAAGCTCTGAAACAAAAAATACCAATTATTTATTTACTTTTCCGCTGCTCGAATATATATTTATTCATTTTTTATATTGCTTATTTACTGAGAAAAAAATTAAAAACTTAAAACGTAAGATGACGTCATCGGACGGCAGAATGTAAAATATTTCTTTGCTTAGCACATTATAGTTTTAAATTTACGAAATGCCAAACCCATGACATGCAACTGTAAAAAAAAAGACAACTTGTCAACGTTGAATGAATGAATGACGTTGACAATGTTGACACTAGTATTATTTACCTTTGACAGTAGTACCTTTTTTTTATTAAAACAATGATAAGCAAGGGAATATCGCTGTATTCAGCCGTCCGATGACGTCATTTGGCGCTTACGTCTATCTAGAATATAAAGAATTTCAATAATTATTTAATGCATAAAAATTGACAAATTTTGAAAAAAGAAAAAATATGGGTGTGTTCAATTTATGTCTATTTTCATATAAAAAAACAATATGGACATGTTAAAAATATGAAATGTTGTCCATTGTTAATCATTTAATAGGTAACCATTTTCATGGCCAAATTGGTAACTTAAACTGTCTCCCTATCTAAGTATTATCAATCCAAGAATAGTAAAAGTATAGACTACCTAACAGTGGAAATATTACCTACCGGTTATACAATATATTACGTCACCAAATATAAGTATTTGTTTAAAGATCGCCATCTGACCATTGTTTGTGAAATATTATCTGCAAAGTCGATTTGAATTGAATGGAAGCAAAGATCTAATCACGGCTAAAGCAGTAGTTTAGACCGATAACAACCGAAATGACCGAATTATTTCGCCATTAGCGTCAAAGCGGTAAATGATTTAAAAATACTTTTGCAAAGACAAAGGACGGCCATGATGGATGATTATCCGTTTAATTGCTGCCATCAAAGAAAGCTAGAATAAAGATAATTTTAATTCTAAGACTTGAAAATAACGTGACGGCGCGTAAGATAACGCACAGCATTATCCTACTTATCTACCTATCAGTGGTTTTTTTTATGCTAGAGGCGACAAACGCGCAAGCAGTTCGCCTGATGGTAAGTAATCAACGACGCCTATTAACATCTTCGAAATCGGAGAGATCGCTAAAGCATTGCCGACCCTTTAAAAAGATGTGCGATCTTGCTTGTGTGTTTGATATTATTTAAGTAATTGTTGGCGACCTCGAATACCATCTTTTACTGGCTTCAGGTTCCTTACGATGTTTTCCTTCGCCACTGACATATCTTATTAATTTTTGAAATTTTAAGAGGTTTCGGATTCGGCCCACGCGCTCCCGTATGCAAGGCGCGTGATTATCCACTGACTTACGCTGTTAATAACATTTATCTAATATACACGCACATAGAATGATTTTTATGTACCGCAATTCGAACCTTCAATATCTAAGGAGCATGTTCATTTCCACCATCGCATTTATGCAATGTGTAGCAAGTTACTTAGGAATAAGTATTTGTGTAATAATGACCAACGTGTGTATATGATTCAGAAGCCTAGAAAATGTGTATCCAAAATATTTTGCAAAAATGGATACGGTTTTGACGATCAAAATTACACATTTACTACACGATATGCAATCCTTACATAATACATTTAAAACAGCTATAAAAGGCCACTTGATTTTATCTACAAGTACACACATACAAGGTATGAGTAGGTAACGCATTGTAACGATATGTAACGGGACGTCACGCGGTAGACACCCATTCGTTATCAGAAATCGTTCATATACGATACGTTGTAACGCGCGTTATAAAAATGATTAGAGTACCGAATTATTGCAATAATACAGTGTAGGTATTATAATCGCATTTATAGGTACATAATCCTTATGATGCCTTTTAGTTTCTGCCAGTCAATGGCAAAAAAATGATTGATTGCTTTTTTTTATGCTAGACGCGGACAAACGAGCAAGCGAGTCACCTGATGGAAAGTAAACAGCGCCGCCCATGAACATCCGCGAAATCAGGGAGATCGCTAATGCGTTGCCGGTCTTTTTAAAAAAGAGTACGCTCTTCTCTTGTCGGTACACACATACAAGGTATGAGTAGGTAACGCATTGTAACGATATGTAACAGGACGTCACGCGGTAGACACCCATTCGTTATCAGAAATCGTTCATATACGATACGTTGTAACGCGCGTTATAAAAATGATTAGAGTATCGAATTATTGCAATAATACAGTGTAGGTATTATAATCGCATTTATTTCTCTGTTCAATTACACTCTGTAGGTAGGTAACTAATGTTTGTTCAGACAGGTTAATTTGAATAACTAAATAAAGTTTCTATTATATTAGCAACGAATTCGGCGTTGTTATAATTTCGCACATCCTCTGAAAAAATGTCATAACTCATTTTCACTTATTGGTTACTTAATTAATGTGTGCTCAATCATCAATGCTGATTTTTTTGGATTCAAAATATTTTACCTGTTGACCAGTTTAATAAACTCGTTTCTAGAATGTAAAAAAGGCTTAGAACTAAGAAAAAGGCATTACGCAATGCGAAGGTGTTCTTTTGTTATGACAGTTTTTCAGAGGATGTGCGAATTTTGTTATGTTAGCATTTTGATGTTTGAATAAGAGTTGGAACGAATAAGTATAATAGTATGATGCAGAATAATTAGATACTTGAAATAATTTTAAAAAGTATTTTTTTATTTAGATTATAAGCTAACCTTATATGTTTTTATTTCAATTCATTATTACTTTTTCAACTAGGTATTTCTAGATTTTATAATCAAAACAAATTATTACTATTTGTATTAACGAAGTTCTTTGACATTGAAAAGAAAATGTCATGAATGTGTTAAAGTATCAACATTCTATTACCCGGGGAATCATATTTATAGGTAATACAATGGCATTTGAATGCAAAGATATGCATATTTTAATACAGGATATACTCAAGGAAATATTACCTACTTAATGTAATACCAAATAGACATACCATTTATACTTGTGTAAATGTAATAGGTGTAATTATGTTCACATATTCCTTGTAAGACATACAACATACATACTATCGTGTACCATGACCTCCGCCACTACTACACTCGTTACTTTGCCGGCATATATGCATTCGATTTATAGATACATAAAAATCAAATGCATATATGCATATCATAGTCAGCCCATTTAAGTCCCCACTGCTGGGGCACGGGCCTCCCTCAATCACATGAGGGGTACTCACCACGCTTGGCAGACGGGTTTGCGAGGGTTTTGATATAAATGCAGAGTTTTCCTTCTCTGGGTGCTGATGATCATGCCAGCAGCTTTACGACAGCCTTTTTTTTAGTCGCCTTTTACGACACCTCGGTAAGAGTGAGGGTATGGGTAATATGCATATATTATTATGTTAATATTAGTATTATAAAAATTTGATAGCGTTTTAAATCTTTATCAGTCATAACTGATAAAGATTTAGACGATATGTATATGTCTTTGTCTTGCGTAATATAAATCTTTAGGTGCAGTTCATTTACATAGATCACATTAAGTTTTGCGTTAATTAAAAAAAAACACATCAAAGAATGTTTATTGTTTTCAAAAAAGTATAAAAAGGGTTTTCGTTCCGTTACTGTCCTTTCCTTTACAGTCTTTTTTGGGTTCCGTAGCCAAATGGCAAAAACGGAACCCTTATGGACTCGTCATGTCTAATCTGTACATATGACTGTTAAATAAATCAAATTGTTGTACGATAATCATTTAACGATTTGTTACATTTTAGCTTATTTTTTGGTGATTCCAAATTCATGTGTCTAAATACTGTTTTTTTTAATGAGAATTTTGTTCGTTTCAACGTTTGGCGTTGAAACAATTTTATAGGGAATTATTTTACATTAAAATAATTTAAGTAGGTTTTGATGGATGATTCCTAATTATGCAACATAATATTGTGATTCAATAGTTAAGATCGGCCGTCTGGTACACACTTTCTTTGTCGTATTAGAAAATAAAATACCTTAAATTATTTCGTTTGCTTTGTATTGAAGCAATTTGCTGATGGCATTGGCCTTTTATGAAGCGGCAAATAGTCTTTTGGTTAAAAGGGAGCAGATTGTATAAAAATAGCACAGTAATTGGGACCAGTACTGCCAGCTTTCGAAGAAAGTAGCTTGGAATAAACTATTCCTTGGCCATTGAGAATAAAAATACTTAGGTAGGTAAAGTACTGTGTTATCTGTTATAGGTCAGCTAGGAATTTTGGAAGTAGTATGATTTTAAGAAAATAGCTAAAAAGTTACACATTAAATAATTTAGTACTGATTATTTGGTCGACTATGAATGGACGTAGGACATAGTTTGCATACTGTTAAATAACGCACCAAATAATAATAGAACAATTATTAGGTTTTGACTTGGTTCAAAATTATGTAATTGCTTACCGGTGCGTCGAAAGGAAAACTGTTTACAACCTATGCGGATAAGGAATGGGATCAGAAATGGCGGCGCATCTATTCACTCACACCGTCACACGTCACACCCCACGAGTGCGAGTATAGACCCAAATAGTGTGCGAGCGAGAGCGCGAGCGCGAGGAGAATAGATGCGCCGCCATTTCTGATCCCATTCTTTATCCGCACAGGTAGTAGACACTGATCGCACATTACTAGAAAATATTTATAACTTTGATATAATGTCCAAGTAATAAAAAGAAACGTAAGCAGACGGAATAAGTAGGAAAATAAAAACGTGACTAATGAAGTCATCACAGTCATCGTAATCCTTCAACTTATTGCATAATAAACAGTAATAAATTTTGCACTTAAATATCCTTATGGTAAGTTTAATCTTTACATTTTTTTATTTAGGTACCTACTTTTTATGCCTACTAAGTGTAGGTAACTACAAACTTTAATCGATTTTCACCAAATACGTTTGGTTCAATATCAACTTGATGTGTAAGAAAGGACATTGTGTTTTAACAATAACAAATGACATTATGTAGAAAATATTTTTCTGATTACATTAGTAGATACTAAATAGTTAGCTAGTTATATCAAAAATGAATGCACTGTTCTATTCATATTACATAATAGCTGTGTATGTATGTGCTACATTTTCTATAGAACAGCAAATTTTTTTCGCTTGATAACTTGCTGAAACACTTCAAAAATTAACTGATATCATTTGTCTCTTAAACTAGTATGTCGATATTAAAATTATTAATGTAATAAATACCTACTAATGACTCCGCAGTCATTTACAACCCGTGCGGATAAAGAATGGGATCAGAAATGGCGGCGCATCTATTCATATCTCGCTCGCACACCCACGAGTGCGAGTATAGACGCAAATAGTGTGCGAGCGAGAAGTGAATAGATGCGCTGCCATTTCTGATCCCATTCTTTATCCGCACAGTTTGTACCTATTTACCAGTTACCTAAATCTTGTGAAAATAGCGCACTATACGTGTACGAAATTGACTTTGTTACCTATTGAGCAAAATAAAATATCTTCATTCATTTGATTCATTTCAGTTTACGTAAATCACGCGTGGTACTTAGTTAATCATCAAAACTCAGCGTGCTCTATTACCGAGCGCTCGCTACGAGAGAACCGCTACGAGATTTCCCACGCCCCTCTGAGGTTTCCTGCTCCCCACAATTACTCATCTTGTGTGAGATACATACTTGTGCATTGCCAAAGAGACGCAGATTTATAAAGACGCATTTTTGAACTTACGAAACCCTTAACGTTTGTTTAAGACACTTTTTTTTCGACCTTACTAAAGTATAAAAGGTGATTTCGTCGCGATTTCATACTTGCTCCATCTCATTCATATGCCTTAAAAATATTGCTCATATTAATATTAAAATATTTATAAGGGTACTTAAACCCTGTTAGATACTTAAATGAATAATCATCTTACCTACCACAGGCACACTGCCACAGGGACCTACCTACTTTGTTTTAACTTTCCTTTTTACTTACTTTTAGGTTATCTTTAGGTCTCAGTTATTATTTTAATTTTCTTAAGTTTTTCTTCTTTTATTCAATTATCCTACCTACTTAAATTAAAACCTACAAACTTCTAGTTTGGATAATATTCTTGGATCATATGTATCAGATGGAACTAAAAGGAAGTATAAAAATAACGAAGAAATACCCAGGTATTTTTTTTAATTTATTTATTTGGGATAACAACAGCATATTACAATTTCAGTCACAATCTTACTTAATACAATTTTGAAAGCCAATTACAGTTATCCACGTAACATTCTCAATTTATTAAGTCTGATAATGAAGATACACATAGTTTTGACATTATACCTATTTATATTCCTAAGTTCAAACCGACAAAAGCTATTTCACACATTCATACATAGTATTGGGAATCCATGTCGAATTTTTTAATATTTTCTCTTTTTAAAAAATACCGTATTATTTTCTTTTTTCATAAAAATGTGAGACATGTCAAGACGTTGTTCTGCCTATGTATAATTTAAATAGTTTTCTATTAAAGAGACGAGGGAATACCGCCGGATTGCGATGCGATGCGCGTGCGCGGCTCCGGTCTGGTTCTGTGTTTCCCTTCATTGAATTGGTAATAAGTTAATTGTTATACGCTCGTCCGGTGTATGACGTTTAAAACTAGTCATAAATGGAAAGGGACTGAATTTTGCGCAAACTGAACTGAACTTATCCGACGACGCGACGATCATTTATGGGCTTAAATACAATAAAAACGAAACTTGTGTAAACAAGTTTCGTTTTTATTGTGTGTTTTATTAATTTTTGTCGTAACCTGTCAGTCGTAACGTGTGATGCCCTAAATAAATTTTCTCCATTTATTATCATAATCATCGTGTTGCAGTCCACTTCTGAACATAGGCCTTTACTAATGTTCACCGCCTTACGACCGCTTACTGGACGTGTGTAACACTTTACTGAAACGACTCAGTTATCGGGCTGACATGTCTATGAAGACAAAAGCCTCTAAAATAAATAAAGAGGAAAAAAAAAGACTCAGTTATCTGACTCAGCCAATGTCTTATGTTCGCTCCGATTCCGAATCTCTTATGTTCGCTCCGAATGTATCATTCGACTCAAATGGATCTCGAGTCCGAGTGATCCGAATGATCCGAATGAGCTGAATGATCCAAGTGTGCCGAATGATCTGAATGAGCGGAATTATCCGATGAGCCGAATGAGCTGAATGATCCGAGTAAGCCAAAGGATCCGAATGAGCTGAATAAATCACGGACCTATCTGAGAGTCGATGTTCTAAATGAAGCTTTTCACTGTTCCGCATCTCTACACTGATCCAGATGCAAATGTTAAAATCTCTTGAAAGATGGGACCGTGGGAGAGCCACGCTTCGGCAGACCGTGGGAGAGCCACGCTTCGGCATGAATGGGCCGGTTCGACCGGAGTGATACCACGGCCTCACCGAAAACCGGCGTGAAGCAGCATTGTGCTTTGTTTCGCTGCGTGAGTGAGGGTACCGGAGGCCCAATCCGGGGGAAAGGAGGGTTTAAAGCTTGGCAACACACTTGTGACTCCACTGGTGTCGCGAGTGTCCATGAGCGGCGCCAATTGCTTACCATCAGGTGATCCGTCCGCTCTTCTGCCACCTATCACATAAAAAAAAGATACTTTGTTGCCAGATATACCCCCTACGATCTTACGACGATGTAAGACCGCCTTATACTGCCGCCGTACTGTATGTTGCTGTTGTATCATACTTGTATTTTGTTTTTATGCAATAAAGAATATCTATCTACCACTCCTATCGATCTTTGGCTACTCGCATCCAAATCCAGTCAGCCACCCTCCGAAGATCGTCACTGGATATGGCCTGAGGGCGCCCTACTCTACGTTTACTGAGACATGGACCGAGACTAGAACTCGTTCTCCATTTATATTTATAGCTACACTTTACTGTCATACATTTATTCTGTGACTTTACGTCCGAGATAAGTAAACATCTTTGCTTAGAATTGTTGACCAATGGTTGACTGGTAAAGAAAGTCTGCCAATTGTACTTTACACGAATTTATAAATATTTTACAGGTTTTTTCGTTTTCTAGAAATTCATGGCGACAAGCAAGCAAGCGGGTTAAAATTAGTGCTATCTCGCGGACAGTTGAGTATCCTCACACGAACCATTACTGGTCACTGCAGGCTAAACAAGCACGGTACCAGAACCGGGCTGGCCGGAGATCCCACCTGCAGATTCTGTAAAGCAGAGGACGAAACACCGATGCACGTCCTCTGTCAATGCGATGCCCTCGGGCACCCAAGAAGCCGCACCCTGGGCAGTTACCACATCTGCCCGGAGGATGTTAAGGCTATCGCTCCCAAGGCCATTATACGGTTTATGCAAGCCCGGGCCTCGGAGACGATCTGTAAGGGGGAGCGGAGGTCACAATAGATCAAATTTGGTCGCAGTGACCACTCGGCAACGAACGCTCCCCAGAACTTCGAATAAAGCAAGCGGGTGATAATAATTATGAAAGTAAAAACTAATATAATTTAGGTATTACTAATGTTACCTACTTAGTGTTTTATTTGTTTATTCATACCGAAAGGAAAAAATCTAACGCGTAAATACTCGTGACTTACCTAATGAGTTGGCTAATGTCATAGTTTTTTACCTGGTCTTCCCCATCTGCATATCTGTCATTAAATTCATCATCCCACTACCTCGAAAATTCCTCGCCCCATCAACTTCCCTTTCCTCCTCACGTTATATTAAATATTTATGTAACTATATCAAATTGTATAATATAAGATTATAGTAACAGTTTCTATGAATCTCCCAATTAACAAAGTTTGTGTTGTCTAAATGTGTATGTCAGTGTACGTTTTGTTTGTTTCAGGTGATGTGTAACAATAACCCAAACTCAATTATTTAAAGAGAACCAGCTTATTTCTCAACAAATTTTCTAAGGAACGTGTCTCTTTAATCATTGGCAGATTTGTCTTGTAAGAGCAACAGCAAGCCATAAAAAAAATCATCCGACTAATAACCATAGTGTGTTAGCTAGAAAGAAACCTCTCTGTTAATTAAATATCAGTGCAAATGGTTTCCTTATGGCTACATTCATTATTATTATCATCATAACAAAATAATGAAATATTAATAATTTATAGTTAATATTTTTTGCAATTTATTATTAGGTAAGTAAATAACGCTCTTAAAAATTTCATTTCGTGTTCAGACGAGAATCGAACCCACTTCTTCAGGTGGCTGTTCTACCAATTAGACGATTCGATTCCCGCCTAAACATGAGATGAAATTTTTAAGTGCGTTATTTATTATTGTTGTTTAATTGTATAATTTTATTTTGATCTGACTTCCTCAGTATTTTTAAATTGCTAACAAATAAGCATAATTTGTTATATTTGGCAAATTATAGCGGGGTCATGGTTTAAGTCCACTCACATGCCTACTCTTTATAGAAATGCCAACGCAAGGCAGAAAAGACTAAATTAAATGGTGATGATAAAAATATTGTAAATCTATACAAATGTAATAAAGACAAAAGACTTGTATAAAGAATAAATTCAAAAATGAATAGACCTAACCAAAAATATTTCAAGAAGTCTACGCACGTCGCTACGAGCGGGAAAAAAACAATTTTATTATAACTATTCGGGCATGATAATATGTATAATAGTACGTGGTATTTTTTTTTGTTATGCCATAACGTTAAGGGTGGTAAATATATCATTTTTCTGTAAAAACACATGAGCCACAATGTTTTGTAGGTATGGAAGATCTATCCATACCTACTAATTGCACCAATCAGCTGATTAATTTTTGTACGAGAATGAATAAAACAATAAGAATGTTTTAGAGAAAATTAAGTTCATATAGTTATACATAGTTCATATTTAAATTATATTTACTACCATATAGTTATAGTATAACAAAAGGCAATCGTTGTACAAAACCCTGTCCGGATTCTTCCGAAAGATCTTCAATGCTAACTTAATTTATATTCAAATTCAAATTATTTATTCAATAACACACATGTCATACAGAAAATTGTGGTTGGAGCTACCTTTTAAGCAACAGATTTGCTTGTATTAGGGAACGCCGCTCTTCTTTAAATTGTTATGTTTAAACTTTCCTTAATTTCAGAACTTAGTTACAATATTACATTTATTTTTATTTTATATTATATTGAGACATAACCGTTCAAAAGGTGTTTTATTATTTTTTTTTATTTTTAGTACTATCAGTGATCAAACAACAAATATTAGACAGGTAGACAGGAAAGATAATCCGGTAATGAATCTGTCCACGAGACGGACGCTCCGCGGCCGCTGGCACTACTTCGATCGCTTGCGCTTGCGCAACTATTAGATAATTTCCACTCTATATCGCGGTCATTCTTGTACACGCCACCAAAACAATTAAAATGAAAAAGAATTTCATTGAAGTGTCGTGATGAATCACTTTACTGGTTAGATAGATGCATTCAATATTTTTTTTACTGTTTATATAAAGTTGATAGCCTACTTTTTAACTGTGTCAGTTTAAGGTGACGGGTAGGGCACACTAGCGACGCCAATCGATTTTAATATTTAGCTACTAAACCGGATCTATTATAATCAATTTCGGGGTAACAACCCCTCGGCAAACACTTGTACTATTTATTAAATAACCTTGCACAAATGTTAGGTCCATTATTGTACGCGAAAAATTGATTCACGCTAAAAGTAGCCGCTTTTGGCGGTAATAAATTTTCCGCGTACAAAAACTGACCCAAGCGTAGCGTAAAGGATGAAAGGCCCATAAATTGTACACAGTGGATGCACAAGATCGCGCAAAGTCTGGAGGTGAAGCAGGAAAGCGGGCAAAACGCTAAGATGGTGACGAGTTAAAAGGTTTGTATTAGGAAGTGCTTAATATGTGACAACGTTCAGCAAGTTAGCAATTACTCGTGTACTCGTAGCAATTATAAATTATACTGTACTGTATAATTTTACAAATTACATTGAATAAGTATAACGTGGAAAGATTTACGAATTCGTTGAATTTTCTCAAATGCATTCAACTATCAAAAGTGCAAATTTGATACGTTTTTTTATGAGATAGGGGGCAGACGAGCAAACGGTTCACCTGACGGTAAGTGATTACCGCCTCCCATGTAGGTACACCTACAGCAGCAGAGAAGTCACAAATGTGCTGCTGGCCTTTTAAAAATTAATACGCTCTATTCTTTAAAGTTTGAAAAACATCACTATTCATTCTGATTCGAATGTCCATAGATCACTATACCGTGTGTCAATGATACTAATAATGACAGAAAGCAATCGCACCAATTACAAAAATTAACAAAATGTGTTGCCGTGTAAAAACTCGATGTAAAAAAAATATTACAGGGTTATTTTCACAACATGAACATCCTCATTAAAAATCATATAGATTTTATTGCATTTGGTATTGATTCGTTCATTTAAAAAAAAAACGAATCAGCTGTTAAAGTTTGTATGGGAAACCGAAATATTTTTTCAGTTTTCAATATCACCCTCATACAAAATGTTGTTCTACATTTGAGCACTAAAATGCAAATGTATCAATACGGGGATTAACACGATATTTATTATGTGCACTCACATATTTGGCTCGACGTTTCGGCTACGTTACAGCAGCCGTGGTCCAGTCCGCTCGTGACCACGGCTGCTGTAACGTAGCCGAAACGTCGAGCCAAATATGTGAGTGCACATAATAAATATCGTGTTAATCCCCGTATTGATACATTGTAGTTATAATGCAACGCGAAAATCTAAAAAAAAAAAAAAAAACACTAAAATCAAAGCTTGAAAATAAAAAAAATCCAGTATTTTATAATCAGGTGTATTTTCCGCTAAATTAGAACTTATAGTAAACTTGTAACGCGATTGAGATATTCAATCTCCGGAAACAACTTAAAGTAGAGTCAAGGTAAACCGGATCCACGACTCTACACCACACGATACTCGATTTCATTGTTCATAGTATTCACCGGCCCTATTAAGATACTATACTTCCATTTGTATTGTTGTTGTTTCATTAAAAATGGTAAAAACTCTACTTATGTACACAGAGATTAACTCTATAGATGTGAGTACACAATCTAAAGATTTGATAATACCAACATGCCAAGTGTAAATGCTAACTCTACATTTCAAACTCTTGTTCATCCTAAATAGGTATCTCATTATGGTATCCGTATAATTTTAGTCAGCTATACTTAAGTAAATAAATTTGCCCGAGGACATACGCCGGGAACAAGATAAAAATAAATTTAAAAGAAAACTTTAGACATATTTTTTAGCTAATTTAGAGTAGCATATAGGTACTTTTATTTTATTTTAAGTTGGAATAAATCAAATAGCTTTGCGGGACTACTGTGCTTTAATGTAAATGTTGTTTGTTTAATAATAAATTAATAAATGCACGCACCTCAGTAGATTGCAAATGATTTCAAATGACTCTTACCTTGATTAGCGTAATTTGATACATACTTAATTTTTATGTTTTAGCATGTATTCAAGAAAAGTAAAACTTAAAACAGATTGAGTTTTTCAAAGTGTAGTAAAGACATCTGTTTTGAAAATTTCACAAAACCAAAATTTGTTTTCCAAAACTTTCGATTATTTTTCCGTATGGTTTTAATAACAAAAACAACACCCAAAACAAATATAATAGATACAAATATAGCCAATTAAAATAGCAAATACTGATGTCGAACCAACAGAAAAATAATAAAGAAGGCACTAACCTTGCAAATGTTCCACGTTGTGTTCGACTTCAGGCATCAAGTGCAGGAACGTGGTGGACAGCAGGACACCGCCTCCGAACGAGAGGAGGGTCATCACAACCCTGTTGGTGGACTTGAGATTGCCGGCCTCATGAGGGGTCACCCAGTTGAACCGCTTGGAGATGAGGAGAGGTGCGATACCGCAGATCATGGAGGCGCAGAAGAGCACCAGCATAGAGATGCCTTTCGCCAGGACAACACCTTCGGTGTCATTCTCCGTGTGTCCTTGAACTTCCATGTTATTTTTTTCAGGTCGTTCTGGTGTTAAAAATAAGGTGGTAGTGAGCTTTGCGGAAGGTTCGCGCCGTTATATACGGGCGCTATCAGCGATATGCGCGTGCGGCGTCTGCGAGCGACGCGCGGACTGTGCGCGCCGGCCGGCGTCAGTGCAGTCCACTCCCGCGCAGGCTGCGCGTAACGCACAAAGCCTTAAAGTTTACGCGCCAAGTTCATGTGCCGCCTTTGCAAATTTTAGGCATGTTACGGTGTCTCGTTCACAGCACAACGAAAGTAAAATAATTTTTATATGAAAAAAGGCATCTCAATTATTAGTCTAGCACGAAATCGATAGACCAGGCGTAGTTAAAAAAAGTATTGAAAAAAAAATCTGATTATGCTATTATTGATATACATATATTTAAGGTGACGCATCGACGACACTGCCAGTAGATTGGCTTTAATTGTGGCCATTATGATAGGTGTTAGGTGTTACTTGTCCAAGTCATTTTAAATACTAACGGATAAAAAATATTAAAAACACCCAGTCCGTAAGATTTTATGTAACGAGTTCTTGAATATGTTAAATTACAAGTGTCGATGACCTAAATATAGCCACGTGAAAAATATGTCTTTAAAACCTAAAATAAATTTGGAAAAGTCACTCAATAATAATTAGTGCACTAGTAGTATGTAGTAAAAAGTATCAAAATTTATTTACTTTAACTAATGAATTTCTTAAAAGAACACCCTTATTTCATTTATTATTCAACATATTTTAAAAATTTTATTTAGAAGATAGAGTTGTAACGTTTCTTTTGAACTGTTATAGTTTAAGACCAGATAGACGTAACTAAACACTATCCCCCTTATTACAAATCGCGAACTAAGGATATTGCCGGAACAAAACTCGTGCTAGCCCGTTTTAACATTGAGTGTTGGAACGGTATGAAATGCACTTTTGTACGGTAATCATTTTAGATCGTGATATGTAATAAGGTGGTATGCAAATAACGTAATTAAGGTTCAACCAGAAGTCCCTATAAATGCAACATTATGTATTAATAAATCTATAAAAACGAAATGTAGAGCAAACAAGAGTTTTACTCTCTCACTTTAGTTAGAAGAATAGATTTATAGGAAGAAGATTTATAGAGCCCAGCCTGCTCTACATTTCATCCGTCTAAATTATTTTATTTATAACATAGATTTATCGCCTCTCGTTCCCTATATGTACGACTGATTGTAGGTCAGGCGAAATTGTGTCGCGGATGCAACTCTGTGATTTATTGAAATGGCGCAGCGAGAAATGGTCTCGTCCATTTCTCGCTGCAAAACTAAGATATAGTAACTATTACTGTGTACTCCTTTTCATGAGGATTTATTCGACTCCTATTTTTTACCACTTTGTCTCCTAGCATTTCAATAACTGAAAAATTTACCAAGACATTAAATAAAAAAGGATTTGTGATTTTTAAAACTTATTTATCATCTCTAGCGAGATTTTACAAAAGTGCCTTTTAAAATCTTGCTAGAGATGTTTGTGACATGAATGACATGCGTCATTGCTACTATGGATGCAAATGATCATGCGAAGCGGAGTAGTCGAAGTAGGAAAGCGAACCCGGGCTCCGCTTGGGACACCACCGGGACAAAACTATATGATGATGATGGAGTTATGCCCACCAGATGCCACAGCTACAATCGCACCTCAGTTTAGCGTATGAACGATCTGCATTATTATAGAAACCGTAAAAGAGCACTAATCGAGATATCTGACAAAAAGTAAGCCTTGATCTCCACGGGCACGGAAATGGCATTCTAATATTGCTTTAGAAGTTTTTATTAGAAATACTTACTCACTACGTTGGATCAGCGACCCGAAGTGCATCTTGGCCTCCGACACGGGAATTCGGCATAGGCAATTGATATTAGAAATAGGCAATTGTTTTTTTTTACGACTACCAGTCGAATCTAGAGCATGCACCTCTACCAGCTTATTACGAATCGCGAACTAAAGTAGTTACCGTACTAAAGTTCATGTCATCCCGTTCCAACTCGCAATGTAAAAAAAAAATCTGCCAAAAAAAACCGCCTTCAAAAACCACGAACTAAAAAGTGCAAAACAATATTTTAACACTTAATACACCACAAATAATTTTATAACAGTACACTCGAGAAAAGGTTTTACCGAAGTCGGCGCTCAATACTATGTTGTAATTTAATACAACATTCAATTATCAAGGGGCCTAGATTTATCAAATCATATTCTCGTATATAAGTATCATTTAGGAGACCCCGGCAATTTAATTATAAATGATTTACTCAAAAAAAGTCTATTTCATTTTATTGACAAAAGAAAAGTATTATATGTAAAACATAGAATTATAATAATTCTATGTATTTATATTTGTAATTACGCCGTGTGGTCCCGGCAGAGTAGAATAGGCCACCCTCACTCTTACCGAGGTGTCGTAAAAGGCGACTAAGGTTAAGCTGCTGGCATATCAAAACCCTCGCCAACCCGTCTGCCAAACGTGGTGAGTATGGCAATTACCCCTCATGTGATTGAGGGAGGCCCGTGCCCCAGCAGTGGGCACTTAAATGGGCTGATGATGATGATGATGATGATGATATTTGTAATTCCGCAGTTGGTTCTGACTTCTGACATCAGCATGTGCTTGAGCTACCTATCTCGGAGTCAATGGATGTGATGTTGTGAAATATTTATTTATTTATATATTATATTTTATTTATTTATTTCTACCACTATCTCCACGGGAAAAAGGTGTGTAGGTAGTTACATCGTGAGGAAACCTACACGTTTTGGATAGTTTCTCAATTAGTGGATAATTATTCTGAAACTAACGAGTAATCAGTTGATCTGGTTATCCTTAAAGTAGGAGAATAGGTAGTACCTACACACAACTAATAGTAACTTCGGAACCCAAAGTTTTCACTATAAGTTTACATTATGCTACTAGCTATTATTTATAGATAGATAGATAAAACATTTATTCGCATTTAAGTTGACGCACGTAAATCCAAGGGAAAAAAAACAAAATAAAAAATAAGGTACAAAATTAATACAAAGGCATTTAGACAATGAATAAAATATACTGTGGTTATGTCAAGGTTTTGCTAAAAACCTTCTGAAAGATTTTCTACAGGATTAATTATTGTACTAAAAAACCACACAAAGTTAAAGCAAAATAGTTTCAGAGAAGGGTCTTCCATGACTGATATTATGTTAAATACAAAAAGCAAGCCTGACTGTAGAGCCATTAGAATACTTTATTAGTCACATTGGCGGGTTGGAAAATTTCCTCAACTAATTGATAATAAAAAACCGCGTTAGGTACTAACTAGAAATAGGGTCAAACAAAAAAATTTAGTATTTTATGTTAAAATTGACTCTTAATCCTTAAAGTGACGGGTAGGGCACACTAGCGACACTAATCGATTTTAATTTTTAGCTACTAAAGCGGATCTATTTAAAAAAATCGGGGTTACAACCTCACGGGTAACACTTATACTATTTATTATATAACCATGCAAAAATGTTGGGTCCAACGCATACGCGAAAAATTGATTCACGTGAATAAATTTTTCGCGTAAAAAAACGGATCCAACATTTGTGCCACCATGCACAAATGTTGGGTTTTATAAATAGTATAAATTTAATGAATAGAAGAAGTTGTAACCCCGAAATCGTTTGAAATAGATCCGGTTTAGTGGCTAAAAAATAAAATCGATTGGCGTCGCTAGTGTGCTCTACCCGTCACCTTAAGAGGAAAAGTGGAGTAATAACTAAAAATAGGGTCAACAAAAAAGTTGTACTATATTATGTTATAATTTACTCTTAAGCCTTAAGATTCAACAAAGTTAAACACACGTTACTACTGGCTACTTCTGAGGCTCGCTGTCAGGAAGGCAAAAAAGAGTATATTCTTACGCATTTGTTAATTTAATCTGTACTATATTGCTACATTTTGCACGTTGATTTCAAAAAGGCTTACCGCTCACACATGCAAATTCGCGAGTATATTACGCATATTATTTTACCCATTCAAATGCAATTGCAGGCAAAGTAACAATGTGTGTCAAGTTTAGCTCAATTTCAGGAGGCAGCCACGCGAATTAGACACAGTATAAACATTGGCTATTGTTTATAAAAACAACCTAATACAAATTTTAGCTTAAATTTTTTTAGGTCGAAATTTCAATGGTGACGGCAGTCGATTTAAGCCAAGTACCTGATGATGAGGCAGGGCCCAGGGTGAAGACATCCGTCGGATTAACTCGGTAGTTCTACCGTCTTTAGGAAACTTATTAGTGGAATTATGCCGTGCGGTCCCTGGCAGAGTAGAATAGGCCACCCTCACTCTTACCGAGGTGTCGTAAAAGGCGACTAAGGTAAAGCTGCTGGCATGATCATCAGCACCCAGAGAAGGAAAACTCTGCATTTATATCAAAACCCTCGCCAACCCGTCTGCCAAGCGTGGTGAGTATGGCAATTACCCCTCATGTGGTTGAGGGTGGCCCGTGCCCCAGCAGTGGGGACTTAAATGGGCTGACGATGATTAGTGGAATTCGCACTGATGGATGTTAGGTAGGTTCATTTAAAATCTCAATAAGAAGACATCCTTCTAATCTAACATTATGATAATAATTAACTTTATATGGGAAAGCGCTTTATTGGCATTCTCTTTATGTTCCTTGGGGAAAGAAATTCTTTAAATAATAGTGATTGCTACACGATTGAGTAAATAACAGATGTTGAATGTAGCAATTAAGTACTATTGTGATGGAAGCAATATAGAATTTAGTATTGAAAGAGTACCTAGGTTATTTTATTTCTTAGAAAGACTTAGTTAGGTAATTATAATATGAATGTAAAAAGTAGGGTTCATAAAATTGGTTTATAGTATTCCTGGTGTGGTATATCCTAGGGAATGATGACATTTTTGGGGTTCACAAGTGACGTACTAAGGTCACTCTCCTACTTTCCAATTAGGTAGGTACAGTCGCAGCAGTGGCGCCCCCCACAAGGTGGACCGACGATGTGGTGAAGGTTGCGGGAATCCATTGGATGCGGGCGGCACAGGACCTCTCTGTGTGGAGAACATTGGGGGAGGCCTATGTCTAGCAGTGGACGTCTATTGGCTGAAATGATGATGATGAATGATGAAGTACAGTCAACATCAAAATGGTCTTATCGACCAAACCTACCAAAAATATCTGAGCATTTAACAAAAGGTAGTTGTTAAGTACAGCTACTTTATACGTGTCAGTCTAAATCTAGGTGCATTTTTATTTCTTGTTCGAGAACAAACATAATGAACTGAATAGACGACTAAAAATAAACTCACACAAAAATTAATTATACACGCATCCTTTTCCGTAGGTACAACTTTACTTATATTGATAATAAAGTTTATACCTACAAGAATTCCAAAACAGATCTTATGTCAGAACATGCTTTTATCTCTCTGATTCAACAAACTAAAATGATAAGTACACGTTCCACATTTCACAACAATGAGAAAGCAAAATAAACACGAGCAATAAAAGTAAAAGTGTCTTTATATCTGTTACGGAATTTGTATTGCACGGACAGACCAGTCAAAATAGCACCGGGCGTATACCGGTTTGGACATTTATAGAACTGCACACTGCAATTGCAGTGTACCTAGTTACTCGAAGAGTGCACTCGGCGCGTTGGGATTCCCACCTAGAAGGATGCAACATTTCCTTGATAAACCACCCACAGCGAAAGTATTCCTAATCAGTGTTTCCCAAACTTTTTTTTTTATTTTATTGGTTGACGAGCTTGCGGCCCATCTGATGGTGAACGGTAACCGCCGCTCATAGACATAAACAATGCCGGAGCACAGTCATGCCGCTGCTTACCGTGAGAGAAGAACTCTTTTCAAACCTCGTTTAAAAAAGGACATGGCTATGACATGTCATTGCGATCAGGGATCAAACTTCAGTCAAATTCGGCTCTCTAATTTTCCCTAACCTATTCTACTATTAGCTCTGTGGTAAGAGAAACCACAACGTTTGGGGTAGTTTGGCGCAGATACCCAAAGTTGGCTTGATTATTATTATTATTATTTTATGCTAGATGAGCAAGCGAGTCACCTGATGGAAAGTAATATTCGCTGCCCATATACATCCACGAAATCAAAGAGATCGCTAATGTGTTGCTGGCCTTTTTAAAAAGGAGTACTTACGCTCTTCTCTTGAAGGTCCCTAAGTGTCGTAACCGTCGGGAAATACCCCGCAGGCAAACCGTTCCACAGAACTGAGGTAGTGGTGGAAAGTTCCGCGGTCAGTATTAGATTAGACCGCAATCAATAGAGATGATGGGGATTATTCAAAACGTGTGCTCCTTTTGGTCTGGTATTCCTGTCAAAGGGTTGTTTAGTCCATAAAATTGTATCAATGTAATTATCAGACTCCAAAGTCATAGACACTAAGCGAAAAATGATTTTGGCTATTTTTTGCCAAAAATAGGAGATCTCGGGATATTTTGACAAACTTTTGTCTTTAGATTTTCATTTTCAAGCATCCTAGGTACCTTGCTGCCCGACGAACGGGCCTTTACGGCCTTTGCCTCTTTTTGTGAGGACGTAATGTCCCAAAAAGAGGCAGCCGAGCGTCTAAGGGAGTAAGACCCTCTCGCGAACGCTCGTAGAAGGGCAAGGAGGGGAAGAAGACGGCGACCAGAGGCGCGTCTTCCTCCTCTCCGAGGAAGAGGCTCGCCGGCGCGTGGTGCGGGAGTACCAGCACAGGCACAACACGACATGAGGCTTCTGCCTCAACCTGTTAGGGAGAAGGACTTGAAGTAAAGTTCGGGTCATGAGGAGGGGACATGAGTACGGGTTAAAAGTCGTACTCATGTCCCCTGACGATGAGGGAGCGTTGCTGGGGTTTAGTCGGTATGCCTCTAGCCGGCTTCACGCTAGGAAAAGCCCCCGCCAGAAGTGAGCCCGACGTAACCCGCCTTCCTCCCGGCAGGAGGGTATGCAAAAGGAGGCATTCCCAGCGTCAAAAAAAAAGTTACCTTGCTGCGCCACTGAATTCTATCGATGGTCTGATACCGGGTTGGGTTGCCACTTATGGTTTAGGAAACGGCTACAAAGTATAAGGTAGCGCTTGATTATGGCTTCGTGACTCACAAGCTACAACCACTGTGTAAAATTATACAAAAGATGCCTTTGCGCTTCGGCTTGTTATGCTAAAGCCTGTGTTTGAATGCTGCAATGATCTGTTGTAAAGGCACCCTCGGAGCTCAGACAGGGAGACGGTAGAAATAAGAAACCAGTTCCGTCTTGAATGTTGAGTTTTATGCATTTCTGAACTGACCACCGAGTGAACCGACCACCGAGTGAACCGACCACCGAGTGAACCGACCACCGACTAACCTCGGAGGTATGCTCACGGCCCCGCAAGGGGTCGGGAGAAACTGTGCTGGGATTATTTCCCATCTCAGTGGGGTCACTCGCCGCGCATTAAGATGCGCGGGGCGTTGGCGCGGCCTAGTTTTAGGCCTGGGTGTCGGGTCCGGGTAGTCATATCCGGTGGTGGGCTTCGCCCCGCTGACGAGTCCGGGCCCCACCGGCGTAATCCCAACCCGCGAGGGATGGGACGTCCGGTGAGCGGTCTCGAGCCAGCGGGGGGCTTGGTGTCAGTGTCCGTCTATGCATCCGCCGGGACTAAGTCCCGCGGATACGGTCTGTCGGGGGGGGCGTCGGTGGTACGGCGCAATCTCGCGCAAGTGGGCAAAGGACGACTGCCCCGCGCGGGCAAACATCCTGGCGCTCAAATGGCCGATGAAGTCATCGAGGCTCTCCATCCGGGTGTCCCGAGTTATCGTCGAGTTCCTCACGTAGCGAGGGGCCTTTACGATAGAGCGCAACGCAAGCGATTGCTGAGCTCGCAATCGCTTGCGTTCAGTCTCCGCAGTCAGAGCATACCAGGCCGGGGCGGCGTAGGTAAGTCTGGTGCGAATGTACGTCTTGTAAACTCCCAATTTCGCACGTAGCGGGATATTGGACGACAAGACGGGACTCAGGAGAGATCGAGCAGCACGGCATAGCGCCACGGTGTTGCCAACGTGGGCAGCCATTTTTAGATGCCGGTCGATGGTGACCCCGAGGTACTTGACCTGTGGGGACCAGGCGATATTGCTGCCGAGCATGGTGAGCGGAGGCGGAATCCTCTTCCCACCAATGGCTATCGCCTGGGTTTTCGCCACGTTGACCGACAGTCTCCAATCCTTTAACCACTTGGGGAGGGCGTCAAGAGCGCGCTGCATCTTAACTGCAGCGTGCTCCGTCGTGAGAGACGAGGTGATAAAGGCGGCGTCGTCAGCGTAGAGCGCCAGCGTGGCCCCGCCTGCCACCGGGATGTCGTCCGTGTATCTGCCGTAGCAGATAGGCGAAAGACACGACCCCTGTGGCACGCCGGCCCCGACCGGTCGCACAGTCGATAACGCACCATCCACTATCACTTGGAAGCTACGTTGAGTTAAGAAAGTGGCAATGGTCATCACCACTCGTCGTGGTGCCGGCGAGGTAGCTAGCTTGTAAACGAGCCCTTGGTGCCAGACTCGATCAAAAGCTTTCTCCATATCTAGCATCACGGCTACGGCACGCTCCTTCTTGTTTAGCGTCGCGGTCAGACGGTGCATCACCCGAGCCAGCTGTTGCGTGGTCGAGTGTTCGGCTCGAAAACCGAATTGCTCCTCCCGCGGCACTATGTGGGGCACTAGATGGGGGAGTATCAGCCTCTCGAAGACCTTGGATAAGGTCGAAAGCAGGGTGATCGGGCGGTAGCTATCCGGCCTGAGAATATTTTTCCCCTGTTTAGGAAGCATGATGACCCGGCCGAGTTTCCAAGGGGCGGGGAAGTGGCCGGTACGGAGAATAGCATTGAAGAGCCGCGTCACCGCCGCGATCGCTCGCGGAGGTAAGTGGCGCAGCGCTTCATTGCTAATTCCGTCCGGGCCTGGTGCTTTCCGCAGCTTGGTCCGCCGGATCATCCTCCAAACCTGCGCAGGAGAGAAGAAAATGGGCTCGTCCGTCGGTCGCAAGGGGGGCTCGAAGTATGCCCTGAGGTAGCTCAGGACATAGTCTGTCATGGTGTCATCGTCGGCTGGCGAATTCGGCATGAATTGTGTCTCCAGATGAGCCGCGAAGATCTCCGCTCGGTCCTCTGACCGGTAACGGAGGGATCCGTCCTCGGCCAGTAGGGGCCTAATCGGAGGTGGCTTCCTGGAGAGTTGCCTGCACAGGCGGTGTATGCCCGGCCAGTCGTCGCCGGCTCGGTCGACGGCGCGGTGCCAAGACTCGGTTGCAGCTGTCTCCAGCTCCTCCGAGATCCTGGCCGCCAGCGCGTTGAGCTGCGTTTTAAGGCGGGGGCATCTGCAGCGCTGCCATTCGCGTCGCATCCTCCTCTTCTCACGGATGAGAGAGGCTATGTGCGGCGGTGTCGAGATGTGTGAGGGCGCAGACGCGGCGGGACGCCGGGACTCTCGCAGTGCTACGCTGATCGTAGCACTGAGGTCCTCGGCAAGAGCGTCGACGTCTACGTGCGTCTCGGGTGGGTTGCGGCGACGTGCGAGTTGGGTTTGCAGCAGTGTTGCAAATTTGTCCCAACATTGGACGAACCTGGGTGATGGTGGTGCGGTTCTGGCTACGGGGGCTGCAATGGTGAGGAGCACCGGCTGGTGGTCCGAGGCCAAGTGGTGGTCCAGGACGTCAATTGACGGAGCGGCCGGAAGGCCGCGGTGAGCAGCCAAGTCAATGACGTCCGGCATAAAGGCGGCCTGGTACGGGTAGTGCGTTGGCACCTCCGGTCCCAACACCTGGTACCCGTTGCGGTCTGCATCATCGAGGAGACGTCTGCCTTGTGGGCAGATGTGCGAGGAGTTCCAAGCCGTGTGTTTGGCATTAAAATCGCCCGCGATCACCGTCGGGGTGTCGGCATCCAGCAGCGCATGGATGTCGGCCACTACGAGGCGACAGCCTGGCGGGTGGTAATAGGCAAACACACGGATTGGGGTATGGTTGATGCAGACCTCAACGCCGAGGGCGTAAGAGGACTGGAGGGCAAACGTAGGCAGCGGCTGGTGTGTAATGCCCCTCTTGACGAGGACCATTAGGCCCCGGTAGGCGACGCCGTGCTGCGAGGTGTGTTCCTCCCGGTAAGCGACATAACCGGGGAACTTAACTTTGGTACTGCTCCTGAGATGTGTTTCGTTGATGAGAGCGATATCTACCCTACATTCAGCGAATAAACATCTCAGGAGCGAGGCCTTCATGGGGGACAGCCCGTCGGCATTCCAGTATGCAATGCGTAGCGAACTATCCATGACATAGATCGACTATGCATTGCAGGATAACGGCGACTGGGTCCCGTCCCTCTTGAACGGCCAAGAGTACTTGGTTAAGCACCCTTAAGGCCATGGCGACTCCCGGGTCCACACCTGTACGTTGCGCCGTTGGCGCAGCTTGTGCAGTGGTGGTTGCCCGCTTCGCCTTCGTCCCCTTTGCAGGGGCAGCGACCACGGGCACCGCGGTGGACGATGATGGAAGGGTGGAGGCTGGAGCTGTGGCTGCTGGCTGCGGCAGCTTGCCCTTCTTCTTTGTCTTCCTTTTCTTTTTCCCACCCGCCTTAGCGGTAGGGGCGGCGGAGGAGGGTAGGTTGGCGGCGGCCATGAGCGAGGCCGGGGCGTCTTTCTCGACGCGGGTGGTCGTTGCTGCAGGCGTCTTTGACGTCTGCATGCGGGCGACAGTGCCGGCTTTCTTCACCCGGGCTTCTTTCAGAAACACCGGGCAGACGGTGGCGTTCGCCGTGTGCACCCCCTTGCAATTTGCACACGTTGCCGGCTCGGTCAGCGGACGTGTGCAGTCCCTTGCGGCGTGTTCCTCGCCACACCGAACACAGGCCAGTGGTCTGTGGCAGTGGTGCGAGGAATGCCGGAACTGCTGACACCGATGGCATTGGGCCGGACCACGCTTGCCCCGCCATGCTTCGATCCTGATGCCGGGCATATTTAGAAGTTCGGAAACTTCGTATATGGCCGGTATCAGGCCCGAGGAGCGGCGGAGCTGCGCAAAGTACAAGCATCCAGGCCGGCCTTGGCGGGCCTGGATGGTACGCACGTACTCAGGATCGAATCCGAGCCTTTGCAGGTCGGATTCGATCTCGGCAGGTTCCGTGTTCGCGGGCAAACCGCGAATGGCTACCTTCAAGCTGCGCTCAGCCGGGAGGGAGTATGAAAACCAGGATATCCTGGTTTCCTTCTCCAGTTGCGTGAGGTACCGCTGTATCACGCGGTACTCGTCCGCGCTTTTCGGAAGGAAGCGTACTCCCTTACCAAAAGCGCGGCCGTTGGGCGCGTGACCCAGCAGTACCCGCAGCTCCCGGAAGTGCGCAGCCCAATTGGGCAGCACCTCCACGATAAGCGGCGGATACTTCACCGCTGGTGCTGGGTGTTTCGGGGTGCTAGGTGGCGGCGACCTCGGAGGTGGTGTCGGTGGCTTACTAGCGGTGGCGGCAGTGGAGGCTGCCACGGCAGCGAAGGAGGGCCCGGCGGTGTCCATTGGGGACTGCTGGAGCCTCGGGGTGGTCTTCCGCGGTGCGGCAAATGGTGGAGATGGTGTTGGGTTGCCGCGCGATTGTGGCGGCGATTAAGAATCGCTAACCGAGGCAGGCGGCCTGGGGTCATTGTCCCGGTGACACGCTTTGCTAGCGCGATGCAATAGTGCATAGCGCCATCTACCGGAAAAACGACGAACCGCCTGCTTGTTTACTTTGTACATCTGTTGTGACATTTTTTATCTTTTATGTTACAAATATCTTAGTTGGCTTTTAATGGATAACCAGCGTCATCATTATTATTACAATGATGAGGTCCAAATATATAGACAAGGACCAAAGTTCTATCCGTAAATAAATTGAACTTTTAAAAGCTTACCAGAATATTTCATATGTATATTAGCTGCTAAAAAGTGTATTCACTTTAGTACCTTGTCATATTATCTAGATACCATCTGGCTTCTACTTTCCTAAATAAATTAATACGGACTTTTTATTGTTACAATGTAGGTACTAATGTGTAAACATCTCTGTGCAGCTGACTGTACTTAAGTGAAAAAATAATATCATAACGGCATTACGTTTTTTTTCTGACCATCTCGAATCGAGTACTTATTGGATGGTGAAATAAAACAAATCAAACTAAGTTGCAACTTATTATATTTCTGAGCAGAGTAGAAAACGAGGAAAATATAAAAGGCATTAACAAAAATATTTCGTGCGAGAATGACGCAAGGTTTTCCCGGAATCCTAAGCAAGATTTTGCATTCACATATCCACGACATCCGGGTGTACCCAAAAGCAATTTAAAAATTATACACCTTGATTCTTTAATACCCGAAAAACTTGTCGTTAACTCAACATGTTTGCCTTCCCATACAAATTGTATCAATCAACTTTAGTATGGGGAGGGTTTTTTTTAAATACGATCCCACGTCCTGTGGGGAAAAATGTTTGTATTATAAGACTATGTAAAATCCGTTATTTGCTAATAAATTTATATTTAAGTTTTTGTTAAAAAAGATCAAGAGGATTTTAAATAAACCATAAAATAAAATAAAAATAAAATAGCAATGAATGCTCTTGAGAAGATTTCTCGGGTATTAAAAAAAACACAGTGTGTTCATAGCTTCATATAGAGAATGAACAGGACCCCAATTCTCGTGCTCGTGATATTTATTTTCATACGACATATATCACTGAAAGACAGTTTTTTTGTATGGTTTTTAGGTGATATCCGCCATGTTTTCAAAATATCACGAGCACGGGAATTGGGCTCCAGACATCCACTCGTTAGGTACGTGTGCCTAGATCAATTTCTGTTGATTTTGTTTGTCCAATTCTCACCTTTATTTCTTGTTTCTGAAGGTAAAAATTCAGTTTGGGTCCCGGAAATTGTTCCTAATTTGTTTGCTTCAATCAAAGAATAGATATACCTACATTCAGCCAATCAGAATAGATCCTTCTAAATTTAGGATATTATTTTACCTACATTGACTATGTCTCACTTGCGGTGTTTACGACTTTTATAATAAGTACATTATTTTCATTACAAGTTCTTCATTCATAGTCTGGAACTTGGCGCAGTTACTTCTCGGATCTGATCTTGTATTCTAATTAGACCTTTATGTAACTAGGAAATTACACCTAAGTGCAATGCTACCCGGTTTAAGACAAAACAATTTTATCTTTATATCTTTATCTAAATTTCTACGTTGACAAGTTATGGCTGGGTCGACACCAATACACAATAAACTATGTAAGTATCTGTCATGGCACCCCTGCATTCTAAATATTTTTACATAATTACTTTCCTTCGTAATTTTAAACTGAGCTCATACTCGTAGCTACCATAAAGGATGTTTAAACAACTACATACGTATAGTAACACTTCTAACAACCATTCTCGATTCGTCTAAAAAAATTTTCGGTTTCCCATACAAAATGACCAAGTCACGTGACCGAATCAGTTTGGAAAATTAACATTTTTTATTTGAATTTCCAACAGTTGTAGGAAAAACGTTGTTCAGAATGTAGCAAGGTAGTTAAAAAAGGGATGTAACTGCTTACTGATACACCAGTAGACATAAATATGTATGACTATATTGATTCACGATTCTTAACTTCACTGCTACCCCTTTATTACAAATCGCAAACTAAGGATAGTTCGGGAACAAAACTCGTGCCAGCCCCTTTTTAAAAATTGCGTGTTGGAACGGGATGACATGATCTTTAGTACGGTAATAACTATAGTTCGCGATTTGTAATTAGGTACTAAGAGATTGTGATTTGATAATTTTTAAATATAAAAATCTGGAATACTTACCGATTTATTTGCACGGATTTGTATCTAAACGTCCGGTTTAAGGGAAAATCTACATACCAGTTCCTGTCTTGTTTTAAAAGTTAAGAAGGAAACCCCTGATAAGTAGGTACAGGTATCTCAGATGCGGGTACTTCGCTCGGATTGCGATCTTCCAGCATCAACTTTGCATAAAAGTTTGTCAATACCGGGTGTTTCTGGAAACTATTGAATCTATTTAACCACTACTTATTTTAACTTTGAGAAATACCATGTCAAAGACCAAAAGCTTGGCGGTAAATGAATACCAACATCGTGAAGAAGCTTAAAATTTGACTTGAAGATAAAATTCTAAACTGCTGTAGTTCCTAAGGTGACACTAGCGATGCCAATTGATTTAAATTGTTAACTAAACCGGGTATCTTTTTAACAATTTCGAATCTGCAGCCTCTCGGGAAACACTTATCCTATTTATTTAATACTTATACTTAACTTTTGGGTCTGCTTTTGTCTCGAAATTTGAATTACCACCAAAAACGGCCACTTATGGCGTTAATCCAAATTTCGAGCAAAAAACAGATAAAAAAACCGGCCAAGTGCGCCGTACAAACGTAGCGGTTTACAAAGGTGTCAGTATAAACAGCTGTATCTTTGATCGCGTTAACGAATAAAGTTATGAAATTGAAATTTATACCAAATACCTAGGTCTACTGTCCCTTTAAGCTGTGAAAAAAAACAAACTTCTAATTGTTTTTTTTCACAGCTTAAAGGGACAGTAGACCTAGGTATTTGGTATAAATTTCAATTTCATAACTTTATTCGTTCGTGAGAAATAAGGTAGTAAGTTTCATTTTATTAAAATATTTTTATTATATTATTATAACTTTTCCTATATTTGCATTATATGACAATGCTTCATGCCAAATTTTAAGATTCTGAGTTTACGAGAAGTACCCTGTAGGTTTTGATTCCTTTGCGAGTGTCGAAAATTTGTTGAAAATATCGACATAATCGGCTGTATCTTTTGATTGGCTTAGCTTAGAAGTTTGATATTTTCAGAACTTAAAGGGACTATAGACCTGAGTATTTCATGTGAATTTCAGCTTGATACGTTCACGCGTACTTGAGATAAAGGGTCTTGACAGACAGACAGACAGACGGACAACAAAGTGGTCCTATAAGGTTTCCGTTTTTTCATTTTGAGGTATGGAACCCTAAATAGTGCACAATTATTAAATAAGTAGTATAAATGTTTGGTTAGAGCCTCCCGCTCCGAAATATTTTAAAATAGATCCGGTTTAGTAGCTATCAATTTAAATCGATTGGTGTCGCTAATTACCTCTTTTCATGACAGACTATTTGAAGCGGTTTCGGTCTTGCCATGGACCACCTAGATACGCAGATTTGGTAGGTACCTAAATACGTCAATTTTTCTCAAAACAATAAACTAATTTAAACCACGATCTTTTGTCATAAAAGATAATACCTACCTTAATAACAAAAAAAGTGTGAAAATTATTTTAAAACGTGTGAAAATAATACCAACGTAAGTATTTTGTCTACCTCTTAGAGGTATTTTGCACGGATTTGTGAAATTCGATTTGCTGTCAGGTAAAATCTTGTTTGAATGCAGGTAGAATTGCTAAATAGACTAAGAATTTATATTTCTAAAGCGTTGACAGGCGTTGGAATCACTGAATACATACGTACGTATGTACTTACCTATTGGTAGGTATTATGGTAACAACATAAAAACGAAACAAAACACACATGCTTCGTAAGTAAATAAAACACTTAAAAATTTATCTCGTGTTCAGGCGGGACCCGCCTGCACACGAGATGACATTTTTAAGTGTAGTATTTAGTTAAGAATAAATTGCAAAACTTGGCTATAAAAAATATCAACTACAAAAATATAAAGAAATCTCGTCGGAATTTATTTAGTTATAATAGTTCAATTTCAAACGAATAATCGATCAATTAAAATTGTATACATAGGTACTGAATGTATTTAATTTCTTTTGAATTTTATCGGACAGTTTTTCGTAAATATTAACGTCGAATGTATACTCAACCTCATAGAGTAAGATAATAGTACTCTGGCTTACCTTTAGTTTGGTAAGCTTAGTAATAATAAAAATATCCTCCATTCGATTACGGCTACGGCGGCGAATCTCAACGATCAGCCTCGTACGCAGGATATACAGGGATTATGACTGTGAATATTTACATCCCTTTAACCACGTGTTCTATCAACCATTCTGAACAACATTTGTTCTATGAGTTTTGGAAATTCGCATAAAAAAATTTCAACTTCTCATACAAAGTAGGTCACGAGGCTTGGTCATTTTGTATGGGGAGTCGAAAATTTTTTTGACTAATTTCAAAAAGTCGTAAAACGAATGTTGTCCAGAATGGTTGGTAGAAGACGTGGTTAAAGGGATGAAAATGTCCATGGATACACCCTGTATTATAGTGCTCAAGTGTGTGCTTGCGCACACAAGTTTAGTGACCCTTTTTTGAACGTGGGAGAGCTACGCTTCAGGCCGGCTCGACCGGAGTGATACCACGGCCTCACAGAAATTCAGCGTGAAGCTGTGTTTCGCTGCGTGAGTGGTCCGATCCGGGGTAAAGGGGGGTTCAAAGGTTAGCAGCGCACTTGTGACTCTACTGCTGTCGTGGGTGTCTGTGGGCGGCAGAAATCACTTACCATCAGGCGATCCGTCTGCTCGTCTGCCACTAAACACCTAAAAATAATTAATAAATTAATTTATCAAGACATTTCATGTCTAATCATCTCTAGTAAGATTTAAAAAGTGGTCATTTTTTTAATTATTTTTCATTGCCTTATTTTCATTAAAATCAGTAAAAATCCGTTAGTGGCGCCACTGAACAGTAAAAGTGTTCTTAAGGTGACGGGTAGGGCACACTAGCGATGCCAATCAATTTTAATTTTTAGCTACTAAGCCGGATCTATTTTAAACAATTTCGGGATTACAACCTCTCGGCAAACACTTAAACTATTTATTAAATAACCATGCACAAAAATGTTGGGTCTGTTTTTGTACGCGAAAGATTGATTCACGCCAAAAGCGGCCGCTTTTAAAACAGATCCGGTTTAGTAGCTAAAAATTAAAATCGATTGGCGTCGCTAGTGTGCCCTACCCGTCACCTCAATAAGACAAGAATTCCTAATTGAAGTAGGTAGATATTATATTTTTATTATTATAGATGCCAAACGAGCAGATGGATCACGAAAATAAATATAGTGCAAAAAAAAACAGACTCGCGAGTTCTTTCATTCATTATGGTACCTAAGTATCAATTAACCCAAGGTCTAAAAGCACTTAATAAATGGGTCGGTCAAAGTGTTTAGATAATATAGGTTTTCCTCTTTTCACCTCATAGGTAAAAAGCCCCTTTACCTATTTATGTAGAAGGTGATTAAGGAATGAAGATAAATGCATAGTAACAGTATTTAATACCAGTAGGTAGAACTAAGTACTTAGGTAGGTACACCTAGTATTCATGTAATTGCATAGATTAAATAATGATATTAATCTGCAAAATGTTTTACCTGTTTCAGATTATTTAATTACCGACATCATAACCTACGTAACTTGAGAAACCTATGAGCAATAGATTGGAAACCACAAAATGTGAGATGATGGGTGCTAGGTACTCACGGCATTGATGCAAATTGTTCCTACCTATTGAGGAAGATGGATAGAAATAATCATTAAATGGATAGATTCATTTTCCGTAAGATTTAACTTAGGCAAACAAATATTTATGTTACGTTCCGTATCAATCTTGTAGTATAGGCAATGTAAACCGTTCATCATAACACTAGTCAAGCCTTGAAGAATCGGGAATAAACTTCTTGCAGGCGTATGACACACCAATAAGGTACAACAAACCTGGCAGTGTTGTGCCAAAAAAAATAACAAAACGCCGTTGTATTCGGTAAAAAAGAAACCGTTGACACTAAGTAAATATCACCTCGAACTTTAAGGCTGCCCGCTTTTTTCAGGCAATCCAGCCAGTTCATTAATTATTAGACCAAAGAAAGACCAAAGAGTTTTCTTTCAATAAATTAACCACAGCACAGACAGTGACACACAGATTAAATCAACGTACGTGACACTGTTGCAGTTGGCTCAAATATTGTCAAAATCTAATATTTTCTAAGTAGGATAATGTAATATAGTCACGAGCGAGAACGGTCGTGCACTCTTTAAATTCCCTAAGACTGGGCGTATCGGGGCCATTGCCGTAATTCGGCTTATTGGACTATTATGGCATAAACGCTGTTAATTATTATACCTACGTTTGATTATAATAGCCTACACTCACATTTTTATTCAATTTACTAAAAAGATCTTGAGCCAATAATTTAATTTGTTTTATTTCGTGTTATCGTATTCATTTATGTCTTCAATCTTAATAATGGAACTTGTGGACGGCTTTGGCGCAAGCATTAGCAACCGCTACGTTTACTGGTATCCTCAGAAGACCAGCGTCGAGGTGTCCGCCAGGCACATTGACTATATGCTGAAACTAGATCTTTTTTGTGTTACTTACTCTTAATATTGTCAATATTTTACCTGATTGTACCATTTTTGTTTCCTGATTGTACAATTTTTTGTATGTTATGTAACACTGAATGAATTCTTTGTTATTTATTATTGCTTTATTAAAAGTTTATTTATAGATAGATAGATATACTTTATTGCACAAAAAACACAACTTAAAAAACTATGCATTACAGAAACTTAAATGTTTAATGTGTAAACAGCAGGAACTTCACACTTCACAGCATGTGCTTTGTTTCCGGAAACAGCAACGAAACGCAGAGGTCGCCACTTGGCTGCACTCTAAATAATGGATTGTCCGTAACATTGGCCCTTTTCCTCGGCAATCTGCCACACTCTCGTTCGGCCTCCAGAGCACCTAAGCGAGGTCGACGATTTCGCCCACGAGAATACGATACTGTTTGTCATGGACATGACTAGATCGGATTATTGAGGGCCTATACCTACCTGTGTAGGCCGTGTGGTCCCCGGCAGAGTAGAATAGGCCACCCTCACTCTTACCGAGGTGTCGTAAAAGGCGACTAAGGTAAAGCTGCTGGCATGATCATCAGCACCCGAGAAGGAAAACTCTGCATTTATATCAAAACCCTCGCCAACCCGTCTGCCAAGCGTGGTGAGTATGGCAATTACCCCTCATGTGATTGAGGGAGGCCCGTGCCCCAGCAGTGGGGACTTAAATGGGCTGACGATGATGATACCTACCTACTTATAGAAGGCCTAGGTTCAGCAATGGCTAGATACAGGCTGTTCAATGATAGTCAGTGGCTCCGTTAATTTGGGTATGTACTGTAACAATGAAAACTCCTTCGTACTCGTTACTCCTCCGGGTAAAACTATGGCCAATTATTTAAAGATAAGATAAAGATGGTTGCCCTGTTGGTCTAGTGGTTTAAGTAGGTACCGGGCCGTGATCTCAGGGTCCTGGGTTCGATTCCACGGTCGAGCGAAAAGTATGTTTGAATTTTTCGGACATAGCTCGGGTTTGTGATCACCAATCTGCATTTGGCAATCGTGGTGAATAAGCCTAATTAGTAGCGATAACTTGATTTCTATGATGGAGGCCTTTGCCCTGCAGTGGGTTTACTTAGCTAAAAAGCTGGAACAAATGTATGGTTAACACACAACCACCCTTGCGAGTTAGATCGCGGACGCCACTCCTTCGAGAGTGACCGCTATTTATTAAGCGCCCTCCGGAGTTCGCGCTACCTGTAGCCCCTGCTGGCTGGTTACAGTATCTTCTTCTTAGTTTGTGCTGGTTACTCAACAAATACCATCAGATCTGTTTAAAGTACTCTGTGGCACCGATCACTATATATGTAGCTCTGTGGTTGGTAATCCTCTGACAACAGAAACTGATCAATAATAGAATCAATTTTTCTTTTTAAATAATTGGCCATAATATAATGTCATACGGCCAGCAACGAACGAGTTACCATGTGAGGTGGAAAATACAAATCGATATTTTTAAGTACTTATTTTACTTTTATTTTCATTTCGTTTTGTAAAATCTGACTGTATATTTTTACCTATGTAATTGCCATTATATATGGCATTTTTTTAGATATTGTATTTTCCATGCTGACTTTTTTAATTTTTAAAGTAAGGACCTATCTATTAATCCATAATTAACTGTACTTTAACGGACAACGTTTAGGACCGTGTAGAATAGTTTTTCAGAAATAAATGTTTCTAATTAAAAAATGTTTCTATTATATTATTGATAAAAACGTCAATTCTGCCAAGTAAAAAAGGGTCATTTTCAAGATTAATATCTTGAAAATTACCCTTTTTTACTGGAAGGAGCTATACATCTTAATATGTCTAGAAAAAAAGGGCGATTTCACTGGTAAAGACCCATTATTATAACATTTCTATCGATGTCAGCATACCTACATAACGAATTTGTTGCTGTGCCATAACGACAGTAATGAAACCGACAACGGAGATACCGTATCAATAACGTAGGTATATTACTTATCTACTATTTATATCTTGAGATGATAAAACTCCAATAATAATGTCCAATAAAACCTAATCGTAATAAGCCTAAACATTTTAAACGCTTGACATGAAATATTGGCACTCAATTTAATCCTGGATAAGCTCGAATTTTGTAGATATAGTCGAAGTTAGGTGAGTTCTACTGCGTTTTAAAGAAATCGGAATCAATTTGAAAATGATCTTCTTTGATTTTTTTATTCAAAGTTAAATAGAGACTAGACGTATATAAATATCCATCCATCTATCTTTTTCTACCATACCTACTTTATGTTATGGTAGAAAATAGTAAGGTAGCTTTCTATAAGGTACGGTACAGATAATAACTGGCACACCAGCGACGCCAATCGATTTTAATTTATAGCTACTAAACCGGATCTATTTTTACCAATTTCGGGGTTACAACCACTCGGCAAACCCTTATACTATTTTTAAATAACCATGCACAAATGGTTATATTTGTACGCGAAAACATTTGTACGCGAAAAATTGATTCTCGCTAAAAGTTGCCGCTTTTGGCGGACCCAACATTTGACCCAGTATTTGGGCCCATCATACAAGTTTAAAAAAAGTGATTTCGGCATTTTTGTTCTTCATCCCCCAACGGGCCAAAATGGGGGTTGAAACGTTGTATGGGAGATTCGTCATATTTAATGCAAGAGTGGTGAAAATAGGTATTTGCACTGTTCACAGTAAATTAATATCAGTACCTACTTTCAGCATTTTTAATATTCAACTCCCTAAAAAGGGTGAACGGGGGTTAAAAGCCGTATGGAGTTTGGTTATCTTTAAAGCTAAAGTCATGATAATTAATGTTTGGGCTTTTTACATAAGTAAATTAAAATATTAAGCACTTTTTTATTTAACCCCTAAAAGGGTGAACGCTAGTTAAAACGCCGTATTAAGGTATCGTTATTTTTAAAGCCAGAGTCATGAACAATGGACAACATTTCAAAATTGCTAAGCTCTGAAACAAAAAATACCAATTCTTTGTTTACTTTTCCGCTGCTCGAATATATATTTATTAATTTTTTATATTGCTTATTTACTGAGAAAAAAATTAAAAACTAAAAAACGTAAGATGACGTCATCGGACGGCATAATGTAAAATATTTCTTTGCTTAGCACATTATAGTTTTAAATTTACGAAATGCCAAACCCATGACATGTAACTGTCAAAAAAAAAAGACAACTTGTCAACGTTGAATGTATGAATGACGTTGACAATGTTGACACTAGTATTATTTACCTTTGACAGTAGTACTTTTTTTTATTAAAACAATGATAAGCAAAGGAATATCGCTGTATTCAGCCGTCCGATGACGTCATTTGGCGCTTACGCCTATTTAGAATAAAAAGAATTTCAATAATTATTTTATGCATGAAAATGGACAAATTTTGAAAAAAGAAAAAATATGGGTCTGTTCATTTTATGTCTATTTTCATATAAAAAAAACAATATGGACATGTTAAAAATATGAAATGTTGTCCATTATATTTGGTCTTTATATAAATTAAAATATTTAGCATTTTTTATTCAACTCCTAATGGGGTTAAACCGTCGTATGAAAGATTCGCCATATTTAGTGCTAGGGACATGGAAATGTATGCAAAATGAATGATAGGCATTTCAGTATTTTTTTACCGTTGACGTATGACGTATAACCACCGTTTACCCATGGGTAAACGGTGGTTATACATCATATGGACAATTCGTCATATTTAATGCTAGAGTCATGAAAATTTCTTTAAATACTTTCATATTTTTTTTATTCAAAAAACGTAAAAACTTTATTTTTATGTAGCAGATGGCAGATGAACAGACGGATCACCGCCGTAACACTCACAACCTCATTTAATTCACGGAGGATGGAGACATTGGTGAGCAAAAACAGTCGTCAAAGCGTCGTTTTGATCGCAGTCCCCCTTTTTTTATGGACCTAGTCTCAACTACTTATAAAAATATTGGACAAACGAGAGATTTGACGAGTCTCATTTTTAGTCCCAGTTAAATACCTACCTACATGCATTAAAATTCCCAAGGAATACCTACAGTTACTTTACAAAAACGATCGTGTATTCAAAAGCGAAATGCTAATTTGTTTATCATTGTAGATTGCTTTGACGAAATGGACTTTTTGGAAAAAAATCGAGTGTGATTACTGAAACAGGTTCCAGAGTATTTCTCGCAAAACGCGGTCCACTTTATTACACGCCACTTGGGTACCTAAAAAGTACCTGCATGTGTAATTTAACAGATACATCAAAAATACAACTAAGTATAAGGAGGAAGCGCACCACCTGATAGTAAGTGATGAATGAAGCATGAATATCTGCGAGATCAGAAGATGGCTGATGCGTTGCCTACGTTTTAGGAAAGAGAACACCGTCTCTTGAAGGTCAAGGAAGAAGATCAAGCCATTTAACCGTATTAAGTACCTGATATGGCTGCTGTAGCCAGACTATTAAACAGAACTGAGGTACAAACTTACATGGTTAAGCCTAAGTATATTGAAGGATCACAAGAATCACCTGTTAAGGCGACGGGTAGCCCTAACTAGCGACACCATTAGTATTTAATTGTTAGCTACTAAACCGGATTTATTTTAAACAATTTCGGGGTTACAACCTCTCGGCAACAACTAATACTATTTATTAAATGACCATGCACAAATGTTGGGTCCGTTTTTGTACGCGAAAAATTGATTACCGCCAAAAGCGGTTACTTTTAGCGTGAATCAATTTTTCGCGTACATTTCGGGTCCGCATTCGTGCATGGTTATTTAAAGAATAGCATAAGTGTTAGCCGAGAGGTTGTAACCCCGAAATTGTTTAAAATAGATCCGGTTTAGTAGGTAAAAATTAAAATCGATTGGCGTCGCTAGTGTGCCCTACCCGTCACCTTAATCTCTTCGGATCAACCCTCTCTGCCACGTAAAGTACTTACTATATATAGTTTTACTATACGAGGTTTTAGACGCTTCACCCTTATTATAAAATTTGGAATATTTCCGGAAGTAAACTCGTGGCAGGCCGTTTTAAAATTGCGTGTAGGAACTAGATGGCATTAGCTAGTATGAGTTTACGGTAATAACTTTCGCATTTTGTAATAAGTCTGTTAAAATCCTGTAAACCTGTCTAAAACCCCGTGTAAACCTCTCAAAATACAAGTTCATAAGCATTATACTAATAAAACAGACAGCTTAGGCATGAGTCATATGTAGATAACGCGAGTAACGTAGAGAAACTTAGTTAAATCAAGTTTCCTGTTGCATTACTTGTTATGACTTATGTTTAGGGAAATAGCGAATTTCGCTTCCTCCTTTCACTGATCCCGACTCACCCCTGACCTCCTCGTAGCCATGGAACTAGAAAACGTGTGCTTAGCGGAATGTGCCTTTTTTGGAAAAACGTCACAGAGTGTGAAAGAGATCCAACCGGCCCTGGCGCAGATTCTATACGGGTGCGGTAGAGAAAGGACGTCGCCCAGCACGTCACTCCAGTACTAACGGCTTCGCGCGGTTTTTCAAATATGGCTTTCTATGAAAAGGCACAGTCTGTTTAGGGTGCATGTCTATGCTTGTAGCATACTCGTAACGTGGAAAAACTAACTAATTGACGTAAACATACACCCGTAGTGTCATGTCTGCACAACGTAGCTCGAAGCTTGTGAATGCTCTGCACCGAATTATTAACACCGAAATTAAAAAGTTATCTATTTATTAATGTTGTGTCATGACTGTATAAAACACCATAGTGTTAATATAGCCACTAGCTAGACGTTTGTGAATGCGCTGTACAAGGGGCTTCATTAACACCGAAATTAAAGAGTTATCTATTTATTAATTAATATATTAACTATATAACATACCATAGATTTAATATATTTAGTTCGACGTTTGAGAATGCTCTGCATAAGGGGCTTTATTAACAAAGACATAAAAAAAGTTATTTGTTTATTAATGTCTCTATAACATACCATACACCTGTAGTGTCATATATCTGTATAACAAACAGAGTTAGTTATAGTTATATCAGTATATCTTATCATGAGAGCAATATTAGCGAGTGAGGATGCCTGGAAGGCCTTTGCTGCATATTGCGAGCATATGATGGCGGCGAAGCAGGCGGCGGGGCGCGAGCGAGAGGCTGACCCTCTAGCTCCCGCGATCCGCAAGGCACGGAAGGGGAGGAGACGACGCCAATATGTGCGTCTCCTTTCTCTCCGAGAAGGGAGTCCGCTGGCGCGTGTAATGGGGATTACACCGCCGGCATTGCATGGACACCCTCCTAGGCCTGGTGGGGACGGCACGGCTCTCCCGGCTGTCCCCATTCCCTCCCCCCGACCCCAGGGGAGGGATGGGCCCAGCCCGCCGTGTAAGGCGGGCACCGTCCGGGGGGTGTCTTGGTGCTAGGCTCAGTGCCCTGGACCCATGACACTCGCCCACTTAAGGACGATGAGGCAGAGTCCCAGGAGTTTCAAGGCGGGGGGGAGTCCGACATAGCCCGTCCGCCCCTCGGGGGGTATGCGTAACACATTTCTCCTGGGTGACCAAAAAAAAAAAAGTATATCGTATCATAGTCGTGGTGGCAGGTTTCGTACTTTGGCCTACGACTTTCTCCCACTATGGACGATGAGGGAGAGTCCCAGGAGTTTTAGTCGGTATGCCTCTGGCCGGCTTCTCGTTAGGAGAAGCCATCGCACAAGAGGAGAGTTCGCACACCCATCCGCTTACAGACGAATGGGTATGCGTTACGCATTTCTCCTGGGTCATCAAAAAAAAGTATATCGTATCATAAGCAAATATGTTTGTAGGTAGGTACTGAGCTACTAACACGCCTTTAGTCTCTGTGCCCTTAGTCTTGAGCTGGCGGACTCTCTCCGTTAATGAGCTCATTAAAGTAACATTTGACTCAAAAGATGCTGACACATAAAGAACTACGTTTTCACGAAGTTCATATATCGCATTAATATCCTCCGGTTAAGGCGGCCAATCTCAACGATCAGCCACTTACGCAGGATATATTATAGTGCCCAAGTGTGTGTGTAAACACAAGTGCACTCTCTATTCCCTTAGCCTCATATTCCGATGGGACAAAAGAGTGACACGATCGGAGAGGGATTGGGCGCAGGACCAACGGCTTAACGTGTTTTCTGAGGCACGGGGGTTCAAGAACGCCAACTTCAAAAACGCTTAGTACGAGCTGGTGGAACTGCCACAGTGTAAGGGTGGATTCCTGTCGTCTTCCGCAATGTTTGGTCTTCATTATGATATGATATAATGTAATTATGGGTGTAATTTGCCTGAAATAAATGACTTTTATTTATTTATTATTATTAAACATTAAACTGTTCTTTTAAGCGCCATTTTAGCGGTCACAAAAAGCATTCCGAATTTCCGACGTGTGCGACGAATTCGCTGCTTGTCTTTGTCTCGCCCAATTATTTCGACTTGATAGGGACGAGCTGGTCCGGCGGGTCTTCGTTAAAGGTATTTTTGTAAATTTACTCCACAATTTCCTGTTTTGACAGATACGGCAATATTTTTTTTGTATTCAACAACAACGCCCAACGATTTTTTTTTATTTAAGTTAAAACTTTTTAACTTCCTTGTAAATAATGTTTGTTCCATAGCCTCATAAATATATACTCCATGATGGTCAAATGGGTTCTGAGAACTGGTAGAAAAGATGTTTTCGGCTCACGATAAAAATAAACAATTGACCGACTTTGTATGAAAAATAAGATATTATTTTTGGCGAATTTCCAGAAGTGTTTAATTGAGTTAATTCATTTACGCCTTGTAAGACTATTTGTGCGAAATGTTGTTCGGAATCAATAGGCATGTTGCCTCATACCTATCACCATTTATAAAAATAACTTTTAATTCTAATATTATTCCGTACAAGGGTCCGAAATATATAAACTTGAATAAATATAAATAAGGGATTGCTGTAAAAATTCAACTTAAATCCGTTATGTTTTTACCTTTTTTTCTTTTGATTGAA
The DNA here is from genome assembly GCA_019059595.1 of Marasmia exigua. Lineage (NCBI taxonomy): Eukaryota > Metazoa > Arthropoda > Insecta > Lepidoptera > Crambidae > Marasmia > Marasmia exigua. The sequence continues at coordinate 11,549,399 of CM032477.1, read as the reverse complement.
TTAACCGTCCGCCATTGTTCTACGTCACCATTGTTGTAAACAACAAAATGTCAAACGCCAGTTCCAGGTTATTCGTGGTCTTTCATTTATATGACAGTTATGACATTCACGCGTATTGCTTACAACAACAGTGACGCCACGGCACAGATAATTAATAGACCATCATGGCGGACGGATTTTATGGCTGTATACCGAAAATATAATTTAAAATATATTAGGAAAGGTGCTTCAAACAAGATTAATATTTTTATGGCGTAATATAATCATAATGAAGCGTTCTATCAAATAGTTAAAATAGTGGCAACTTGCCTAATTAAAATGGAAAAAAAAGAGAAGTTAATAAGGGAATTATGTAAGTAGTTCTGTTTCCCGATAATCATGGTCCTGCTTGTATTTAAGTTCTGTTAGCGTTGTAATAAGTTTTCCATGCCTTACATAGAAGCATTTCAACTTTGAGATACTTATCTCATAGTGCATTATAAAACGATGCGTGCTTTATGAACTTGACCTACACCAAGGGACAAGGTCCGCAGTCACTAATGTTATGTATAAGATGCAATTCCATGATTCCTAAACGGAACGCCTGGGCTATTACACGAACTGGCACAACACAGGGCATAAATTAAGGTCTGAGGGACAATTCTCGACAGTGAAGTCGAATTAGAAATTTGTATAGACGAACGTAAGAAATCTCTAAATTGGATATCAATGTACACTGTACGATAATTGTCCCTCTGTAGTCGAGTCGTGAATTTTGCTCTCTCCTACACTATACACTGTGCTTAATCGTCATATAATCTCCTCAAGGGCATAGATATTATTAATCATAAACACAAATATCTGTTTTGATCAACAAACATTAGTGTTGGTGCGAGAATCGTACCCGCGACCATTGCGTCTCAACCAGCGCTCAAACCACTGCGCTTAATGGGTCGTCAATTTATTATCTTCATCACTAATAATAATCTACCATCCGATTACGGCTATGGCGGCCAATCTTAACGATAAGCCACGTACGCAGAATATATTATTTATTAAGTCTTAATTAAGTCTTAAGTTTTTATACTGTACTTTGAGTGCCATAAAAGTATACTCATTCATTCACTCATTATAGTGCTCAAGTGTGTGCGCAAACAGAATTCCACTCTCTATTCTCTGACCCTCATATTCCGATGGGACACTACTTAGTGTGACACAACCGGCGAGGGATCGGGTGAAGTACCAACGGCTTAGCGTGTTTTCCGAGGCACGGGCGTATCAACTCCAAAAATATGTATACACTTTAGGACGTTGTCATAATATATAATATAAGAAAGTAGACCTCTACTTTCTTATAGGTAAGTATTGTGACTAGGTCCTAAAGTGTAGGTATACATATTTTTGGAGTTGACTGTACAAGACCATCAATTTTCAGACTCCGGGCTGACACTAAGAATATGTTACATAAACTTAGGTACAATTTTTGGCCCGGCCCGGGGATCGAACTCGGGACCTCATGCGCAGCCGTGGCTTGCGCGAGTGCGATCCATTAACCACTGCGCCACCGAGGCAGTTACTATACAACGTGTTATTAAAATAGCGCAAAACCTCTCGGCTGGTAGGTAGCTCAGCCCATGAAACTGAACATGTTTCACTATGGAACCAACATTGAAATCGCGAAAAAAACAGCTGTTTCATACAAATCGGTCAGCGCAGCAAACCAATTTGTATGAAACGGCTGTTTTTTTTTGCGTAATTAGTTATATTATATTAAGTATGTTATTTATGTTATGATAGATACTAAACCGGATCTATTTTAAACAAATTCAGAGCGGGAGTCTCTAAGCAAACATGTATACTATAATTTAATAACTGTGCACTACTTTTTGATTGGGTTTTTTTACTCGAAATTTGGATTAACGCCATAAGTGGCAGTTTTTGGTGGTAATTCAAATTTCGAGTAAAAAAGCAGACAAAAAGTTAAGTGTTAGCGAGCGAGGGAGATGGGTAAAAATAGCAATAAAATAGGTAATAAAATAAAGAAATAAAATATATTACGTACATACCGATTGCACCACAACAAATCAATGACAAGTAAGAAAAACGTCAAATATAGAAAACAAAACAAAAGCGAAAATAAAATAAATAACTTAAAGAGGTCGGTTTGCCACAGTTAAGTATAAGTATTAAATAAATATAAATATTAAATAAATATAAGTACTAAATAAGTATAAGTGTTGTCCGAGAGGCTGCAACTTCGAAATTGTTTTGCTTTTGGCGTGAATCAATTTTTCGCGTACCTACTCGTTGGACCCAACATTTTTTTTTAAAGTGTTTGCCGAGAGGTTGTAACCCCGAAATTGTTTAAAATAGATCCGGTTTAGTAGCTAAATTTGAAAATCGATTGGCGTCTCTAGTGTGCCCTACCCGTCCCCTCCTTAAAGGTATTAAGTACCTACTTGGCGGTAGATAGAGTAACAAAAAATTCAACAAGATTGTCAAATAAAATCAAGTAATTAAAATGTATTTAGTAGGACTGAGCTGTTTATCAATTCAGATTAGCTTTGAAATATTTCTTTTTGAGATACGAGTACACGACGCTGTAATTAGAAATGTATCAAAAATACGAGTACATAGATAATTTATTTTGTGCGAGGAAAACCAAAATATCGCTAATCGGCGTTCGATCAGAGACGAGCTGTAGAAATTATAAAACTTGGACATGTTAGGGCACTCACTCGGACCCTCACAGGGCACTGCAAATTAAACAAGCACCTGCACAACATGGGCCTTTCAGATACCAAAATCTGCAGGTTCTGTCGCGAGGACGAGGAAACGATTATCCACGTCCTCGGCGAGTGCATAGCGCTGCACCGCTGCAGAAGCCGGTACCTGGGAGCACACATGATCTCAGCTGACGAGATCAAGAGCTCCCCCATCAGCTCCATTCTCGGTTTATCCTGGAACTGGAGCTACATGAGGTGCTGTAATAGGTTACGGGGCTGCCACAATAGATCATCTACTGATCGCAGTGGCTATAAGACGCAGGGCTCACCCCATTGCTATCAAATAATAAGCATACTCACGTAGGTTCTAAAATTTTCCTCCTTTTGCAGCAAAGGAGCCTCATATTTGTTTCAGCCAGCTGGGCGGTGTGGGAAACCATCGTGAGGTTAACCTGTGCGTCTCATACAATTTTCTCAAAATTGTGGATACCTAAAATGTTTGAGATAATGGTTTTAAACGTGTAACCGTGATCCAGTTGGTCTGGGCCCCTGTGAAGGGTTGTGACAGTCAGACTGCAATTGGTTCATTGTAATTAAAAGACTTGCCGAATCCTGGATTTTTTGGACTCAACTGGGAATCACACGATATGATGAGGGCTCAATATAGGTTCCAACTAAATGTTTGAACATCGCGATTTCAAAGCGTACAACGAAACCGTCTCGTAACGAACGATAATATAAATTACCCCTCGCATTCAAACAAAACCGCCGTGTGGTCCTCGCCAAAGTAGAATAGGCCACCCTCACTCTTACCGAGGTGTCGTAAAAGGCGACTAAGGTAAAGCTGCTGGCATGATCATCGGCACCCAGAGAAGGAAAACTCTGCATTTATATCAAAACCCTCGCCAACCCGTCTGCCAAGCGTGGTGAGTATGGCAATTACACCTCATGTGATTGAGGGAAGCCCGTGCCCCAGCAGTGGGGACTTAAATGGGCTGATGATGATTCAAACAAAAGAGATGTGTGGGAGGGACGCGGATAAAGATTCCGTTTCGCTGTAGACCCTCGGGTCTGAAACTAGGAAAGTAGGTGTGATAGTACCTACCTACATAACTCTCAACGTACAACTCAGATCCGTGATGATATAAATTTGTTTGTTGTTTAGACCGCAATCGAACCTTTCGCACTAGGTCGTAATGCACACAGAGGTGTGTATGATATTCCTGACCAATTGATTTTGTATTGTCTGCTGTCTGGGCAGGACGAGGTTTAAACGTTTTTTTTTTTTTTTGAAGATGGGTTTGCTCTTGGCTTCACACTCTAGAATTGAGAAGAAACCTACGAAGGAGCGAGCTTACCCAAAAGTAACCTATTCACTCTAACTTTGAAAATATTGGGGTTGTATTCACTGGGAAAAAAAACCTTGGTTGTGCGCATCACGAATGAGGAGGAAAAGTGCTTTGTATGCAATGCAATCGAGGAATATTCACCAAGAAGTGATGCTATCCCCCAGTTCACCTGCTCACTACGATGGTAAAAGGGGATGGCGGAATGAGTTCATGCAGCTCAGTAGCAAACTCCCTTAAGTACAGCCTATAAAAACAGACAGGCAAGCTATTTTCTGTCGATGGGCTAGACTGTGAAGCTTAGTTTTTACTAGCTCCTCGTCACTAATCAGTTTTTTGGCTCTGTGTTCCACTGAGCCTAATGTAGTTAGCTGGTATTTGGCTGAGCCATCCCATAGGTGAGAGCAGTACTCCATGCACGACCGAATCTGTGCTTTGTAGAGATGTCGCACAAATCACTAATATGGAGATTTTGTTTTCATATTTTTTTCGGAAATTGAGTATCAAACGTCAAACTGTTATTTAACCTATCACTGTTTTAGCAAACACAGGTTAATTGAACGTTTAAAGTATGTATTTTATCAAGTCTATGGTCTATGGTGGAAGTACTATAAGCCATTGCAACGCAATGTAATCAATTTAAAATCTCTTTATCGAGCAAAATACAGTGTGCATCAGTCCATTGGGCGACTGATATTTCCATACAGATAAGGTACATTCTCGTAAACGTATTTTATTGCGCCGACACATGTCTCCATTGCCGCAAATCTTGCAAACAGCCGAGTAAATAGCGAAAGTAGAACGAATGCATTTATCTTTATCGTGACTGGAATACTAGGTTTGTTTACACTCTTGACTGACCGCTTATACGCAGTACTATCTACGGGACTAAGTGTAAATAACTATACAGACAGCCTGTGTATGTACGTGATTATCATAGGGGCATTATTATTATTTGAATGAAATGGGGTGAGCCTTGCGTCTCATAGCCCCTGCGACCAATAGATGATCTATTGTGGCAGCCCCAGAACCTATTACACCACCTCATGTAGCTCCAGTTTCAGGATAAACCCGAGAATGGAGCTGATGGGGAAGCTTTTGATCTCGTCTGCCGAGATCATGTGTGCTCCCAGGTGCCGGCTTCTGCAGCTGTGCAGCGCTATGCTGTGTTTTATTATTTCTACAGCTCATTTCTGATCGAACGCCTGTATCAACGCCTTGGACTGTTCTAGTCGAGGTAGTCTTTTCCAAAATTCCAGTGCTTTGCTTATGCTCCCATTCTTTCAACTCGAACCCGACCATGCAGGCTGGAACGCCACTTATTGGTTTCCGGTCCGAGTAGTGGGCTCTCTGCCCCGGTCCTTTGCTAGCACGTCAGCGACTTCGTTGCCTTTGATATTGCATTGTCCCGGTACCCAAATCAGCTTTACGATGTTGGCATTGCCAAGCTGGTTTAGGAATAGGACACACTCGCTAATGAGTTTGGAGTCAAGTTCACAGGATGTTAACGTCAAACGTAACGTCATAGGGGCATAGACATGCAACCTAAACAGATTGTACCTTTTCATAAAAAGCCATACTTGAAAAACTGCGCTGAAGCCGTTTAGTACTGGGGTGACGTACTGGGCGACGTTCTTTCTCTACCGCACCCGTATAGAATCTGCGTCATGGCCCGGTCGGATCTCTTTCTCACTCTGCGAAGTTTTTTCCGAAGATGGCACATTCCGCTGACTACTTCTAGTTCCATGCATAGGGGTGGTTTCATTCGAAATTTGACATTCATAAAGTTCAATAAACCTTTGTTTCAAACATCAAAACTGCTTTATAATACCGTTTTAGCTAGCAAAGGTATATATGGCGGCCCGTTTGGATCAGTGATAGCAAATGATGCGTCTAGGGCAATGGTTGCGGGTTCGATCCCGCACAGTACAAACATTTGTGTGCATGAACATGTTTGTTTGTATTGGTCTGGGTGTTTTCTATGTATTATAGTATGTATTTACAAAAGAAAAGTATTAAATGTAAGTACCTATATATTTGTTATTCCGTTGTTGGTTTTGATATCCGTAACACAGGTGCTTGAGCTACCTATCTCGGAGTCAGATGTATGTGATGTTGTGAAATATTTATTTATTTATAATTATTAAACGTTTATAAAAAAAATTGACATCATAAAATTCTGAAACCCTAATATAAGTACTCATAGGCATAGCTAGGGGAATCATAGTGGGATATCTGGTCATTTGCTACAGCGGCATTTCATTAGCTACGGGGTGTCCCCCGGCGGCTCATCACTTCACGAAGGGTGTCCAGGTGGCTTATCATTAGCAAAAGCCAGTGTGATATTTAACATATTGGAACCTTTAATAAAATGAAGGCATTTAGCATTGGCCCTTAACCATGCAGTGGAACAACGTATGCACGCTAAAAAAATATCTTACAATTGTAGATAGTCATACTGACAGACTTTCATACTTTACATTCATTACTACCTACTTATGTTGTCAATTGTGATGATGCTAGATTCTCACTAGAATTTTATTATTTTCATAATTACCTACCTAAGGAAACCTAAGGGTAAACAAGATAATATAGTCTACAGCGTTATTATTATTAGTAAGTATAGATTTGTTATCAATAACAAACACATAGATAATAATCTTGTATCTTAATGTAAAAAACCTTTGTTGCAAATTATAAAAGAAAACAAACGTTATGAGGTTTGAATTTAAGTACCTACTGACCCTTCTGGGTCTGAGTTTCTGCGTTATTATTCTTAAGGTGACGGGTAGGGCACACCAGCGACGCCGAATTCGATTTTAAGTTTTTAGCTACTAAACCGGATCTATTTCAAACAATTTCGGGGATCACAATCTCACGGCAAACACCTATACTGTTTATTTCATACTTATAATTAATTGTTTGGTCAGCTTTTGCACTCAAATTTTGGTATACCGCCAAATATGGCCGCTTTTGGGGCAATTTTTCGCGTACAAAAACGGACCCAACATTTGTGCATGGTTAATTAATAAATAGTATAAGTGTTTGGCGAGAGGTTGTAACCCCAAAATTGTTTAAAATAGATCCAGCTTAGTAGCTAAAAATTAAAATCGATTGGCGTCGCTAGTGTGCCCTACCCGTCACCTTAATATCGAATTTCTCAAAACCGCGTGAAATGGTAAGAACAGATAATAATGGGTTGGTGAGGAAGTGGTTACGTGGAAGAGAAAGAGGAATTTTATAGAAAGGAGGAAGAGGGTGCGAAAAATTAATCTTATCAGGTGGAGGATGCGGATGAGGAAGAGGAAGCGAATGAGGATGAGGAAGGGAAAAAAAAGAAAGATTGTGATAACTTAGACAATTTTTAAATTATATTCATCACATTTTTTCGTGTTCACGTCTTTTTCGCGCGTAAATTAAATTAAATTCCTAAAAATTAAATAAATTAAATTAATTTATGAGGACACCATAGCGAAAGAGGATTTCAGATTTCAGTTGTTAATTATTGGCAAGCGATGGCGGAAGAGGAATATGCGAAAATTGCGGGAATGTTGCAAAATTAAAGAAGAGGAAACCTCGTCAACCCTAGAACGACCTCAGATGATAGGAAAATGCGCCTGCCCGTAATGATAACATTATTTAGGATTGAATTCAAATTGCAACCAGTAGTATGAAGATAAATAAAGTTTATAAACTAAAACCCGACTACGAAAAAAACACGCTCTAAAAAGTACGAAACAAGAAAATTGTCTGTGCTGAAATTATTATGCCGTATAGCCGTGGTCTGATATCTGTATGTCAGGCAACAGAGGAACACAAATACTTAAATACATATATTACACCCATACACTGAATAAACACAAGTGTTCATCGCACGAATGTTTGTCCAGGGTGGGGATCGAACCCACGACCTTTGGCGAAAAGGCAGGCTCACTACCAATTGCGCCATCCGGTCAGTCGTTACATGCCGTCACGTTAAATTGCGCCATCCGGTCAATTTAACGTGACGTCATGTAGCCTATAACCAGAAGACAATTACGACGCTTCTAACGACACCTCATTTGTTCAAATATGATAGCTAGTTTAGAAGTTATGAGGGAACAGATGATACATACATACATATATACAGGTCAAAATCACAACCCTCCTTTTTGCTTCGCCGTAGTCGGGTAAAAAGGAATACTTCTGCGAAATGAAATTAATGTATTTAGGTAGGTACTTATTATATATAAAAAGAAATTGTAATTTTAAAAATTAACGAAGTAGGTAATTAGTTAATAACCATTTCCCCTAAATATTACGCAAACCTCATTGTAAAACAGCCTGTTATCTTCAAATTACGTGCTGCGAATATCCTTAGCTTTAATGATTTTCCTCAAACTGTGTGCATTTTGCGCCTGACAAACGGAGACCCCTATCGGGTTGAAAATAAGATTCAATTTCGGCTTCAAGATAGGCTCTAGGGGATAGGCTCGGACGTATTCTGTAATTTATGCGCAGACAAGACGTCACGTTTGGGACTTAAAGACTACATGGAGGAGGGAATTCCCGGTAGGGTCGTGTGAACACAGATTATTGATTTCTACCAGGATGTGATTATATGTAGATCCATTTTCACCGCATATCATTCTAAGGACTTTACGGCTCCAACGGCTGCCAGTTCTGCGGCTAATATGACGAGCCCACTGCCACTTCAGTTTGCTAATTCGGTGGGCTATGTCGGTGACTCTGGTTCTCTGTCGGATTACATCATTTCTGATGCGGTCCTTCAGAGATACTCCGAGCATAGCCCTTTCCATAGCTCTTTGAGCGACTTTGAATCGGTGGACTAGTCCAGCCGTGAGTGTCCACGTCTCGGCACCGTAAGTCATGACCGGAAGGACGCACTGGTCGAAGACTTTCGACTTAAGACTTTGAGGGATGGGTGACGAGAAGACTTGACGAAGCTTACCAAATGCTGCCCAGCCTAGCTGAATTCTTCTATTGGCTTCTCTCTCGAAGTTGTTTCTGCCTAATTGGAGCGTTTGTCCTAGATAGACATATTCCTGAACAACTTCGAGAGGTACTCCATTAACAGCGATTGGAAGATTCAGCCAGGCTGCTCACCATCTCCTGTAGGTCTCCGCGACTTGGTAAGCGTAGTGTAGGACGCCCTGCGACAAGATGCGATGATGACATTCGAAGGCTGGCTGGTGTGGGCTGGATGAGAGTGGCCGAAATTCGGGAGCAGTGGCGTGCATTGGGGGAGACCTATGTCCAGCAGTGGACGAGTGTGGGTTGCTGATGATGATCATTCTAAGTGGTATTAGAAATGATAGATAGATAAATACTCTTTATTGTACAACATACAAAACTTAAAAGCTAGTTATACAGAGATACAATGTACAATTTCTCGCAGATTCAGCAAAACAAAACATAATTGACCGTGGGAGAGCCACGCTTCAGGCCGGCTCTACCGGAGTGATACCACGGCCTCACAGAAATCCAGCGTCAAGTAGCACTGTGCTGTTTCGCTGCTTGAATGAGGGTACCGCAGGCGCAATCCGGGAAAGGGGGGTTATAACGGTTGTCAGCACACTTGTGACTCCACTGGTGTCGCGATGGCAATCACTTACCATCAGGTGATCCGTCTGCTCGTCTGCCACCTATCACATAAAAAAAAATACCAGTACCCAAGTACTTACTGTTTTGAATGGGTCGATTGAAACTTTGGTTACCCAGAGTAAGCATTTAAAAAAAAATCTTAGCAAGTAAGTTACAGCCAGTGGAAAAGCAGGGCTAAATCGTCGTTATAAATTAGTCCAAATCCTAAGAACCTACGTATAGTAGCTTATTATTACCTAATAGACAAATATTATTCCATTCCATCCATATCTAAAAGTATTCGTTCGAAATCCACGGCTGAAACTATTTAGGCATTGATAACCAAATTATCTTAAACTATGTTACGGGTACTTCACCTGAAGTGTTTCCTCGTGAGTCAACATTGTGTGCAAAAAGATATGGGAAGTCCTACTATAGAAGTAAGACCTAAGTAAACTGGGTTGTATAGTGCACACGCTATATTTAATATAACTTCCGGATTATCCATATAGCAAGAGTTAGCAAATGCTGGCCCCGCGATCCAACGCAAGTATTTCAATATGTGGTAGTTGGCAGACGAGGAGACGAATCATCTGATGGTAAGAACCTTAACGTCGGATCACATAGCGTCTTTTACCGTCTATATCACTGCGAATGCTCCGAAGAGCTTTACTCCCTCATCCCGCCTGCCATATTCCGTCACAGAACTACACGCGCCGGACAACGCTGTCACCGCTTCACAGTGCAAAACATTCCATCACCGGAGTAAAAAATTTAGCAATTCTTATTTCTGCCGCACCATCAAGAAATGGAACTCGTTGCCGGCGCATGTATTTCCTCCTTCCCACAATATGGATACCTTTCAAACGAAGCGTGAAGAAGCATCTCGCCGGCCAGTCATCGTCAGCCCATTTAAGTCTCCACTGCTGGGCACGGGCCTCCCTCTATCACATGAGGGGTAATTGCCATACTCACCACGCTTGGCAGACGGGTTGGCGAGGGTTTTGATATAAATGCAGAGTTTTCCTTCTCTGGGTGCTGATGATCATGCCAGCAGCTTTACCTTAGTCGCCTTTTACGACACCTCGGTAAGAGTGAGGGTGGCCTATTCTACTCTGCCGGGGACCACACGGCTGGCACGCCGGCCAGTATGGCAGTCCAAACGGAGATGATGCTTGACATCGCTTCCGTTGTAATTGCTACGTGGGCTCTTCTCTCGCTTACAATCAGGCTGAGGAGAGCCAATATACTATGTCACTGTAAAAAAAGAAGAAAACAACCTCCGCATTTCCTTGTACCCCTACTTACTTAGCGAAGTACAATCCTAAAGCAAACTAAGGGTCGAATGACAGTTATTATACTCTATGATGACAGTTTTTGCTACAGGCCCCGCGTTAGGATAGGCCTATAGATCCTTTCAAATTCGACAGATGTTCGTACGGTGTCACACTTCTTTAAGGTGACGGGTAGAGCACACAAGCGACGCCAATTGATTTTAATTTTTAGCATCTTAACCGGATCTATTTTAAACAAATTCGGGGTTACAACCTCTATAATCAACTTTTCGTGTACAAAAACGGACCCAACATTTGTGAATGGTTATTTAATAAATAGTATAAGTGTTTGCCGAGAGGTTGCAATCCCGAAGTTGTTTAAAATAGATCCGGTTTAATAGCTAAAAATTAAAATCGATTGGCGTCTCTAGTGTGCCCTACCCGTCACCTTAAGCTCAAGTACATGTTTCTGTAGGTTGGATCCTGCCTTGATTTAAATGGCAATGTGCCGCTACAGACTTTTCATAAAGCGTATAAGTTGACATATTATTGGTATATTCTCGTTCCTTTAGAGCTCGTTTTAAGCCCTCAGATTCTTGATCTAGGGTGGGATAAGGGTACTTTAACTGGATCTGATTACAAGATCATAATGTAGACTATAGATAGGTATTTAGGTAAAGTAAAGACGTGTGAACTAGGTGCGACATTACATTTTACACGCATCGGGATCGTGAGAACGGTTTCTTTGTGGATTTGGTGCCGAAAGGTCGAAAAAATGTGTCTATTGAATGTTTCTGTCATTGCATATGCATGCAATAAATGATTATAATTATGACTATGACATACCATACACGTTTTGTTACATAGAATCCAAAGGTACTCTGAGATAGAACCTGAATTTAAGAATTTAAGCACTTCGATCTATATTTGTGCGGTTCCTGAGTGCGTAAGTACTTAGATAAGTTGGACTTGGTACTTATGAGGGAGGTAAAAAAGAGATAAAAATGAAACAACATTTTTTTTTTTACAATATCATCATCATCATCATCTTCAGCCTATCGCAGTCCACTGCTGGACGTAGGCCTCTCCAATTGTTCGCCACTGTGATATTTTACAATATATTCTCCCTTAACCCTAATACATTTTTCGGATCTATCAAATAACTTATTTATACTATCGAAAAAAAATGATTTTTCCATAGTGTCAAAATAGGTCAAAATTGCAGATTTGATTTCTTCATCGTCGTCAAACTTTATTACACGCAGCTCTTTCTTCATTTTCGGAAATAAATAATAAAATTACTACCAGTTGACTTCACAGGCCATTTGAATCTTGTTTAATCTTTCTTGTCGCATGTATTTTTCAAAGTACATCTAAGTTGTGAAAAGAAACGATATCTCGCTTCTCTCACATGAAGCTTTCCTCACGATGTTTTCCTTTGCCGAAAAAGCTGTGGTATGGAACGTATCATAGCTGAGGGAGGCTACGTGGGAGAGACCCGACTGTGAATATGATGCGTGTGTAAATGCAAAATTAGATTTTTTTCCCTTAATTATTCTATTCATTAGAGGAGAGTCGTACACTGTAACGTAGATGTTGCGAATGTCCAAGTGCGGCGGCATTCGCTGACCATCAGGCGATCCGTCTGCTCGTCTGCAACCTATCACAAAAAAACCTCAACTCCCTCCCACCACCTGCCTCCTGATGCGACCTTTTATGGACCAATTTAGAAATCAAATCTACATAATGTCTACAACATACATTAATGTCTACAAATTTGACAAATTTCTTCAATAGATCTTTACCCTAATTTAGTTTACATTTGTTGAGGAAATTACATAGTACCTACCTACATATTCGTTCTGTTCTGCAGCTGCGGAAGCCGCCAATAATTATAATAATCAATAAAATTAATCTGCTAATAATGAAATGCTGTTTATATATAATATTCAAGGAAACCATTTGCTAAATTCGCAAATTAGCTGTAATAATAATACCTATATAACGGCTTTATCAGTAGTGCCCATACTCAGGGGCTATCAGATCGATCGTTCATATCTAAACGACGGGCTCAAGATATAATTCAAGGACAAGGCGTCGTTACTGCGAAGATATTTGATAAATGTTGCCAGCTACCCTAGACATAATAAAACAATCTCCTCCAACCGTTTACGGCTATGGCGGCCAACGATCAGCCACGTACGCAGGATATATTATAGTGCTCAAGTGTGTGCGCAAACACAAGTGTACTCTATATTCCCTTACCATCATATTCCGATGGGACACTAGCGTGTCACGACCGGAGAGGGATGTGGGTGGACCCACATCCATCTCCGGTCGTGGACCAACGGCTTAACGTGCTTTCCGAGACCCCCTGTGTACAAGACCGCCAACTTCCGGACTCCGGGCTGACACTAAGAATTTCTTACGGAGAACTTAAGTACACATTTTTGGATATAATACAGGAATATAAACAGTGGCAGCCCTTTATATAGAGTCCGAGCCGCCCAAGAAGTACAAAGAAGTCCCGCGAAAGACGCGCTTCAGTCGCCATCAACATTCAAAGAGCTATATGTCCATAGACACAAGGATTTATTTTTATGTGATAGGTGGCAAGCGGGGAGACGGATCACTTGATGATGGTAAGCGGTTGCCGCCGCCCATGGACACTCCAGGTCCACGCCCACGCCCAGTCTAAAATTTTAGTTCCTGGTTTTGCCGTGGGACTTCTTCATGTGAATTTTGACAGACTGGCAGTAACCTGATGTGATACACATCGTCACGTCGAGTACCCTGGACTTTGCACCGTCCTACATAGGTGCTATTTTTTCACTGCGGGAGGGGTAACTTGACCTGACGTCGTCTGCACATTCGGCACTCCGAAGACCTCTTACAAAAGCTAAATAGAAATTCTACTTTCTTTTTTCTTTTTTTGTTATGCATTATGGACGTAGGTGAAAAATCCGCAAAGCTAAAATGGAACTGGGCTGGCCATACTGTGAGAATGCACCCGGAGAGATGGCCCATGTTGTCACGAAATGGCAGCCTGTAGATGGCCGTCGCCCACGAGGCAGGCCGAAAAAGAGATGGCGTGACAACCTGGACCAATACTCCCGTAACTGGCAAACGCTGGCAATGAATAGGGAGCAGGGAGGCTACTAGGGGAGGCCTTTGCCCAGAAGAAAAAATCTATCGGTTTTTTTTTCGTTTAACACCCGCTTTGCTTTTATTTCCAAAAATAGCCTAGGTCACCTGGACAGTAATAAGGAATCGATCGATACCTCATTCATCAAAATCGGCCGGGTAGTTTAGGCAGAATCTTGGAACAAACGTTTGCTCGTCTGCCCCCTTTATCATAAAAAAAAACATACAGACATATTTACATACTTACATACATAGACTGCTAAAATTATAACCTTTCCTTTTTGGCTTTCCCGAAGTCGGGTAAAAAGAGGTAAATATGGCAACATTGCACTCTACACGCGCTACAATTGTTTGTTCGTTCGTTCGCGCCCGTTAAACTATTTATGAGTACCTATGTAACGAAATTAGATGACAACGATAAGGGAATATCACGAGGCCAATGTACCACTATTACTGATAAGTGAACAGTTCTCACGTGCGTGTACTGCTTTCCCTAAGACCAGACACGGACCAAACCAATCCATCATAGAGTAACTTATACCTAAAGTGTGAGTCTTTATATAAGTGCACATATAAAAATCAGGGAAACTACACCCCATTTTATCGAAGGATTTTCCGCCAATGGACACCCGCAACACCAGTGGAGTCACAAGTGCGCTGCCAACCTTTTCCCCTTCCCCCCCATTGGGCCTCCGGTAACCTCACTCACACGGCGAAACACAGCGCAGGCGCTGCTTCACGCCGGTCTTCTGTGAGGCAGTGGTATCACTCCGGTCGAGCCGGCCCATTCATGCCTAAGCGTGGCTCTCCCACATTTAAAACACTGCACACATATGTGCACTTTAGATAGATAGATAGATAGATACTCTTTATTGCACAACATACAAAACTTAAAAGTTAGGTATACAGAGATAGAATGTACAATTTAGGCAATGTGCAATTTACTTTATGTTCACACACACTGTATATTCATCCATCGATCATTTTCAATTGATCTCGTAGCGTCATCTCATATGAATGTATGATAACTATATTTGACACAATAACTTAGGTACTTAGAAACATAACCTAGCACCTAAATAATAAAAGAAAAGTAGGAGAACATTAGTCCCTGTATGTGCCAAACAGGCTGGCCGCTCAGGACTAGTCGGTGCTGATCCAAGGAGGCCAACCCCGACGCTGGTTTTCAGCGACTACCATAACATTATTGCGCATTTGTTCCATTTATAAGTAACAGTCGCATGTATAAAATTAAGATTGAGACAAACAAAAAAGAAATGGGGCAGGCAAATTATACAAAACCATATAAAGTGTCAATAACAAAACAGACACATCACTATTAATGTTAAACTTGACTGTCACACATATCATCGTATCATGTCGAGCAATATTAAGTTTTCTTACTATAATTTGAGTGCAATAAAAGTATATTCATTCATTTATTCATTCATTCATTCAATGACTGCTCAGTGGATAAGAACGTGCTTTCCATAGGTGGTGGTTCGAATCAGAGCATGCAATTCTGATGTTTATAAGTACAAATTGATTTCATGTCAAACATTAACCTTCCACAAATTACTGTCACGGCTTTTGCCATTAAATAATTTTAATATTATGTGTTTTAAATTTAGACATTGGCAAATAAGCAAGCTCATTCCTACAAATGAATTACCTACAGACAGTTCAATCCACCCTTTCTCATTTTCGCTTACAAATTAGCAATGAGTGCTCACGCACACTATGATAAATTGACAGAACGTCACGGGGTAACTGAAAAGATGCTCTACTTGAATTATTTTTATGTGACAAGTGTTCAAATTATTTAAATGATAATTAAATTTGCCCTTGCCCAAAAGTGGTGGGGCGCGTCTTCGTGAGTTGAACTATCTGTACCAATCTTATGAAATCTGAGATGTGAAACAGCGAGCTTTTGTTTATTTCTAGTATTTAGGTTATGTTTGTCGGATTTTTGAACTATAATAATTTAAGTAGATTGTTAATGAAAATCCTCCTTTTCAAGCTATCGTGCTAATTACTTACCTAGTTTATGTACACGAGTACTTACTCAATTGTCCTGTTGGTCTAGTGGTTTAAGTACCGGGCCGTGATCGGGTTCGCTTCGAGGGTCGAGCAAAAAGTACCTATGTTTCGAATTTTTCGAACATAGCTCGGGTTTGTGGTGATTAAGCATAACCCCATCATAGTGGCGATTACTTGTTTTCTATGAAGGAGGCCTTTGCCCTGCAGTGGGACAGTATATTGGCTGATACTATTTACTCAATTAGGTACGGAGCGCCAGCATGGGGCGTAATCGGGATTTAACGTTAATATGATAATGTTTTTTGTACTTAATTATGGATATACTAATAAGACGGATTAGTTAGAGAACAAGATGATAACGATAGTTTAGGTTGACGTACAACCTGTGCGCACCCCACGAGTGCGAGTATAAACGCAAATAGTGTGCGAGCGAGAAGTGAATAGATGCGCCGCCATTTCTGATCCCATTCTTTATCCGCACAGGTAGTAAGTATCTACCGGCATCTTTCTTGGAACGTTATCGTTCGTACCCGTGACATTGCTTTGTCTGTAGCGCCGTTTATCGATCGTTAAAGTGTAATATAGATATAAGTAGTGCTTTATCTTCCTTACAGAAATTTTATCATAAATTTGAATATCTATCATATTATAATATCTTCAGAGCCTACATATTTCAGGACCATAGTCTGCACTATTTATAGACTAACCTGTCTGTCCTGGAGCCCAACTCTCGGGCTCGTGATATTTTGAAAACATGGATATCCGCCATGTTTTCAAAATATCACGAGCCCGAGAGTTGGGCTCCACCTGAAACCATACAAAAAAACTATGTTTTAGTGATATATGTCATATGAAAAGAAATGTCACGAGCACTAGAATTGGGCTTCTGATATTCTGTGTCGCAGGGATATGATAAAAGTAGAGATTTTATCAAATCCCTAAGTGATCTGATAAACCACGGAACAACACTTTTGGCGGTAATCCAAAATTCGAGTGCAAAAGCAGACCAAACAGTTAACTATAAGTGTTAAATAAATAGTATAGGTGTTTGCCGAGAGGTTGAAACCCCGAAATTGTTTAAAATACATTCGGTTTAGTAGCTAAAAATTAAAATCTATAGGCGTCGCTAGTGTGCCCTACCCGTCACCTTAAACATTTGTGTCTCTGTCCAGTGTTCACCCAGGGTGGACAGACATGCAGGGGGTAGACAGTGGGAATAGACCGGAGGAATATTAAAAAGGAATACGTTCTTTTTATGAAGGTTTGAAGGTCGGATTGGTGCAGAAATACCCCCCTCCTCAACTTAGCCTACCTAAATCCCAGTTGCATCTAAAGCTGTCGCTTCGGAGCCCGGGGTGCACTGGACCATGATTGGTCCGGAAATACCGCAGATGATAATTACTTTCATTAATGTCCGTTAAAATATAACCCTACATTTCGATTTATTTACAGAAAGATTTCGTAGATAATACCTACCTACCTATCTAAAAATGGCTGTTTTGTAGTTGAGTACGAGTATAGGTACATACCTTTTTCAATACTTTAAAGTTATAAACGTGTTTTATGCATACATTAAGCTGATAATATTAAAAAAATATAGAGATATAAGTAGGTAAGCTTAAGATATCTTATCTGACTGCGTAGGTAAATGGGCAATTTAAAACATTAAATGCTGCCAATACCAATACCATAATCCTTGTATCAGTAATTAATGATTATGATTAAGTAGTTAAGGTGACGGGTAGGGCACACTAGCGACCCCAATCGATTTTAATTTTCTATTTTAATTCTACAAATGTTGGGTCCGTTTTGGTACGCGAAAAATTGATTCACGCTAAAAGTGGCCGCTTTTGGCGGTAATCAATTTTTCGCGTACAAAAACGGACCCAACATTTGTGCATGGTTATTTAATAAATAGTATAAGTGTTTGTCGAGAGGTTGTAACCCCAAAATAGTTTAAAATAGATCCGGTTTAGTAGCTAAAAATTAATATCGATTGGCGTCGCTAGTGTGCCCTACCCGTCACCTTAAGTGATACTTTGATCATTTGATAAATTCTATAAATTGTTCGGAAAAACCTTCATTGCGATTTTTGATTGATGATATTGCTATTTTATGAGTAGGTAGGTACCTATTAATAAGGATATTTATTAATAACGAAAGATTTTACTTATAATTGTACTTATGTCTATTTATTTTAAATACCTAATCGATAAGTAAGTAGGTACCTAATAAAGAAAACAAAACATTTATGAGATCAATATATTATATTCAAAATAATATTTTGTAGATGGAGTGCATATTTGCGCAAGATTGCAGCCATCTTGCGCATCTTGCATCCAGGAGCTGGATTCGAGTAGCCCAATGTCGAAGTGGCGAACACTATCTAGAGTCTATAGTGGGCCTTTGTTCAGCAGTCAACTGCAATGAAACCGATATCAAAATGAATATTGGTTGGTGTTTTGATAATAAACCTTTGTAGAATTTGATTTGAGTGCAAAGTTCAATGCTTGCGCCTTAACGCCTTGCGCCAAAAACAAATGAATAAACATGATCAAAAACGTGATAGGTATTTATTAGCTAGATTACCTAATTACTTCCCTTTTTTTTTCTTTAAGAAAATTTTTGTAGTGCCTACTACCCTTAGATTAAATCAAATTTTGATTATACTAAGTTAGGCACTCGAGTTTTCAACTTACAGGTGGTAGAGACGGACGGGAATACGGCATTTGATTTTTTTTTTTATTTTTGTAATTAAAAGACCTCTCAATGATAGAAACATCGAAAAATTACTTATATCACAACTTTAAATAATATATTATGTAATGCTGTATAATATATTGTTACTTACCAACGGATTCATCAGGGTGCGCCCAGAACTGTGCTTCGTATTCCGAAGTGCCGTGCCGTTTTTGTGGAAAAATAAAATACTAAATACTTAGTTCTTTTTTTGACATGTTAATACGTGTGTGTTACTTAATTTTTTTTATGTGGAAACTTCACTGATTTATGTTTTTATAATGTTCAAAGTATTTTCAGTTTAAAGAAATTCTTTGTTTAACAAATAAATTAATAAATAGTATAATTGTTTGCCTAGGTAGTGGAACTCCTAAATTGTTAAAAGTAGATCCGGTCTACTAAACAATTTAAAAATCTATTGGCGTGGCGGAAACTCGCGATGTATTTTTTTTTTCAGAAATCAGAACAATGCTTGAAACTCTTAAAAACTGCCATCTAGTGTTGAGTAGCAAAACTTTCATCTATAATGTTTTTATAGATGGCACAACTGATTCAACCGAACAAGTCTACTCGGTACTAGATGGCATTGTATTTATAAATGTCAAAATTTAATAATCTGATAAAATTAGATTTTTAGCTCTTTAACTATGTATTTGTTATATTAATGCTTTTACAAGAAATATATTTCTATTAAAATAATTATCCAAATTTTTAATGCGCATGCTATTTACAATCAAGGTCAATGCGCATAGTCAAAACATTGCGCATTTCAGAACTTGCTAACCTCCCTCACTGAGTTGATCGACCAGCAACTGAGCTGTCAGTGCAAGCCTTTCAGTTCTTTTTCATTATTGTGCTGTATTTTGGTGCCTAGTGGGTGTACTAAGTGTCTTCGACCGTTTTTTGTTTCAATTAGGTGCTAGATATAAATAAAATTTCAGGTAAGTCAAATATCTTGATTATTTTAATTAATGATTCTCTTTATATACGTGTTTTGCCGCATTTGACAAAGATGATCACTACCTAATAAATGTTCGTCCCACTTTGTTTAGAATATTAACGTTTAATAAAACATGTAATTACTTCCAATAAATCCTGTTACTAAATGAGTTCTTGAAGAAAACATTTGGTGAAATGCATACATTTGAAGAGTAAGTAGATACTTTGCATCTAAATTCCAAGTTGATGATGTCATACCACCCATATCAGAAAATTGACGTCCAAATTGCCAAATTATTGTATCTTGTTATAATATTCGCACCTTTATTGTCCAAATCAATATAGTCTTGATATCTGGTCTCCACATAGATATTGGTGCTTTATCAGTTTACTATCTGCAACCTTTAAAGTATTTTGTAACTGACATAATATTTATCTAGCTTTACAAATAATATTTGACCTCTCTACTTTCATTGGCTATGTTATGTTTTAAGTTCTTAAAAAAGCAAAGTACATAATACATACATACTTACTCCTCTTTATTATTTTTGGGTTTAGTAAAAAGTTAAACATGTCAATCTATAGTGCTTTTATGGCCAGGGCAGATGCTGAGTAGGCAACTGGCTCGGGTCTCATATCCAGTTTGGACTGTGTACATGCTCAATGAATAAAGAGATCCTTATTATATGAAAATTTTGTTACTATATTTCAATGCATTAAAAATTTATACATAAAGAAGCACCTTGTATTGAGTATCAAAAGTTTAAATATTTAGGTACTCTATTTTTAATCATTCTTTTTTTTGTGTGGCAAATATGTTTTTGGGAAATTTTATCACTTAAATCACTTAAAATATCCTGATAAATTAACCATAATGTACAGTTATAAATTTTCCCTTAATATAATGAGGCCTAGGTGCGGCAGCATCTTAGAGACAGCAAAATTATTATTTTTGGAAAACTTTCAAAAGCCAAGGCAGCAAATGTGTTGTCCACTTCTTCCGAATTTTCCTCAGCAAAGCTAAGCATAGTGCCTGAGTATGCCACCAATAACATCATAATCATAAATAACTTTAGACACACTTCTCATCCGAACAGTAATGACTCACATTGATGAGTTGATTATGTTAAGTTTTTATCTTTAGCATAATGTGCACCCAATATCAATAGATAGATATACTTTATTGCACAAAATACACAACTTAAGTACATGACAGAAATTTTGTGTACAATTCTGGCCATCTTATCACTGAAAGCGATTTCTACCAGACAACTTTCAGGTTAAGGACATTTTATAGTGTATACCTAGATCTTGAAATAATTAAGTTCATACTTGCTTAGCAAGTTACCCTAAGCAGGAGTAGGTACTCCACACCAACCACATTAGATTAATATTGTTTCCAAATGTTGTTTACCTTAGTTATTTTGTAGGCGATAACACTAGCATCCGTACGTCACTAGATTTCGTTGCAGATAACATTTTCGGTTGAGTTGACTACTAGTTAGCAGCAGTTCGAAATACGGAATTGGAATCATTGGTAGGTAAACTTCCTGATGCGGGAATAGGTAGGTACTTACATAGATTCTGTACACTGTTGGCGCCGACTTTAGTAACACCTTTTTTCGTGTGTACTGTTATAAAATATTATGTAAAGTGTATGAAGTGTAAAAGTATTATTTTACACTTTTTACTTCGTGGATTTTGAGGGCGGTTTTTTTTTATTTTCCCCGGGGTTTTTCAGTTAAACTGAAAACCTCCTCCTTTTTAAAGTCAGGTAATAAAGTATAGGTGTACCTGTATATCCAAAACAAAGTAGGTAATTTTTTGTTGGTAAAACATAAATACGTACAATCACACATCAAAAGTAATCAAAACAGTCAAATTTCTTATAATAATATATAATATATTTTTTCTTTATTTAAGTAACTAGGACTCACAAAATAAAAATAATATCATTAAAATTTATGTCAAACACATTTGGTTTTTTTTAATTAATTGTGGTAATCTGCTGTGTGGCTGTCTGTACATAGGGTTAGGTGTAGGGACTATGGATTCCAGAACTTCAAATGGATACCTAATTACAAGTTAGAATGGAATCATTGGACGGTTAATTTTGAAATAGTTATATGCTACATCACTAAGGTTAAAGTGATGATTTTCGGTGTCGATGTTTTATAATACGAAACTCATAACATTTACAGCGAACATTATACGGCGAAGTTTATTTCCACAGACGAGCTAAACCTATTAATACATCATAATTTCTCTGTCGCGGTAAATGTGAAAGTGCGTATATATCCGATCGCCCCTGCACGAGCAAGGTAGCCTTTATAAAACCTTTATTTCAAACAGCGTGTGTGAAATTAAAAAGGCTTCTAGAATTTTTATTTTTGCAACCGTAGCTTACTTGCCTGATCTGATATCGGTATTCCGTTTCCATTTTCCGTGATGAAAAATACAACAGGTGCGGATAAAGAATGGGATCAGAAATGGCGGCGCATCTATTCACTTCTCGCTCGCACACTATTTGCGTCTATACTCGCATCCAACGAGTGATTTCTGATCCCATTCTTTATCCGCACAGGTTGTAAGTATTAAATAAGTATAAGTGTTGTCCGAGAGGCTGCAAATTCGAAATTGACTCGTGGGGTGCGAGTATAGACGCAAATAGTGTGCGAGCGAGAAGTGAATAGGTGCGCCGCCATTTCTGATCCCATTCTTTATCCGCACAGGTTGTACGTTTTTTTGCTTTGGTTACACGCGTAATTGGGGTCGATCTATGCAAAGTTCAAAGGGCGGACAATCAATGCCACTATGGAATGGAATATGGAAAAAGACTCGTCAGATCATTTGTTTATAAGTAAATAACACACTTAAAAATTTCATCTCGTATTCAGGCTGGACTCGAACCCACATCTTCCAAAATCCGGGTGAATGTTTTACCAATTAGACCACTGAACACGTTTCTAAGCCGACGAAATTTGTAAGTGCTTAATTCTACATGAGCTGTCGATAGTCTCATCAATATTGGAAATTATTAAGTGTGTTATTACTTAAGAATAAATTGCAAAAGATTGCTATAAAAATATGAACTATTCACTTGTTTATTTGTACGTAATAAACGTGACACCGAAATTGTTACACGTTCCTGTACCTAAATCATTGCTGTGACCTTCATAAGAAAACCTGAAGTTTCAAACATCATAATATCTTCAGAGTGTGATTCACGACGTATATTACCTACTATCTGATTTTTTAAAATCGCATGCCGTTTATGCGATATATATTTTTTTAATTTTTCCCAGCCAATCTTTCGGGCACTGTCCTGCGAGAAATTCCGAATACATTTGAATTTTGGAGCCAAAGATTGTTTCAATGTCCACGCGTCTTTGACTTTACTCGTAAATCAAAAACCAAGATACTCAATCCAATTAACATTTATTCAGAGGAATAAGAAACTTTATTTATAATACCTCTAAGTTTAAATGATGTGCTAACCCCAAGCCGAAAGTCCGAGTTGATTTTAAATATATTTAAACATGATATATTTTACTTAACCGTGTCCCGATTTGCAGCAGCATCCGATTCAATTAGTCTGAAGTTATGTGAAGCGTCCGGTGGGACGGTTTATCAAACAATAACATATTCAAAGCTAGGAACGCTCAAGGAGAACCTTTTGATATCACAATTTACGATGTGCAATGTGATAAATTATGTTGCGGCGTCCTTTTTGGAATTCATATTACACTCGCGAGCAACCAAATCGACTCGGGACCTAATTTTCATACAAACATACTAAGTTCAGAGGCTTATAAATATGAAAGTATATGTGCTTTAGTGATAATTTTAATATAAACCTGATGTCAAAAATGTTCTTCTTTCAGTTAATCGTTTAACAAGCCTACAGAGACATGCCAATATTCTTAAACTTAGGATGCGAAAATCAACCACCATTTCTTTTTTTTTAAGAAATCTGCACGTTTCTCTAATCTGTTAAGATATTTAATTGAAATTTGAACACTTCTGAAATCGATATACAATAAAATTATCACTAAAGCACAGAAAGTTTCATATTTATAGGCCTCTGAAATTAGTATGTTTGTTTGTATGAAAATTAGGTCGTGAGTCGATTTGTTTGCTCGCTGCTGTAGTTGGCATCAAAACGATTATTATGGCTTCTAATGTAACCAATATGATGTAAAGCTTTCTATCTGATAAAATAATTGTGGAAAACCTGCTATGGTAGAATTGATGTAGAAACTATAGCACAAAATTTAATAATGGTCTTCCATAGTTGCACACTTCATGCACACAGTACAGCTGACACTTTCCCTATTGTTGTGTAATTCATTCATAACGACTCAAAATATTGCACTGGATTGCAGAAGCGTTTACTATCAGAATAAGTAGTATAAGGTGCTTGAGCTACCTATCGCGGAGTCAGATCAATGTGAAATATTTATTTATTATTATTAAGTAAGTAAATGGAATTCAACAAATTCAATCATCATTAGTTAATTAATTGAAATTAGAATTCTTAGGCAAACAAAAATTATTTTGATTTAATATGGCCAGTACTGCAATTTACGTACCGCAGAACGGCAATTTCATTGGTAAGGCCTATCATTAAATTTATAAACCAAGAGCTTCATTTGCTTTTAAAATTTGTAGCTTTCTTACATGCCAAAACAGCCGATAATTTCTGATAACTTGAAAATGGAAGTGGAAATGGTAACAAGGGAATGCGGATGGGATCCTCCGGGAGAAGAATGTTGTCTTGGTTGATGTATGGCGTATTCGCGGACATTTAGGCACCAACTTTATACACGTGTATGTCGTTTCGTTGATAAACTGTTTTACTGTTTTCTAGGACTTTATTGCACAACATACAACACTTTAAATATAGGTATACAGAGATACAATGTACAATTTTTGTGTAAATTTATTTATATCTTCCATTGCGTTCTTTCATAATCATAATCTTTTATTGCATGCCACATTGGAGTACAGATTCTTATAAAATAATATATTATAGTACTTACATAGGTGTTTTAAAAGTACAATGTAGCGCCCTGTAAGGGCATTGCAATAGCTGAGGGCTTTACAGTTTATTATTTCTATTCATCTTTACCCATATTATTATAATGTGTATGTACTTAAATCTAATTTTATATTATTATTTATTATATTTATAATTTTTTTATTATATTTATTCTATATAACTTTCACCTTTAAAAACTAATATCTATTGACCTAACCTCGGTTAGGACCCATTTCGATGGGTTGTGTTGTACTGCAAATATGTATAAAACTGAACGCAAAGCATTATCCATGTGAATATAAAAAAGATCGTAGGTACATAACAAAACAACCACTCGAGGCGCCCACGCAGGCAGACGTGACGTCAGCAACTTTGGAGTTGTCTCTGCTCCAGGGTTATTGTTCTGTACTTAAAGGGAATCACAGAATACAGAAGCTGTTACCCATACAATATGCATTCGCTGGAGATCTGCTTAGACGAGAATACGAAATCGCAGATGCAAGTAACAAAGAAAAATTCAAAAATCTTTGTGCTGACTTTTTAAATTGTGATTGTTTATTTACAACGTTGTCATAATAAAAAAATACCTATTTACAGTATGCTAAAAATAAAAAATAGGAATACTTTTAAAAATATATGATGGATGAGATAAAATATATTTAAAAAATAGTGTTGTATGCTCCGCTACTCATCGTGCTCAGAATGCTGGCGGCGTTACCTCTTTGAATAGTTTGTTAGAACACTGTTTTAGCATCTAACCAGCTCGTCCATGCCAATGGCATAGAACTGTTTAAGAATAGAAATCACTTGAAGGTCGTTTTGGTTCCGCATCCACTTAATGAATTAACTATAACACAATGAATCATGAATTCATAAGCATTTATTCCATGTTAAACAAAGAGGTGAACTAACCGAGATGTTTTATCTTTTGCATAATTTTATCAGGGTAATGTTTAAGTTCAACCATATAAGTAATGCTTGGCTATTAACTAATTATTATCAGTATCGGTAACCAGTGCTAGATTAAATCTAGGAAATATTTTTTTAATATTTCAAATCTAGTAGATTTGAAATATATAATAAATATTGAAATTGACATCTTCCTGTCATCTATTCTATCCTTCCATATTCCATATTTTTATTGAATTTTTGTTATAAATTATCTATGTACATATTATTGGGTATGTATGTATTGTTTCTTATAATTTATGTAATGTAACTTTGAATAATAACTTAATTAAATATCATAAGAATAAATTATTACTTATAATCTACTTATGCTTAGTGAGCAAATTTAAGTTTTGGTGCCTGAACTAGGAAAACCCTGTATTTCAGGCAAAAACAAAAAAGCTTAATTAACAAATAATTCTTAAATAAACGAACAATAAACAAACATAATATTTCATTTACAAATACTCTATTAATAAATCACAAATCACCTAATCTTACGCGAAAGTAAATAATGTAAACTAACTAAACAAACCTACTTATGACATGACCCAGATAATAACATTTTGATGAGGCTGAAGATTTCATGACATACTAAAAATCCTTTAGCTAGCATTAGGTACATACTAAGAAACACTTTACACTTATAATTATACAATAGAAATATAAACAGAAAACAATTTAAAAATACCAAATATCTTTTTAGCGGAGCACTCATCGTCAACTGATTTGTGATTGCACGGCTTCTTGAAATGCAGACAAGTAGCACATTTAGGTGGCTCGGACATCTTCGTGCAGTCTTTCAGGACTAAACTAGTGGTAGTGTACTCAAGTAATGCTTCTCTTAAACTTCGCAGCTTAGTGTTTACAAAAAGATACACGTGATCTTAGGGGAGGGTGGCGAGGGGTAGTAAAAGACCTGACCAAATATCACCAGAGGGTAAGAGGGATCTAAAAGTCGCTAAAGACACCACTTGATTAATGGAACAGGCCCTTACTGGTAGGATAGAATAGGATTCAGTGTTAGTCATAATGATAGTAAAAAAGTTAAAAAGAAATAGACGAGAAAAAAGGAAAAATATACAACTAATCATTTTACCCATCTAATATGTATCCTTCAACCGATAACGGCTACGGCGGCCAATCTCATCGATCAGCCACGTACGCAGGATATATTATAGTGCTTAAGTGTGTGCGCAAACACAAGTGCACTCTTTCCCTTACCCTCATATTCCGATAAGACACTAGGGTGACACGATCGGAGAAGGATTGGGCGCAGGACCTACGGCTTCGAGGCACGGGGGTACAAGACCCCTCACTTCCAGACTCCGGGCTGACACTAAGAATTTCTTACCGAAAACTTAGGTACAAATTGTTGGCCCGACCCGGGGATCGAACCCGGGACCTCTTGGGCAGCAGTCACTTTATAGTGGACCCACTTACCACTACGCCACTGAGGCAGTAAATTAAGTACCTAAGTAAAATCTAAATCAAAATCTAAATTCTCACAACATCTCATACGTTGACCTGATTCCGTACTAAGTAGCTTAAGCACTTGTGTGACAGATATCAGACAACAGAGGAACACAAATATATACTTAAATACATATATTACACCCAGACACCGAACAAACACAAGTGTTCATCGCACGAATGTTTGTCCAGGGTGGGGATCAACCCACGACCTTTGGCGTAAGAGGCAGGGTCACTACCAATTGCGCCATCCGGTCAGTCAAAGTAAAGTACATAAAGTAGGTAAATAATTAGCACGACTGCTTTACCCATTACCAAGCACCTACCACTCTGAATACACAGAAATCCAGTATGGTGTACCACAAGGTAGCATTCTAGGACCACTGTTATTTATTTTATACATAAATGATCTTCCGCATGTTACGGGGGGATACGAATGTACATTATTCGCAGATGACATTTCATTAATTATTAATAAAATTCCAAATATTGATTATGAACATGAAATTAATAAGACAATTGACAATGTAATAGAATGGCTAAAATTTAATAATTTATCATTTAATTTATCAAAAACTAAATTCTTGCAGTTTTGTAATAAAAAGTGGACATCCCCAAATTATTAGTGTGAGCCATGAAGGCAAAGAAATAACAGAATGTTGTACAGCGAAATTTTTAGGCATTGAAGTAGATGCTAAATTGACGTGGAAGGATCATGTTTCAAGTGTATGCCAGAAAATAAATAGATTTACATATGCACTGTATCGGCTCACAAATATTAGTTCTCGAAAAACAGCGCTCTCAGCTTATCATGGCTATGTGTGCTCTGCTTTGAGATATGGTCTTATCCTATGGGGAAATTCAGTAGATGCTAATAGGGCTTTTTTAATACAGAAAAAGTGTGTCCGAGCTATGTGTGGTACGGGGCCATTGGATCCTGTCGACCACTGTTTAAAAAATTGAATTTGCTAACGTTGCCTTGCATGTACATTTATGAAATCTGTGTGTTCACGAAAACTAACATAAAAAATTTTCAAAAGAAGAATGAGACTTGTAAATTCGCGACTAGATATCCAAATCGATTAGTAATACCAAAGTCGTTTACAACTCTCTTTCAAAAAAATGTTTTCTACATGTGCGTGAGAATCTTCAACAAATTGCCAGACATACTTAAAGATTTCCCTATAAATAAATTCAAATTTATTCTATATAAGTTATTATGTGATAAATGTTTTTACAGTATTGATGAATTTATGAATTACAAATTTAATTAATTGTTATGTATTTTTATGCTCAAAGTCTTATTTAATTTATTTTATATGTTTAATAATAATACATTAATAGCCTTTCTCAAATTGAATATTGTGTGCCAAATGTTTTGGTTAAATGTGCGTAATTGTACTGTGTTCCATCTTTTGTAACCACATTTATAGCAATAAAGTTATTCTATTCTATTCTATTCTATTTACTAAAAATATGTAAGTACAAAAGATGTAATATTATTGGATTATTGAAACCGAAGACCTACAGCTACAAGCGTTTGTAATTGATACGATAAATCGAATTGAACCAAAAGCCATTGAAAAGGGTACCTGGCAATAGACATAATAAATTACCCGATTTTAAGGGAAGTCAGTTTAGAAATTAATCTACTTGACGTATTTTTGCGTGATAGAAATAATAAAGTACTATACGCGTCCATGTTTCTATCAAGGGCAGCAAGGGAGACCTTTCAATAAAAGAACGTTGTCACACGTAAATTATATGCTCAGTTTATCTTCAAATGATACCTCTAATGTTAAAATATGATTACCGTGCCATATATGCCATGGCACGGGCCTCTCTCAATCACATGGGTAATTGCCATATTCACCAAGCTTGGCAGACGGGTTGGCGAGGGTTTAGATATAAATGCAGAGTTTTCCTTCTCTGGGAGCTGATGATCATTCCAGCAGCTTTACCTTATTCGCCTTTTACGACACCTCGGTAAGAGTGAGGTTGGCCTATTCTACTCTGCCGGGGACCACACGGCAATGTCATAAGGTATCCTCATAATAAACATGAGAAGAAGGAAATTGAAAGGAAAATCTTTGACAAATACATTAAATCATATACATTGATCTGACTTTGAGATAAGTAGCTCAAGCACCTGTGTTACAGTTATCAGAACCAACAGCGGAATTACATCAATACATGATTATAAATATATACATAGAAAACACTCAGACCAATAACATGACATCTCAGACCAATACAGACATGTTCATGCACACAAATGTTTGTACTGTGCGGGGATTGAACCCGCAACCCTTGCACCAGAGGCAGCGTTCACTAAGCTACCACTGATTGAAACGGGTCGTCAATTGTGTCATGTTTTAAATAATTCCGAATACCTATTTTGCATTACAATAGTTTTTTTACGGGATCGCTACAATGTACCTACCTAATTTTTGAGCTTCCAGTATAAAGGTACATGGTAGCAATCCCGTAAAAAACTATTCTAATGTTTTGCATTGATCTAAAATGTCTATCTTATTTCAGTACTTAATGTTATACCAAATTGAGTAAAATTGAGTAAAAATGCAATTAATCAAAACTTCTCTTTTCTTTCTCCACTAATTTACCTAACGAATCGCCTTAATTGAAGCTTCCAATCGCAGTCATTATTACAGGCGGGACTTCATAACAAGATCTCCATAATATTAAAAAA
Organism: Marasmia exigua; assembly: GCA_019059595.1. NCBI lineage: Eukaryota > Metazoa > Arthropoda > Insecta > Lepidoptera > Crambidae > Marasmia > Marasmia exigua. The sequence continues at coordinate 11,519,457 of CM032477.1, read as the reverse complement.
TTACAGGATTTTTTAAATTCATTTTATTGATAATCAATAAATGAATTATTAACAAAGTACATAATGTGTTAATGTTCAACGTCTTTCTCGTCGATTTTTCAAAAGCGCTTAAGAATATATTCATTTACAAAAGAAAAGTATTATATGTATATATTTGTAATCCCACTGTTGATTCTGATCTCCGTAACACAGGTGCTTGAGCTACCTATCTCGGAGTTAGATCAATGTATGTGATGTTGTGAAATATTTATTTTTATTTATTTATTTATTTTATACTTATCTCCCTTCGTTCTCCTGGGACTAGTATTATAATATCTGTCTCTTAGGTCATATGAGTTCACCGTAAAATATATTCCACCAATAAATCAATTCATAATACATTTTAGTTTCGTGCTATATTTGGCAGTTTACTGCGCAGGAATTTCAATATGAAAGTATTGAATTCCGTCTTGCAAAAATAAGTCATGTACCCACAGAGGTAAAAATAGGTTTATTGGAACCACGGGTTGGGGTGTTGGAAATTGGCTTCTGCAGTATACGTTCCAGATGCTGCCGCCTCCGAGATGGTTTAACATTTTTCTAGAATGATAAGTTAAATAGTGATTCGTCTCAGGAAATAGTTAAGTACTACTTAATTTTGTAGAGTTAGTAATAATATCCCATTTCTATTCTTTCTGCTCTCTGTTGGGTTGGGCGGATCTGAAACTTTCTTTTAAACGGACAATTTAAGACTTTTAGCAGTTAACTTTAGTTCTTAACACGACAGAGCCGATTCGACCAATCATATTCGGGTACTAAATCTATGGTGTAACGTCAGATTTGTATAGAATGACAATGCTATATCGTAGATTTATTTTCAGATTAAAATTCTCGAATCAGGCCTTAAACAGTTAACGAAATATTCGGGAATAAGGCTAAAAACCTTGTCAATCTCGTTATGTAGAACGATTTACATTTTTGTTTCCCAAGTGGAGGAAAATTAAAGCGAATACGACGAGTGAAGGAAGAAAGACTTTGTCAGATCTTTGCAAATCGTTTCCTTAGTAAACATTTGTGGTCTTTCCAACATTTCTCCATTTACATTACAAAATGACTAGCTTGTTTGGATGATCGTTCTTGAAGCTGTGATAATATAAGGATAAAGAAGAAATCGCTACGAGCGATAAGACCGCATTATTGTACTGTCTATTGTTGTTGTTGTAGATAGATAGATAGATATTCTTTATTGCAGAAAAATAAAATACAAGCATGATACAACAGCAACAGACGGTACAATAAGGCGGTCTTATCGCTTGTAGCGATTTCTTCCAGACAACCTTTTACGAATCTATAAACCTTTTTGTATCATACGTGTATTTTGTTTTTGTGCAATAAAGAATATCTATCTATCTAAGCTAAATGGTTTTCGTATCGTTTCCTATTGAAATTGAAGATCTTAGTTTTCAAACAAGTTTTTCGAGTTAAAAACATAGTAAAACTAGTGTGCGATAGTTGTTGAAGTTGTAATTATGTAATTAAGGCATGTGTAGCAGCAAGCGAGGCTGGCTGGCGCGGCGGCTGGCCGGGCCGGGGCTGCGCGCGACTATTGATTTTCCCCGAGGCCAGCTCTACGTCGGCGATCTCTGCATGTGCTAAGATTACACCCGTTTTTAGGATACGACCGGACGCTAAAATTAAACGATTCCTGGCAGGGTGCTGAGCACCTTTGTAAACATTGACCTTCGTCGTGATGCTTTTTATACCCTTTACGTCATTGGCGCTTGATCGGATAATTTCTTATGAAGGGCTTAAAATTAAAATCAGAAAAGTTTAGTCAGTTTCCTATTCATCTTACAATTAATTGTACAATTATGTTTCTGTAATGCCTAGTTTTTTTTTAAGTTGTGTTTTTTTTGTGCAATAAAGTATATCTATCTATCTTAGCCTGTTATTCCCTGTTGCCGAGGTTCTCCGGGGTACGCTTAAACCATGATCTAGGATCTAGGATTCGGGAAGTCTGGAAATTACAATGAAACGACAGCCACCTGACTTTCGCAACCCTTAGACAGGGGAACCAGGCCAACTGGATCACGATTAGAATCGTTATCTCAAATATTGTAGGTATCCACAATTTTGAGAAACAACAACCAAGACTGTGCAGGTTTCCTCGCGATTTTTTTGTTTTCCCTCTCCGCCGAGCTAATGGTAGGAATGTGCACATAGATTCGAAAAATCGAAATGTGCATGCTCGGTTTCGAACCACGACCTCCCGTATGGAAGGCACGTTTTTATCCACTGAGCTACCATCGCTCAAACGTTTAGTCAGATTATTACAGATTACAGCCAACAGCCAGAACTTCAATATTCAATTTTATTTGGCAACATTTTTTCCAGTTTTTTCCAAGAATTTTGCAAATACCTACACTAAAATCACAAGTAACTAATTTTCGGAATACAACCATTCAATGAAAATTCACGAAACTGATCGCTTTTAATGAAATTAGTTCCGAAAAACGATGCATTAAAATTATACGAAGCGAAAATCTTATACAGGAACACAAATACTTATTTTACTCGTAAATACTAAAATAAATTTGACCTGCTTCAAAGTATTCCTGGACGCGGCATCTAAAAATAAATCAATTGTTACATTCCTACGCCTCTGTCCTTTCATTGATAAAGACTTGGCCAGTCGAAGTCGCGTCGTGCTGATTTATCGTCCGACTCAGGCCATTTGTCTTATGTATTCCCTATAATTTATTACAAGAAACAAGTCCCCGAAAAATATCGCTTTAGCATTCTGGAGGGCCTACTAGATTGGAAAGCAGCTCTTGACTGATGTCTTTTAATATTGTTGAAAAATTGAACCATTTCTAAGCATAACACCACTTAGGGGCGAGACTTATGTAGTTATAGCCTTATCGCGATATTAAGATTGGCGTTTCAGATTATTGCCTTAAAATATACAATTGGACATGAGAGTAGCAAATCGCTATTTCGGAATGTTTTAGTTATATAAAGACCGACTTATACATAACTTAACTAATATAACTTTATTGAAATATCATAAGAACAAATTGTTACTTATACTTATATTATCTACTTATACTTAGTGAGAAATTTTAAGTATTGGTGCCTGAACTAGGGAAATTCTGTATCTCATCTCAAAAACAAAAAAGCTTAATTAACAAATAATTCTTAAAAAAAAAACATAATATTTCAATTACAAATATTCTATCAATAAATTACAAATCAACTAATCTTAGGCTCACTACTAACCTAAAATATCATGGCTCGTTACTAACTATTGAATAGCTATAGCATGTAATGATGTTTAGTATAAATGCTAAATGAACAATTAATATAACAAAAAGACCGCTTTTTTTATGACATAGGTGGCAGACGATCAGACGGATCAACTGATGGTAAGCGAATCCCGCCGCCCATAGACACCCCTCGGAGTTACAAGTGCGCTGCCAGCCTTTACCGGTACCCTCACTCACGCGAAACACAGGACACTGTGCTGCTTCACGCCGATTTTCTGTAAGGCCGTGGTATCACTCCGGTCGAGCCGACGCATTCATGCCGCTGCGTGGCTCTGCCATGGTTACATAGTACTAGGATAACACCATACACTAAGATCTGTAAACTTTGTGCAGTAAAGTGTATTTATCTATAGACATAACCTGATGCAGCATTGGCGTAAAATTACGAAACCGACAAGCACTGCTGAGTGTAAAATCAAAGTCAAAGATTTCACACTGCTGCTTCGCTCTATTGTGGCTGAAGATTGCGGTCGCCGAGGAACTTGTGACAAATGAGCGGGAAATGGCTGTTGCCTCCCCCTTCAGGAGGCGTCAATCATAAGTTAAAGCTTATCTACCATTTCTGATGAACAAAATTAGTGTGTTTAGACTTACATCGTAAATCTGTTTAATCTTCATCGATGTGGCGTGAGACAATCATCATCATTTTTGCAAATGTTAATGCTAACAGTCTAGACATAAACCTTACACCAACCAATAACACCAAAAAACAAAATATCCTTGATCCAAAGGTTATTTTTGGATGAAGGATCTGTTTCTTTTCTTTCTTCACGTAACAAACCTTTTGATCTTGTACCTGCCCCTACTTTGTACGGGTGTAATATTATGGATGTATTTTATTATTATAATATAGTAGAAAGCGTTGCGTAGTTTTTTAGATCTAAGCATACATAGAGACAGACAGCTAAAGGCAAGGAATCCTTTTGAATCTATGACGAAAAGTCATTCTTCTTTTCAGCCATTCTTAAAACTTTGTATACAACGAAATAGAGCAAAAAGGCAAATGAGTTGTTCATCTCGTACCCTAACCCAGTTTAATCAAAGCTTCTTAGACGCAATGAAAGGTCACAGAGGTCAGTGTAGGTAGACATGAGACAAATAGTGTGAAGTGGGAAACACGCTCCAGCTCCCGGGTGGGACACGCTCCGCACATAAATAATGGTTACACGCCGACCTTCAGTGGGAAAGCCTCTCTGGTGTAATGCTAAACAAGCGTGCGAAACCGCCCTTAGCGTTATAACCAGTATTCATGTTTGTGAAATAACGACTAGGTTTTTACTAGTCGCCACACCCAGACAAGGTTTTTAGATTTTTTGTTGAATTTGTTCCAGAAATAGCTATTTAGATAATGCCTAATTAGAGTGATGTTTCAGCTTTGTTCATGTTGATTTGCTATTTACCTTGTTTGTGTAATAAGAAGAAAAATGACCGCTGATTTTTGATATCAATGTAAAATGTTATGTTTTGGCTCTATTTTATTTATAAATATATTATTTAAAGTTTTATGTTAAAGCTAAATAGAAACTCAAAGCGCACATGCGCAAACAACCTAATTACGAGTATGTTCAATGTTTATACATAATAGATACAGTCAATTTGGGTAACTTTGAATTACCTTGTAACTTTGAATAAAACTCGTTTAAAGATTTTTTTATTTTATTCCTTGGAATTCCTATACAATTTAAAACGGTATCTAAAGGTCGATCCATTCAACGTAGATATCGTTTTAAATTGTATAGGAATTCCAAGGAATAAAATAAAAAATCTTTAAACCAGTTTTATTCAAAGTTACAAGGTAATTCAAAGTTATTATTTTTTGCACAAAAACAAATTACAATATGATACAACAACAGACAGTACAATAAGGCAGGTCTTATCACTTGTATAATATTAGAGGTCCTCTCCGGTCGTATCACGCTGCTGGTGTCCTATCAGGAATATGAGTGTAAGGGAATAGAGAGTGCACTTATGTTTGCGCACACACTTGAGCACTATAACATATCTTGCGTACGTGACTGACCGTTGAGATTGGCCGCCTTAGCCGTAATCGGTTGAAAGATATTAATATAATATTACATTTCTTTTCTTATGTGATAGGTGGCAGACGAGCAGGCGGATCGCCTGATGGTAAGCGATTGCCGCCGCCCATAGACACTCGCGACATCAATGGAGTCACAAGTGCGCTGCCAACCTTTAAGTCTCCCTTTCCCCCGGATTGGTACTCCGGTAAACTCACTCACGCCGCGAAACACAGCGCAGTGCTGCTTCACGCTGGTTTTCTGTGAGGCCGTGTTATTAGAAAGTTTAAAAGTATTGACAAGTATGTGTCAATTTACTTACAACCTGTACGGATATAGAATGGGATCAGAAATGGCGGCGCATCTATTTACTTCTCGCTCGCACACTATTTGCGTCGATACTCGAGGGTGTGCGAGCGAGAAGTGAATAGATTCGCCGCCATTTCTGATCCCATTCTTTATCCGCACAGGTTGTACACATTTTATCCCATTTTAACGGAACTTATTGGGCAGTAGAGAACACAAAAAATTAACTGTACAAAACTAATTTATATCCATTAAAAATTACAACTTATCAATCCATTACATTACTGGAACATCCTTTGAAAGTAGAGTACATTAATTCTTTTGTAAAGGAATGAAAGGAGGTGAAGGTATTGAAGTCGGCGTATTACGAGCAAGTCTATTGTGTTCTCCGACCCGAGCCAACACGAGCAAAGAAACGTACACAAGCTTTTATGTCAAAGTATAAAGCTTGGAGAAATTAAAATATCAGATATTCATGTCACACAGGAGCACGAGGAATAACTCAAAGCGGAAAATCAAGATCACGAACGTGTTTCTTAACAAGAACACGTTGAACTCATGTTTATTCCTCACTGCTAAATGGATTATCTTCATAGTACTGATTGAATTAACACAATCTTGTAATCGCTTATTGAACGACTTACATTATATATACATCCTCTGAAAAACTGTCATAAGACAAGAACACCTTCGCATTGCGTAATGCCTTTATTCTTAGTTCTAAGCCTTTTTTACATACTGGAAACGAGTTAATTAAACTGGTCAACAGGTAAAATATTTTGAATCCAAAAAAATCAGCATTGATGATTGAGCACACATTAATTAAGTAACCAATAAGTGAAAACGCGTTTTTCTCAAAAGTCGCTTTTTGTGTTATGACAGATTTTCAGAGGATGTGCGATATGTATATGTATATTCTGTTTGTTTAGGTATATAACTAAAGGTAAACAACAAAAATGGTGGATATAAGGGATTTTCAACCTTTTATTCGAATGGTGATCTGTCACTTCAAGTAAAAGTTCACAGTTGGTGTCTATGCTGGAAAGCCGACCATGTGAAATATCAGTCAAAAGTGATGCCGCACTACCGAGCAGTATGACTTTTAGATTTAGTAGGGTTGTCCATTACTTTTTTCACAAGAAAGATTTTGGATAATTGGTTTTTTAGATCCTTTTTTGTGGGCACACTGTAATACTTTTAAAATCAGTAAAAATAAATATTTACGCAATCGTTTGCAAGCTTAAAAATAATTTTCGCCCTTTTTATTAAACAAAGTGGTTAAATATAAGAATTGATAACAGAGAAAATGAGATTTAGATTCAGAATAATATAATTTTTGTTGCGTTTTGTACCGCAATGAAAAATGGCCCTAAAAAGAACCCCTTTCAGGATTTGTTTACATTTAGTTAAGTACCTAAACAAATGGAAGTATAGAAAGTGCGATATTTGTTAAAAGTAATATTTATGTTGAATTTAAATTGAAAGCACGGGATCGCTAAAAGGCGAACTATGTGTGATTCCCAGCAAGACTGCTCTATTTAGAAAGTCTATATTCTGTAATGTTTAAGGTGACGGGTAGGGACACACTAGCGATGCCAATCGATATTAATTTTTGGCTACTAAACCGGATCTATTTTAAACTAACTTCGGGGTTACTACCTCTCGGCAAACACCTATACTATTAATTTAATACTTTTAGTTAACTGTTTGGTCTGCTTTTGCACTCGAATTATGGATTACCGCCAAAAGTGGCCGCTTTTGGTGTGAATCAATTTTTCGCGTACAAAAACGGACCCAACATTTGTGCAGTTGTTATTTAATAAATAGTATAAGTGTTTGCCGAGAGGTTGTAACCCCGTTTAAATTAGATCCGGTTTAGTAGCTAAAAATTAAAATCGATTGGCGTCGCTAGTGTGCCCTACCCGTCACCTTAAGGGAAGATTAGCAGACCTTTTTTTAATTGACAAATGCTATTATGCCGTAAGTGAATATTTATTGGACAAAAATGTGAACTAATATTGTAATTTTGTTTTATTTGAATTGATTTTTTAAATTGTTATTATTATTTTTATATTGTACGCCTTTATAAGGTTGGTCACAGTTAAGCTCCATGCTGAAATTTGTAAAATCATACTGAATAGATGAATGAACATTACGAGTTAGATTTTAAATCATGCCGCTTTTCTCTAAATTTTCATACTCATTATTTGGAAATATTTTTGACATTTGTTCCTTATAACAAATATCAAAAATATCTGCGCTTACTTATATAAAATCAGTCAATTGAGAATTTGAGACGTACTGTTCTTTCAGATTTTCTCTTGTGCCTGTGTTTCTTTTAAAAGTTGGCTCTAAGTCTGACTGTATAGAACATAAAAATCTTACTGTTGTAAAATTAGTGGCAATAACATTTTTATTAAATTGTTAAACTATTATTTATATGTCTTTCACAATCATGATCTCCGGCTACTAAGACAGAAAGTGTTTTCAATTTATGCGGTTAATTAGCCGCAGTTTTCCAGCTTAGCTTACATTTACCGTCTAATAGTCTATCGCCGTGTGGTCCCCGGCAGAGTAGAATAGGCCACCCTCACTCTTACCGAGGTGTCGTAAAAGGCGACTAAGGTAAAGCTGCTGGCATGATCATCAGCACCCAGAGAAGGAAAACTCTGCATTTATATCAAAACCCTCGCCAACCCGTCTGCCAAGCATGGTGAGTATGGCAATTACCCCTCATGTGATTGAGGGAGGCCTGTGCCCCAGCAGTGGGGACTTAAATGGGCTGATGATGATGATGATGAGTCTATCGGACTCAATCAGTCAATTTATAGTCACCAACTAATAAAGCCTTCAAAGTACCAGGCAGCGACGGGTTAGTGAATAAAATGGCAACAGTTAAGACGACTCGGAGTTCTATTAAAATTCTAAGGTCGAGAACAAAACACGCCATCGCATGTTCCGAGCAGCACGCGGCGATTCTTTGTGTGTAACCCAAACGGCTGCAATCGGAGTGTTGCTTTCTAATACATTCGCTTATTACATACACGTGCTAACTCATTCATGCAGTTTGAATTGAGTTTACAAATCAAGTGCTTAATTAGTTCATTCATATGTGTCTACTTTTTTTTCTTCCATTGATCAAATTCATTTGTGAAATTACACTCTATACTCGAATTTTATGTTCATAGTGAAATTGGATGTTGTAGTGACTACGTACATATGTATTCAAGATCATCGTCTATGCCATTAGACGGTAGATGCGGCGTAGTTTATTTCCCAGCTATCGATTTCTCCTTCTTGGCGTGTCATTCGTTAGACAAAGGTTTATTTTTCTCCAGTGAAAATTCTTCATCTACAGTTTAACGATTGAGTTACATTTTAACTTAAAAAATGTGATTCGAATTTGGATCTAATTAAGATGATCAAGTTAATTTAATTTTGTTTTCATACCAATCGTTTAAGCCATTCACTTTGCTGCTGTATTGAAAAATACTCGAACAAATTACCAGATAATTTCCCTTTGATCTGGACGCTCTAGTGTTTCTTTAAACAATGGTTGCACTCAATTATTCCCGTCCCAGTGGGCAAACAACACGATAACTGCGCTAACGGGTTATTGATTTAGTTTTAATAAGCCGTTATTAAAACCACTAACAAGAGTAAAATGACACTTTATTATCTCACTAAGCAATTTTCGGTCGATCACTATCGTCGCCTCCACCAAATCTTTTGTTTATTTTGTTATTTTTCTTCCTATGCGTGCCATCTTTAAATAAAATACGCTATATTTTCGGCGTCTAAGCACTTTCAGTTTCATCCAAAGCATTAGCGCCGTCGTGTAAGCTTGTATTGATAAAACAAGATTAATGGATATTAGAGTATGCTTGGTTCGAGCAAGATTTAATTTCTCCTTGAGTTGATCCGGGTTCCCTGAGATTTTGAAACAGTGTACTTGCCAAATTTTTTGAAGTTATCAACATAAATATTACATATTTGTGCTTTAATCTTAAAAATCTGTAATCTAGACTCAATTTTGCACGCACTACGCGATCCAAAACTATACAGCTTGAAGCTAAAATGTAGTTCCTAAGAATAAATACCCTAATTTGCACACAGACAATCTTCTATGAACATTGATCAATGAATACATGAATCTATAATTGATCTGAGTAATGCTGTGAATCGGCAGCATTACTCATCTTGGCTACCTGTTTGTGATGGTAAGAAGGAAGTATATCCGATTGGATATATTTCTATTCCAAAATCCCACGTCAAGATTTCTCAATTATAAAACTCAAACTGCTAAAGTTTGTAATACGCTTCACGTAAGAACCACTGAACCATACGTAACAATCCGACCGAGCTCTCACTATATACGGGCTCAGTCGGCGGTATACTGAATTTTCCAAACTTTCCGGACCTCAGACCGGAAACTAGGTCGGCGGCTACGGAACCGGGACAACTGCAAACTTCTGCAGCGCCAGTACGGGTCTGTCGAAATGCGCATTACCCCGATATTTATGACATTATTCCCATAAGAATAGTCCGATCACGGTTATTTGACACGTGGCGTAAGTTGGAATTAAAGCTGTTTTGTTACGTTACGTTACTGTCATCATCGCAATTGGTGCGGTTCGGGTTTCGGGGTAAACCCATTACCCGGGCTGCATCTCGCACCTTCGTGGCGCGGTGTGCTTGCTCCTCTGGGAGAGGAGGCCTCCCGACACTGCGCAGTTGGGGTGGTCTTCGACCCTGGTTGGGACCTGCCAGCGGTCCTATCGCGCTAGTCTGTCTGGGAGGGGGGTAATGCTGTTTTGGCATTTCCGCATAGAAAAAACGTTGTACAACACCCTCTTCTCAATGTCACTGAAGTGCCTTTTGATCTTGGTCAGTCTGTATCAGCTTTAACTGTTGAAGAATTACGAGGTTGTTTTTGTTCAACATACTAATTTTAACTGCATCTACTACAGCAATATCTTGGTCTGCCGGCATTTCTTTTATTATTACAGTATTTTCTAAATTAACGAGATCCGTCCCTGGTTTTATAGTGGAAGATTAACCTTTTAAGTTAGACGCGACATTAATGTACCTATTCAAAGCGCAATTGACTCATGTATAAGAGTTTATATTTTATAGTAATTATTTACTTACGTATGTACTATGTTGTAAAATCGTCCCTACTCTTTTATTTTGTTGCTGTACGTACAGCTCATATCCGAGTTTTATGGCTACGCTCCCCGGTGAAATAAGTGATCGTATTTGGTGTCCAAATATTTCTGTAGATAAACATCAACAATACATTACATACTATAATACTGTAATTTGGGAAACAATACACTTGTTCAGTTGGCCAGAAATAGTCAGTTCACTTAAATAATTCATTTAACACGTAACAACAGTCATAAATCGTTATAGAAGTTATTTTAGATCTATTTATGGAAACTGAATATTTTGCTTACTATACTAGCTTTGAAAAACCGAACAGTAGTGAGGTATTTTGGCAATACCGACACCGAATCACCCTTCGCGTGAATGTAGACTATTTCCCGTGCTATGCGATCACGTTTGTATCAGCTGCTATTAAAAAAAAACTCTAACCATACAAATACAACAATGCTAACTCTGAACCTAAGCTAAGTGATCTGGACTGGATTGGTCCACTCGGGAAATATATTATTGAATTGATTTTATGTTATAGACGAATTACAAAGCCTAGAACCCAAAGATCCTCTCGTCCTATCACGTTCCGACAGTCATTTTCATTAGAAAAGCTGAAGTTTTACTACAGCGACCAAGCAAACAGATTTGCCGTAAAAAGGGGGAGAGGGCAAACGCGGGTTGTTCCACCCTTCTTTGTTCCACAGCGTTCAAGGTCGACCCACCATCACCCCGTTTATGATATTTGGTAGGTTCATTGTTCGTTAATATTCACGTTAAAATACCTAAATCTGACCCTTGAGGACAAACGACAGATGAAAGCGCTAAATATAATGATAGTATTGTGAATGTTTCTAAAGCGTTGCCACTTAATATTGTAAGTCAATTTAGAAAGTGGAGTGGTGGTGGATTTGGTTCCATTGGAGAATCGAACATTGAAGCACTTTCATGAGTGAAGGTTTACATTATATTGGGATCCCTTGAACTATTATGTATTGAAGCGTTAGGAGCATTCGGGTATTCGGGTCAGCCATTTGTCCACCCACAAATAGACGTATTTGTGATACATTACATTCCCACTTTTATCTGAGAAATCTTACTTCCAGCCAATACGGTAAAATCTTATAGCGAATCTTCTCCTGACTTTAAAAGGGATGTCTTACTTCCTAAGCATGACAGAAACAATAAAGAGAACTACATTTGATTCTTAAAAATCTAAGAAATATTGTTTATAAGGTGTAAATTCAGACCCTAAATATTCATGGAAACTAAAAAGTGACTTCTGTTTAGCAGAACCTCGAAACGTTAGCAATATGCAAATGCACGCTAAAACAAATAGTTCGCAACAACTACATTGCAAAACGGGCCTTGCCGTGTATATTTATAGACAAACATACAAAACTATAGGGTGAGAATAGTGCAGTTACATTTTTCATATGAGGATGAGGCATCCGAAAGTAAACCTTAATTATTTTCTCATGTTAATGAACATGACATATGAACATCATTTAAATAGTTCTTAAGCACACTCGCGTGTTATCAAATTGCACGCACGGTAAACTATCGCTAAGTATCGGTGATAAACTTAGATCGCCCCGAAAATGCTCTATTTTAAATTTTCCTCATCCATCACTTTTTCTAATAGTTTGAGTTTCTAAAAGTTTTCTAAAAGTAAAATAGAAATCTAAGACTAGTTGTACAATACAAATTTCGGTCGAAAGTATATTATATTATTCATAGGCTGGTGCCAATGAATAATATAATAACAATGCTGGTCATTTCAAGACAACTTCACGTAAGATTGCTTTGTGTCAAAAAAAAACCATAATCTGATCAGTAATCATGATATAGCGAATGACTCAAAAGGAAAAGTTAAGAATAACACTTATTGGAGTTACTAATCAAAAACCTCTCGTACGATATCTACTACGTACGTGCCACTAGATTTCTGATTTAAAAGTGTCGGCATTTCATTTCTAGCTCGTATGTATATTGCAAAGCTGCATGATACAAAAGCTGAGCCTAGCGTGCGGCGGGTGGCTTTAACCACTTTAACTATTCATTTTGTTTCCTTTCGTTCTCGTGTAGTTTTGTTCACTACGGGGAAAGTGAATATTGCTTTAAAAATTCAAGGCTGGCCCTATACTCGTAACATAATACACATTGTTTTCTTTACAATCGGTCTAGGAAATCGTGAATGTCATGACCGTGACCAGATTCATTGACTTGAATATGTTAATTAAAGTTATATCAGTCGTAAGTGATTAAATTGTTTATTTACCATTTTTATTAAGTGTTGTATAATAATTATAGTTAATATTACCCTGTAGTAGATCAATTTTGTAAGATCGCCATCGTCTTATATTAAGTAATCCTTGTTCATTCTAAAAAACTTTTTAAATGTCTTTAATTATGAAAAAATAATTTCAAAGATAATTAGGTATCTCAAATGGCAAAGGCTTAAGTTCCCCAATTTGTTACAAGAAATAAGGGTCCTATTAAAACCATTAAGCCAATGCTGAACTTCGTAATCTGTATTCGGCTCGTAAATAGCTTCACAGCCTATAATGCGGTTTAGCTATTTATGAATATATCTGTTGAAAGATCCGGTATTGTGATTCCGTTCGGTACCGGGATCAACGTCGATATTATCGGCGATTCCCGGTTCCAGATCTGCCAAAACTTTATCGCTTTTGGGAACGTGTATTGTAAATAAATATGGTAATGGCAAAACTTCTGCCTTTGCCTCTGTACCTATTATACATAGTAGAGTAGCAGAAGACTATTTATTTATTATACCCTTATCTTGACATCTCGATGATTTTGTAGAGAAGGCATCGTATTGACTCTGTATTTATATTTGATATCAACACTTATGTTACTGGTAATCCCAAAAATAAAACAGTGCAATTTAGAGACTATTGACTGATAGGAATGTACAATTACATAAATAGTTACTTGTTTTTTATTCAAATTTTACCTTCACTTAGTCTTAGTCCCGATTCGACTAATCTTATTCCGATACTAAATCTATGGTATAGCGCTGTCATTCTATACAAAGCTGACATTATACAATAGATTTTTTCCACGGATAAAGATTGGTCCGTCCGGACCGGCCGTAGTGACATCAGACCATAAAAAACCTTTAAAACAGACAATGTTTTAAGAGACATCTTTTTCGGCTATATATTGTTTGTAGGCGTTTACAACGTAAGTTAATTGCACGTAAGGTCGTTTCAAGGTTGCACACTTCGTACCTACTCGCTTATTTTTTCAATATAATCTGAGCCTTTCCGGCTACAGTCATTGTAGCTTCTTCAATGGACTTTTGACAGTGACCTTTTAGTGTTTCGAAATTATTTATTCCAGTGTTTAATGTGCTTCTTATACAGTTTTATTTAAGTGAGATCTACAGAAACTTGACTACGTAGAAAACATTCGTAAGTGACCTCATTGCGGTCGATTGTATCTTCGCACGCTTTTCCTCCGATAAAACATCGAGCTTCGTCATATTTGTTTCAAATAGCGGAGGTACTCTTCCAACATTGTTTCTTGTAGTTGTGATATTTCGTAGTCGGAGATAGGTAAAATATGTTTCTTGAATTTACATTTCTAGTTTCGTAACTGCTAAACTAATCATAATCAATATGGAGTTGTGCAAACATACTGTTTAAGTACTTTGACCGGTAAAGATAGTAGAAAATCACTCAATTCTAAAACATAATACGTACTCACGTACGTACGTACGTATGAAAGTTCAATAAATATCAAATAACCTTCCTAATGCGAGTAGGTTGGGATTTTGATAAAAAATATATGCGCTACAAACAGTAGAGTTATTGTGTTGTTGCTCCTATATTTTTCTTCATAGCAAATTCCTCTAATTAGCTAACACCTCTAATAGTTACGGATTCGCTTGAATTAATTTATCTCTTTTGGATGAATTGGTTTGAAGAAGGGCTTCCCTAAGGAGTTAGGCCGAAAAGGGTTACTAACTTTTGCAAGTTCGGTCATTGATTAAGTTAACCTTAGTGTATTACTTATAGATACCTTTTAAGAGATTTTCGGGATGTAAACGATGAAATAATAACGGTGTAAAGCAAAATGGTTTTGATCAACAATATATCTTCGTCCTGCCCAAATGTCCTTTTTGAAGCCTAAAATAATTGATTTTCTATGGTATCTACTGTCTTGGCAGGACGAAGATACTGTCAGTCTGAATCTATTACTAGTTTAAATTTTAGGTTATGATATTGTTATCCAATAAAAAAAATCTATAAAAATCTGTGATTTCATAAAATGGACTTAAAGACTTTAATATTTCGGTTTAAATTGTATCTCCTAATAAAAAAACACTTAGTAAGGACCCCAGGTTCTTATTAGATTTAATCATCCTCATCTTAGCGTGTAATTAGTTGAGCTTAAGATTTGTATGGACGAATGTATGAAACTTCTATATTCGACTTCAATGTCGAGCGCACGAGAGTTGCCCATCTAAAGCTATCGCTTTGGAGCCCGGATTTCGTTTAGACCATTTGGTAGACTCCCCAATTACAATGAAGCGACTGACGTTTGACCTTCACAACCATTTAACAGGGGTACCAGAACAACAAAATCATCGTTACACGTACCAGACACTTTCCAAAACGCGCAGGTTTCCTTTAGGAAAGTTTCTGGAACGTGTGACAAGTTTTCCCTCACCACTGGTGGTAGAAATATATACCTTATTAGATTTAATATTCAGATCATTTCACGTTCTACCCTCACTTGTTCCAGGATGCCGTCAGCAACACCCCCCGCGGAAAATGGCGGCGCGCCGCGCAGCGAGCTCGAGCAGCTGCAGATGCGCGCCGGGCAAGTCACCGATGAGGTCAGCACACACAGATTTTATTAAAAAAAACAACTTTTATTAACCATTGTCACGTTATCAGATTGATCAGGGAATTCAGGGATGCACATGGCCAAATATTATGATTAAATAAACGAAAATCTACTCGTAGGTACTTACTACATAAGTAGGCCAGACTAAGTAACGGATTAAGCAGGAAACTTTACTATTTTATCAGAAAGAGAGAAAAAAGTATCAGAAAAAAAATCTAAAGTGAAACACATAAACTTCTACTTAAAAAACTTTGATACATCAAGCAATGGTATATGATGCAACTACAAGTATTTGTATTATTATTATTGATTATTCTCTGAATTACACAGATTAAATCCGTGCTGAATCACTTTTCAAAGAGAATGTTTGTTTGAATCTTTTGAGAAAAATAAATGCTGCTAACTATATTCCATGAATCAGATTCTAACAAATTGTTCACGTTTAAAATTTGAGTGCAATGAAATGAATGAAAACGCATACTTAATCATAACGATATAAATCTTGTATATCCAATAATAACAGTGTACAAATTTTGAAGATTTTGTGTATCAATAAA
Source organism: Marasmia exigua (assembly GCA_019059595.1). Lineage (NCBI taxonomy): Eukaryota > Metazoa > Arthropoda > Insecta > Lepidoptera > Crambidae > Marasmia > Marasmia exigua. Next base: position 11,503,233 of record CM032477.1, on the reverse strand, counting down.
ATAAAAACATGTCATTTGTATGAAATTTCAGTCATTGGAATCGACGCGACGTATGATGCAGCTATGCGAAGAGGTGGGTACTTCAAAACATTTAATGTCTAGTATTAACTTATAAGTAATTTTATACCAAAAACTGTCATAACTTGAAAAATTTACTATTTCTCACAAAATATTACTAGAGATTAAAGCATACAGTTTTATATTAAAATCAAAGGCTAAAGTTTCCAGGATTGTTTATCGTATAATTAATTTATGGCAGTTTACTAGTGAATAAAAATATTGATTATGGGAGAGACATGATAAAATGTCGAGAATACCTCCCAAATGTATCTCTATCACCTCATGGTAAATTAAGTTCAGTAATAAAGCTGTCTTTTCTTTCCCCATTATAACATAATCTTTTGTCAAGAAATTGGTAGAAAAACGGAAGATTTAAACAGTGCAGTGGATTCAATCAAAAGCTAATGGAACGATGGTATTCCGTTTTTGTATCAATTTTGTGCTCTGATACCTAATGTACCTAACCTGAATAATGTATCTTGTCATTAAAATACTCTATTGGTTTTCCAAGCGTGCGAGAATACTGAAGAAATTCCCCTGTCTATTACTAATGAATCTATCTAGATGAAATTGTAACTGTGCGGACTTTATTCGTAGACGCGTTTCTGTTGAATTTGAAGTTTGTTTCCCCACATAGTTATTATTTGTTTGATTTCGTTGGTTATGTGATTATTTGTGATCATCTGTGAGAGAGGTGTTCTCGATGCGAGGGAGTGAGGGGTATAGCGGAAGTGTCCTGGATAGCCCCAAGCTCGGTTTGGTCTCCGACGCCCGTCCCCTGTATCCCCTAGGGCGCAGCCTCTGCTATCCCTGGCTGTTGTGTATCGATGTCGCTAAATATTATTAAGTTTTGTCTATAAATGTTTATGTATATTTATTGTAGATGTCCAAATATAACTTCCCTTTTATTTATTTTTATTTTCATAACCCTATTTATATAATTTGTAAACAATATTATATGTTGTTATTCATACATATGGGTGTTGCATGATCCGTGCCTTACTGTGTCCTAACATGTTAGAGACCTGTATAGCCCTTTGTGTTGTTAGTAGTTCTGTACATTTTATGTGATTACATTTTATATTATGGGCATCCCGGCTCTTGGCGCTGACAGTTAATAGCTGTAGAACATTAGTGAATCCATTATTATTTACGTTTCTTCTATGACGAAACTGACATGTGAAATAAATGTGTTAACCGTCAGCCCCTACTTGAGTGCCCGATTCGCTGTTTTTGGTTCCAAGCATGAAGCCCGTCATTGAATAGAGAACAACCCAAGCCCCATACTAGATGAAATACTTCTCAGATGTTAGCATCCCCCTTAGTGTGTAACTGACCCAGACGTGCGCTTTCTATCTGATAATAGTCTATCCGTTGTGCTTGGGCTTGCTTCTAACGAAACCCTTGTACTACTTGGACGCCAACTTCTAATACTTACTAACTAGTACTTGAATTCTAGTAACTAATCCGCCCCGAGGCTGGGTCACTACTTTCAAACGCACCTTTTACTACAGTCTCATGATTTAATTCTTCTTTATAGAAACCTGTCGATTAATTTTATCCGTTGATATGATTTGCCTCTGTACGTCTCGAACTATTTTCTAACATCCAAACACCTACTTACCTGATACCTACAGTTTCGACCAGGATCAGTGTATGTTGATGTTCGTTCTATCCTATTTTAGTTGACTCTGTATTTTAGGTCTCTGTGTAGTGGCTGCTCTCTGTTGTTGACTGTAAATCTATTATGTTGTATGATTTTCATGCCTTCTCGAACATTCACAATACTACCAAAATATGGGCGCGTACACACCCCGTACCTGCCACTGAACTCCAACAAATATATCGAGCTACACCTCATTTTGACTCTCACACCAAATACAGACCAAATTATTCTCAATAGAGTACATTATTATTTTAACCTTATTTATAAATTATTTTACGTACATTATTTATTAGCATTGATATAGATACGTATTGAGTTATTATATTTTGGATAAATATTATTTTATTTATTAACAGTATTTTCTTCAATACCTATAAGTCAATGGCATATAATATAACATAATGTCTTGCTGACACAGAACAGGACTCCGTACATCTCCAAACATCACAGATCAAACACTAGGGAGAACATCTTCAGCTATTGGAAGTCGTAGAGGGACTAGTGACACTGGAACACGGTGTAGTACTGTACAAGTGGAGCGGAGATGTTTTCCCTCGTGGCACACTGTATATACGACCACCGCACGACTCTCGGGACAAGCACACGCTCGGGGCGCAACCCCGCGCCCCCGCGGTCCACTCACTCCACTGTACCCCTCACAACTAACATGCTCTGTGACTTTTTGTTTCTGCGGCGTAGAGCAAGGAGGCCGGCATTCGTACTCTGGTCGCTCTAGACGACCAGGGAGGTGAGTGATCTGCAAAATTTGCAACACTACATTATTTACAATTTTATCTATTTTACCTTTTTCGCTAATCTTGTTGGAGCGTCGTAGGGTTTTCAGCCGACCCGAAGACGGGCTCGCCGATTTAGAAGAGGTTAAGGGGGTATCGCATTGTATTTAAAATTTCGTCACTGCTAATCAAATGCAAAGGTGCGGGCATCCTCTGAAACATCGACTGATGACATTTTATAACTCACACACGGAGATGATCACGGAAAACCCACATCTTTGTATATTATATTCGTTCTGTAGAAATTATACACCACTTTGCACAACTTACAACGAGCTCTATCTCCTACGGCAGGTCGACCGAATTTACAACAACAAACGAATTATATTCGATTATCCCGATACTTATACATTCTGCATTTCAGATGTTCGTACTTGACTCTTGATTAACAACTGTACCTAAATCACATGAACCGAATTATTAACGAGCAAAGTAAATTCGAAACGCTTCTCCTCAACGCACGACTCTTAACATCACACAGAATAATCATGAATCATATGAAACTGAGCACAGATGAAACTGAATCTGGTTTTACTTGCAAGCTTCACTGCATGCATGTCGTTGTGGATGGAGTAGTGTGTGTTAGCGGCGGGTCGCGGGCGGCGCCTGCGGCACGGCGCGCAGGTCTCGCAGGCGCAGGCGCAGGCGCCGGCCGCGCCCGCCCGCATCGCCCGCGCACGCACGCCGCCGCCGCACGCCGTGGCGCGCGCGGCCGTCGCCCGCGCCACGGCCGCCACGCTCCGCACGCACCGCACCCGCGCGCGTCTCGCCACGTGCGTGCCGTACCCTACCGGCGCACTGCATCCCGCCACCCACACACCCCGATACTCTCTCCTACGATATATTATTTTGATTTGTATTTTATGTATAGAGCGAGGACGCCGGGGGGCAAGCGCTTCATATGTTGAGTCACCAGGGCGGTAAGAGCTAAAATTGAAAATGGGTAGTCGAAACGTGAGAACGTCTGTGTTGAATGTGCAGTAAAATAAATATTAATCTCTTTGTTTTTCTTTGACGTTTCTCTTGAATAACGACTTATCTGAGATCGATGTTGCGTGTGTTTCTATGTTTCAATGGGGATGACTTAAAAACATAGTGTAAATAGATAAGCCCGATGGCCGTTCGTTGCTAATTGTCGCAAAAGACTGTACTCTATCTTTTGCTGAACATTTAATTTGTATGAGCTGCGCAATCTGTTTAGTTCTTCCGTTGATATTTATGGATCGATATGCTTTTTAATAGGTATATTTATTTATCTTTCCAAATCTACTGTTCTCTTCTCGTAATGAACTGCGGTACTGAAATGAATGCGCGTTTACCGAGTGTATCTGTTGGACGTATAGATTATATGGTATACGCCTTCATCTCCATGGCTAGCAGCGTACTGTTAATGTTAGATCCGTAGGAGTGTACTGTTAGCTCGATGCGATCTGTGTCTGTCTGCGAGGCTGGCGGCGCCGCCTCCGCGCCGCTCGCTCCTCGCCACACTACATATTAGTTTGTTCATTTCTCTTCTTCAACTAATCAATACTTTGCTACATTCACGTTTCATTTAGGAATGGCTTTATGGATACGCTCATTTGCTAAGTTGATTTATTTTATTCATAACCACATGGGAGGTGTCCGCCCGGCCAGGTGCGGGCACCTAGATCATGTCCATGTATTTTTGTTTTTGTTTAGTTATCAGTTTGAGTTGAGTTGTATTGAGTTGTCCCGGGCGGCGCGGCGCCGGCGTGGCGCCGGCGGGCCCAGCGCACGCGCCGCCTCCGACTCCTCACCGCATTCGTTTGGCGAGCTATAGTGACATCATTATTGTGTTGTAGAGTCACGAGGTGGGCATGAAAACCCTGGTCATGCTGGATGAACAGGGCGGTAAGCATCCAGTAGTACTATTTTGCATCACTCATATTTTAGTACAGCTTCTGTCTGAAATGCCAGTTCAGATAATTTATGAAAGTTCATTGAATGGCAATGATGTTTTAACATTACCGATTGTAAATTTGCTAACAGTTTCTTTATAATGGATAATAAAGAAGGTAAAAATTGTTTGTCATGATCACGTTAACTAAAATAGCGACTAAACTGCATCTAAGAGGTCCGACCCCACCTCCGCCCCGCTGCGGCGTGGGGCTCGGATGTTATCTGATTGAGTTGAACCGTTTGAATTATTTCTTTAGTTTTTCTCACGCATCTAGCTATGCACGAAAACTTCTATCTTGCTGTTTGCATGACTATTAGTATTTATGAGATTTTTTATTATTATTCTAAGTGTTAGCCACTACGAGAATGGTATTGTATTCACTTAGTCTCAGCACATACATCATTTAATTCAAAGGTAAAGAATCGTAACTTTAGATTTGTCCGGATCAAGTGTAAGACATCAAATAAAGAATTCATCGAATTCAAAACAGTATCCTTCGAGAAAATAACTAAATAGTTACATAAACTCTAGATTGAATATAAATTAGAATTGCCGTAGGCAACAAGCCATCATCTAAAAGCTGCATGAAGTTAAATAGTTGGAAATAATCCTCAGTACATCTCACATGAACTATGTCTTACACTTAGCTCGGGATATTGTCGAGAGCGTTGAGAATTTACAATTAAATGATAAAAAATAAATGATTTTGTTAAAAATAATAATTTAAAAAAAAGTTGTGTTAAAATTTTCAAAAAGTTAGGAGCTTGAAACACATGATTTGAAATGTGCGCAAAAAGGTCAAAACTAAAGCATTTGTTGGTGTGTGTGGACAGAACAACTGGACAGGATCGAAGAGGGAATGGACCAAATCAACGCCGACATGCGTGAGGCTGAGAAGAATCTCTCGGGGATGGAGAAGTGTTGCGGGATCTGTGTTTTGCCGTGCAATAAGTACGTTTCTGTTCATCATATAAAACCATTTTCTCAAAATTAAGAACACTTGGTATATGGAAAATAAAATTTCGTACTAGGTACCGGGTCTTATTGTTCACCGCCTAGAATACCACTGTACGGACAGCCACATATCAATTCAATCGGGGTTTGATAGATTGTAACCTGACGTGTGCCTGCCTGTACAATGTAATTCGTAACAACTGACAAGTTAAGTAAATGTATCATAGTAACCTGTAACTATGTTAGCTCAGTGGCTTAGAATATGCCTTCCATACGGGGAGTCGTGCTTCGAATCCGAGCATGCACCTCTGGATTTTTCATAACTATGTGCGTATTTCTACTATTAGCTCGGCGTTGAGGGAAAACATCGTAAGGAAACCTGCTCGTTTCGTTTCTGATACGTGTAACCATGATTCAATTGTTCTTGTTCCCCTGTCTTAGGGTGGCGAAAGTCAGACGGCAGACGCTTCGTTGTAATTACCAGACTCACCAAAATCTGGTTCATGGTCCAAGAAAACCCCGGGTTGCAAAGCGATGTCTTTAGCCGGGAATAACTCGCTGCTATTCCACACAATTTCACTAACTGTTTGGTTGATAATTCCAGGGGAGCAGCGTTTAAGGAGGACGACGGTACGTGGAAAGGCAACGACGACGGCAAGATAGTCAATAACCAGCCGCAGCGAGTGATGGATGAGCGCAACGGTTTAGGACCACAAGCTGGCTACATAGGCAGGTCAGTATAAGCAATTAGGTTCGTCCAAGGCCAACGATGACAGAAAGATAGTCAACAACCAGGCGCAGCGGGTGATGGTAATGGTTTAGGACCACAAGCTGGCTACGTAGGCAGGTCAGACAAAGCAATCGGGTACGTGGAAAGCCAAGGATGACTGAAAGATAGTCAACAATCTGCCACAAGCTAGCTACGTAGGCAGGTGAGACAAAGCAATTAGGTACCTGGAAAGCCAACGATGTCTGAAAGATAGTCAACAATCTGCCGTAACGATTGATGGTGATGGTATTGGACCACAAGCTAGCTACGTAGGCAGGTCAGACAAAGCAATTAGGTACGTGGAAAGCCAACGATGACTGAAAGATAGTCAACAATCTTCCGTAACGATTGATGGTGATGGTATTGGACCACAAGCTGGCTACGTAGGCAGGTCAGACAAAGCAATTAGGTACGTGGAAAGCCAACGATGAGTGAAACATAGTCAACAATCTGCCGTAGCAGGTCAGTAAAAGTGAATGTGGTTTAAACGGTTTAGGACCATTATGCTGGCATGTAGCTAGCTTATGTTTAGACTCTAGAATGGAAGAGATGGAGTATATTGACATAATCGTCAATTCTTTATAATAAGGCTTTCTACAATAATGATTCGTCCCTTCTATATTCTTTTTACGATTTAGGGGGCTGACGAGCAGACGTATCGCCTGATGGTAAGTGATTACCGCCGCCCATGGACACCTACAACGTCAAAGGAGTCAGAAGGTTTTTCTATAATAAAACTGCCTACAAATTTTTAAAAAATACTTTTTGGGTTGACGATTTTGATATAAAAATATACATCGCCTTTCGATGAAAATTTAAGTGCATTATTTTGTTTAATTGGCAATGGGCGGGGCAGATAGCGAGGAGAACAGACGGCTGATTGGATGCAGGCTGAACAGGACCGATCTGTGTGGAGAACATTGGGGGAGGCCTATGTCCAGCAGTGGACGTCTATTGGCTGAAATGATGATGATGATAATTTTGTTTAAGGTGACGGGTAGGGCACACTAGCGACGCCAATCGATTTTAATTTTTAGCCACTAAACCAGATCCTTTTTTAACAATTTCGGGGTTACAACCTCTCGGCAAACACTTATACTATTTATTAAACAACCATGCACAAGTACGGACCTAACATTTGTACGCAAAAAATTGATTCACGCTAAAGTGGCCACTTTTGGCGGTAATCAATTTTTCGCGTACAAAAACGAATCCAACATTTGTGCATAGTTATTTAATAAATAGTATAAGTGTATGCCGAGAGGTAGTAACCCCGAAATTGTTTAAAATAGAACCGGTTTAGTAGTTAACAATTAAAAACGAATGGTGTCGCTAATCGCCTTAATTAAAAATACAAATATCAATTTACGTCTTTTCAGGATAACGAATGATGCTCGCGAGGATGAGATGGAAGAAAACATGGGGCAGGTAAACACTATGATCGGGAACCTTCGCAACATGGCGCTAGACATGGGCTCTGAGCTGGAGAACCAGAACCGCCAGATTGAGCGCATCAACAAAAAGGTAACATACCCTCTTGGGTACCCATGTTTAATGTGTAAATTCAAGTTTCTTCTACTTACGATAGGAGTGCAAGACAAAAGTTTAAAACATTATAAAAAAGTAATCTAACCATAAAACGGCGCGGCCAAATATGTAAGAGTATTTAATAAAGTCTATTGAGCTATATGCTTAAATGTTATTCAATGTTTAATTTAAAAAAAGAAATTATAAAAACATACTATTTTCTTTTTAATTCTGAAGAAAAAGTTTTTTAAAAACAGCAAAGATTAGATTTAACTAATATGATAGATTATTCGTTTGTCTTGCATTTCTACCGTATTTTTTTTAAATTAAAGTAAATTTTGTACAAAATTTTAAATTTTTACAGGGTTGAAAGTTTTTAAACTTTCCATTCCTTTTTACAAATCTAATTGTTGTTGATGAAGGGAAACGCTATAAAATTTAGATTGTCAAATTTTATGGCGTCTTCGTTTCCATTGTCATTTTCACCATCTAAGTGTATTGCCTATCACATTAGAAGTGGACGTGCGAATAGAATTTATCCTCGTCTCTCCTAAGATCTATGTGTGACTATCTTTCGCTTATTGGCCTTCAAAATTTCAGTCACCCGCTTATCTGGCAACTGTCTCTAGAACTCCTCTTCACTTGGAGCATGCTGTTTTCATAAATGCTTCGTAGTGTATGCGGTTAGAATTGATTGGTTGTTGTGAAAAGATATTTCTCGATGTGGCTCATACGAAATATCATGACATGTCCACAAACTCTCCAAAACACATCTGTCCACACTTGCATTGTGTTACCCGAGTGACTTGTGATTGCATCCTTCCGCCCGACTAACATACCTTCAAAAGTTTAGACTTCATCAGTAACACTGTCATTCACCTCAACTAACATAACATGTGTAGTTTCAAAGACAGCGACTGTAGCGTTCGGCGCTTATACTAATGATGTTGTTGATCGAAGTACAAGTACAGTCGCTGTGGATTGAACAAGCAGCAGAAACGAAACGATGTTCTCCTTAGGGTGAATCGAACGAAACGAGGATAACTCTGGCGAACCAGCGCGCGCACGAGCTCCTCAAGTAGACGTCGGCGGCCCACACTCACACACACACACGCGCGGTCTCGTGGTCGCGGTCGCGGCGCGTGCGCCACCGGTTGCGGATACTGACCTTTTTTCGAACTGACCGCTTAACTGACAACATCACATTTAAGTGTCAAACCATAATTTACGCTTTATTTTATACACGCCCAACTGAACATACTCACTTTTTTCTTGAATATAAGTAGGTAAGTGTATTGTTTTATTATTAGTTTTTATTAGTGAACAACGAGAACATAACAGCATTTTTTTTATAAATAATTACAGCACTATATAATTGATTTATGTTTATAGTAATTTTTATGAGTGATCTGAAACTTGAATGAATGAAAAACAATGTCTTAAATTAGGTAAGCTAGGAATAACAATTTGCTTCACATGATTCCACGAACGCCCTCAAGGCGCTAAGTAGGTCACACCAAGCACCGTCAGGCGTCAAGTATTGTCATTCGCTATCACAGCACAAGATATCACTTGAAACGTTCTCAGCTAAGCGGTTCGATTTAAATGACATAAACTTATGTTATAATTTACCGATTATGATTATTTCTAAAGTAACAAATTCTGTGCTAAAATTGTTATGGTACCTCAACCGGCGCGCCAACTACAAACTTCTCGCTTACCTACTATCTATCGAACCTTGAGATGCAAATATCTTAAAACTATATCCAATGTTACATTAAGATCTATATATATTCCAATCTTTAGCATGCTACTGTATTAAGTGAACATCTAACCCTGTTTAGTTCATAACATACCACTGTTTCTTCACTTCTTGCTTCCCTCATACTCTTATAATCGCTCAAAATGATGTAATTTTAATAAATTAACCAAGTACGTACAGTTTGCATAGTATAATTTTATACATTTAAATAACTGTCTTTTTTAAGACAAAATATTTAAATATAGACCATTTATACTTGCATGCCAACTGTACGTATATTACAGAGCGTGTGTTCATATTTAAACATTTTGATACAAACTCGCTCTTAGTGAAAAAATCACTGTGACAAATACTTAGATGTTGGTGCTCATTTTATGCAGTATGCCATGTGGAGTTACATTTATCTAATATTACCCAATTATATCTACGTCATTATCTTATATACCCTTACGAGTAGTAGATATTCAGTAGGATAAAACAGTGAGATTCGTTATTTTGAGAATATACATTTACCCATTGTTAACATTGTAGCGTTCTTGTTAATAATGCTAGGAAACCGAATATTTAATAAATATTGCTTCTCGCGAAATTGTTTACAGTTATCAATAAATCCCTACTTACGTATTGTTTCAAGAAATGTTGTTACAATGTTAGTCAATCGAAAAGTTGAATTTGTGTCCTAAAGCGGGATAAAAATCTGTTGTATTTCGTTTGAGAATCTAGTAATTTATAGGTCGATGTAGACGCTTTCATACTACTATTATACAGATGTAATATTAGGCTTACAACTAAGTATTCTAGTTACTTTCTGTCAAGTGTATTGTTTCCATTTGAAGTAAGATTTTGCTTAGGGGAAGCATAGATGGGACTTATGGATGGAACATGAAAGGGATGAAGTGACATGTGATAATAGGTTGAAATAAGAGATTAGTGTTTAATCGATTCAGAGGTCTTCGCGAAAATAAATTGCAGTCTAAATATTCATCAGATCTCATATTTATTTTCCTTTCTTCTTTCATAGGAGCAATTATGTCCGTGTGAAATGAGATAAAATAGATAAACACTATGTTTCCCAAAAAAAACTTGTTTTCTCGAAAGAATCCTTTAAAATATGTAAAATTAAGTTTCCCATTAAATTGACCAATGCATTTATCACATAGATGACTTTTACACATATCCATAGAATCACATACATATCTGCTTCTATGAAATCTGAAAATTAAACTTACTGTAACTAGTATTATAAGTATATTTAGCTAACTTAAATACTAGTGATAAAGTTAAAAGCATTTGTTTCATTTTTATTTATTTTGAGAGAAAAAATATTAATATAAATAAATCATTTGACTTTCAAATAATTTTGTTTGTTTATTTTCATTTGTTTCTACAGTCACATACTTGTTTTGAATCGTCAATGTCATTGTGACATTTCTTTTCGTTTTATAATGAGATAATAACCTCCATCTTATTTAGTAGATGATAAAATACACACCAAATTTTAAACTATGTACTTATAAGGAAACGCATAAATAAGGATAGGTACTTTATACTTTAAGTAATAAACGGTAACACCAGCTGCAAAATCACACGTTTTTGACATGACTATTGTATGTAGAAATTTTATATAATGAATCGTATCTATCGTTAAGTAAAAAGACTAAAAAAAGTAATGAGACACAAAGAGTTTAAAGCAATCAATAATTGATGAATGTCGGTAGAATTTGTTTAGTGAGGTAACACCAATACTAAAATATAGGCTATGGTAACTTCTTGATTCAACATAAGTAGATAGGTAGAAATTCCTTACTTATATACTTACCTACAACAATGAACAAAATAGTAAATATGCTTTATAAAAGGTAGGTACTATCGGGGACAATTTCGGTAAACCACCTTAAAGGCGATGTTGTGTTGGCACGCAGCTCGGCCGCATCTCGCCTGCGTTAACCAATCACGATGTGTAAGTCATATCCAAAATGTTCATAAGTACAACATCGACAAAGTTCCCGGTAGACAACTTTTCGACCTTAATGTATAAGGTCTAAAAGTCTAAAACCGGAAACTTTGCCGGATGTACATGACGTTTCCATACCCACGATTTTCTATTTACTGTCAAACATTTATTTGTAAAAACGGATTTACAAATCTTACGTATTATTTATCAAACAATGTGAAAAATAAATTGCGTCATGGAAGGCCATCGGTCAGATGGCGAAATTTTGAACCTTTGCTCTTCTAAAGATTGTCAAATTATGACGACGAGGGGTCTGTCTTTCATATACCTAAATTGCAATGACATATCCCTAAATTCCATAGTAACGTTTTTCTATTTATTATTAAATTTTCCACGCTGTAGAATGTCCTTAACAAATCAGGACGCGGTAGAATGCCCTTAGCCAATCAGGAGCGCATCCTGCCGTTAATGCGTTTGCTAAGCGATTTTTTGCTTCAAACTGGTTCATCGTAAGTGTCCCCAATAGTACCAACATATTGAAGATAGTATGCCGTAATGATGGCATATTGACAGACAAGTAAATTAGTATAAAACACCTTTTTAAATAAAAACAAGCGACAAGTTATACAAACCACGAGACTCACACGTCCACACACTTATACAAACTCACACATCGATGAAAACCGTGAGTATATTATAATTTTTATTTACAATTCACATTTTATGCGAGCACAGCTTGTATTAATATTATAAGCGGGCTATAATGCACATTTGCTTTTGTATAATTTTCGAATAAATGCGTTTCAGTTGCCATGACTTTCCTAAGAGTTACTAAGCTTAAATCGTACCAGATGTAATAAATACAATATACAGGGTGAATGGGCCAAGTTCTAAATATGGTATAGAAGTTACTACTATTCATAGTCTATGAACAGGCATTATTATATATTTGCATTTATTTACTGCTTATAACAGCGTTTGCTAAAAAAATTTTTATTAATTATTTATTGTACCTACATATCGATTTTCTCAAATCGCGCCCACGATAGGGCAAGGTGACCCTCGCTTGGTGTCTCTTACTTTTGATGTGCTTAAGGTGGAAGCTCACGCAATCCTGCTAAACGATTGCTAAGAGATGGCTCTGTTGTCAGTGAATCGACAAAATAAATAATTACGACTTCTACAGGACAGTAATTTTAAGTGTAGAGTGATTCGCGACATCTACGTAATAACTGCGATTTTTTGATGTATTTCAACAATTAACAACTAAACCAGAATCGTTATATTCCTGCATCGTTGCTAAATTAATATCAACTTGTGTACGTACGTATCGTCCCCACACACACATACAAAGCTGAAGCATGTTTTTTATCGGATAGCTGTTATTCCTCGCTGGCAATAGATGGCGCGCTTAACACTAAAAATATGATGTGGATAGGAATTACGGAATATGTGAATTTCTTCTTCAGATCTATCGAATGGACTACGGATAGGTAGCGATGGTAATCTAGTAGATAACTTAACACACACTGGACTTCGAAATTGAAGTGCGGTTTATTATGCAACTAACGGTCCGCCCTCACTTCGTTTCGGGACGATTTTTTGCCACATAGCGTCTGTAGACCTAATAGAGTAGGCTAGGTGTGCGTAGGTGGGCGACTTCTAATAACTTCATGTAGGTAGGTTCGTGCAGAAGAAGTGGAGTGGTATAAGTCCTTAGGAATGTTAATTAAAAAACAATCAATATAATAAAATCTATATTTGAATCCTTTAAAACCATTTCATTAGTATGTATAATTTACATGTGATTACATAAATATGCCGATACATAAATATATTAAAATATAAATACAAATAATGCGATTCTACCAACGGATCCGGATCGGAAAGTTGTTTCTGGACGAGAAGGTCCAGCAAGAAACTCACCAGTTACTCTTTAAACGCCATATTTTTATACAATGTTTTATTACACATTATATACAAAGTATACCTTATACCAAGTCAAACAGCTAATAATGCAACACAAAATAATAAGCTAAATATGATTTACACCAAAGCAGACCAGTCCCCAAAGGTGGCACCTGTTCAAGTATGACATATGTTTCAGCCATCACTTCACTCAACTATAGCAGAGTGAATGTTATGACCAGCCACATAGCACCACAACCTCAGGGACATTTGGGGAGCATGATCATTCGTGAAGTTCCCGTCATATGTTCCAAACAAAAGTAAATATTCCAAAACTAGTTAACTGTATGACGAGGTGTACAAATTAGTTGGTGTAGGTAGGTAGGAGGTAGTATCAAGTCAATTTTTAATAATTAATAAAAAATATTTACATCAATTTATATACAATAAAATGCTTCTAAACTAACTTTGAGTGTTTCTTGAAAATCACCATGCTTGAATGCTATGCATTCTATCCCAAGTGGACTGAAGTATCTGTAAAAAGAAATAAATAATGTAAGAATGTTTGTAACAATAAATTTATATTATTTCAATTTGTTATTAAATATTGTTACCAAACATCTGTCCCCTTTATTACAAAAATGGTCTACAAGGTTTAAAAATGATGCTGTCACTTTTATATAGCTTTCAAATGAAAGTGACAGCATCCATTTTAAACCAAGCCTAACTTTAGACCATGTTTTGTAATAAAGGGGTGTGTGTTTTATAACACATTCTATTATTACTTTGAACTCCTGAATTGGTAAGAAATTTTTTTAAAGTAATAATACGGGTACACACGGAGTTACCCTTATTGGACTTTGTACCGTCCTTATGTCTGAGACACATTTTCAGTGGGATTAAAGTTTTACTTGCAAAAATTAAATAACAATGATAAATGTATAACAAACAAGTGATTATAACAAAGTTAAACTTACCATCCCAGAAGATGAGTTAAAGTTATGCCCATATGATCTTTTCAGACAGTGATATATAGCACCCCATCAGGGGACATGTGTCCCTTTACAATGGCGATGGCTCTTTCTTCGGCTCCAGCTTTTATTATCTCCTCTGTCAAGTGTTGTTGCCACACAGATCCCAATTCTTTTTCAATTGAGTGAAACTTATTCGGTGATAAAGTTGGTATATCCATAAGCGCAGTCATCTGGGCTACTTGTGTATAGTAGCTGCCACTTGTCACAGCACCCCAAACTAGGGCTTTATTTATGTGACCATCCTTTTCACTAGCTCGCTTCCAGAGCATTCCACACATGGTACATTCAAAAGAGTAAACACTGTGTAATCCATTTTTTGTTTCATCATTCAGTTCAATTTGAGGTTTGGTTAGAGAATAGGTCTTTCTGTAATTGAAAAGCAAAGTTTATTGTTCTGTACATAGTAAAAGAGTAACACATTAAAAAGCTCGATTTGCTTGTCCTTCTAAAGTCCATTGTGAACACCCAGCTCCTCACTTCATCTCAAACAAAACTATCAAAAAAATCAACAAAATATAGGAAAGTCAATCAAATTGCATATAATACCTAAACAACGATCAGAACAAGTCAGTCAGAAATTCAGACAGAATGAAAAAAAGTTGTTTGAAAAAGTACGAGTAGAGTTGTTTATTTTGCTATCAGAGAAGCTGGCAATTTATCGATAAAAGCATTATTCAAATGAAAATTTATCATCATAGCATAGCATACATTTTATTGGAAAAATACTATTAAATTTTGAGAAATAATAAACAAGGCCACAGAATTTTTATTTGGCCACGCGCGCAAACTTCTAATTTACGAACTAAGCACCGGGAAATAGACATAGCCTTTAATTAACTGATTCATCTTCTTTACAACGCCAACTAAAAATGTTAAAGAAAGCGTCAAGTCAATATCAACAATTAATTTTCCTTGTCCTTCTGATTTATACATTGCAAACTAATTTACTAACTCAGCCACGAAATTTGTAACTCATCACCATATTACGTTTTACAGCTTCAAGACAAGCTCCTCAAAAATTATTTACTCAAGCTTCAATAATCAACATCATATATTATAACTTTACATGTAAAATAATACTTCATATTCTTTTATCGTGAAAATAGCCACTGTACGATTTGGCGCGATTGCGCGACATGACAGCAACCGGCCATTTGCACCAATCAGAGAGCGCTATTCGATACTTGTGCCGACCCGCCCCGCCCGCCTGCCCTTATTTTCTTTTTCTTTTAATCACGTAATTATACGTGTTAATGTTTATTAATTACTTTTCTATAAATGATTGTACTTGTTACACATATTAATACACAAATTGATTTGCATAAATAAATGGTTTTACTATGACTGTCCTTAATAGTTCTTCTTCTTCTTCATATTTGCGTATAATTCCCGGTTGAGTCCAAAGCTGGGCTTTGGAGCCCAGGGTACGCTTTGATCATGATTCAGGATTTGGGGAGCCTGGTAATTACAATGAAGCGACTGCCGTCTGACTTTCGCAACCCTTCGACAGAGGAACAAGACCAACTGAATCATGGTTACACGCTTCTGAAACTATCCCAAACGAGCAGGTTTCCTCACGATATTTTCCTTCACCGCCGAGGTAAATATAGAAATATGCACATAGATTTGAAAAATCTAGAGAAATCGACCCTCCGCATGGAGGGCGCGTTCTAAACCACTAGGCTACCATCGCTCTGGCTGACTGTCCTTAATAGTTCATGTGTAATACATAATAATAATATGTAGTGGCTTTAATTATAGTATTTGATGTCAATTTTAGGTACATTTAACAATCGATTAATGTAGGATGAGTTACATTTTATTCATACTAAATTATGCATTTAGAGGCTAATATTCTTACTATTTTGGTGTCATATATTAATACTTTAGAAGCTTCCTATTTGAATGCATACCACAAATTTAGATGCTAAAAAATAACCACTATGCTGAGTTATATTTACAGTGGCTTACATATAAGATAACTAGTGTCTGAGATACTATTATTAAGGCGCGCATTGGTTGTGGCCGACTTAGTAATTTAGAAGGTAACATATATTTTCTGAGGCGAATAATGCTATTAAAAAGAAGCTTGTTTAATTAGTACCCTTAAATTTTAAATTACAGACTATCACTTTTAAAAATAATATTATCATAGGTAGTAGAAGTTAAAAGTAGCAAGAAAAGTAAGTTAAATTGGTAGGTATGTACTTACCAAGCTTAAATTTTTATACTTAATTCAATCAATGACCACAAGAGTTACATTTGACTCTTAATTCCAAGTGTTTATCACGAGTTCCCATAACTTTAAGGCCAATACATTACCAATGGAGTCACTATTTATCAATCCACATTGGACTTTATCCTCTAAACTCATCACTTAACATTAGAACATTTAAAACACTGCCGCTTGATTAACACTACGCGACGTAAACAACAAATTGCACAGATGAGTTCCTAACTTTGTACCCTGACGAACTTGATTCAATATCACTCAAAAAAACCGTTCGCTCATAGAAAATTCGTAGCAACATTCGACTCTAAATACAGTAATTTCACTAAAACTAAAAAAATAATTGGTTGTACTTGTACGTATACTTTTGTCCCGGAACCCGAACGGAGCCGAGAGAAGCAGTAGTAGAGTTCCATCCAACTCTGCTGTATTGGCCTACCCGTTGTACTATATATTATATATTATCAGATAAGTACGGATAGCGCGTGGCTGTTACGTTTCGCGCGAACTGCAGATGTTCATGTTTGTATTTCAATTTCTTCAACAATGCACCTACCAAACCAAGGCTATGAATATCATCGATATTTATTTATTTTAGCGTTGAATGGATTGATGCATACACAGCACTAGTTATCACAAAAAATTTGATTACGTTCCGTTACAGCAAATGGTTTATCATTCCTTAGAAATATATTATAATTAAGTTATTGGAAATAATTATGTATGCACTATTATGACCAATCATTTGTTACAATAAAGTAGGTATTTCTTAAAATTTGATTACTTTACAGTTGAATTTTTTAGTTGAAAAGTTTTGGAAATAAGCGGTAGGTACATTTTGTAAAGCGTAAACAGGATCGCACTTCGGACGATGCCGCGATGCTATATTGAGTCATAGTTGCCAGGTACGATTTTGTATTTGTCCCCAAATTCCTGTCCATAAATATACAGACTAGTTTTCTGGCCCCAGTCTCACGGCGATTTTAGACAGCCAATACCAAGCTAAACTCTGTTTTTTTACTATGCAGACTAAAACTGACAGAGATGGCAATGTGTTATCCCAGTACATTTTTGCTCATTTTGACATATCAATTGTATTTCGTACCTGGATGCGTATATAAATTGCATGTTCGTTTCATGTACACTCACTTCACAATATTTCTCCTATGGAACCAATGAAAAAAAAGGAAATTAAAAAAAAGAAAGACTAAATTTTACCAAGAATTTCAGGAAAAGTACCTTCTGGCAACCCAGTAAAGGAGCAATCTAAAATCCCGAAATAATTTCAAGTTGAAGAAATTGGTGCTATAGAAATATGGCAACGACGCGTAAGAGTGGCAACGTCGCTAACACAATGCCATGCCTCGATGGCGCAGCGGGTAGACAGACGGTCGCACTTAAAAGCCTCTATTATTTCTTATCAATGTAAAGTCAAAGTGTGTGACCTTTTTTGCATTTTGTGTTTTATTATAGCAATAAAAAAATACAATTTTTAATATATTATGAATATAAATTAACAAATCGCTAAAATATCATGCATATTTTTATTGCAGTTCAGCGCCATCTGTTCGATAGCCAGTTCGTTTAGCTAAGCAAACATAGCCTACCATCTAGGAAATTTAACTAGATTCGTATAGATGTCGCCGTTTTTACGAGAGATTGCATTCGTTTCAAGCACACACACATTCAAGCGATTTCGCAAATTGCTACGTTTTTTAAAATCGAAATTATACTTTGTTTATGTTTTAAACTTGAAAGATTATACCATTCGCGTAAATAGACACACATATATAATTTTTTAAAAGACATTTTAACCATATTTAAGCTTCTGCCTGTAAGTATTCCTGTAAAACAAGTTTGTATAGGAAACGGACCACCTTAAACGCTGGTTGTAACATTTTTTTCAATTCAAAATATAAAGCTGTGCATAAAGCTGCCTTAGTAAAGTCATGGCTTAATCATTTACAGTTATTGAAAGACTATCTTTGAAATAATCATTACTTAAATTGATTTCTCGAAGTTGACATAGTAAACAGTCTTTTACTTTCTGTAATTTTATTATATATGTATTAAATATTTGGGTAATTTATGATATTTACTAATGAATACTAACATGTTTTTCATTTAAGGCGATTTTGCATTTTTTAGTTATTTTTGTTATCTTTTGTTCTTCGACTCTTTGTCTAATATAGTTTAATCTATTGTTTTATATTTGTTCGTTTTTTTTCTTCTAATGGGATTCATATGATCTCGTGTCTTTTCTGTATTGTGTTGTGCCTAAAAAGTTTAATGGCTTGTCGTCCAATCGATTTTAGTTTTTCTTATAGTTTAATCTCAATATTATTTCTGTTGGAGTATGGGTTGTCCAAAGTGGATGGTGCATGTCAAAAACTATGTTAAATTATTAACAATACAAAAAAAATAACAATAACACGAAATTTAGTAAATACCTAGATATTTATGTTTTAAGATACCTACACTATAAAACTATTACTTTGAATCAACTAATAAATGATTGTTTATGTTTAAAATGAAAAGGAGCAAAGTTATGCTTTCTAAAATTCAGTACTTTTACTTTTTTAATAAGTCTGCATTAGAACAAAAGGAAACTAGTGATTTTAACCTTTCAAAAAGATAAATATTATTCTTTGTATTTATCAATGCACACTAAAACAAATTCTTACAATGTTTACATTTCTCTAGGTTGTACTTTAAAATCACAAAATTGCGATTTTATAAAGTACCTACCTATATTTACAGTATGTGCATTGATAAAACCTTAAAAACAAAAGTTTATAATATAATTAACATTATAGGGTGAGAGCAACGAGACACGCATAGCAGTCGCGAACCAGCGCGCGGGCAAACTCCTCAAGTCTTAAACACAGGCTAATATAATCCCAAAACACAATGGCTGCGGCATCGCGTTTTCCTCTGTGTTGAAGAAACACGCCAGGCGTGTGATGATACTACAATATTACTCATTGGGCGTGTATCCCTGTATACACCCGGCAGGTGGTTATCGTTCATACTTCCATGCCTAGTGTGTTTCAATTGTTTCGCTACTCATCGCGCTATGTAAACGCAATACCGCAGTCACTGCCGTAAAGCTAAGCTCATACCGACAATATTTTGATTGCAATAGTTTAGTGACCAGAATGTAGGCCCCGAAAAAAAACCTATAGTAGAAATATTTTTTTAATTTTAAATATAAATATTTATATTACCTGGTCACTTACTTTCAGGCGACACGTTAATTACGTCTTGTTGAAATTATTACCTACATATAATACCTATTTATATACATACATGTATTGTTTGGTATGGGCTTGGCATTATTTTCAAAATGACGCTACCATAATCCGCAATACCTATGTATAAATGCCAATATTTTATAATTTAGATGAATCATTGTCTGTATGATCTGTGATTAATTAATAAAAATCATTAAAAAGACAAAATTGGTACATTTTTATCAATTTAATCACAAATGTGGGCATTGTTATTAGGCACATTCTTTTTATGATTTTGATTAGTAAAACTGAAACTTTATTAATCAGATTAAAAAACTGAATTTTGAAAATGTTTAAAACTTAAATAATTTTAGAATGAAAATGTAATCACTAAACACAAATTGATATTAATATGACATATGGCAATAAGTAATGTAAAGATCTGATCGAGGTCTCATTTAGCACGAAATTGCATATCCTTACTATTTCCTTATTATTTCCTTACTTAGTAAAGTATTTGGTGCAATAATTTAGATATAGTTTGGGCCCAGTAATGAAATAATTAAGCCACTAGCTCTTAAGCTATCATTTTTATAAATGCACTTAATTATTTGTTTATTTTACTACTAGCGATAATTGGTAAGCGTCATTTTTGGCTCCAATAATAATGAAATGGCTGTTATCGATGTTATAATGGTAAGTACAGTTTGTATAGTCCTATAAATAAATATCATCTGTTGTGCATTTAATAGAAGAGTATTAAAGTTCCGAGCTAGAACATATCGCAAAATTCAATATATATACAGTGTCGAACTGTTAAAATGGTTGCTATTTGTAGAATAAAAATAATGTTATTATAATCATTAATTCGATAGGCGGTCATTTTGTTCCTAAACACTTCCAAGTCATTTTTTATTTCAGTGATATTTTCAAATATAAAATTATTAACTGTAGGTACTTATCTTAATAATTATTTGCACAAACTTTTTCATATATTAGCCTATTTATTTTTATTCATGAATTATAACTCTTATTTTTTTTTTTGGTAAATTTTGATTTAGTCGCGAAAACGCCAGCTAGTACAAAAACAGCTTGAAAAGTTAGGAAAATATTTTGCGTGTAAAATTCAGTTTCAGCAATGTGCCAAAATATATTTTTTCTAATTACTGCGTGACGCGTTTTTATTAATCTACTATTATCCTTAGGTTTTTAATTAAAATCACATTTTGATAATACATACAATGGGATACGCGCGCTATTATTTGTAACCAGTTTAAATTATGGCATTGTTCTGGTTGAATTAATTTATTTATTACAAGTTTACATTGTATTAGATGTTTATAAAATGTATTTTATGGCACTACTCGCTCAACAAAATTATATATTCTCATTACAAAATTTAAAATTTGAAGATAACACAATTGCGTGTAATTATTAGAAAATTACACATAATCAAGTCTTCATACAAAAACTTATTAGTGAGATTAATTAAAATATTAACGTTTGAACCTCTTTAGATATTCATTAAAATTTGTATCTTCATTTCGTGTAATGAAGCTATAATTTTATAAATAGGCTTATTATTAATGATACTTTGGATAATTTGTTAGATTAAGATAATGGTGCCTGAATTTATAGTTTGGTTTATCAGTTGGAGAAGTTAGTCACGATTTGCATTTAGTACTTATTAAGTTACTGGTGGTATATACATGTATAGTTAAAGCTTTGGTCCTATTTAACTACTCGTAGGTACATAATATGCCAATTAATGATGAAGGTAGTTTATGCGGACCGCGCACCGCTATGGCCAACGTTGACTAATGAATAAATGGGTCATTCTTTTTTTTTATCGACAATGAGCCAAACTTACAAATCAACATTTAACTTTTATATAACAGACGACAAATGATAAATAGTATGTCCTAAATATTCGTTAATGTACTTTTTTACAGATGGATTATTACATGATGTAAAATTTAAATGATAAAAAATACTTTTTCATTGAAATGAACACCTTCGTCACGTCCCCCGAAATTAGTGCCATTTACACCTCTGTCACGCTTTATATATTTCATTACATAGTTAAATCATGCTAAAGTACCTACCAGGTGATAAAAATTTACATTATTTCATGGTAAATTAGAAATATCTTGATGGTGTAACGTATGTTTTTTATATAATTAATTACTTCATAAGTTACTGAGAACGGGATATTTGTCGATAAAAAAGAACGACCCAAATAAGAAATTGTAATTTGTTAAAGAATGGGCAATACGTAAACAGGATACGGACCCTCCGTGTGAGCAGACCTTTAGTGAAAAAAAAAACTAAATAAAATAGCGTTGTAATGTGATTACAAGACATGCAATAGTCTATTATAACTATTATAGTTGAATATTTAAAACTTTATTATTACTTAAAGTGTATTGTTGTAAGTATGACGAATAACATGTACCGGCCTTAGAGATAATGAGTGTAGGAATGTTAAAGGCGAGGCTTGACAAATTATACTATATTCGTGTACCAGATAGCTGTAAGTTTTCGAAATTTTCTCTATGTCTTTTCTCTCAATCGTATTAGTTTCTAAGATATAAGGTGCGTGCAAACGCACTAGTAAAAAATTATCTAAGTAAATATTTTAATATCAAAATATTTTAAACAGTGTTGTCTTGTAACCTCATAGATTGTTTTGTAACAGCTACTCAATTTATCCAATAGATGTGTAATTAACCGCCTGCATACTCTGTATCTGTTTTTATTCAGCCTAATTAATTGATATTTAGGGTAAAATAATTATCTATTTTCTTTAAGAATAGAATATTATAACGGATAGTATAAAATGTTAATTTCTAATTACATTATTGATTTGTTAAATTACAAATACTTGTTTTATTTACTCAACGGCTTACCTTACAAAAAGAGAATGTAATAACCAATGATCGGAGTAGGTGGAGCTATTTTTGGTACTTGCGATTTTTTCAATTAATATGGACATGCCTGGAATCCCGGGATTAAAGATATACTTTGTACTATTAGCAGTTATATTCGTTTAAACATACGAGCTTTAACATCGGCCTTACGAACTTATTCATAGACGCTTTGTGATACCATGTTAATTAACAAAGTTATATTTGTTCTTTCGAAATTCAAGATAGTATACGTTACGGATTACGGTTACGGATAAGCCCTTTCACGATTTAAATGCGTTAAATATTAATCGTCATAGTCAGAATCCCGGGGCATGTCCATAGTACGAGGGCGGGTTGATAAGTTAACCCCGGGTAGTTAAGTTTTAATTTATCAATTTTTAAAAATAATATGTCAAATCATAGATTGGTTTTCTAATATCGTAATTAAAAAAAATAAAGCCAATTAAGCGTTTACTTTGACGTTGGCGGCATTTTTAAAAAGTTTGTTGAAAATTGATAAAATCGAACAAAGAGCAGTGATTAAGTTTCTGTATATTAAAGGATTAAAGAGTTCTGAGATTTTTAAAGGAATGCAGAACGTTTTAAGTGATAGTGTTCCATCGTATGCAACGGTAAAGAACTGGGTAGCAGAATTTAAAAGAGGCCGTACAAGCATTCAAGATGAACATCGCCCAAAAAGTGTCACATCGGAAATGATCACAAAAGTGATATGGTTATTAAAATTATCCGAAATAGCTGGCATCCTAGGCATTTCCAAAGAAAGGACACATCACATCTTGAGCGAAGCGAAAAATTATCGGCAAGGTGGGTGCCGCGATTGCTCACGGTTGATCAGAAAAGAATTCGCATGCAAATGTCGCAAGAATGTTTGGATCGTTTTAAGAGGGATACGACCGATTGTATGCGGCGATTTATAACTACCGATGAGACATGGGTCCACCATTATACACCCGAAACAAAAAATCAGTCAAAGCAGTGGAGTGAAGCAGGAACTTCAGCTCCAAAGAAGGCAAAGACAGTGAAATCTGCTGGAAAAGTGATGGCATCAGTCTTTTGGGACGCGAAGGGAATTTTGATCATCGAATACCTTCCAAAGGGCAAAACCATTACTGGTGATTATTACGCTGACCTACTGGACAAATTACAAGGGTGTATTCTTGAAAAAAGGCCACGCTTGGCCAGAAAAAAAATCATCTTTCATCAAGACAATGCTCGCGTTCACACGTGCGTCACTGCTATGGCGAAATTTAACGAATTTCATTATGATTTGCTTCCACACCCGCCTTATTCGCCAGATCTAGCTCCGTCAGACTTTCGCCTATTCCCTAAGCTCAAAACTTCAGACTGACGACGTGGTTAAATCTGCTGTAAACAGCTATTTTTCAAACTCGAAGAAAATCATTTTAAGGATGGGATAAAGGCTTTAGAGCATCGATGGAATAAATGCATAGAGCTTCTAGGAGACTTCGTAGAAAAATAAAAAAAAAATTTTTTTCATTCTTAGGCTAAGTACTTGTACTCGTAATATCTGTTTGCGGTCATCATCATCGTCATCGTCAGCCCATTTAAGTCCCCACTGCTGGGTGCACGGGCCTCCCTCAATCACATTAGGGGTAATTGCCATACTCACCATGCTTGGCAGACGGGTTGGCGAGGGGTTGTTTGCGGTCAATATCCCAAATAGCTCTTCCTACTCCGATCATTGGTAATAATGACTGTAGATAAGTAAACGATTAATAGACTGGCCACAACTCAGTTCAGACGATGATAGATACAAAGCCCGCAAGCAAAATCCAAATACTTTCATTATTCGAATGTCGTTACAGTTTTCATTTGTTTCATTAGGCGTATTGTAGATTGCTTGGCCACCTTGGTTGTGGCATGTCTGTCAATTTCCCTACAGTTTCTTGGTCGCTCGCGGCGCCTAAGGCCGTGTGGTAATGGCAGTAGCAGTGGCCAGAAAGCCGAAAGGAGTAAGGGAATGGGAAAAATGGTAAATATAGGGCTGTTTTGGCTACTCATTGTCTCTCTTGTCCATGATTCATGCCAATGTACCTATGTGATTTTTGTATGAATGTAGGTATTATTATTATTTGATAGAAATGGGGTGAGCTCTGCGTCTCATAGCCACTGCGACCAGTAGATGATCTATTGTGGCAGCCCCGTAACCTATTACAGCACCTCATGCAGCCCCGTTCCAGGATAAACCCGAGAATGGAGCTGATGGGGGAGCTCTTGATCTCGTCAGCCGAGATCATGTGTGCTCCCAGGTGCCGGCTTCTGCAGCGTTGCAGCGCCATGCACTCGCCGAGGACGTGGATAATCGTTTCCTCGTCCTCGCGACAGAACCTGCAGATTTTGGTATCTGTAAGGCCCATGTTGTGCAGGTGCTTGTTTAATTGGTCAGTGCCGTGAGGGTCCGAGTGAGTGCCCTAACATGTCCTTACTCAGTTTTGTTATCTCTACAGCTCGTCTCTGATCGAACGCTGTCATCAACGCCTTAGACTGTCTTATTCGAGGTAGTCTTTTCCAATATTCAGTGCTTTGCTTATTCTCCACTCTTTTAACTCGAACCTGGACCATGCAGGCTGGAACGCCACTTATTGGTTCCGGTCGAGTAGCGGCTCTCTGCCACCGGCCTTTGCTAGCACGTCAGGACCTCGTTGCCTTGATATTACAGTGTCCAGGTACCCCAAATCAGATTACGGATGTGGCAAACTGACAAAGTGTTTAGGAGCAGGACACACTCGCTAGTGAGTGGGAGTCAAGTTCACAGGATGTTAACGCCTTGGAGGGCCAGCCTTGACTATCTGAGAGATGAATATTTCTTATTCTGGAGATTTATTGTAGATTCTCTGGACACAGCAATTATGCGGAGATTCCGCTTGGTACACGTGGTTATAGGGACCCAGGCGTGGCGAATTTGCGTATTCCGCAGCGATCATTCAAAATCACGCCCCGGATATGCCCTGCTTCTGGAGCCATCCGTATACCAAACGATGTCCTTCTGCTTAACATTGCGGAGTTCCAGCCTCCCAGTCTTGGTCTAATACTGGTAACAAGACTGTAAACCGCTTATCGAAGCGGTGTTCACGGACCATGGAGTCAGAGGGCATATCCATGACCGGACTTTCATTAGTTCGTTGTAGAGGTTTCTCATGACCCTAGATTGCCATCTCGTCCTCCCTCTGATTTCGCTCTCGTGATAGCCATCCTCGCTTCCATCTGCCACGTGAATGTGCAGAGGTGGAATGTTCAGGAGGGCATCCAGTGCTGCAGAGGGAGAGGACGAAAGCGCGCCGGTGGCTATAAGGCAGGCTGTTCTTTGAACTTTGCTGAGGTTCTCTACGCAGTTAAGTTGGTGCGTCTTCTTATACCACACACAGCAGCCATAAGTGACGATCGGCCTCACTATTGGTTTTATAAATCCAGGAGTGCGGCCATGGGCCGTAGCCCCCATTTTAGCCCACCAACCTACTGCTAGCCCCCATCGCAATTTTTGCCTTTCTAGTGATGTAGTCGAGATGCTTGTTCCATGTTAGTTTTTGGTCTAAAAAGACTCCGAGATATTTGACCTCGTTGGACAAGCATAGCTTCGTACCAAGAAGTGTTGGGGCGTGGAGCGCTTCTAGTTTCCTTCTTTTGGTAAACGGGATTAAGACCGTCTTACGTGCATTGACTGTTAGCACGTGTCTCGTGCACCAGTTTTCTACTATTCGTAGGGCCCTTTGCATAAGATTGGAAATGGTGCTAGGGCATTTTCCTATGACCATTATTACTATGTCATCTGCGTAACCCTGAGGTCAGAAATCTGGCTTCATTGAGCTCGCAGATGAGACTGTCAACAACCAATGACCATTGAAGGGGTGATAGGACTCCGCCCTGTGGACATCCTCTGGTCACTCTATAATGAAGGGTTGTGTTCATCAACGTTGTTGTTGCAGTCCGATTTTGTAGCATGGATCCCATCCATCTGGTGGTGGTGTCGTCGATTCCACCGATTCACCATGCTACGTGTTATAACATCGAAGTTGGTGTTTGTCAAACGCCCCTTCGATATCGAGAAAGGCACAGAGTGCAATTTCTTTGTCTTCTATGGCTTTCTCAATTCTGTCCACCAGGTCAATAAGTGCCGTTTCCGTGGACTTGCCTGTTTGGTAGGCATGTTGTCTTGCACTCAGGGGTTTTTCAACGAGGTATGTTGCCCTGATGTGACTGTTCAACACCTTTTCCATCGTTTTTAATAGGAATGAGGTGAGACTTAATCGTTCTGTAGGACTTGGGCTGCGATTTGTCTTTGTCCCCTCCCTTGGGAATGTAAGTGAACCTTCGCCCCGAAGTCCACGCTGATGGCAGATAACTCCAAGCAAAGCCTTGCACGGTATAGTTTTATCAGCGTAGAGATGATGATATCTTCGCCCCGCTGCAACAAAGCCGGGAAGATACCATCGACCCCACCAGATTTATAAGGCTTTGAAACTCCTAATTGCCCAACTTATCTGCTGGGGACGAAAAATAACGGAAAGCTCTCCTCCAGTCTTCATTCCTCGGTCTCCTGTCCGGAGACTTACTGACCTGGAGTTCTCTTTCGTTATTAATGTACACGGATTCCGGAAAGTGCGTTTGAGCAAGCAGTCTCAGTGTTTCCTCCGGACGATTCTGTGAAAGATCCATCGCTTTCCTTAGCAGGCCTAGATGGGATTCAGGTGTCTTGGATAGTATTTTATGGATCTGGCAGCTTGGGCAGTGTCTTTGATGGACCCGCAGAATTTTTGCCAGGATCTTCTTTTTGCTTTCCTGAGCTCCCTATTGAAACGTGTTAACGCCTTCCTGTAAGCATCCCAGTTCTTGTCTTTTTTTGCCTTGTTAATAAGGCACGGGTCCTTTGCCTCAGATGCTCCAGGTTTTTGTTCCACCAAGGCGCGTTCCTGTTGCTCTTAGTGGTCTTAAGAGGACAATTTTCTAGATACGCATTCATTAGGCTTTTGCCTAAGTCCTCTGCTGCGGCTTCCACTTGGTCCACAGTTTTGATGTATTTAAAATCTCCAAGGTATAACCTAAGGGAGTTCCTAAAGCCCTCCCAGTCTGTTCCCTTGGGGTCACGGTAGGTGTTCGGTTCCTTTGTTCCCGAGCATAGTATGTCGTACCTAATGTGGGTGTGGTCGGACATGGACGGCTCATCTGAGACGTGCCAATTGGTCACTCGGTGTGCGAGATTACCTGAACACCAAGTTATGTCTAGTACTTCCTGCCTAGAACGTGTGGTAAAGGTTGGTTTGCTACCCACGTTAAGAACAAATTGATTATTAGTGAGCAAGTAGTCAAACAGTAACTCACCTCTGGCGTTCGTGTTGGAGCTGCCCCATGATGTGTGGTGGGAGTTGCAGTCGGTACCCACCAGCAGCTGGGTTTCTCTCTCCAGACAGTATTCCATTACCGGCGTCACCCTTGTTCACCGGATCCTGGTCCTCACCGGGAAGGTACATGGAGCTGACTATGAATGTCTCCCCACCTTTCCCCCCGGGTAGGTCTATATACGCTGCAACAGCATCATCTGTACACAGAGAAGGGATCGGGAGGTAATTTATGCCTCTCTTGAAGAGCATGCATGCTCTTGGCCTCACTCCGCAGGTGTTACTTAATATCTTACCTGCCGGGTTTTAGCCCCATTACTGTGGTTTTATTCACCCACTGGTTCCACCACTGGAGGTTACTTGTATCACCTTAATCATTATGTTGTTGGGTTTGGGGATTGGGAAGGGAAGGGTTGGGAGAAAGTTCCTTAATTAGGAGGGAAGGGATAGGAGGATATTTGTGTAGGTGGGTTGTGTCTGTTTCTTACGGGGAAGGGGGGGGGGGGGGGGATTAATTGTTTGAATGTAGGTATGTATTTTTTATTAAATTAAAGACGACTCACGCATTCCGAAGAAACGGTTTGGTACAAAATTGACAATAATTATTTCTACTTGCCATACTAAATCGATTGGGAGACTAAACATGGTACGATAAGAAGGCAGTATTGAAGTTTATTTCGATCCACGTTTCATTGGTAAGGTTTCTTTGTTCTTTGCAATTGGCAATGCTCTCTAGCAAGCTAGAGGTTTCAGAATAACCATGTATACTACATACGAGAAATGGTAAGTAGTTGTAAATCAAACTTCAATTAATATAATTTACATACATAATTAAATGTACAATTTATTTACATTTTTACAACACAACCTTCGACTTAAATTAATTTCTGAAAATAACTGTAATATCATTTTACAATGTTATAATAACACTAATATAATGTAATGTGCTTAATATTTTACTTAACAATATATTTAATTAGAGTAGGTAGTCACTATGGTAAAGTTACTTAATCCGCTATCACAGAATACATAAAATGCTAAGTTTATTTCCCACCGGCAAACCTGCAGAAAATAAATACACAAAATTACAAGTTACATATTTATTTACTTCGTGATCTTACGTGGACGTACCCAGGGCAGAGAGAGGCAGTCGCCTGGGCCTTGACTTTTGAGGTAGGTAAATGACTGCCCCGGCTTTAAGACCCTCTCTTGGTCTGAAACCTGAGGACCTAATTCAAAGCAGACGTTACCCAAGTCGGAGTTTCCCTCTCTTTCACATGCGCTGTGTGTCTCCTTTGTTTGGATGCAACGGGTATATTCTCGTTCGTTACGGGACGGCTTTAAATTAAGCCACCTAGAGCCCATTGTCGCTATGAAAAAACATGGCGGATATCACCTGAAAACCATTACCAAGCTCGTGACATTTATTTTCATACGACATATATCACTAAAACATACTTAGTTTTTTGTATTGTTTTCAGGTGATATCTGCCATGATTTCAAAAAGTCACGAGCCCGATTCTCGTACTCATGACATTTATTATCGTACCTACGATATATATCACTAAAACAAAGTTATTTTGTATGATTTTCAGGTGATATCCGCCATGTTTTTTCATATCGAAAATCCCGAGGATCTCGTGATCGTGATATTTTGCAAAAAAATGGCGGATATCACCTGAAAACCATACAAAAAACTGTGTTTTAGTGATACCTATACGTCGTATAAAAATAAATATCACGAGCACGTGAATTGGGCTCCTGGTGTTCCCTTGTCATGCTAGTATTCCTAGCTCTACCTATATTAACACGTTGAACCCGCCATCTTGTATTATCTCGCCGTTTAGCTGGAAACGCGCTAATGTACTTTTGCTACACAGAACGGTCTAGCAAATACACGACCTTACAACGCGCGTGCGGCCGCTTCGCGCTGAGCGCGTAGTCGTCGCATTAATAAATTTATGTGACGTAGTGTTCGTAGTATACATAGAAGTAACTCTATGGTGTCCGCTCCACCAAAGAAATCTCGTAAAAAGCGCGCTTAAGTCAATATTCACATTTGAGCTTTATATGTTAATATGTAGACTCAGGAAATCTAAATTTTTTGTCATGTGTTTTTCCGCGAGACTTCTTCCGTGGCGCGGACTTTAGCATAAAACTGAATACGTGCGGATTGTGCGGTCTTCACACAGTGCGCGTAATAAAATGGGGGTAGGAGCGGCTGAAAATCAGCGCTGACCTATGTCAGCATTAGCTGAGCCACTGCCTTTTGCTTTCCTTAGTCGAAATCAAGTCGATTGGCGTCGCTAGTGTGCCCTACCCATCGCCCGAAACAGTAGGCGCTAAATTATAATTCGTCATTTGATAATTATAAAGCCCTATGAAATAAATTAAGTTAGTCCTTCGCCATGTCTTACACCATATAGTCTTAATATAGTATTAAATAAATGTATGTAACTAATTAAAGGTAATTTATGCATAAAAAGTCTCAATTATATAATACCTTTTGTAATCTACACTACTTATCCTACCTACTTAGGTATGTACCAAATTTCTTAGACTGTAAATAGTTTTGCAATAATGTCATTACATATTTATACATATTAAATAACTAATTTGTACTGCCTTATTTAATATGAATACATCTACAAAATGTTCTCCTACTCGATATGGTCGGAAAGAGATCACTTAAGGTGACGGGTCGGGCACACTATCGACGCCAATTGATTTAAATTTTTAGCAAGTAAACCGGATATCTTTTTAACAATTTCAAAGCTGCAGCCTCTCGGAAAACACTTATGCAATTTATTTAATCCCTACTTATATTTAACTTTTGTAAATTTCGAGTGCAAAAACAGATAAAAAAGTAGTGCACAAATCTATATATCTATCCTATCTATCTTGAATACTATTTATAAAGAGGTAACGTTTTCGAGGAAGTACGGAAGACGTAAATTTGCTTTGTCGTATATATCTCAAGTCGGTACAAATAATGTTGCATCGCGATGTAGGATCGTATGAGAAATTCGTTTTTGTATGGAACAGTCAGATTAGCGCCACTGTTGCTGGAGGGTTAATTTGTGAAGATGTGAGGATGTGAAAATATTATATGGTCTTTCCTAAATTAACGCATAGCCGAAACTGCTGGACCGAAAATAAGGAAATTTGGAACATAGATAGTATTTATTATGTAGGTGCGCACTAAGAAGGGTTTTTAAAATTACAACACCTATATGGGTCTATGGGGCCATTAATGTTCGTATGATAGTTGTACAGTTTTGATGTTAAAGATTCGAAAATTGGGATTATGTTTATCTAATAAAAATAAAAATTTACCTGTTTTAGTTTTTTTTTTAATTCAATCCATAAAGGGGTCAAAATGGGCTAAAAACATTGTATGGAAAATTCGTCATTTTTTAAAGCTAGAGTCATGAAAATTGTTTTTTTTCTTCAGCTTCTAAAGGAGTGAAAGGGGGGTAAGAACTTCGTATGGAAGATTATTCATTTTTAAATTTAGAGTCATAAAAAATTGTATTTGAACTGCTTATGAAAAATAGATTCCAGTACTTTCAACATTTTTTTTATTCTACCCCTAAAAGGGTGAACGGGGGCAAAAACGTCGTATGCATGATTTGTCATTTTTAAAGCTATAGGCTTGACTTCGTAAGGGATGAACATGCGTGCCAATAAATTGACAACAATGTATGCATATGATCGCGCGATGTAGAGGAATCGAAGCATACCACGGGCTCCAGAGCTTGGGACGCAACCGGAACAAAACGCTAAGATGATGATGCCGAGAGTCGTAAAAATTGGTATTTGGGTTTTTTATACAAATTTAATTTAAACACACTTTTATTGTATTTCAATAGATGAATAGGTGGGTATTATGTACTTTTTTGAACTCCTGCTAAGATAGAAGAAAAGACCAGGAAATAATATTTGAAAAATTATGTGCCTTAGCGAAGTAAATGCGGGCCACTATTAATAAAATAAATAATATAAATGTTTGGTTAGATACTCCCGCTCCGAAATTGTTTAAATTAAAATAGATCCGGTTTAGTAGCTAACAATTATTTAATCGATTGGTTTCGCTAGTTAGTGCTACCCGTCGCCTTAATAAACTGCTAGGGTGACATACTTTTACTTATTTATATTTTTGTACAGAACTTACGTCATTAAAAACAATTTGCCAAACACACACGTTTGTTTCTAATAACGTGAGTTCTATTTACGTCATTTTTTTAAAGATATTTTTATATATTATGCGGACAATGTTGAACTTGTATGTAATATAATGTAACTTGTAGGTAAGTTAATTGGATTGAACGCACACTTAAATATAATAAAATGTAACAACTTATTAATAACTTTGAAAATGCGTCTTTTATGGTCCTCGGACGACTTCTAGTAATCCTTAGATGATGCGGTGTTCACACATCGTTCCTGCAATACAAAGTAAATTAACTTCATCAATTATTCTTGTATTTTTTTATTTAAGTAATAACTTACTGGAATAAAAAATACAAGTAATAAGTAACCTATGTATATATTAAGTATATGTATAGAATATGTGTATATAGTAGAGGTTAACTTCACATTCATAGATAGAGTCCAAGGATTGAGGTAACTAACTTAAATAGTTTTGAAACATGTATGATGCTTAGGCCAAATTTTATCCGTGGATAAATTTATGGTATAACGTCAGATTTGTGTAGAATGGCAGCGCTATACCATAGATTTAGTGTATCGGATTAAGATTGGTCGAATCGGCCCTTAAATAATTAGGTACAAAATATTAGATATTCCTTACTCGAAGGTAATTTCGACTATGAGACCAAGTGCAGTCATCACGACGTAACCCAGGAAGCCGAAGATGAACTGCTGCAGTCCAGACCCGTCTCGCTTCCAAACCTCGAAGAACACCACGTACAGCAGTGTACCGCACGCCAATCCCTGGAATATAATATCATAATGTGTAGGGCTCGTATAAAAAAGTACTAGAAAAATCCAAAATATGTCCATATAATATGGACCAAAAACTTTAAAATACTGTTCTAAAAATGTATGATAATATGCACCATTATTACAAATTGAGGTGAATAAATGATTATGACTAATATGGAAAAAATATGGAGTGTTATAAAAGAATAACTTTCATATTAAGCATTGTTTACTGTGAAAAATCACTTCAGTAACCGTTATATTACCAAAATTATAAAAGGTAGCAAAATGTTCAGGTTAAGACAAAAGTTTCATTCATCTCCTTGTGAGAATAAATACCCTAGGCGGTATACCTACGTATTATTCGTCACCTCCTTAGCCTTAAACCTAGAGGTGTTGCGGAGAGTCGCAACGGAGAAAAACGTTTTTTCGTATACTAATCCCTTCTCCAAATAGCTTTTTCACATATAAAATTATGAAAAAAGGGAAAGCATAGGAATATTAAGGAAAGCATAGGTTAGTATGCTAAACACAGAACTTTAGACATTCAGAAAAAAAAATACTCTTCCGGGATTATCCAAGAAGGAAACAGGGTTCTTGTTTTGCATTCTGCAATACCACATACTCTACCATATCGTGTAGGTATCGGTGTTATTAATTTGAATGCAATACGCAATTGTATGTTTTTAAAATTATCGAAATCAAAACTGTAGATTTTGGTCCAAATATGGCCATGATATTGGTTGAAGTTCGAAAATATGGATGATTGATGAAATATGGAAAATAAAAATCATTTTTCACAATCTATATACCATAATCGATGTAGAGAACACATTCGGGACCGAAAATAGTGTAAATTAAAAATATGTATTTACATATTATTAATCCGAGCCCTAATAATGTGTACTTATACCCTGATGATTTTCAAATTTAACCGCCCGAAACCTCGAAATTCAACAGTAGACGATCACTCGGACCTATGGCTGCTCGCTCAAGCCTCATTGCTCGAATCGTTTTCATAAAGGTATAGATAGGTATGTAATAAGTTCGGTTCCTTGTATATCCACTTGACATTGGCGGAATTGTCTGCGTCT
Organism: Marasmia exigua; assembly: GCA_019059595.1. Lineage (NCBI taxonomy): Eukaryota > Metazoa > Arthropoda > Insecta > Lepidoptera > Crambidae > Marasmia > Marasmia exigua. The sequence goes on along the minus strand of CM032477.1, from coordinate 11,469,099 downwards.
TCACGGACGCTTAGCAGCCATAAACAAACAAAACCGGCCAAGTGCGAGTCGGGCTCGCGCACAAAGGGTTCCGTAGCAGCAAAGTCCAAAATTACAGTTAAATCAACCTATCTCAAAAACTATAAGAGATACTTTGATCAAACCAAAAATCGTTGAAAGAGTTAATTAGCATGCATCACCTCTATTTTTTTTAGAATTTTATACCCCGTAGTTATAAAAATAGAGGGGGGGGGACATACTTTTTACGACTTTGAGAGCTGATATCTCAAAAACCGTTCACTTTAAGAAAAATGTTTTTTAGAAAACTTTATATCATTTTAAAAGACCTTTCCATTGATACCCCACACGGGTATGTACATCGAAAAAAAAAATTTCATCCCTCAGTTACATGTATGGGGGGCCCCACCCCCAATTCTTTTTTTTACTATTTAGTGTCATATTTTTGTAGCGGTTCATACAACACATATTCCCATCAAATTTCATCACTGTAGTACTTATAGTTTCCGAGTAAATCGGCTGTGACAGACGGACAGACGGACAGACGGACAGACGGACATGACGAAACTATAAGGGTTCCGTTTTTGCCATTTTGGCTACGGAACCCTAAAAAAGGGGCTCATATTTCTATAATACCTAACCCCAGAGTAAGGTAATAATAATCTCCAACCTGATCTAACCTTGGAATCTAGGTTTTTGTAGGCACTCTCTAAGACACTAAGTGATTTATATTAATTATGACGAATAATTAAAAAAAGTAAGCAATGAATAACAAATATTTGCGATGTAAGTAATTATTTCTTCCTACAAGTAAAAATAATTTCCATAATTGCTAAAAATAGCCTTTTTAAATTCCGGCAAATAGATAATCGAATATCTTAGTTGTGAGGTTACTGATTGGGCTTTTCTCACTTCATGGATCTTTATTTCATTTATAAAGGCAATATTTTAATACTTAACCGGAAATAAAACAATTTGAAAACACATACGATGTGGGAGGCCCCACTGCTATCGCATTTTCACCTAAACACGCAGGGGCGGGTTGCCGCATACACGTATAGATATTTTCTAACGCGCGCGCGCGAGTAGCCGCTCTCGTGAATGGTCATTTATTTGATGATTCGTCTGTGCGGGCCATCGACCATGGCGTGTGGCGACCAAGCACCGTGAGATAATTCAAGATGAGAGTACGCAGTCAACGTGTTAAGACAGTTACAGTACAGTCGGTTATATTACATTAAAAGATGTCCTGCTATTGGCTACAGTCAATATAAATCACAATTAATGCATTTTATGGATTTGGTTTCATCTATACCTACCTACTCGAGGGCATGTAAGAAAAGCGAAGGTCATGGGTCTCTGTCTAAAGTTGATTACGGGCCGAGCGGCGAGGACTCTCAAAAGTTCAAGATCACCTTAAAGAACTCTGTCGCTCTCGAATTAGTTATAAGGTCAGAAAACTATTGGCTCGTGTATTTGTAAAAAAAAATGAAGTAAGTAGGTACCCACCTAAGGTATCTTACTTCCAATCTTATTCCTATACTAAATCTTTTGTAGGTATAGCGCTTTCTATATCTGACGTTATATCAAAGATTTATTCACTGATAAAGATTGGTCGAATCGGGCCTAAGGTAGAGTCCGCGCCACCAAAGAAGTCAGCAGAAAACCGCGCCATCAACATTCAAATTTCAGCTTTATTGTTTTTCCGGGGGACTTCTTTCGTGGCGCAGACTCTAGGTATTATGCGTCAAGAAAATTGTGAAAGGACTTTTCGAGGAACTAACGGACATGCCGATTAATGACATGATAAAAAACAGTTTCTTAAATATATTATGAGTATAAAGTATCAGTATATACCTAACTGTCCCACTGCAGGGCAAAGGCCTCCATCATAGAAATCAAGTCATGGCTACTATGATAGGATTAGACTTAATCACCACGCTTGCCAAATGCGGATTGGTGATCACAAACCCGAACTATGTTCGAAAAATTCGAAACACACTTTTTGCTCGACCCAGGAATCGAACCCTGGACCCCAAGATCACGGCCCTGTACTTAAACCATTAGACTAACAGGGCGTCATGATCACCTATCACCTATCTTTGATAAAATCCCAGATCACATTAAAATTCTCCCACTGTCCAATTTTCAAAAATGTTTACGCTGTTGGCTTATGAACAACATGTTTTATTCCGTTGATGAATGGGCCGGCTCGACCGGAATGATATCACGGCCTCACAGAAAATCGGCGTGAAGTAGCATAGTGCTGTGTTTCGCAGCGAAACACAGCACTATGCTGCTTCACGCCGCTTTTCTGAGTGAGGGTACCGGAGCCCTTATCCGGGGGAAAGGGGGGTTAACATTTGGTAGCGCACTTGTGACTCCACTGGTGTCGCGGGTGTACATGGGCGGCGGCAATCGATTACCATCAGGTGATCCGTCTGCTCGTCTGCCACCTATCACTTAAAAAATACTCAAGTTTAGATTTTAGTTTGAATTCTCACTTCGAGTGTCGTAATTTGTAAAAAACATTATTCATATGTCTTTTATAAGACTAAATAGGTCTAAGCACCCATTATTTGTATCCATCTACTTTTCATTTAGGTATTTTATTTTATGCGGAAAACCATCAGCTGTCTTAATACAGTAGTTTACAATGGATGTATTAAAGCGAATAACAGGTCTTCACTGATAGAAACTTCTTGTAGGTACCCACCCTATTTATGATGAATAAATGATTTTGTATTTTTGTACTGTTGGGGTTACTTACTACATGTATTATTTTTCTCTTTGCTTACTATAGTCGGGCCACCAAGAGAAGTCTGATTTGACATTTGCAACCGACACAACCTTAGACTGAGGTACAAAATATCATAAAATTAAATTTTATTAATCTGTCATTCAAAAATTGAAATAAATACTAATGTATTTGGATACTGCACTTTTAAGATGAATTCAACAGTTTCTATCAAAGAAAATAAATAGTGCGACATTTTTTCTTTTTAAAGTGTAATGACGTGGCCTGTAATAGCACTGTAATATTATCGTTAGGATTTTTAATATAATATTATTTCATATATCACAATAAACAAATTCAATTGATACTGATTCATTTGAGAATCGATTGGATACATTAATTTAATATTTAAATACAAATTTTAGTCACGTTTCATTTCTCAAAATATTCACGATTTCGCAATTAAATTATTTTTATAACCTTATTTTTCATATTAGAATATATAATTAACGTAATAAATAAAAAAACAATAAATAACGTAATATTCTTTTCTATGAATAAAAGTATCAAAATATAGCAGTATCTTCCTAACCTAAAGGGTATTATGTAATATCATTAACAGTCTAAGTGCAGTCTATGGCACATCACTATTAACGTCAAATTTCTATGTGTCAAATCAGACTTCTCTCGGTGGCCCGAATGTATGCTAATATCCTGTGGCGCCAAAAATATTTGTATAGTTTTATTGACACGTTATAGGTACCAAAAGTCCGCCTCATCTTTCCAGCGGTATCTTGGACGGCCGACTGGCCTTCGCCCATTTGGACGTCCCAGGTACGCTCTCTTTACTGCACGATCTTCTCCAATTCTCTCGAGGTGGCCGAGCCAGCGAGGTCGATGCGCTTTAGTCTCGCCAATGATGTTAGGCTCGCTAACCTGGTTTTCTAGCTCCCTGTTTTTGAGCCTCCTCCAGGCACCATCCGGTTTTTGTACTGGCAGGAAGTGGCGCAAGACCGACCGAGTTGGAGGACTCTTATTATCGTAGGCCAAGACTCAATATGGGTCGCTGCGCCAACCCAGTTAGTTATAGTTAGGTCGAGTTCGACTGTTACATAGGTACATAACGAGTACACAAGTTATCGATAAGTATCAAAAATATTTTTTAACAGTAACCAACTAACAATGTACAATGAACTATTATCTTTAAGATTATTTATGTATACACAGTATAACTGTGAGCTATATTTATATCTTTTCAACAATCTATTGATTTCCACATCTATCAATAGATAATCTATACCTATTATTTGTGGTGTGACGAAAATATGACGGTAGGCCAAGTAATTACTCAAGTGCCAATTCTATCTAGATCAGATCAAACAAAATGTTTATTTTGATTTGTATGTATTATTTTATGATAACAGCCTAATTGTTTTGCGATTAAAATATAGAATTTAAGAAAGTACCTACCTCATTGTTTCGTCACATTTTTTTTTTATATATATTAAATGGGTTTGCACTTGACCTCATTTCACCTGATGGAAAGTGACCATAAGGTCTAAGATGTAGCGTGCTTACCCAGAAGAAGCCTATTCACTCTCGACTTAAAGACACCCAAATTGTAGCTCTCTGGGAATACAGAAGCTGGCAAGTTGTTCCATTCCTTAGCAGTTCGTACCAAGAAAGAGGAAGCGAAACGCTTAGTACGAGCTGGTGGAACTTGCACAGTGTAAGGGTGGATTCCTGTCGTCATCCGCAATGTCCGGTGGTAGAAAGGAGAAGGTGGTATCAGGTCGTGAAGCTCATTCGAACACTCTCCAAAATGCATCCTATAAAAAACCGATAGACAGGCCACTCTACACATAATTTTGATAAAATATGTTTAATTTATAAAATAGTTTTAAGCTTGTTTTAAGTATGTACCTACTCGTACTTTCGCTGACGATATTAAAAAAGAAGTTGTTAAGGAAAGGATGAGCACGTAGACAACGGGCAGCCAGCGCTTGTGCACGCTGCAGCAGGCACGATGCAGCGTGTGACATACCTGCAGTACGACGGAGTAGACGCCAGCCGCCGCCGCACCCGCGCCGCCGACCATCAGCACGCCGACGCCGATGCCGAACGCCGACATGAAAGAGAAGGTGAACACGTAGACCACGGACAGCCAGCGCTTGTACATGCCGCAGCAATCACTATGCAACGTGTGACATACCTGCAGCACGACGGAGTAGACGCCAGCCGCCGCCGCACCCGCGCCGCCGACCATCAGCACGCCGACGCCGATGCCGAACGCCGACATGAAAGAGAAGGTGAACACGTAGACCACGGACAGCCAGCGCTTGGTGCTGGCAGCCAGCAGCTCCACCCCGATGCAGAATGCGATTATGTACTTATGCGCTGACACTGCTCCGAACATGTACCTGTGGGAAAGGGGGTTCAACTTCAACTAGGTACTTATTAAAGTACATACCTACCTACTTATACACATGATTATGATCATATCAAATGTCCTTTACCGGAAGGTTGTCTGGTAGAAATCGCTTCCAGCGATAAGAACGCCGAAATTGTACAATTAAGTTTCTGTAATGCCTAGTTTTTTTTAAGTTGTATTTTTTGTGCAATAAAGTATATCTATCTATGATCGATGGGCGCTCATTGGATAACATCGTGCCTACCATGAGCGGGGTCGAGGTTCGAATTTGAGCATGCACCATGCACCTCTGAATTTTTCAGATCTATGTGTGTATATCTACCATTAAGCTGGGCAGTGATGGAACCTGCACGTTTCGGATAGTTTCTGAAACGTGTAACCATGATTCAGTTGGTCTGGTTCCCATATCAGACGCAAGTCGCTTCATTGTTATTCCCTGACTCCCCAAATCTTGAATCATGGTCTAAGCGTAGGTACCTTGGGCTCTAGAGCGACAGCTTTGGCCGCAACCGGGAATTGCAAACTAGGATGAGATGAGACTTACCTACACAATTATATTTAGTACACACCACACACTGAACAAATACAAACATACCTACATCACATTATTATTTGCCCAGGGTGCTGAAGAAGTAGAACAAGGAATAAAGTATTCATCCGATTTCGGTAGGTATTTGCATCACAAACAAAACAACTTATTTTAGAATTCGCGACACTACGTTGGTACCGCATTCCTTACATACAATTTACAAATCACCGTGTATTTATCATAAGTCACGTGCATAAGTAATAAGTACCTACATAAAATTTATAAATTAATAATAATTGTAATCATCATCGTCATCATCATCAGCCCATTTAAGTCCCCACTGCTGGGGCACGGGCTTCCCTCAATCACATGAGGGGTAATTGCCATACTCACCACGCTTGGCAGACGGGTTGGCGAGGGTTTTGATGTAAATGCAGAGTTTTCCTTCTCTGGGTGCTGATGATCATGCCAGCAGCTTTACCTTAGTCGCCTTTTACGACACCTCGGTAAGAGTGAGCCCTATGAGGCCTATTCTACTCTGCCGGGACCATATAATTGTAATCTTTATATAAAAATGCTTAGCATTACCTAACATTTCACAGTTCTGCAAGAATGCTATCAGGCTAATAATGCGTTTAAAAGCAAACTGTGATCTTCTATAATTAAAGGTGCACAAGAGCATGTACTAATAGATTTTTAGTTTAATTTTAAGGTTGTGTCACCTGTGTTGGGATCCTAATAAATAAATAAATATACGTTTTGTAGTAGCTGGTAAGTACCTACCGCTGCTAAACCGGATCTATTTTAAACAATTTCTGGGTTTCAATCTCTCGACAAGCACTTATCCTATTTATTAAATAACCATGCATAAATGTTGGGTCCAACGCGTACGCGAAAAATTGATTCACGCTAAAAGTGGCCGCTTTTGGCAGTAATCATTTTTTCGTCGCTAATTAGGGCTACCCGTCGCCTTAAACTAAATATTATTCGATATTATTCCGGCTAGATCAGATAGATTGACTCACCAGACATTGCCCACGGATGACTCTAGCCCGATGGCCAGACCTTCGAACAGCTCATGGATGGACAGAGCCAGCACGATGAGAAGACCCCGCAGTGCCGCCATGGCGGAGTCGTCGTTGTCCGTGCCCACCAGGTGGCTGTGCCCTTCGTGAACCTGCAAACAAAATTAAGTTTTATTTTTTTTATTTATTTAAAACTTTATTGCACAAAAAGTTTATACAATAGGCGAACTTAATGCCAAGAGGCATTCTCTACCAGTCTACCTTTGTGTTAGCATTTCGTATGATTGAATATTGTTTATTCTAAAATCGGCGATCCCCGGGTCGGGCCAAAAATTTGTACCTAAGTTTTCGGTAAGAAATTCTTAGTGGCAGCCCGGAGTCTGGAAATTGGCGGTCTTGTACCCCCGTGCCTCGGAAAGCACGTTAAGCCGTTGGTCCTGCGCCCAATCCCTCTCTGGTCGTGTCACAGTAGTGTCCCATCGGAATATGAGGGTAAGGGAATAGAGAGTGCACTTGTGTTTGCGCACACACTTGAGCACTATAATATATCCTGCGTACGTGGCTGATCGTTGAGATTGGCCGCCGTAGCCGTAATCGGTTGGAGGATTATTATTCTAAAATGTATTTATTTTTCTATAAACTTTGGGTTACTTGGTAATTTTTCTAAGTTAATTAAAATTGTAATAAAAAAGATTAAATTACTATGACAACACTAACTGGATTTGGACAGCCATTCGGGCGATAGCAACGGTCGGGTGTGCCGGTCCGATTCTAAGAAAATTAGAATATTTCACTGTCTTGGTGTCTTTAATAAGTTATTATAGCATTATAGCATTATCAGCATTAATACGACTTTTATTTCACAAGTAAGTAGTGTTCAACATTTGGGTCATACAGAAAGGATAATGATGCGGCGAAAGAATATTACGTGAACGTGGAGAACGAAACAAAAAACTATACAATACAAAAAAAAGAAAAAAAAATCTAACTAAAATAAAGAATAGAAGAAAGAAAGAAGTATTATGTGAAACACCCGCCGCAACACACAAAGTATAGATAGATAGATAGATAGATAGATAGATAGATATTCTTTATTGCACAAAAATAAAATACAAGCATGATACAACAGCAACAGACAGTACAATAAGGCGGTCTTATCGCTTGTAGCGATTTCTTCCAGACAACAAACATACCTACATCACATTATTACAGTACACATCACACATCACAGTATGGCAGCGCGCCTTGTGTGTAATTCCATTGGGTGGAGTCACAAGGTGAGCTCATCCTGATTAGGCCTCCGGGATCTCAAATCAGTCGGCGAAACACCGCGCAGGCAGCTTGCAATGCATTAAAATTCTTTACACAAAAACAAAATACAAGTATAATACAACCACAACAGTCAGTACTACAAGGTGGTCTTATCGCTTGTGGCGATTTCTTCCTGGCAACCTTTGGGTAGAGGAAAGAAATAACGTATTCATAATGGGTCGGGAGGCAGTGCAAAGCAGTTTAATAAATTAGGGTTGTATTTAACGTTCCCTCAAAATGAATAAATTGCTAACCTAACTTAAGGAGACGGGAAGAGCACACTAGCGACGCCAATCGATTTTAATTACTAATGATTTTAACACAACAAAAATACTAATTGCATTACAAACTACGATTATGGTGTGCAAATAGGTTAAGGTGACAGGTAGGGCACACTAGCGACGGCAATCGATTTATTTTTTAGCTACTAAACCGGATCTATTTTAAACCATTTCTGGATTACAACCTCTCGGCAAACACTTATACTATTTATTAAATAACCATACGAATAAAAACGAATGGTTTCGCTAGTTAGGGCTACCCGTCGCATGCCTAAAAAGGTAAGCTATGTGAACCTCTTTATTTCTTAGATTGTACTTATGTAAACCACAGTTTTGAACAATAAGATTTATGACCAAATGTTATGTACTTCAGTGTGGACCACAGGTGTTAACCAGCGTTATTGACTTATTGTTCAAAAACATTTGTGACCGAAATTAATGCAAATAGTTATCTGTTATTTCAAGTGTTACCTGGGTTTTGTTATACGAAGGCAAGTGAGTCACCTGATGGTCAGCCATCGTAGATGCCTGCCGGAAACTGGATCTATTTGAAACTATTTCGGGGTTACAACCTCTCGGCAAACACTTATGCTATTTATTAAATAACTATGCACAAATGTTGGTTACCGCCAAAAGCGGCCGCTTTTGGCGGTCATCAATTTTTCGTATACAAATATTGGGTCCGTATTTGTGGATGGTTATTTAATAAACTATTTAATAATGTTTGCCGAGAGGTTGTAACCCCGAAATTGTTTAAAATAGATCCGGTTTAGTAGCTAACAATTAAAAACGAATGGTGTCGCTAGTTAGGGCTACCCGTCACCTTAAAGGAAGCTGTAGGGCTGGTCGTTTCTTGCAATTCTTTTGCTAATTTGCCAAATTAGCAAAAAAAAAATGTGAATGAAAGAATGAATGAATATACTTTTATTGCACTCAAAACAGTATGAAAACTTACAGGACATGTACATCGAAGGCGGCCTTATCACTATGAGCAATCTCTTTCAATGTGCCATGTATTCTAAACTAGGTAAGTAGGTACATATTATACCTACGGATTTGGATTTCCGTGGGTAAGTAGGTAAATAGACAACTTAATAGGCCAATCTACCATGAATGCCAATAACTTATATTACCTATGTTTATTACATATTGGCAATAAATAATAAACTTACTTAACCTATTTGAATTCATAGTTCAGATTCACTTCATCTTCTAGTTTATTATCTACCTAACAGGTAGGTACCCCAAGAATCCCCTAGCTTTATGAGAAATATGACGTAAATAAATTAACATTTAGCACGAATTGCTTCAGGACCCCAATTCTCGTGCTCGTGATATTTTGAAAACATGGCGGATATCACCTGAAAACCATACAAAAAACTCTGTTTTAGTGATATATGTCGTATGAAAATAAATGTCACGAGCACGAGAATGGACAACATTTCAAAATTGCTAAGCTCTGAAACAAAAAATACCAATTCTTTATTTACTTTTCCGCTGCTCGAATATATATTTATTCATTTTTTATATTGCTCATTTACTGAGAAAAAAATTAAAAACTAAAAAACGTAAGATGACGTCATCGGACGGCAGAATGTAAAATATTTCTTTGCTTAGCACATTATAGTTTTAAATTTACGAAATGCCAAACCCATGACATGCAACTGTCAAAAAAAAGACAAATTGTCAACGTTGAATGAATGAATGAAGTTGACACTAGTATTATTTACCTTTGACAGTAGTATTTTTTTTTTAATAAAAAATAAAAATAAGCAGAGGAATATCGCTGTATTCAGCCGTCCGATGACGTCATTTGGCGCTTACGTCTATTTAGAATATAAAGAATTTCAATAATTATTTTATGCATGAAAATGGACAAATTTTGAAAAAAGAAAAAATATGGGTCTGTTCATTTTATGTCTATTTTCATATAAAAAAACAATATGGACATGTTAAAAATATGAAATGTTGTCCAGTGTTGATTATAATTTAAGTGCAAAGCCGAGGTGCTGTAGTGGTTCAGGTGGGACCAAACTACTGAAGGAAGTAGGTATTAGCAGTGTTAAGTACGTGTGATGTACCAAATAAATACCAGTACTTAGCCGATGTTTACCTAAGTTTGAAGTCGCTTTTTGTACCGTCTAGATTATTTGAAGATAAATATAATTAGATTTAACTTTCTTGGATTTACTGAGGTTCAGATTCTTATTATAGCATTAATGATAGCTACAATAAAACATTTATCTTTATAGTTGTGTACGGACAGCCACACATCAAGCTAAACAAATCTGTTAAATTTTATCAATTGAATCTCAATTTATATCACACACGTTTAATTCATAGTTGATATTTTATAGCAATCTTATGCGATTTATTCTTAAATAAATAACACACTTAAAAATTTCATCTCGTGTTCAGGCGGGACTCGAACCCACACCTTCCACAATCCGGGTGAATGTACTACCAATTATACCACTGAACGCGTTACTTAGTCGACGAAATTTGTAAGTGCTTGATTCGACATGAGCTGTCGATAGTCTCATCAATATTGTAGGTATATTTACAATATCCAGTGGAAATATTATTACAAATATTTGACCACCAGTTAAGATGAGACTGCTAAATCAATAGTTGATATTTTATAGCAATCTTATGCGATTTATTCTTAAGTAAATAACACACTTAAAAATTTCATCTCGTGTTCAGGCGGGACTCGAACCCACACCTTCCACAATCCGGGTGAATGTACTACCAATTATACCACTGAACGCGTTACTTAGTCGACGAAATTTGTAAGTGCTTGATTCGACATGAGCTGTCGATAGTCTCATCAATATTGTAGGTATATTTACAATATCCAGTAGAAATATTATTACAAATATTTGACCACCAGTTAAGATGAGACTGCTCATGTCGAATCAAGCACTTACAAATTTCGTCGACTAAGTAACGCGTTCAGTGGTATAATTGGTAGTACATTCACCCGGATTGTGGAAGGTGTGGGTTCGAGTCCCGCCTGAACACGAGATGAAATTTTTAAGTGTGTTATTTACTTAAGAATAAATCGCATAAGATTGCTATAAAATATCAACTATTGATTTAGCAGTCTCATCTTAACTGGTGGTCAAATATTTGTAATAATATTTCCACTGGATATTGTAAATATACCTACAATATTGATGAGATTATCGACAGCTCATGTCGAATCAAGCACTTACAAATTTCGTCGACTAAGTAACGCGTTCAGTGGTATAATTGGTAGTACATTCACCCGGATTGTGGAAGGTGTGGGTTCGAGTCCCGCCTGAACACGAGATGAAATTTTTAAGTGTGTTATTTACTTAAGAATAAATCGCATAAGATTGCTATAAAATATCAACTATTGATTTAGCAGTCTCATCTTAACTGGTGGTCAAATATTTGTAATAATATTTCCACTGGATATTGTAAATATACCTACAATATTGATGAGACTATCGACAGCTCATGTCGAATCAAGCACTTACAAATTTCGTCGACTAAGTAACGCGTTCAGTGGTATAATTGGTAGTACATTCACCCGGATTGTGGAAGGTGTGGGTTCGAGTCCCGCCTGAACACGAGATGAAATTTTTAAGTGTGTTATTTACTTAAGAATAAATCGCATAAGATTGCTATAAAATATCAACTATTGATTTAGCAGTCTCATCTTAACTGGTGGTCAAATATTTGTAATAATATTTCCACTGGATATTGTAAATATACCTACAATATTGATGAGACTATCGACAGCTCATGTCGAATCAAGCACTTACAAATTTCGTCGACTAAGTAACGCGTTCAGTGGTATAATTGGTAGTACATTCACCCGGATTGTGGAAGGTGTGGGTTCGAGTCCCGCCTGAACACGAGATGAAATTTTTAAGTGTGTTATTTACGTTTAATTCAATCTCAAGAAAAGGACTTTGACAGATTGTAGTTCCTAGTAAATAAATAAATATTTCACATCACATACATTGATCTGACTCCGAGATAGGTAGCTCAAGCACCTGTGTTACGGATATCAGAATCAACAGCAGAATTACAAATATATACATATTATAATACTTTTCTTTTGTAAATACATACAAACACCCACACCATTACAAACAGACATTTTATGCACAAAAATGTTTGTACTATGCGGGATTCGAACCCGCAACCCTTGGACCAAAGGCAGGCGTTCACTACCACTGTTCCAAACGGGTACCTAATCTGATGTGTGGCTGTCTGTACCTACTTAAAACTTAAAATATAGCTTACCCTGATATTCCCATTTTCCATAGCTTTAGTAGCATCAGTGTCCGAAGGTTGGTCATCAGTGCTCGGCTTCCTGATGCTGAACGTCCTGGTGAGGTTCGAAGACTTCTTGTTGCGGTTGTTGATGTACACGTGGACCAGCTCCTCGATGAGGTACATCATGAAGAAGCCGCTGGACATGATGAGGCCGCCCATGTATAGGGGCAGGTCTGGGAAGTCACCCTCATCTGAGGACAGGATGATTATAAAAGTAATCTATCCAAAAATCATACAACATCTCATACCCCTTATCCTTACGAATCGATTTACTTCCACATTCATAATGCGGTCATCTAAGGAATGGATCTCCTTGCCAAGGTCGGTTTTTCCGGATCACAACAATCTGGACATCTTTAAGGCAAGAGTGAACAGGCATCCTCTAGGCGAACGCGTTAAATCCTGCAACCTATGTTTTATAGGTAGGTAGGTAAGTAAATCTTGATTTAGGTAAGTAAATAGGTAAGTATAGCAATTGCGATGCCATTTTTCATATATAATTTACTAATCGAGTGGCTGCTATAAAATTGAGGTACCTACCTACTTTGTACAAATCACAGATATTATAATAGGTACAAATAGAGTCGAGGAAATTCTTAAATGTAGCTTTAAGAGCTATAAGTTCCTAAGTAGGTACCTACCTACAATCACACATCAAAGTACCTACACAAAACTGTCCAATTCGATTCTGACCTTAATGTCAAACAATATCAATTGAGGAATTTTGAAAGATTGTAGTAACCTGATCTGTGGCTGCCATAGTTCAGTGGATAACTTAAATGCGCGGGCCTCCTGTTTAGAAGGCGCACGTTCGCCATGTCATAGGTTCGAAGCCTAACATGCATGCACCTGTGGATTTATCTGTTACCTACCGACTCCAAAATGAAGGTAAGTAGGTACACCCGATTAGGTCTCGGATCGACGAAAACCTACTACACATTTCGAAAATTATTCTGAGCCATGATCCAGTTCGTCTGGTTCTCCTGTCTAACGGCTGAGAAGATCAGACGGCAGTCGCTTCGTTGTACTTAAGGTGACGGGTAGGGCACACTAGCGAAGCCAATTGATTTTAATTTTTAGCTACTAAACCGGATCTATTTTAAACAATTTCGGGGTTACAACCTCTAGGCAAACCCTTATACGATTTATTAAATAACCAGGCACAAATATTGGGTCCGTTTTTGTACGCGAAAAATTGATTCACGCCAAAAGTGGCCGCTTTTGGTGTGAATCAATTTTCCGCGTACGCGTTGGACCCAACATTTTTGCATGATTATTTAATAAATAGTACCTATAAGTGTTTGCCGAGCGGTTATAACCCCGACATTGATTAAAATAGATCCGGTTTAGTAGCTAAAAATTAAAATCGATTGGCGTCGCTAGTGTGCCCTACCCGTCACCTTAAGTTTTCAAAAAAATTCAAAATTCAAAAGTACTTTATTTGCATAGGCTTATATACAGCTCTTACAAATCGTCTTACATGAAAAATATAAATTATAGCTATGTATACCTATTATACATGTTATTAAACATATATGTCGATACAAAAAATATACTAAGAAATGAATAAATATAATGTGATTCTACCAGCGGAATCGGAAAGTTGATTCTGACGAGACGATCCGGCAAGGAACCTGCCAGTTACTCTTTTTAATCACCAAATTTTTTTAAATACAGTGTCATGGGTGTAGGCGAACAGTTTATCATTTCCACAAATTCTTGTCATTTAAGTAATCATTAACTGTATAATAGGCTTTTGCCATTAAATAATTTTTAACATGTGTTTTAAATTTGGGCATTGGTAAATCAACAAGCCTTTGTGGTAACTTATTAAATATTTTAATACTCATTCCTACGAATGAATTACCAATCTTATGAAGTCTGAGATGTGAAACAGCAAGCTTGTGTTTATTTCTAGTATTTAGGTTATGGTTGTCGGATTTTCGAGGGAAGTTTTCTAAATTTTTATAAACATACATAATAAAGTCAAAGATGTACTGTGATGCTAATGTTAAAATGTTAATTTCTTTAAACAAGTTTCTAAGCGAGTCTCGTGGTCTAAGTCCGTATATGGCCCTGACAGCTCGTTTCTGTAGCACAAAAATAGCTTGAATATCAGCCGCAGAGCCCCATAACAGCAGACCATTAGACATAACGCTATGGAAATAACTGAAATACACAAGTCTGGCTGCTTCAATATCGGTCAGATGTCTTATTTTTTTGACTTCATATGCAGCCGAACTAAGTCTCCCTGCCAGGGCTGCAATATGAGAACCCCACTGTAATTTTGAGTCTAACGTGACGCCTAGAAATACTGTAGAATTAATTACTTCAACATTTTGACTATTCATATTAGTCCTAGTGCTGACCTGTCTTACGTTGGGCAATGTAAATTTGACACATTTAGTTTTTTAGCATTGAGAAGTAAATTAAAGTACTACCAGACATCAAAATCCTGGTTCACGGTCCCACCAGCTCCAAAGCGATAGCTTTGGACGGAATTGGGAAAGACACACAAGAATCATGATGATTTATACCAATACGTATCTTTCCAAAATTTTAGCTATAAACTTCATAAATGAAACTTAAGTTTAAACAAAACTTTGAAGCTCGTTCCTGTATAGTTAATTTGTGTTAACTTTTATTATAAGTACCTAGTTGTAAGGTCTGCAGAAGATTTATTGTTCCTTCTCGAACACATTTTGTTGGAGTATAGTTTAGAACTGATTTATGTTAACTTCCTGTTTGTACAGCAATAACTGTACTCTGTTATGTGTCATAATAAATAAAAAAAAGTGATATTAACTTATTCTGTAAGTAAGTAGTTACCTTTTCTAAGTAAGTATTATTTATTTTTATAAGTCGATTTCGCGCCATTTTGTTATGTAATTTATTTAAGTACCTATCAGAAAATAATTTTATTTAGAGTCTGAGAGTGAGAAAATAGTAGAAAATATTTTTAGGATTTGACTCCACTCGATGATTTTAGCAAAAGCATCAAGAAATACATCATACTTAACATGACAAGATGACCAAACAACGAGTTCGACCAACATTATTGGCCGCTTTCGTTCGAGAAGTGCATTTTTGAGTGATAAATCTGTGAGTAAGTAGGACGTAGGTAGGTAATCGTCGGCGATCAGTGGCGATGATGCATAATTTAGATCCCTACAGGTCAGGTGCAGTTAGCAATGAACGGGGCCAAGGAGGCCTTATTCGTAACACCTCAGTAAGTACCTACGTACCTAGTAGCACAGAGATACTATCTCTAGAAAAACATATTCCTAGTACTTCATCGTCATCGTCATCGTCAGCCCATTTAAGTCCCCACTGCTGGAGCACGGGCCTCCCTCAATCACATGAGGGGTAATTGCCATACTCACCACGCTTGGCAGACGGGTTGGCGAGGGTTTTGGTATAAATGCAGAGTTTTCCTTCTCTGGGTGCTGATGATCATGCCAGCAACTTTACCTTAGTCGCCTTTTACGACACCTCGGTAAGAGTGAGGGTGGCCTATTCTACTCTGCCGGGGACCACACGGCTAACGGCTCCTAGTACTTACTAGTACTAAATAAAGTCATAAATAAATAATGAACATAACAGTGAGAGAGCCACGCTTCGGTATGAATGGGCCGGCTCGACCGGAGCTGTGACCGGAGTAATACGTGAAACAGTGCATGCGCTGTGTTTCGCTGCGTGAGTGAGGGTACCGGATACCCAATCCAGGAAGGGGGGTGAAAAGGTAAGCGGCGCACTTATGACACCACTGGTGTTGCAGGTGTCCATGGGCGGCGGTAATCGCTTACCATCAGGTGATCCGTCGGCTCGTCTGCCACCTTAATCATAAAAAAAGAACATAAAACCGAAAATCATTCGATGAATTATTCACTGATTAGGGTGTTAAACTAAATTATCAGTAATCCTTTCACCTAACTAACATTGTATCTCTGTATACCTAGCTTTTAAGTTTTGTATGTTGTGCAATAAAGAGTACCTATCTATCTATCTAACTATAAAATCCTACAAAATAGAAATTAGGTAGGTATCTACATCCAGCCACCATTTTCTTTTCATGTCAAGATTAAATAGACTATACTTACATGATAATTATTGAATTTAATAAAAACGCATTGGCGTCGCTAGTAAGCAGACTGCGCCCTCATAAGAAGGCTTTTACGGTTCAGTGGTACTGCCAACCTTTGAATAGCGATAATTCTCTTCTCAAAGCTGCCAACTGATTTTAATTATTTGTAATGAAATTATGAAAAATTGTTCAAGACATTTGTGATTATAGAAGTTTATTTTGTAGGTGCTTCGGCATGAATTCACTGGTGTCTATGGGCGGCGGCAATTCCTCACCATCAGGCGAACCGTCTGCTCGTCTGCCACGTACCAAATATTTTTATTTGATATGTGGCTAATGAATGGGCCGGCTCGACCGTTGTGATACCTCATAGAAAACTGGCGTGAAGTAGCACTGTGCTGTGTTTCGCTGCATGAGTGAAGGTACCAGAGGCCCAATCCGGGGGAAGGAAGAGGAGTTTAAAGCTTGGTATCGCACTTGTGACTCCACTGGTGTCGCGGTTGTCCATGGGGCGGCGGCAATCTCTTACCATCAGGCGATCCATCTGTTCGTCTGCCACCTATCACATAAAAAGAAATTATCATATCAGTGCACTGGTGAGGCATAGGACATCTAGATAAATTATCAATCCTTTGACAATCTCCATCAATAGAATTACGTTATCTCCTACGTGCAGATCACAATATAGGCAAATTTTGGATATTTTGGATACTGAAGATGAATGACAAGTGTTACTTTACTAAGTCACGTACAACTGATACAGGTTTTCTCGGATTAAATAGTAACTTTATCTCGATTGACGTTAAACGGTCAAGTCCGATAAACCATGTGCGCGTAGTTTTTTTTTATCTATGAACAACTGCCTGCACGCATACGCTACGGCAACGCGGGGGTTGTTAGATAAGGGCTTAATTCAGTCTTAGGATGTGACCGATCGACGTCGACTTATCGATTCAAACATCGATCAATCAACGATCAATCGATTGATTTGGACACCTTTTGTCATCTTTAGTAACGAAAGAAAGAAAAGTTAAGTACGAGTAGCTAATGCGACAATGGAATAACCACTCAACTCGGTTAGACGATACGTAAGCACTTTTTTTAATGTACAAGTAGACGCAGCGGTTGCCACCGCCCATGGACACCCGCGACACCATTGGAGTCACTAGTAATAATTTTGGTAATCATATCATAAACTTAAAGTTATCTTTCTAACTATTAGAAAAACTAAGAAAGAACTTATTTTAAACAATTTCGGGGCTCCAGTCCCTAAGCAAACATTTATTCTATTTATTTAAGAATTGTGCACTACTTTTGATCTATTTTTAAACTCGAAATTTGGATTAACGCCATAAGTGGCCGTTTTTGGCAGTAAATTCAAATTTGCAGTACAAAAACAGATCAAAAAGTTAAGTATAAGTACCAGTACAAGTGCTTTCTGAGAGGTTGGGGCGGAGTATTATTAACTTACTCCTTAACTTTACTCTATGGGCTGGAGCTTCGAAATTGTTAAAAGTAGTTTAGTAGTAGTTGCTATCAATTCAAATTAATTGGCGTCACTAGTGTACCCTACCCGAATCCTTAATACCATGTTGAAAAGACCGGATGCCCGAAAAAGGCATAAAACTCTTGAATTGTAACAACACGCTTGTTAAGGTGACGGGTAGGGTACACTAGCGACGCCAATCGATTTTAATTTTTAGCTACTAAACGGGATCTATTTTAAACAATTTCGGGGTTACAACCTCTCGGCAAACACCTATACTATTTATTTAACACTTATAGTTAACTGTTTGGACTGCTTTTGCACTCGAATTTTGGATTACCGCCAAAAGTGGCCGCTTTTGGCGTGAATCAATTTTTCGCGTACGTGTTGAACCCAACATTTTTGAATGGATACTATTTATTTAATAAGTATCCATGCCAAAATGTTGTAAACTAAGTATGCTAAAGAAAAATACAGATGTTAATTGAAACTTCACGATTAGGTAGTTAAGTGTGCAATGGGGGATTTTTTTTACAAATGTTTGTTCAGCAGGGTAGTCTGAAACATAGAACTGAAACTATTTTTTTTCATCAAACTCATACGTGTATCTATGGATAGGTCTTTAAAAATAATGTTGAAATTTATAATTTCTTTTTTCTAAAATTAATACTTTGCGCAAGAGACGCTCCCAAAGTGGTAAAATGTGTCGTCACCCCCCCCTCGTGTAACTTCCATAATAAAAGAAATATAAGACAAAATATATAAGTATGATTACCATTACCATGAAAACTAACAACGAACATTGGTTTGAACTAGATCTAGTACCTAATACCTAAGTAGTTTTTTTAATCCGTTGTAAACCGTAAACCGCAATTTACCTTCCATTTAGTCAACTCAATTGTTTTACAATTAAGTAATATCAAATATCTTACTCGCTGCTACTAAACCCTTCATGGGCGAGTCCGACTCATTTGGTCGGTTTTTCCTAGTTTCATCATCATCAGCCCATTCAAGTCCCCACTGCTGGGGCACGGGCCTCCCTCAATCACATGAGGGGTAATTGCCATACTCACCACGCTTGGCACGGGTTGGCGAGGGTTTTGATATAAATGCAGAGTTTTCCTTCTCTGGGTGCTGATGATCATGCCAGCAGCTTTACCTTAGTCGCCTTTTACGACACCTCGGTAAGAGTGAGGGTGGCCTATTCTACTCTGCCGGGGACCACACGGCCATTTTCCTAGTTTAGCTTGGAAGAAATCGGTTTTACTTTAATTATGAGAAGACTAAATTTTGTGTGATTAGCGCGGACGGTTGAAAGTTAATTTTCCAAATCAAATTTCAATGTCAGTCAACAAATATTTTCTTACTTACTAATTATTCCTAGGACTTTTCCATTGAATTTCCAAATCTAATTCGAGATATCTATGTTATCTATTATGTTAGAGCGACTAAGTGTGCTCTTTTGGACTTTTGTGATTAGGTACCTTATATACCTACTTAACTACAGTATCTCCCTTCATAGGTAGGACCCTATATCTACCAATTCCAATTGATTTGAGTAGAAGTTTACGAAGCAAAATGTGATAACGAATTGCAGTAGTAGACCACCTACTCTTTACTCACTCGTCAAAAATAGTTGGGCCATCATCATCCTTAGGTAGGTATAGAAGAAGTACCTACACTGACACTAAAGGTAGGTATTAAGTTCCAACAAAACATTATACTTAATTGACTTATACATTTTTATAACGCATAAACACCTGTAAAATAAGGAAAACTATACCAAAACAAACCATTGTGGACTTAATTAGGTACTAGGTATCTTAGTACCTACCTACAGCTACCTACATAGGTAGGTAGGTACCTATAACTAACGCTAGATGAATCGGCATTTTGTAATAATTAAGGAGTCTTTGTCATCCAAATTAGATTGGTATTGGGATTAGATACTTATTTAATGATTACATCAAAAAAATAATAAACGTGTTTTGATAAAGGTGTCAAAAAATGATTTATGTGAATTTAATTGCTTTCTTCTTGTGAACGGTTACTATTATATTACAATAGGCAGAGACTCGTGCGTAAATATGATAAAATCAATTCAAATCTTATCTAGGAAATATTTGTTTAGTGATTTTTTGGATGATAATAACTGGTGAACTCAAAAACTACTGGAATGGGCAAATATGTATAACGCCACCAAAATTTTTGAGTTGATTTGCTTTTTTTTTTATAGAAAGGCCAATCAGCCACTCCGCCTGATGGTAAGCGGCCGTTAAATCCAAATATGAGGCTTGAAGTTCAAGCCTTGAACAATCATTCTCATACGTCGGAACTCGAATGAATTCACCAATTCCAATCCTAATATTCCGTACGCTCAACTACGCTGTGCAATCTGGTAGTTTAAAAAAAATACGCTGTACACTTATACAAATTCAAACTCCTTTTTATTATATTTTTCTTTTATGTTATTATAACTTATTTACAAGTTTTTTACAAAATTTTTTGACGACTCTACTACACTTCATACATACTTTTCTCATTCATAGAGAAAGTGAAAAGTATTAATTGTAGTAGGTAAAGTCAACCCCATCGGCTGGCGACGCCCTTGATCAAGCGTCACATACATCGATCTGACCCCGAATTAACTGGCTTAATTAAGCACTGTCTCATGATGAGTATCAAGATCAACAAAGGCATTATACTGAGATATTTTAACACCTAGACAATGAACAAACACAAATGTTCTAATTATCATACGGATGTTTCACCAGGGTGGAAATCGATCCAAGTCATGGAGCGTGAGGCTACCAAAAGCGCTTACGAGCCAGTTAGCAATTACTTAAAAATCCTTCTTGTCATTCTGATATGTACCTAAAGGGTCTATATCAGTCACAAATGCTAATTGTCTATTTGGGTACCTATCTACCTACTTACCTACTACTTATTTAGTTTTTTTTAATATACTGGCCGGATCTATCACAGACCATTCAATTTGGCGAGATAAATAAGCAATTAGCACATAGGTCATACACTTGTTAGGTATATGACAGACATCATAAGAAGATGGCAAATATTGCATAGTGCAAGATAAATATTTTTAGTAGTATCAATGTAGCGTGTTACGCTTTAGCAACTATGAAAATGTCTACAAT
This sequence comes from Marasmia exigua, assembly GCA_019059595.1. Taxonomy (NCBI): domain Eukaryota; kingdom Metazoa; phylum Arthropoda; class Insecta; order Lepidoptera; family Crambidae; genus Marasmia; species Marasmia exigua. The sequence goes on along the minus strand of CM032477.1, from coordinate 11,447,749 downwards.
GCTTAGAATAAACATAATGTAGACGTAGATGTTGTTAGGTATTATTGTTATCTAATAGTCGGATCGTAGCTCAGTGGATATGCCTTCTGAACGAGATTGTAGGTTCGTATTACGAAACAGTGTGCCGTGTGATCCCCGGCAGAGTAGAATAGGCCACCTTCACTCTTACCGAGGTGTCGTAAAAGGCGACTAGGGTAAAGCTGCTGGCATAATCATCAGCACCCAGAGAAGGAAAGCGTGATGAGTATGGCCGGGAGGAGGGAGGCCCGTGCCCCAGCAGTGGGGACTTAAATGGGCTGATGATGATGATGATGATGATTACGAAACAAGCACGGACGCACTACCATTCCTTGACGGTAACGAAATACAATTGTGTCTCGTGAGGAAACCTGCATGTTTCGGATAATGTCTATACACGATGACGATGTATAAATAATGAATACAAAGGTGTATAGATGAAGATGTATAGATAATGAAATCATGATCCAGTTGGTCTGGTTCCCCATCGATGGGTTCCCCTGTCTAAGGGTTGCGTATGTCAGACGGCAGTCGCTTCACTTACCAAATCCTACTGTTGCAGCCAAGCCAAGGTTCCGGCCACGATTCCCTGTTGCGGCAATTATCGTCAGTGGGCCAAGAGTACCAAACCCCTTTGTTCGGCCCACAGATTATATATATGTGGTTTGGCCCTGTTTTATTTTGATTGCTTGTTTTTTAAATTCAAATAGGTATTCAGCTCTTCAGGGACAAGACGAATCCAAAAAATTAAACATGTCCAGCCTCTCTCGGGTTTATTAACTGGGTTTTTTTTTCATTTATTTAACAAAAATAATGATTAACACAATTTTTGTAAGCATCGCAAAAACCTACATAGATTCTTATTTATTAGTTGAACTTTGATCAATTTGATCATAGTTCAATTCAATCTAAGAACTCATAGAAGGTGTATCTGTGAACGTTTAAACCCACAGATTTTAACCACGTGTCCTATTTACCAACCATTTTAAATAATATTTGTTCTAAATTTATAGAGAACGAGTGACCCGCCCTCACTTCGTTTCGGAACATTAATTCCTATTTGTACTAATAGATGGCGCCACTTGTCGTTTACATCGTGCAAGCGTTTAGTGTATTCGGATTACCTTTATGCGTAACAACTGTCTGGAGAATGTACCTCTTTATAAATAGTATAGATGATCCAGTCACGTAACCGACTTTGTATGAAAAGTTGTTTTTTCTATCATGTGAATTTTCAATATTCATAAAACAGATACTGTTTAGAATGGTTTGTTGTAAAAAGGTACTCTGTGGTTTGTGGAACACGCGTTTGAAGAGATAAAAGGGATGTAAATGTTCACAGAGCCTATTAACCAAACAGAAAAACCTTAATTATTCGTGGTGGATCTTCAATACAGTTTTAGCTACCTTTATTTACGCACATGCTGTGAGTTTACTTTATATCTTTTACAAACACGACCGAATTCATTTCATCATTAACGTCAACACAAGCATGAATTATTGTAAGTAGGTGGCAAAGGACTTATTGACATTGTAGGTGGTTTGCCGTGTTATCTGCTTGCATACGCCAATTTTCATTCGACAAAAAGTCTGCGCAGCTAGGTACCTACTCGTATGTATTTAAGCAAATAAGTACTAAGTACTTCAAGTTTTAGCGGGATTTATTAGCAAAAAGCTGAAGTTGAACAAAAACCTTTTCACACCGCGCGCGCGTACGAAAAACATATCTAGGTATTTTTGGTTCATCAGATGGCCTCAAGTGGGGTAAACTTAACTCTTTTTTCCTCAATTGATTTTTATTGATTGGCGAGGTTCACAGATTTATTTTGAAATATCTATATAACCACGACTACAGATTTCAGAGGTCAAATGTAATAAGTAATATTTTTTATTACGGGGGTAACAATATAATATCTGTGTTTTTGTATGTGTCAATTTTCATTTTGTTTTACTTGGTTTGTACATACCTATAATAATATTGCATGTCAATCTTTTCTATATTTTTTCCAACGCAAAGGCGTCACCCAAGGTCCAGCCTGAAAACGCGCGCTGCAGCTGTTGCTTGCGATAGTTGCAGCATATGCTGAGGCTAGCCTTGTTGGCCGCAACTTTTTGTCTCTGTACTTTTTTTTCTGTTTTATTCTATGTATTATATGTTGTGGTCAATAAATTATTTCTTAACTTACCTTAAAAAAAATGTTTTTCTGAAAATTTAATAAATAACACCCTGCGGGTAGTAAAGCTTTTTGGTCTCTGGCTAAGGCGGTCGAATCGAACTTCTGCCGTCCCTCACTCCCACCACTGTTGAAACCTGATGGCTCACTTGCACATACCGCCAAAGAGAAAGCTGATTTATTCGCTACTCAATTTGCGGAGGCTTCGCGTCTGGATTCCGCCAGTGTACCACCTCCTAGTCTGCCGGATTGTGGGTGTTCCATGCCCGAAATACACATTCGCCAGACTGAGGTCCTGAAAACCCTGCGGAATCTAGACGTGAATAAAGCAAGTGGACCAGATGAGATTCCGGCGATAGTACTCAAAACCTGTGCGCCTGAGCTGGCTCCTGTACTTACGCGCCTCTTTCGCCTTTCCATGTCGTCTGGTATAGTACCAAAGTCATGGAAGCTTGCCAACGTGCAACCCGTGCCTAAAAAAGGCAGTCGTGCCGACCCTACTAACTACAGGCCAATTTCGGTTACCTCCATACTCTGCAAGACTATGGAGCGTGTACTGAACAATAGGCTTTTGGCATACCTAGAATCGAACGACCTCCTCAGCGACCGACAATATGGCTTTCGCCGGAATCGGTCTACTGGGGATCTTCTAGCGTATGCCACTTACATCTGGGGCCAGGCCATTGAGAATCACGGGGAGGCTCTTGCAGTATCCCTTGATATCTCAAAGGCCTTCGACAGGGTCTGGCATGATAGCCTTATTGGTAAGCTTTCCGCGTATGGACTTCCCGCTGGCTTATGCACTTGGATTTCTGATTTCCTGAGGGGTAGGTCCTTAAGAGTGGTCATTGATGGCTGCTCTTCTGACCAACTGGCGATTAATGCTGGAGTCCCTCAGGGGTCTGTACTTTCTGCAACTCTCTTCTTGCTGCACATAAACGACCTGCTAAAACCCGGCATCTATGGGTATGCGGACGACAGCACAGTTGTAGAGAGTTACAAGTCCAGTGCACGTGCCAAGCCGGCGGACATCCAGAGACATAGAGAGGCGATGGTCGAGCGCATGAACGAGACCTTGAAGGCGGTCTCCGACTGGGGAAATGCCAACCGAATTTCGTTCAATGCAGCTAAGACCCAGGCGTGTTTGTTCTCTGCTAAACGGAGTCAATTCCAACTGACTCCCACTTTCCAGAATGTGTCCGTACCGATTACTAGCCGTCTTGAGCTTCTTGGCATGTCCCTCACCCCTTCTCTCAACTTTGGCACGTACATCGAGTCCAAAGCTCAACTTGCCTCAAAAAAGCTCGGTATTCTGGCTAAAGTGAGGCAGTACTTTACGCCAGGACAGCTGCTTAACTTATATCAAGCGCAAGTCCGAGCCTGCATGGAGTACTGTTCTCATCTTTGGGATGGCTCAGCCAAATACCAGCTTGAGGCGTTAGAGAGTATTGAGAGAAGGGCCAAGAGGCTAATTGGCGACGACGAGCTTGTGGGTAAGAGGCTACAAAGCCTTGAACACCGACGCAAGGTAGCAAGCTTATCGGTCTTCTACCGGATACATTTTGGAGAGTGCGCCACGGAACTGTACAATGCCATTGGAGCATCTCCGTTCTTCCACTACTCCACCAGGCAGACCCTCACTCGACACCGGTACATGGTAGAAATACCAAAAGTCCGCACAAAGAGGTTTGAATCCTGTTTTCTTATTCGTACTGCGAAACAGTGGAATCAGTTGCCTGAGGAGGTGTTCCCTAGTGGCTACAATTTGGGGGTTTTCAAAGCGCGAGTGAATAGGTATCTTCTAGGTAATCGTGCTACATCTTAGACCATATTATCACTTACCATCAGGTGAAATATGGTCAAACGCTTACCTATCTACAGTAAAAAAAAAATAACAACTTTTTACAAATGAAGTTACCTAATTGATGTCCAAATACGAGTAGCTAACCCTGTAGAACCGAAGTGAGAATCGGATGAAGAAAATTAACAAATTGTACCTTCTTAGTTATTAATTCTAACGTGTGTCTATCTATGTGTAGGGAGGTACCTAATTAATGTTTACCAGTTTCTATACAGTACGAGTAAGTAGATACCTAGCATAAGTAGTTAGGATAACATAAAAGACTGTTTTTTTATGTTAAGTAACTTATTGACTAAAAAAAAGAGGTAGAAAATAGATTACGTTCTGGGTTATCTACTGTTATAATGTGCTGTAGATATATTGGTAAAAGATATACCAGCCTATGAAGCTACTGTTACACGTGCTACAAATTAGCATGCTTAAAAAGCATGCCAAATATGAGCATGCTTCCACATTTGCCATCAATAGGCATATTAGCATGCGTTAAAATAAGCAAACCTCGTGCTAAAAGCACTCCGCCACACTCTCCCTCCCAACCCCACTAAGTACAGGTAGCATGCTTAAAAATCGACTGGTGCGATTTTTGAATGCTCAAAACTAATAATAATATCCTCCAACCGATTTCGGCTAAGGCGGCCAATCTCAACAATCAGCCACTTACTCAGGATATATTGTAGTGCTCAAGTGTGTGCGCAAAAACAAGTGCACTCTCCATTCCCTTGCCCTCATATCATAATCCGATGGGACACCAGTGTGACACGACCAGAGAGGGATCGGGCGCAGGACCGACGGCTTAACATGCTTTCCGTGGCACGGGGATACAAGACCGCCAACTTCCAGACTCCGGGCTGACACTGAGAATTTCTTAAGGTGACGGGTCGGGCACACTAGCGACGCCAATCGATTTTAATTTTTAGCTATTAAACCGGATTTATTTTAAAAATCAACTTCGGGGTTATAACCTCTCGGCAAACACTTATACTATTTATTAAATAAGCATGCACAAATGTAGGGTCCAACGCGTACGCGAAAAAAATATTCACGCCAAAAGCGACCACTGGGCTGGTGTCACAGATCACCGGCTGGTGTTGAGTCCGTTTTTGAACACGAAAAATTGATTCACGCCAAAAGCGGCGGTAATCCAAAATATGAGTGCAAAAGCAGACAAAACAATTAACTGTAAGTATTAAATAAATAGTATAAGTGTTTGCACTAACCACTGCGCCACCGAGGCAGTAAAAATTAGCATGCTTATTAGTAGCATGTTTGTCCACACTTGCTACTAAGTATTAAGACCTACAACCAGTGCGGATAAAGAATGGGATCAGAAAGAAGCGCGATTCTTTATCCGCACGGGTTGTACTTACTTTAAGCATGAAAATAAGCATGTGTGACAGTACCTTTATACATAGTTATAATAATAATGTCACTTGTTGCGCTACTGAAACTAATTGAGACAACCCGTTTGGAACAGTGGTAGTGAACGCCGCCATTTCTGATCCCATTCTTTATCCGCACGGGTTGTACTTACTTTAAGCATGAAAATAAGCATGTGTGACAGTACCTTTATACATAGTTATAATAATAATGTCACTTGTTGCGCTACTGAAACTAATTGAGACAACCCGTTTGGAACAGTGGTAGTGAACGCTGCCATTTATCCTTTGGTCCAAGGGTTCGATCCCCGCCCAGTACCTACAAACAATCTGTGTGCACGAACATGTCTATTTGTATTGGTCTGGGTGTTTTCTATGTAATATAAGTACCTAGGTATATTTTAATACAAAATATATAAAATCTATTAACACACAATGTGTGTAACACAGGTGCTTGAACTTTCTATCTCGGAGTCGGATAGATGTATGTGATATTATGAATTTATTTATTCATTATTATCAAACAAAGATCTGTGACAATATAATTAACTGATTGTTATCTACGAGTAACGGCATTTATCTAACATCTGCGGTTATAGTTAATTGGTTGGCATTTTTCGAATAAGTAAATTGTTATTCGACTCATTTTTCAAGTATCTTACCACCTTACCTGCTTAAAAAAGGTAGGTATATTGTTTTTTTTTCACTCGTTGGCGGTGTACAGAAAATTGTGAATTTGAATTTATCATCATCATCAACAGCAACCCACACTCGGCCACTGCTCCCGGTTTTCGGCCACTCTCATCCAGCCCACACCAGCCAGCCTTCGAATGTCATCATTCCATCTTGTCGCAGGGCGTCCAACACTACGCTTACCGAGTCTCGGTCTCCACTCAAAGACTTTACGGCTCCAACGGCTATCAGTTCTGCGGCTGATATGACCAGCCCATTGCCACTTCAGTTTGCTAATTCGGTGGGCTGTGTCGGTGACTCTGGTTCTCTGTCGGAATACATCATTTCTGATGCGGTCCTTCAGAGATACTCCGAGCATAGCCCTTTCCATAGCTCTTTGAGCGACTTTGAACCGGTGGACTAGTCCAGCCGTGAGTGTCCACGTCTCGACACCGTAAGACGTTAGAATTTATAGATGGGTCGTATTGATTAATGTTTGTTAATTCTTTATTAACTAAAACGGTGTTATCAGGTATTTTTTTTTTCAAAAAAAAAATTATGATATTTTTGTAACAAAATAAAATAACACCGTTTTAGCTGACCAAGATTTATTGACCTTTATGATTTTTTTTAAAGTTAAGTGGGATATGCAGTTGCTATTATTATTATAATAACATCTGCACAATTATACCTACACACACACAGACACACAATGTTGCTCAATACGCTTAGAGCGCCAAGCACTAAATTTCAATATGTCATATGAATAAAAATTGATAGGATAACGCAAATTTAATTGTCAAACAAGCATTTTTTTTTGCTGAAATAGGCAGAAGAGCAGCGGCGCCATAACCCATAATGATGTTAAATAGAAACCGCCGCTCATAGACATCATCAATGCCGGGACATCTCTGGATTTTTCAAATCAATGTGCATATTTCTAACATTAGCTCGGCATTACACATTGTTATTTCTCAAAAATGTAAATACCTACATTCAAAGCGCCAAAGTTCACGACAAAAGTGGCATTCAAAACGGCCACTTTTAGCGTGAATTAATTTTTCGCGTACAAAAACGGACCCAACATTTTTACATGGCTATTTAATAAATAGTATAATTGTTTGCCGAGAGGTTGTAACCCCGAAATTGTTTAAAATAGATCCGGTTTAGAAGCTAAAAATTAAAATCGATTGGCGTCGTTTGTGTGCCCTACCCGTCACCTTAAGGGTTGCGAAGGTCAGGCGGCAGTCGCTTCATTGTAATTATCAGACTTCCGGAATCCTCCTTTTACCGTGGGAGAGCCACGCTTCGGCATGTATGGGCCGGCTCGACCGGAGTGATACCACGGCCTGTTAGAAAACCGGCGTGAAGCAGCACTGTGCTGTTTCGCTGCGTGAGTGAGGGTACCGGAGTCCCAATCCAAGGGAAGGGAGGATTTAAAGGTTGGGAGCACACTTGGGAGTGACTTCACTGGTGTCGCGGGTGTCCATGGGCAGCAATCGCTTACCATCAGGTGATCCGTCTGCTCGTCTCCCACCTACCTATGTCGTAAAAAAACCTGGATCGTGGTCCAGGCGTACCAGGTTCTGTGACCTGGTCTCCAAAAAGACAGCTTTGGATGGTTGGAGGACTATCGCTGCCTACAATCACACCCGATGGGAATCCACGATCAAGTGTAGGACGTTAGCCGTTTAGATCCATGATCACTCTTGGCCCAAAGATTGATAGATCACTTTTCCATTATTTTAATACAGGGATACATTTTTAATCATCGGCCAGATTTGGACATGGTGTTCTAGTTCTAAAATATAGTTAATAGTGCTTATATTAAGTACGCACCCGTTAACTCAAATTAGAATAATTTAGTGTGACTTCTAGATAAATAATATATTTTAATGAAATTATTATTCGTGTAATAAGTTCATATAAAAAATATAATTAATAATAATTGTAACCTTTATATAAAAATGCCTAACATTTCATAGTTCTGCAAAAATGCTATCAGGCAATTACCAATTAATGCGTAGAAACGCATTTGTGAAAACTGTGGTATCCTATTATAGGTGCAAAAGAGCATTGTATTGTTAGATTTTTAGTTTGATTTTTAAGGTTGTGCTACCCGTGTTGGGAACCTAATAAATAAATAAATAGTCATCTATGTAATTAAATTAAAACCAGTTTTCTTATGGGAACGAACTGTTGTGAAATAAAGAAATATGTCGGCCGTGTCACATATTCCGATGATTTAATGTGTACACACACGATGATTGATGATTTAATGTGTGAACACACCTGATCTTTTTTTTATTTTCCTATTGGTCCCTGATAGGAAAAGTTAAATATAAAGTACAGACAGCTATACGCCAGGTTGCTATTCACAAATTTCCCCAATTGATATTGTATCAAACGTGATTAAAATAAGGCGAGAATAAGTTGAAAAAATTTGAAAGATTGGTATACATTGACATGTGGCTGTCCGTACCAGCTTGCTCAAACAGCGAACCAACCGAACCGAATCTTCAATAAACAAACCTTTTAAATTTCATTGTTCGTGAAATTTACAATTTGCATGAGAACGTTTTTAATTTAAATAAAGATTAATTTAATTCTGTATTCAGTAGCCTGAGTGAACTCATGTTTATTTTTATACATGAACCTTTAATAATTTAATGCGCCCACCTACGTGGCTCGTAAACAGAAAAGTCTCAGTTCACTGCACATTAGCTGCATAGCTTCACTAACATAGGCACAAACCGGTCATTCATTTTAATACAAAATCTCACCTTGCAGCGTCTCGATGTTCTCATCGACTTCATGCAACAAATGCATGAAGGTAGTTGCGAAAAGGACGCCCCCTCCAAACGCCAGCAGAGCCATAACAAACTTATTTTTCGACCGCAAGTCCCCATCGCTGCTCTTGGTGAACCAGTTGTATTTCAACGAGATCAACATGGGGATCAGACCCACAACCATCGAGATGGCGAAGAGGCAGCACATCGTAATAATTTTCGCGGTCAACGTCTCCTCCTCGCTGAACGTAACTTCCGTGATTTGACTCATTATGGTGCCTGTTTTCGTATTGTTGTCGCGTAATTTGGATCGCGGTGCGGCGGCTGCGCGGTGTTTCGAGCTCAGTGATCACCCGACTGAGCTTCCTGCGCCTGCGACTGTAGGCGGACATGATAACGACTCATTATTAATGATAAACTCGACAGCAGTGCGGCCGCGTCACTGAAGAATTACCGGTCAATAGAGTGCACACGTTGGATGCTGCACGCGCGGAACGTATCGCGTAGGAATAATTTTAGCTAGGGCGCCTGTCTGACTGACTGATGGTTACGTGTCAGCATCTCCCACCTACGTAACTTGTACCTTCTAAATCAGTGGTTCTCAATCTTTTTTTGACGTACATTGTTTTATTCATAGTTCAAGGTTCAAAATTATAAGCTAGCCATTTGACGACCCGTTGGATCAGTGGTAGTGAACGTTGCCTTTGGTGCTAAGGTTGCGAGTTCGATCCCCGCATAGTACAAACATTTGTGTGCATGAACATGTCTGTTTGTATTGGTCTGGGTGTTTTCTATGTATTATAAGTATGTATTTACGAAACAAAAGTATTACATGTATGTAAATATTTGTAATTCCTCTATTGGTTCTGATGTCCGTAACACAGGTGCTTGAGCTACCTCGGAGTCAGATATGATGTTGTGAAATAAATATATATAAAATAAACCCTAACCTCTACGGAAAATGGAAAAACCGGTCTGTTTTACGTTGAGTAATTTATTAATTTAACTAAAAATCCAACAGACACAAGAACCAAAAGTCCGGGGATCAAAAAGTTATAAAATGTTGAATTGGCTTTAGCCCAATTCTAAAGCCAACCAGATGCATTAACAATTGATAAAAGATACGTGACTAACTCTTCCATTACCTACTTACTTAGGTACATTAGCGGACAGGTCAAGCTATACAAAACTGTCTAATTTCCTCAATCGACTTCGAACTCAATGTGTAACAATATAAGGTTTATAATCGAATGAAGAAATTTGACAGTTTTGTATAGCTTGATGTGTGCGCCACTGTACATTACTTACACATTCGATAATTATATTCTAAATAGGCAGGTTGAAGTGTGAACGAGATAGCATAACAACCACTGATTACCACTAATGATGTGGGTAAGTTCAATAACCAAACCCAAAAGTAACTAATGGCATAGTAGGTCTATCTTATCAATTTTCCGTCGTATGTAAATACAGATGACATTATGTTATGTTACTACTAACAATCTGTCTAATTTCTTTGTCTTCATTCGATTTTCACATTAAAACTTAAGGTGACGGGTAGGGCACATAAGCGAGGCCAATCGATTTTAATTTTTAGATACTACACCGGATCTATTTTAAACAATTTCAGGGTTACAACCTCTTGGCAAACACTTATACTATTTATTAAATAACCATGTACAAATGTTGGGTCCGTTTTTGTACGCGAATAATTGATTCGGGCATAAAGTGGCCGCTTTTGGCGCATGGCATCCTTGAATGGCCGGAATATGAGGCATCTCCCATCTGTCATCACCATAACAATGAATGCCATTGGTATGTAACATGTCATTGATATGAAGGAGAAACAGGGTTGGGGATAGCACACAGCCTCGGGGAACACCAGCATTCACGGGTTTCAGATCAGAGCATGAACCGTCAACGACGACCTTGATCTACGACCCGTGAGAAAACTGTGTACCCATTCGCAAAGTTTCTCCGGCAACCCATAAGATGGAAGTTTTGAAAGAAGAGCTTTGTGCCTAACCCGATCGAAGGCCTTCGCATGTTCAGGTTTACTTCCAGAGCCTCCCCCTTGCTCTCAATAGTCTCAATTCATCTATGGGTCAAGTAGATGAGGAGATAGATCACCAGCCGACCGACCACGACGGAAGCCGTATTAGCGGTCATTGATCAATTGGTGCTCCTCCAGGTAGCCCAGAAGCTGACGGTTTATAATAGACTCCATTATTTTTGAGAGGAAACAGGTGATTGCTATGGGCCTGTAGTTACCAGGATCAGTGCGATCTCCCTTTTTAGGGATCGGGTGCACTACGTACGCATTCCATAAAGACGACCTTGACTGTACTTACTTGTCTAAAATATCTCATCTATACTTAGTATAGATCGGTAATCCGAAACGCTTGCGCGATGTAATCGACACTTAGCGCTATCTATTGGTATAAAGTAAAATTAATGTCCCGATGCAAAGCGACGGCAGCGACTATTCCTCAATAAATTAAATAAGGAATTTTCAAGACGTGAATCGGTTGAGGTTTGACAGTATGTGGTAAACTAATGTCTGTTGTCCGTACCTTGATCTGGCGACTCTAGTGGCAAAGCTTTGACCTAGTCGTGAGAAAGATCGTTATCTAATTTCGTGTGCAGATGTAGGTTTTGTCTTAAAGGTTTCTTCATCGGAGGAGTGATACATTGTCACGTAACGAAACCTTGACTTTCACATTCGGTTTGGAACTTTGAATTCCTCAATATTCCAATACCTACACGCGTATACGCATTTTAGAGTAGGTACTTAGTTATTACGAAAGTTTGAAGATTTATGTAGGTAAGTACTTGAATGATTTATCTGCTTTGTTTAAGGCGTCTACTGATGTACAGTGAGCGACACATCAAGTTACCCCCTGCAGTGCAAAAGTTGCACTTAGAGCAGAGTTTAAACGACGGTTAACACAATTTAACGGTGCTTTTGGTTAAATCACGGTTTAAGTGTGATGATTACCGTTGTTTTAAATTTGGTGAACTCGAACGGTCTATTGTCCAAAAAATTCAACGAAAATAAACCGCCTTCAAAAACCACGAACTAAAAAGTATAAAATAATATTTTTAACACTTCAAAAAACATTTTATAACACTACACTCGAGAAAAGGTGTTACCGAAGTCGGCGGCCAATACTATCTTGTAATACAACATTCAATTATTCAACGGGGATTAGGCGCCAACATTTTAACACCTTTTCTCGAGTGTACCTACTGTTATGGATTCAGTGTCTCTTTTTTGGCAGCCCGCCAAAAACTTACAAACTAAGTGTAAGTACAGTATTGAAAGAGTTATCTCTTAACTCTTTACCGTTGAGAAGTTGACCTTCCATCATCAGCTCAACCTCAAATAATTATTATGACCAGGTGTAAATACTAGTGTAGCTTTGAGAAATAAAAAAAAAAACTTTATATGTGCCTATAAAATATGAGGGTTGCCTTCGATTTCTCTGGGATTCCATCATCAGACCATAACATGCTTACAATGCGACCAACTAGATACTATACCCTTTCAAACAATTTTAAAGGTTTATAATTTACGGAGCTATCGCGTAACATATTTACAAAAAAAAAGCAACATTCAGACAAATTGAGAACCTCCTCCTTTTCGGTCGTTAAAAAGGGATACACGTGGCGCCGTGTGTACGTACCTACGTAATACAAACGACTAAATAAATACGACTAATCAGACTATAATAGATATTATGCCTCCATGGTGTACTTAATCGCTAAAGAACATGACGAGCAATGCTCGGCGTCTCTCTCCGAGATCGAATCCGAAATGAGGTGATCCGGCAGAGAACCAAAGTTATCGACATTGCTCACCGGATTAGCAAGCTTAAGTGGCAGTGGGCTGGCCATATTAGCCGCAGAACCGACAACCGACAGGGTAAACGAGTTCTGGAGTGGAGACCGCGTCTTGGCAAACGTAATGTAGGGCGCCCTCTGGCTAGGTGGGGGGACGATCTGCGCAGGATGGCTGGCAAGAGCTAGATGCGAGAAGCCATGGATAGATCACAGTGGCGAACAATTGGAGAGGCCTACGTCCAGCAGTGGACTGCGATAGGCTGATGATGATGATGATGATGAGGACGTTGTCATTAAAACCCCAGATCGTGGGATCAAATTCCACTGGGGACATTCCACTTTTCTAATAAATGGTGCCCCTAGGCCCGGTTTGAATATTTGACTCTCCAGCTCAAGAAGTAAGTAAAGAAGAAAGATGAAGCTTAGACCACATCATAGAATTTAAATACTATCCTAAAAACGCGGAAAAAAACTATATATTTAAATATAAAAACCATAAGCAACTGCTTAAGGTTACAGGTAGGGCACACTAGCGACGCCAATCAATTTAATTTTTAGCTACTAAACCGTATCTATTTTAAACAATTTCAGGTTTACAACCTCTCGGCAAATACTTATACTATTTATTGAATAACCATGCACAAAAGTTTAGGTCCATTTTTGTTGCCATTTTTCGCATACGCGTTGGACCAAACATTTTATTCATGGTTATTTAATAAATAGTATAAGTGCTTGCCGAGAGGTTCTAACCCCGAAATTGTTTAAAATAGATCCGATTTAGTAGCTAAAAATTAAAATCGATTGGCGTCGCTAGTGTGTCCTACCCGTCACCTTAAGTTTGTGACACGAAAAGTTCATGAAACGGAACGTTTAGTTAAAGAACTGACTGAAAACACCAAATAATTTTAAACTCTATTGGTTAGGCGTTACAACTTAAAATTCCATACAATACAATGACAGTTGCTACAAGGTTGTTGCATTCACTGACATTTCTTTCACTCGGTTTATTTTGATAGTCCAGTTTTGTTTACATTAAATTTTGATACCAAAGTCTTACTAAAACAATTTATAAATACTTACATAATGTGATAAAAAAACATAAATCAACTATGCATGAGCATAATACAAATAAAATATACAAAATATTAAAATAAGAAAACCTTTAAATCCAACAAATTTTAAGAGTTTATGGTAGTTTAAATTAAATTTTATCAAAATGCAAAAGAAAATATTATCAACTATGTTATTCGTGTTTATATTCCTTTGTATCTGGATCCTGTGGAGCTCAAATATTGAAATGAGCAATTCACTTTTTAATAAGAACAATAACTACTATTTTATGAAAAATACTTTATTAAGTCCGTCTGAATTAACTTGTAAGGGTATGTATTTCATAATAATAATTATATTTTCTTAAAATCTTCTGTATGCATATTTAGTAATTTTCTAAATTGATTTCAGAAAACCCATTTTTACTAATAATAGTAACATCTTATGTGGGTCATGTTGAATTAAGGAGTGCACATAGAAGAGCTATGCCTAGTGTACTACTGAAGTCTATGAATGCTGTCAGAATATTCTTGCTAGCGAAAATACCCCAAAATGACAGGTAAGAAACCTCAGATTGTACCACAAACTAAGAAGAAGATACTCTGTATGATTGTAATAAGAACAATTGAGAGAAGATTGTATGATTGTAACAAGAAATGAGAACAATTTGATCCTGTTTGAAAAAACAAATAAAGATTTCTTCATTTCAAAAAATCGAAGTACTGTAAAACACCATTCGAGTATGGACAATCTACCTATTCCTTAAAAATGAAAAATATTCTATTTCAGATACATAACTCAAGAAGCAATACAAGATGAACATAATCTTTTTGGTGACATACTTCAAGGATCATTCTTAGAAAACTACAGAAATCTTACATACAAACACCTCATGGGCCTGAAGTGGGCCAGTAATGCATGCAATCCAACATTCATACTCAAAGTGGATGATGACATAGTATTCAACTTGGAAAGTACACACAAATACTTATCAAAACTTCCCTATAGGGATAATTTATTAATGGGATACATGCTAAACAATACCAAGCCTAGAAGAAATAAAGAAAACAAGTGGTATGTAACACAAGACGAGTATGTTTGGAATGATTACCCACCTTATTTATCTGGTTGGTACTACATAACAACACCAGATGTAGCTTCAATATTATGTGATGAAGCTTTGTACTTCCCTCCCTTTTGGATAGATGATATATACATCACAGGGCTACTCAGCAAAGCTGCTGGAATAAGCCTCCAACAGCTTCCTCCAGACTTCTGGTTAGAATATTATGAATTACTGGAATGTTGTCTCACTGACATGATTACCAAGTCTATCAGATGCGACTTTGTGGTTGGACCAAATGGTGGGAGAAACAACCTTATAGTTGAATTCAATGAAGCAGTTCGAAAATGTGAACAACTTAAAAACTGTATAGCCAGGCCTGCAAACAGACCATTAAAGAAAGTTTGTGTAGTTAAAGCAGAAAGAAATATTTTTAGTGAAGGCCAAGGGGAAGTGCATTTGGTTAAAAAACTGTAGTTTCTTATAAGTATGACTCTTGATGTTATCCACAGCAAACATCAATCTAGTCTTACAATAATAATCTCCAAACGATAGTTATTAAGTGTCATGTACTTACAGGAGTAAAAGTTAACATAAGTTAGAAAACAGAAGTATTAATTAAATGAATGCTGACTAAATAAAAAACAATAGGAAATAATTGGAACTAGTTTATTGTCATTACAGGTATTATGTTGATGTAATACTGAAGTATTAACTAATATGAAGTTATGGCACAAGGTTTATTTTAATGATAAGAGTGACAACATTCCAGGCAAAAATAGTTGATATTAAGTATTGTGGTTTTACAATAGCTGTGTTTAATTTTAAAATTATTCATTAATTCAGTCATAAAAAGCAATAAATGTTGTCTAACACTAGTCAAAATATGAAAATTGTTACTTTTCTAATATAGAGATAAGATAATCAATCATAAAACAATTAAAAACATCAGTCAATTTTTTTAAACAAAAACAAATGGATTGAGCAATAAAAAAAAACTAACACAAAATGTGTTTTCTTAAGTAATTGAGTCTACTTAAATCTAAAATTGTATTACTTACTTACGTCTTATGATTGTAGCCACGAATTAGTGACTGAGCTCCCATTGACAATGCAGTCCTTGAATCCTTTCATCACATATGAGGATTGAAACCATTTTATGCTATCTGTTGACTCTATTTCATTAAAATCACTATCTTCACTTAAATTATCTTGTATTTGCAAATTTTCAAGATTCTGACTGATAACATCTCCAAATATTTGGAAGTCATTGCAGCAAGATATGTTTTCTGTATTCGCAGTCCTAAAATCCATCACAACTATTCTAGAATTCCTTGGAATTCTGCATCCGCTTGCAACAACAAAGTTGTCAGCGTTTAGGACATCACACTGGTCCGTGTTCTTCTTCTTCAGGAATACATACATGTTTGTGGGTGGCAAGGAACTGAAGAACACTTTGCTTAAAGTCTCTGATGTCACAAGGGTCCTAAAACAATATTGCAGGTTAAAGTACCAGCTGAGATCATTTTGTAAGCATAACTATGATCCAGTTATTATATGATAAATTTGAATACCTACCATTACCGGTATGACATTGCGAGCTTCAAGAAATGAGACTATACCTTCCTAAAAGCATACGGCATCCGGCAATGCGTCTCCACTCTCTCTGGTGTGGCTGATGTCCATGGGCGGCAGTGATCACTTACCATCAGGTGACTCGCTTGCTGGTTTGCCTCCCTTTCTCATAAAAAAATTGAGAAGGTCTGGCGGCAGTGCTTCAGTGTTATTACCAGCTTTGTCAAATGCTGGATTATGTTCCGATGAGATGAGAGATCTCAAGAAACTACATCTGCATTAAAATTTGAAAACTTAGTTCAACCAAAGAAATTTACCTGTAGCAAAGTTTATAAAGAAATAGGTGTCTGCTTTGAAATGAACTAGTTAATAATTTTGTGCTTACCTGAAAACATTGCGTTGAATCTTTTGATCGCTAGCAATGTGAGTGGAGTGGCATTGAGGTTTGTGACAGACATGTGGCAGGATCAATCTGTATACTTCCTTACATGTCACTGGGGTAGCTCCTAAAGCTATGCACACTTCTTCAGGTGCTGATGGACCACCTATCTCTTGTAATAGGCTCTGGAAATGAAAAAAGTGATACTATACTAGAGAGAGAAAACAATCATGGTAGTTATTTCCATTAAGAGCCAGACACGAAGGTTTCTAGCAGTTTAGTCAATAATTGTGTAAGTCTAATCAACATTAGACTAGTTAAGATGAGTTAAAATGAAACATACCTTTATGATAAAATCTAAGTTTTCTAAAGCTGTGGAAGCTATTCGAAAATGTCGTTCTGACTGAAAGCTGTCCTTTTTCTCTTCATCACACATCTTTTTCTTCGTCACAATTTGTTTTAGCCACTGGTAAGTGTATGGTATTTGCAGTCTTTGATACGCTATGAACTTCACCAGTTCTACAACGACATGCCCACAAGATATTGAAGTTAATTGATCACCGATATTCAAATTTACCACTAAAGGACTATTTTTATTGCAAGAGCTCATGTTTGTTTTATAAACTCGTATTTCACCACATTAAAACCATAGAATTATAATAATTCTATGATTAAAACTATGTATGTACTGCGTTTTCGGTGTACTGACACTCCGTTACTATAAAAAATATTCATTTAAATTCAACCGTTTCTCGCGCAGTCACTTCATCACACTTGCTTGGTCTGTGTGATACGTAGTATCTTCTACTTAGTTTGTGGTCTGTGGAATCACAGACAATAATGACAATAATACTACTCTTTGGTGGAATACTACAACCCATAGATTATACATATAATCTACAAAAAAAAAAGTACTCTTTGGTCTGTGGCTGTGGCTTAGACCAAGTGCCACACATAGACCAAGAAAAAAAACTTGCTGCAGTCTTTTTTTTTCTTTTTTTTTTTGATAAAGGTTTCACGGCTTGGGTTTTCACCCGGTATATAATACTACTCTTTGGTTTTCACCATACAGCCAACTTGCTGCAGTCACACTGACAGTGACATTTACATTTTTTTATTAATTTTAGAATGGGCAAAAATATCATGTATTTTCATCAATGACTATTGATTTTCATAACTGAATAGTCTGGGTCAGTCTGGCTGGGTTCATGTCAGACTATTATTATCTTACTCTATGGTGCAGTGTTCTGTGATGACCTTTGATTATATACTCAAAGGTGATGACTGTTGGTGCATGTCTATAGATGCCATAGTATTAATTATACCTTATAAGTCCACCCCAGTGGCCACGGCTACGCCATCAAATTTTAGTTCTGTGTGTGGTTCTGTGTTTTGCCGCAGGATTCCTATCGTGGCACCTTTGAGTAGCTATTCAAAGCGTGGCGCAGGCGCAGATCTTCGTTATTGGCCCATGGAACTAGAAAACGCGCGCTTTAGATTGGCCTTGATTGGCACCACAAAGTAAATTCCTATTGGCAGGTACTATTTAAACTATAAGAAGAATAAAACATTCTTAATTTAAATTCATTATCTTCGCGCTGTGATTGACATAACATTAAAATATTTCGTATGTCAATTTTATAAAAGCAAAGTGGACTCTTATTGATTTGAAAGTAATATTGGAAAATAAAAATGTACCGAGTACAAAATATTATAAGACACGAATTTTACAAACAACTGTTCATTTCAAAACGCTGCTATGCGAAAGAAGTAAGATTTGGTCCCGATGTTAGATCGCTTATGTTGCAAGGAGTTGATATTCTAGCAGATGCAGTAGCTGTAACAATGGGTCCCAAAGGACGTAATGTCATTTTAGAGCAATCATTTGGTCCCCCCAAAATAACTAAGGATGGAGTAACTGTTGCTAAAGGAATTGAGTTGAAAGATAGATTTCAAAACATCGGTGCCAAACTAGTTCAAAATGTAGCAAATAAAACGAATGAGGAAGCTGGAGATGGTACTACAACTGCTACAATTTTGGCTAGGGCTATCGCAAAAGAAGGTTTCGAAACAATTTCCAAAGGTGCAAATCCTATTGAAATAAGAAAAGGTGTTATGGTAGCCGTTGAAGCGGTTAAACAAAAACTCAAAGAGATCTCTAAGCCGGTTAAAACTTCTGAGGAAATAGAGCAAGTAGCAACAATATCTGCAAATGGTGATAAATCCATTGGGATGTTGATCTCAAAAGCGATGAATAGAGTAGGAAAAGACGGTGTAATCACTGTCAAAGATGGAAAAACTTTAACTGACGAAATGGAGGTTATAGAAGGAATGAAGTTTGATCGAGGATATGTTTCACCATATTTTATAAATTCAACTAAAGGGCCAAAAGTAGAATATAATGACGCTTTAGTTTTGTTTTCTCAAAAGAAAATATTTACTGCTCAACAATTGGTACCTGCTATGGAAATAGCCAATGCTCAGAAGAAACCTTTAGTCATTATTGCTGAAGATTATGATGGAGAACCTTTATCCGTTCTAATAGTAAACAAGTTGAAAATTGGTCTACCTGTAGTAGCTGTAAAAGCCCCTGGCTTTGGAGATTTCCGGAAAAACTCTTTGATGGATATGGCTATAGCGACTGGAGGTTGCGTGTTTGAAGACGATCCCAATTTAATTAGACTTGAAGATTGTCAATTAGAGAGTTTAGGAAGAGTGGGCGAGGTGGTCATCACAAAAGATTCCACCCTCTTATTGAAAGGCCATGGTAACAAGGACGACATTAGAAAACGTATTGAAGAGATCAAGGAAGAATTGATGGAAACATCTGGTGATTATGACAAGTTAAGACTTTTGGAACGAATTGCTCGATTACAATCTGGTGTCGCGGTTTTAATGATTGGAGGATGCAGTGAAGTAGAAGTTAATGAAAAGAAAGATCGAGTAAATGATGCTTTGAATGCAACCAGAGCAGCGGTTGAAGAAGGAATTGTTCCTGGAGGTGGAGCGGCTCTTCTTCGCTGTATTCCCGTACTTGACAAAATCAAAGCCGCTAATAAGGACCAGGCGAATGGAATAGCTATCATAAAAAAGGCTCTACGCACACCATGTTTGACGATTGCAAGTAACGCTGGTTACGATGGTGCCGTAGTTGCTTCTAAAGTTGAAGTCATGGGTGATAACTTTGGATATGATGCAATAAATAACGAATACGTCAACATGATAGAAAAAGGAATCATCGACCCCACAAAAGTCGTCAGAAGAGCTTTAGTAGACGCCAGTGGAGTGGCATCACTGTTAACAACGGCTGAAGCGGTTATTTGTGACTTGCCCAAAACGAAAGAATCAGCCGGACCAGATCTATCTGCAGTTGGAGATTACTAATGTACTAATAACTAATAAGCGAATGTGGTTACTTAAATTGGAAAGTGATAAAAAGTATGAAGTGAATGTGTTCCTGTGCTAAATTCTTGTAATAAATTATTTACAACTTATAATGAATATTGTTCTAATAAATTATTTATTTATATCATGGGCCAAATAGCATGAGGTGACAGGTCTATAAGTCCATCATTAGACCGGTTCTTCTGTATGGCATTGAGACTTGGCCTGTATTTATATCATGGGCCAAATAGCATGAGGTGACAGGTCTATAAGTCCATCATTAGACCGGTTCTTCTGTATGGCATTGAGACTTGGCCTGTACTTGAGCGACACAAGCAGGATTTGCTTGTCACGGAGATGAATATGCTGCGGTGGCCCGATGGGTCATTTGGTGACTGGTCCGATAGCTCATTATGGTTGGATTATGGTCCGGCACTCGATCCCTCTCCTGTCGTGTCACAGTTATTAGAGAGTGCACTACCGTTTGCACACACACTTGAGCACTATAATATTATAGTGCTCAAGTGTGCGTACGTGGCTGATCGTTGAGATTGGCCGGCGTCGTAACCGTAATCGGTTGAAGAATATTATCATTATTATGGTTGGATTAGATAAATCAAATCAAAGCTAGGAGCTAAAATCTCGTGCTTGTAATATTAATCGAAAATTGATATACTTACGTAAAAACCTTAGGAAGTTTTTATGTATGGTTTTCATGAGTCCTTCCGCCATGTTCTTACATATCGAAAATCCCTCTCTAACTCTATCTCAGGTTATTCAAGTAAATAAAAATCAAGTCATTCTTTCAACGATAATATGTATAATTTTTGATTTTGAACAATTAGAAAAATTGTTAAATGAGGTATTGGTTTGGTTCTTGCTTCATCCTAAGGGTCTGTCCAGGGTCTGGGTTCGACAGTCGAACTTGGACGATTCCAGACAAGCAAGGTGTGATAGATGAACACTGAACACACATGGATTCATTGTTTCTCCACATTGGGCCTCGGGTACCCTCAATCACGCGGCGAAACACAGAGTGCTGCTTCCCGCCAGTTTTATGTGAGGCCGTGGTATCACTTCAGTCTAGTTGGTCCATTCATGCCGAAACGTAGCGCTCCTACTTAGGGAGGGCTGACTGCCTGACACACTAAGACCGCTCTTGAAAGTATTTTTATGTAAAGCAATATATTACGTGTTGACTGGTAGTGGCCTGGTTGACCATATTATAAAAAGTAGACTGTCAGCTGTCACTTTGACGTTGACATAAATAAATAATAATGGCGCGAATATATTTGTAAGCCACCACCTGTTTGTTTTCGTTTTTGTGATGAAAAAAATATATTTCATTAGTTTATATTTGATAAATTATTTAAATGTGCTTTCAAAATCAAATAATGAAACATAAACATTAATTAGAGAATGTATATTGTACAACTAACTCTGGTATATTGAGCGAAAATATACTCTAGTGATACCTAAGTGTTTTTCTTAGACAATTTAACTGTCTAAGGTGTTTTTGCAAGGGTTCTTTTATTTCAATAATGTCTGAAAATAATTCAAAAGGAGAACAAATAATGTCTACAGACATTGATGGTGTAGATGTAATTTCGTCTGTAAGCCAGAATTCGGTTTTAGATTCTCCTTTGAATGTTACCAGTAACGCCAAGTTAGATGACTTGGCTTTAAGTGATGATGAGTACGGTACTAGAATTATGAAGACC
Source organism: Marasmia exigua (assembly GCA_019059595.1). Classification (NCBI taxonomy): domain Eukaryota; kingdom Metazoa; phylum Arthropoda; class Insecta; order Lepidoptera; family Crambidae; genus Marasmia; species Marasmia exigua. The sequence continues at coordinate 11,425,844 of CM032477.1, read as the reverse complement.
AAAAGGCGTGTGCAGCGGTTTTCAGATAGTGATAGTGACGTTCCAAAAGATAATGGAACATCTAATGGCGTTGGACCAGGCTCTGAACGAAATAGTGATAATGAATGTTCTAAAATCATTGGATCCAACAAATCACGGACACGGCAGATTGCTGTTAGTAGTGATGACGATTCTGATAACGAAAGCAAATTGTCAACTAAATCAAGAGACCCTGAAGGAAGTTACAACAACAATGAATCAAATAGTTTACCGAGAAATGGAGCAGACAAATCACGAATACGAAAAGTCATAAATGAAGATGATGACTCTGATAATAATTCTCCCAAGGAACTAGTTGCTGGTAAAAATGAAGAACAGCAACTACGGATGAAGAATAAAAAGAACAAGTTAAAAGATAAGTTCAAAAACTTACTGAACTCTAGAGCAAAAGAGACTGAAGTGCAAATAAAAGAAAGTGATAGTGAATCCAGCAAAGATGGCTCTGTAAATGAAGATTCGGAGGGGTCTAATGATGATATGTCATCCATAAGTAAAATAAAACAGGTATGCCACTTAAATCTAAATTCTATTTGGGTACTTACTTACTCTACTTTGTTTTTTGATTGTAATTAGAATATTTTGTGTATGTTCAGTTACAGTACAGTTTGTTAGCTCTGATTTTCATAACACAAGAACTTAACATACTAAGGGCCAATCAATTGATTTTATTCCAATACTAAGTCTGGTATTGCGCTGTTATTGTATACAATTCTGACATACCATTATTTATGTATAGATATTAGTAGAATCAGGCCTCACTAAGAATTTATGCAAAAATACATCATAATAAAACTATATGTACATACTTCATGATTACTTACAGTAACAACATTTTGTCAGATATTTATTTATGTATTAGGGTTTAAAGTATGAAATTGCTGATTTGTATGAAGATTTTTTGATAAGCTGTGTTTTCCAAACTAACATTTTTTTAATGAAATATTAATGGTACATACAACCTGTGCGGATAAAGAATGATATCAGAAATGGCGGCGCATCTATTCACTTCTCGCTTGCACACTATTTGCGTCTATACTCGCACTCGTGGGTGTGCGAGCGAGAAGTGAATAGATGCGCCGCCATTTCTGTTCCCATTCTTTATCCGCACAGGTTGTACTGTTTCATATTTAATTGTGCTTTGGTATTTAATTGTGGACAGTGTTTAGGTACATTTAGAATAGGTTTTCAGAAAAAATCATTGTTTATATAAAAAGTTATAAATGCTGAAAGTGTCAATTCTGCCTCACAAAAAAAGTCACTTTCAAATATTTTTTATTGCATCTAAAATATAATTTTATCTGATCTGCACACTAACAGACATTACAAATATGGTCTTTAATCGAAATAACCAATATAAATATATCTTGTTGTGTCTAGATTTTTTTTCTAGATCAGTTATTTCATACTTTAACCCCTATTATTATTAAGATCAGGTTTTTGCCATCATAATTTATGTTTATTCACATTTTACTTTTTATCACAACTGCAGCATGGATATTAAGTGGTAAGTATAATCATACTACTTTACAATTTTAAGTACCATTTTCTGTTTTCACTGAATTAAACTTTTTGTTATACTTATTTCAGATACTAAAATCAGTGAATAAGTCTGGATCCCTCCAAATGTCAATTTGTGATCCTGATACTTCTGATGAGGAAAGCAACCAAGTGAAGAAAGCCTATAAACCTAAGAAGGATCAGAAAAGGACTAAATTGATATCACCAAAGCCACAGAGGGTAAATAATTTTACTTATTTTTCACTGTTTACTTCATTTAAAGAAATAGCAACAAGGCATTTACATACTAATAATGTTTAAATAGCATTTCTAAGCATGTTTCAATAGGTAAATCTGATGAATGTCAACTTTTGTTTTAAGTACACCCACAAGGGGTGTACTGTAGGTTGCCTACTTTCAGTCATAAAAAGTTTAATAGGTAAATCTTATCAACAATTTTTCCATGGGGTTGATTGTAAAATCTTCATTAAAGTAAAATATAATTTAATTCTATTTTCCTGAACTTTAAACGACTTAACACATTGATGAAATTTTATAATTATTTCCAGATGTCAGCTAAACAAGCCATGGAAAATATGCACAAAATCAAAAGTGAATCCAACCGTATGCTACGGGAGCGAGAAGTGTCTCTGCCATACCATAGACCTAAGGCATTGTCACTCCAGGACATAATGAAGAGAAGAAGACCAGCAGTCTCTTCTGATGGAAAAGCTTTACCTATTAAAATGAATGAAGACCAACTGAAACAATATGCGTAAGTTTATAATATGGAATAGTCATATTATGACCCTCATAATTATTTAAAAGAAAGCTTTCTTATTCAAAATGTGCACTTGCTATTTTTTGAATTACATATAATTATTTAATTCGGTTTTTCAGACTAATGCTAGAAGAAAGACAAAAAGAAATGATGGAGCTTTGTAAAAGTGAATCTGAAGAAGATGGTGATGATAAGAAGGACACAGAGGATGAAGCTAATAAAATCACAACTGAGACTAGTGAAGAAAAATCGGATAATTCGTATGATATAACTGTCCTGACTCACAAAAGTACAGCACAATTAGCTTCTGAAATTGATCAATTTGTAAATAAAGAAATGGATCTAGGTATTGAAATAAACACTGAGGAATCTAGTAATAAAGCATTGTCAGATATTGAAACTACTGTTAATAATGAAAACAGATTAGAAGAGGACTTGAACAATAAGTCTGGTGATATGTCGGCAGAAATGCAATTAGTGTATAATGATTCTATTGAAGAAAATGATAAACTAACTGATATACCAAAAGGCAACGTTGCAGCTATTGAAAATTCTGAAACTAATATCGAGCTTGATATAATGCTTGTAGATAAGCAGAAATCAGAAGTCATCTCCAATGCTGACCATATTACTATTGATAATGGCAAAGACGACATTAGACTTGAAAAAATTAGTTCTAATGAATCTAAAACAATAAATAACACTGAGATAGAAAGTCAATTAATATCATTGCATTATGATTCAGAAAACACTGATACAATCAAAGTCAACACTACAAATGAACAAGATGTGATTTCTGAAGATGTAAGTAAAACTAGTAAAGATACAAAAAATAATTCAGTTGAAGAATTTGAAAACGAAGATTTTCCTGGTGATGATATGGATATGAATGATATAAATATGGATGATATAGATAGTATTATAGAAAATGCGGAAATAGTTAGGGGTAAGCACATTGTTTCATTCACACTTTAAATTAACTAAGGATGTTAAAATTATACTTATGTATATTTTTTATGTTTCACTTTTCAGATACTGTTTCTGCCACTTTTGACTCGCCAGCACTTGTTAGAGACATACCTATATTGAATGTTAAGCCAAAATTAACAGGTGCGCCGGGTATGGTGATCGACTTAGATGGTACTGATCCCATAGCTCTAAAAAAACTAACGGGTGTAGAGTTGTTAAAAGAAAGATTTACGTTTTTTGCGAAACTTAAAACACCTGAAGAAATGGAAAGAGAAAGAGAGAGAAGGCAAGATTGAATTAATTTAATTCAATTTTATTATGATATATCTCCTTTCTATTGCTAATTTAACTAATATATACTACATTTTGTTTCATTTCAGGCAAAAACCAGGAACTCAACATTTGAAACTAAAGCAGGAGTTGGAGGATATTATTGCTGAACAAAGGTCACTTGAATGGTCTAAACGCTTGGAAAATGAGAAGCAACAGCAAATGGAGTTAGACGCTATTATAGGGGATACGTCGGACAAAGAAGACGATATTGATAAAATTGAAGCTAAACTAAATGAGGATGATGTAGAGAATGAATCATCTTCAGAAAATGAAGAGGAAGAATTGCTGGAAGATGATGTTCTGATAGAAGATAAACCAAAGAAAAAAAATCCTTTAGTTGCCGATGAGGCGGAAGAATCAGACGTTGACGATACTGCACAGGACGACAACAATGATAATGGCGACAATGAAGAGTTAAATGATGATGGTGTGGAAGGCGATGATGAAATTGATGATAAAAGTGAAGATGATTCAAGCGAAGAAGAATCTTCCGAGTCTGAAGATGAAATAGAAACTAAACCAAAAAAAGGCAGGATTCTAAAAGCATTTGAAGATTCTGACGATGAAGATTCAACAAAGTTAGAGGAAAAAGATTCGTCACTTATAAAGAACGTTGAGTCAGAGAAAACTGATAATGCCATGATCACTAATGAGTTGTCGCAAAGTCAAACTTATGGTATAATTGATTCACAAGGTATTGATTGAATTCTCTAATATTATTTCCTTTATAAGATAACATAATTAAAGGAATGTATTGTTATTTTCAGATGATGTCATTCAACTTGCTCAAATCCCAAAACAAATGTCATCAGATGTGTTCACTAGTCAAGGAAGTGCACAAAACAATGTACACAAAAATTCCAATAGTAAAATTCCAGATAATTCAAAGGAAGAGGAAGATTTAGGCACTCAAACTTTTTCCATCTTGGATGCCAGTAAAAATGTTAAAGACATAGATGATCCTGATAAACTTACTGTTGTATCAGATGATTCTGGCAAGCTAAATGTAATATCTAATGATCTAGACAAACTTAATGAAACCCAACCTTTTAGCGTAAGTGATTAAGTTACAATGTTCTAGTGTTAATTTCCAATTCCATATTTTACGTTGCAGAGCGTTGAACCTAATTAAATCTCAATAATTGTCTTATTACAGGATAACCTTGATGCAGTTGTGGATATGTGCTCTGGCAACTTCCAGACTCAAAACTGCATTGAAATTCAACCTCCTTCACAGTCACAAATGTCGCAATCTCAACCCATTGGTAAAGACATACTAGACATGTGCACAGGAAAATTTTATGATAATCAATTTGTGTCTCAAAATGAGGACAAATTAAATATAAGTGATGATCAATCTCAAGATGCTTCTCCTAATGCTAAATTAGATGAAGATATTAAAGACAAACTAGAAGCTGCTCCTATAATTGATATCAAAGAGAGAGAAATACTTAATCAAGAAGGAGATATACTTAAATCAGTTCTTGATGAACTAAATGAGCCTGATTTTGAATCTACTAAACCATTGAAGTTCTTCTTTGATGGAAAAAGCCAAAATAAGGAGAATGAATCAAATGTAACCAATGCTCAAATTAAGAAGAGGCTTGTCATCGATTCCGATGACGAAGCCAATGATAACGGTGAAACCAACAATCGGAAGAAAAAGAAGAAGTTCAAAAAGAAAAAGCTAGAAAAGCGTGCTCTACAGATTTCTGGTAACTTTACACCAAAATGTTTGCTAACATTAACTGTATTAATAATATCAAATATCGTATTATTGATATTTGATATTATTAATAGTAGAAATAAAATAATCTTAAATTACTATATGACATTCCAGATGATGAAGAGGAGGAACAAGAAGACTTTATGGAGGAGGATGACTATTTATCTGGAGGTGAAGATGAAATTGGTGTTGACAATGAAGAAGAAAGACTGGTAGAATATGATTCGGAAGAAAACGAGGTAAGAAAAATTCAAATAGCATAGATTAAGGGCTTAAATAAGTTGACGTAAGCATTCGACCTATTTACCCCGCGGATGGATTAACCGTTGATTTGGAGCTCAGGGTATGCTGGGACATGATTAATGAGCAATTCGTAATTACAACTAAGCGACTGACGTCTGATCTCGCAATCCTTAGACAGGGAGGACCAACTGGATCTGAAATTAATTACAATCACAATGATAACTGGTTATCCACAGTTTTACTGCCACACTCAGAGTCGTTGATTAACTTAGTTGGCTACTTAAGAAAAAATATTGACACTTATTTTGATACGCATAAAGACTACCGATACTAAAGTTAATGAACATTAGCTTAAATGACGTCTCTGAGTGCGGCCGTAATAGTATGCCAGATTCCTCACCGCAGAGGTAATCGTAGTGAGGGGACCTTCCGATCAGAAAAAAGGTTGTAAAACGGTCTTATAAAAAAATATAATTTTATTTCATAATTATAGGTGGAAGTAAAACCACAAAATGTTAAAAAGAAGAAACGAAAAGGGACCGAGTTCTTCGAGCAAGAGGCCGAGCTGACATCAGAGGATGAGTGGGTGGGATCCGGCGACGAGGATGAGGCTGGCCTCGACCGCATGGAGCGCGAGGAGGGCGACGACGACACTTTCCACCAGGGCCAGTTGCAGCGGGAGCTGGGGCAGATACACATGTGAGTCTGATCAGTGATGATGAGTGGGTGGGATCCGGTGACGAGGACAAAGCTTTGTTCGACTGCATGGAGCGCGAGGAGGGCGACGACGACATCTTCCACAAGGGTCAGTTGCAGCGGAAGCTGGGGCAGATACACATTTGAGTCTGTTGAGCATTGATGAGTTGGTGGGATCCGGTGACATGGACGAAGCTTTCTTCGACTGCATGTAGCGCGAGGAGGGCGTCGACGACACCTTCCACCAGGGCCAGTTGCAGCTGGAGCTGGGGCAGATACACATGTGAGTCTGTTGAGCATTGATGAGTTGGTGGGATCCGGTGTCGAGGACGAAGCTTTCCTCGACTGCATGGAGCGCGAGGAGGGCGACGAAGACATCTTCCACCAGGGCCAGTTGCAGCGGGTGCTGGGGCAGATACACATGTGAGTCTGTTGAGCATTGATGAGTTGGTGGGATCCGGTGTCGAGGACGAAGCTTTCCTCGACTGCATGGAGCGCGAGGAGGGCGACGAAGACATCTTCCACCGGGGCCAGTTGCAGCGGGAGCTGGGGCAGATACACATGTGAGTCTGTTGAGCATTGATGAGTTGGTGGGGTCCGGTGACGAGGACGAAGCGTACCTCGACTTCATGGAGAAAGGTGACAATGAGACCTTCCACCAGCAGTTTTAAATAAAAACATATTTTACCTATTTTTCAGGCGTGACGTGTTAGATCAAGACAAACGCGAAGTCAGGCTGATCCAGGAGTTGCTGTTCGAAGACGGAGACTTGGGGGCAGGTGGTCGGCAGCGCAAGTTCCGTTGGCGGAACGCAGGTTTGTTCTGTAAAATTTTTTTATTGTTAAATTTGACTGGTCGGCTGGCGCATTTGGTAGTGACCCTGCCTCATATGCCAAAGGTTATGGGTTCGATCCCAACCCTGGACAAACATTCGTGTGATGAACACTTATTTTTTCAGTATCTGGGTGTAATATTATGTATTTAAGTATCATCATCATCAGCCCGATAGTACCCACTGCTCAGTATAGGCCCCTTTCCTTTACGCCAATGTACCCGGTGCTAAGACGCTCGGATCCATGTAGTGCCCACGATTTTGGTGATGTCATTGACCCATCGTGACATTGGACGACCCGGATTTCGTCTGCCAGTTCTAGGACACCATTCGGTCAGGACTCTACTCCACTTGCCAACACCACGCCTAACTAAGGGTCCTGCCCATTTCCACTTTAGTTCCATCACTCTTGATCTAAAGTCTTGTAATATTTAAGTATTGTATAGTATTTAAGTATATATTTTTTAATTCTTCTGATATCTGATATCCGTATTACAAGTGCTTAAGCTACTTAATAATAATAAATATTTCACAACATCATATACGTTGATCTGACTCCGGGATAGGTAGCTCAAGCACCTGTGTTACGGATACCTGTGATACTTAGGACGGAATCAGGTCAATATATATGAGATGTTGTATGAATTTATTTCTTTTATTAGCGGTTGTACTTGTAAATTCTTGTATTTTTTTATGCTAGAGGCGACAAACGAGCAAGCGAGTCACCTGATGGAAAGCATTCATCGCTGCCCATTAACATCCGCGATATCAGAAAGACCGCTAATGCGTTGCCGGCCTTTTTAAAAAGGAGTACGCTCCTTGAAGGTCCCAAAGTCGTAGCCGTCGGGAATTACTCCCGTTGGTATACTGTTCCACAGAACTGAGGTACGTGTTAGAAAGTTGGGCGAAAAACGCACAGTATTAGACTGCCATCCATTCAGATGATATTTTTTTTTTAGGTCAATAAGCTAACGCTTGACTACAATCGCACCTGATGGAAAGCGACGATGAGGTCTAGGATGATACGCGTTTGCCTAAATGATGCCTGTTCCATCTTAAAGATGCCCAGATTATAGTGGTCAGGAAAAACAGATCTCGGCAGAGAGTTCCATTCCTTAGCCGTCCGCATTATTAATGTGGATGATGGGGATGGAATGACAATCGTTTGCGTGTGGTTCGATGTATGAATTCAGTTGCAGGGACTAAATCAAACATTTCCTCTCATTTACCTAGAATTTATATGTACTACCGCTTTTGACTTTTATTTTCCAACACTCAGAGGAACCGTACACTTCATGGTTTACAAATTAAATAGAAAAACGTTGGACGCCAACAAATAACTTGTGTTTATATATGTTTTATCTGCATACAATGTTACTGGGCTCAGACTCTTCATCATCATCATCAGCAACCCACACTCGTCCACTGCTGGACATAGGTCTCCCTTAATGCACGCCACTGCTCCCGATTTTCGGCCACTCTCATCCAGCCCACACCAGCCAGGTTTCGAATGTCATCATCCCATTTGTCGGAGGGCGTTCTAAACTACGCTTACCGAGTCGCGGTCTCCACTCTAGGACTTAACGGCTCCAACGGCTGTCAGTTCTGCGGCTAATATGACCAGCCCACCGCCACTTCAGTTCAGACTCAGACTCTTATTAGTGTTTAAGATCTAGCTTTAATACGACATTGTCTGTTGATTACAGATGGTGAAGAAGCAACCGGCACTGTGCCAGACGAGTTCGCTGACACGCAAGAGGAGGAGTTCGAGTCTGAGGAACAGTGGCGGAAGCAGAGGCATGAAAGGGAGATGTTCCTGAGGCAAATGGTTAGTACATTTTGGGCTACATTTTATACACCGTGATGTTTTGAATACGAATGTTAAAGTCGAAGTCAGTTAGTTGTAGTCACAGTTGCCTGAATAATACGCCGATGTTTATTTATTATCGCCGCCCATTGACACTTGAAACACCAGTGGTGTCACAAGTGCGCTGCTTACCTTTTAACCCCCCTTCCCCTGGATTGGGCCTCCGGTACCCTCACTCACGCAGCGAAACACAGCGCATGCACTGCTTCACGCCGGTTTTCTGTGAGGACGTGGTATTACTCCGGTCGAGCCGGCCCATTCATGCCGAAGCGTGGTTCTCCCACTCCCACGTTTTATCGACCTACGGATACTGCCGATACCACTCTAAACGCAATCGCCGGTTACACGTCACCGCAGGGAAATGGGCAACTGTTTTTAATCAGTTTTTTGTAAAGCTTCTTCTTTTTATGTAATAATTGGCAGACGAGCAGACGGATCGCCTGATGGCAAGCGATTGCCGCCGTCCATAGACACCCGCGACACCAGTGGAGTCTCAAGTGCGCTGCCAACCTTTAAACCCTCGTTTCCCCCGGATTGGGCCTGCGGTACCCTCAGTCACGCAGCAAAACATAGCACAGTGCTGCTTCACGTCGGTTTCCTATGAGGCCGTGGTATCACTATGGTCGAGCCGGCCCATTCATGCCGAAGCGTGGCTCTCCCACGGTCAAATTCTGCTCTCATAATTGCTTGAGCAAAGAGGACCTACTACCTGTGCGGATAAAGAATGGGATTAGAAATGGCGGCGCATCTATTCACTTCTCGCTCGCACACTATTTGCGTCTATACTCGCACTCGTGGGTATTGACTGCCAAAAAAAAATTCTGCGTTCCCTTCCCTGTCGCATCAGTCCGGTTTCGCAATTTTGTGAGCTAGACGCGTTCTCAGTTTTTCAGTGGTTTTGAACCTTTCGTTATTTTGTCATTTGTTATTGTTTGTTGTTATAGTTTATTGTTAATTTTTATGTTAAATTATTGTTTTGTTAGTTATGAGTATAGGTAGTGTTTTAATATATAGTTACAATAGGATATAGATATAGTTAAGATATACTTATTACAATCTTTTATTTCAAGATACTAATTTTAAAAGTTATGAAGTGCATATATAATAGTACATGAACTTAATGTAATTAAATTACAACTGTATAAATCATAATATAAATATATAAATCATAAATTATTTTAATAATTTTTTTATATACAGTCAAAAAGACTCCAAAATAATAAAACCTATGAAACATACTCGTACATAAATAGTATTTTAATGAATAACATTTATTTATTTTTTATAAAAAGAAAAACAAAACAGTTTCAACGGTAACGATATTATATACTGAAAAAGTCAGTTATAAGTTTTCAAACCGTTGATGCTGACGGTACCTGCTCTACGCGCCGCCATTTCTAATCCCATTCTTTATCCGCACGGATAGTACATTGGTTGACGCACCAATGTGTCCATTTATACTCTATTCTTTATAACAACAGTCGAGGTGGAGTTGAGGAACAGGTGCATAAGCTGGGGGCGCTCAATTCCACCCGAGACACGAATCCGCTGCCATTTTGTCATTTCTTTTCACGAAATAAAATGAGAAGGAAGCATAGCTGCCTGCGTCTCGTCGAGTTTACGTAGGTAGAGAGAGACCGCTGACCCGGCTTAGCAGTGGGCGATTTCCCTTAGTCAAGCCTTTTTTTATATTAAGGCTCTACCCGAAGATATATTGCCAATGTCAAGTAACTTAATGAGAATAAGTGGGTAGTCAACAGTCGAAGTCAGTCAAAGTCACAGTCACACAATAAAACACCGGTGTTTTACGTTTTGTAGACCTACGGATTCTGCCACTCTAAACACAATCGCGGGTTTTAAGACTCTATTAGGTTCAAGCAAGTTGTCTATGACAACTCACTCGGCACACAATAGCAGTGTTAAAAACGATACAATTCAAAGCTTCTTATTATCAGGATCAATTCGCGGCACTTCACTGCACAAATCAACAGCAAATTTGTTCACTAAAACCACTTGATACTAATTTAAAACCTTTGTCTCCTACCGCTAGAATCCAGTCAAGCCATTACATAACGCCATAACGCTATCATATTTCATTACACATGAAAACATTAACTATTTTATAGAAAAGTCGACGAAAACGACGAGTTGAATGTGAGCGTCAACAGAACCAGCATAATCAAGGCGAACCTGTCCTCCCGGACCATGTCGAGTCTGTTGGAAGAGGCGAACCAGAAGGTCCTGCCTTCTGGTCCACCAACCCCACCTGCGCCAACACCCGCGGCGCCCGAGAAGAAAGCGAAAGGATATACCTAGTCCGGTCAAGAAACCGTTCGCTATGTTCCAGGTACGATTTAATTTTGGAACCTTTTCTATCGAAGTTTTCTTATGTAATATGTGGTAGAGATTCGGGCGGAAAGGTCCTTGATTGGAGGCTACGTACAGGAAGTCGCAGCCGTGGTAGGCTACGCTGGACCGACGATCTGGTGAAGGTCGCGGGAATCCATGGGATGCGGGCGGCACAGGACCGATCTGTGTGGAGAACATTGGGGGAGGGCTATGTCCAACTGCGGACGCCTATTGGCTGATATGATGATGATGATAATGTAATAGAGGAGATCAGCTGATGAAAAGAGATTCCCGCCGCCCATGGACAACAGCAGTCCAGTGACAAGCGCGCTGCCACGCCAATTAATTCAAATTGTTAGCAGCTAAACTTTTTTAAGAATTTCGAAGCTGCGGCCTCTCGGAAAACACTTATACTATTTATTATTTATTTAATACTTATACTTTGAAAACTTTTGAAAACTCAAAAGCAGACGCTTTAATACTCGAAATTTGAATTATTGCCAAAACCGGCCACTTAATTCAAATTTCGAGTGCAAAAACAGATCAAAAATTAGTGCACAAATAGTATAAATGTTTACTTAGAGCCTGCCGCTCCGAAATGGTTTGAAATAAATCCGGTTTAGAAGCTAACAATTTAATTCGATTGGCTCGCTAGTTACGGCTACCCGTCGCCTTAAGTTAGGAATGAGATCTGGCTTTACGAGAATAGGCCCTTAGGTTTCCTCATGATATTTAAAAAAACCCACCTGTGGTTTTTTTTTTCAATTATGCTCGATTTGAACCTACGGCCTCTACAAGGTGAGTTTTTATCTAAGCTACTATCGCTGACGATGGTCTGCACAAGGTTGTGTGTAAATTTATTATTATGTAAATAGTATATCAGCGATCTGGTGAAGGTCGCGGGAATCCATTGGATGCGGGCGGCACAGGACAAATCTGTGTAGAGAACATTGGAGGAGGCCGATGTCCAGGTGTAGGTGGGTAGGGTAGGCCGATGTCTATTAGCTGAAATAAATAAATAAATTGCGACATCATCACATACATTGTCCTGGTCCCAAACTAAGGTCTACCCTTGTACTATGGAAACCAGGAACAACGAAGGTACACACTGGGTGTGTGTGGTATCGAACCCGCGACGCTTGCGTCTCAACTGGCGCACAAACCACTGCGCTAAACGGGTCGTCAAAATGATGATGATGATGAAATAATATATGATATAGCTTTTGCCCGCGACTTCGTCTGCGTGTAATTCGAATAAAAGCAAGGTCTTATAGATATCTTTATAAATTATAGCCTATGTGTTATTCTGATCTATAAGCTACATTACTGTAAAGTTTCATTAAAATCCGTTTAGTAGTTTTTGCGTGAAAGAGGAACAAACATCCATCCATACATCCATCCAAACAAACTTTCGCCTTTATAATATTAGTAAGGATGTGTTATTCTGATCTATAAGCTACATTACTGTAAAGTTTCATTAAAATCCGTTTAGTAGTTTTTGCGTGAAAGAGGAACAAACATCCATCCATACATCCATCCAAACAAACTTTCGCCTTTATAATATTAGTAAGGATTAATGTGTATGTTCCAGCAAAACTACCACGGGTCTTTGCTGACTCGCGGGCAAGGGGCGCTGGCGCGCCTGGCCGCGCTGGCCACGCCTCTAGCCGTCGACGACGACGCGCCCAAGATAGGCCGACTGGCGCCCACCAGTGCGAGGAACTTCGTCTTCGCCGCTATCACACCCGAAACTGAACCTAAGGTATCCTCCTATAATCACTAAGGCCGTGCGCTGCGTTAAGCGGGTACACGGCGCAGGCACCCGCGCGGCGTGATGTTTCATGTAAATTCATAGAGCAGCGCTGCGTAAGGCGGAACGCCCGTCACACGCGGCGCGGGCGACGGGGGTACGCTCGCGTGTCCGTGCGACGGAGCACGCGAGCGGAGATGTTTCTATATAAAAGTAAAAAAACTAAAACCCAACTACGACAAAAAACGTCGCTGAAAAAGTATAAAACAAGCCTTCGTTGTCAATTTATGCAATATTCACTATGTAGAGATAAAATTTCATGTTTGGAAATCCGCAGTCACACGTTGTCAAAGGGTAGTATATTTAACGTGTGACTACGCCTTTCCAAACATGAAATTTTATCTCTACATAGTGAATATTGCATAAATTGACAACGAAGGCTTGTTTTATACTTTTTCAGCGACGTTTTTTGTCGTAGTTGGGTTTTAGTTTTTTTACTTTTATTTTATTTGTACTATTTTGGTGTCCAAGTGCTAGTAATATATATATATTCAAAATGTACAAGTCAAGCGCTTTCAAATGATACCAAACACGGCATATTTATCATAACTTTATTTTTTTACTCTGTATGTTTTGTCCGCTAGAGGGCGCCACATTAGATTTTGTGAAACTTCATATAGCCTATAACCAGCGGACGATCAAGACGCTTATAATGATATGTCATTTGTCGAATTCTGATAAGTAGTTAAGAAGTTACGTGGAAACAGATGAACATACATACATACATACATACATACATACATACATACATACATACATACATACATAGCCTGTCAAAATCATAACCCTCCTTTTGCTTTGCCGTAGTCGGGTAAAAATCAGTGAGCGCCGCTGCGTTATCCGTCCGTGTCGCACGCGCCGTGCTTGTAATCTCCTCTCATCTTCTCTTAATAGCGTAAACTTGGTTACAAATTCTCCACACAACAATCTGGACGAGACATATGGGCTGATTGGCTGCCGTTGTTGTCTACGTCGTCTTTTGGCTAGGTAGTATATCAACAAATAATCCATTATGAATCGACTGTACACCCGCACGTCTAAAATTGTACTGGCGGCGCTGCGTTTAGCGGGAGGTCGTTGCGGATACCCGCGACGGGCTATTTGTCCGCGACGGAGCACGACGCGGATGCCCGCGACGGATGCCCGCGTCGGATGCCCGCGCCGTGCACCCGCTTAACGCAGCGCACGGCCTAAAGTCTGTGGCATTTAAACTCGCACAATAGGTCATTCACACCTTTTTACCCCAGGGTCGTTCTTCTTTTTTATCAACAATGAGCCCGTCCTCAGTAACTTATGAAGTATTTAATTATATTAAAAAATATACGTTACACCATCAAGATATTCCTTATTTACCATGAAATAATGACATTGTTTTATCACCTCGTAAGTACTTATGCATGATTTAACTATGTAAAAATATATATAAAGCGTGACAGAGGTGTAAATGGCACTAATTTCGGGGGACGTGACGAAGGTGTTCATTTCAATCAAAAAGTATTCCTTATCAATTAAATTTTACATCATGTAATAGTCCATCTGTAAAATAGTACATCAACTAATATTTAGGACATACTACCTATTTATTATTTGTAGTCTGTTATATAAAAGTTATATGTTGACTTGTAAGCTTGGCTCATTGTCGATAAAAAAGAACGACCGCCCTAAACTACTGAAAAACAACGATACGAATAAAACTTATGAGTCAAGCGGTAAAAACACCATTTTGTTATTATTGTCGCAGGTGACCAAACGAAAAGCTGAAAGTAATATCGGTACTCCAAGACTCGTGAAGAAAATGAAGACTGAAGATAAACAAAACCGACCTAAAAGCAGTCTGCTAGAATTCTTAAAAACATAGTATATAAATAAAATTAAATTGTGTACATTTTATATTTGGAACTTCATTGTATTTTTAATAAGTTGTTGACTCCTAGAATAATTTGTAACTTTTATAATAGATGTAATAAAATTATTTAAAAAATATTCTTATATGTATAATGTGTTTAATTCCTCCAACCCCCAACATAAAAAACCAAGCTTTATAAAATAGTTGCTAACATTATGACACCATTCAGTAGATGATTGAAAATATTTCAGAATATTCAAAAATAGTTGATATTTTTTATAGCAAACTTTTGCAATTTATTCTTAAGTAAATAACACATTTAAAAATTTCATCTCGTATTCAGGCGGGACTCGAACCCATACCTTCCGCAATCCGGGTGAATGTTCTACCGATTAGACCACTGAACACACACACAGCTCATGTCGAATCAAGCACTTACAAATTTCGTCGGCTTAATAACGCGTTCAGTGGTCTACTTGGTAGAACAATCACCCGGATTGTGATTGTACACGAGATGAAATTTTTAAGCGTTTTATTTACTTTACAAAAATACTCTGTGATGAGGTAAGATGTGGTAGCCAACAAGACTACATAAATTTAGTCGGGAGTATCAGCATTTTGCCATTAGCCATAAAAAGGTCCTAAAATAGCCCAGGTAAATTGTGAGTACTTCCACGGAATAATTTTCAATATATCTGGCGTATGACAAAAATCGATTGTAAAAACGGCAATTTCTGTCTTACGCCAGAAAATCCAACTATAGGTTGCACTGTATCTTCTTATAATAGTTCGTGGTTGCACTGAATTTTCTTTTCCTTGGTTTTCAATCTTAAAAGGACCAAAGAGTTTTTACTTTGTGGAGTGATTACCTGGCAGCCTTTGAGTGGGCTATATACTCAAAGCTGGCACCATTACCTTACCTACTCCATGCTGGCAGCTTAAGCCGAAAATATACAAAAGACACAATTTAGAAACAAAAGAATTATGTTTCTTCTAAATTTTAGGTCAACACATAGATTCTTTTGTGGATTTTAGCTAAAAAGTTCCTTATCCTTGAACTAAGTCCTTGAACATGAGATGTGTATATACCTACCTTAGACAATTTATTAGTATCGTACTTTATGCGCTTGAGCTTAAAAAAGTAAAATATAATTATGTTCATAGATACCTAAGTTATTATTTTATAACAAGTATTTCTTAGTTATTATTATATAATATTTTATATTATTACGACATCCGGATGTAACGACGAAATACCAGTGGTCCCTTCATCATCGTTAAACCTGAAATCCACAAAGTAGAAGATACTATGCTGAAATCCACTGTATGTATTATTTATTATTACCATACCATACGAACGCAGTATAATAAAAGAAATTTACTTGGAGGGTTCAAGTCTATCAACTTGTTCATACTTATTAATTAAAACGAATACTATTTTATGTATATCTTGTAGGTATTTTTACAAAGTGTGAATTTTGAAGAAACGGGTCATATTTTTAAACTTACGCGGTATTTTTATATTATTTTAAAAACGGCACCAACATTCAGAACAAATATAAGAACTTGCCATTTAAATGTAGTCTTCCGAAACACGTGCAGTAATAATAACTTTTATGTAGATAAGAGAAGTACTCCTCCAAGCCCAGTATCAGTTGCATTTCTGATTTTATTAAAGCTGTAACATTTTTTTTGCTGTATACTCTTACAAACTTTAATGTTTGAATTGAAAAAAGTAGATGTTTTTATTTATGTTATTGGGAAATTCATCCTAAATGCTGGTAATTTTTAAAAAGTTTTTATGTTCTCAATATTGACAGCACTGATCGGAATGTATATCCTTCCGTTTGTTCCTTCCTCGAGCGGCTCAACCCATCCCTTTCGCACTTTTGCAGAAAACCGCCATTTGCGCGGCTATCTCATGTCTGTTCCGTCAGTTCGTCGTATTCGTCGTTCTCGAGTGTCGCTCAATCGATGCTTTTTTCTGTGGTGTGGGGTGGTAGCGTAGCGTAAAAGATTTCTAGTCAAGTAAAATTAAAAATCCTTAAAAGTACTCCTTAAATAGGTAGTACAAGCGTGTCGAAATGGCGAATGAAAATAAAGAGATCGGCGAAATCGTCAAGAAGTGTAAAATTCTTTTGTTGGACATCGAAGGAACAACAACATCGATCAGCTTTGTTAAGGTAGGTCTGATGATTGACCGGCCGGTGTTTTGTTTCGCTCTGTGTTTATGTGTAATTGATTTAAAAAAATTGTATCCACTTAGTATTTCGTTCCAAAGGCCTCAACCTTAGCAGAAAGGTCCATGCAAAATGGTCGCGATTTCAGATTCGCAATATGGAGGACGAAATCAAAATGGTACCCCTTTTCATGCCGCTTTCATTGTCTGATTTTTCGTACACGTGTTCCTAGACTGTAGATGTTACATTACCTACTCGTTCCGTTCATATTACAGCTTTAAATTATTTTGTTAAACTTGAGGGTGAGCGTGTAAAAACGTTAGCCTTTTTTCATTAAATCGTTATACCTACATAGATTGTACATATAGTATCTGGATTTTTATTGTTAAATAAGTGGTTGTTGAGAAAGGTTGTTCTGTTTCACTAGTAAGGTCCTTTGAAAATTTTTCTGATCGTCATTATACGGCTCCGCCGGCATGAACAGCTGTTTCAAGCAGCTGGCTTGTAAAAAAATGTGGAACAGTTAACTGTCCTCTCTGAATAGGCACTGAGTTCCCAGAGGCTGTCCTTGTCTCTCACGCTAGAAAGTGACACTCGCGATAGAGACGAAATATGATTGACGTTTCGCGCTGTCTGGGGAATAATAATTATTATCAAAAGCAATGACCGCGTGTGACTTACGATTTCACTATCAATAACTTTTTTGTTCATTATTTATTATTTTGAAGTGTAATGTTTTATTATCCAGGTTTCCTGTTTATTAAAACTGAATGGATGCTTACATAGATTTGATAACCTCATGGTGAATGGTTTCATTTCAATGAGTAGAACGTACTAATGTATTTTTTGTAGACTGTTTAACAAGTTCATTCTAAAATAATTCTGCAAATTATTATGATACTTTGAGAAAGCTATCAGGAATTATTTTACTGAGAAGGAGGAAAGCCCTAGCCTTCTTTGATGTTCTGTCAATCTTGAATAAACAGTCCTTGAACATGAATCTATTGTACTAAACAACAACATAGTGGGTAGTAGTCACAATAAAATCTGCTATTTTGTTTAGGTATGCTATCTATAAATATCTAAATTGCTGACTTGACAGTTTTTGTATGAAGCATTTTGTAATTGTTAGATTAGCTCTTCTATATTTGTCTTAGGCTTTCACTATTATTCCTGTCTTTCCTTAAAGTAAACCTAACACACAAACCAAAGAGCAAACTAAGACATTAGTTTGCTCTTTGGTTTGGCTGGACAAATGCATATCCTGCAAGTTACATTATCTGTTGATTTTGTCTGTGGTTTTATTTATTTTATTCAGTTTCCATATTGAGTCATTTCTCTATTTCCAATTTTAACTACCTACTTGATCAAGGTTATTGTGCATCTTCTAGTAAGGTCAATACTTACATTGTATGAGGGTAGAAAGATTGTTTCACCACATACTTCCATTATTGACTAAAAAGTAGTAGATAAACAGATTATGGTTAATCAGGTACCTAATGAATCTTGATCACTCTTATATTCATCCAAAAGGACCATTGTTTGTTCATAGGATATGCATGAATTCTTATTGTATATTGCGACTATTATAAGAATTGATCAAATTGAAAATCCAGAATTACCCTGTTTTCTGAGATTCTTGTTAATGTTAGTATCAATGTGTGAAAGAATACATGTATGCAAAAATACATTTTAAGGGATTTTCTACATCAGTACGTAATCAGCATACAACTTACCTGTTCTGTTAGATCTAATAATATGTTAGTCTATCATCAATACTAGCTGGTCTGTACAGGCATTGCCTCCTTATACAACCAATCAACCGTGAGCATAGTTTCTCAGTGTAGCTTGCCTGAACTTTCCCTGATTATATGTATTGCTCACTTTTCAATATTTGAATAACTGGAAGGGTAGAACTAAGTCTAAATAGTTATTTAGTCTTAGTTCTACCCTTCCAGTTTAAGTAGTTACATTAATGCTTGTATTTAAATAAATAAAAAAATATATAAAATACTTATGTAGCTTTTCTCTTATTTAGAATTTTGAGTAATAATAGTACATAACAGCTTTTATGTTTTTCTTAACAGAAGCCAAAAAGGATATTTATTGTATGATAGGATAGATAAAAAAGTAACTAGAAATAATGGATTCACGCCAAAAGTGGCCTCTTTTCGCTTGAATCAGTTTTTCGCGTACGCGTTGGATCCATCATTTGAGCATGGTTATTTAATCAATTGTATAAGTGTTTTCCGAGCGGTTGTAACCCCGAAATTGTTTAAAATAGATCTGATTTACCAGCTAAAAATTAAAGTCGATTGGCGTCGCTAGTGTGCCCTACCCGTCACCTTAAGCCACTACCTACATAATTGACAAAGATTTTTATTTTAAAATTGTAGGTTTTAGGAGTCTTAATATAATATTTTGAAATGGACTTTCGATGACTACTTTTTAAAAACTATTGATGACGAATCATCGAACATTTAAAGTGACAGTAGATCCCATTTATCATGGCTGAAATTAAGGGCCTTATTCTTAAATGTTTGTTAAACCTTTGTCTACCAAAACGTTTTATAAAGCAGTTTCATAATTTTTTTCGAACGTTTGTGAATAAAGCCCTAAATGTTTGTTAGGGAATCATTCCTTTTTATGACTAAAATTATCTTTATCTATATCTAAATACCCTCGGAGGCATATACGCCTCTATCAATCTAACCGCGTATTCTTCATAAAAACGTGCTCACTTCAGTTTCATAATGAAAGAAGTCTGTGATTAAAAGTCGGAATTTGGGGAAAAGGTTCGCGGCTCATTTGTGTGTGTGTCCATGGGCGACGGTAATCGCTTACCATCAGGTGATCCGTCTGCTCGTCTGCCACCATTTACATAAAAAAATGTGCCTCTGAGTTAAGTATTACAGGTTTGCGTTACAAAAAGTGTAACCACTGACTTGCTCTTAAAAATACATGAATGGTCGTTTTATTTCCCGCGTTTATAGTTGAAACGATGGGTTTATAACCCGTCCACCCTCAAGCTCAAGGCAATACGTAAATACGGCTGTAATTGGAGCATCACATGTTAGGGTCTACTCTGTGCCTATATCGGTCCTGGCTGGTTCGGCTAGGTAGGCTCGCTAGCCGGTTTCGACGGGCCGAGGCGCGTTCGTTCACCCGGGCCTGCCGGGTAGACGAAGCAGTTTCACCACCAATTCTCGTTATGCTAAATCTTTTTGAGACCTGAAACGAAGTTGAAGGTATCGATCGAGGCTAATTAAAAGGCGTTTTAGAGTCTAGGGAAAGTAGGCGTATAGAAGGCCTCATTTTACGTTACGTACCTACTTAGTTGTCATGTGTAAGACGACTGAAAACCTATCTAAAAGGAACATCTACATACCTAGTCTTGATTGCCTAGAAAAGGAGACATTATCTTTATTGGTCAAATTGCCGGCCAGTTTTTTTAGCTATATCCTGTAGAACTTGTCCCCCTTAGCTATTACTTTTATAATGGCAAAGCTGTAGGTGCCGTTCCTTCCTTGGAATCTGAGTTCAAAATTCAACATCTTCATACATTTCTTGAGAATTATGTAATAAAAAATGTTTTTTCGGTATTACAAATCTTGACATTAGAACACCAGGGGGACAAGTCCTAACAGAATACAGCAATTTTTTTTTGGCCGGCAAGAAAAGTACGAGGATCTTCTTACTAATTAGCAGTTGAAACTATTAATGGAAGGAATACCTACGAGATCAGTCAAAGGGCGTCAAATTGTAACTTAACAAATAATAGGTGTCACATAGTACGTAACATAGCTTATCTATTTTACACTGGATGGGTACTAAATGTAGGCCGAGTAAATGTGTTCTACTTCATGTTATGGTGACGTAGGGATAACTAGCGACGCTAATCCATTTTAATTTTTAGCTACTAAACCGGATCTATTTTAAACAATTTCGAGGTTACAACCTCTCGGCAAACGTACTATTTATTAAATACTTCAACCCAACTTTTGGGTCTGCTTTTTTACTCGAAATTCGAATTTTGAATTACCGCCAAAAGCGGTCGCTTTTGGCGTGAATCAATTTTTCGCGTACAATAACGGATCTAACATTTGTGCATGGTTATTTAATAAATAGTATAAGTGTTTGCCGAGAGGTTGTAACCCCGAAATCGTTTAAAATAGATCCGGTTTATTAGCTAAAAATTAAAATCGATTGGCGTCGCTAGTGTGCCCTACCAGTCACCTTAAGCCTCGCATGGTTAATCTGTAATATTATTAAATTTTAAACCTTACGAAATACTTTCATTCTATCGTGTAAGTTGGTAAACCTGATGGATGTGGTTCTCTCAGTAATGACTACATCACTAAGTGTTAGCCTAGCTTTATGGGAACTTTGGACTACGTAACCGCCTTTATTTGGCCAATCAGGTGATACCTGCCTATGGTTGATATTCTAATAGTCGTATATACAAAGTGGTTTAGTGATAAACGACTGGTTTTCTATCTGTCTGAAGTTATTTATAGAGTAAATCCGGATACGAGTATGCATTCCACCTAGAAAGTCGTGATTTCACCTAGAATGGGGCTAAAATGTACACTTACTTCGATATAATGCACGGACAGGACCCTCGATTGCCTCGTTGGGTAGGTCCCGGATCGGGACCAAATTTGTATCAGAGTTTTTCTGTTGAGAAATTTTCAGTGTCAGCCTAAAGTCCAGCACGGTAAGCCACTGGTCCTGCGCCAGATCCCGCTACGGTCGAGTCACTTTGGCGCACCATCGAAATATGCATGAGGGTAACGTAATAAAGAGACTGATCGTTGGAATCAGTTGCCATAGCTGAATCGGTTGGAGGATCTTATTATTATAGACAGGACAGATAGGGACTTAAGTGAATTGATTTTTATTTGAGAATGGTTCATTAGCAGGCAACAGTAAATCAAGATAACTATCGTTTAGGTAGGGGTAGATTTGCATATCATACGGGTTTTTCCTTTATCTGGTAATGCGGCCAAATCTTAAACCAACATTGTTTATGGATTTAATAAACCCGTGCCGTTTTTATAATCATGAATTTTCACTTTGTATATAATCCACTACTAGACTACGCCCGCGGCGCCGTTACGCTGGTTTTAATTTGTCGTCAGTCTATGTGGTTGAACCCCTTTATATATTCCAACTCCTGAATGACTGTGTTTCATACAATCTTCAAAGCCACTTTTCATCCCCCTGTTTTTCCAAAAATATCTGAACCACTGAACGGAACCCCATTTGGTCAGTGTTTTGATTACCTATTCACCACAGTTAGTCGTCAGTTTCTCCTTTTATGTGAACTTTTATTTAAAAGTTTTCCAGATATTCCTGTACATATTCCATAATCGAACCCTTGAACATTCTATCTCATGGGATTGGGTACATTTTTGTTCTTTTTGGTGAGAACTTGGTTGGATTTGCGACTGATGCCTTCATTTTATTGACCTATAAATCGTTGTCCATGTTTTATCATTGACGCATGCAGAATGTAAAGATAAAAAAGTATACATATATACATGTCGAATTGAGAACCTCCTTTTTTTTAAGTCGGTTAATAAAGATGCGACAGTGACGATATTTTGCTGTACTTTTTATTAACCCCCGACGCAAAAACGACAGGGTGTTATAAGTTTGACGTTTCTGTATGTCTGTCTATGGCATCGTAGCTCCCGAACAAATGAAACGATTATGATTTTGTTTTTATTTGTTTGAAAGATTAATAAGTAGGGAGTGTTCTTAGCTATGTTGGATAAAAATCGATCCAAGATGGCCGCCGTCACAAAGATTTGGATTTAATGTTTTAACACAACTCCCACAATATGGGTATCATATAAGTAGCAGAATATATTAATTGTGAAAAATTTCAAATCCAAGATGGCCGCCGTCAGAAAATAACGAATAACCTATTTGTTGTTCCAACTGCCTCAATATAGGTTTCAAATGAAAGAGCTTTAGTTGTGTCGGGGGTGTTTTAATTTTAATTTTTTTTTTTAAATTGCGTTTCTTGGTCCCGTGGTCGTTGTACGTAAATATTTATCGCACCTTTCTTTACTTTTCTCTGGTTGGTGGTACCTATTCGAAAATACTCTTCCACACATTGCATGTTACCAAATGGTAACTGTCTTGTGCAAGGCTTTCCTCAACTAGTCACTGTTGGTCAGCAGGCCAATGAGCGGCACACTGCTCTTACTTTTCGAATTGCGGTCTTTTTATTCCCTGCATCAACGATTGTCGGGACCACACAATTTCAGCGTGCTTATCTATCGGCCTATATCATAGACTTTTACCCTTTGGTGTAATGAGGACAGGGACTGCCGGGAGTGCCGAACTGTTCTTACGCGCGTTGGTACCCTCAAAGATTCTCCTCTTGCGGTCGCTCAGCTGCCTTCTTCAGAAGGCGAACTAGGACTACTCGCTCGCTAGCATAACTTGAATTTTGATGGCGAGCCAGAGACCCCTTCTCTCTCACCTCCACGACGAGCGCACTGCAAATACTAGTCGCTAAAATGTGGTGCGCAGAGTCCTCGGCGGTTCTGCAATCGTGGCAGCATGGTGGAACTAATCGATAAAACACCCTGGCATCTAAAAACGTAATTCCTACACAAACAAAAGCTAACGATTTTCTTTATAAAATAAAAAAAATGCCTGTTAACCGAATTAGAACTCGGAAGTTTTTCCTTATTTAGCATGATGCCGAGAGACGCAGGCAAAAGGCTAAAATAAATACTAGTGTACTTTTAGTACCCGAAGTAGGAAGAGGAAAGGAAAAAACAAGCTTTTAATTAACATAGCGCTATACCTGTTCTGGTATTGATTTCGGTATCTTTTACACATACTCGCACAAGTTGAAAATTGCCGAGCGGTTTTCATTATCTTGGTAGACAGTAAATCGATTTTGGAATTCGGGCGGCAGACGGCGCTTATGCATTATCCCCACATGGTGCAGACTTCAGATTTGTAATTTGGATATTAAAATTTATTACGCTGTACTTTAGTGCCCCCCGGATAACTTCGTTTCGCCCTATTTAATATTTCTGTAGGGGGCTAAAAGGAATAAAAAAAGATCAAGTTATTAGTAGCGTAACTAGGGAGACTATTTAGTTAAAATATTAGGTATAATTTTAATTAGGCTGATGGTGCCATGCCATGCTTTATTGATAACACGTATCATGGACTAATTATATTAGTCTATGCTCGTGTACACACGTACTTATTGGAATTCCTAAACGGATTTGTTATTTTAAAATCTAGTTTTTAAACTCCCTCCCCCTTATTACATATCGTGAACTAAGGATAGTCCCGGAACAAAATTCAGGCCAGTCCTTTTTAACATTGCATGTTGGAACAGGATGACATGAGCTTTAGTACGGTAATAAGAACTTAAGATCGCGATTTATAATAAATTGGTATGAATGTATGTCCATCTTCTCAGCCAGAACTGCAGATACATAGTATCGTTTACCTCTTCTGCCAACATTCGTCGCAGCTTTCGTGTAGACAATTACATATAGATATATATTATTTCTGTGCAAGGCATAGCCCAACACGACCAAGCCCGGTTCGACCAACTCGCGTCAAAGCGAGCAGAAACGTGCTGCCAACTCTCGTTTCGTTTGCCGCAAATGCGAACGAAGAGCACATTCGCGAATCGGCTTGTACAGCCACGAGCGGTGATGCAGTACCCTTACCCGAGTTGCTACTTAAAACATCTGACAAGATGCACAGGCCAATTATACATATCAGAATAATACATAGGCTGCAATTTTGATGATTATATTGATCCAAAATATAAGTTCTTATAACAACGCGGGTGATACCGAGGGGCGCAGCTAGTCAAAAAAGCATACATAAAATACTTTTTCTGTTTGGTTTGGGTGTGACTATGTATGTATTGTATGCTTCTTGTTCATAGGACAAGCTGTTCCCGTATGCCGAAGAGAACGTGCAGAAGTACCTGGCTGATCAATGGGAGACAGAAAACGTGAAAGAAGCCGTCACCGCCCTGAGGAAACTTGCTCTGGAAGACCAGGAGAAGAGTGTTGAAGGCGTCGTCGCTATTCCTGGCGAGGTAAGTTCATTGAACCTTATAGTTAGGTTTGAGCAATAAGTCGACAGGAATAGGCAAGTTGCCTCATGTCACCATTTATAAAAATAACTTTTAATTCAAATATTATTCCGTACAAGGGTCCGAAATATAAAAACTTCAATAAATATAAATAAGAGATTGCTGTAAAAAATCAACTTAAACCCGTTATATTTTTACTTTTTTTCTCTTCGTCTGCCACTGTTTTACGTCACCATTATTGTAAACAACAAAACATCACACGCCAGTTTCATGGTCTTTCATTTTATTTCGATAACAGTCATGACAGTCACGCGTATTGCTTACAACAGTGACTTCACGGCACAGATAATTAATAGACCAACATGGCGGACGGCTTTTACGGCTGTATAGCGAAAATACAATCCCATAAAAAACAAAACCTGTCAAAAAATCCAAGTCTCGCACTCAGTTGTTTTACCGTGAAAAGTTGTGAGATCTATGTTACCAAGTCGGTTATTAACTTGGCAATCGGTTGTTGAATATTTGACTCGGCCAATGCATGAAAACACAACCGATTACCAAGTTAAGAACGGACTTGGTAACATAGATCAACAACTCTCACGGTGGAACAACTGAGTGCGAGACTTGGATTTTTTGACAAGTTTTGTTTTTTATGAGATATAATTTCTTTTTGTAGTCCACCTACTTTTATCTTTCCGGTACCTTCACCTTCAACTGCAAACGTAACTTTATAATCCTATACATTTATATTAGATTACAAAGTTATTCATGCAGTTGGTGTATTTAGAAAACTGGACCGAAATTACAAAAAAAATCCCATGATTAAGACACTAAATTCTATTTATATTCTTAATTTGAAGCTTCTATGTTTGCTGGAAGTGCCTTGGACTTATGATGATCGGTGAGTACTTAAACTACTGGTTCAAATTGACTGAAATTTTGAATATACCGTGTTTATACAATACGTGATTAGTGCCTGAAAATTTAGGCTTCTTGTTTTATCCATAATGAAATTTTAGGGGGGTCGAAAGTACGGCCGCCGAGCCGCTTTTTTTTGCCCGACTTGGCGGGGGCACTGCCGTGCCCCCAGATTTAAAATATATTAGGAAAGGTACTTCAAAAAAAAACATTTTTTATGGCGTAATATAATAGCAATAACCGTTCAATCAAATAATAAAAATAGTGGCAACTATTATCAACTCCTGAAACTGGACCGAGGATATCGCAATACATCCATTCAAAATATTAACATTCGCTGTTTTTACGATAAATAACCTCCCAACCGATATTAGCGACTAAGTATTTCAGCCAATTACAACGATCGGCCAACGCAAAACGCGACGGATGAACATTGTGTTCGTTTTCAAGTGTGTGATATGAGTGAACTTTCGATTCCTTTACCTTCATATTTAGATTGGACACCAGTGTGATACGACAGGCGACACTTTTCGAGGCGCGCGGGGGTACAATACCGCTAACTTCCAGACTTCGGGCTGATACTGAGAATTTATTAAAAATCTAGCGGTTGCCCGTAGCTTCGCTTGTTAACATACTGGTACACATTTTTGGCCTGATCGCAGCCGTCGCTTTAAAGGTCCGACCCACAAGCCTCTGCGCCATCGAGGCAGACATCTACAAAGAAATGGTACCGTGAAAATGATAATAGAATGGTGTCCGCCTGTTCCGGTGCAGTGTCCTTTATGCACGCAGCCGTGGCGAGCGATACCTCGCCGTGACGCGGTCGCGTTCAGGCAACTCGCCCCAAAACGTTTAACGTTCACTGTACCTAAGAGAGTAATGCCGTTATTGGTGTGCCGGCTGGTGCATAAATAAGTAGACATAAATGCTTATCTGACGTGCTACTAGTGCCTTGCTCACTTGGGACGTGTAATGGAATAACTAGCAATAGTAAATAGCATGCTATTCCTATTGCTATCCTAAAAAGCAATCGCGAAATCATAATTCAAGTTCACAATATTTCAATTTAGGATAATAATTATTAGCACTTTAATGAATATCAGCACGACAATTCATATTTCATTAAAATAATAGTAGCATAGAAATAGCACGTAGCAATTTTTTTATAGTCGCTCAGTATATTGGCTCTCCTCAGCCTGATGGTAAGCAAGAGAAGAGCCCAAGTTGCAATTACAACGGAAGCGATGTCAAGGCATCAACTCCGTTGGCACCGCCATACTGGCCCGCGAGATGCTTCTTCACGCTACGGTTGAAGGAATCCATATTGTAGGAAGGAGAAAAACATGCGTCGGCAACGAATTCCATTTCTTGATGGTGTGACAGAAATAGGAACTGCCAAATTTTTTAGTTCGTGATGGAATGTTTTCCACTGTGAAGCGGTGACAGCGTTGTTCGGCGCGTGTAATTCTGTGACGGAATAGGGTTAGTAGGTGGGATGAGGGAGAAAAGCATTCAAAGCAAGCAGCATTCACCGTGATAAAGATGGTAAAAGACGCTAAGCGACCCGATGTCTCTACGTGCAGTTGAAGAGGTTCAAGGGTATTGGTGACCTCTTAGTCACCTGTAATGCGTACAGCCTGTCGCTGGAATCTATCGAGAGCATCCATGAGGTATTTAGCGGCCCCATCCCAGAGAGGCGAGCAGTAATGCATACCCGGACTAGAGCCTTGTATAAAAGACCGAGTTGGTCCGGCGTGAAGAACCTGCGCACTCTGTTCAGGATCCCCAGTTTTTTAGATGCTGTCTAGATGAGACTCGACATACTGGCTTTGGTTAAGATTGCAGCGAATTTCAATGCCCATGCTATTGAGATTATCTAAGCATCTGTATGATTGGCATAGTGCACCTTATGGGTACATTTTATTTAGGCTATTTTATTCAACACATTAATTCAATTAAATTCAATTCAAAATATTATTATTTATTTGCATAGGCTTGTATACACACAGCACTTTCAAATCGTCATACATTTGAAATTATAACTATTTATTTGTAATATAATATACATGTAATTACACATATATGTATGTCGATACATAAAATATACTAAGAAATGAATAAACATATTTAATGTGATTCTATCACCGGAATAAGTTGATTCTGACGACAAGATCCGGCAAGAAACTCGCCAGTTACTCTTTTTAATCGCCAAAGTGTAAAATGTTATTATTACTATATTCCTCGCATAAATCGATTTCATGTCCAACAATAAATATATCCATTACAATGTCTAAGGTGTAGGTAAACAGTTTATTATTTCCACAAATTCTTGTCATTAAACAATCATCAACTGTATAATAGGCTTTTGCCATTAAATAATTTTTAATTTGTGTTTTAAATTTAAGCATTGGTAAGTCGAGAAGCTGGTAACTTGTTAAATATTATATGGCTTTTGCCATTAAATAATTTTTAATTCTTGTTTTAAATTTAAGCATTGGTAAGTCAAGAAGCTTTTGTGGTAACTTGTTAAATATTTTAATACTCATTCCGACAAATAATTTACCAACCTTATGAAGTCTGAGATTTGGAACAGCAAGCCCATGTTTATTTCTGGTGTTCGGCTATGTTTATCAGATTTTTTAGGAAAAAAACAGTCGAAGATGTACTGTGATGCTAATGCTAAGATGTTAATTTCTTTGAACAAATTTCTAAGTGAGTCCCGTGGCCTGAGTCCGTATATGGCCCTGACGGCTCGCTTCTGTAGCACAAAGATATCTTGAATATTAGCAGCGGGGCTCTGCTGCTACAACAGCAGATCATAAGACATAACACTATGGAAATAACTGAAATACACAAGTCTCGCCGCTTCAATATCGGTCAGATGTCTTATTCTTCGTACTGCAAAAATAAGTCTTCCTGCCAGGGCAGCAATATGGGAACCCCACTGTAGTTTTGAATCTTACATGATGCCCAGAAATACTGTAGAATTAATTATTTCAACATTTTCATTATTTATATATTATATTTTATTTATATTTTATTTCATTATTTATATAATAGTGCTGACCTGTCTTACGTTGGGCAATTTTAATTTGATACATTTAGTTTTTTTAGCATTAAGCAGCAAATTGTTCACAGTAAACCAATGTAACACTTGAGTGAGAGCATTGTTTACAACGTCAAAGTTATCTTTTAGTCTATTAGTTTTAAAAATTAAAGAAGTATCATCTGCAAATAATAAATACTATGTCACACAAGTCTTTAGTAAAGTAAGGAAGGTCATTAACATATATAATAAACAGTAAGGGTCCTAATATCGAGCCCTGGGGCACTCCCATCTGTAAACGGGCTTGGTAAGACCGTACTAAGCTCAAAGAGCTATCTGTGAGACCGTAATGCTGTAGCTTCATTAGTAATGTTTGGTAATTAACGCAGTCAAATGCTTTAGATAGGTCGCAAAAATACCTACAGCATCTTGCTTATTTTGCCATGCATCAAAAATGTGTTTGGTGAGTGCAACTCCCGCTTCAGTAGTAGATCTGCCTTAGTAAATCCAAATTGTTTATCGTGTAATAAATTGTTGAGATTAAAATTACCCAATAATTGATGGAATATAATTTTTTTAAATATTTTACTAAGGGCTGGTAAAATTGATATTGGTATATAATTAGATGGATCACTTCTGTCTCCTGATTTGAACAGTGGTAGAACTTTGCTATATTTCATTAGATTTGGAAATTGCCCAAAATATCTACACATTCATTAAATATTACAGCTAAATATGGGCCAATAATTTTAATTATATTTTTTTGTATTTCTACTGATATTCCCCACAAATCTTCTGTTTTCTTTATGTTTAAGTCTTTTAAAGACTTGAGTATAGTTTCCGAGTTGATATGATGGAAACTAAAAGAAGTTGTGCCTACTCGTCCACATTCGATTGAAGAAGACAATTAGCAAGCTCAGGACTGGAATTTAATTTACTAGTGGTTATTAGAGGCACATTCTAAAAGAAAGATTCAAAGGCCTTTATTACGTCAATGTCCTCCTTTATTAGTTTCTTATCAAATTTCAAAGAGTACTTGTGCTCTTGAGTAGTATTTTTCAAGTCTCTTTATTAATCATACTCCAAGTGGCTCTTATTTTTTTTCTTTTAAGTAATTAGCCTTTGCCACTGCGCAGACTTTCCATAATAACTTGGAATATTTTCTAACGTGTTCAGTTATTTTAGGATCGATAAAGTTTCCTTTGATTTCATATAATTCAAATAAAGTGAATTATACATAGGTACTTTTATTAATTGTATAATTAAGGGAAATTATTAGCTTTACTCTTTGTAACTTAAAAACATTGTTTATGCAATCTGGAATGCTGTTGGTTTTCTTAATAAAATAAAAAAAAAATCATAAAAATAGAAATTATTGCCAACATTACTTTGGAAACTTGGGAGTAAATTAGACTAATAGAAGCTTATAATTAGTTCAGACGCTCTATGAACAGGGTCGATGACCATTGTATGTCACCTGCCGAATCTTTGCGTTTCTAAGACTTCATTCTGATACCCATAAGAAATCTTTTTTAGAATTCACACAACATAAATGCAAGTACATGCATTATACCCTGCATGTAGTCACATAAGTACACGTATGATTACTGTGACTATAGATGGTCTTATAAAAATCCATTTTACATTTTGTTAGCAAGGAATTATCGTATTATCCTCATGTGCTTTTAATCCGACTAAAACCTATGTATTCTCGGGCAAACCGATGTAATTAAACATTACATTTTACTGTATAAGATAAGCAAACACTTCTGAATCCATTATTCAGTTGCGTCCAAAGCTGTTACTTTGGAGCGCCCGGGGTACGCTTAGATCATGATTCGGGATTTGGAGAGTCAAGTAATTACAACGAAGCGGCTGCCGTCTGACCTTCGCAACACTTTTGACAGGGGGACCAGACCAACTGAATCATGATTACGAGTTTCAGAGATTATCCAAAACCGGTTTTCTAACGATGTTTTCCCTCACCGTCGAGCTAATGGTAGAAATACGATAAGCACGTAGATTTGAAAAATCCAGACGTGAATGCTCGGATTCGAATCTCGACCCGCATGGAGGGCACATTTTTATCCACTGAGCTACCATAGCACTTCTGAATCCATAATTAACAAAAGTGAAATAATTGATTTATTTTTAGATTATGGTACCATTTCTACGGACGGTCTGATTTTTCTGGACCTGAATATTATCTGAGAAGTGATCGTTCTGCATTAATATCTTTCTATCTACCGCCAAGTCGAGCAAAAAAAGCGGCACGGCCGTACCATCCCTTTTTCATTTACTCAGATAGTCAAGCTGCCCTCAAGGCGTTAACATCCTGTGAACTTGACTCTAAACTCATTTGCGAGTGTGTTCTACTCCTAAACCAGCTTGGCAATGCCAACATTGTAAAGCTGATTTGGGTTCCGGGACAAAATCAAAGGCTGACGTGCTAGCAAAGGCCGGGGCAGAGAGCTCACTACTTGGACCGGAAGAAATAATAAAACTGAGTAGAAGACACGTTAGAGCACTCACTCGGACCTTCACGGGGCACCCTGCAAATTAAACAAGCACCTGCACAACATGGGCCTTTCAGATACAAAAATCTGCAGGTTCCGTGGACAGGAGGCGAGGAAACTTCCTCGGCGAGTGCATAGCGCTGCACCACTGTAGAAGCCAGCACCTGGGAGCACACCATGATCTCGGCAGACGAGATTAAAAGCTCCCTATCAGCTCCATTCTCGGATTTATCCTGGAGTTGGAGCTACATGAGGTGCTGTAATAGGTTCTGGGATTGCCACAATAGATAAACTACTGGTCGCAGTGGCAATGAGACGCAAGGCTCACCCCATTTCTTTCAAATAAAAAAAAAACATCGTTTTCTCGAAGCAATTCAGACTATTTTCGACTCCCCTATAATTTCGTTGTGTATAAAACAAGAAGCCTGAATTTTCAGTAACTAATCAGGCATTGTATGAACACGGTATATTTAAAATTTCAGTCAATTTGAACCAGTAGTTTAAGAATGACAACATGTTAAAGTTTCTGAATTTTGTCACTCACTCACTGACTGACTGACTCACTAACCTCAACTACTACTACCCTACTAACCAAACTTACCGATCATCATAAGTCCAAGGCACTCCTAGCAGACGTAGAAGCTTCAAGTTTAGAATACAAATAGAATTTAGTGTCTTAATCATGGGAAATCTTATTTTTTTTTGTAATTACGGTCCAGTTTTCTAAATACACCAACTGCATGAATAACTTTGTAATCTCATATAAATGTACAGGATTACAAAGTTACGTTTGCAGTTGAAGGTGAAGGTACCGGAAAGAAAAAATGTAGGTGGACTACAAAAAGAAATGATGTCCCATAAAAAACAAAACTTGTCAAAAAATCCATATCTCGCACTCAGTTGTTCTGCCGTGAAAAGTTGTGAGATCTATTTTACCAAGTCGGTTATTATCTTGGCAATCGCTTGTGTGTTCATGCATTGGCTGAGTCAAATATTCAATAACCGATTGCCAAGTTAATAACCGACTTGGTAACATAGATCTCACAACTTTACTTTACACGGTTATTGAATATTTGACTCGGCCATTGCATGAAAACACGGTAGAATAACTGAGTGCGAGATTTGGATTTTTTCACAAGTTTTGTTTTTTATGGGATATAACTTTAATAGCAAGTACTCTAAACGACAGGACAGGGGCCTAAGATTGTGCGCCCAAGCGGGGTACGTTCCGGGTTCGGAGGTTAAACTGATACCCCTTTATTACAAATCGCAAACTAAGGATACTCCCGCACCAAAATTCGTGCCGGCCCCTTTTAACATTGCGTGTTGGAACGGGATGACATGAGCTTTTAAGTAAGGTAATCGCGATTTATAATAAGGTGGATAATGATAACATTACACATTTTTTTTATGAAACAGTGGGGGTGTCCTAGGAGATTCCTCCGGCTATCGTAATCTGATACTTATGCGCCAATTTGAAGACTAGGCAATGTTCTTCAGACAGGGAGAACAAGGAATGTCTGTTAGACAATTTATTGTAAAAGGATATTTAAAAGTTGTTGGTTACAACAAACAATGGTTTTTAACCAACCTATTCAAATATAAAACGCCAATTGTTATTGGTTTGTTTTCTTGCGTTAAATGAAATATCAGATTATAAAGTGCTCCTGAAGACTTGATGATTATGATTATCTAGTATTAAGAACACTAGATGACATTAAGGTGAAGGGTAGGGCACACTAGCGACGCCAATCTATTTTATTTTTTAGCTACTAAACCTGGTCTATTTTAAACAATTTCGGGGTTACAACCTCTCGACAAACACTTATATTAAATAACCATGCACAAATGTTGGGTCCGTTTTTGTACACGAAAAATTGACTCACGCCAAAAGTGGCCGCTTTGGGCGGTAATCAATTTTTCGCGTACGCGTTAGACCCAACATTTGTGTATAGTTATTTAATAAATAGTATAAGTGTCTGCCGAGAAGTTGTAACCCCGAAATTGTTTTAAATAGACCCGGTTTAGTAGCTAAAAATTAAAATCGATTGGCGTCGCTAGTTTGCCCTACCCATCATCACCTTAATAGTTTTAATTCATGTGAAATAGTGACATTCCCTGTTGTGAATTATTTGGCGCAATTATTTATTTATCCATTAATACCTTTAAAATGCGAATTGTATAAAAGAACACCAAGTGAAATATACCGTTCGTTTTTCCTTAACGAAGATCAATTAAGGACAATTTGAGCAGATAACACAACACAATAACGTTGCCATGTTGGAGAGCAAATATGCAGAATAAAATTGTAAGTCTGATGAGTCCATAGGCGACCGGCTGTTGCGTTTACACCAATAGGCAGAGATGGGGAAGCTCCCCTAGGCTCCCCTTTGTTTGTCGTATGTACACGTGTAGTTTTCATTTGATTAGTGCTTCTGCAACCTGGAGGGATGAAAAATAGCTATTGTTTCAGTAGAGTGGGCTGGGACTGAAAATGACTTCTTTATTAATCTGGAAAGCTCTTTAATAAACAGGAAGCGATTTCTTTACTGTGTTTTTATCCTTACCACAGAAATGCATTCATTCTTATTTTGTATCACTTTCTTAATTTACTGTTACATTTTAATATCATCATCATCATCGGACCATTTAAGTCCCCACTGCTGGGACACGGGCCTCCCTCAATCACATGAAGGGTAATTGCCATACTCACTACGCTTGGCAGACGGGTTGGCGAGGGTTTTGATATAAATGCAGAGTTTTCCTTCTCTGGGTGCTGATGATCATGCCAGCAGCTTTACCTTAGTCGCCTTTTACGACACCTCGGTAAGGGTGAGGGTGGCCTATTCTACTCTGCCGGGGACCACACGGCCACATTTTAATAAAATAATATTAATTGATCCCAAAGTACCTGATCTCAAAGTAGACTCAACGATGGTACTAAACATTGTTAGTAAACATTATAACACCCACAAGATCAACACGTATGTTTGAATTGGGTAGGAATCGGACCCACCGAATTTTGAGTGTGAGGCACGTGTGCTATCAAAAGCGCCATCGAGATCAAGACAAAATAATACTTTCGCTGGCAGACAAAACTGTACGATTACAAGGCTTTGTAAAACCAACATATTGACTTGGGCTATTCCAGGATGCTTCAAAGGAGGAGCAGATCGAAGGTCTGGTGAAGAACGTGAAGTGGCAGATGTCGTCTGACCGCAAGGTGGGCCCGCTGAAGCAGCTGCAAGGGTTGATCTGGAAGCAGGGGTACGACAGTGGTGACATAAAGGGACAGTGAGTATACTTTTTTAAACTATTACCCCCTTATTCCAAATCACGAATTAAGGATAGTCCCGTAACAAAAATCGTGCCAGTTCCTTTTAACATGGCGTGTTGGAACGGGATGACATGAGCTTTAGTACGGTAATAAAGTTAGATCGCGATTTATAATAAGGTGGTTAGTGTTACAACCTCACGTTGAGGTTGTTCACATCAAAATCAGATGAAAATCTGGACGTTCTCCAAATTTAATGCTGTAGTAAGGAACGCTCTGGACAGAAACCGGAGCTGGCAGATCATGCATTCGAGATGCGGCCCGATGCTGTTAACGTTCCTCTGGTCTGGTCTGGTACGGACTAACTTAGTTATAAAACGCTACGTAAAGTCGTTTTTTTCTTTGTTGTTCTTTTACCACTAAGATCTGGATTAGCTCAGTATCTCATAAATAAATATTAACACTTTATCATCTTATGTGTCGTGGTATTTTGCTGTCCCGAGTTTGCAAATCCTTTGCGCACAGTATGATCCCCAAAACAGGAATTAATTCAAGAACCCTCTACATTTTGCACTTTAACCTAAAAAAATTATGGTATAATACCAATACGCTCTTTCTTTCCTTTACCTAAAGGCTGTCTGAGAGAAATCGCTGTAAGGTATGTAATGGGATAAGTAACAGACTAGCAGACGGATCACCTAATGTTAAGCGATTGCCGCCGCCTATGGACATTCGTGAGTAAAAAATGCGCTGCCAACCTTTACCCCCCTTTCCCTCGGATTGGGCGTCCGGTACCCTCACTCAAGCAGCGAAACACAGCGTATACGCTGCTTCCCGCCGGTTTTCTGTTTGGTATCACTCCGGACGAGCCATACCGTTCTTGCCAAAGTTTGGCTCGCCAGCGGTTCAACATAAATGGACTGGCTCAACCGATGTAATTTTCCATACCCATATTTTGTTTCTGTTCAAAAAATAGAAATTCTGACCTGTTAAGATCAGTTGTGAACGCTGCCTCTGGTGAAAGCGTGTTCGGGTTTGATCCCCGCACAGTACAAACATTTGTGTGCATGAACATGTATGTTTGTATAGGTCTGGGTGTCTTCTATTCTATGTATTATAAGTATGTATTTACAAAAGGAAAGTATTATATGTATATATTTGTAATTCCGCTGGCGGTTCTGATATCCGTAACCCAGGTTCTCGAGCTACCTATTTCGTAGTCAGATCAATGAATGTGTTGTTGTGAAATATTTATTATTCATCATCAGCCCATTTAAGTCCCTGCTGCTGGGGCACGGGCCTCCCTCAATCACATGGGGGTAATTGCCATACTCACCACGCTTGGCAGACGGGTTGGCGAGGGTTTAGATATAAATGCAGTTTTCCTTCTCTGGGTGCTGATGATCATGCCAGCAGCTTTACCTTAGTCGCCTCTTACACCTCGGTACGAGAGAGGGTGGCCTATTCTACTCTGCCGGGGACCACACGGCGTATCAAATATCTTACAACGTGCTATCTTTTCCAGCGTGTACGATGACGTATCCCCGGCCCTCGAGCAGTGGAGAGGCGTGGACGGCCAAAAGGTTTACATCTACTCGTCCGGCTCGGTGGACGCTCAGAAGCTGCTCTTCGGCCAGTCGGTCGCCGGTGACCTGCTGCGTTTCATCGACGGGCACTTTGACACCGCCGTCGGCGCCAAGCAGGAGGCCGCCAGCTACGCCAGCATCGTCGAGAAGATCGCATGCAAGCCGGACGAAATACTCTTCCTTACCGACATTCTAAAAGGTTTGTGACGCAACTAAATTACTTAAATTACTCCTGTGAGGTTACAGATGTGCGTCTGTCGAACGGCGCAGCTCTGGTCTTCTCCACGCGTTCACTAATGGGCGTCTGGTACTTCTAGGAAAGGGATGGCGAACCAATGGCACACGACACAATATTTTGGACACGGCAATGATCGATTACATAATTCGCATTACGAAAATAAGTGTTAACATGCACGCCTATGACCTTCTTAAACAGAAAAATGTCACTATAGATATTGAAGGTTCGCCATCCTTGCCCCAGGGCGTGGTCTGAGTCCGCAGAATTTTATTCCAAACTCTCGCTAGCCTATTTCCGTAGATACACGATTTTAGCTACTTAGCTTATCACTGGCAAATAATGATTTAATTGGTTAAATTATAGTTTACAAAATCATCCAACTCCATCAACATATTTTAAATGCATATGAGTGGATTCATCTTGATCCCTATATGATTTTTTATTATACATTAAAGCATAAGTATGGGGTTTTCATGCTAAGATTTTTATTTTTCTATAGTGTCCCTAGGCGAACGTCGATCCGCCAATAAATGGTTTTTTTTCTTAATCAGCCTATAAACTGTCCCACTGCAGGACAAAGGCCTCCATCATAGAAATCAAGTTATTGCTACTATAATGGGATTAGGCTTAATCACCACGCTAACCAAATGCGGATTGGTGATCACAAACCAGAGCTATGTCCGAAAAATTCGAAACATAATTTTCGCTCGACCCGGGGATCGAACCCAGGATCCCGAAATCACGGCCCGGTACTTAAACTACTAGACCAATAGATCGTTGACTGAAAAAAATGTTTATCCTTTATTATATTGCGTTAAGGTGAATCCACATATCAACCTAAGCTCATCAAAACTGGTCCAGCCCTTATTGAGTATCTGCTTTTCCAATTAAAAAATAAAAAACAATAAGTATGAGCCTAAAGTTACGAGTTCGCGAAAGGTTATTGTACTTGTCGCAAGTCGTGTGAACCCATGAAGGCGACTGTCTTAAGAGCACCCGGCCGGAACATCCCGGTCGACGGTGGAACTGGGTTGGCGCCTCGCGAACAAAAGGGCTTTTACCAGCCAGCGCGTGCGCCGCCGACACCGTGACCGCCTTAAACTTAAAGTTCAAATGTGTTCAAAATAGTTGTCATATTTGAAAAGACTTAAAAAAACTATAATAACGTGCTTTCTGCTATTGAGATGGGACTATTGTAATTCCGGTGTAATGGCTTTTCGCTGACATTATAATGTAGGAGGCACCTGTCCAAGAGAAATTGCTTGACTGTAGGCTCGTGTGTAGCTTAAATTTCCTTCTAGTAGGATACCTTTATTTATTCTGGTTGGTTGGTATTATTAACCGACCAACCAAGCACCACAGTATTAGTAAAATACAGTAGTTTGTCTTTGACCACTCGGCGAGTTTTAGCCTACTTTTATTCTATGTAAGTGCTTGCACCGTTCTCCCCATCTCATCGTCTTAACGTGTAATTTCCGGTTAAGTCCAAAGCTGTCGCTTTGGAGCCCGGGGTACGGTTACACCACGATTCAGGATTTGCAGATTATTACAATGGAGCTGCCGTCTCACCTTCGCAACCTTTTAACAGGGGAACCAGACCAACTGAATCATGGTTACATGTTACAGCAACTATGCGAAACGTGCAGGTTACCTCACGATTTTTTCCATCACCGTTGACCTAATGGTAGAAATCCAAAAAATAAATAAATATTTCACAACATCACATAAATTGATCTGACTCCGAGATAGGTAGCTCAAGCACCTGTGTTACGGATATTAGAACCAACAGCGGAATTACAAATATATACATATAATACTTTTCTTTTGTAAATATGGGGATGAAATACCCATAGATTTGAAAAATCCAGAGGTGCATGCTTGGGTTCGAACCACGACACCCGCATGGATTTATCCACTGAGCTACCATCCTGTGCTTGCACCGTCTCCTAAATATATCACGGAGCTCGCAGTCACCCCATACCATTTCGCACCGCAGAGGCCGAGGCGGCCCGCGCGTCCGGCCTGCACGCCGCGCTGGTGAGCCGCGAGGGCAACGCGCCGCTGCCCGCGGAGGCCGACGCGTTCGCCGTCATACACAGCCTGGAACAGCTCGCCGCCACCAACAAGCGCAAGCCCGATGACGTCACACAGGTGCTACCCCGATGATTACCCATGCACGCTTTGCATGCACTGTAGTTTGTGTTAGACTTGCCCAGCTCAGGTGAGTGGTATCCGTTTTGTTTGCTTTCCGCTTGTGCAATGTAATTGTGTATTACTTTTATTTATATTTTTGATAATCTCTTTTCATGGTTGTTAGTGGGGTCGTCTATAGACTTCGTAGTCTAAGTCTAATGTTAGTACTAACTTGCACTAAAATAATATCATTTCTGAATATCCTGGTTTAAATGGACAAAAAAATGTTTTTCTATTATTTAAACTTTTGTCATAATATTTTTCATGTCATGTCCAAAAGCTTTTGAAATCTTTCTTTGTAGGTAGATTACGACGATTGACCCCTAAATTAATGATTTATAGTATGTACTTATTTAATTCTAAGACTCATTTTACCATCGTATACTTGATAAAGACTGTACCCGAGATATATGTTTATAGATTCAACTGTTTCAATAAAAAAGTTTACAAAAGCAAACTGGTTCTTTTCTTCGTTATCCGTTATCCTTCAATTTTTATACGCTTTAGTGCGCAATCTAGTTTGTGATTTTGTCAAATTCAACAACCCGCTGGTTCTCAGACACGTCCGGGACATTTTATCATTTTTGCCTGGATACTTGTTTATTGCGCTCTCTTTAACTTGAATTCGTCGATTTATTTTAGTGACTATTTACTATTGGTAGAGGATTGCTTTTATTATTTGCAGTAGTGGTGATGGTTATGTTGTAGAAATGCACGTGGAGAAACATATTTAGATGTACCCTTTTCGTTAGATAAATGATAGAAATCTTACTTCTTTGAATCAATATTGATTCTGGCGGAAAAGAATGTCCTTGCAGATTTGCCCTAAATTGGGATGGTTACTATGACCTTATTTTGTTACAGTGAGGAAAAAATATTGTAATAGAATTGGTCTAGGCCTATCAAATGTGAATAAATCAAATTAGGAAGATTTGAGTATACCTAAATGTTATGATGTTAAACATTATACTAAAGAATGACCATGAAAATAACAAAACCTTGTCAAGTCACAAAATTTTAACAAACTAACGTTTGCTATAATATTAGTCATAATAACAACGTATATGGACTGAAGCGTCACCATGCGAGATTTTTGGTTTCTGGTCAATATTTACAAGGCATGGGAGTCCTAGCCATGCCTTGTAAATATTGACCAGAAACCAAAAATCTTGCAAAAAATCTTGAAATAGGCATGGCTAGGACTCCATGCACAATATTTAGTATAAGTTACGGAGGATATAATATACCCGACATTAATAAAGAAACATTTCTTAGTTTTCCAATCAATTAATTTCAGGACGAGGTGCCAGCTAAGGTGGCCAAGACGGACATTGAAAACGATGTAAAAACCACCACTTCCGAAACTGAAGTGAAAGAAGAGGCCGCTCTTAAAGTTCCTGAACCAGAGTCAAAGGCGGAAGAAGAAAAGCCAGAGCAAATGGAGGTCGAAGAAACTGCTCCCGTTGTTGAACCAACTAAGGAAGTCAAAGTTGAGGACGTGCCCATGGATGGCCCCGTTGTTATGGAGGTGACAGATGCAAAGGAACTAGAAAATATTCCCGTATCTGAAGCGAAACCAATTGTTACCGAAGAGAAAAATAAGACTGAAGAGAAAGAGACTGAAAAAATGGAGGCTGAAGCAGATAAATCCGAAGAATCTAGCAAACCTAATGGTACGGCAAAGGTTGAGAATGGCGATGCAAGTGCACCTGTTGCTGAAGAAACCCCACCGACTGTTGTCACAGAAATCGAAGATGTATCCGAGAAGAACGATCTCGCAGATGTAGGAGAGATTATTAATGACCTTGAGCCAGTTGTGGAAGAACCCACTGTCGTTGAGGATATGGAGGATCTACAGAATGTTGGTGAGGTTTTGGAAAAGGAATGTGATGAAATATTGTCCAAAGTACAGGACGTTACTAATTTGGATAATATTCCACTAAAGCCTTTACTGAACCCAATTGCTGAAGAGACCATGGAAACCGAAAACGCAGATTCTAACGACATTGTGGATAGGATATTAGACAGAGAATTGGAATTAGAAATGAAACAATGTGAAGATATTGATTTGAACACTGTCCAAGAAATAACTGAGCCAAAAGAAGAGAAATCAGAGCCAGTCGAAACCGAAGTTAAAGACACCAAAACTGAAGTTCCTGCCGTGGAAGAGAAAACTATTGAAGTAGTAGAGGAAAACAGTACCACAGACGGAAATGCATTGAGCAGTCCCACAGAAACTGAAAATAAAGTTGAAGAAAAAATAACAGAAGAAGCTAAAAATGAAAAGAAAACAGTCCCCGAAACTAAAGTAGAAGAAATTAAAGAGGAAGAAAGTAAAGAGAAAGAAAGTATGGCAGTGGAGCCAGTAGAAAATGATGTCAAAGAGTCGCCTAAAGCGGACAGTAAAGAGGAGAATTCCACTCCAATCACCGATGATTCCGTAGGAACGAACGAAAACGATAAAGTTCCCGAAGTAAAAGATGCGGAAGTAAAAGATAATAATGAGGTAAAACAGCCACAATTGAACGGTAAAGCGACGAACGGTAATGCAGAAACTGTGGTAAACGGCGACGCGAGCAAAACTGAGGAATTGAAATCACGGTTGTCTGTGGAGGAGAATGGCAAGAAGGCGGTGAATGGATCGAACGGCGACGCGGTGGAGGAAGTCGGACAAGGAGACAGCAAGGCAGAGCCAGAGCTGGCCGACATCAAGGTGAAGACTGTCGCCGACGTCGCTGGCGCTGGGGACGGACCGCGCACCGATCCAATAGAGCAACCTACGGAAGCATAAGATCATTTTGGTAAGTGTTCCTCCTTTGCATTTTAACTAGTAGGTAAACCTGTCTACAGCCATGAACGACATGATAATCATCATCCTGCCCTGCTCCATGTTTACATGTTGGGACTATGTAAAAGCAGTATGTAGGGCTTTTACATGTCATGTACTTATTATTTTTAAAATACATTTATCTACATGGTATCTGTTTAAGTATTCCTAAAAAGGCCAGCAAAATTTTTGGATGGGCCTAAAGCGGACAGTATCTCTACTCTTAAGAATTTTATTAAGTTTTTTTTTCCAGTATAGGATATAGTGCTATGAATTGGTATTTTATCATCATCTGTGTCGCTAGTCTTTCTTCACACTGATGGAGGCTTATGATAGGTATTATACCTCTAAGACACGCGGAAGATGGTACAGTCCGATCACGGTTGTTTGGCACGTTGAACATACATAACTTTAAGGTATTTTAGGCGACCGGTAGCTCTAACTAGCGACACCAATCGATTTAAATTGTTAGCTACTAAACTAGATCTATTTTAAACAATTTCGGAGCGGCCGTCTCTAAACCAACATTTATACTATTTATTTAATAATTGTAAGTAAGTAAGTAAGTAAGTAAATATTTTATTCAGCGAAGCATACACAGTTACATACAGACAGACATAAGACAAATTCAGTAGGTAGATATAACATTAACAAACAATATATTTAACTAAAGGTAAACACTAAGGTATGATCGCTGAAAAGGCACATACTCAGCATGTGTCGGGATGTCGCTGACGCTCCGTCGCTGGTCTTCCGCAGGTGCCTTGGGTGGGAGAGCGCAACTGCGCGCAAAAGTTGTATGGCTTTACAGATAATATAGTGAATATATACTTTTAGCTAAAGATAAATTTGAAACATCGATAAATAAGTAACTAAACAATATATACTTATAAAAATAATATATTTCAGGACAACGGGTGACAAACACAATTGTGCACTACATTTTGATTTGTTTTTGCACTCGAATTGTATTAACGTCGTAAGTGGCCGTCTTTGGCGGTAATACAAATTTCGAGTACAAAAGCACACGAAGAGTGAAGTATAAGTATTCAATAAATAGTATAAGTGTTTTCCGAGAGGCTGCAGCTTCGAAATTGTTAAAAAGATATCCGGTTTAGTTGCTACCAATTTAAGTCAAATTGCGTCTCTAGTGTGCCCTACCCGGCACCTTAGCGTAGGTGGTGGAAACCTTATCTCATAGATATTTTAGACATTTTTAAACTTTTGCATGTTTCAAGTATTAGATCAGTAGATCAGTCGCTATTCTAGTATTTATCCATTTGTAATTTATTCGCGTCTTAAAAAAATGATTTAAGGAGGCGTGATCTAGATCACATCGCTGATTAGGTACGAGTATTATATATTGTATATTTATGAATGATAGATCGACTGCCGTAATGTCGATGTTTTAACTTAAGCTGACTGGTAGGGCACACTAGCGACTCCAATCGATTTAAATTTTTAGCTACTAAACCGGATCTATTTTAAACATTTTCGGGGTTACAACCTCTCAGCAAACACTTATACTATTTATTAAATAACCATGCAAATATGATAGGTCCAACGCGTACGCGAAAAATTGATTCATCATCAATCATTTTTTCCCGTACAAAACCGGACCCAACATTTGTGCATGGTTATTTAATAAATAGTATAAGTGTTTGCCGAGAGGTTGTAACCCCGACATTGTTTAAAATAGATTTTGTAGCTAAAGCACAAATGTTAGGTCCGTTTTTGTACGCGAAAAATTGATTCACGCCAAAAGCGGCCACTTTTGGCGGTAATCCAAAATTCCAGTGCAAAAGCAGACCAAACAGTTAACTATAAATATTAAATAAATAGTATAAATGTTTGCCGACAGGTTTGTAACCCTGAAATTGTTTAAAATAGATCCGGTTTAGTAGCTAAAAATTAAGATCGATTGGCGTCGCTAGTGTGCCCTACCCGTCACCTTAATTGAAAAACGTTGCTTTAAAGGCTGTACTTATCTATTTCAGTAAGCGACGGTCGGAAACAGCAGGGCGTAGCAGCGTTGTTGGTTCACATCAGAAGTTGACAAGACTGAGGTTGCTTCCACGCTATTGACATCACTCTTAGATATACGTGTATGTGAAATTTCACTGTGTACCGCTGGTGACGCGTGTATACTGCCCGCGACCATCGCACCCACTGGACATACCGGCTTGCCGTCTCTTACAACTGCTCTGGTCAGCATGTTTTAATTTCGCCCTTTTTCGATCTGCATACTGAATTTGTCATAATGTAACTGTAGGAATCGTTTCCAAGAATCCTTGATTGTACAGTGGCGGACACATCAAGCTATACAAAACTGTCAAATTTCTTCATTCGATTATAAACCTTGTATTGTTACACATTGAGTTTGAAATCGATTGAGGAAATTTGACAGTTTTGTATAGCTTGACCTGTCCGCCACTGTACAAATCCTTACACTAGAAAGTTATTGTTGAAAGCATAAGATTTTGGAATAATTATATTTTAATTTATTTGGAAACCCTCTGCTTGTCTTTGCAGACTAGAAATAGGTTGTGTAACCTTAACCTTTCGCATTTGAAGAATTGACATAATAATGTTTGGACGCTCTATTATGACAAAATTCTTCTACCAAATCAGTTGTAAGAGACAGTAATTTATGTGTAGTTTTAAAATATAATGTAAGTAATATGGAATGTGAGGTCGCGTAGAATAAGGTCGCAACAATATTAATATAATAGACATTCCTATAAGCATTGACAGTGGTGTGTGCAAATACTGGCTGGCCTAAGTTAGCCGTTACGTAGACACTATGCCAAGTTCGGTGCTCTATACTTGTACCTCGATGCGTGAGAGTGAATTCCTTTATGTTAACAACTACATTTTGCTAGTAGTGTGATTAATAATCCATGTTAGTCCCGAGTTGGTTTTTGAAATCCTGTATTTATTTTCGCATGTCTGTGATTTATTTTTTCATTGTTAAATTTTGATAATTTTCATGTAAATGTCTAAAAGCCTGCTCGGTGTTTAGTAATATGTAAAAATTGGTAGTAAGGATCACACTCTCGCTCTGGCGGCAGTGTATACACCGTCACCGTTTTCGTATTTGACCTAGGTAAGTTTTATTCGTAAGTATT
The DNA here is from genome assembly GCA_019059595.1 of Marasmia exigua. Classification (NCBI taxonomy): domain Eukaryota; kingdom Metazoa; phylum Arthropoda; class Insecta; order Lepidoptera; family Crambidae; genus Marasmia; species Marasmia exigua. The sequence goes on along the minus strand of CM032477.1, from coordinate 11,380,858 downwards.
AACTATATTGTGATTCTTAATTATCGTATATATTACTCAATTTCCTTAAAATTTCACCCACTGCCAAACATTTTGTGCCTCCTGGTTGATGTTGATCGGCTCTGAATGTATTGTGATATTGCTATGCAAAGACTGTAGTGAGGTTAGGGAGTGAACATTGGGCTGTGCTACTGTGGAGTTTTGTGGAGGATGCAGAAACTGCGTACGTAACTGTTTGGACTTTCAGTTTGTAGAAGTGTTGAGGAGTAGTTCTTATTTACCTGTTAAACAGTGATGTTAAAAACATAATTAAAAACAATAACAATAACCTGTTCTTAATTTGTTCCATAGGACGATCTACGCACTATTTGCAAGAGCTCTTTTTAAACTAATGTCATTTTATGAATTTATGAATAATCCACACTCGAACAAACAGGACCTACCTCTAACACGTGTCAATTATTTTCAGAAGTTGTCGTTTTGGATCATTATATAATAAATGCTAAAGTTCCTATCTGTTCTATGGAACAATTAAGAAATTGTGATTTATGATAAAAAATGAGAACTACTGGCGGTGAGTAAAACATTTTTTGCATTTCGACTGAATTTAAGTATTAACGCCAACTGTATTATATGTATGTATGTATTCTTGTAAAAAGCCTCCGAGCTTTGCTTACTCTCAATAAGTGTATGATAATATAGATGGACTCAAATTCCTGTATTATTTAGGATTTATACTTTCAGTGATTTAATTAAATAAAAACGTGAAACAATAATGTCGACCAGGGAATTAATTATTATACATATAAGTTGGTATTTCCATTATACTAGTGCGGCCAAATTTTTTGGATAACGTATACATACAAATGTACCAGTTCATAAGAATAATATTTCAAAATGATAGATATTTTATCGTTAGTGAAATTATCCTGGTCGGTTGAACATGTTTTGTAAAAATGCATTTATTATATGAATAGGCTGTCACAAGTGAACAAAAGGACGTTTAGTTCTGTTTTACTTTCTAACTAGTCAAATTGTAAATTGAATCTCGCGCGAACCAATTCAATGATGCTTGGTTTTTTTCATATTTATGTAAACTCTAGGTACTATTTTTTGAACTTTTATTCTAGGGCCTAAACATATTTCCCTTTAACTTTAGCTTTAAGGACTCGAAAAGGAAAGTACAGTGTTCGACCAACATTAACCTGGAGGCATAATATTCTTCGTTTAGACTGATTTTTAATATTTCAATACAATGTCAACACGCTCAATATCTTTTGTCGGAATTTCTGAAAGTAACCAAGTTACCCGTTAGATTCCGAGACAGGATGATGGGAGTGCAAGATACTTACGACTAAGAAAATCATTCAACATTATAAGTGCATACATTTTATTGTAAAAATGAACAAGTATGTAAGTGTCGAACGCAATTGAAATATATTAATTTTAATTGTCACCACTAATGACATTGAAATATAATGGATGTAGAATTTTTTATTGGTATTTTATTTAGGTTTGTTACCAAATTCCTTTAAACAAAATCAACATCAACAAAGTTATGACTTTCTGCAAATGAGGATTTTTATCCGCGGTAATGTGCTTCGTGTATGTCAGTAGATAATTTATGTTGATAAGAGGTGTTGCGGACTAATTGCGCACTACTTATTGATCTGTTTTTGCATTCGAAATTTGGAGTAAAAGGGCTTTTAACATGTGGGACGTGAGTACAATTACTTCTCTGACCTCAGTTATATCAAGGAACGGCAGTATCATGCTGTGACGAACTTACGCTGACTTACTTAGCGAGGCCCCCTGAGCTAGACTTGTAAAACTAATGGCAATGCTTCAGCTGCTCAATGTACCTTCCTCACCTTATTACAAATCACGATCTAAAGTTATTACCGTACTAAAACTTATGTCATTCCGTTCCAACAGGCAATTTTAAAACGGGCTGGCACGAGTTTTGTTCCGGGACTATCCTTAGTTCGAGATTTGTGATAAGAAGGGGGTCCGAGTTTATCAACAGAATTGATTGTACCTCCACCGTTTTGGCAAAAATTACAATAGTGCCTGATCTTCCCAACTGGGCCCTCGTCTGTTTAACGTTCGAAATACATAAAAAATATACTATAATACTATAACCTACTGATCTAATGTACCTACTTCCAATGTACGTACCGATTTATGTATGAAATTCAAGGAATCCATTATAGAACCGAAGAAATTCAGCTTGAAAGTTTTGTCTTCCTAGTTGGTCCCTCTGTAATTAAAGTTAATACGAATAAAAAAAGCATACTTACAGTTTTTATGGTTTTCCAATGTACCTCTTAGTTCTGAGCAATTTACTAAATTTTGATGCAAAAAATATGATATTAGAAAACAACAGAACACATCGTGCACAAAATCCTCGTAATGAGGTGACAACATGGACTTATAAGTTCTATTTTTAAACCGGATCTATTTTGAACAAATTCAGAGCTCCAGTCTCTAAGTAAACGTACTATTTATTTAATAATTGTGCTACTTTTAATCTGTTTTTGCACTCTGAATTTGGATATAACGCCGCAAGTGGCCGTTTTTGGCGGTAAGTTAAAATTTCGAGTACAAAATCAGACCAAAATGTTATAAGTATTACATAAATAGTATAAGTAAGCACTTTCCGAGGGGGTTGGGTTTCGTAATTATAATTAGATATTTGATTTAGTTGCTAACAATTTAAATCGATTTGCGTCGCTAGTGTACCCTACACGTCACCTTAAGTGTGTTGTGTTGGGGTAAGTAGTTATGTACTTACTTAAATAGTATATCTAATATCTACCCTCATCACTTATCGAATCGCAACACAGGTATTTGGTAGTTTTGGAACTAATTTACTACTTAGGTACCTAAGGAGTAAATGAGTTCCAACACTACCTAATACCTTCTTACTTCGTACGGTAGGTAGGTACGGTCAGCGAACGTCGAAAGTAGCGATCTAGTCAGCCGGCCACATCGCTTGCATCACAACTCACACTACACTATGCGTAAGCGCAGGGACTAGCTTCGACCACCCCGCTGCATGTGCGAGCGATTATCTCTTATGTCTAGTACAGTCGGCAGCAATTAGATAACGACATCCAAGGCTCTCAAATAGATACAACAAGCCAAATATCGAAACACTCATAAAGATGGAGACATTTCATTAATCTAAAGTAGGTACTAAGTAAACGTTCATGTCACTAAATATTCCGATCTGTCCCCAGCTTTGTCCCCATGGGGTGACAGATAGGACTAAAAAGTTTGACCTGTCCCCCTGCTACTGATGAGGGGACAGATCGAACTTAAATCAACTCTTAGTGCCCTATCTGTCCCCTTGATACTGACAGGGGGACAGATAATTTCCTGTCTGTCCACCAAAGCACCTACTTCCACTTGATTTCTACGTCCCAGGTACTTTAAAAATACTTAATGACAAAAATTATACCTATACGTATTTTTGATTCTATGGTGAACAAACAGGAATTCAAATGTCTTATCTGTCAGCCTTAGAACAGGGGACAGATAAAACATTCAGCAGATGAATAAGGTTCGAGCCCCTTTTGGCTTACAGGGGGACAGATCAAACTTTTTTTGTCCAATTTTTTTTCCTTTTTGGCTGCTACAGTGTTGCCTACGGCATACACATTTATAACTCTGCTTTTTTGTCCTAACCGCCATGGGGATAAACGAGGTGACAGATCAGAATATTTCCTCGCCATGAATATCGGTACAACTGCAAAATTACAGCAACCCTAAGCAATCAGTATAGGGCTCAAAATAAATTACAAACTGGGAAATAACAACGATGACAGTGTTATCTTAGATTAAGGAAACAGAGGCGCCTATCTCTTTCTTTCTTCTAATACTTTGGAAGAAAGACAGCGATAGACGCCAGCCTGGGAGCCCACAATAATTTTACCACTTTGGCCGCATCCATGTTTGGCTGTATCTAACTATTTGACACTGTACACCGGAAAATTTAGAGACTACATAATGCTGAATGTATTAATATAGTTCCAAACTGTTCTTATAGATGGCGCTGGGTGTCAATTATATCGCGCAAGTATTTCACCGTTTTCGTTATACCTATGCCTATACCTACTAGCGGTCGCCCGCGGTTTCGCTCGCATGGAATTCTATTTGGACATCCGGAATCCGGTCCTATTCTGTTATTGCCAACACCATACTTTTCTCAAATGGCTAACGCCTGAAAATATATTCCATACCTACCTAGTTACGGGTGGTTTCTGTATAAAAACTAGGACATGCGAACCACCCACTTTTGTGAAGAGTGGAGAATTCAGATAAAGGTATTAGTTTCCCCCTTTCACCATAGCACGTGGAACGATATTCACGCTACGTTTCGGTTCACCCGAAAGCAAATAGAAGGTCACAGGCATTGAGGCGAACTTCGGCAGTACAGAGGCGCAACACACTGTGAGAAATGCCAGTGAGTTAACTCTGTCCCAGGAAATGATATTTTCATTCTGCGTTTCGGTTGCAAAAGCAAATGGAAGGTCACAGGCATTGAGGCGAACTTCGGCAGTACGGAGGAGAAACACAGTGTTAGAAATGTCAGTGAGTTAACTCTGTTCGAGGGCGTATTCACTCTCTGCGTTTCAGCTCACCCGAAAGCAAATAGAAGGTCACAGGAATCGAGGCGAACTTCGGCAGTACAGAGGCGCAATACAGTGTTAGAATGCCGCTAAGTTAAATCTGTCCTAGGAAATGATATTTACGTTCTGTGTTTCGGTTGCGAAAGCATATAGATGGTGTAGGCATTGACGCAAATTTCGGAGTACAAGCGCAATAACACAGTGTCAGAAACGCCAGTGAGTTAACTCTGTCCCAAGGAACGGTACCTACTCACGGTCTATGTTTCGTTTCACCTGAAAGCAAATATAAGGCATTGAGGCGGACTTCGGCATCGCAGATATTCAAATATGTACGCAAGAGTAAGAAAGCTAGTAAGTTTTCTGTCCAAGGGAACGATTTTAAGATATGCTCTGCGATCGAAGTGCATTGCATTGTGCAATTATTTATGTATCACTTCACATATGTTATTTTATAGATAATGAAATGAGGGTTTTAGATGTAACCTTCTTATATGAGACCTTCTTATATGAGGTTATGTAACTCGCGTGGTCCAACATCAACGACATGGTTATTTTGTAGGTACGTAGCTGGGCAACATTATAATTTTGAAATGAATGAATGAATTTATTGACATAATAAAGCATACAATTTCTTAGTGACTAAAAAAAACGATAAAACGATTAGGTACTTACCAACATTGTATTAGTTACTTGATGTTGGTTCTGACACCTACCTACCTGCATAACCCAATTGGCATTCGATATGGTGTAGGTAACCCTTACCTGGGGCTACCTACACGCCATATCGAATGTATATACTGTGTCAATGAAGTCGTGTCAAAGGATAAGGTAACCAATGGGTTATAATTAATACATGGGAACTCCGTGCATCATCATCATCATCATCTTAAGCCGTTTTCAACCAATTTGGTGTAGGCCTCCTACAATCTTCTCATTCTTTTCAATTTTAGGCAGTTGAAGTCCAGTTGTGCCCGCCAATCTATGCTATGTGATCTCTTCATCTTATTTGTGGTCTTCCGATAGGTCTTTTCTGATCCCATGGCCTCCACTGCAGTATTTCCCTACACCATGAGTCTGTCTTACAGGCCATATTTATTATTTATTTATTTATTCATTTATTAGACAAACAACAGTTTACATTAAAACTAGGTACAGTAAGTACCTGTGTGTACAGGGCCGTGTGGTCCCGGCAGAGTAGAATATGCCACCCTCACTCTTACCGAGGTGTCGTAAAAGGCGACTAAGGTAAAGCTGCTGGCATGATCATCAGCACCCAGAGAAGGAAAACTCTGCATTTATATCAAAACCCTCGCCAACCCGTCTGCCAAGCGTGGTGAGTATGGCAATCACCCCTCATGTGATTGAGGGAGGCCCGTGCCCCAGCAGTGGGGACTTAAATGGGCTGATGATGATGACAGTAAGTACATACCTAGTCTAACTTAAAAATACTAATATGCTACTCTTAATTAGCTAAAAAATACGTTTTAAGTTTTCTTTTAAAATAAATTTACCAATATTTAACTATTCAATAGGTATAACACCAAAGTACTTATTTACGCCGTGTGGTCCACGGCAGAGTAGAATAGGCCACCCTCACTCTTACCGAGGTGTCGTAAAAGGCGATTAAGGTAAAGCTGCTGGCATGATCATCAGCACCCAGAGAAGGAAAACTCTGCATTTATATCAAAACACTCGTCAATCCGTCTGCCAAGCGTGGTGAGTTTGGCAACTACCCCTCATGTGATTGAGGGAGGCCCGTGCCCCAGCAGTGGGGACTTAAATGGGCTGATGATGACGATGATGACGATGACTTATTTACTTTAGGTACCTACCTCAAATTTGCCCGCAGACATTGACCGGGTACAATGACTATGGTTGACCAAGATTGGGCTATCCTCCTGACTAGCGTGATTTTTTATTGCTAATAGATAGTTATGTTTTAGTCTGACCGTGAGAATTCTACAAATCTTATATAATATGTCCCGCAAATTGCCCTCTCATTCCGTTAGTTCTTCAATAATCCCGCATTTCTTGCCGCATTATAGGTACTTACGTCATTTATCGGATTTTTCATGTGAGTTCGCTGTGCCCTCCGCGACTGTGTCTCGACGGAGGCGAGTGGAGGTTACCAACACAAAGGTAGAGGTAGAAGCGGCCGCGCCGGGAACGCAACAGGCGTTAACCGGCGGCCGCTCGCTCGGGGGCTTATTCAAGAAGCGCACGATACGACATGGGTGCTGAGAATTCAGAGTTGATTCTGCTCAACAGTCATACTTTAGTACATACGTGAAGTAAGGTTCTGCAACCCGATATCCCCTCCCCACTTTCGCTGGGGTTAGGCTCCGGGAGGCGCCGGATGAGAGCCCGACTGAAACCACAGGCCCCCCGGCACGTGGGAGAGCCACGCTTCTGCATGAATGGGCCGGCTAGACCGGAGTGATACCACGGCCTCACAGAAAACCGGCGTAAAGCAGCACTGTGCTGTGTTTCGCTGCGTGATTGAGGGTACAGGAGGCCTAATTTGGGGGAAAGGGGGGGTTTAAAGGTTGGCAGCGCATTTGTGACCCCACTGGTGTCACGGATGTCCATGGGCGGCGGCAATTGCTTACCATCAGGTGACCCGTCTGCTCGTTTGCCACCTACCGCATAAAAAAAAGCTGAGTAGGTAAGTATGCCGTCTCAGGCATTCCCTAGCGTCAATAAAAATAGTTTACTGGTTGTAAGAGCGATGGTATCTCAATGGATAAGAATATGCGCCATCCGTGGCCGTCCGTATGGCCGTGTGGTCCCCGGCAGAGTAGAATAGGCCACCCTCACTCTTACCGAGGTGTCGTAAAAGGCGACTAAGGTAAAGCTGCTGGCATGATCATCAGCACCCAGAGAAGGAAAACTCTGCATTTATATCAAAACACTCGTCAATCCGTCTGCCAAGCGTGGTGAGTTTGGCAACTACCCCTCATGTGATTGAGGGAGGCCCGTGCCCCAGCAGTGGGGACTTAAATGGGCTGATGATGACGATGATGACGATGACTTATTTACTTTAGGTACCTACCTCAAATTTGCCCGCAGACATTGACCGGGTACAATGACTATGGTTGACCAAGATTGGGCTATCCTCCTGACTAGCGTGATTTTTTATTGCTAATAGATAGTTATGTTTTAGTCTGACCGTGAGAATTCTACAAATCTTATATAATATGTCCCGCAAATTGCCCTCTCATTCCGTTAGTTCTTCAATAATCCCGCATTTCTTGCCGCATTATAGGTACTTACGTCATTTATCGGATTTTTCATGTGAGTTCGCTGTGCCCTCCGCGACTGTGTCTCGACGGAGGCGAGTGGAGGTTACCAACACAAAGGTAGAGGTAGAAGCGGCCGCGCCGGGAACGCAACAGGCGTTAACCGGCGGCCGCTCGCTCGGGGGCTTATTCAAGAAGCGCACGATACGACATGGGTGCTGAGAATTCAGAGTTGATTCTGCTCAACAGTCATACTTTAGTACATACGTGAAGTAAGGTTCTGCAACCCGATATCCCCTCCCCACTTTCGCTGGGGTTAGGCTCCGGGAGGCGCCGGATGAGAGCCCGACTGAAACCACAGGCCCCCCGGCACGTGGGAGAGCCACGCTTCTGCATGAATGGGCCGGCTAGACCGGAGTGATACCACGGCCTCACAGAAAACCGGCGTAAAGCAGCACTGTGCTGTGTTTCGCTGCGTGATTGAGGGTACAGGAGGCCTAATTTGGGGGAAAGGGGGGGTTTAAAGGTTGGCAGCGCATTTGTGACCCCACTGGTGTCACGGATGTCCATGGGCGGCGGCAATTGCTTACCATCAGGTGACCCGTCTGCTCGTTTGCCACCTACCGCATAAAAAAAAGCTGAGTAGGTAAGTATGCCGTCTCAGGCATTCCCTAGCGTCAATAAAAATAGTTTACTGGTTGTAAGAGCGATGGTATCTCAATGGATAAGAATATGCGCCATCCGTGGCCGTCCGTATGGCCGTGTGGTCCCCGGCAGAGTAGAATAGGCCACCCTCACTCTTACCGAGGTGTCGTAAAAGGCGACTAAGGTAAAGCTGCTGGCATGATCATCAGCACCCAGAGAAGGAAAACTGCATTTATATCAAAACCCTCGCCAACCCGTCTGCCAAGCGTGGTGAGTATGGCAATTACCCCTCATGTGATTGAGGGAGGCCCGTGCCCCAGCAGTGGGGACTTAAATGGGCTGATGATGATGATGATGATGCGCCATCCTAAAGGGAGGTCGAAGGTTCGAATCCGAGGATGTGCATCCGGGGTTTTCGAATCTATGTACGTATTTTCTACTATTTATATGCTAGGCGGTGAGGCAAAGTCATCGTCAGGAAACTTACACGTTTCGAGTAGTTTCTCCATTTTTAAGTAATTGTTCTGAACGTGTCATCATGATCCGATTGGTTAGTTTCCCCTGTGTCAGTTGCGAATGTCAGATGGCAGTCATCTCATAATCAGCGACCCACACTTGTCCCCTGCTGGACATAGGTCTCCCCTAATGCACGCCACTGCTCCCGATTTTCGGCCACTCTCATCCAGCCCACACCAGCTAGCCTTCGAATGTCATCATCCCCCATATGATGACATTCTTGAGATGGGAGTCGCTTCATTGTAATTACCAGACTTTCCAAATCCTCGATCATGGTCCAAGCGTACCTTCGTCTATGGTATCCACAGTTATTAAGATTCTGAACCTGTACATCAGAGTATTATTACCTTACTCTATGGGTTACATGCAGGATCGAGGCACAATCCGACCCGGATTGTGTGAGGGCCTAATTTAAAGCACATTCACACGAGTCCTGTGTGTCTCCTTTGTTTGTGTCTCCTTTAAATTAAGCCACGTGGTTCTCTTGTATAAATTCAGACCAGGTCATGGTCCTAGCTTACTCTTGGCTCCAACGCGGAAGCTTTAGACGAAACTGGGAATGCCGATAAGGACTAGTAAAGGACAGATTAGACTTCATGATCGGCCGAATGGCGCATATGGTAGAAACCCTGCCCCACCCTGGACAAACATTCGTGTGATGAACACGAGTGTTTGTTCAGTGTCTTGGTGTAATATATTTATATAAAATTTGTAATTTTGTACTATGTTATCTGATATCGGTAACACAAGTGTTTAAGCTACGTATGCTTAGCACGGATCAGGTCAATCTTTGTGATGTTGTGTAGAGAATGTTGTGTAGAGTACGAGAATTTTTAAATTTCTTCAAAAATTCTCGTACGGATTGTCTGGTAGCGGCCGGACGCGGGCTGACGTCAGGGATTCTTGTGCACGCGCAGGCCAATGGCTGTGAATCACTGGCGATGTGTCACCGGTAGGTACCGCTCGCTGCCGTCCACTGTTTACGATCTATACGCCGACAGATAATGAGGAGTTCTAGGAACGAGCTGTTTTGCTTCTAGCTGGCCGCCAGTCCGTGCTATCATCCGCCATGCGGGTAGGCAAATAACATTGTCAGCTACCTACTGCAATTCACTTGTCGGCTGATTTGTGCGGTAGTTGGAGCTAGTAATTACAACGTGAGTGGGCAGCCTTCTGAGGCAAATTCTTGTGGCGGTCTGTAAAATATTCTGTTATGGAGTTGTTTACATGGAATGGTCATCTGTTACATTGACATCTATGTTAGCTGTTGTGGCATCCAACATTATGTTGTAAATTTAAGTAAGTAAATAGAGCCCTTCAAGAGCTGTTATTTGAAGGCGTTGCTCATTCCTTAACTTTGAGAATACTCCTATAGAGTAAATGGTGAAGGATTTTACGAATTTCAAAATATGTATGTATAAGACAGTTAGTCTCTCTCTTCGCTCAACCATTACGTTCTTGGCAGAGTCGTACTCTTGAGGCCGTCGCACAGTCGAATTTCTAGCTAGTTTTTCTCTTCATAAACTCTTTTCACTGTTGGTCGTCATTTTGGTGTACTCATGTAATGGACTGGCTACACTGAACAAATAATATTCACTGGCTGCAGCTTACTTATACTCGCAAGTACAATCTGTCAAATATACCATTAAGGTGATTATTAGATTTCCTTCAATTGTTGATTCCTATTTTCATACGACATAAAAGTTAATGGGCAGAAAAATGTGTCGCTGATTGTACAATACTTTTTATTTCAGAACCTACTTCAGATAGGTACCCTGTCTTTCGAATAAACATAAACAATTTTAACAAAATATTTATACTTTTAGGTTGGTACAGTAGGTATAGGTAACCAGACTTACCAAGTTTTGAAGTCTTCGGTACACACACTGAGATGGTGAGAGACTGTTCTTATGTTGTCGAGGTTGGTGAAAGAAGAAATACGCAAAAAGATAGAATTATAAATTCAAAGTTTCGTGCTCGTATTCGAACCTACGACAACCCATCACATTGGCTAAAGTATCCACTGAGCTGCCACTGCTTAGTTATGATGGAGTTTATCAAAGTCAGATCGACAAGAACCTAACGCGAATTTCTAAGAAGAACAAACTGTTTTAGTCGGATCCTCTCTGGTTATCGTGCAATGAATGCGGGTAGGCAAATAAATAACATATCTGCTACCTACGACATTCACTCGTCCGCTGATCTGTGCCATGTGGCGGCGTCGTTAGTAAGTAGGTAGGTTGGTATAGGTAGATACTTTTTATGAGGTACAATTGTTTGTTGGTAGCAATAGTCTGTAATCTACAATCATTATTTGTGTCATCCCCAATTACTTCCAAAAGCTGTCGCTTCGAAGTCGCGGGTTACGCTTGGATCCACGATTTGGGTCCCAGTGAAACGAGTATCGTTTGATCTTCGTTACCCTTAGACAGGGGGCAACCAACTGGAGCATGGTTACACGAATCATATCTCAACAATTGTGGGCAACATGTTATCCTATCCACAGTTGGAGAAACTCTCCGAAAAGTGTAGGTTACGCAAATAGTAGAAATACGCATATAGATTACAAAAATCTATAGATGCATGCTCAGATTCAAACCTGACCTTCTCTCTTTTAGTTTTTATCCAATGATCTACTATCGCTCTTAATTCTCCATACCTTAGTAATACCAAATAATATTACAAATGTGAAAGTGTGTCTGTCTGTCGGTCTGTATGTCTGTTTGTTCGTCTTTCTCGGCAAAACGGAGCGACGGATTGTCATGTTTTTTTTAGTGGATATAGTTGAAGGGATGGAGAGTGACATGAGCCTATGTCACTGTCTTTTTGTGTCTTTCTAACGCGAGCGAAAGCACAGGCAACTGCTCTCTCTCTCTCTCACAAATTTAAGAGCGACGCTCTTGTCGATAGAGTAGTCTCCATTCCTCTCTCGACTGTGCCAGCACCTTCAATTCCTTGTACGACATGACATTTGCCTTTTCCATAAGTTGTTGGAGGTAATTTCTTCTTGGTCTTACTCTTCCTCTCTTTCCTTCCATTATTATTTCGATGAACATGTCATGCCGCACCAGGTGCCCATCATATTTCCCCTCCTGATATCTAAAGTTTCGAGCAAAGACCGCTTCTCCCCTACCATTTCTAAAACTTCCTCATTCATTTTCTTTGTTATCCAGCTAATGCCTTTCATTCTTCGCCAACACCACATCTCGAAAGCCTCCAATCTCTCTCTTTCTCTTTGTTTCATTGTCCACGTCTCACAACCGTATAGAGCAATGCTCCGGATGTATAATTTTATAAGTTTTTTCCTCAGTTTTAGCTATACGTATTAGATTAGTGTGTAGTGTATAAATGTATAATTAATGTTAGCTACAAAGTATAAAAATCGAAATTTAATCTCCATAGTTCCAAGAATCTTTTTCTATACCAAGATGTCAGGAATCTCGCTCCAATATGGCACACGGTTTTGATTCGAAAGGCAAGTCTTTATAAATAAAAACCAAGCGAAGTGAGCGAGCAGTGTGGGGCAACCGGTACGCGGACCGACTCGTATTTTTATGTAACTTGTTGGGTACAGTTGCGCCATGCGCTGCTCGCTGGCTCTCGGTCAGCACAATGCACAGAAGGTTTTGTATATTCCACGCGGAGTGCTCGGCCTTCTCGTCGTAGAGGCTTCCAACATCGTTAAATGTTGACATTGGTTTGACATGTAATCTTAAGGTTGTATTAGAAATCGGGGTAGGCGCATTCGAAGCTACAAATTTCGGTGGGGATCACTGAACCGTGACCTGGGTAGGGTCGACTTGTAAGAAAGTGAATGTGAGACCTCTTCCACCCTCCCATAAACAACAAACCTCTAAATACCGCTCTCAAAATAAAATTCCCACTCTTATCCCTTAGTAAGTTCTTAGGTAGGTACCTACTTCGGTGTTGATTCTCTGGTACTCTGGTACCGAAGGCGTTTACCCTAAACGGTACCTACCTACAAAAAGCTTTAGGACCATACAGTTTAACGTAATTACCTGAAGAAGTACGCAATCTTTGGAGATAGAATTTTAGGTGGCAGGATGTAAAAGTTATAGCTTCACAAAATCTCTACTAAATTTCCCAGAAGACTGCGTACATTTTTAGACGAGATATTTAGGAAAAGTAAGGAAGTTGGCGTAGTGAAGTAGCCGTGTGGTCCCCGGCAGAGTAGAATAGGCCACCCTCACTCTTACCGAGGTGTCGTAAAGGGCGACTAAGGTAAAGCTGCGGGCATGATCATCAGCACCCAGAGAAGGAAAACTCTGCATTTATATCAAAATCCTCGCCAACCCTGCAAAGCGTCTGCAAAGCGTGGTGAGTATGGCAATTACCCCTCATGTGATTGAGGGAGGCCCGTGCCCCAGCAGTGGGGACTTAAATGGGCTGACGATGACGATGACGATGAGGGAAGTTGGACAAAATAGATATTCTTTCAATTATTTGAAAGTTAGTGTTCAAAAAACCAGTGGGTAGATAATTATAGGGTGTTTATGGAGTTGGCAATTATTTCACTTGAGTGAAATTGCGAAAGTCATAGGAAAAATATTGTTCAAAATGGTTAGTAGAAGTAGTTCAAGTGGTTAAAGGGATTAAATATTTAAACATACACCCTGTACCTAAGTATATTTTCACCTAAGTGTAATCACTGAATGCGGACCACTGATGCGCAAACGTAGCTTACAGCTGGGAAAGCACTTTTTGAGCCCCAACGAAGCTAGGGATCTTAGTCCCAAACAACTAATACACTTTCCGAAAAATGCAGGGTTTGGGACTGATATGTAGTACAGTACAGTGGCGATCACAATAGATCAAACTGGTCGCAGTGATACTGGTCTGAATAGGACCTGCATAGCCGCCCGCTTAAAATAAAAATAAAAAAAAAGCATATTTTTAAAAATATGAGATCTTACTTATAAAACAAAACCAGCTTTCCAGTTAATTGTAGAAAGGAAGAAAGAATAAAGAAAGAAAACATTTATTATATTGACATCACAACACAGGACATACAGCAGTTGTAAACAGAACTCAATTTGGTACAAACAGAAAATAATTAAAAATACATATAATTAAAAACAAAAATATTATCAATCATGTCTAGACAGTGCCAAATGAAATAGTGTGTTATGACGATGTATAAATGACATTGACTCACTCAGCTTAAGTCACGGCCCAGACAAAGGCCATGACGCTGGTTTTCAGTGAGTTCAGCTGAGTGAGTGCCACGGAACCGTCTCTCTGTTTCAGCGAAATCATTGTATCATCATGTTCATCGGAATGAAAAATTATAGGGGAGACATATAGATAATCAAGCAATTAAGTTAAAGATGAGGATGTGGTCAATCCTAGGCACCATAGCATTTGCTGCTGCCAAAAGATAGTGGTATTCTGGGAGGGCCAGACGGCTTACTTTTTTCTATGTGATAGGTAGCAGACGTGCAGACGGATCACAAGTGCGCTGCCAACCTCTTTAACCCTCCTTTCCCCCCCAGATTGGGCATCCGGTACAGTCCGGTCGAGCCGGCCCATTCATCCCGAAGCGTGGCTCTTCCACGGTCAACTTACAACTAAACTGTCCCATAACGCACAATCTCTCGTACATATCTAAACAAAAATGACGCACGGTGCGTTTGAAATGGAAGGGGATACGCAATGATTTGGTCGTGAATTCTGTTTCGTTGTAGGCATTCAAAGATTTTTTTGCGTGCTTACACAATATTTTGTCACCTTTTAATTCCAAGTGACAGAGAAAATAATTAATATGACTACGTACAATAGAGAAAGCTTTTCAGTTTTCATACAAATTGCTTACGATACGCATATGCTAGAGTCCGCGTCGCTAAAGGAGTCCCGTGAAAAATTCTGAAAAGCGCGCTTGAGTCGCCATCAACATTCGAATTTGAGCTTTATTCTCATAGGCACAAGGAATCTCAAATTATAGTTCCGTGTTTTTCCGCGGGAGCTCTTTCGTGGCGTGGACTCTACGATTCTTTGAAAAGTTCGCGCGAGCTCTTCTGCGCTTGGCCGCGTCGTGGAGGGGCAGCGGGGCGAAAGTCCGTGTGTCAAAAACTTGAACGAGTTAGAATGTTTATCCCATCACATCGATGGGTTTACGGACTCGAGGCTAGCCAAATAAATATACTTTTCTGTTACACTTCGATGAACCTTGATTTAAGATCTAACTACGTTTAGAAAAATAGAATTATTTGAGGCATATGTACACAAGGTTTGTTTTTTTTATGTGATAGGTGGCAGACGAGCTGACTGATCACCTGATGGTAAGCGATTGTTGCCGCCCATGGACACCCGCGACACCAGTGGAGTCACTTAAACCCCTCTTTCCCCTTTTTTTTTTTTTTTTTTTTTTTTTTTTTTCTTTTCGCTGGGGAATGCCGCCGGCCCGAAGTGCAGTGGCCGACGTCGCCGCCTAGTGGCGGCGCCTTATGCATACCCTCCTGCTGGGGAGCAGGAGGGTTATGTCGGGCTCTCCTCTGGCGGGGGCTTCTCCTAACGAGAAGCCGGCCAGAGGCATACCGACTAAACCCCAGCGGTTTTCCCTCATCGCCCTTAAATGGGAAGGCGTCGTGGGCTGTAGGACGAACCTATTAGCCATACGGGCGCCACGACCCTCCCCGGGCGGTGCCCGCCTACACGGCGGGCCAGGCGGTTCCTCCCCCGGCTTGCTGGCCGGGAGAGGGGGTAGGGGCGGCCGGGAAAACTGAGCCGTCCCTACCGGGCTGCTGAGGGAGCCCGTGCACCCGCCCGAGCACCTCGCTCACTAGCATAGCTCTCACTATGCTAGGGAGTGAGAGGTCCTGGCCGACCTTCGCGACCAGCGCATCGCGCTGCCGAGACCACGACACACACTCCGCCAGGGTGTGGTGTGCCGTGTCCTCGACAGCGCCGCACGCATGGCAGGAAGGCGTCTCCTCCACCCCTCTTTCCCCTGGATTGAGCCTCCGGTACTGCTTCAAGTTGGTTTTCGGTGCGGCCGTGGTATTACTCCCACAGCCGGCCCATTCATGCCGAAGCGTGGCTCTCCCACGGTCTCAGGTCAGGTATTTTTATAATGCATTCCGTAATAATAAGCTTAGTGGAATTATAATCTTTATCTTTTTTCGAGAGGATTATTTATCAAAGTGTCTTTTTTATCTTCTAAACATTTAATCGGTTTCCCTCCATAGTCACTCTCTCCATCATCACCCTAACTTAACGAAAAGACTCGTAGAGTGTTTCATTCATTGATTATGGATGAAAACCTCGGTGGCGCAGTGGTTAGTGCGTCGCAGTTTAAAGCGACGGCTGTGCTAGAGGTCCCGGGTTCGATCCCCGGGTCGGGCCAAAAATGTGTACCTAAGTTTTCGGTAAGAAATTCTTAGTGGCAGCCCGGAGTCTGGAAGTTGCCGGTCTTGTACCCCTGTGCCTAGGAAAGCACGTTAAGCCGTTGGTCTTGCGCCCAATCCCTCTCTGGTCGTGTCACAGTAGTGTCCCATCTGAATATGAGGGTAAGGGAATAGAGAGTGCACTTGTGTTTGCGCATACACTTGAGCACTTTATCCTGCCTACGTGACTAATCGTTGAGATTGCCCGCCGTAGCCGTAATCGGTTGGAGGATTAAAATTGGATTAAATTAAGTAACTACTACTCTGTGACCTATGAGGGGAACCTAAGTAGTCATGCTCACTCAAATGTCTCTGAGGTGGTGGCGTTATGTAGCGGCGGGTCATTACATTCCCTCTAATATGGTTGAGAGAAATGATGGCTGACACATACGTCATACTTGTGAACAGGTGCCACCTTTGGGGACTGGTTCGCTTCGGTTTACCTCATATTTAGCTTTTAATTTGCTTTATTATATTTTGTATTGCATTAGACTGTATGACTTGGTATGAGAATAATAAACCATTGTATAACAAGTTGGCGATTAAAAAGAGTAACTGGCGAGTTCCTTGCCGGATCTTCTCGACCAGAAACAACTTTCCGAGCCGGTGGTAGAATCACATTATGCTTATTTACTTTTTTTAGTATATTTTATGTATCAACATGTATTAATATGTAAATTATTACATAAGTACTCATAAATAGTCTTAAATAATTCAAATGTATAATAATAATAATAATAAATATTTCACAACATCACATACATTGATCTGACTTCGAATTAGGTAGCTCAAGCACTTGTGTTACGAATATCAGAATTAACAGTGGGATTACAAATATATACATATAATACTTTTCTCTTGTAAATACATACTTATAATACATAAATAACACCCAGACCAATACAAACATAGTGTTCATGTTCACATGTTACGCATTACGATTTTTACACAAAAATTGGAAAAAATAAAAAAAAAAGGGGGGGGGGGGGTTGTGTTCTCCATACTTGAAACTGCAACTCAATTTTTTTTTCATCAAACATGCGTATGGGGTATCTATGGATAGGCCTTTAAAAATGATGTTGAGGTTTTTAACATAATTTTTTTCTAAACACAATATTTTGCGCAAGAGACGCCCCCAAAGTCAATTGTGACAACCCCCCCCCCCCTCCCCCTCTAACTTCTATAATAAATGAATTATAAAACTAGAAAAAATATATGATGTACATATTCATGAAAACTAACAACGAAAATTGGTTTGAACGAGATATAGTGAGTAGTTTTTTTTTAATACGTTATAAACCGTAAACCGTAAACCGCAATTTACCTTGCATATATCTTACTTGCTGCTACGGAACCCTTCATGGGCGAGTCTCGCACTTGACCGGTTTTTTTATGTGATAGGTGGCAGACGAGCAGCGGATCACCTGATGGTAAGCAATTGCCGCCGCCCATGGACATCCGTGACACCAGTGGAGTCACAAATGCGCTACCCCTTACCCCGGATTGGGCCTCCGGTACCCTCACTCACACAGCGAAACATAGCACAGTGTTTTCTGTGAGACCGTAGTATCCCTCCGGTCGAACCGGCCTATTCATGCCGAAGCGTGGCTTTCCCACGTTTAAAACGGTTGTTGTCTGTCTCGTGGCGTCCATGGGTCATTTCACTTAGTATGTTTTCCCTCATAATGATGTTGATGTTGATGATGAATGATTTTCCTAGTATGGGAAGATTAGTTCATCGGGTTTCGTTTGATGGAGCTTGTAAAAAGCAGATGTAGCTTTAAAAAGAAATCAAGCGGATGGTTCGGCGTTGTTTCGGTAGATGTCACTATGCACTTTTACATCGCGCTACAAAAGCGTATTTCCGAAACAAATGACCTCAAGCCTGCCTACATTAGCAAAAAAAAAGAATTGGCAATATACTAGAGGTCTAAAATGTGTTGGGAATTTTGTAAATAGCAAAGTAAAATAATTATTGTTTTTTTTAAATAAAAGATTGCTCCACATACTCTTGGTCCGTGCCTCGTTTAGTTTATTTATTATGTTAATTACATTTTGGTTTAGAGCTGCGCGCTTACTCATTCTTAAAACGAAATGACTAAATAGCAATGGCTCTACCCGAAGATAATTCGCCAAAGTCAAGTAACTTATTGAGAACAAGTAGGTAGTCAACAGTCGAAGTCAGTCAAAGTCACAGTCACTCAATAAAACGCCGGTGTTTTACGTTTTATCGACCTACGGATTCCGCGGATATCACTCTAAAAGCAATCGCGGGTTTTAAGACTCAATTAGGTCCAAGCAAGTTGTCACGAGACAACTCACTCGACACATAACAGCAGTGTTAAAAACGATAGAATCCAACGATTCTTATTATTAGGATCACTTTGCGGGATTTCACTGCACAAATAAACACCAAATTTGTACGCTAAAAACCACTAGACACTAATTTAAAACCTTTGAATTGCATCAGCCCACGCGGCTTGTCTTAGCCCTACCCGCCGAATCTCCGTTTTCCTCTAGATGGCGCTAGCACTGGCTAGCCGACTGATGCCTCTATCTTAGTATACAAGTTACTCTATAGCGTTTACTGTTGCTATCGCTACGGGTTATTACTTGTATAATCATCAGATGAAGCCCAGGCGCCACCTAGTCCAAGAGTGAAAAAGGGTTTTCATTAACTTTCTATCAGTTAAGCTTTTCGTAAGTAACATGCTGTGCTACAAATAAATGTAAAACAACGTTCTGCATAATAGAATGACGCACCCGGACAATATGAAAAGGATTAAAGTCAGTCCGGGACACCGTGGACTCCGGGGAAATAAGCACTAATTTATTATTCAGCCCGACCTCTTTGATTGTAACACTTCCGAATTTTAAGTTATCAGCGAATTTAGAAAGTTAGATTTTTTACTGTTTCTAGAATTCGGTTATGACCAATCTTTATCCATACACTAATATTAGACGACCCATTTGGATCAGTGGTAGTGAATGTTGCTCCTGGTGTAAGGGTTGTGGGTTCGATACCCGCAATACAAACATTTGTGTGCATGATCATGTCTGTTTGTATTGGTCTGGGTGTTTTCTATGTATTATAAGTATTTATTTACAAAAGAAAAGTATTAAATATATATATTTGTAATTCCGCTGTTACGATGCTTGAGCTGCATATCTCGGAGTCAGATCAATAAATGTGATATTGTGAAATATTTATTATTTATTTATTTAATGTTATAATTGGAAAAATATGTGTTTTACTGTCGCATATTAGAACATGCAAGTATCACAAGACCCACCGAGACAATTAGTAGATCACAGTGAACTTCTGCGTGCTATTCAATCCACTGGTGGATCGAAGTAGTTATTTATCTTTCTCTTTTATATACTTAAGTACCTACCTATCAATGATGTCATAGATTTTGGGATATGAAAGTACATACCTACTCGCAGCTCTGTCTGGTCTGGTGACGTCAGACGGTTGTCTGCTCTGACTCAACAGACACACCACAGCTAGATATTAGATAGGTATTTCATATTTAGCTGGAATAATTTCAATGTCCAATATTATCCTATGTATTTACAAAAGAAATGTATTAAATGTACATTTTTTGTTATTTTATTATTACGGAATAACAACAGCCATTTTCTAAATACAGAGTTTATAACGAATTACGCATCTCTGGATTTTTAATATCTATGTGCGTACTTCTACCATTAACTTGGCGGTGAGGGAAAACATCTTGAGGAAACCTGCACGTTTCGGATAGTTTCTGAAACCTGTAATAATGATTCAGTTGGCTAAGGCTGATACCATACAATACTCGATACCATTTTCATAAGATTTAATCTGTATAACACGTTCGAGTATTATTTGCAAATAAATGATTGTTTGCTTGTTGGTCTTTTACCCCTTTTAAAGGGTTGCGAAGGTCAGAAGGCAGTCGCTTCATTGTAATTACCAGACTCTCCAAATCCTCTCCGAATCAAGAAAAAAAGAAATAATTACCGGACTCTCTAAATCCTCTCCGAATCAAGGAAGAAAGAAATAATTACCAGACTCTCTAAATCCTCTCCGAATCAAGAAAGAAAGAAATAATTACCAGACTCTTCAAAAACTCTCCGAATCAAGAAAGAAAGAAATAATTACCAGACTCTCTAAATCCTCTCCGAATCAAGAAAGAAAGAAATAATTACCAGACTCTCCACATCCTCTCCGGATCAAGAAAGAAAGAAATAATTACTAGACTCTCCAAATCCTCTCCGGATCAAGAAAGAAAGAAATAATTACCAGACTCTCCAAATCCTCTCCGGATCAAGAAAGAAAGAAATGATTACCAGACTCTCCAAATCCTCTCCGGATCAAGAAAGAAAGAAATAATTACCAGACTCTCCAAATTCTCTCCGAATCAAGAAAGAAAGAAATAATTGCCAGACTCTCCAAATCCTCTTCGAATCAAGAAAGAAAGAAATAATTACCAGACTCTCCAAAAACTCTCCGAATCAAGGTCTAAGCGTACCCTGGGCAACTGGATTGCAACTATTGGTTGCAACCGAGAATGACACTCTTAGATGAGGACCTATCATTAGCGTGCTGAAAATCATCTGTCCTTTATCAACTGGCCAATAAATGAAAAACCCGAGACAGAATTTCTCTGTTTACCGTCGGAAAACAAACTCCTGGTTCGGTGCAGCCATGGCGGCGGTAAACAGGTTTATAAACCTCGTATTTGCCCACTCTTTGACGTCCGTTTGGCTGTTTGTCCACCATGTACTGTGGCAAAAAGTCCACTCATCATGCAAATTCTGCCAAACAGTGATTTCAAAGTAGCTGGACTTATTTCTCGAGCTTTGATTAACTAGGATGCTTGTGGGTGTTTGAATTCACGATTTTAACATATGTTTACACAAAAGTCTACTAAGATCTATAAGACTACGTGGCCACCTCCATGACTTGTCTACAGGGGTGTCAGTGAACAGTTGCCTACTTTCTTCATACTAACATACAGGATGTAAAAAGACCCTTAACGAAACCGAAATCTACATATTCAGCACATAATCACGACCATTTTTTCCTTCTCGCCTTACTAATATTATAAAGGCGAAAGTTTGTTTGGATGGATGTATGGATGGATGTTTGTTCCTCTTTCACGCAAAAACTACTAAACGGATTTTAATGAAACTTTACAGTAATGTAGCTTATAGATCAGAATAACACATAGGCTATAATTTATATAGATATATAAAGACCTTGCTTTTATTCGAATTACACGCAGACGAAGTCGCGGGCAAAAGCTAGTATCTAATATATTTGTAATCCCAATATTGATTCTGAAATCCGTGACAAAGGTGACTCTGAGATAGGTAGCTCAAGCAGCTACCTATCTCAGAGTCAGATCAATGTATGTGATGTGCAATATTTATTTATTTAAGTATCTTGATGATAAGTAAGGTTTCGATATAGGTAAGAAATGCAGAAATTGTATGCGATCTATTAACATCGTCACGTTATAAAACGTGCCCAACTGTACTATACTACTTAGTACATATTGTGGCAGATGCGTAGACGGATCACCTGATCGGACCTCCAGAGACCCGCCCTAATATTTGGAACATATTAAGTCTGACACTTTTAGAATTGGTAAAAATTGTTTTCGAATATTCATACAAACACATTTTGTACATGGAAGATATTTTTTGTCAAATTTCGAAAAATGTTGTCAGGCAAAAGTGGTTCTAATTGACCAGTAGTAGTAGGTATACAGGGTGTAAAAAGACCCTTAACGAAGCCGGCGTCTACGCACTCAGACCATTAAAACAAGTCTTAGAACAAATAATTGTCAATGGGAAACGAACTTGATTTTTTGGTGTCAATTTTAATCCTATAAACGGACAACGCAATGAACAGCGTACACCGGACCGCACCGCACGCGCGCCCGCGCCTCAGTCGCCGAGGCGCGTCCCCTGCACACCCCACCCCGCTCTCAAACATTACATTGCGGGCTGTACGTTTTGAAGCCATTTTTCCCTAGGAATTACTTAAAATTTTGAACAAGTTTCTTTGGACAAAAATTAGGTAATAATGTTTAAAATTTATTTACATCAAAATCTTGAGATTTTTATTTTGACTTTGACCTTCAATAACTTGGAAAGTATTGAGTTCCTAGGTATGGTCGAGAAGGAAAAAATGGTCCTGATTATGTGCTGAATATGTAGATTTCGGCTTCGTTAAGGGTCTTTTTACACCCTGTATGCTAGTATGAAGAAAGTAGGCAACTGTTCACTGACACCCCTGTAGACAAGTCATGGAGGTAACCACGTAGTCTTATAGATCTTAGTAGACTTTTATGTAAACACATGTTAAAATCGTGAATTCAAACACCCACAAGCATCCTAGTTAATCAAAGCTCGAGAAATAAGTCCAGCTACTTTGAAATCACTGTTTGGCAGAATTTGCATGATGAGTGGACTTTTTGCCACAGTACATGGTGGACAAACAGCCAAACGGACGTCAAAGAGTGGGCAAATACGAGGTTTATAAACCTGTTTACCGCCGCCATGGCTGCACCGAACCAGGAGTTTGTTTTCCGACGGTAAACAGAGAAATTCTGTCTCGGGTTTTTCATTTATTGGCTAGTTGATAAAGGACAGATGATTTTCAGCACGCTTATGATAGGTCCTCATCTAAGAGTGTCATTCTCGGTTGCATCCAAAAGTTGCAATCCAGTTGGCCAGGGTACGCTTAGACCTTGATTCGGAGAGTTTTTGGAGAGTCTGGTAATTATTTCTTTCTTTCTTGATTCGGAGAGGATTTGGAGAGTCTGGTAATTATTTCTTTTTTTTCTTGATCCGGAGAGGATTTGGAGTCTGGTAATTATTTCTTTCTTTCTTTATTCGGAGAGGATTTGGAGAGTCTGGTAATTACAATGAAGCGACTGCCTTCTGACCTTCGCAACCCTTTAAAAAGGGAAAAAGATCAACAAGCAAACAATCATTTATTTACAAATAAATACTCGTACGTGTGATACAGATTAGATCTTATGAAAATGGTATCGAGTATTGTATGGTATCAGCCTTAGCCAACTGAATCATGATTACAGGTTTCAGAAACTATCCGAAACGTGCAGGTTTCCTCACGATGTTTTCCCTCACCGCCAAGTTAATGGTAGAAGTACGCCCATAGATATCAAAAATCCAGAGATGCGTACTCGTATTCGAACCACGACCGCTATTTGGAAGGCGCGTTTTTATCCACTGAGCTATAATCGCTATTAAAGCGAACTTTATTCCGGTAGACTCCTGTGGAACCGTTAATTTAAGTAGCTCTCTTCTAGGTATTCTATCAATTGACGTTATAGTTTTTGGGTTATGAACATAAAAATAAACATAAACATTTATTTATTTGCCAAAATACACATTGATACATGGTCTTACAAATGGTAGATCGTAGTCATGGTATCCACTGCCACAGTGCGTGCAAATAATATAATCATAAGTATAATATTAACATATTTTTTTCTAATAACTAAAAGGAAATTACAATTTAATATACTTTCTTACAAAGACTAAATAACAATTTTCAATAGAAACAACTTTACCACTCAACCAAAATACCAATATTTAACAAATAAAAAGATAGAGTCACTTTAAAAGTACATTGTCGTATGTATGTTTCTCAAGAAGTCTCATCTTCACAGTATTCCTTAATACTATAGACAAACATTTTAAATACTATGAAACATTTTAAATACTATAGAAACATTTTAGAGCTAACCAACGTGTTCAACACTTACTCGTCCTTGACCCCCCTGGTTCTTGTATGGTACATTTGATATCAAACATAGCTTAATTTCCATGCGGTGAAAGGAGGAACGGGTTAATTTCCCTTTTCGTTTTCTCTCTTTCTTTTTCACTCTCTTCAAAATGGAAGCTTTGTGCGAGAGATGGTTTGAACCAAATGAAAAATGCCAAGGTATAAACTGATATCTCGATGCTTTGATTGAAATAATGCGAGTACGTGTAGCTTCGTGACAATGTTTTGTTAAGCCGATACTGCGACCTCACTAGCGCCGCCTATCGGTTTATATTCATTGTGACGAATATAGGATATTGTTGCAAAAAATGGACAATGACAATCTAAAAAAAAAATATTTGTGATTTTTCAAGATATATCTGACACAAAATGTCTCTTTAGAAGTAACCAAATTTTTGAGAAGTGCTAAAAGTGGCCACTTTAGGTGGAAATTAAAAATTGAACTACTTGTCGAGGGATCATTTGTGCCAGATATATCTTGAAAAATCACTAATACTCTTTTTTAGAATCTCATTGCCCATTTTTGCAACAATATCCTATATTCGTGACAATTAATACAAATCGATAGGCTCTAGAGCCTATCGATTTGTATATGAGATCGCAGTATCGCCTTAAGTTTATCATGACCGAATTTTGTGTAAAACATTCATTTTGTATAATAAATACCATTTAATTATATGCCTAGAGTGGATATATTGAACCATATGGGCTAATTCCATATAATTGTTTCATGATAAATTAAATTGTATTTTAAATACATAATCGTTGCATTGTATTTTTATTTACTGGCATTCCCGGTCCTCAGACTTCATAAAATCGGTAATTCATTTGTTGGCTTAAGTATTAATAAATTGATTCGAAACATAATTTTTGCCCAGTACCTACTTAAACCACTAGACCAACAGGGCGTTTGATATACATACACAATAATAATTAATAAGCTACCACAAAATGTCATTAACCTATCACTGGATAAGTTTAAGTCTCATATTAAAACCTGCCTAATGAAGAAAGGTTACTATAGTGTACAAGACTATTTCAATGATAAGGATTCTTGGTCATGTTAATCGATTAGTCTTTTGAGTTGTAATTGATAGTAGTCTGTTAACTTTGATGATTGTATTTTTTTTCTTTTCTCAATTGAAACTCTGTAACATCATGAATATTTGAAAAGAGTAACTACTGAGTTTCTTGCTGGCGTCTTCTCAGTAGGAATCGATATTCCGAACCAGAGGTAGGTGATAATATATGTACCTATTTTGACATTCATAAGTGTTCTGTATGGACCTAAATTGAATAAAGGTTTTTTTTATCTTTAATAGGTAAAATAAGTAGATCTCACTCTAAGTACGAGAACTTCTATAAATAGATGCTTACGGAGAGATTACTAGTAAGTAGATAGGTACTATTAAAATTTGAAGGCTTTTACTGTAGCCATTAACTTATTAGACAATAGTAGAATTTCATGAAAGATATGTAGGTAGATAGAATATTTTGATGTAACACGTATATTTACTTCTTCTAGGCAAACACGTAGTATGGCAGGGTGGCGCGTTCTGTCTATGGACTATTATGATATATAGATGGTAACCTATAGATGATATATTAATGTATAGATTAACACCTATAAATAAAATAAATAAATAAATATTTCAAAACCTCACATACCTACATTGATCTAACTCCGAGATAGGTAGGCTCAAGCACCTGTGTTACGGACATCAGAACCAGCAGCGGAATTACAAATATATACATATAATACTTTCCTTTTGTAAATACATACGTATAATACATAGAAACACCCAGAACAATACAAACAGACATGTTCATGCACACAAATGTTTGTACTGTGCGGGGATCGAACCCGCAACCCTTGGGCCAAAGGCAGCGTTCACTACCACTGTTCCAAACGGGTCGTCTATACTTCATCCTCACTCTCCTTCAGGTGAGATTGTTGTCAAGCGTTGTTGGCCTAATGATAAAATATATAGGTAGGTACTACATATAAGTTATGCGACCAATATTCCATACACAGACAATTATAGGAAGAGAGTGGTTGATCCTATTATAGTAAAGGTTCTCAGATTCGGGAAGTTAGTGGTATTGTACCCCCGTGCCTCGGAAAGCACGTTAAGCCATTGGTCCTGCGCCCGATCTCTCTCCGGTCGTGTCACATCGGAATGTGAGGGTAAGGGAATAGAGAGTGAATTTGTGTTTGCGCACAAACTAGGACTATAATATATCCTGCGTACGTGGCTGATCGTTGAGATTGGCCGCCGTAGCCGTAATCGGTTGGAGGACATTATTATTATTAAAGGTTCTCAAAATAGTAAACAATGTAAACAAAACAGTATGGTCAGGTTTTCTCCAGGCGACACCCCTTGTTAACGGATGGACCTCTTGAAAAAAGGAAAATGGGCTCTTGACATCCCTCTTCAACTGACCCAAGTGGAGACCGGCGGAAAATCATTAAATATATTTGCAAAATCTACCAGAACTGATAAGTTATGATTATTGATTTGTCGAAGATTGATTAAGGTGACGGGTAGGGCACACTAGCGACGCCAATAGATTTTAAGTTTTAGATACTAAACCGGATCTATTTTAAACAATTTCGGGATTACAATCTCCCGGCAAACACTTATACTTAACTTTTGGGTCTGCTTTTGTACTCGAAATTTGAATTACCGCCAAAAACGGCCCCTTTTGGCGTGAATCAATTTTTCGCGTACAAAAACGAACCTAACATTTGTCCATGTTATTTAATAAATAGTTTAAAATAGATCCGATTTAGTAGCTAAAAAATAAAATCGTCACCTCAAGTATTAGTACATCGGACTTCGACGCAACGATACGGCAGCGGACACAACCGGGGCTGCATTGAAAATATGATGAAAAGGTGTTTTTTTTTATTAAAAGCCAATTTAATAATTTATTTCAATGTAACCAGATGGGTACATATTATAAACAAACTTATTTTAGGTATAAGGTGGCGCATTTGGCAGCGACCCTGCCACCAAAGGTTCGTTCGATCCTCAGGAACACAGTGATGAAAATGTTAGTTCAGCGTCTGGGTGTTAAATTATTCTGATATCAATCTAGAGTAGAACTACATAGTGTGTAAGCTGCGCCTTACTTTGGGGTCTGGTCGATATTCTGCTAACAGAGATTTGTCTGATTACTCTTACGTACGTACCTATAGCTAATCAAAGTATACAAAACCGACACATCAAAGTATACAAAACTCAAATTTCTTCAATCGATTCTCACCTTAATGTCAGACACGTTCGATTCAATATCAATTGAGGAATTTTGATGATGTGTTTATATTTCTTTTTATGTCATAGGTGGCAGATGAGCATACGGATCACCTGATGGTAAGCGATTGCCGCCGCCCATGGACACCCGCGATAACAGTGGAGTCACACGTGCGCTGCTAACCTTTAAACCCCTTCCCCCGCATTGGGCCTTCCGGTACCCTCACTCACGCAGCCGAAACAGCACAGTGTGCACAGTATGAGACCGAGCCGGCCCATTCATGCCGAAGCGTAGTTCTCCCACGGTCATTTACGCTAGAGGCGACCTGATGGAAAGTAATCAAGCCCGCCCATGAACATCCGCGAAATGAGAGGGATCGTTAATGTGTTGCCGGCTTTTTAAAAAAGATACGCTCTTCTCTTGAAGGTCCTTAATGTGTGGGTCTGTAGCATCTTCTCCCCCTTTACTTTTTTGGTAGGTTTAACCACCATTTCTTATTCATTTCTTACCACGCACAGTAAAACGTTGGAACCAGCTGTAATCCGTAGTGTTTCCGAACAGACACGACCTGGTGATCTTCAAGATAAGGGTTTGGGTTCTTTTCATAAGAGGCGGCAACGCATATGTGATACCTTCAGGTGTTGCAGATATCCATGGGCGGCGGTGATCACTTTCCATCAGGTGTGCCGTCTTCTCGTAAAAAAAAACCTGCTTCAAATGTCAGTACAAGTTTCAACTCAAAAGTTACGATAATGCCATTTACCAGTAGAAATACTCTAAACCGTAATAGAATAGGCAGAGATGCAGCGCTCCCGTACCCTTGGGCAGTGCCCTGCCGACCGACGCGACCCCGGCGCCCTTTCGCTCGTGCCCTCGTCCTTGCACACCCTCCGCCATTGTGAAGCCAGCGCCACCTACAGCTACAAGTAAAATGGATACGCTGATGTTCGGTGCATTAGGAAAATAAATAGGCATTTTGCTATTTTAAATTTGGAACTGTGGCTGTGGAACTTTGGAACTGTTTTAAAATTATGCGAGCTTGAATACATACGGTATTTGACATTTTTTTTTGTAATCAAAAGACCTCTCAATGATAGAAACATCGTTGAAAGAATTACTTGATTCTAATTCAAACTACTTGAGATATCACAACTTTCAAATCACATTATTTTGGGCAAACCCAAAACGCTCCATACAAATGGCTACTAAGATGTGACGTCACACGCAAGTATTTTGTATGCATTTCATTTGAATTTTGTATGGTAGCTATATCAAATGTTTCGTTTATGTCAATGGTTCTATTATAATAGTTGGTGCAAATTGTTAGGGTTATTCAATGGTATAATTATTTTTAATAATTTCATACTTTTAAAAAGGACTTCCCCATGAATCTTTGAATAACCATAAAACCAGGCTAGACGTTATATTTTTAATTGAGATTTTTTGCTATTGGCACGTATTTACCTATATTTTGATAAAATATTTATATTTTGTAAAACCTCGAGCTTAGTCAAATACCCTATTGTATTATTATCTTAAATATTAGCTCTGTAAGTAGGAATTTTAGCTCTGATGAATACGTCCATAATATCTATGTAGGTATTTATATCACGCAGAAGTGTTAAAGTGAGTAAAAATATTTACGTGCTGGAGAAAAAGTTAAAATAAATTTGAACGATTCTGACTTAACTAATTACATACACCCTGTTGATATATTGGTTTAAGTACCGGGCCGTGATCTCGGGGTGTTGGGTTTGATTCCCGGGTCGAGCAAAAAGGATGTTTCTAATTTTTCGAACATTGCTCGGGTTTGTGATCACCAATCCGTATTAGGCAAGCGTGGTGATTGAGCGTAATCCCATCATAGTAGCGATAACTTGATTTCTATGATGGAGGCCTTTGCCCTGCAGTGGGACAGTATATATAGGTTGATACTACTAATTACATAACTCATTAAATTCAATTCGTGGAAAACTATGATTAGCAAAATCTAAGATGTGGCTTGGTTTACAGTTAATGCATGGGTAGGTAGATAGACCATCGTAACCACATCGTAACTAAGCGTTGGTGGCAACCGAAGTGGATGCAAACCGAAGAATCACTCAGAGGAATATCTTGTTTTTTCAAATTATATGAGTATATTTATATCATTAGCTAGGTGGTTAGAGAAAAATCAGTGAGGAAACCTGCAGGTTGCGGATAGTGTAATCATGATCCAGTTGGTCTTATTCCCTGTTAAAGGGTTGCGAACACAGAGGTTGCGAAGGTCAGACGACGAGACTTCCCAAATCCTGAAACATGGTCTAAGCGTACCCTGAGCTCAAAAGCGACATTTTTGGATGCAAACTCCCACGACCGATAATCGGTGGCCGATTTTTGTCGGAGCATAATGACGATGTAGGTATAGACAGCCACACGTCAGGTGCTACAACGAACGGGTTTGTCAATCGACTAAAGATATTTTTCGGTTTTATATAGGTACTTTGATGTTTGGTTACCACCACGTTCTCGTGGTTCACGTATCTCTAAATATGCCGACTCCACCTACCCACTACATTTTTGGGCGATAAATCTTTTAAAAAAATCGCTGGATATTTTCTAGTGCTATCTAAGACGTACAGTAGACGGCTTCTCAAACAAATACGAATAATGCGGGCGGTAATCTACTATGCACTTAATAATAATAATAAATATTTCACAACATCACATACATTGATCTGACTCCGAGATAGGTAGCTCAAGCACCTGTGTTACGGATATCAGAATCAACAGTGGGATTACAAATATATACATATAATACTTTTCTTTTGTAAATACATACTTATAATACATAGCAACAGACCAATACAAACAAACATGTTCATGCACACAAATGTTTGTACTGTGCGGGGATCGAACCCGCAACCCTTGTATCAGAGGCAGCGTTCACTACCACTGTTCCAATCGGGTCGTCAAAACACTAGCACTTACACAGGTATTTTACGCACACTCTCAGGGGCGCAGCTTCGGTACCGCGTACCGTTTCGTCTTAGAGCGGCCTGCGCTTTGGGTCTCTGGATCGAGCCTTTAGCCGAAGAAAAAAGTATTACCTGTATTTTTTTAGTGACGGTCGGCAGTTGGTAACTTGGCGGTCTTGTACCCCAATGCCACCGAAAGCATATTTGAATTTAAACACGGGGGTGTAGATATTTTATCGGAAAGCTAGACAATCGAGGGTGCTCCGCGGTCGTCAAGATCAAGGGACCTCATACTAAAATAAATAAATAAATAAATAAAAACTTTTTATTTGCCAGAAACACAGTTTACACAGTTCTTCACAAGTTTTCAAGACGTGTTCAGCCTGCTCGCAGACATGCAAATATAAGTCATTCTCATAAACATTACATAATTTATATTTTCTACAGATTACATTTTAAGTTCAAAATATCCTATATATATTAATAATGTCAATTGTCAAATTAATCATTTCTATAATTAAAATTAATTTCGCCAGTTTAAATATTCCCTAAGACTATAAAAGCATTTATCCAGGAGCCAGTGTGTCAGTTTAGGTTTGAATTTTTCTCCTTGAAGCTCTTTCAGATACTATCCCCCATCCCGTGGGAGCTCAGTAGATATAGGGACTTAGACGGCTGTCTATTGAGTAGTTGTACCTTTTTTTTTTTTTTTTTGTTGGCCCGGTGGAAAATGCCGCCTTAAGCACACCCGACCGCTGGGAGACGGCCGGGTAGTGTGGGGCTCTCCCCTGGGGTGCTCCCAGGGGCCTACCCACTAAAAACCACCGGGGCATTTCCTGCTACGTCCGTGTGGGGTGGGCTACGGTAACGGGTAGAAACCAAGTCCGCGGCCCACCCTCGAAGGACGAGAGGCTCGCCAGCACGGCCTCTTCAAAAACGGGCCTCGCCGTAAAACGAGGCCTAGGGCCACTCCCATGGCCCACCATTCCCCCCTCTCCGGAATCGTCCACGTTGCTGGATTGCAACGCAGACGCTCCGGAAGGGACGACTGCAGACCCCTCCCCCAACCCATACCCTGCTGGCTGCAGGGCAGAGAGAGGAGAGAGCACCCACAGACTTTTAAGTTATACCCGAAAACCCTCCCGTTCGAGCATCCCCGCTGGGTTGCGGAGACAATCGAGGAGACGGGAAAAGCGGGGGTGGCGAGTCGTAGCTGCATCCCACTGGCTGCGGGACTCAACACAGACCCACCAACAAAGCCCCCACCATAAAGGCGGGGAGAGCGCTCCCGAGAATCGGGGCGCAACAGACTGTTGGCAGGAATTCCACCACCGTGGAACTCCCCAACATTCGAACGCGCCCGAAGGCGCGACAGTTCAAGGCCCGAGAACAAAGAGTAGTTGTACCTAACCTAACCCTTGTATGCATATCTGCCTGTTGTGATAATTTCCAGTGAAACGGCCTAATCACATTCAGACTTTTTGGGCAAGAGTCTATAAAGGCCTAACCCCATCATAACTTGATTTCCATGATGGAGGCTTTTGCCCTGCAGTGGGTCAGTATATAGGCTGATGCTACTATAACGTTTGGGTGCGCACAGTTAGAAACTTGGCTCTCCATGACATCTTTTTTATTGCCAGCCTTTGGACTTGCCTTGGCAACATTTTACAAAATTATAATTATTGAATGGGATTTCATTTCTTGTTTATTTTTATGTGATTGATGACGACGAGCAGGTGGATTACCTGATGGTAGTAAGCATGGTACTAAGTATCACTCAGACTGCCTTGTTGACGCAGTCGGTAGTGTGACGTAGGTACTTTAGCGAGGGCTGCGCTTGGGGTCCCTGGGGATCGAACCCGGGTCAGGCCTGAGTTACCTGAGTTTTTCTGTTAAGACATTATTAGCGTTAGCCCGGATTTCAGTGTTTCTGGAAGTTGGCGGTATTGTACCCCCGTGCCTCGGAAAGCACGTTAAGCCGTTGGTCCTGCGCCCGATCCCTCTCCAGTCGTGTCACACTGGTGTCCCATCGGAATATTCCTATGGGACACTAGTGTGACACGAGGGCAAGGGAATAGAGAGTGCACTTGTGTTTGCCCATACACTTGAGCACTATAATATATCCTGCGTAAGTGGCTGATCGTTGAGATTAGCCGCCTTAGACGAAATCGGTTGGAGGATATTATATTATTATTAAGTATCACTCAGTCGGCGAAAAACAGCGTATGCGGTGCACACGCCGGTTTTCTGTGAGCCCGTGGTGCCACCCCGGTCGAGTGAGCCCAAGCGATCCTATTTATGGATTAGAATACGTGCCTTCAATGTCACCTCTCCTTAAAGTTATACTTAAGTACGCATAGCCACACTTCAAAGTACAGAAAACTATAAAATTTCTTCAGTCGATGTTATACACGTTTGATTCTACATATACCGATTAAGGAAATTAGACAGATTGTGGTAACGTGATGTGTGACTGTCTGTACCTTCTTGTAAAATACACTACTGAAAAGAAGGAAACTTGAAAGCGACGAAGGATGTCATTGAGCGACTCATCTAAGATAGACATGCACCATTAAGTATAACTATATCGAGACTGTGTAAGGTGGTAAACCGGTTGAGTCATTCCATAGACTTAAACTTTGACTCAAAGGGGATGTTTTATAAGACTGTTACCGATCTTCTGCATCGACCCGGTCAAAATAGAATAGGATAAGTAGTCAAAGTAATGTTATGCATAAAGTAGTTAATTTTAGTTTTGAATAATATGTTATATGCTAAACTTTTCAAATTGCATGCGGAACTAGCCTTTAAGTATCTGTTGCAATTAGTTTAAAATATCAATTGTATGTATTATTACGTAAGTATTATTGTAAACAGATGTTGGTTGGTCTAAATAAATAAATAAATAAATTAACAGACTGTGCCTTTTCATAGAAAGCATACTTGCAACCTCCGCGAAGCCGTTAGTACTGGAGTGACGTGCTGGGAGACGTTCTTTCTCTACACCACCCGTCTATATGGGTTCGGATTCTATAATCTGCGTCAGGGCCGGTTGGATCTCTTTCACACTCTGTGACGTTTTTTCCGAAAATGGCACATTCCGTTGACTGCTTCTTTAACATGAAAGATTAGGTAAGTACTAACTTCTTCAGTAAAGTATCCGCCTATAAACTGTCCTACTGCAGGGCAAAGGCCTCCATCATAGAAATCAAGTTATCGATACTATGATGGGATTAGGCTTAATCACCACGCTTGCCAAATGCGGATTGGTGATCACAAACCCGAGTTATGTCCGAAAAATTACAAACATACTTTTCGCTCGACCCAGGAATCGAACCCGGGAATCGAACCCAGGACCCTAAGATCACGGCCCGGTACTTAAACCACTAGACCAACAGGGCGTTATGTAACTTCTTCAGTAGTTATGTTTATATCAGCAGAGATCGGTCCAAGGGTTGCGGGTTTGATCCCCGCACAGTAGAAATATTTGTGTGCATGAACATGTCTGTCTGTATTGGTGTTTTCTATGTATTATAAGTATATATTTCCAAAAAAAGTATCACATGTATATTTGTATTTGTAATCCCACTGCTGATTCTGATGACCGTAACAAGTGCTTGAGCTACCTATCTTGGAGTCAGATCAATGCATGTAATGTTGTGAAATATTTATTTATTTATTTATCCATTGAGCAACCATTACTCAAAAATTTTCGTAATATAATACGGCTCTTACCTAATAGAGATTGCTGGAATAATAAAACATAACTGAATAAGGGCTGACACTCGTAAGCCACGAGCAGTCTTCATTCAATGGCCGCTAGTTTTTGCGCGCGGCTTCTCCTGCCGTTTTTCCCACTAAATGAAGATCACGTTCTTGAAATAAGGCGGTTTTTGTTATCTGTGTGGAAAATAAATGCAGCAACCGGCTAATTAAGACGTTAATGCGAATAAAACAGGCTTGATTGATCGGTTGACGACTTCAAAGACAAAGATTGAAAAAAAAAACATACTGTGCTTGCTGCTTTGTAATTCTTGCTGATTACGAATAATTCATACAGACATCACTTGAAATAGAGATCTTCTAGAAAGGGCCGACCTCACTTTGTTTCGGGAAATGTATTTGTTTTAAACTGGACCAATAGATGGCGCTCGGTGTGGATTACATCGTGCAAGTATTGTTTCGTATTTACCGTTTACCCTTTTTTTACTCCTTTTGAAATAATAATCTTATAAATAAAGATACTATAGTGCGACAAGGCTCTTTTGGTGGATATCAACAACTGGATTTTAATAAAATGTTCCTGTGATGACTGGAACTACTAAATTCTAATGATTACTGCTTAGAAAGTGTCATTTAAAATTATACTGAAATGACTTATTTAGTGACACAGTTTCATCCTTGATAATGTAATTTCAAACAATGTAAATGGGTCAGATTAACACATTTAAATGTCATTTATTTAAGAGTAATTTTTAGTAGAGTTAAGGTGACGGGTAGGGCACACTAGCGACGCCAATCGATTTTAATTTTTAGCTACTAACCGGATCTATTTCAAACGATTTCGGGGTTACAATCTCTCGGCAAACACCTATACTATTTATTAAATAACCATGCACAAATGTTGGGTCCAACGCGTACGCGAAAAATTGATTCACGCCAAAAGCGGCCACTTTTGGCCCGAATCAATTATTCGCGTACAAAAACGGACCCAACATTTGTACATCGTTATTTAATAAATAGTATAAGTGTTTGCTCAGAAGTTGTAACCCTGAAATTGTTTAAAATAGATCCGGTGTAGTAGTTAAAAATTAAAATCAATTGGCGTCGCTAGTGTGCCCTACCCGTCACCTTAACTGAAAAGATCGTTATCTTTTCAGTCGTTACTCGTTAGTAATGCAGTTATTTTGAATCACTAATCCTTACTGTAGTATTGCATTTCAGTAGGTAGTTCTTTAATTTTGATCTTGAATTTAATTAGTTGAGAATGGTGCTAAAGAACTACAGTACTTATTATTTCATTGGACAGAATGAAGTATTGAACTAAATGAGTGATCCACCGATTTGTTCAACGACGACCCCGTCTCTTTCTAACAGAAGCAGGGTCTATATTTGAACGGTCCTTTTTTAACTAGTTTCTCCTCCTTATAACGCATCAAGTGAACTAGATGGATTAGAGTGAGTGACAAAAGTGAACTGCTCACTCAGGAACTACACTATTCTATTGCAATGTTGAAAATATTAAACAATAACGCAGGTCATATCTGTTGCACTGCATTAGCATGACAACATATACTGCAAAAATAAAGAGAAACAGCCAGGAAAACTAGCCTTGCCACCGTGTCTAAAAACCTAAAAAAAGCTGATTATACACTAGCAGGAAAATTCTTCCTCTCACTTTGCAGTTTGCATCAAGTCTGTATAACTACAGAATTAAAATTTAAAGTCGAATGAGCACGGAGCGATCGAGAGCTTGATAATATTCGCGACGTTATATAAAAATTTTTGACACCAAATTCGCGGCGCTCTCTACCGCTCGCTTAGTTGGTGCCCTCTACCACTGTAGTCCATGCGATGAAGTGTGATTTCTCCATCGTTATACTTTAGTATGTAGCTTCACTTTGGTAGTATACATTGAACGGTTAAAAAGCGAATTAATTGTAGTTTTTCCAATCTACACGGCAAGCATTAACGAAATGCTAGGTTTGAATTGTTATGAATGCTTTAGTGGGATTATTTGGAATGTAATGGTGAGTTAGAAGATTGTCATTGTTATAAGATAGAAAGATGCTCTTTATTGCACAAAGGGTTTACAGAACTTGATAGGTAGGTATTATGGTGATATGTTAATTAAAACTTGGCGATCCTATCGCTAACGCAAAAGTACCTAGGTATATAATCATAGCCAATGTTGACGTAATAAGAAAGGTCTCCTAACAAGATGTTTAAAAAATATTACACATAACATTTTTGATTTGCAATTTTTCATTTTATTATTGTGTTCTAGCTTCGTAACTTGCTTTCTAAATATAGCATCATAATAGGTTTAACAATCTACCTTACCATTCACTCAAC
The DNA here is from genome assembly GCA_019059595.1 of Marasmia exigua. Taxonomy (NCBI): domain Eukaryota; kingdom Metazoa; phylum Arthropoda; class Insecta; order Lepidoptera; family Crambidae; genus Marasmia; species Marasmia exigua. Next base: position 11,344,345 of record CM032477.1, on the reverse strand, counting down.
ATACACTGTGATTTAAAAACCTGTAAGAACATTTAAACGCAATTTAGAAGAACGATTTGATTTTTATAGTTTTAATATTGTTAGAATTAGGAATTGTTATTGTTATAGATTAGAATTAAGTTACATATTTATTTAAAAAAAAAAACATGTCTTTAGGGTATCCGCGTAAGCCACTGAAAGCTATATGTACGGCAGTAGTGCTGTAAGCCGCAACATATTACCCTCGACATATTATACTGATGAGCGGAGATTCATAGATGCCGATTGATTTTGACGATAGTCAAACTAATTTGTTTTAAGGAGATCTTCCGACTTTCATATGTATGTATCAGCCTACACACTATACCACTGCAGGACAAAGGCCTCCATTATAGAAATCAAGTCATCGCTACTATGATGGGGTTTAGCGTAATCATCACGCTTGCTTAATGCGGATTGGTGATCACAAACATACTTTTTGCCCAGTACTTAAACCACTAGACCAACAGGGCGTTTCATATACATACACAATAATAATTAATAAGCCACCACAAAATGTCATGAGAAAGGTTACTATAGTGTAAAAGACTATTTGAATGATAAGGATTCTTGGTCATGTTAATTGACTAATCTTTTGAGTTGTTATTCATAGTAGGTAGTCTATTAACTTTCATAATTGTATTTTTCTCTTCTGAATTGAAACTCTGTAACATCATCAATATTTGAAAAGAGTAACTACTGAGTTTCTTGCTTCTTGTGTCTTCTCAGTAGAAATCGACATTCCGAACCAGCGGTAGATATTATGTACCTATTTTGACATTCATAAGTGTTCTGTGTGGACCTAAATTGAATCAAGATTTTTTTATCTTTATCTTTATCTTATCTTTACAAGGACTTTCATATCATCATCGTCATCGTCAGCCCATTTAAGTCCCCACTGCTGGGGCACGGGCCTCCCTCAATCACATGAGGGGTAATTGCCATACTCACCACGCTTGGCAGACGGGTTGGCGAGGGTTTTGATATAAATGCAGAGTTTTCCTTCTCTGGGTGCTGATGATCATGTCAGCAGCTTTACCTTAGTCGCCTTTTACGACACCTCGGTAAGACTGAGGGTGGCCTATTCTACTCTGCCGGGGACCACACGGCCGGACTTTCATATATTTTTGGACAAATATGAAAGTGCCGGCCAATAAAATTGTTGACTTGTCCCCCTGATGTTCAATTGTCAAGATTTGGTATATGGATAACAAAAAAATATTTCTGTCAGTTACTTCACTGAAAATGTATCAAAATGTTGATTTTAGAACTCTAATTAAACCAAGAATAATGGCCTTACCTAGCTTTGGTGCCATAGTAATAAATATTCACGGGGACAAGTCCTACAGAATACAGCATTTTTTTTTCGTGCCGGCACTTGGACCAAAAAAGAGGGCGTCCTAATTGAACTATTATTACATTCTTTCCCTTCGATATGAAATTCGAAGCCTGTTTTTGTTCTGTTACTTACCTTTTGCCAAACTATTTTTGGAAACCAAATTTGCCTATTTTTATATCTTATTAGCTTACCATTTCTAGAGTATCCTCATATCTTTAAGTTTGGACTATTTTATTATATCTTGAAGTTTTGAAATTTTAGACTTTTACTTATTTATATTTATTTCCAGAACATCTTTTCTATGTTACGAAGCGAGTATTTAGTCGGGCGTTAGAGGTGTGACTTGTGACCCCTACCTGCGATGTTTGTGTCGTTCTCGTGGTACAGGGGCAACTGTTTTTCTGATGGAATCATAAACCGGTCGGCGGCAATGACGAGCGCCGAGTCCGCGGGAGTAGGCAAACGTGAATATTTACTAACCATCATCAGCAATAGATACCAAGATATGTTTTTTTTTTTATTTTATTAAAGAGAGCGCCGTGGTTCTTCAGGCGTGGTGACCCGAGACTTTGTACATCTGGGTGCATTGACCGTGGGAGAGCCACGCTTCGGCATGAATGGGCCGACTCGACCGGAGTCACAGAAAACCAGCGTGAAGCAGCACTGTGCTGTGTCTCGATGCGTGAGTGAGGGTACCGGATGTATGTATGTACCAATTCGGGGGAGAGGGGGGTTTGAAGGTTGGCAGCGCACTTGTGACTCCACTGGTGTCGCGGGTGTCTATGGGTGGCGGCAATCGCTTACTATCAGGTGATCGGCCTGTTCGTCTGCCACGTATCACATAAAAAAATCTGCACACTATTTTCATCGGTGCACCGAAGTGCTAAATACGGGGTGCGAACCAAGATATGTTAGATGCAGTAGGGATAAGTAAATACCTACGTGAATCATTGTAACTGATACAAACTCACTTTTTATTATGTGATAGTTGGCAGACAAGCAGAATCATCACCTGATGTTAAGGGATTAAGTGTTAGGTGTTAAGTATTTAAGATACATTGTATTGTTTTAATATCTTATGTACCACTTAACTTGAAATAAACGTTTATGATTTTTTTTTACACTATAGCGGACAAACGAGCAGACGGCACACCTGATGGAAAGTGATCACCGCCGCCCATGGACATCTGCAACACCTGAGGTATCAAATATGCGTTGCCGGTTCTTAAGAAAGGAGTACACCCTTTTCTTGAAGGTCACCAGGTCGTATCTGTTCGGAAACACCGATTTATGATTATGATTATTATGATTGTCGCTCCCCATAGACACCGCAACACCAGCGGAGTCATAAGTGCGCTGCCAACCTTTTTCCCCAGATTGTAGCTCCGGTACCCTCACTCATGCAAAACAGCACAGACGCAGCTTCACGCTGGTTTTATGTGGTATCAATCCGGCCGGCACATACATGTCGAATAGTGGAATCAGACACTGTTACTGATCTAGTCACTCGGTTTAACGCATTCCTCTTCCGAGTCGGAAATTGTCTTCTTTATTCAATCATGCTGGTAAGTAAAAGAGTTTGCAGTTGACAGTTTTGCTGTGTGTAGTTTCATAGTTTTAAAGCTTAGGATGTTTAAGAAGTTTCAACTTTAACAGGGTAACTTTATTCAGCTTATTCAATAAACTAAAGAAACCTGTCTGACATGGTACGAGAAGAAGAAAGTCCCACAGCTAGCTCTAAAAACTCCTAATGTATAATAGGTTAACTACTAGGTCAGAGATTGGCAGATTTTTTAAATAGAATTGAGAAATAACGGTCAAAAGGAGCTATGTACGAAATTTCAGCTTGAAATTTTATGTATTATTTTTGTTAAAAGCTCTCAAAGGCAAAGATAGGCAATTAAATTTTAAAAATTAATAAAATAGGACACAAGCTTATTGTGTATGTAACAAAAATACTCACATATTTCTTCCTGTCTGACAGAAGTGGCTGTACCTATTTTATATTCTATGCTTTATTTACTCATACTTCATCCTCCTGCCCTTTTCCCAGGTTATCTGGGGTCGGCGCAGTATGTCATCCTTTTCCATACGTCCCGTCATCATCGAATCATCCACCCCTTTTCCCATCATGTCATTCTTCACACAATCTATCTATCTTTTTCGACCGTCCTCTGTTCCTCCACCCACTTACATTTACACTCATCACTCTTTTGGTTACATGGCCATAATTACTCATACTTATCAGCTAAAAAACTGCTCATAGTGGATATATTACTGAGCTACTATGTCATCAACCCTTCAAAAACGAGTGTAGGTACCTACATAATCATCTCCTTCTTTGGGTTTCCTCTTTAGTTCTGAAGGTTGGCCGTCAGCTCTCCGAAATCTTCTTTGTTCATTGCGAGACGAAACAGCCATTCCTTCCACAGATGTGATGCCAGTCCACTCCCTTATATTACGCAACCACGACTTTTCCTTCTTCCATCGCGTCCCCTCCCCTCTATTCTACCCATCATGATGATTTGAGGCCTGTACCTCTCATGTGTAAGTACGTCACCTAGGTGTTCGATTTGCCGCTTTTTGATGGCATTCATAATGTTACGGGTCATGGCGACACGTTGGAGTACCGTTTCGTTTGTCACTCCATGTATCCAGCTGATGCGAGCATGCGGCGGTAACACCTTAGATCACAAGTCAACAAGAAAACACAACCTGAATAAAAATATGATAAATATGAAGAGCTTAATATGCTGAATCTAGATCTGTTATCAGAATTTTCATATCACGTCAAGTTATTAAGTTACGGAAGGTCGAAAATCTGAAAAGTAGCATTTAGTGTTTTTTTTTGGGATTTATTTAAATATGTATCAATTGGGATGTAACAAAATTCAAAAGATATTTTGAAAATAAAAACCCCAAATTATGAAATGCTTTTTAATTTATAATTTTACCTGTTTTCCCTGCAACGCTACAGCCAATTAAGCTATCTTATGTTTTTTCCATTACAAGAATTAAGTGATGATTTGTATGCGCTATAAGTACACGGATGTTGATATGAATATTACTCAATATAGATTAAAGACTACAAAATAAATCTTATTGATATATATAATTGAGAAAATGAGCTTTACTGATATACCGAAAACATTTTTTTAAAGTGCTTGTACTTGTTTTGAAATTGCCAATGAAAAAGAATCTAAAACCAAATTTTGAGATATTTGACTCTATAAATCAAATACTAAACGAGGTATCAAAATTTTGAAAACAGATTCATAATCAGAGAGTGCAATTTAGTAAAATTATGGACCTCTGTTATTTGTTACGAAAAAAAGTTAAAATTTTGTTGACTAGTGTTATGTATCTACCATGGACTAATTATGTATTGGTGTATGATTTTACGGGCCATTAGCTTATCTTTTTTAGCCTATATACAAGTTGCTAATTTCCGGCCTCGTGTCTCCTCCTTATAAATCTTAGCCAAAGTGCCCCATTTGCTTCCAGAATTCTGGTCCAAGTTTAAGTTACGGTCAAATGGATCATAGCAAAAGGAGATGTATCTACTAAGACGGCTCAGTGCGGGCGGACGCAACTGGCCCAAATCGCTTGATGTAAGTAAATCAAGCACAAAATCGATTTTTGACAAAATGCCAAGTTTTCAGTTAGCTGTTTGCAAAGAAAAAAAACAAGCGGGAAAAGGACTAAAAGTAGAAAGATTTAATAATAAACCAGTCATATCAGAACCTAGAACAGAGCTCATAGTAAGGAAATTAAGTATAAGATTGTCAGCATACATATTGTGACTCTATTGTTGTTGCAGGGGTTCAGTGCCGGCAAAACCTCATCGGCTTTTGATGACGATGGTCATCAAAAAAACATAAGCCAAACATTTTAAGACTAAGTAGTTTGAAGACCATAATATCAAGGACAAAATGTGAAAAAAGTTTTGACCAGGGTTTGAACTCAGGATCGAGTGCAGGTGGCACCATGCATAAGCCGGGGCACGTCTGTAGTTATTTATACTCGCAGTTACTGGGCATGCGCAGGTGATTCAAAATTGAATACCAAACGGACTGCAATGAAGCATCGCAAAATAAGTATAAAATTGAAGAGAAAGATTACCAGCAAATTTAAAATTTCCTCAATTGATATTAAATGAAATGTGTTTGAGATAACGATCAACTGTAGAAATTTGAGAGCTTTGTATATGTGTTTCTATCCGTACCTACGAGTAGACATTATAGTTATTTTTACGGATGAGAGGCGACGCTTTTTATTATTTGAATAAAAAAATGATCAATACATTTGATATAAAAAAGGATTTGTAATTTTTCAAGCTTATTACACCTTATTAGTAGAGGCGCAAATCCGCCCGGGGAATATCGTGGAGGGAGGCTTCGGCTGTATCACCATGATATTCACCAATATGGGCGATGAGGGTACTCCCTCATCTCGCAGGGGGTTTAGAGGGTATGCCTTTGCCCGGCTTCTCTTTGGGAGAAGCCCCCCCATAACCCGGCCGCCCCCCGGTGGACTGGTATGCATAAGGTAGTCCGCTCATCTCTTGAGCCGGCGGCAATGCCCCTGCGAAACCAAAAAAATAAAAAAAGGTCAGCAAGGAGGGTTCCACAGTAAAAGTAATATAAAGATATTACTTTTATTGTGGAATCCTCCCTCCCTCCCCTCCTATAAAGTAATATATAGATACGGCTACGACTTAGGGACCTTCAAGAGAAGAGCGTACTCTTCTTTAAATAGGCCGGCAACGCTTTAGCGATCTCTCTGATTTCGCGGATATTAATGGACGGCGATGATTGAATGATGATGACTCGCTTGCTCGTTTGTCGCCTCTATCATAAAAAAAATATTGTAATATAATTTACATCAAGTACAAATTTATGAATAAAAATCTAAGATAATAGTGGGTAGGTAGGTAATTATATAATACTTACAAACACTGAGTGGGAGTCGAAACTAAAACCTGTGACAGCGTATGGATCCAAATACCATATCGGTCTAATTAAATGATATAAAAAATGTTGTGGATACCTATTGTTTATCGAGGCATTGGATATTATTATTTTGAAGGTAAAAATGGAGGGCGAAATACCTGGCTTCGTCACAGGATATGACGAAAATACGATCCGCCATCCATTTCATAAAAATATTTTACTAACCACATGTGACCTCTCGCATCCGACTACAATATCGTATGGAGGTTACGGTATTCTATGGGAACCATATTACGGTTCAAATTCCAATTCGAAGGCCGACCATCTTTCTATTGTTTCAGTGAAAGTTACAGACGAATTTGAATATAATTATGTATTATCTAAACCGCCAGTCACTTTTAGTTTGTAGGCTAATAATTAACTTTTGAGCGACTCTATTAACTAAAACAACGTAGTGAGAAGTCGCCTTGATTAAACCTGGACTAAAGCTAAGCTTAGACTAGTGACGGTATTAAGTTAGCAAGAAAACAGGTAAGTCAATGTATTATTGTAGGAATAGTAGTTTTTGTGCGCGAAGAAACATAACTAGTATAAGCAAGCATAGAAACTTAGTTACTAGCAAACAAAGGCATGGACCTAGAGTCTGTGGTATGTAATTCATAAAAAACCAAAACTTAGACTAAACTAATCTATTTATTAAGACTAGCAAGATGGCGCTTTGCTAGTGACCCTGCTTCTTACGCCAAAGGTACGATTCTCACATAGGATAAAAATTCATTCATGTCGTAACTAAATATTATTTGTGGGAGTGTACTTAATATGTGTTTTTAAGTACGTAAATATTAATTGCGTAATTCCTCTTTTGTCTTCAGGCATCCGTAATATAAGTGCATAGCTACTAGTAAGGTGTCAGGTGAACATATGAAATGTTGGGAGAATTCGTTTATTCTTTTTACATTATGGCGGACAAACAAGCAGACGGCTCACCTGATGGTAGCTAAGTTATTACAACAACACATGTGTCGAACTTCGAAACTCGAATTGAGTATACGAAGGTAACGCTTCGGCATGAAAGGGCCGGCTCGACCGGAGAGCGTCTCTGCTGTGTTTCGCTCCGTGAGTGAGGGTATTGGATTTAAAGGTTGGTTAACAATAATATCCCTCCAATCGATTACGGTTTCGGCGGCTAATCTCAAGGATAGGGTACTTACGCAGGATATATTATAGAGCTCAAGTGTGTGCGCAAACACAAGTGCACTCTCTATTCCCTTAACCTCATAATCCGATGGGACACCAGTGTGACATGATCGGAGAGGGATCGGGCGCAGGACCAACGGCTTAACGTGCTTTCCGAGGCACGAGGGTACGAGACCGCCAGCTTCCATACTCCGGCCTTACACTAAGATTTTTTTACCTAAAACTAAACTAAAGGATGGTAGCCCCCTTGTTACTCCACTGGTGTTGCAGGTGTCCATAGCAAGGTGTCCATACGGTATTTGACTTTTTAAAATTTTTGTAATCAAAAGACCTCTCAATGATAGAAACATAATTGAAAGAATAACTCGATTCTTATATAAACTACATGACATATCACAACTTTAAAATCACATTCGTCATTAAATCATCACATCGTCAATAATGATTACTTACTTTCGTGATAACATTATTAATTTCCGTTGATTATGGTTACAGCCTATACAGGTACATAGGAACTGAGGTCCCCGCCACAAAGGAGGTTCGACCGGGGCCAAGCCCGGGCGGTAGTCCTGGGAACCGCCCGCCCACGAATGACGCGTGGCTAGCGATGTTGTCCGGTTGACTGGAAAAGGATACAGAGTTCATTACCTTAAAGCTACTTGACTTTACTTTATTGTACGAAAGGTTAATATATAGTGTGTATAAAAATAAAGTTTAAAAACTAAAACCCGACTACCGAGAAAACACGCTCTAAAAAGTACGAAACAAGAAAATTGTCTCTGCTGAAATTATTATGCCGTATTGCCATGGTCGTATGCCACATTGATTTTATTGTATTATTATAATGAACCTGTTTTGCTACAGTAGGTGGCATACGACTACGCCAATACGGCATAATAATTTCAGAAGAGACAATTTTCTTGTTTCGTAATTTTTAGAGGGCGCTGTAGTCAATTTAACGTGACGTCATGTCACCTATAACCAGAAGACAATCAAGATGCTTCTAACGACACCTCATTTGTTCAAATATGATAACTAGTTTAGAAGTCATGAGGGAACAGACGAACAACCATACATACATACAGGTCAAAATCATTACCCTCCTTTTTGCTTCGCCGTGGTCGGGTAAAAAACCGTAACTACTTATAAATAACTTAATTTATGTATTAGGATCCCAACACAGATGGCACAACCTTAAAACTTGAAAATGAATGAAAATGAAAATGAAAAATCTTTATTTCGACAACTTACAGATACGCTTTACAGTGGTGGGAATCTCCTTTTAAGCAAAAAGAATTGCTTGTGTGATTCCGCTGTGAGGGGATTCCGCTCTTCAATATTGACACAGTTGTCATTTTTTATATAGTGACGTAAACTATCAATAATATAAGTAATATTAATACAAAAATACAGAGGCAAGTAACAATTTAAACACTTAAAGCATATATAAGTACCAATACAAAAACAGTAATTACAGTGCACGGGTGTGTGCGCGCGTGTATGTGTGTGTGGATGTGTGTGTGTGTAAACTTAAAATCTAAGAATACATGCTTTTGTGCACCTTGTAATAATACAAGAGATTACCAAAATAATGTTGGTAACAAATTTTCCGGTCAGAAAAACATTTGACACTAAACAAGCCTTAGAAACAAGAATCGATAAATCGGATACTGTGTGTCTGTTTGTTTGTCCATCTTTCACGGCAAAACAGGAGACGAAAAATGGGCGTGCAAGTTTGTATGGAGCATTCTACAATTTTCAAGTTAGAAAGCTTAAAAATTGGTATGCGTACTATTTGTGAATCCAGAATTTTTTTATGGAAAGGGGAACCGTGATACCCTGAATTTAACGCCAAGGAAGCCGCGGGCAAAAGCTAGTAATATTAATATTCATTTTTTTTATGTCATAGGTGGCAGACGAGCAGACGGATCACCCGATGGTAAGCGATTGCCGCCGCTCATGGACACCCGCAACACCAGTGGAGTCACAAGTGCGCTGCCATCCCCCGGATTGAGCCTCCGGTACCAACACTCACGCAGCGAAACAGCACAGTGCTGCTTTACGCCGGTTTTCCGTGAGGCCGTGGTATCCTTCTGTCGAGCCGGCCCATACATGCCGAAGCGTGGCTCCCACACTTAAAATCATGACATTAATATTATGTGGTTGCCCTAATTTAGGTTCCAGCCGACAAATTTTATAAATGGTTCCGTCACCTTCACCGATTTTTATGTACAGTCGGCGTCAGATCGAGTTAGTCCCGCAGTACCAAAATAACACTTGTGTCTCAGACATAATGACTGTCCAAAGTCCGAAGAGGGTAACTTAACGTTACCACAAAATTGTAACTTGTTTTTTCATGTGTGGAAAATATTGTTATCTAATTTATTACGAATAATACTTTCTTTTGGGAAGGTCGTTTGCGATGTGGAGATTGAAGTCATAAATTGAGGGGAATTTAAGCCAAGAATTAGCTGAAGCTCGTCAGGGCCGTAGTCCTGGGAACCAGACGGGTTCGCCCGCCTACGTATGATAAGTTATAGATAAGATAAAAAAATCTTTATTCAATTTAGGTCCACACAGAACACTTATGAATGTCAAAATAGGTACATAATATCTACCGCTGGTTCGGAATGTCGATTTCTACTGAGAAGACACCAGCAAGAAACTCAGTAGTTACTCTTTTCAAATATTGATGATGTTACAGAGTTTCAATCGAGAAAAACAATACAAATAAGGAAATTTAATAGACTACTATGAATAACAAATCAAAATATTAATCAATTAACTTGACCAAGAATCCTTATCATTTAAATAGTCTTGTACACTATAGTAACCTTTCTTTATTAGGCAGGTTTTAATATGAGACTTAAACTTATCCAGTAATAGGTTAATGACATTTGATGTACGTACCCGCTAGAGATTTAACGATTATCCGTCTGGAACATTCTTAAAAATTCAAAAATACTTAATCCACCTTACTCTAAATCGCGATCTAAAGTTATTACCATACTAAAGCTCATGTCATCCCGTTCCAACACGCAATGTTAAAAGGGGCTGGCACGAGGTTTGTTCCGATTTAAAATAACGGGGTATTTGTATAGGCTTCTAAATCTTACAAATCGTCATACATGAAAAATATAAATAATAACTATGTATATTATACAACAACGCCCTGTTGGTCTAGTGGTTTAAGTACCGGGCCGTGATCTCGGGGTCCTGGGTTTGATTCCCGGGTCGAGCGAAGTATGTTTCGAATTTTTTGAACATAGCTCGGGTTTGTGATCACCAATCCGCATTTGGCAAGCGTGGTGATTATGCTTAATCCCATCATAGTAGCGATGACTTGTTTCTATGATGGAGGCCTTTGCCCTGCAGTGGGACAGTATATAGGCTGATACTTTATTATACATTTAATTAAACATACAGGCTGTAAAAAGACCCTTAACGAAGCCGAAACTTACGTATTCAGCACATCATCAGGACCATTTTTTCCTTCTAGACCATACCTGGGAACTCAATACTTTACAAGTTATTGAAGGTCAAAGTCAAAATAGAAATCTCAAGATTTTGATGTAAATAAATTTTAAACATTATTTACCTAATTTTTGTGTAAAGAAACTTGTTCAAAATTTTAAGTAATTCCTAGGGAATAATGGCTTCAAAACGTACAGCCCGCAATGTAATGTTTGAGAGCGGCGCGGTCCGGTGTACGCTGTTCATTGCGTTGTCCGTTTATAGGATTAAAATTGACACCAAAAAATCAACTTCGTTTCCCATCAATATTTTTTTGTTCTAAGACTTGTTTTAATAGTCTGAGTGCGTAGACGCCGGCTTCGTTAAGGGTCTTTTTACACCCTGTATATGTCGATACAAAAATATACTAAAAAATTCTAACGGAGGTATTGATAATAGGTAGGTACAGGAAATGCCTTAGTATGAGGCTGGACGATCGGTGCAAATTATCTGGCGCATTTAATTGTTTATGTATTCAATTAATTCGTAGCCTTATCAAGTCTTGAAAAAAATATTTTGCTTAATATTATTATTTAGTCGTAGTAGCGTAGTGTGCGCCTAGTCTCGTAGCCGCATGTGCGCCTAGTCTTGTAGCCGCGTAGTGTACGCGACGCCTGGTCCTGTAGCCGCGTAGAGAGCGCGTAGTCCTGGAAACGACGCCCGCCCACGCTTTACGAGATATCTGTTGCGAATAATCGATTTTCAATAAGTATTACCACGTGTTTAATATGACTTAATACTTAATAAATATATTTCATTTATGTTTTTAACAAATGTATGTGTATGAGTATTTGTTTACTCACACTTTTATCTTGATAGTAAATGTAGGAAAAGACTTGAAGAATCTTGATTTATTATTATTTTGATTATTGTGTACACACAGTGACAATCGAACGTGAACTGTTTAATATAAATAAAATTATAAACAATCGACGCGCTTAGGAATGAAGGTCGCTGAACTTACAATAAATGAGCGATGTAATCGTACATTTTGTATTGTATTTTGTAAAAAAACACAACACAAAATGAATGTGCTTAAACTATGTAAGTACTAAGGCCCGGTTGCACTAATCTTTATATCTTTATTCGAGAATAATTGTTCCTTGTGACCTAGTTGCGGCATTTTTCACCTTAAGGTGACGGGTAGGGCACACTAGCGACGCCAATCGATTTTAATTTTTAGCTACTAAACCGGATCTATTTTAAACAATTTCAAGGTTACAACCGTAAATAACCATGCACAAATGTTGGGTCCGTTTTTGTCGAACATTAGTACAGAGAATAAAAAATTTCGTCACCTTAAGGACGGGTAGGGCAGACTAGCGACGCCAATCGATTTTAATTTATAACTACTAAACCGGACCTAATTTAATAATTTTCGGGGTTACAACTCTCAGCAAACACTTATACAATTTATTAAATAACCATGCAGAAATGTTGGGTCCGTTTTTGTACACGAAAAATTGATTCACCGCGGTAATCAAAAATTCGAGTGCAAAAGCAGACCAAACAGTTAAATATAAGTAATATAGAAATAGTATAGGTGTTTGCCGAGAGATTGTAACCCCGAAATTGTTTAAAATAGATCCGGTTTAGTAACTAAAAATTTAAATCAATTGGCGTCGCTTGTGTGCCCTACCCGTCACCTTAAGGTAAATTTTCGCTTGCACGGCAAGAATCAGTTACACCAACATACCGTTTTAAGAAGATCTGCCAACCTTTTATTTTTCTTTACATCAAAAGGAATCCATGTTGCTACTAGCAAATCTGAACTTTCTGATTTTCAGTGCAACAAGTATTTTCGGTTATTACTGCTTAACTGACGTTTACGCTAACCGAACCGACGAAGTTTACGTAGTTTAACGTCTCTTAGCCAAGTATTGACTGACCGGATGGCGCAATTGGTAGTGACCCTGCCTCTTACGCCAAAGGTCATGGGTTCGATCCCCACCCTGGACAAACATTCGTGCGATATGAACACTTGTGTTTGTTCAGTGTCTGGATGTAATATATGTATTTAAGTATATATTTGTGTTCCTCTGTTGTCTGATATCTGTAACACAAGTGCTCAAGCAACTTAGTACGGAATCAGGGCAACCTATGAGATGTTATGAGAATTATTATTTTTTTCTTTTAAATTTATTCTCAATAAGTTACTTGACATTGGCGAAATTATCTTCGGGTAGAGCCATTATAAAAAAAAACAGTTATGGACTGTATAAAACACCTATGCGTCTTTTTCAATTTAAAGCATTATTACTTACTACCAAATATGAATGTTACCAAAAATCGTCTCAAAATATGAAATCTGACTTATAGTTTTAGTGGAGTTTAAACACTCATAGAACAGTCGAAGCTCGTTTTGTTAACTGAGTACACAATTTTTATGGTGAACAGTACGGCTGGTTAGTGTTCAACTTAACCATTAGGTACTGCCTACTTTCGTGACTGTCCGTTATGCAAATTTTGGTGAACTCTGCCCTAAGAGCTTACCTCAGTAACTTTATTGTAGTTAGCGATGCAAAATTTCAAATTAAGAACACTGGTGCAAGTTCATGTACAGCGTTAAAAAGAAAACTCATTAAAAAGATATCACCTTAAAATTCAAACATCGAATGACAACAAAATCAAAAATGCATCCCTGGCACACAGTAATTTTAGCCCGAATAGGCCGTGCGTACACCGAGGCGACGTGTCGGGGGTGCGTGGCGCTCGGCAGATGTGCGCCGCACGTGGCGCGATGGCGCCCGCCAAGCACAATGGAAGCCCCTTCCAATATGGCGGGGGACTTTCCCGCTCTTTTAGCTGATGATTTTTGTGCGAACGCTCTTTATTGCTCCTTTCTAATCCAATACATTTAAGTAATAACGGGATGGAAAATTGTGGCTTCAGTTTGCACAATATGTTGGAAACAGATTCAGGGTTTGGAAGAAAGAAGTAAAATAAAATGCATTTAGTAGGTAATGAATGGTTCAATTTAGTACTTAGATACTCACTCCAAGCTATCCATTTAAAAATAACTAGAAAGTACAATAAACCAGTGTTAAGTTTTTATTACATTAGCCTAGACTTTCTCAACTATTCCTAACCCTACTTTACAAGGGTAAACAATTAGAAGAAATCTTTTAATATTTCTTTTATCGACTTGTACTTACATTAATTCAATACTGTGTTTCGCTGTGTGACTGAGGGTACCGAAAGCCTAATCTAGGGTAAAGGGAGGTTTAAAGGTTGGCAGTATACTTAAAATTCCACTGAAGTTGCAGGTGTCCATGGGCGGCGGCAATCGCTTGTCATCAGGTGATTCGTCTGCTCATCTGCCACCAATCACAAGAAAGTAGGTACAATAGGTATACCTACCTATCCACTCACACATCACTTAAGTTTGTTCTTTGTAATTAATAAAAAGTACCAAATTACAGTTTATTTAATTGAATGTTGGTATCATCAACGTTAATTAAATGAGCAGGTTTATCTCAACTTTGTTTCATGGAACATCTAGGTAGCAAAGCGTTTTCAACGCCCGTCTGTCGATAAACAAGCAATATACTACCTATTTATGCATACTTGAAATTCATATTAATTTATCACAGTTTAATTACAGTAGAAAATCAGTATTTAATGAGTAAAAAACAAAAGCTTCGTAATAAAACCGATATTAGTGCGGTGTGCGGCGCGCATGCGCGGGCGGCCCCGGCCTCCCCTTCCTACTGCGCACTCTATTTGAAGCAGCGACAGAACAACTCTGGCCTATCTATTTTGGTACTTCGGAATATTCCCATAGATTTAAGGTACGAGAAGCGCACCAAAATGATTCCTGTACGCGCACCAATAGTGGAGCTTACTGTTATAAGGTAACGGGTAGCTACTAAACCAGATTTATTTTAAACAATTTCGGGGTTACTTTATATAGTTGGTCTGCTTTTGTACTCGAATTTTGGATTACCGCCAAAAGTGGCCGCTTTTGGCGTGAATCAATTTTTAGCGTACAAAAACGGACCCTTCATTTGTGTATGGTTATTAAATAAATAATAAAAGTGTTTGCTGAGAGATTGTAGCCCTGAAATTGTTTAAAATAGATCCGGTTTAGTAGCTAAAAATTAAAATCGATTGGCGTCGTTAGTGTGCCCTACCCGTCACCTTAATATAATTTCCGCATTTTCCATTAGAACATGTCAACTATTTAATAATTTGGCAAAAGTAAATGTCGACATTGACTTGTTCAACACTTCAGTGACCTTACCATAAGTTTGAAATACTATCCTCGCTATCCAAAACTATAGCTCTGTCTCTTTCACATGCACCACAATGAAAGGGACAAAGCGATAGTTTTCGAAAGCGAGAACCGTTTTTCAAACTCATGGAAAGTGTACAGTTTTGATAAGATACTTTTTCTCTAATGTTATTTAATTTCTTTTTTTCCTGATAATGTCAGATGACTTGATCAATTTCAATTTTTCTTCTTCTAAGAGTGGCAAATACGTTGTTCGTTTTGTTTGTAATTTAGTAACTTTTTCTATCTTAACATTACCCACTTGCATTTCTGTTAAACAACCAAGTGATTATATCAGTGGAAACTTGTAATTGGCCCTCGATGTTTTTTTTTCTGTGACTGAACCCTAAATCTAGCTGTAAGTTTTCCAAAAGCTTGTAAAATAAAAAAAAATAAAATAAATAACTCGCGTGCTTCTCTTTCTATAAACAATGTGTGGACTTTTAATATAGTACACTTTTTAAATGTTACATAATATCGGGGGATACCCTGGTAAAAAGTTTTTGTGAAGTATTATTATTTTTTGTTGACAACCCGTTCGGATCAGTGGTAGTGAACGCTGCCTCTGGTGCAAGCGTTGCGGGTTCGATCCCCGCACAGTACAAACATTTGTGTGCATGAACATATCTGTTTGTATTGGTAATTTCTATGTATTGTAAGTATTACTGGCTAATTTCTATGTATTGTAAGGCTGACCGGATGGCGCAATTGGTAGTGACCCTGCCTCTTACGCCAAAGGTCGTGGGTTCGATCCCCACCCTGGACAAACATTCGTGCGATGAACACTTGTGTTTGTTCGGTGTCTGGGTGTAATATATGTATTTAAGTATATGTTTGTGTTCCTCTGTTGTCTGATATCTGTAACACAAGTGCTTAAGCTACTTAGTACGGAATCAGGTCAACGTTTGAGATGTTGTGAGAATAATTATTATTATTTACAAAAGCATAGTGTTATGTGTATATATTTGTAATTCTGACTATTGGTTTTGACATCCGTAACACAGGTGCTTGAACTACCTATCGGAGTCAGATCAATGTACATAATATGTGATGTTGTGAACTATTTATTATTAATTATTTTCTCATATTAGATTTCTTTTCATCAGATAAAAATTAACTAGATAAAACTTAATACCCATGAGCTAATTTTCTAGACCTCTTTATTGAACAGCACACAAACCTATATTACATTGGATCCTGAACGTAGTGATAAACCTAATGTGATAGAATATGGCAATCTCATGGCGGGGGAATGAAATTGGCAGCATTTGTGGTAGAAATGAAAGAATATTATGGGAGACAATATAATACAAAAGCTACGGCCAGAAAATTAAGTTTAGAGGTGTTCACTCCGGTGCTGGATGAAACACTCTTTCAGTAATCCGATTTCAAGTTTTACTTTTAATGACTCGTTTAGGGCAGTGGCTTAAGCGCCGAGACGCAAGGTCCCGGGCTGGATTCCCGCACCAATAATTGTATATTGGTGAAACAGATATTTGTGTTGGATCTGGGTGTTTGTGGCACCATTGAGCCTAGTTTATGACAAGAGAAAACCATAGTTTACAACCAGAAAAATGTATATCTTAATGTCT
This sequence comes from Marasmia exigua, assembly GCA_019059595.1. NCBI lineage: Eukaryota > Metazoa > Arthropoda > Insecta > Lepidoptera > Crambidae > Marasmia > Marasmia exigua. The sequence continues at coordinate 11,327,461 of CM032477.1, read as the reverse complement.
TATTTTTTGTTTATTGTAACTGAATTTTGAGAGAAAGTTGAGCTCTCTATACTTTTCTTGTCATACCAATGTAAGCTTGTGAAGAGACCTATTACAAAATACCGTTACATAATCTAACTGGAAACCCTGAAATAAAGTATCTTATTATTTTAGAATCTTACTTAATTATTAATCTTACTTATTAGAAATTACTATTTACCATTTTTCGTAGTCGAAACAGGTACCAGGCCCAGTACAGGACCAGTTTACTTCTGTCTACAAAAAAATGAACAGACTGCACTCATTGAGGTAAATTACCTCAATGACTGCACTGCCCCCTGCGGCCCTGGTTCACCAGGCAATAATATTCTATTTTTATGATAATTGCTTTCATAAACGTTCAAAAACCTTTATTAGCTAAATATTTTTTAAATGTTTGTTTATTATGGCTCTTTTCGAAGATAATTCGCCAATGTCAAGTAACTTTTGAGAATAAGTAGGTAGTCAACAGTCAAATCAGTCAAAGTCACAGTTACTCAAAAAAACGCCGGTATTTAATTTTTATCGACTTACGAATTCAGCGGATATCACTCTAAAACCAATCGCAGGTTTTAACTTTATTTGGTCCAAGCAAGTTGTCACGAGACAACTCACTCGACACACAATAGCAGTGTTAAAAACGATACAATCCAACGATTTTTATTATTAGGATCACTTTGCGGCACTTCACTGCACTAATAAAAACCAAATTTAAACACTAAAAACCACTAGACACTAATTTAGAACCTTTGAATTGCATCAGCCCATGCGGCTTGTTTTAGCCCTACCCGCCGAATCCCTTTAAAATATTAAATGACACTGATTATTACTTTTGACATATTTATGTTATTACTTCATCATCATCATCATCAGCCCATTTAAGTCCCCACTGCTGGGGCACGGGCCTCCCTCAATCACATGAGGGGTAATTGCCATACTCACCATGCTTGGCAGACGGGTTGGCGAGGGTTTTGATATAAATGCAGAGTTTTCCTTCTCTGGGTGCTGATGATCATGCCAGCAGCTTTACCTTAGTCGCCTTTTACGACACCTTGGTAAGAGTGAGGGTGGCCTATTCTACTCTGCCGGGGACCACACGGCCAGTGTTATTACTTATTAAAGTTTATTATTTAATGAATTTTTTATTATTTGTTGACATTTTATTTCTATGACCTAATCAATTTTGACATGCTGTTTAATCGGTTTCAAGTGTGAAAAATCCGCTAGATGGCGTACTGTTGGACTGAGGTCCTACTACATCAACCGCATTGGTTGTTTAGTTTGTCAAATTGTCATTTTGACAGATCACGTTTAAAAATAACCAATCACATTGTATATGGACCACACTCCTACAGAATATCTGTGCCTATAGTACTCCATCTAGCGGATTTTTCACACGCGAAAACCCTTATTTGACGTTTGAAACAAAACAATTTAATACATTAAAAAAAAGGACCGATACTGATTTATTATAACACCGTTTTAGTTAGAAAAGATTTAACAAGCATTACGAAGACCTACGAAGCGTTGATCTAGTACCAGACAATCCGCGAGTAATTGACCTGGTACCAGACAATCCGCGAGTAATTGATCTGGTACCAGACAATCCGCGAGTAATGCTTTGCACGCTACATGCACTATTGTTAAACATAAGCAGCAAAATGCTCTCACATAACATATAGCTGCGAGGCTGAATTATGAAAACGTAATTTTACACTGAAAGGCAGCTCCCGATGGATTATTCACGTTCATCACACAAAGCCATTAGGGCCGTTTAACTTTCAGCAGTTTTTACCCGATTACCGGCTGGACGCTTTGTTTTTAACAGTGGTTATTGCTGATAACAGTCGTTAGGCAACATTACAAATTAATAGTCAGTTAAGCTCTGTGGTCCAAGCGTATCCTGTTTAGAAACGGGACTAAGAGGAACGAAACGGGTGCTAGAAGGAAGAGAAAAGTAATTTGTCTCTGGTAGCATATCTTTGCGAGGCTGACTGAATAGTAGACCTTGCAAAAATATATCTTTCTTAAGTTTGGATCATTTGAATCTGGAACAGTGAAAAGAGTCGTTTCGGAACAGAGAGCGACTCGATTAGAATGACTCCTTATTTAAATTATTTTACCAAGTTTCATACATACCATACATCTTTATTACTATTTTATTTATTTTATTTTATTCGGAAGACCAACAGCTGTCTTAATACAGTAGCAATTACAATTGCCCTAAAGATCATTTTTCTGTGACACTAATGGCTGTTATTTCAATCAATGTTATGTCTACTAGCTTGCTACATATATAGTGATCTGTGATGTCTACCTATTTCTTTCCCCTCGTGACACGTTCCATGTGTTGCCGACGAAACCGACTCACTCCTCACTCGTTCTCCCGCTGTCAGTGATCATCTGTAGTTCGTCGCTTATTCGGGTCAGTGGAACAAATCCGATCTTGAGATGCGAATGAGCCGAATGATACATTTAGAGCAAGCATTCGTGATTCGGATCAGTGTATCATCTATCTGAAGCGGATCACTGAGTCATTTCAGGAAAGAGTTATACATGTCTACTGAATAGGCTTGATCATTGCGCACAACCAGTTAGGCTCTGTGGTCCAAGCAAACCCCGTTTAGAAACGTGATTAAGAGGAACGAAACGGGTACTAGAATGCAGTCAGAGACAGTAGTCTCTACATCTTTAGCTAAACAGCCTTATGTATTGCACATTAGTAAATCAGTTGAGCTCTGTCGTCTAAGCGTACCCACCTAGTTAGCAAAACAAACTAAGCTTTAGAAAGAAAAGATTCAGTTAAACTCGTGATACATGATTCTTTGCGAGGGTAGAGCGGCTGGACAACAGATTTTAGGCTTTGGTCAACAGGGCAAGACTTCAACCGTCTGATATCAGTATGCACATAACATTCCTGTTAGAAGATCTTAAAAATCCCCGGTGAGCAAGTCTCAGCGAGGTTCGGTCACGGTAACTAAGTGTGAGGATTCAGGGAAAATACCTTGATAGACATTTTGGCTGCAAATGCAAATGAAGGCCAGTAGACCCTTGCATAGCTCCGGGAACCAGATAGTTGCGAAGGGCATCAAATATATTTGTGCTGCTCCAGGTCCACAAAAAAGACAACGTGTAAAACATTTGAGCAATATAATACTTAAAGGTGTGAACATATACCATGTAATGATTTCACTGCCATAATATGAGCATCATCTGAAAAAAAACAGCTGTTCCATACTAAATAGAATATCCGTGCGTCAATAATGTATGGACTAACTGATTTCTTTTTGCTCAGATGATGCTCATATTTTGGCTGTGAAGTCTTTACACGGTAGGTATATGTTCACACCCTTAAGTATTATTGCTAATTTTTTTACACGTTGTATATGTATTAACCTAGGTAGGTATTTGTCTGTGCAAGATAAGCCAAATATATTCGGCGACGATAATTGCCGAAGATCCGAAGCAGCAGGAAACGGCGGCCGATCCGGGCAGCTGCGGAAGCTGCCGTCTCCGGCCGCCCCCACGGGAGGGGGGGGGGGGGGGAGAGTTTCAAGGCCGTGCCAGAAGTCGTGTTTGTTTACCTGTAGAATGAATGAATTTTCATCAGAAAACAATGTATAATAAAACTTGTTGGATTTTCAATTTTATTTTTCCTGTGCTGTTTTAGTAAATTGGTTATTTGAATTCGGATGTTTTCCATTGAGTGGCGAATATGATAAGTAAAATAAATTACTAGCCGGCACTTGGACCAATAAAGAGGTTGTCCTTTGGATGGATTTCATTACCAAGTTCGAAGCGCGCTGGCATATTATATCTACCATAATTTGCCAGCGACGTAAAACGCGCTCCCGTAAGAAAAAAAGGGATATATTTGCAATATTGAATTTCTTATATTTTAATGTGTGTTTGTTGTTCGCAACGGGGGTAACACCGTGGTACGCCGTGGTTACGAATATTACGGTACAATTTTTTTTCACGGTTTGACAAGGATATTACTGAGCTGTAGTAACTCAATGGAAAAAACACGCCTTCCATTCGTGGTTCAAATCCAAGCATACACTTCTGGGCTTTTCAAATCTGATTGCATATTTCTACCATTAGCTCGCTCGGTGGTAAGGGAAAACATCACCAGAAAACCTGCACGTCGCGGATAGTTTCTCAAAATTGTGTATATTTTACCTTTTTTTTATGGGATAGGGGGCAGACGAGCAGACGGATTACCTGATGGTAAGCGATTACCGCCGCCCATGAATACCTGCAACACCAGAGGAGTCACAAGTGCGCTGCCGACCTTTTAAAAAGGAATACGCTCTTTTCTTGAAGGTTTGCAGGTCGTATCTGTCCGAAAATACCGCAGGCGATAGTTGATTCCATAGTTTTGTTACAATATTTAAGATAGTGTGATTCTGAACGCGTAACCGTGATCCAGTTGGTCTGGTTCCCTTGTTTAAGGGTTGCGAAGGTCATACGGCAGTCGCTTCATTGTAATTGGCCATTTAGCCGAGCAAATGCTGAGACTAGTACCTTTTACCTGTTACCAACGAGCGGTGCTCAAAGTCGCCACAAACCGCCCTTTCCTGTATCCCACTGCACTTTTATATACAAATTGTAAGGTTCTAACAATAAGACAGTTATTTATAATGAACACCGTTCTTAAACAGCACACCGCGCTTTCATACAGCACTGAATCTACTAACAAAATAAGGAAAGATAAAGTTTGCTCTCATAATCCTCTAATGAAGCGTGCTTTTTCTTGCCGTTTCTACGTGTTCTTGGGCCCACTTCTCTATAATAGACTTAACGCCATGGACACCATATATCCACTGCCCTATAACTGCGCTAAAAAACACCTTCAGGAGGTGCTCCTGAAGTTGTCCTACGATGATACAGAGAAATTACTCATTGTCCCTAAATAACTATCACCTAATTTTAATTGTTAGCGTAGAGTAAAATTAAGTTTAAGTTGTAATTTATTGCTAACTTATACGATTAAAGTTTCTAAGACCTATTTTTAGCCTGAAACACAGGTCACCCTAGTTCAAGCAAAATCCTTACTAATATTATAAAGGCGAAAGTTTGTTTGGATGGATGTTTGTTCCTCTTTCACGCAAAAACTACTAAACGGATTTTAATGAAACTTTACAGTAATGTAGCTTATAGATCAGAATAACACATAGGCTATAATTTATAAAGATATCTATAAGACCTTGCTTTTATTCGAATTACACGCAGACGAAGTCGCGGGCAAAAGCTAGTGTTACATATGTGTACTATTATATAAGATTCATTGATCAAAGTTGTATTAGACATAAGTCATTTGAAATAAATATTTTATTTTGTTTATTTATTTTATTTTGTCAATAATTGTACTACAGCCATACTTAGTTTATAGTTTTTGTTTATATTATTTTGTAGCCTTAGATTTATTGTAAGTTTGTTTCTACCTTTTTATTGACACTAAAGATCTTTTTGCTTTTACTTTACTTTAATTACAAGACTTCACTTCCCGAATCCTAGATCATGGTCCAAGCGTACTCGGGCTCCGAAGCGACCGTACCGAGAACCACATTTATTACTAAACTTGACCATGGGAGAGCCACGCTTCGGCATGAATGGGCCGGCTCGACCTGAGTGATATCGGTTGAGTCGGCTCATTCATGCGGAAGCCCAATCCGGGGGAAAGGGGGGTTTAAAGGTTGGCAGCGCACTTGTGACTCCACTGGTGTCGTGGGTGTCTATGGGCGGCGGCTATCGCTTACCATCAGACGATCCGTCTGCTCGTCTGTTAGTAATATACATAGAAGACCTAAAGAAAATTAAAGCTCTGGCTAACATTGATTCTCATAAAGAATTCAACTAGTATTGCCAAATGTGAGGTCACTTCCCATTACGATTTCCTGAGCCCGGCAACATCGCATAATACTTGGGGAAAATATCCACATCACACATTATGTACGCATTGGGCGGAAATCGCCATTTTTGTCGGAAAACTTTATAGGTTCACGGTTGAGTTCCACAGAATCATGATGTGGTGGTTGTTGCGATTTAATTGTTCATTTTCTTAGGTTAAATTTTTTTTAAAGCTAGGGTGAATAGACTACTGTCTTCTGGGTAAGATTGCTCCATCGTAGGCTTTTTGTCTACCCTGCCACCTTAATATAAATCGCGATCTAAACTTATTACCGTACTAAAGCTCATATTATCACGTTCCAACACGCAATGTTAAGGTGACGGGTAGGGCACACTAGCGACGCCAATCGATTTTAATTTTTAGCTGCTAAACCGGATCTTCCGCCAAGAGCGGCCGCTTTTGGCGTGAGTCAATTTTTCGCGTACAAAAACTGACCCAACATTTGTGCATGGTTATTTAATAAATAGTATAAGTGTTTGCCGAGAGGTTGTAACACAGAAATTGTTTAAAATAGATCCGGTTTAGTAGCTAAAAATTAAAATCGATTAGCGTCGCTAGGGTGCCCTACCCGTCACCTTAATATTTTCAAAAACGGACTAGTCACCTTTACAATTGCGCCTCACCCTTGATTCATATGTTATAATACAGATATTAATATTTTGTAACAACATGTTTTAATTAAACATTACGTAATTTTAGTAATCTAAGAAAGCTTACATTTATCATACTCGTACAATGTTGCTATCGTATCAAAGTTCAATGCTAAGTAAACTATTGATAACATTTTGTTGATTTTAGTGTGCTTATCTTGTTAGTAATAACGCTCATTTTAGAATGGACAGGCACTGGAATAGCAGAAATGATGTAAGCTGGGTTGTCCAATGTATATGAATCACTGAAGAAGGAAAATACAATGTATATACATATGTAATAGATTGATGCATTTATGTTGGAAAATATACATTGTAACAGTTTTTGTTAGATACATAGGTACTCGTATATAAGTGTACAAGCCTTGTGATTGTTTATGGATATATCTACCAGAGTAGTTTACTGGTTGAGACCAGGGTTCCGAATTGGATTCCCAGATTAGTTGTGATTTTTGTGCAAGAGTTCTTCTTTTACGACAGGCAGCGGGATGACTGTGCTCCGGCATTGTTGATGTCTATGAGCGGCGGTTACCGTTTACCATCAGATGGGCCGCAAGCTCGTCTGCCTATTATAAGCAATAAAAAAATGTTTGTTGATGGGTTTGAGTGGTTATCGTAAATACCTTCGCTGGATGTTCAATGACTTTTTTCAATTTATTAGTTTTTAGGAAATTTTTGAAAAAAAATCTCAGTTTCTAACTTAAGTTACGAGTATTTCAAAATGAACCTTATAATTAAATTGTTGTTTAAAAATCTTTATTACATGGAATCCCCACTGGGTCTGATGATAATTTGTGTGTAACTTAACGAATAAATCGCATATGATTCGATGCAGGGCTCGTTCAATAAATGAGTAGCTAATATTGATGATTCATTACGCCTGGAAATTGGACATAAAGGATTTTATGGCAACAGTTCTAGTCATTATTTGCTAATTTAATTTAAGGATCTTTTATGCGATTATGAAGCCGTGCGGTCCCCGGCAGAGTAGAATAGGTCACCCTCACTCTTACCGAGGTGTCGTAAAAGGCGACTAAGGTAAAGCTGCTGGCATGATCATCAGCACCCAGAGAAGGAAAACTCTGCATTTATACCAAAACCCTCGCCAACCCGTCTGCCAAGCGTTGTGAGTTTGGCAATTACCCCTCATGTGATTGAGGGAGGCCCGTGCCCCAGCAGTGGGGACTTAAATGGGCTGATGATGATGATGATGATGATGATCTTTTATGAGCTATATGAATTTTGAATAAACTGTTTGATTCGTTCATATTTTATGTGATGCGTCCTCTAATTGAAATAAGAAATAGGATCCAAAGTGGAAACATTATTTACATAACCAAAAAGTGTAATCAGTAAGGTACTATACATTTTTTAGTGAACAATTCTTTAGACTTTATCTAATAAGGTGCTAATTTGCTTAACTATTTAGTTTTAAAGGGATCTATCTCCTGTTCCATTACATTTTAAGTGGGTCAAACATTTAGCTTTACTGTACCAAGTTTTATTAATTCAAGTGTCCTTCGCTTATTTTTGGAACTGTTTGCTAAAAATAATACGGTTTGTTCCTTGTATTCAAGTAAGTCGCCTTAGTAGTGTCGTTTTAAATATATGATCTAAATTATGAATGGAACTTTGCTTAATTGATAAAGGAAATAACCTAGAAAAATTGCATAAATTACATATGGGTCAATCATCTTTTAAGTGTATATCACTGACAAAATTTAACTTTTTACATTTTATTTGATATTTTTAATATTTTGATATATTTTCTGTAGATAATTATTTATATTTTAAGAATTCACAAAGAGCAGAGCTATTTCATTAAATAAAAAAAGAATATTTGACTCCGAAATCCACATGACTCTAGTAAGATCGTCCCTTGGACAACTACACTAAATGGGCTTCTTAACCTTTTAAAATTTAGTCAATATGTAAACCGTCACTTTATTCTTACTTAATATAGAATGGATTTCAATTAACTTTCCAGAAATAAATGACGCGATTTTTTAAAAAACTGTTTTTTGTTTTCATACTCATGTAAGCGTGCCTCGGCTACGGCTCGGCACACATCCCCACGTGTCGTCCATCGATGCTTGTATTGCCGGCCGCTGCATGATGTATGATGATGATGACTGCCTCGGTGGCGCAGTGGTGAGTGGGTAGCGCTTTAAAGCGACGGCTGCCTAAGATGTCCCGGGTTCGATCCCCGGGTCGGGCCAAATACCTAGGTGTTCAGATTTTTTTTATGTGATAGGTTGCAGACGAGCAGACGGATCACCTGATGCTAAGCGACCGCCCAAAGACACCCGCGACACCAGTGGAATCACAAGTGCACTGCCAACCTTTAAATCCCCCTTTCCCCTCGGATTGGGCCTCCGGAACCCTCACTCACGCAGCGGAACACAGCACAATGCTGCTTCACGCCGGTTTTCTGTAAGAAATTCTTAGAGTCTTAAAGTTGCTGGTTTTGTAACCCCATGCCTCGGAAAGTACGTAAGCTGTTGGTCCTGCGCCCGATCTCTCAGGTCTCAGGATGAGCACTGTAATATATCTAGCATACGTGGCTGATCGTTGAGATTGGCCGCCGTAGATGAAATCGGTTGGAGGATATTATTATTATGATGTACTTCTATAGCAGTTTTCTGAAGTCCGATATTTTCATGTCAAATTATATAGTAAATGTGTAGATAAGGATCTAAGTTATATGTGGGACTTGAGATAAGTAAACAGGATTTCAGGGTCTTCCAATCTTCTTTATTTTATTATAATCGCAGAGCAAGCCTATTCGCGTCTTTCGTCGTCTCACACCCACAGATAACTCAATCAATCCCTCCGTTCACTCGTTCTCTGTTCACTCTTACTCTTTTCCATTCTACTCGTCTTGCATTCCGTTTCACTCTCTCATATTCCCACACTCGCCCCCAAATGTGGGACTTGGGATAAGTAAGCAGGATTGCAGGGTCTTCCAATCTACTTTATTTTATTATAATCGCAGAGCAAGCCTATTCGCGTCTTTCGTCGTCTCACACCCACAGATAACTCAATCAATCCCTCCGTTCACTCGTTCTCTGTTCACTTTTACTCTGTTCCATTCTACTCGTCTTCCATTCCGTTTCATTCTCTCATAATCCCACATATATGACTGCAATCTATTGGATAGTAAAAAACATTTAGGTCATATAGCTAAAGTACACACTATCAAAGTAAGTAATGAAGATCCAAGATTTATATTAACAATATTAGTGAAGTGTTCTACTTCACTAATATTGTTAATATAAATCCTGGATCTTGAATAAGGCCCTGGGAAAACAGGCCACAAACAACATAAATGTATGAAAGAAGAGTGGGTAGATTAACCTTTTATCTCACAGAGTGGTTTGGTGGCTGCCACATCGATCAGGGGTTCGAGCCTGCATACTTAATAACTCCTCAATGTTAATACATTTTTTAATGTGATAAGTGGGCAACCAGCAGACGATCGACGACGACGAAGACGAGATCAGTGGTTCAGAACGCGTATTCCATGCGGGGGTCCGGGTTCGAACCCCGAGCATGCATCTCTGGATATTTCAACATCGTGATTACATCACGAAGAAACCTGCACGTTTCGGATAATTTCTGAAACGTGTAACCATGATTTTGTTGGTCTGGTTCCCTTGTTAAAGGGTTGCGAAGGTCAAACAGCAGTAGCTTCATTGTAATTACGAAACTCAACAAAACAAGAATTATTGTACAAGCGTACCCCGGCCTCTAGAACGACGCAAATGGGAATTACAGATGAGAAGAAGAGGTGGCAGACGAGCAGACGGATCACCTGATGGTAAGGGTTTTACCGCCCCCCATGGACACCCGCAAGTAACAAGTGCGCTGTCAACCTTGAAAGCCCTCTTAAGGTGACGGGTGGGGCACACTAGCGACGCTAATCGGTTTTAATTTTTAGCTACTAAACCGGATCTATTTTAAACAATTTCGGGGTTACAACATCTTGTCAAACGCTTATACTATTTATTAAATAACCATTCACAAATATTGGATCCAACCCGTACGCGAAAAATTGTTAACTGTTGTTGCGTACAAAAACGGACCCAACATTTGTGCATGGTTATTTAATAAATAGTATAAGTGTTTGCCAAGAGGTTGTAACCCCGAAATTGTTTAACCACTGCGCTAAACGAGTCGGAGTGATGGTACCGAGGGGTCAATCCGGGGTTAAGGTGATGGGTAGGGCACACTAGCGACGCCAATTGATTTTAATTTTTAGCTACTAAACCGGATCTATTTTAAACAATTTCGGGGTAACAACCTCTTGGCAAACACTTATACTATTTATTAAATAACCATGCACAAATGTTGGGTCCGTTTTTGTACGCAACAACAATTAACAATTTTTCGCGTACGCGTTGGATCCATTATTTGTGAATGGTTATTTAATAAATAGTATAAGTGTTTGACAAGATGTTGTAACCCCGAAATTGTTTAAAATAGATCCGGTTTAGTAGCTAAAAATTAAAATCGTTTGGCGTCGCTAGTGTGCCCTACCCATCACCTTAACCCCGGATTGACCCGTCGGTACCATCACTCCGACAGAGAACCAGAGTCACCGACATAGCCAACCGAATTAGAAAACTGAAGTGGCAGTGGGCTGGTCACATTAGCCGCAGAACTGTCAGCCGTTGGAACCGTAAAGTCCTTGAGTGGAGACCGCGACTCGGTAGGCGTAGTGATGGACGCCCTGCGACAAGATGGGGTGATGATATTGGAAGGCTGGCTGGTTTTGGCTGGATGAGAGTGGCCGAAAATCGGGAGCAGAGCGTGCATTAGGGGAGACCTATGTCCAACAGTGGACGAGTGTGGGTTGATGATGATGATGGGCATTTGTGGTACCTTCAGACGACCCATTTGGAACAGTCGCAGTGAACGCTTCCTGTGATCCAAGGGTTGCGGGTTCGATCCCCGCACAGTACAAACATTTGTGTGCATGAAAATGTCTGTTTGTATTGGTCTGGGTGTTTCCTATGTATTATAAGTATGTATTTACAAAAGAAAAGTATTATATGTATATTTTTGTAATCCCACTGTTGATTCTGATATCCGTAACACAGGTGGTCGAGCTACCTATCTCGGAGTCAAATCAATGTATGTGATGTTGCGAAATATTTATTTATTATTTATATTTTCCTTCGTTGTTCCAGGTTTCCATAGTACAGGGGAAAACCTTAGTATGGGACCAGGACAATGTATGTAATGTTATCACAATTATGAACAATAGCACAACGTACTTCAGGTGTGTTTCGTACTTCACCATGAAATTATTACGGAAGTTAGCAAATTGTTTGATTGGTTTCCCTGAAGGGTCAGCATGTTAGCACGTTTTATAAATGTCTCAATACAGGTGGTTAGATAAGAAATGGTTAGATTTCTTAAACACTACCACCATGTGTTTAAGAAATCTAACCATTTCTTATCTAACCACCTGTATTGAGACATTTATAAAACGTGCTAACATGCTGACCCTTCAGGGAAACCAATCAAACAATTTGCTAACTTCCGTAATAATTTCATGGTGAAGTACGAAACACACCTGAAGTACGTTTGAGGGGTTTCCCGAACCTTGGCTATTTTGAGACATGAACTGTTACAACAACATTCATTTGATAGTTACTTTTGCAACACGACCAGTGCCGGATTAGCCACATGGCGGGGCCCGTAGCATTTGCTACTCTTGCTACATAGCAAGAGTAGCAAATGCTGCTGGTTCCTTGCATTGGGGGGAGGGTGTCCAATCGTATGTTTTTTTTTATGTGATAGGTAAAACGAGCAGACGAATCACTTGATGCTGGCAATTCTCGTTGCTCATGAATACCAGTGGATGCACAAATGCACTGCCAGCCTCTAAGGTGACGGGTAGGGCACACTAGTAACGCTAATTGATTTAAATTGTTACCAACGAAACCCCAAAAACGGGTCTTTCTTTCTTAATACAAAACCAATTTTGAGTGCAAAAACAGATAAAAAATAGTGCATAATTATTAAATAGTAGTATAATTGTTTGCTTAGAAACTGGAGCTCCGAAAATCCGGTTTTGAAGCTAACAATGGCCTCCGGCTGACAAGCCTAAAGCAAACCAAGGGCACATGACAGATTCTGCTACAGGCCCCGCGCTGGCTTAGTCCGGCCCTGAACATGACGTCTCATGGCAGGTAAAGGGAAAACGATGGAACTCATTCATCGTTTCCACAAGCAAGTACATAGGCTTGCTTAGTACGAATTTGGATTTCTTAATCACGCAACTACGTAATAAAACCAGTAATTTTCCTTTTCGTACATATAATCCAGTGTTTATTTATAAGTTTCATTGACAAAATTAAAAATAAGTTTTTTCAATGTAGGTATACTCGGTGTCACGCGTAGCTAGGTGTCTATCTTTGGTGGATTTCTCATGTGCTATATATGTATATTTGCCTGACGCCGTCGGTACAGTAACATTTCATGTCTTAGAGAATACTACCCTTACACTTTTTGGGGAACATGGGGAACCAGGAATGCATCTGGAATAGACCAGGAAGACGTCAGGAATAGACCGTATATGCTAGTTGCAACTAGGGATGAAAGGCGTCCAGATAAAGCCGGACACAGTAATTATTTTTTGTTGCGTGTCGGATAAGATGTCCGATTTTTCAGGATTTTGTTGACCAGAATCTGGAAACTGTGCCGAGAGTGGTTGCCCGGCTAATTCAGACTTCAGGCGGCCGTAATGCTGGCAGCTACCTCGTCCAATGCGGATTGGCCTTTCAAAAAGGTATCTGACGTTGCCAGCATTCTTGGCACACTACGAGTAAGTTGCGGGGTTTTCTTTACTTAGATTTTTCGATGTGCATTTCATATTTGCATTAGAACTATACCTACTTTATCTCTGAAGGACCGCATCAGAAATGATGTAATCCGACAGAGAACCAGAGTCACCGAATTAGCAAACTGAAGTGGCAGTGGGCTGGTCATATTAGGCGGAGAACTGACAGCCGTTGGAGCCGTAAAGTCCTTGAGTGGAGACCGCGACTCGGTAATAGTGTAGGAAGCCCTGCGACAAGATGGGATGATGACATTCGAAGGCTGGCTGGTGTGGGCTGGATGAGAGTTACCGAAAATCGGGATCAGTGGCGTGCATTAGTGGAGACCTATGTCCAGCAGTGGACGAGTGTGGGTTGCTGATGATGATGATACCTACTTTTATACAAGCGGGGATTAAAGGGGCAATATTTGAGGTTAAATATTGTCCCGATATCCCTGCTTGTCCTTCCAGTACAATCCCGTAATCTAGTTAAGTAATCAAGGTGGATTGAATCTTTCTTCTTTTTTTTCTTTCTCTTTGCGTTGAGTTTTAATTGCATACCGTATTTAGAAAAAGGATTACATGAAATAATTTCATCTATGAAAATGTATTAAATATCAATAAGCTGCTTTCTATTTAAAATTTTGCGTGCAAATTTTGTTTTCCACACGCGATTCATTTCATTTGATCGTATTGCTGATAATGGGTGGTCCATTTACAAAAATAATGATATTGGTGGTTTGCTCATATTACATGTCCAGCAATTAAACTAATAAATAACGACATATTGAAATAGCACTTTACTAATGAACCTGACTTTTTTAAATCTCTATTTTTATCTCATTTGTTAATTGCATCACATGTTAAGACGGGGTAAAGGGGGTTTAAAGGTTGGCAGCGCACTGTGACTCCATTAGTGCCTATGGGCGGCGGCAATCGCTTACCATGAGAGAATCCGTCTGCTCGTCTGCCACCTATCACATAAAAAATACAATATAGGATGTATCTGTGGACATTTAAAGCCCTTAAGGTGACAGGTAGGGCACACTAGCGACGCCAATACATTTTAATTTTTAGCTACTAAACCGGATCTACTTTTAAACAATTTGGGGTTACAATCTCTCGGCAAACACTTATACTATTTATTAAATAACCATTCACAAATGTTGGGTCCGTGCACAAACGCGAAAAATTGATTCACGCCAAAAGCGGCCACTTTTGGCGGTAATCCCAAATTCGAGTGCAAAATCAGACCAAACAGTTAACTATAAGTATTAAATAAATAGTATAGGTGTTTGCCAAGAGATTGTAACCCTGAAATTGTTTAAAATAGATCCGGCTTAGTAGCTAAAAAATAAAATCGATTGGCGTCACTAGAGTGCCCTACCCGTCACCTTAAACTACATGTTATACCAATTATTCTGAATAACATTTGTTCTATGACTTTTGGAAATTCATATAAAAAGTTCGTACAAAGTCGGTCACGTGACTTGCTAATTTTGTTTATCGAAAAAAAATGACGAATTTCGAAAAGTCGTAAATACAACAAATGTTGTTCAAAATGGTTGGTAAAACAAGTGGTTAAAGGGATGTAAATGTTCACAGATACACCCTGTTATGATACAGTTTAAAGTACTGTCTACTATTGCATGTCATCATCATCAGCCCATTTAAGTCCCCACTGCTGGGGCACGAGCCTCCCTCAATCACATGAGGGGTAATCGCCATACTCACCACGCTTGGCAGACGGGTTGGCGAGGGTTTTGATATAAATGCAGAGTTTTCCTTCTCTGGGTGCTGATGATCATGCCAGCAGCTTTACCTTAGTCGCCTTTTACGACACCTCGGTAAGAGTGAGGGTGGCCTATTCTACTCCGCCGGGGACCACACGGCCACTATTGCATGTGCAGCAGTTCCATCATCATGATCCTCCTGCCCTTTCCCCAGGTTATCTGGGGTCAGCGCAGTTGTCTTCCTTTCCATACCTCCCGGTCATTCGTCATCGAATCATGCACCCCTTTTCCCATCATGTCATTCTTCACACAATCCATCTATCTCTTTTTCGGCCGTCCTCTGTTCCTCCACCCACTGCTGCAAATGTATTTGCAGCAGTTCTATCAGTAGGTAGATAGATAGATAGATACTCTTTATTGCACAACATACAAAACTTAAAAGCTAGGTATACAGAGATACAATGTACAATTTAGGCGGTCTTATCGCTGGGAGCGATCTCTACCAGACAACCTTCAGGTAAAGGACATTAGATAGAAGATGGGAGGGTGGTAGGTAGTAAAGTAAAAAGTAAAGTATCAGCCTATAATCTGTCCCACTGCAGGGCAAAGGCCTCCATCATAGCATTGAAGTTATCGCTACTATGATAGGATTAGGCTTAATCACCACTCTTGCCAAATGTGGATTGGTGATCACCGAGCTATGTTCGAAAAATTCGCAACATACTTTTCGACCGACCCGGGAATCGACCCCAGGACCCCGAGATCGCGGCCCGGTACTAAAACCACTAGACCAACAGGGCGTATCAGTAGGTACTCGTACCTAAAAGAAGTGTTGGTGTCGCGTTGCTAAGTAAACTCATGCGCAGTGTACATGAATAAATAAGACACAGAAGCCACTTTACGAATAACGTTTGCGATTGGCACGTAATTTCACTAGGGTTGCGAGTGTACATGGACAGCGGTAATGCTTATCATCAGATGATACGTCTTCTCGTCTGCCACGGGACCTCTTGCGCAGCCGTGGCTTTAAAGTACGACGCACTATTCACTACGCCAACGAGGCAATCAATTCACGAGTTTACTTAGCAACACGACACCAAAACTTACTTTTTTTTTTAATAAATAAATATTTCACAACATCACATACATTGATCTGACTCCGAGATAGGTAGCTCAAGCACCTGTGTTACGGATATCAGAAACAACAGTGGGAAATATATACTTACATATTATTATTTTTTTGTAAATATATTTTTATAATACATAGAAAACACCCAGCCCAATACAAACAGACATATTCATGCATACAAATGTTTGTACTGTGCGGGGATCGAAGCCTTGGACCAAAGGCAGCGTTCACTACCATTGTTCCAAACAGGTCGTGGTCCCTATGCGCAGCAGACTACTCTTATATAGTGGGAGCGTGTTATGAATGGGTCGACTCGACCGGAGTGATACCACGGTCTCACAGAAAACCAGTCTGAAACAGCACTGTGCTGTTTCGCTGCATGAGTGAGGGTACCGGAGGCCCAATCCGGGGGAAGGGGGGGGATTTAATGCAACACCAGTGGAATTACGTACCAATGGCATAGCGCTATTTTTACAGTGGCTTCTATGTATTATGATATCCTCTAACCCATTTTGGCCAAGGCGCCCAATCACTTACGCAGGATATATTATGTGCTCAAGTGTGTGCGCAAACACAAGTGAACTTTCTATTCCCTTGACTTCATATTCCGATGGGACACCATTGTGACACTACCGCAGAGGGATCGGGCGCAGGATCAGCGGCTTAAGGTGACGGTTAGGGCACACTAGCGACGCCAATCGATTTTAATTTTTAGCTACTAAGCCGGATCTATTTCAAACAATTTCGGGGTTACAACCTCTCGGCAAACAGTTATACTATTTGTTAAATAACCATGCACAAATGTTGGGTCCGTTTTTGTATGCGAAAAATTTATTCCCGCCTAAAGTGGCCGCTTTTGGCATGAATCAATTTTTCGCGTACGCGTTGGACTCCACATGCGTGCATGGTTATTTAATAAGTGTTTGCCGAGAGGTTGCGACCCTGAAATTGTTTAAAATATATCCGGTTTAGTAGTTACAAATTAAAATCGATTGGCGTCGCTAGTGTGCCCTAACCGTCAGGTCAGCAACTAAACCGGATATCTTTTTAACAATGTCAAAGCTGCAGCCTCTCGGAAAACACTTAGATATACTATTTCTTTAATACTTATACTTAATATACAATGTGATTGGTAATTTTTAAACGTGATCTGTCAAAATGTCAATTTGACAAACTAAACAACCAATGCGGTTGATGTTGGACCTCTATCCAACAGAACGCCATCTAGCGGATTTTTCACACGCGATAGCCCCCATTACGCGCACCACTCACTGCGCTAACAAGGCAGTCACCATAATAGAGAGTTTATAAAACTTATCTGGTGTACTAGGTGCCTAGGATGCATCATCTCTCTCAAAATAGTGTACTTTTCAAAATGCTTTTAAAAATTTTGTAAGTCAGTTCAACGTTTTGCTGCCAGTACTAATCGCAGAGCGCTGGTCTATATTACACTTATCCCGTAGTACCTCGTACAGACAACACTGACAAAGCGCGGGAAACTCGCGGTAACTTTCACACGCTATGCGCAGCAGACTACTCATGTGCGCCGACGCAACGTGCGCTGCGCTACTCTACGTACAGATAGACACGTGTAGGTTTAGTACAATTGCAGTCAATCGGGCGAGTGCCCGATATCACTTAGTAGTAACTCATTTTATTACATGGCCCGCCCTCACTTCATCGTCAGCCCATTTAAGTCCCCACTGCTGGGGCACGGGCCTCCCTCAATCACATGAGGGGTAATTACCATACTCACCACACTTGGCAGACGGGTTGGCGAGGATTTTGATATAAATGCAGAGTTGTCCTTCTCTGGGTGCTGATGATCATGCAAGCAGCTTTACCTTAGTCGCCTTTTACGACACCTCGTTAAGAGTGAGGGTGGCCTATTCTACTCTGCCGGGAAACACACGGCAACGGCACGCCCTCACTTAGTTTTGAGACATTCGTTTCAAATCATACCAATAGATGGCGCCAGGCGTTGATTACATCGCGCTAGAGTTTCGCTTTTTCAATTTGCAAGTCTGCTCGTGGTTTTGAAAATTAACTATTTATAAATAGTATAGATGTGTTAGGTGGCAAACGAGATAAATTTCTGATCGCAAGATGCCATCCATCAAAGCGCACCTCACAGTCAGAAGTGCACTGCCAAGCTTTAACTTCCCTTCCCCCGGATTGTGCCTCCGTTACCCTCAATCTCTCGATAAAATACAGCGTAGAAGATGCTTCACGCCGCGTCGGTTTAGTGAAGCCGTGGTATCTATTCGGTTAAGCCTGCTCTTCGTGCCGAAGAATGGCTCTACCACGATAAATGACTAATATTATACGAGTATAATGTGTCACGCGCCGAATATGGCTATAATTTTGACTAGCCCGATGGTGCATTTGGTAGTGACTCTGGCTCAGGGTCCGTGGGTTGTGGATTCGATTCCTATTCTGGACAAACATTGGTGATAGCAACTTTTGTATTATTCAGTCGCTGAGTTATAATACTCAGCGAGGGAATACCTTTATTAGTGTACACAAATATATTTTCTTTTTTACGCAACATAATTTGATTTACACCGCACAATTACTTTATAATAGGTCATATTTTGTCTGTAACACAGGGTATCCTAGTACAGCCATATATTATATAGTTTAGATTTTTAGTTTTATTTTGTAACATAATGATTTTGAATAAAGTTTTTTTTTTAATATTTAACCTCCTTACCTCTCCTTTACTATCAAATGTCCTTTGCCTGAAAGTTGTTGGGTAGAAATCACTCTCAGCGACATGATCGCCGAGAGTTTGGATTAAATTTCCGTAATGCATAGTACTTCAGTTGTGTATTTTGTGCAATAAAATATATTTATCTATCTAAATGAGCTATTGTATGTATAAAAACAGTCTTAGTGTAGTCTTTAAAATCTGCCGGTTTAAGTTCTTCTATGCCTACTCAGCTTTCACTGCTACTGCGGTGCCATATTAGCGTTGGGTAACCATGGTCCAAGATCTCTATCTTGCTTGAGAGCTCATTTCAAATTGGTGATTGTGGTTTTTCGGTGGTCAATTATAAGTAAAATGGCTAGTAGGGCCTACCCTCCACGGAGTATAGCCTCAACACGTATTCGTCGTCATATATAGGTTTTTTTTTATGAGATAGGGGGCAGACGAGCAGACGGATCACCTAATAGTAAGCGATTAACGCCGCTCCTGCAACACCAGAGGAGTTTCAAGTGCACTGCGGACCTTTTAAAAACGAATACGCTCTTTTTTCTTGAAGGTTTGCAGGTCGTGACAGTGCGGAAATACCGCAAGCTGATAGTTCATTCATTAGGAATAGGTATTTAAATACTTGTATTTGTAATTCAATTTAAAGTTTATATGTTACCATTTTTTTTGTAAATTGGAATAATTACATATGTCATCTTTTCGCCGCACCACTGTCCTTTCTGCATGACCCAAATGTTGACTGGCAGAGAATGCCACAGGGCATTAAGTTCGCCAATTCGGTAGTTCGTATATTCGTCTTGTGCAATAAAGTTTTAAATAAATAAATCGCTTTACATCACGTCGTCCTGTCTGCTCGTCTGCCACCTATCACATGAAAAAAAACGCTCTCAAACATACGAATAAAAGTGTGCTAAAACTACAGTAGAATCTAATCTATGAGATGCAGTTGATGCCAATTTCGTTGGTGAGTTCATTTCCGAGTTTAGATTTCATATTATAATATACTTAAAAACAATCCAGTAAAGATCGTTAGTACTCCAACTAACAACACTATATCTATCTATCGATAATTGACTTATTATACTATGTCCCCAAGCTGGGGCAGAGGGCTTCCACAGTGGTCTTCCATCGCGATCGGTCTTGAGCTTCGCGATTGACCTCACTCCAAGTCCTGCCGATGTTCTTCATCTCATCTGCTCGCGATCTCTCTCTGTGAGTCACCTGTATGTCCCTGTGGAGAAGCTGATGAAACTCGGGACCATGTGCTGTGGGAATGTCAGCTGTATGAAGAAGAGCGGCAACAGATGCTGAATGATTGGAACAGAAACGAGATAGGACCAGTATACCATCAAGAGATGGTCAACTCTGCAGAAGGTTTTCGACGGTTGCGTGCGTTTGCACACAAAAGGCTTAACATTAGGAAGGATATTGATTGATGTGGAACTGCCCGAGCGCGAGTCGCTTGTGTTGTGGTGTTTCACGCCCCATTTGGGGAGAAGTGACATTGAGTTGGGACACAGACACAGACTTTGTAGGGAGTGAAGAAACGCACCGGGGAAAGAGCCCTTAGCAAGTACCTGGTGAGCGTCTCCCAAGATTCGGTCCGTATGCCAAGACGGTAGGAAGGACCATGGGCTGGTGGAGGGACTGTGTCTAATCTCATCTGCTACAGTGCGTCGTCAAGTTTGTTTGGGACGGCCACGTTTGCGCTTTCCTTGGGAATTCCAATCCAGAGCCTGTTTAGAGATATGATCAGAGTCCCTCCGGAGGGTGTGGCCAATCCAATTTCACTTGCGGCGCCTGATTCTGCTGGTCGATCGGGGTTTCGTTGCAGCGTTACCAACAGATGCTAGTTGGAGATTTTCTCCGGCCAGTACACACCAAGAATTCGGCGAAGACAGCAGTTGACAAAAATCTGGAGTCGGTGCGAGATGGTTTTGGTGACCTTCCGTATTTCGCATACGGATTTTATGGGTCTTATATGATAGTAAAAAACCCAAAAATTATCAACCATCTCATGCAGTTTGAGTGTCTTGGACCTATGGAGTGTACCAGCTATCTAATAAATAAATATTACACAACATCACATACATTGATCTGACTCAGAGATAGATAGCTCAAGCACCTGTGTTACTTTTTGATATTTTTTTGCAATCAAAATTTGGATAAACGCTTTAAGTGGCCGTTTGTGGCGGTAATTCAAATTTCAAGTACAAAAGCAGACCTAAAAGTTAAGTATAAGTATTGAATAAATAGTATAAGTGTTTTCCGAGAGGCTGCAGCTTCGAAATTGTTAAAAAGATATCCGGTTTAGTTGCTAACAATATAAATCAATTGACGTCGCTAATGTGCCCTACCCGTCACCTTAAAAGGATGGTGTAAGACCACCTGATTCCGTACTAGTATTTTAGGTCAAAGTAGACTCTCGGTTGTTTATTACACTGTGGCAGCAAACGTCAGAGTCACGCACTTGCTACGTCGCGATCACGTGACGCGAGTGTGGCGCCGTCACGCGGACGCGTATAAAATAACTCCTTTATGGCCCGTCTCTATTGCTGACTAAAACGGGGAAAAATACACACTAAAATAATAAATATTCTTGGTGATGAGATTTTTTGCTGCATTCCTTTCCAGTAGAATTTTCGAGGTGTCGCATAGATACTTGCAGATTTTTGGGTTAGTCTTAGATTTAATTTTGGGCTGAATCACTTGAAAGGATTATTTTAAATATAGAGCTGACAGATTCTATACGCTACAGGGGAACAAGGCTCTCAAGAAAAATAGCTATGACAGGTAGCTTGCTTCATATGTAAGTGATCTGTGATGACAGGAGGGAGGGTATTGTAGTCATAGAAAGGGCAGCAGTTTTATGGTACTGCACATCTTCTTCAACGAAAATGTCAAAACCAGTGTAACTGATGGGCTACTAGGATAATAATAAATTGGTTAAGATTTATGCCATAGCTACAAAATAGAATTATCTCGTCCTGTTCTCTTAAACTTTTAGCTTGTGCCTCAATACTCTTCAAAATCATCCTTTGTATATCAAGTCGTGTCGTGCGCTGGCAATAGATGGCGCTATGAATGTGTGCCGTTAGCTCGAGTGTAGATAATTTTGCCAGTCAGTCGCACCGCAGTCAAAATTCACGCAAAAAGTTGTTGAAACTAAAAAATCAAAAAAGCACTAATAATTGGAAACTCCTGATTTACCTACAACATAACTTCAGGCTTTTCTTGCTTGATGTGAGGTGTCAGGTGACACAATGGCGAAAGTGGAGCGCGCTTCGCTGGAAATATTCGGCTACTGAGCATTTGGCCTCTTACTTACCTCGAACTCCATCATCCTACGTGCCGTACGTCGAGTTCAAAGCCGCTGGACTAACCAGCTTGTTCTGTCCATCAACAATCACATATGTTTTTTTGATAAAAAAATTGCGTTGGGTGCCCGTGGCACTTTTGTAGTTTCTGCTCTAAATAGTACAGTCAACATTAAAATATCTGGGCATTTGACAAAAATCACTTTAAGCCACAATAACTTAAGGGTGGTCCCACATGAACGACAATCGGTGACCGATTTTTTGTAGGAGGAAAATATAACGTTCATAGAGCAACGCGCACTTCCTACAAAAAGTCGGTGTTGAGGATCGACGGCTGGACCAACCTCTTTATAATGTTCATGTTTTTATACTTTTTTACTGGTTTAGATAGATTATTGTTTTTTTTTATTGACGTGGTGTCAGTGTCTGATGGACCTGTGAACATTTCAGAAAACCATCGTTTTGCTGATACCAGAAGGTTTTATCAGCATCCCATCGTCAGCGTTCTATTATAAGATTATATACGTTCAGTCCAATCGCAACAGTAAGAAATGGTACGAAACATCAGGCTATTTTTTGTAAGTCCGACAAAAAGTCGATCGGGATTACCCTCAAATCAATTCTTAAATACATAAATATTTTACAACATCACATATATTGATCTGACTCCGAGATAGGCAGCTCAAGCACCTGTGTTACGGATATCAGAAAATTACAAATATGTACATTTAATACTTTTCTTTTGTAAATACATACTTATAATACATAGAAAACACCCAGACCAATACAAACAGACATGTTGATGCACACAAATGTTGGTGCTGTGCGCGGATCGAACCCGCAACTCTTGCACCAAAGGCAGCGTTCAATATCACTGTTCCAAACTGGTTGTCCAACGGGTGTAAGTAATTTGTTCTCGAATAACAAATGAAAATGCACCTCAGCTTACAGTCCGATCACGGTTATTTGGCACATGCCAATTGCAATTGTCCGAATTAATACTTTTTTGACATTTTCGTGTTACAACGCCCCTCAGTCAATGTCACTAAAGTGCCTTCTGATCTTGGTCGATCTGTATACTGATATCAAGTAATGTCTTTTGCCAAATGTGGATATTTTTGGAAGGTTTGAACGCTACGATCATTTTGATGCAGACTGTACAAGGGAAAACCTTAGTATGGAACAGGATAATGTACAGACAGTTACACATCAGTTTCGTACTTAGAATAGAATAGAATAGAATAGAAAATAATTTATTTCCTGACAAAAACATAGAAATATTTATATAAAAAAAGTACTTTACTCATTTGTTATCAAAACAAACGTGTTTGATATTACGATGAAAATCGATTGAAGAATTTGATAGATTTTTAACCAATGTTGGCCTTTATTTTTTAACTTTTCCATAGAAAATAGGTTATTCTTCTTTAGTTACCTATATAAAGCAGCGGCTACTCTGAAATCGCTAATAAAACTGATTCATTTGTAATTATTGAAATTTGATAACCCAATTAGTGACACTAATTAATATATTATTATTATGCTCCTAATTATAATGAGTTTTTTATGATTTGGATATTATGTTAACAATGTAATGGGATTGTAAACTGTACTGTAATTAGGTAATTTCACGTATAAGCGGATTTTCTATCATTAATTTTTTACGTCATTTTACATAGCATTTTCTGTGATAACAGACGAACAGACGGCCTACCTGATGTAAAGCGATTCCCGCCGCAACACCAGTGAAATTACAAGTGCGTTGCCAGCTTTTAAACTCTCCTCCCCCGGATTGGGCCTCCAGTAAACTGACTCACTCGACGAAACAGAGCACAAGCGCTGCTATCTTACGGGAAAGAATATAAAAGATTGCTCTTGATAGTCATATGAACTCTGATGTCTCATGGGATTAAGAGAGTAACGGAATAAAGAGTGCACTTATGTTTGCGCACACACGTGAGCACTATAATATATCCTGCGTACGTGTTTGATCGTTGAGATTGGCCGCCGTAGCCGCGATCGGCTGGAGGATATTATTATTATTAATGATGAGAATGGGACAATGTGTGGAACATTGTCATCAGAATTTACAATTGTGACCAGACTATACATCTATAGACTTAGGAGGCCTATTACGGCACAGTGGCGACACCAAAAACGGATTAGGTACCGGAGGCCCAATCCGGGGGTAAGGGGGCAGCTTAAAGGTTGGCAGCGCACTTGTGACTCCATTGTTGTCGCGGGTGTCTATGGGCGGCGGCAATCGCTTACCATCAGGTGATCGTCCTGCTTGTCTGCCACCTGTCACATTAAAAAAAATAGATAAGTGACTTTTTCAAGCATATTTTGCGAAAAAAGAGTGGCCACTAAAAATTTAAATCTTGCTAAAGATTATTGTGACATGACTGGCGAGTGCAAAATAAACCTGAAAATTACAAATCCTTTTTGTGTTAGGTGGCAGGCAGACGAGCAGACGGATCGCCTGATGGTAAGCGCCAACCGCCCATAGACACCCGCGACACCAGTAGAGTTACAAGTGCGCTGCCAACCTTTTGAACCCCCCATTCCCCTGGATTGGGCCTCCGGTACCCTCACTGACGCAGCGAAACACAGCACAGTGCTGCTTCACGCCGGTTTTCTGTGAGGCCGTGGTATCACTCCGGTCGAGCCGGCCCATTCATGCCGAAGCGTGGCTCTCCCACAGGTACGGTTTTTTTTATATTATTGTCATAATTTCATAAGTAGTAGTACCAGCCTACTTACTGTCCCACTGCAGGGCAAAACCCTCCATCATAGAAATCAAGTCCGCTACTATGATGGGATTATGCTTAATCACCACGCTTGCCAACTGTGGATTGGTGATCGCAAACGCGAGCTATGTTCGAAAAATTCGAGTCATACCTTTGCTCGACCCGGGAATCGAACCCAGGACCCCCAGACCATGGCCCGGTAATTGAACCATTAGACCAACGGCGTTCATTTCATAACAATCAGTGAAAATCTTTTGGCGGCTCCATTGAACCCTAAAATATAATGGCCTGATACACGCTCTGATTTCAGCCAGCTAGCCGTTCTCTTCGTATGATCACTAATTGGCTAGGTAGAGCAGTCCCATAATAAAGTTTCAGCGAAGCCGGGCCCTTTGAAGGCCCAAAAAGGCGACTACCGATCTCATTGCAATCGGTTTAAGCTTCACACGCGGGCTTATTGGCGTAATGTAGAGACAAAATGTATGTAGAGTTCGTAAACAATTTGTTTGTGTTTGTTTATGTAAGGCGTACTGATCAGAGGAAAATACTAATTGTATGCTAATTGAAAATGTAGAGTCTCTAATTACTCGATAAATTACACACAAAAGTTATTACTGATAAAAAAACGGCGAGTATTATGTTACAAACGACAAAAGCAAAAATAATACACGTTCAAAAATATTCATTCTTACTGTGGTGTTATAAGTTAAAAATAACCAAAATATACTATAATATCCTCTAACCAATTACGGCTAAGGCGGCCAATCTCAACGATCAGCCACGTAAGCAGGATATATTATAGTGCTCAACTGTGTGCGTAAACACAAGTGCACGCTCTATTTCCTTACCCTCATATTCAGATAGGACACCAGGATTAGGCGCAGGACCAACGGCTTAACGTGCTTTCGGCGGCACGGGGGTACATGACCGCCGACTCCCAGACTCCGGGCTTTCACTAAGAATTTCTTACCGAAAACTTAGGTACAAATTTTTGGCCCAGCCTGGAGATTGAACCTGGGACCTCTTGCACAGCCGTCGCTTACACAGCTCGCGACTGCGCCACCGAGGCAGTCAAGGACTAATATATACCGAATACTTAATACTCAATAGTTTATTGCGATTAAACTAAACCCTACTAACAAAAGCCTACTCATGCCATCATACCCTAACCGAGAATCGAAGCCGTTGAGTTGTTTGATATCGAACTAACTTTCCAAGACTGCGCCACGAGGGACGCCAAAACGCTGCGACTCTATCACCAGAGGTTCTTTACCACGAGCAAATCGGTCATATAGAATGGAATTGGTATTGGATATAATCTCAGCAAAATACAGAATCAACTCGAAAGCTTAATTTACGTAACTAACTAGACTTTTTAAGCTTCATTGTACACAATGTGCTCACGTAACTCATGTTTAGGCGAACCGCGCAACACGTCGGAAGGCGACATCTGTTAGTCGCGGCGCAAACTTCACACTGAAATGCGTTTACAATCTTTATTATCGGCAGCCGTAATACTACAAATTTAGTTCTTGCCCTACAAAAAGCGTTTCTCCTTTCATAATAATAAGAATACGGCGAGGCGGTCGGTTGGCGCGCGGGCTCGCTCGATACACGGACGAGGCGGCGCGCCAGTGTGGGTGTCGGCGCGCGCGTGTGCGTCTGTCCTCCCCCCTCCCCCGCCGCCCGCGCCCGTCCTTCCACCGAACGTAGCTTTCTGTTCACTTATATAACGACATACATAAACGTGGTAAATAATATAACGCTGTGAATAGCGGGCTATGTGCTGCCACCTAGCGGCGCGTCGACTCAGCGCGTCGACTGAGCATTTTCAGATTTTCTTTCATACGGCATTATGTTCAAGGACCATTATACATTATTGTTGTTATGTACGGCTAAACCGCGGTGTACGTTGATTCGGACGGTAACGTAATGGGCGGGAGGTGGACTTTGTTTGAGGTGACATTGAGGGATTTGGTCCGATGTGTGTTATCCTTGTTTTCGTAGCGCAGCGTGTGCGTTGATGTCTTCTGATGTGCATGCAGGGTCACGCGGTGCTACGAGAAGTGCCTGACTCATTTAATTGCTAATTTACGAACTTTTATTATGCACGTTTAGGACATATTGTTGGTTCTTCATTTTTTTAATCACGTGGGTTGTTAAGACCGGGTGTGTGAGTTTCAAACTGTAGATGTGCCTGTTAGGTAGTCAAATAATGACCACTATTAAAGTGAGTCTTTATTTATTTATTATATGTCGAAGACTGTAATCCCAGATTATCCGCAGTTTGAATTAAAGTTTCACTTGTTACGAAAATTTTTGTTTTTTATTTATTTTATAATTAATCGATATTTTTTTAATAATTCGATTTTAAAACTTCTTAACTAATTAAATGCATTGCTGAAAAGTCATCACTTACCATCAGGTGAGCCGTCTGCTCGTTTGTCTGCCATAATGTAAAAAAAAAGTAGATACAAGAATATGGTACTTATATACACAGCTTATGACTTTAACGACGTTAAAAGTATTTTTCTATTGTAAAAACTAGGCATTAGCACCATAAAAAGGCTAGACTATATTTATTATATGGCACTAAGGACTAGCTTAGGCTTTAAGGGTCAATTTCGACGTCGCTCGATTTTTTACACACCAAAATCAGAGGTCGAGTTAGGTCTGTGCGACCAACGGAGCGAGTGCTCGTGGGGTGACCACACGTTTTGACTATAATTTGTGTCAATTTAGGTATTGATCAGTTGTCACATCATCAACTTTGGTCTGTGAGTTAAATGGCTACCCCATTTAACTCACAGACCAAAGTTGATGATGTGACAACTGAACTGCGAATCCGAGCATGCCAATGTGGATTTTTAAAATCTTTTGCATATTTATATAATTAGCTCGGCGGTGACGTTTCCCTCACCACCGAGACAATAATATAAATGTGAGGAAACCTGCATATGTAACCATGATTCAGATGATCTGGTTCCCCTGTTCAAGGGTTGCGAAGGTCATACGGCAGTTGCTTCATTGTAATTATTACCAGATTCCCCAAATCCTGAATCATGGTTCAAATGTACTCCGGGCTCCAGAGCGACAGCTAGCCAGTTGAATCCAATTCAACTGGGAATTACACACTTAGAAGAGGAGGACTTAAGTGAGGTGTAAGAATAATTTCTCGTGAGGTTAGGTACCAAACTTTCATTATTAAGGTTCCGTAGTCAAATGGCAAAAACGGGATCTTTATGGATTCATCATGTCTGTTTGTCTGTTCGTCCGTTCGTATGTCACAGCCACTTTTTTCTAAAACTGTAAAAACTATTTATACAATGGACATTTAGCAAGTGGATGTATGCCGTGAAATGCGTTAAGATTATCACATTAAAAGAAAAAAAAATCTGGTCTGCCTGTAGTCAGAATACTAACCAACCAGAATTTATTACACCTTATTGTATTGCATTCTTGTAAATAAATGATTGTGTGGTTTGATTTGATTGCATTATCTGATGATTCGCCTGAAAAGTGATTCGACTCTTTGTGTTAATTGTATCCCGATTTTAATTTCTTAAATCGTGGGCCCAGTACTCGTTGGCGATTATGGCTCCAGTCGCACGGCTCGCCCGGGTCGAGCTTCGAGCGGCTACGAGTAGTCGAGTATTGCTCGGCTCCGCGAGAAAATTTCCCGAGCAGTCGTCCGTGGCAACTAGCAACTTGCGTAGTGGTGGGACTCGAATCACGGGCCTTAGCGCGAACTGGACGTTGCGACTGAATCGGAGTGCCCCTCCCTTTCACGCGCGCTTTGTTTCTCCGTTATTTGAATGCGACAGGTATATTATCGTTCGTGATGGAACGTCTTTGCGAAGGCAGATTTGACTCGAATGATGGCAGCTAAACTCCATTTGATTGGGAGAATCATAGGTTGAATCGAATCGTCGACTTGATTCGAATTTGGGTGGCGGTAAAAGGAGAGATGTATTTGCTGTGCACTGATATAGATAGGCTGATTGCCTCGGTGGAGCAGTGGTTAATGGGTCGCACTTTAAAGCGACGGCTGCGCAAGAGGTCCCGAGTTCTATTCCCGGGTCGGGCCAAATATTTGTACCTAAGTTTCAGGCTTATTAAGCTGTTGGTCCTGCGCCTGATCCCTCTCCGGTCGTGTCACAGTAGTGTCCCATCGGAATATGAGGGTAGGGGAATATAGAGTGCCCTTGTGTTTTCGCACACACTTGAGTACTATAATATATATACATATGTATATCCTGCGTATATGGCTGATCGTTGAGATTAGCCGCCGTAGCCGTAATCGGTTGATTCGAGCAATGATTTGATTTTTTGCCAGATGAATCGAGTTGATAGAATATTCAACTCCATCACTACGGGCGGGATGCGGCGCGCGCCAACTTAACTTGTCTTTGGCGCGCACTTTTGAACGTGTCGCGCCATCTTGGATTCAGTTTGGGAGGGAATTGGAGTGCGGGGGAAATTAATCCGGTAATGTTTTGTTTTGTTTTCGGGGTAAGTATATTCGTTTTAGGGGTTTGGGTAAGAAACTATGATCATTTATAGTTATATCGCTCACTCATACTTTAGATATCAATTCTGAGTTAATTTTTAAGCTAAATGTATGTAAAACCACTATGAAAATACTAGGAACTCCTATCGTCTTTATTTTCTTACTTTAAAGTTTCAAGCTTTGCTATTTCTAAGCCACTCATGATTCTTTTTCAATCAATCCTATTATTATACTAATCTCTATACTATTAATAAAAGGTACCAAACTCAACTAACAACGAAAAGGCACACTGAAAAGACAAAACACTTGCGCGACGACACTCAGCGCCATCTATTAGTACAGTTTCGAACTGGAACATTTTTCAAATCGAATTGAGAAGGGCGAGCCACTGTAGATATGGAGAACAGTGTTTCCACATATAATTTTAAATAAACAGTACAGTGTGGTCATGCCAAATTGACGCGGAAAACTGCCAAGAAAGGCGTTTCCTCCTACTTTCGACATCAGTTTTAATCTTCATGATGAAGATGTGCAACGATTGCATGAAATATCATCATCATCACCATGTCAGCGTGATATTTCCGGTTCGTTCAAAACCATCATTTCATAAACAAAAACTTTATAAACCATAATTTTACAAATATTCATACTTATACATAGGTAGATTATTTTTTAGCTGTTCTAAGAACAAATTTGTATCACAGGCATTTAGAGCCAAGTTTTATTTAAAACTAGTGACACGCCCTCACTTAATTTCGCGATATTAGTTCCTCTTTAAACCAATAGATGGCGCTAGGTATGGATTACATCGCGCAAGCGTTTCGTATTTTCGGATTACCTACAACCTGCCGCTGTCTGTAGGATTTACCTCTTTATAATTAGAATAAATTAGACTACATACAAGTATTTTATATCCGAAATAAAATCATTGAAGTATTAGTTTTTTATCATTTAAAAAAATATATAAGTATCGTAATAAGAAATAGCTGCAAAAGACACCGGTATACTGTAAGGCTTATGACTATACCAAGCATTACAAAAAAAAAATAGTTTTACAAGTTAAATAAATAAGGATACAATAAGTAAAGAAACCACCAATACGTGACCATTTAATATAAAATTTTCGGAATTTGAATCTTTAGTATTTTTTTTCCAGTAAACCCACTATTTATTAAGTTTAAAAGTTCGTTTAAAATTTCCCAGATATTTTCATAGCCTATTCGCCTACGTTGGCAGAGTCAACCAGCGTCTCTACACAGTCGCTCGACCAGTCTAAAGACAGGTTTGACGTGGCCGCGAGCGTGGTCGCGACCGCATGGAAACTATAGCCGTTTTCAGCTACAAAATTAAACGCTTGTTTCGTGAAAATTATATAAAAGTACCGTTATAGCTGAGAGCAGATTGAATCGAAAATTAAAATATGGAATATGCATGGCATATTTTTATGAAGCCGACTGAGCGCTATGGTTTTTGTTGGTTTTAATGTAAAGCTGAAGTAGAGAAAATGGCTAGTACACGACGTAACTTAAAAAATAGAGTTAAGTAGAGTTTGTCAAAATGTGGTTTATTACAGCATAGCAGGAACACAGAAACAGTGACCAATATTTTTGTATTTGAATTTTAATTGAATGGAATAAAATAAAAAATAAATTAAATTTCGCATCGTATTTACTAACATTACTTTTTAAGAACAATATTGTTACCTACAGATATTTTTATTGGGCTCCGAGGCCTGAAATAAATGATTGATTTTTTTTAAAGTAAAGGAAAACCTTTTAATTTTAATGATTAAAAACCAAAAGTGAAAATACAATAATTAGTTTGTGTAGAGCAAAGAAGATATAGTAAAAAGTTCCTATCTCTGGATTTCAAATTAAAACACAGGCAAGGTATTGAGATTCGTATGTGATAATTGTAATAATAAATATCACATACGAATCTTAAATACAATACAATATAATACTAACTACTTATACTAAAATATAATACAATATACATTTTTCATTTTAGTAGTTTAGCTCTGTTTGAATCCAGCTAAGTCATACGTATTTTTCCTTAAAAATCCTATCTATTTCCATTAATCCCATCTTATTTTTTTTTCATTATTTATGAAAATTAAGAGATAAAATACATGGTTATATTTAAATCTTAATGACTGATAGCTCGTGTTGTGATGCGAAAGAACACAACAGAGCCCGGCGTGATGGGACGAAAAATAACAGTGGCGCGACAAACATATAGCGAAGGTTAAGGGTGAACGAACCTTGGCTAACTAATGAAGGTCATCTAGAAGAGAAGTCTTCTACCGTTAAGGCTGCCTGAGGTAGATCCTATCTTCAATTGTATTGTTACATTTAAAAGAATAAGCTTTATAAGGTCCATCATCAGACCCTACAATATTGATAAGATGTTTTTGGAATATTTCCAAAAAATGAAATTAATTTTTTTAGGTGGCAGATGAGCAGACGGATCACCTGATGGTTAGCGATTACCGCCGCCCATGGACACCCGCGGCACGAGTACGCTGCCAACCTTTATTAGGTCCAATTCGGACGAAAGGGGGGTTCCCCTTTCCCCTTTCTCTGTTACCCTCACTCACGCAGCGAAACACAGCACAGTACTGATTCATCCCGGTTTTCTGTGAAGCCGTGGTATCATTCCAGTCGAGCTGGCCCATTCATGCCTAAGCGTGACTCTCCCACGGTCGGAAAGCACAGAATTTTTCTCCTTTCTTTATAAATGGTAGGCAAATGTTTGGTTTTGTGACGTCATGAAGTCCAATAGCGTTCTAGGAACGAGTTAGAGAGATACGGACGCTTCTACGGTATTTGACTATTTTTTTTCATTTGTGTAATCAAAAGACCTCTCAATGATAGAAACATCGTTGAAAGAATTACTTGATTCTAATTTAAACTACCTGAGATATCACAACTTAAAAACACATTATTTTGGGCAAACCCAAAACGCTCTATACAAATGGCTACAGAGATGTGACGTCACACGACAGTATTTTGTATGCATTTCATTTGACTTTTGTATGGTAGCTATATCAAATGTTTCGTTTATGTCAATGGTTCCATTATAATAGTTGGCGTAAATTATATGAGTTATTCAATGGTATAATTATTTTTTAAAAATTTCATACTTTGAAAATGGACTTTCCCATGAATCTTTGAATGACCATAAAACCGGCTAGACGTTATATTTTTAATTGAGAATTTTTGCTATTCACATATATTTACCTATATTTTGATAAAATATTTATATTTTGTAAAATATCGAGCTTAGTCAAATACCCTAAAACTTATTTTACTTAAGTACTACCCGTACCGCCCTGTTAGTCTAGTGGTGTAAGTACCGGGCCGTGATCTCGGGGTCCTGGGTTCGATTCCCGGGTCGAGCGAAAAGAATGTTTCGAATTTTTCGAACATAGCTCGGATTTGTGTTCACCAATCCGCATTTGGCAAACGTGGTGATTAAGCCTAATCCCATCATAGTAGCGATAACTTGATTTCTACGATGGAGGCCTTTGCTTTGCAGTGGGACAGTTTATAGACTGATACTTTACTTTTGAAGACTCGCGGCAGGCGGTAGCTAGTGTTAAGTTTTTAAAATGGTTATTAGGTTTAAAGAGAATTAACTGTTATACTTGAGCCAAATCATAGGCATGTAGTCAAATGTAATGCAAATAAATTAATAAATAATTAAAATAATTTATAAAAAAATACTCGTGGTAGTTGTTGTCATATTTAATTTGTAATTAATGAAATACTCTAGAATTTGCCGCGATATAGATATCGCGATTTTGTTCCTTTTGAATAAAAATAACTATTACCTATTAATTTTCTCGTTCAGATAAATAAGTAAGGGCATCGTCCAAAACCACATTTGACAACAAAAATCAGTCAAAAATGTTTTTAACTGAAGGCAATCGGTCAAAACTACTTCTGCCTGACTTTTGCAGTCAAAAGTGGTTTCGACCGGTTATGAGTTTTGACTGTAACATAAAATAATAATAATATCCTCCAACCGATTACGGCTACGGCAGGCCAATCTCAACGATCAGCCACGTACGCAGGATATATTATAGTGCTCAAGTGTGTGCGCAAACACAAGTGCACTCTCTATTCCCTTACACTCGTATTCCGATGGGACACCAGCGTGCCACGACCGGAGAGGGATTGGGCGCAGGATCAACGGCTTAACGTGCTTTCCGAGGCACGGGGGTACAAGACCGCCAACTTCCAGACTCCTGGCTGATACTAAGAATTTCTTACCGAAAACTTAGGTAAAAATTTTTGGCCCGACCCGGGGATCGAACCCGGGACCTCTTGCGCAGCCGTCGCTTTAAAGTGCGACCCACTAACCATTGCGCCACCGAGGCAGCCAACATAAAATAACAAAATATCAGCAGACTAGCTACTCATAACTACTAATAACTTTTGACCGTGGGAGAGCCACGCTTCGGCATGAATGGTCCAGCTCAACCGTACTGATACCACGGCCACTGTGCTGTGTAGCGTTGCGTGAGTGAGGGTACCGGAGGCCCAATCCCGGGGAAAGGAGGGTTTAAAAGTTGGCAGCGCCCTTGAGACTCCACTGGTGTCGCGGGTGTCTATGGGCGGCGGCAATCGCTTACCATCAGGTGATCCGTTTGCTCGTCTGCCACATATCACATAAAAAAAGACTAACTACCATAAGTGTTTGGGAATTGAGTCACTTTCAAACGAGTCACACATTACACTTTCCATTGCTGGTTTAAGAACGCAACCGTTGTGAAACTCAAACACATTGCGCGCGATGTATGTGTAAGTAGTGATGGCAACATGGCGGCCGTGACGTCAGTTGGCCGTTTCAACGCTAGGAGTAGTCCGTTTAGCACTAAGCGGAATAGGTTCTACGCAAACAGCACCTGGCCTAGTCCAATTAGAGCACCTGTCTATGATTTTTGGCATAATATTTAAAAATGCAACTTTTCATACAAAGTTGGCCACGTGACTTAGCCATTTTGTATGGGGAGTCGAAAAAAATTTCGACAAATTTCGACGAATTTCGAAAAGTCATTGAACAAATGTTGTTCAGAATGGTTGGTAGAACACGTGGTTAAAAGGATGTAAATGTTCACAGATACACCTTGTATGTATAATATTTTTCTTTTCTAAATACATACTTATAATACATAGAAAACACAAAAACCAATACAAACAGCTAAGTTCCCGCATACAAATGTTTGTAACGTGCGGGGAATGAAACCCGTAACCCTTGCACCAGAGGCAGCGTGCACTACCACTGATCCAAACGGGTGGTCTAATAATATAATACCTACAGAAGGTTATTCTATGATTCTAAAAGTTTAACAATGATCCAGTTAATCTGGTTTCCCTGTCTTAGGGATGTAATGGTCAGACAGTAGTCATTTGGTCCAAACGTAGCTGGTCTCCGGAACAATGGCCTTACTTCGGGGTTACAACCTCTCGGAGAGGTTGTAACCCCGAAATTGTTTAGAACAGATCCGGTTTAGTAGCTAAAAATTAAAATCAATTGGCGTCGCTAGTGTGCCCTACATGTCACCTTAATGTAATTGGGAATGCCATGCTGAGCTGAGTTTGAAATATTTTAGGTACATAGCTATTTGTTTAATTAATTTTAAGTAGTAATTACTTTGAAAAAAAAAACTTAGCTAAAAATTAACTAGACGACTGAATATTTAGTGTAATTTAATTTCCATACATAAGCTTTTATTATTCTTCAAAGCCAAATATCAATACCACAACTTTGCGACCGTCAAAAGAAGGGCTTACTTTTTTTTAAAAGGCCGGCAACGCCTTTGCAATCTCTCTGATTTCGCAGATATACATGGGTGGCGTTGATCACTTAGGTATCATTTAGTCGACCCGCTTACTCGTTTGTCGCCTCTAACACAATAAACCCAAAGTAGGTATTCGATGTAGAGGCCTGTGCCACAGTATAAAAAAATTAAATTGAAAATTTTAAAAACCCCCGACACAACTAAAGCTCTTTCATTTGATACCTATATTGAGGCAGTTGGAACAACAAATAGGTTATTCGTCATTTTCTGACGGCGGCCATCTTGGATTTGAAATTTTTCACAATTAAAATATTCTGCTACTCATACCCTCTTATATGATACCCATCTTGTGGGAGTTGTATTAAAACATAAAATCCAAATCTTTGTGACGGCAGCCATCTTGGATCGATTTTTATCCAACATAGCTAAGAACACTCCATCCTTATTCATCTTTCAAACAAAAAAAAAACAAAATCAAAATCGGTTCATTTGATCGGGAGCTACGATGCCATAGACAGACACACAGACACGTCAAACTTATAACACCCCGTCGTTTTTGCGTCGGGGGTTAAAAAGAGCTTTGAAGCTCTTGTTATACTCTGCCTGTGTTACTATTATATTATATGGTAGAGGCAGTAGGAAATGACATGACGTCCGCAAAACGACTTATATAAGCGGCACTAGTTGGCGCCACCAGCGAGCCAGAACAAAAGGAGGCCTGTGAGTTGCCGAGCCTTGAAAAATTGTAGAGACAATTTATTTTATTTTTGTGATACAGTATAACGTCGGAAAGTGCATTATTTTTTTTCACTTTAAAAATACTGTATAAGTTCAATCTTCTACCGCACCAGTCATTGTTAACGTATTGCAATCGTCTCTAAAAGTACAGACTACGTCAGGTCGGGTTACCCCCCGCAGTTCAAAAATAGCACTTGTGTCTCAGAAAAGGATGGTCCAAAGTCCAACAAATGTAACTGACGTTTTGGTAAGAAATTCTCGGTGTTAGCTCGGAGGCTGAAAGTTGGCGGCTTGTATCCCGTGCCCTAAACACGTTAAACCGTTTTGGTCCTTTGCGCGATCATCCTCCGGTCGTATCACACTATTGTCCCATTGGAATATGAGGGTGAGGAATAGAGAGTGCACTTGTGTTTGCGCACACACTTGTGCCCTATAGTCTATCTTGCGTATGCGGCTGATTGCGAAGATTGGCCACCGTAGCGGAATCAGTAATAGGATAAGAGTTAACTATATTTTAAAATGCTAGAGTCCGCGCCTCCAAAGAAGTCCGATGAAAAGCGCGCTTCAGTCGCCATAAACATTTAAATTTGAGCTTTATGTCCATAGACACAAGGAATCTAAAATTTTAGTTCCGTGTTTTGCCGCGGGAAATCTTTCGTGGCGTGGACTCTACTTGAGATATTCAAGAAGTTTTTTTTTATTTTCTAGAACTTATTCGTTAGGGAAATAAATTTATCGGCATTATGCGCAGGAGCAGCACCATTCATGATTCTACGACCTGACGGATGATGGAACCGATATGTGTACCAACTACAGTAGAGTGGAGTGTTCGCTACGTAGGAAAAAGTATAGGTAAGGATGTCGTACAGCGCGATGGATTGACGATTTGAGAAAATAGGCTGGAGTGAGATGGATGCAAAGCTCAGGTCCAAGAAAGAGCCCAATGCTCGGGATTTTCGATATGAAAAAATATGGCGGATGTCGCATATTCTTATAAAAAACTAAGTTTTTGCGATATATCTTAAGATGACAAAATATCATGAGCCCAATTCTCGTGCTCGTGACATTTATTGTCATACGACATATATCACTAAAACATAGTTTTTTTGTATGGTTTTCAGGTGATATCCGCCATGTTTTGAAAATATCACGAGCACGAGAATTGGGCTCCATGTCTCGAAAATTGGGCTTCATCTTCTTTGTTATGTGATAGATGGCAGACGAGTAAACGGATCACCTAATGGTAATCGATTGCCGTCTCCCATGAACAACATGGAGTCACAAGTGTGCAGCCAAATTTCAAAACCCCCGGATTGGGTCTCCAGCATCCTCACTCACTTGGGCAAACACAGAGCAGGCGTTTTCTGCGAATTGGTCGCAGGCAGTCCAAAAATATGTATGTTCCGTTCTTCAGCAAGTGGGCAAAAGTGTATGGTATTTTAAGAAAGCAAATTATTATTTCATATTATAAGGTTTATCGAAATTATCCACATAGATAGATAGATACCCTTTATTGCACAACATAAAAAAAACTTAACAGAGATACAATGTACAATTTAGGCGGTCTTATCACTGGGAGCGATCTCTACTAGACAACCTTAAGGTAAAGGACATTAGATAGAAGAGGGGAGGGTATTATATATTATCTAACTCTATCGTAACAAAAGTAAAGGTGGAGTCTTATTGCATCTAAAATATTACGGCGACGGGTAGCCCTAACTAGCCATACCAATCGATTTAAATTGTTAGTTACTAAACCGGATCTATTTTAAACAATTTCGGAGCGGGTGTCTCTAAACAAACATCAATACTATTTTTTAATTATTGTGTAATTTTTTTTACTGACTGCCTCGGTGGCGCAGTGGTTAGAGGGTCGCACTGACTGCCTCGGTGGCGCAGTAGTTAGAGGGTCGCACTTTAAAGCGACGGCTGCGCAAGAGGTCCCGGGTTCGATCCCCTGGTCGGGCCAAAAATTTGTACCTAAGTTTTCGGCAAGAAATTCTTAGTGGTAGCCCGGAGTCTGGAAGTTGGCGGTCTTGTACCCCCGTGCCTCGGAAAGCACGTTAAGCTGTTGGTCCTGCGCTTGATCCCTCTCCGGTCGTGTCACATTAGTGTCCCATCGGATTATGAGGGCAAGGGAATAGAGAGTGCACTTGTGTTTGCGCACACACTTGAGCACTATAATATATCCTGCGTACGTGGCTGATCGTTGAGATTGGCCGCCGTAGCCGTAATCGGTTGGAGGATATTATTTATTATTATTTTTTTATCTGTTTTTGCACTCGAAATTTGGATTAACGCCTTAAGTGGCCGATTTTAGCGGTAATTCAAATTTCGAATACAAAAGCAGACTCAAAAGTTAAGTATAAGTATTAAATAAATAGTATAAGTGCTTTCCGAGAGGTTGCAGCTTCGAAATTGTTAAAAATATATCCGGTTTAGTTGCTAACAATTTAAATCAATTGTCGTCGCTGTGTGCCCGACACCTTAACTGTATTATCACAATATAACAAGAGTTTTTATTATTCTTTGGTATTACTAATGATTTACCTAATTTTTCAAGCGGATCACCTGATGGTATACCTAAAATTTGCGAGATCAGAGAGGTCGCACTCTCTTCCCCTAGAAGGTTCCTAAGTCGTAACCGCCAGGATTTAACCTCTCCTGCAATCAAACCATTTCTGCAGCAGAATCCTGGATCATGGTCCAAATGTACCCCGGGATCCGATGCGACAGCTTTGGACGCAAGTGGGAAACAGGCTAAACAGAGGAGAATCAGTGGAGAGGAGAGGCAGTCTAACCATCCCACAAATTATGTGATAGAAAATAATTTATTTACATGGAATCACAATACAGATTATTATTTATACAGTTATTATTATTTGTGTGGGTAGGTAAATATCAAACTCCGGTAAGTCACACTCATACCCGAAATTGAACTATGAATGGCGCCAAATTTGAATTTTAGTTGTCATTCTGTTACTTTTTTCCAAATCACGATAAGTCCCCAGAAACTCTATAAAATAACGGTCAAAATCTATTATTTATTTCAAACCCCGGCTCGTCCATTGACAAGTGTATACCAATCTCGTCCAAGGCGCCCAAGATGGCTGCTAGTTCGAAGATGGAATTAGTCAAAAATTTGGTAAGTCCAGCTGCAACTTTTCAAAATCAGTCAAGTCGATATTGTACATCAAACACCGATATGTCAACATTACATAAAGCGCAATCTCTTAATTTAACTTTTTTTATATATTCTTATAACATAAACTCCTATATAAATCCCCATTTTATAAGAGTTTCAGAAAAAAATGTATATCACTAGCCAAATACACATTTCTCCATTTTCAAATTTTTTTATAGTGGACATACCGGGGATTGATATTAGTTTACACATTTATACTTACCTATCTTAATCATTGCTAAGAAATTAGTAACCAGCCGAACGTAAGTTCAAGGAATCCATTGGTAACACGTTACAGAATTCGAACGCGCGACCTCACCGCTATGAGGCAAGCGCTCGACCAAGCACATAGGCAACTCTACTTTTAATCTTTTTTACTACAAGCCAAAAAGCTTTTCGATAACTCAACACATGTTTTTGTTTTATTATGTATACTTAATAAAGTACCTTCATTCATTTATTCACACTTTTAATTGTATTATTTACAATTGTTGTGGTTAAATACGTAGATTCTGTCATACTCTACCTACACGATGTAACTGCGCTCGGTCACCGACAGATGGCGTTAAAAGTAGACAGCTTACATTGCGCATACCATGCGGGACGTGGCATAGAAAGGGAATAGATAAGACGCATTGTACGCAGGGCCAAATGTAGAGTTACCGATGACTCTGCGTTTGGCCCTACGTATAACTAATGATGATTTTTAAAAATGAGACTATATCAATGTAACTTTGAAAACAATTTACTTCGTTCCATTATTAAAGATACGTAAACGTTGCTAAATACCTAACGTTACTAAAGCTTTAGTGAAAAAACGATACGTCGTAATTGACCATATTAATTTTTCTAGAAAATATAGAGTTCTAAAATCCAACAGTTCCAATATTAGTCTCGAAAATAAAAGGCTTGAAATAAATGTTCCATCACCTATCGAGCGACAGGCCATGACGCAAAACGAATTTGGATATTCGCTTTGTTCTAGAACTCAAGCCTTTCTATGTCAGCTGGTAGAGTCGCCACATTTACTGTTCGAGTTCAAGTCCCGAGTCAAATTCGTGTGTTCATTCATTAGAATAAGTCTTCAGCGCCACCATTACCATGACCCGAAGACCCGCGCGGTCACTCATTCGCTAGCCATGGACTTGTTTCGCTTTGGCAGAAACGTTTCTATCCAGTACAGCTCTACCATTGTGAACTCTACGCCCCCAACCTTAAGCGCCTTTCCCGTCGTTATCACGGCGTGATAACACGCGGGCGCGACGTCGAATCGCAAATGGAAACATATGTTTACAATCGCATGACCTAGTCTATCGCTCGCGATACGGAGAAGCGCGGCGCGATGAAATTCGAAATGGAAAAAGTGTGGTTATTTCAAAATACCTATTTCGGAATTTCAGGACCGAAATCAACTTCATAACAATTAACGATACGACCCCCGCCTCTAAATTCCTCGCCCCGAGCGTGCCCGCTATACGTGGCGATACGACGCCTTCGCATAGATAGAATAGAGAGCGGTTTCGGAACGCACCCGTACAGAGGGCGCGCGTGTGTGCGCGGCGCGTCCGTGGCACGCACACAGGCGCGCGCCCGGTGAGCGCTGTTCACCGCACTCTGTGAGCGCAAACAACCATCTATAAGGCCACGCTATAGCTGACAGAGGGTCGGGCCGCGACTCAGGCCGATTACGCCAGAACCATTTTCTTTGTTAGAATTTTGGTAGAGCCGAATCTTTTGATGTAGAGCCGTTTTTTGTTTTTTTTTTGTGATACTGGGCTGGGATTTGGAATTTCGTTGGAGTAAATTAATGGGAGTGATGTTATCATCACTTTGTAAGAAAT
Organism: Marasmia exigua; assembly: GCA_019059595.1. Classification (NCBI taxonomy): domain Eukaryota; kingdom Metazoa; phylum Arthropoda; class Insecta; order Lepidoptera; family Crambidae; genus Marasmia; species Marasmia exigua. Next base: position 11,286,323 of record CM032477.1, on the reverse strand, counting down.
ACTCGTAAACTATATCATATTTATATATTATTCTACAATTATTTATTTAGAGATATTGTAATCACATACATTTTTGCATCGAAAAAAATGTATGTGATTAAATTTTTTTGAGTGACCGAAGTTATTCTACCGAAAACATTTACATTTTTTTGGTCCTCTACCAAAGCAAATGCGGATCCGTATCACAAATATGTTTTTTAATTTCGGGGACGTAGTTTGTATTTCTAAGTATTATCCATCATCGAAATGTCGCAGTCCACAACTAGACAAAGGTCTCTAAAAAGATTCAGATTTTAATTTGCATAACATGTAGAGTGTATAAATAAGATGGTAATACAGATTATATGTTGAGTCCAGAAAATGATTCTGTAAAAGTATCGCAAATATTATTAATTTTAACATTATTACATGCTCTAACACAATAAATTAATTAAATAAGAAAACTTGACTGAGTGAAAAATGCACGACAAATTTTGAATAGAAGGAATTATTGAATTTTTAAAGTAAATGATCAATTGAGCATAGGTAGGTATAGTTTCATTAATATTAAATCTATACATTTTGTAATATATAGCATACCTATTTTGTATATAATAAGTGAGTCAGATATTATATTACATTTATTCATTTCTTTTTTTTTCTCTATGTATTTGATTTCAAGAATGGGTAATAAAACTTGCTATTTGATGCCAGTTGTCACCTTTCAAAATTTTGTGCCTGTTTCGCTGTTAGGTTTGATTTTATTTCGCATACAGTAGAATACAAATAATTCATTATTTTATAGTCTATAAATGTTTGTCACATTGATTGATCTTCGGCTATTCGCTTCCTGCCTGCTATCTTGAGCAATTTGTATCTTCACCTCATCTTAGGGCATCGTTTACTGGAACACCGTCTACTCTCCAGAACTCGGTTACCCTAACGGTTCTCGGTACTCTGCCTCATATAGCCAGCTCAATACTACTTCGATCTTGCTAATACTAATTGACAATGATATAATTCGTTATTGCTTTCAATTTGTGTTAGTGTCAACATGATATTAGGTCTTTCGTTTTATTTTCAAATAGATATACTGCCTATTAACCAGTCTGACTATAAGCTTGTGGCGCCTCAATGGAGGAACCGACTTCGAATACTTATGTTTTTGGTTTCACAGGTGACGTGGTGAAACGTCCTTAGTCACTTCTTTTTGAAGATCATCAGGTCGTTTTTGGTGATTAAAAGGATGAGAACCATCTTTGTTGGTCTCTTATCGATTTAGAGCTTTATTCACAAACGTTTAGTAAACCTTTGTTTGTAGTTTTGACGTTTTAAACAAAAGATTTCCATATAACATTTTCAAAAAAAGAATGAATCCTGCTATATAACACCGTTTTAGTTATCAAAGGTTGAAAATAAAATAACGATATGAGAGTTAGACATGCAATTATATTTTTTATATAATTTATTCATTTGGGTGTTTTATTTCATAAATTTAAATCATAATCAGGTGTGAATTAATTTTTTTCCGCAGATCTTTATTAAATGGGTGTCGAATTAAATAACACATGTTAACTTTAGTTCATGTAAAGCATTTAAACGTATTTCAAGATCAGAAGAAAAATCTTTGTCGTCAATCTTTTTTTCTAAACTACGCACGCGAGATATACCCCATACAGCTTCAATGAAAGCATGCCTCATACTTTACATTTTACCAAAAGAACCGTATCCATAACTCCTTCTACAAGTTTAAAAAATCAAAATTAAACTTCCCATACAAACTAAATCGCAAAACAGTGAATCGGCCTGAGTCGCGGCGCGGCCGGTATATTTCCGACATAATACCGCTGCGTCGAGCGATTACTACTATATATTCTATATACATTTAATAGCTATACAGGCGCGCATAGAACTGGCCGTACTTATGTGAGCGCTGCGGAGCGATCCCCACAAGCGCTTCAGCGCTTCACAGCGGAGGTCGTCTAGTCATACTGGGGTTTGCAGCGTTGCAGCGCAACGCTATCTAGGTACCCGGCTTATTATTATCGTAGATTGGCGTCGGCGCAACTACACGGCGTTAGAAGGACGTTCCGTTTTAAATATCAGGTTTTATTATTATGAAGAGCGGCGCAGCGGAGTGCGGACGGCGGCGGCGGACGGTTGCGTGCGATAACATTTGACATTCGTAATTACTCGAGCGCGGAGTGTGGCGGGCGAGGCCGCGCGGACATTCCGCCGGAGCCCGCGGACTGGCCGGACAAAGAGGTCGCGTTGCGTCAACGCGCCCGCCGCCTCGCCCGCCGTCGCGCCCGCGCCCGCGCCCGCATTTCGCATACTGCCGAAATATGCTAGCCTTGGACAGCCTTCGACGATTTCCAAACACACACTGTGTTGCTCGTTTCCGTATTCTGGCTCGAGAGTCGCGCTACCTGTACCCACATCTGATTCTACATTTTTTCTGTAAATGTAGAGTTTGAAACCTAAATTTAATACATTCCTAATTATTGGATTTAGGTATTTTTATTAATGCAAGATATATAATCAGTATATAATATAGATTGGAAATTTATGTTTCAAGCTAGTATTTGGCTAAAAACCAAAACAAATCTAAAGACTATTTTCGCATAAACAGGTATAGCAGACGTAACACTCGCGCGGCATAAACCGGTCTAATTTGTTGTTTCATTTATTTCTATCTGTTTACTAAATCCAAAATTCCCGAATGCCGCCTAATGAGTCCAAAATTCGAGCGAGCTCGCCGTTGTCAGGGGAATTGTGGCTTTAACGTCGGAGTAATAAGGTCGACGGTAATAAGCGAGCTGTGTACGTCAGACGATGTCAAAGAGCAGAGCCAGAGAGAGATAAAAGCGCTGGAGGAAAACAGCGCGCCGAGAACTCGATTCTCTCGCGTTATAACATTTTCTATTACGCGAATCGAGGCGAAAAGTTAGAAGAGAATTAATATTTTAATTAACAGCGCCTTTATTCTTTACTGTGTCAATCAAAATCAGTTTGATAGAGGCTACTATTCTCGTGTGTAATTTATATGTTTCCATTGCGTTTATTGTTCTCTCTGTTTTTATAGAATTTGTACACGGAATAAATAATTTCGAACAGAAATACTGTTGCAAATAAGTAGAACCTACGCTGAAATGTTGTAATTATTAAAGCTGGAATATTTTTCAATGGAAATGGATTTATTTTCGGACTCTACATTCATACGAGTCTCCGTGTGTAGTGTAGGGCTTCCCCTAGCATGGGGCGACGGTTTTATCAGGAGGGGTAATCCGTTGAGAATCAGAAGGCGACGCTGCGTGGTAGAGCCCCTACGTCCAACAGTGGGCATGATAGAGAAGCAGGGGACTTCTTTTCGTAGAGCGGCGTAACTGTATAGAAAGAAAATGTTCACAAATTATAATCAATTCAAGTTTTTTATAATGAAATAGAGAAAAGAGCAGGCTAATAAAGACATTATGTTAAAAATTCAATATTTTGGCCGAACAAAGAAAACAATACTGGGCAAGAACTTGCGAGGATCGTAGGCTCAATTTCGAACATGCACCTCTGCTTTTTTAAATCTTTGTGCATATTTTTACCACTAGCTCGGCGGTGAAGGAAAACGTCGTGAGGAAACCTGTGAGTTTCGGATAGTTTCTTAAACATTAATCATGGTTCAGTAGATCGGATTGCCAATGTCAGATGGCAGCCGCTTCTTAATAATTAGCAGACCCACCAAATCATGGAGCCAGGTCCAAGCCTATCCCGAGCTCTTGGACGCCATCAGGAATGACACGCTGAGATAATGACGGGAAAGAAAACATACTTGTTCAGGTTACAAAAGTGTATTTTTAGATAGAAAATTAACTGAGTCTGATAAATTTTAAAGATTCATCAGGTTTCTCCATTCGACTAAAACTGATATTATTGTGTTTTTTTCCCACAATCGCTCTCGATTCCCTTTGAGTTACGTTCGAGTTGTAGAACTCACTTGAACTCTTTGGAAAAGAAAGTAATACTAATGAATGGGATGTGAGATATCCTTTTTTAGTTTTAAATATGTTTTAAGGTTTTTTTTTGTAATAAAAAATGTTTATTAGAAAACGACTCGAAATAAGTGAACTGAATTTAGATGCACATCACAGGTCAATAAAGGCACGATTTGATATAGTGCAGCCAGTTAACTCAGTCCTCGTCTGAGGATGGAGGCGTGCGCGGGGAGTCATCGCGCTATTATGCGCTATTACGCGCTTAATGCTATTGGAAATTAAGGTTACAATCGAATGAATCGGTCACGTGTGGCTGTCTGTGCATACACAGATGCTTGAAGAGACAGGGACAGTAACAGGGAATTCTCAGGAAAGAGTTTAGCATACTCTGCCCGCGTTATTACCCTCGCATATTTACCACTCATTTTTTCTACATGATCGAAGACTGAATAAACCATCCGACTTACTTCGGGCCTGCTAGCTAAACTTTAGCGCGGTGCGCTTATTCCCGCTGTCTACCCACACTCTGCTTGTCCTTCTCGGTACAAAAAAAGGGTGAAATGCGACATTTTTTTAAACATATCACTGTCCACCCGGGGTGGACAAGCAGAGAATAAACAAACAGGAGACGAACAGCGTGAAAGAACTGCGCTACGCATAAACTGTTTACCGCCCCAGACCGAGTCATTACCATCGACTAAATACACCATCTGATATACTTCAGGACTATGACTTGCGAGTTGAACATTGCCTGCGAGGTACAGACGCGCGAAGAAGCTCGGCCAGCGTTTACCAACCGCTTTCATAGTTACCTTATAGTTACCAAACTATCAAAGTGCTCAAAACATTGCACTTTATTTCCATACGATAAGATTCAATATTGATGCAAGAAAATATCAAGTTTTGGATAGCCCATCGTGATCGAGTTAGCAATCGAATAGTAATGGATAGGTATTCGAGATATGACAACATCAGTAGTGATGTCATTTTTTATAAAGGCATTCCGACTGTCACTCTTTTGAATTGGTCATGCACACCTAGTTTGGACCATCTGCAATAAAGTAAGTTTCACATTATCTATGTGCGTATTTCTTCAGCGATTACCGCTGCCTATGGACACCCACATGATTGCGCAGGTTAGGCGACAGTCGCTTCATTGTTATTACTAGACTCCCCAAATCTTGAATCATGATCCATACCATAGGTTCAAAAGTCAACATTGAATGCAACCGGAATTACACGCTAAGATGAAAAGGACTAGGTTTCACTTAGATTTGCTCCTCTTCCAATCAATTTTGAAAAGATAAATAAATAAATAAATATCTACGACATTTATTCAGTTTGTTCCTTGGCGGAAATACCAAGCCCCTATTTTTTTTAGGTCAATAAGGTAACGCTTGACCACAATCGCACCTGATGGAAAGCGACGATGAGGTCTAGAATGATACGCGTTTGCGTCAAAGATGCCTGTTCACTCTTGCCTTAAAGATGATTCTTTATATGAGGATGAGATGCCTTATTCAAAGTAAAAAAACCTCAGAGTATCATTTTTATAAAATATGCAAGAAAATTGTCTTTTGGTCCAAAAGTCACTGCATCCTGGGCTGGATTTTTAATTAAACTCATTTGGCTAAAGTAACTTAGGCTCAACACTGTTTCAACTAGCGAGGCCCCTCGCTAAAGTAGGCTGACTTAAAGCAGCAAGAACAGCCCCAAAACGCGTGTGCCTAAGGGCCCCGGTACGTTTTAAGCCGGCTCTGAACAAATGTTCATTTAGCTTACGTGTAGACATTATAAACTTTAGGAACAAGTCTAGATATTTCTAAAAACCATGTACAAGTTATATAGTCGCAGTTAGGTTAGGACAACCACACATCATCAGCCCATTTAAGTCCCCACTGCTGGGGCAGGGCCTCCCTCAATCACATGAGGGGTAATTGCCATACTCACCACGCTTGGCAGACGGGTTAGCGAGGGTTTTGATATAAATGCAGAGTTTTCCTTCTCTGGGTGCTGATGATCATGCCAGCAGCTTTACCTTAGTCGCCTTTTACGACACCTCGGTAAGAGTGAGGGTGGCCTATTCTACTCTGCCGGGGACCACACGGCCAACCACACGTTAAATTTCAAATCTGTCTTTCTTCAATCGAGTGTCAAACACGTTCAATATCACCTGAGGAAATTTGACAGACTGTAGTATGTCGATACGTAGGTTTTGAAGTAAGCATTTTAGACCTTCCATTATTACGAGTAAAATCCTTAGATCCATTAAAAATAACAATTTAATACTTTTCGTGGCGTATAAAATGTAGGCTACCTTATGTAAAGTTGGTAAAGACGATCCGGTAGAGTTCCCGCGTCGCGGTTTCGCAAGGAAGAGAACAGCGGCATCTGCCTGCGCCGAGCGGACGCGGCCGAAGCATGCTATTTCGGAGCGCCACGTTGGTTTATGCACTCTACCAATATTCTACCCACAGATCAGATAAATTGAGATGATCTGTGACTCTACCATACTAACTCATGTTTGTGACCTTAGACAGTGTTAAATACGGTATTTGACTATTTTTTTTTCATTTGTGTAATCAAAAGACCTCTCAATGATAGAAACATCGTTGAAAGAATTACTTGATTCTCATTTAAACTACCTGAGATATCACAACTTTAAAATCACATTATTTTGGGCAAACCCAAAACGCTCCATACAAATGGCTACTGAGATGTGACGTCACACGCAAGTATTTTGTATGCATTTCATTTGAATTTTGTATGGAAGCTATATCAAATGTTTCGTTTATGTCAATGGTTCCATTATAATAGTTGGTGTAAATTATATGGGTTATTCAATGGTATAATATTTTTTTTTAAATTTCATACTTTTAAAATGGACTTGCCCATGAATCTTTGAATGACCATAAAACCGGCTAGACGTTATATTTTTGATTGAGAATTTTTGCTATTGGCACATATTTACCTATATTTTGATAAAATATTTATATTTTGTAAAATCTCGAACTTAGTCAAATAGCCTATTGTCTAAGTTTGTGACTATTTAAAACTGTAAAAAAATCAAGTGTCTTAATTTTAGTAGCGTCAGAAATATGGGTTTGATGAGATCTAAGCAAACGAAGCTATTCTAAGACTTGCACTATTTAGTACATAATAATCGGCCTTTTTTATCAGACTATGAACATTTTTTGTGATCTATATGATAACTTATACTTAAATTAGTTTATATAGTTAAAGTAGAATTCATCGATTTTTAATCACAAACCGTTCCAATTAATTTATTCAATTGACCACCATTGATGAGAAGATTTTATTTCAATGAAATTGTAGAGCCAAAACAAAGGCAGGTAATTTATTTCCTTTAGTGCATGTACATTTTCTTTTAGTTAAACGTACGTCATTATCTGTAGTGTGTCCTTGTGGTCTTATCGTAGTTTTCTCAGGGGATTTTTCCTCATGATTTTCACGGATTCTTTAAAAACTTGTGAATGAAGACATTTTGTCAATCAATAGTTGTTGTTCCGCATATTGTTTCGCATTTTCATTCATCGCGTGTGAAATTCGAGTAAGTTTTTTGGATATTATTAATTAATAAGAAAAAAGTTTTTGACATAAGCGCTTTTTAGTACGTTATACTTATTTAAGTATTATTTATTATAATTTAATAAGATAAGTAAAGCGAAAAACATAATGTAGAACTTATAAAACAATATGTTTTACGTGATAGCGGGCAAATGTGTAGACGGCTGCGGTAGGGAGTGATGGTAGCTTAGTAGTTCAGAACGCCTTCCATACGGGGGGTCGTGAATCGAATCCGAGCATGCATCTTTCGGTTTTTTAAAAGTGCGTATTTCTACCATTAGCTCGACACTGAGGGAAAACATCGTGAGGAAACCTGTGCGTTGTGGTTGGAAAGGTCAGACGGTAGTCGCTTCATTGTAATTACCAGACTCCCCAAATCCTCAATCATGGTCCAAGCGGACCCCGGGCTGCAGAGTTATTTATAGTTATAGTTAGAGATTTGGACGCAACCGGGAATCAAACGCTAAGAAAAAAAAACACTCACTCCTAAGGGTAATTTTTTTATGATATAGGTGGCAGACGAGCCGACGGATCACCTGATGATAAGCGATTACCGCCGCCCATGGACACCTGCAACACCAGTGGTGTCACATGTGCGCTGCTTACCTTTTAACCCCCCTTCCCCAGGATTGGGCCTTCGATATCCTCCCTCACGCAGCGAAACTGGTATTACTCTGCCGAGCCGGCCCATTCATGCCAAAGCGTGGCTCTCCCAATGAGCAAAAGGCGAACCTAAACATTTGCTGTACCGCCAAATTTTAAATTTAATAAAGCCTTAGTAAATCAGTTGGTAATGAGTATGTAACGGAACCTAAGTTACTTGCTCATTACCTACAACCTGTAATAATATTAATATATAAAATAATGTATAATTCTGCCATTCTCAATTTCATTTGTTAAACTACTTTGCACTGCCTTCCCTTATTATTACGAATACGATATTTCTTTCCTCTACCCAAAGGTTGTCTGGAAGAAATCGCTACAAGCCATAAGACCGCCTTATTGTACTGTCTGTTACTGTTGTATCATGCTTGTATTTTATTTTGTGCAATAAAGAATATCTATCTATCTAACCTGTGCGGATAAAGAATGGGATCACTATTTGCGTCTATACTCGCACCCCACGAGTGCGAGTATAGACGCAAATAGTGTGCGAGCGAGAAGTGAATAGATGCGCCGCCATTTCTGATCCCATTCTTTATCCGCACGGGTTGTACTGGATTTTGTCTTTCAGTCGACAGCTCTGCATGCGCTCGCGTGGGCGATGGGTGCTCTCGCCCACATAAAAACCTGGCTCTTTGCACTTTTTCAAAATTTATTTAAAGTCCGCCCACCAAAGAAGTCCCGAGAAAATAAGCAATGTTCCCTCCAAGGTGAGAGGGGGAATGGGGGGCTCCTGTCTTGCCTTTTTTTTAAACGCTTTCCATCTTTCTATGTATTATAAGTATGTATTTACAAAATAAAAGTATTATGTACATATTTTTAATTCATCTGTTTCTGAAATCCGTAACACAGGTGTTTGAGCTACCTATCTCGGAGTCAGATCAATGTACAACATCGACAAAATTCCCGGTAGACCACTTTTCGATGTTAAAGTATTTGAAATTAGGTCTAAACGCCCTGTTGGTCTAGTGGTTTAAGTACCGGGCCGTGATCTCGGGGTCCTGGGTTCGCTTCCCGGGTCGAGCGAAAACTATGTTTCGAATTTTCCGAACATAGCTCGGGTTTGTGATCACCAATCCGCATTTGGCAAGCGTGGTGGTTAAGCCTAATCCCATCATAGAAGCGATGACTTGATTTCTATGATGGAGGCCTTTGCAGAAAGGCCCTGCAGTGGGACAGTTTATAGGCTGATAATTTACTTCTTTTTACTAAAAGTTCCGGAAATTTTGCCGGATGTAGGTACATATGTGATGTTGTGAAATATTTATTTATTTATCAACTTTCACTCGTTCGTTGTGTGCCACAACTATTTATTTTAGTAAATATTTATTTTTAGCATAAGTATATTTTTCGTTTTGCTGCATAAATAATATAATTATTCACCTTAATTCTTAATATTTAAGAATACATTTAATTTTTATAATATCTGAGAATTATATTACCACGTCAAATTGTAAGATAACCAGTAATTACCGTATTTTAAACGAGGATTTTTGCAAATAAGAATCATCTAAATCGGTTCATAAATGGCAAAGTAATCGGCGAACAGACATTAAAAAAAAAAGAAAAAAATATATACATGTCGAATTGAGAACCTCCTCTTCCTTTTTTAAGTCGGTTAAAAAAGGGAAAAGTTATTTCCTATAGGATAAGGCGTCCAAGCGCGGATGGTCCAGGGTTTGATCCCCGGTCAATTTGGTAAGCGAACTTTTCTAAATGGTTTCGTGTCTTGGTATGCTGGAAGAGGCCCCCGGCTAACTTCATTTAGTGCTCATAGTAGGTACAACTTAGGGAATGCCTAGGGGGCCTCTAATGAAAACGCCCCTTAACAAATGAGATTATACCTGTCGCATCTAAACAAAAGAGACGCACTACGCGTGTGAAAGGGACGGTCATAAGGATCGGTCGTGCATTCCGTTTCGTTATAAGCCTTCTGTTTTAAAACTTTGTCTGGCGCATTTGTCTATTATTTTTTTACAAAAGAAGTAAATTTGTTACGGCTCCTATAAATAAATGCTTTACTTTTTACGTTAACAGTTAATTCAATGTCTATAGAAATGATAGTAACGATTTTTTTTTTAACATATTGTTAATTAAATGTTATTTGTATGACTAGACTCGATAATGTGGCGTATTTTTAAGTTCAGTCAAGATCAATAGGAGTATTGGGAAACAAAAGAAAGTTTAATAAAGGTAAGTAGGTGGTCGACATTATGCATTGCCAAGAAAAACAAAGAAGGTAACAATAATTGGGATTTCTGATATTTTCCCAACAGGTACTTGATATCCTGACAATGATCGTGAATAAATATATTTTATTATTTATTTATTGTATGTAGACTATTTTTTATATAACAGTATTCCAAGGCAAGTTTCTGTGGGTAATGCTAACTCTTATTGTTAGAGAGCTAGAGTTGAAAATCGATTGAGGCTTATATTCTATCTGGGTCGACTGTCCTACTCGCTCCATTCTATCTGCCACGCTACCATGAACCTTCGCGTTGGCTGAACTGACAGTTTGTTATATTATACAAAAACGAACCTTAGCCGGATACAAATATGGTTGGATTCCGATCAAAATGGAAATTCTGATAATATTTTATTCGGGCTAATGCCATTGAACTCTATGCCTTTGGCGTAGAGGTCATTTTCGCGACGTCCCCGACGCTATTTTTTTGAAGGCGGATAACAGAAAATGGTTTTTAGTCGGCTCCGCGCCGTGTTTTGAGGGGTCGGCGAGAGAGCGTGCGTCTCTACTCTACACTTTGACATGCTATTCCTTTGGCTTATTATTTATTAACCTATTAGAAATTATTAAATAGAACTTATTACCTAGGCTTCTAAATGAAAAAATACTATGTAAAATGTAGAGTCGTGAAGCAAATTATTTCCAGCTTAAGTTAGTATGTGACAATTTACTTCTATGGACAATTTAAATGGGTGTAGGGGGGTTGAATATTCAGCAGAAATTCTTCAATACTTGAAAACATTTTTTTAAATTATTTGTTGTAGAGCTACATTGTAAAAAGGATTGACCTAATTTGGAAGTAAGGTTTGTGTAAAGTGTCTCGCTCCTTATTTTTAATCAATGTAAAGTTTTAATTATTTTTATTTTCTTCTAAAATCAGATATTTTAGATTATCAGAAATAATCCAATAGGAAAATAGTTTGGACACTTCATTGTGACGATAAAACCAGTTTCGTGTGAGACAAAAATATCCTCCAACCGATTCGCCAAGTACGCAAAATAGACTATACAAGCAAGCACAAGTGTGTGCGGAAACAAAAGTGCACTGCATATTTCTTTGGGATGGGATTATATTGCGATGGGACACCAAAGTGACATCAGCGTTGAGGAATCAGGCACAGGACCAACGCGAGGCACACCGCCAACTTACAGACTACAAGCTGACACTGAGAATTTCTCAATAAAAAAACTCAGGTATACATTTTTACCCGACTCGGGGATCGAACCCGCCCCCCTACTAATACGCTATCAATCAGTCAAATCACCATATAGTACCTACGCACAACCACACATCAAAGTTTACCAAGCTGTCCAATTTCTTCAATCGACTCTCACTTTTATGTCAAACACGTTTGGTTCAGAATCAAATTGACATATTGTAATAGCCTAATGTGTGACTGACTGTACAAAGATCAATCTTAATGTTTCATGCAATAGTGTGTAATCGGAATAGAGATAAATCAGAATATTTTATTATCATATTTATAGATAAATATGATAAAAAAAATTAATGTAGGTACATTTTTTTGTAGTATTTATATATTTAGATTTTAAGGTATTCCTTTTATTGAATGAATTTGCGTATAGCACCAGTGATCTTAAAAAAACCTGACATGAGTTTGCTTCGATCAATTTTTTAATCGTGTTATATACAATACCTTTAGTTGGATAAAAATCTGAAAAATGGCGAGGTTTAATTTTATTTCTCTAGTCAAGCATAAATGCTCTTGAAGATTCTGCGAATGGTAGCGCGAAAAATAACTTAAGAAGCAAACACTCTGTTCTTAGAACAAAGACCAAAGGTGGATATATAAAAACAGTCTTTGTTGTAGGTTGCCTGAAAAGGTCATAGCATCCCTGTTTTTTATTTTTTTCATAGTTACTCAGTATATTGGCTCTCCTTAGCCTGATGGTAAGTAAGACCACACGTTGAAATTACAACATAAGTGATGTGCATCACCTCCGTTGGGACTACCATACCGGCCCGCGAGTGACAAGTTTCCTTAAATACCTAGCAGAGGCATTAGTTGCATGTTGACATGGTTCCATCTCGCGTGCCTATAATTTCCTTTTTACCAAACTTCGTCAAATATCACCCTATAACTAACAATTTGATCGTTAAAAACTAAAACCTGAACACCAGCAACGCCCATTTTTTTGGTGATGTTCTTCCTCTTGGCTTTACACTAAATTCTAAGAGTTAAGAAAAAGCCTACCAGGGAGCGTGAACCCAGAAATAGCCTATTAACTTTAGCTTTAAAAAAATTGAAGTTGTAGTCATTCGGAAAAGAGACGCAGGAACTGAAAGGCGTGCCACTGCCTGGCAGTGCGCATCACCAAGCTCGCGAGTCGCTTACGACATTTTGACTTTTTAAACTAAGTTTTCCTACTCTATCAAAGTAGGGGCCTCAAAGGCCTTTTGTAGTTCCTCCATCTCTCTCTAACGTCAATTGGGGCCAATCTACGGTACGGTCAGATGGTTACTACTAATTTTTGGTTTGCTTCTTTTGTCGAAGCCATCGGCTGATTGCTATTTGGTGATGATTCCGCCCATGCGATGGACCGACTAAATTAAGTCAGCTTTAGGAGGCAACCTTTTCAACATTATGAAGGACAAACGAGCATACAGCTCATCTGATGGTAAGTGATTACCGCCGCCCATAGACATCTGCTACACGAATGCGTTGCCGGCTCTTGTGGAACTATGGAAGAAATAATTTACCAGTACATGAGTGCACCAAACAGGTGGCTTATAGAAGGAAAAACTGCCAGGAATCCGATTATATGACGACTACGACTGCTCTAATAAGAGAATAACGATGGAAAGGAACTTTTTTACACAATATTGGTCTAGCTGTTCTTGAGTTATAGGTGCACAGCGCAAGCGTGGACACCCTTTTTTTAACCCTGTGGGAATACCGCTAGCTAGCTGACAGGAGCTGTAGGGCTTTCCTCTTTGTTTGGTTGAGTGTCTGCTAATCAGAGACCGTCCGGAGGCTTACCCACTAAACCCATAGGGGCGTTTCATACCTCACTCAGGAAATCCAGGGGGGATATGGGCTCGTGGTACGAAACCTGGCACCACGTCCCCCCTAAGAGTTCCCAGTTTTTGGGGGCAGGCCAGCGCGGTTTCTCCCCAACGCACCGAGGCTTAAAGCCTCCAGGGCCGTTTAGATGACGCCCTTTTGCTTTGGCGCTGGGGAATGCCTCCTTATGCATACCCTCCTGCCGGAGGGCAGGCAGGCTATCTCGGGCTCTCCTCAGGCGGGGGCTTCTCTTCTAACGAAAAGCCGGTTAGAGTCATACCGATTAAACCCCAGCGATGCTCCCTCATCGCTATACTGGGGACGGGACATGAGTACAGGCTGGAACCTTACTTTACGTTCTCCTCAGGCGGAAGGCCCACTTACACTGCGGGCCCGATGACGACACCCTACCACTGGCCTGCTAACCTGAGGAAGGCTGCTGGTATTTCATGGATGAGGAAGTCCTGGGAGATGTGGCGCAGCATGAGGAACAGTGGACTATTACAGGCTGTCGATTTGATAGATTAGGTATCTTATTATTAGATATATGTAGTACACCTGAAATCATCATTAGGTAAGGGAATGGACCCCGTGTGGTGAAATAAAAAAAAACCAAATTGCCTATTGTATATAAATAATAGAATAGAAAAATATCTTTTCACATACGAGTTTGAATAGGAACATGATGTCGCCTAGTGACGCAGGTAAACAGGTTTGGAAATAATTAAAATAATGAGTTGCTACGCTGATCGCTGTTCACTATCGAACGGCGCGGTCACTGATTGAGATGAGTTTTTTTTTAGCAGACGGGTTGCAGCGATTGCCGCCGCCCATAGACACCCGCGACACCAGTACAGTCACAAGTGCTACCAACCTTTAAAGCCCCCCCTTCTCCTGGATTGGGCCTCCGGCACCCTCACTCACGCAGCGAGACACAGCACAGTGCTGCTTCACGCCGGTTTTCTGTGAGGTCGAGCTGGCCCATTCATGCCGAAGCTTGGCTCTCCCACGGTAAGTGCGTATTTTAGGGAATAGCAGTACCTTTTTTGGAGCGATGGTAGCTCAAGGTTCAGAACGCGTCGAACCCGAGCATGCACCTTTGGATTTTTCTAAATCTATGTGCGTATCACTACCATTAGCATGACGGTGAGGGAAAGCATCGTGAGGAAACCTGAACTTTTCGGATAGTTTCTGAAAGGTGTAATCACGATTCAGTTGGTTTGGTTCCCCTGTTAAAGGTTTGCGGAGGTCTTGTGGCAGTCGCTTCATTGTAATTACCGGACTCCAAATCAAGAATCTTGGTCCAAGCGTGCCCCGAGCTAGAGCGACAGCTTTGGGCGCAACTGTAAAATACACGCTAAGATGAGAGCAATAAATTTTTGCAATATCTATCTATGTATATATAGGTACATATATATAAGAAGGTCGTGTTAGCTACATTAATTTTAACTCAAGAACAACGGCTGAACCGATTTGAAACGGCTGCAAATTGGTGAGGAGGTAGCTTAAAGCCAACCGGAGCCAGGAGACGGACATACTTGTAGGATACTTTTAATCTTAAAAAAATGTCAGATTCCTGTGCGATTAACGAAAAATTTAATATCCTCCAACCGATTACGGCTATTATCTCAACGATCAGCCACGTACGCAGGACCCACACAAGTGCACTCTCTATTCCCTTACCCTCATATTCCGATGGGACACTACTGTAACACGACCAGAGAGGTATTGGGCGCAGGACCAACGGCTTAACGTTCTTTCCGAGGCACGGGGGTACAAGACCACCAACTCTCAGACTCCCGGCTGCCACTAAGAATTTCTTACCGAAAACTTAGGTACAAATTTTTTGCCCGACCCGGGTATCGAACCCTGGACCTCTTGCACAGCCATCGCTTTAAAGTGCGATCCACTAACCACTGCGCCACCGAGGCAGTCGAAAATAATACTACTCGGACAAACCTGCATGCAAAAGCTAGCATATTAATAAAAAAGAGGTGTTAGTTACACTCTTTATAATTCGAGAACGGTTGGAGCCATTTGGCTGAAAATTAGTGAAAAGGTAGCTTAAAACCAAGAGATGGACATACGAGTAGGATACTTTTTATGCTAAAAAAGTTCCTGTAGGATCAACATTTCAGCCAATAGACGTCCAATGCTGGACATAGGCCTCCCCCAATGTTCTCCACACAGATCGGTTTTGTGCCGCCCGCATCCAATGGATTCCCGCGATCTTCACAAGATCGTCGGTCCACCTTGTGGGGGGCCTGCCACGGCTGCAACTTCCTGTACGTGGCCTCCACTCTTCAATGCGTGTGTGTTGCCAGTGATGACATAGGAACCGAAACGTGGCCGCTTTGCTTCCAATGCACCGATTAAGGAGGCTCAAAGTCACCCAGAGAGCAATGGAGAGGGCTATGCTTGGAGTCTCCCTGCGTGATCGTATCAGAAATGATGAGATCCGCAGGAGAATTAAGGTCACAGACATAGCCCAAAGGATTGCATGCCTCAAGTGGCAATGGACAGGGCACATAGCGAGGAGAACAGACGGCCGTTAAGACGGAAAGGTTCTGTAGGATAATTAAAAACAAATAATACGAGCAACGCCCCCGGCGAAGGCCATTTGGATGCAAAATTCACATCGTGAACCATGAGTAGTATTGGACGCTCTACCTTTCGTTTGGCTGCTTTAGAAGAAGTGTTGGTAGGGATGAGGAAAGCCTAGTGGAGAAAACAGGTTAAAGGTTCTTTTAGATCTCCCTCATGTGGATTTCCCCTTAAGGTGACGGGTACGTCACCTTAATAAAATGGCTTCCAAAAATACTATAGGTAGATTATAATGTTTGTAGTAGCACGAGTCTACCGCGCGTTCACGTGAAAGCCATCACGTGACCCCGCCCTGCGTCACTCGCCGCGTGGACGGGTGTACGTACTATACACCCGGTGTGTAACTGTACCCAGCTTAATATTATACTTGTAAGTTTCACTAGAATGTTTGCTCAGAGTGGAAATCGAACCAACGACCTTCACCGTATAAAACAGGGCTTACTATTTAACAAATACGCCACCGGTGTCAACAGTCAAGGCCGTAAACTGGTATTATGGCTAGAGGTTGCAAACAAGCAAGCGGATCACCTGACGGTAAATGATCACCGCTGCCCATGAACATCTGCGAGGTCAAAGGAGGCGCTAATGCGTTGCTAGCCTTTTAGAAAAGTGTCTTGAAGGTTCCAAAATCATAATCATCAGGAAATATTATGTTTTTTTTGCTAGAGGCGACAACCAAGCAAGCAGGTCACCTGATGGTAAGTATATAATCAAGGCCGTCAATGAACATCCGCGAAATCATAGATATCGCTAATGTGTTCCCGGCCTTTTAAAAGAAAGTACACTCTTCTCTTGCCGTGCCGTGCCGTATGGTCCCCGGCAGAGTAGAATACGCCACCCTCGAGGTGTCGTAAAAGGCGACTAAGGTAAAGCTGCTGGCATGATCATCAGCACCCAGAGAAGGAAAACTCTGCATTCATATCAAAACCCTCGCCAACCCGTCTGCCAAGCGTGGTGAGTATGGCGATTACCCCTCATGTGATTGAGGGAGGCCCGTGCCCCAGCAGTGGGGACTTAAATGGGCTGATGATGATGATGACACTCTTCTCTTGAAGGTTCCTAAGTTGTAGCCGTAAAAAACCAAAAAAATGTATAAATGATGCGTAGTTTTTTTTGTGATAGCTGGCAGAAAAATAGACGGTCTATTTATGTCAAAGCGCGGCTCGTCCACCAAATCGGTTAGTCGGTCGCTAGTACAAATATTAGTAAGTATCCTGTTGATTATGAGAAACGATAATATTTTTATAAATCCCGCACGCGCGGGTGCCCCAACACCATCCTGAGCGTGCTCAGCCAGAAGCCGGACAGCCCCGCGCTGCGGCACTGTGCACCTAAGTGCATGTGCGCTTGCCCGGGGTCGCAGCGTGCGGCAGATACCTTAATTAAGGTGACGGGTAGGGCACACTAGCGACGCTAATAGATTTAAATTTTTAGCTACTAAACCGGATCTATTTTAAACAATTTCGGGGTTACAATCTCTCGGCAAACACTTATACGATTTATTAAATAACCATGCACCAATGTTGGGTCCAACGCGTCCGCGATTCACGCCAAAAGTGGCCGCTTTAAGCGTGAAAATTGATTCACGCTAAAAGCGGCCACTTTTGGCGTGAATCAATTTTTCGCGTACAAAAAGGGACCCAACATTGGTGCATGGTTATTTAATAAATCGTGTAAGTGTTTGCCGGGAGGTTGTAACCCCGATATTGTTTAAAATAGATCCGGTTTAGTAGTTAAAAATTAAATCGATTGGCGTCGCTAGTGTGCCCTACCCGTCACCTTAATTGGTTCTTCTAACATAGTTTTAAAGTAAGTATTTTTGTAACCTAATATTATTATGGGCGAAGTCTGAAATAGATGAATTTCATTTTATTTTAATTACTCGTCATAAAGGTTATTAAGAGATTTATTAAATTATTCCTTCTCTCTTTTCAAAAACTTTGTTACAATGCTATCAGGAACTGGATAGATCTGCAATGGCTCGTTTCCTGGAAGCCAAACGCAGCTTAGGATATCAAAGGAACGTTTGTAAGACTAAAGTTGCCATTTATCTAGAAATTTTACCTTCAAGCAGACTTAATAAGGCTTATTGCCAATCATTATTCATTACAAAATGAAAGATCATTTAATCGACTTCTCATACAAAGTCGGGCAAGTGTTTTTTTTATGTGATAGGAAGATGGGTGATCCTGATGGTAAGCGATTTCCGCCACCCATGGACACCCGCGACACCAGTGGAGTCACAAGTGCGCTGCCAACCTTTAAACCCCCTTTTCCCCCGGATTGGACCTCCGGTACCCTCACTTACGCCGCGAAACACAACACAGTGCTGCTTTTTTTTTATATATTAAATGGGTTTGCACTTGACCTCATTTCACCTGATGGAAAGTGACAATAAGGTCTAAGATGTAGCGTGCTTACCCAGAAGAAGCCTATTCACTCTCGACTTAAAGACACCCAAATTGTAGCTCTCTGGGAATACAGAAGCCGGCAAGTTGTTCCATTTCTTAGCAGTTCGTACCAAGAAAGAGGAAGCGAAACGCTTAGTATGAGCTGGTGGAACTTGCACAGTGTAAGGGATTCCTGTCGTCTTCCGTAATGTCCGGTGGTAGAAAGGAGAAGGTGGTATCAGGTCGTGAAGCTCATTCGAACACTCTCCAA
This sequence comes from Marasmia exigua, assembly GCA_019059595.1. NCBI lineage: Eukaryota > Metazoa > Arthropoda > Insecta > Lepidoptera > Crambidae > Marasmia > Marasmia exigua. The sequence continues at coordinate 11,267,568 of CM032477.1, read as the reverse complement.
AATGCATCCAATAAAAAACCGATAGACAGGCCACACAGGTAATTTTGTATGAGAAGTTAAAAAAATTTACGACCTATTTCGAAATTTCACAATTTTTACATTCGATTTTAGAGGTTGGTAGAACACAAATGGATGTCACAGATATACCCTGATTTGTGTGTGTGTAAGAGTGCTGGAATGGAGACCACCGCCAGGATACAAGAGGGAAAGGAAGACGATGGCTCGACGATATCCGACAACACGCATGCTATGGCTGTAAGGGACGGGCATAAGACCGCCAATCATGGCAAAAATTTGATAAGGCCTACATCCAAGCATGGATATGGGCTCAAGCAGCCACATCGCGGTAATCGTTTACCAAGAGGTGATCCGTCTGCTCGTCTGCCACTTATCACATAAAAAAATAACTTAAACCATATGATGATGTAGTCTTGCCGATGTCTTTTTAGAAGTCAGTCTTCAACCGCTTTTTCCTAGTTAATCCTAGTGGCTTACAACGAACCCGTTCCGTAACGGACTGGAATATATACTATATTAATAATATACCTACCTGTCTGCTCTCGAATTTCGTCAATCAATAAAACCTTTGAAAGCCAAGATATTATGACCACTTTGGGCGATTAAGATTTATTGGCGACTACAGTACTAAATTATCTATATATAATAAGCTACTTTGCTGGCTGATCCCCATCAAGTGTATGAAGTGGGGCTTGACGTGGAGAGCTCTGAGGCAGTCTCACGCGCATCACGAGCTGCCTCATTAGTGCGCGTGCGCAGGTGCTCGCGCGGATCTAGATCAGCCTTCAAGAGCTCGCGGAAACTGTTAACACGCACGGTTTATGCAGCAAACCTAACCAATGCAAGTTGATACCGATAACGCATTTGGTAGTAGTATTCCTGACTCATCTCCGTCAACCATGGATTCAAAGGTTATTAAGAAGACTGGAAAAAACCTCATACTTTTGTATCTGTTACTCATGTTTAAGGGCAAACATGTGTTTCTTTACAACCTGTGCGGATAAAGAATGGGATCAGAAATGGCGGCGCATCTAATCACTTCTGGCTCGCACACCCACGAGTGCGGGTATAGACGCAAATAGTGTGCGAGTGAGAAGTGAATAGATGCGCCGCCATCCATTCCTTATCCGCACAGGTTAACTCTTCTTTAAGCTGCGATCAAAAATCGGTCACATATGAAACCAATCCAAACATATAAAGCAAAACGGCTTTGCTGTACATTTTTATGCTTCTTCTTCTTCTTCGGGTGCCTCTTCATTCTTTAAGTTTGGCCACCAGTTTCTTGAACTTCTCTTTATCTTTTGCGAGACGAAAAAGTTCTTCCACGCTTGTGATCCTGGTCCACTCCCGTATGTTTCGCAATCACAGTTTTTTCCTACGTCCAGGACACCTCTTCCCATTTTTTTTATTCTAGAGACGATTAACAAGCAAGCGGATAAACTAATGGAAAGTAATCAACGATTTCGCGGATGTTCATGGCATCCACGAAATCAGAGAGATCGCCAATGCGTTGCCGGTCTTTTTAAAGAAGAATAGGCTCTTCTCTTGAAGGTCCCTAAGTCGTAGTCATACTTAAATCCAAAAATATAAAGCTTAATGACAAGTCACTGGCTGTTTTTAAAGCTGTGAGCTGATACATAGCGACGAGCGTGTTTAGGCCTTAAATTACATTGACAGAGGAAAGTGTGTCCTATAAAGATGAGATATTTTTAAATTAATTTAAGGCAACAAACGGTTATGTATACACAGTCGAGGTATGATTAACATATTTAGAAAGAAGAAAGAAGCAGATCTGTCCCACTGCAGGACAAAGGCCTCCATCATATGTAGAAATCAAGTTACCGCTACTATATGATGGGATTAGGCTTAATCACCACGCTTGCCAAATGCGGATTGGTGATCAAAAACCCAAGTTATGTTCGAAAAATTCGAAATATACTTTTCGCTTGACCCGGAAATCGAACCCAGGACCCCGAGATCACGGCCTGGTACTTAAACCACTAGACCACCAGGGCGTCTCATAAATAAATAAATATTAATATTATTTTTTTAAATAAATGTTATTTATTTGTTTATGTTCCTAAGTATTAGATTGATATAGTCGATTTATAAACTACGTAAAAACCAAACCTCTACCCCCAAAGACATAAAAAACCCACTTACAATTACACTAAATGCATCCTTCTAACAATAACTATGCATGACTGCCTGAACTTAAGATATTGTAATTTTATTTAATTTAATTTTGTCCCGGAGAAAATGTAAAAAATTTGTGACCCTTAAAAAAGGACAAGCCCAAAATAGGCACGGAACCGGTGTCCGTGGAATTCAATGTATATTAAAAAAAATTGATCCAATACTTATTAGCCGTCGGCTAAAACAGATCTCTTACTGTATACATATTTCTGATCAAGCGTGCTACTCGCAGTGACAAGGCGGACAAGGTACATGTCGCTTGTACTCAACAGAGCCTTGCTAATGCCTATTGTCAAACTAATGTAAAATTATGAAAAAGAAGAGAATTTTGTTTCCACCGCGGCGGGGGTGTAAGGTCAAAGTTGAACCGCAGGGTCAAGGCTCTACGGCGCCCACAGACAACGCGTATTTTTTTTATTTCAGCCGTCTAACTGGACTGCGGTGGATGTCATTTTTCATCGCGTTTTGAGGGTGGAAATATGGACACTTTGTGGTTTTCTATGCAACACGTTGCTTTTGAATATTGTTTTTCCTAACAAATATTGTTTTTAGTTAGGTATGAAATATCTAAATGTCAGTAGGGATATTTTTACCTTAGGTATAATGGGTTGGAGCAATTAAAAAAAATAGTTCAGTAACTTTTTTGTATGCATTATTTTTTATTCCTGTATCATTAACTTGTAAGGTCTAATAAATGTCAAAATTAACTCTTGTATCCGGAAAAAAACTATTTTCTATGCACAAAAATAATAAACTTAAGTAAAAGTTATAATTTTGTTTCTTTTTTTTGTCAAAGCTATTACTGGCATAGAATATAATAAGGTGTAGATGTCACTTGTATATTTTTTTAATCCGTTACTAAACCACAACTACATTTTGGAAAAACATTTCAAACGGTAAGATTATAATGATACGTTTGTTAAGATCATCAATGCCAGATTACTTATAAAATTGTAAGTAGAGTAAAATATTGAAGGAAAGTAGAAACTGGACGCAGGAATCAGGAAACACAGGTGTTTGTATTCATTTCACTAATTACAGCCTAAGTATTTTGCTATTACAGTGCTATTACAGTATTACAGTGCAGCCAGTTAATCTTTTTTTTAGGTGATAGCAGACGAGCAGACGGATCTCCTGATATAAGCTTTTGCCGTCCCCTATAGACACCCGCAACACCAGTGGAGTCACAAGTTAACTGTGGGAGAGCCACGCTTCGGCATGTATGGGCCGGCTTGACCGGAGTGATACTACGGCCTCACAGAAAACTGGCGTGAAGCAGCACTGTGCTGTGTTTCGCTGCGTGAGTGAGGGTACCGGAGGCCCAATCCGGGGGAAAGGGGACTTTAAAGGTTGACTTGTGACTCCACTGATGTCGCGGGTGTCCATGAGCGGCGGCAATCGCTTACCATCAGGAGATTCGTCTGCTCATCTGCCACCTATCACCTAAATAAAAAGTGCGATTCCACTTTAAATTTGCCTTTCCCCGGATTGGGCATATATTGTATTAGGTTGGGATTAGATAGTTGAAAGCCGAAAGTGTTCGTAAATTGCGAGGACTTTTTAGAATGGTATACCTAATCTTCTAATAATAATTAGTAACTAAGTATGTTTATATCTTCCACATAAAGTAAAATGGTCGTACGTTTTTTGCATGACACATGTGTGAGTGTCAAGTCTTAATTCCCACATGTCGCGTCGGTTTGTCGCCATCAGCGGGTTTATTAGTGTTGATTAGTCTCCTCCTCAGCTTTTAACTGAGTGTTGCCAGGGAACTTTAAAAAATACTATCTACTTATCTAGGATGAGGCAGTTGGTTCCGCGCTGTAAGCCGGACTCTATTAGGAGAGATACATGTTAGGCTGGTAAGCTGGTGCCCTTTTCCCCTCCCCACTTAAGCGATAGGGGAGTGTCCCAGAAGTTTTAGTGGGTATGCTTCTGGAGACACTATCAGTTACTAGTAGTTAGGAGAAATGAGTATGAGGCTCTTCATCAGGCGAGGATGGAAAAGCCTCTCACAACCTACTCGCCCCTTGCTTGACGGGTATGCATATTAAGGATATCAGCCCATTAGATCACGAGCGGGCAATATTTCCCTTATCATATCAAAAAGGTGCCGCTTTCATGGAGCACCTCTCCTGTCCTTTACTTTACTTCCAAAAACTGCTAGTCGTCAGCGTCACTATGCCTCTCGGATTGACGCTCGTGAAAACGTCTGACGTGAAACGTCAACATCATCCAGTTTCGGATGAGCGTTACTTAGTGAAAGGATCATTCTGATTCAGTGATCAAATAAAATTGATGAGAAATAAACTAAAATAAATAAATATGTTCATACATTGAACGTTTGCCGTACATAGGGACTTAAAACGCTCGACGTAATGACACAAGCACCTACATATCGAAACCTTTAAGTACCTAACTAAGTAGTCTTAGTAGGATTCATAGTGTTTTAGGTAGGCTCTAATAGTTACTAAAACTGTAACATTTCAAAATACTGGCAACGCTGTTAACTCTCATCCACAAATAGCTTGCGCTGTAACTGCCTGATACGACGACCTGAATTGGGTCTAAAATATTCACTGGCCAGTGGTGTCCACGACCTGTCTAGCTTATATCTTATCCTTTTTTTATAGTGGCACAGTATATTGACTCACCTTTGCCTCATGCTACGCAAAAGCCACCAAGAGCCCACGTTGCATGGCTTCACTTCAGTTGGAATTGCCATACTGGCCCGCGAGATGCTTCTGCACGCTTCGTTTAAAATAATCTATTGTAGGGCGAAGGAAACGCATGTCCATTTCTTGATGGCACAGCACAAATACGAGCTTCCAAACTTACTTATCCTCGGTAAAACGGTGACAGCGTTGCACAGCACCTGCAGTTTTGTGACGAAAAAGGCAGGATGGGATGAGGAAGAATAGCTCTTCAGGAGTGCTCATGATCCTAAGGAGCAGTAAGAACGCATGCGCGTCGATTTTGTAGGAGCACCTATAATGAGTGATGTTAGCTCAGTGGATAAGAACGCTTCTTATGCACCTGGAGGTGCCTTCCAGGCAGGAGGTTTTAATTTGTGAAGGTATATGGACGGAGAAGGGATGGAGGGGAAAAGTTTGGCAGCACACTTGTGACGCCACTGGTATTCCACTTGTCTATATGCGGAGGCAATCGCTTACCATCAGGTGATCCATCTTGTCTTCTCGTGTGACATCTATCACATAAAAACATGGTTTATTTGTACCTTCGGTCTCCGAATCGGATTGGACGCAACTGTTTTAGTTGCGTCCAAATGCAATTACATTAAAAAACGACCTGAAACGCATTGGTTTCCTCACTAAGTTTTCCCTCAACCTAATGGAAGAAATAGGCACATACATTTTTGAAATCGACAGTGTTACTCGCATGGTTCGAACCTATGAGTTTTGTTTAATTAATTGTCTCCATGGCCATCATCGTGGTCATAAGCGCAGTCTCTTAAACGAGAAGGTCGTAGGTTCAAATCCACACTTTGTGTACTGTGGTTAGGAGTAGGAGATTGAAATCTAAATAATAAATCTATACAAATCAAAAGCTGTTTGACCGACTGATCTATGCACGCATGGCCCCAACTATAAAAGCAAGATACTTTGCATAAGCGCATGTGGTTCCTTTTATTGCGTAGAGCAGCATCAAGGGATTTTCGTAAACTCACCCCCTAAAGAAGTAAAACGGGGGCTCAATTAGAGTTAGTATGAAACTTTTCCGTTTTTAAAGTCGAGAGTTTGATGGTAACACAAATACAAACACATTGCGAGAAGATCAGACGGCCGGTGGAGCAAAAAGGTCCTTGAGAGGAGGCCGAGTATTAGGAGGTCGCAGCTGTGGCAGGCGGACCACAAGGTGGACCGACGATCTGATGAAGGTCTCGGAAATCTCTTGGATGCGGGCGATACAGGACCGATCTATGTAGACATCATTAGGGGAGGCATAATATGTCCAGCAGTGGCAGTACATTTTGGGTGAAATGATGATTTGTGTGCATGAATGAACCAATACAAATAGACATCTATTTGTATTGGTCTGGGTGTTTTCTATGTATTACAAGTATGTATTTACAAAAATAAATTATGTATATATTTGTGATTCAGCTGATGGTTCTGATATCCGTAACACTGGTGCTTGAGCTACCTATCTCGGAGTCAGATCAATGTATGTGATGTTCTGAAATATTTATTTCATCATCATCATCATCAGCCCATTTAAGTCCCCACTGCTGGGGCACAGGCCTCCCTCAATCACATGAGGGGTAATTGCCATACTCACCACGCTTGGCTGACGGGTTGGCGAGGGTTTAGATATAAATGCAGAGTTTTCCTTCTCTGGGTGCTGATGATCATACCAGCAGCTTTACCTTAGTCGCCTATTACGACACCTCGGTAAGAGCGAGGGTGGCCTATTCTACTTTGCCGGGGACCACACTGCCCTCGGACGGTGAAATATTTATTTATATATTTTTTATTTATAAACTCAAATAGATATGTAACAAACAACCGTCTGCAAATAAGTACTTTCAGATTTTTTGTGCAGAGAAAATAGTAAAAGAGTCCAGAGATAAAATAATAAACAGAAACGAATAGTCTAGAAAAATAATATAGCCTCCGTTAGTACAGCTGCGTCATTCATACGCAGTTTCATAGTTTTAGCAACTAAATTCGGGTTCGTCTGTAGCTGATAACAAACAGCCTTTACATTTATTTAAATAAATTAACTTACGAATGGAGTTCGCTACGCGGTGATGGCAATGGTTCATTAGATACCGAAGTCAAACTAAGGCTATTGGATTATGGATGCGTGACCTAGGGTTTTAAATAAAGCTACTAATTTTAAAAGGATTGGAGAATATTTTTTACGAGATAGGTGGCAGGCACCTGATGTACCTATGGAGTCTTCTTCTTCTTCTCGTCGTACGGGGTTTTCGGGCGTCAGGTGTGCCCATTTCGCATGTGGAAGGTGTAGTACATGCGGCTGTTTCGTCCTTCTTCATGCATGCTCTGCATGTCAGAGGGCTGTCTGTAAGTGCGTTACCTTTTAACCCCCTTAACCCCGATTGGGCCTCCGGTACCCCCACTCACTCAATTTACTATTCACATGTGTCACCGTGGCTCAAACCAGTACATTCCATGCACCATGACTGAGTTAGTCAACGTGCATGAAAATGGTGGCGTCTCGAAGCTAAGCACACAAAGAGCAGAGAAAAATTTGAAATGTTCGTTTTCTATATTAACCCGACCGGGCAATCGAGCCCGGGAACTTACAAGCTTGAACACCCTTGTTTTTTTTTAACTTTTTCATGTTTTATTTGTAACCCCTATTATGTGACAGTCACATAAACTTATTATGAGATCGAGGGCTGACGAGCAGGCGGATCACCTGATGGTTAGCGATTGCCGCCGCCGATGGATACACGCAACACCATTTCCTCATTAATTTAGTTACAAGACTGAGACCCCATAAAATGTGTTAAAATACTTACTTAGCGTTGGTGATAGATATTGTAGAGGAAGACACTAAAGTGTGTTGATACAATATCAACAGACAGAAAGCTGTCGTTAAGATATCGCCATTAGCCATATCACAGTGTTTGGTAATATCAACCAATTAGTTAATTACTACACGTATGTAATCATCAAGCAAATACATAGAATCAATATTAAGCCGCGTTCGAATCGTACTAGGAATGTAGTTGGTACTTGTTTATTTTACAAGTTTCTTGACGATTAAGTGATTAAAGTTTAATTTTAGTAAGTACCTAAGTATTATGTTAAGATGACTTAATAAATGACTTAAGACATGCCCTTTAAAGTTTATTCATATTTTTTTTAGCGCAAATAGTCCCACTGCTGGGCAAAGGCCTCCCTTAATAGCCTCCACTGCTCCCTATTCATTGCCAGCGTTTGCCAGTTACGGGAGAATTGGTCCAGGTCGTCACGCCAAAAATTATATTACTAATAAAACTATTTTAATCTGTCATACAAGTGATCAAGAGAATAATTACCCGACTTTCCCAATCCTGTATCTTGGTCCAAGCGTACCACGGGCTTCAAAGCAACAGCTTTGGACGCAACTGGGAATAGACGAGGAGGAAAAGTGATGAATGAAGAGATACTGCATTTTTGAAGGAAATTTAGTTTTTTGAAAATTTCGACCGATAACTATAACAAATCAAGACGGGAATTAACACGATATTTATTATGTGATACAACATTGTGTACTCACATTGTGTATTGTGTAAATATCGTGTTAATTCTTTCCCGTCTTGATTAATTTTAGTTATAATGCAACTTGAAAATTTAAAAAACTATTCGACCCATACTTTGTTTAAGATACATTTGCTTAGTGCTATATGATCAATTCTCAATGGAAAAATTTAGCTACAGTTTTTACCCAGTACAGTTAACCCTCGCCCATGGAACCCTAAAAGCTTATGAGCCGTAGCGATACAAACTACTGGTAAAATATTTTCTTCTATACTCTAACTAAGCTTACCAAAAATAGTAATCAAGAAAACAATTAGATAACATTTCGAATGTACTGTTATATAATGTTATGTGAAGTGTATGAAGTGCTAGAAATATTATTTTACACTATCAGTTGGTGGTTTTAGAAAGCGGTTGTTTTTCATGCTTTTTAGTGTCTTATTTTTACATCTTCGATTCATAGGAGAATTTCCATTATTCACTCATAATTTTGGTAGGAAAAAAGCAATATAAAAAACTTTATGTAATTTAGAAAATGAAGCCATGTAAAATATTATTTTACTAGTGGCTCAGCGACCCAAAAAGGGTTTTGGCCTCAAACGTCAAAATTCGCCATTTAAAAAAAATATTAATCTTGTTTTAATAAAATTTTAATCGTAAGTTGTCACTTACGGCCACACTCAGAGTCGTTGATTAACTTTGGTTTATTCTCAATTCTCAATTCTCAACTCTTTATTGCATACCATATGTAGTTAAAGTTTTTACTATAATAGGCACAGTTAACATATGGGCCCTGTCGGGCATAACAATATAAGTAAAAATAAATTCATTCATTACAATTACAATCATTAATCAATCAACAATAAATAATATAAAATTATATATTTAAGACTATTTACACTTTCAATTTCATAAATTTAAATTTAATTTTAATTTAACACCGGGGAGACAGAGACAATTCCTGTTTTAACTTTCATGCAGGTATTTAATTCATAATTATATTCCATTATACAAAGAGTTTTGAGGCGAAGAATTGGTTTACATTATAAAAGCATTTTTCTATTAAATAAAGTCGCATTTTTTTTGCAAATTTTACATCATTTTCTTCGTCTTTAATTTGTTCTGGCAAGTGATTGTAAATCTTTACAAACATAACCTTCGGACTTTGGCTGTGAAGGTGTAGCTTCGACTCTGGCAGTACCAGTGCATGCTTGTAACGTGTTGCATATCGGCGATTTTGTTGGTCTATTTTTTTAGTGTATATTGTGGGTATTTTCTTATAAACTTGCATATTTCTAGGATGTACATACAAGGCAAGGTACTTAGTTGGCTACTTAAGAAAAGATTCCGCGGATAGGGCTAAAACAAGCCACGTGGGCTGATGCAATTCAAAGGTTTTAAATTAGTGTCTAGTGGTTTTTAATGTACAAATTTGGTGTTTAGTTGTGGAGTGAATACCGCAAAGTGATTGGATTGTATCGTTTTTTTAACACCGCTATTGTGTGTCGAGTGCGTGTCTCGTGACAACTTGCTTGGACCTAATATAGTCTAAAAACCCGCGATTGCTTTTAGAGTGATATCCGCTGAATTCGTAGGTCGATGAAACGTAAAACACCGGCGTTTTATTGGCGACTGTGACTTTGACTGACTTCGCCAGTTGACTACCTACTTATTCTCAATAAGTTACTTGACATTGGCGAATTATCTTCGGGTAGAGCCATAACAAATAAAGAAAAATATTGATACTTATTTTGATACGTATAAAGACTACCGATACTGAAGTTAATGAACCTTAGCTTAAATGACGTCTCTGAGTGCGACCGTTACAGGCTAACTTCATGATTATGCAAAACGTAATGAACCTTTATAGGTTTTGATAACCTAGCGTACGGTAAACATATCTGCTAGTTTAAGTACTATCCAGTAATAATCACGTAAAAGTTATTGTTCATTACCGCGCTTGAGTTTTTACGTTACGCTACGACGCCGCTGCGAAATCTTACGCTATACTACAGCGTTGCTACGACTCCTGACGCTACGCTGTAGCGCTAGCTACGAGTCCTTGCGTTATGCTACGGTGCCGCTACGAATGCTTACGCTACGCTAGAGCGCGGCTTCCAATTGCGCACTGCGTTAAAGTAGCGCCATCTGGAGACTAAAACGTATTTTAGATAGTCGTAAAACAATAATTACCATGAAAGCCTAATAAAGGGATGTCTGTTCAACGAATCGTGATGCCGCAGTGCTACGAATCATGACGCGCTTCTACAGTGACATCTAGCGATAAGATTGAGTACTATAAAATTGCATACAATAATAGGTATCGGTTTCATTCAGCAGGGTCGTGTGCTCGATTTCGACCTCTTTGGATAAAAATTAATTTTATGATGAATATTGTCGTTGATTTACAAAGGACATAGGTTTTTTTTTTCGTAACACTAACATTGGTGCTTACTATCATAACTTAAGTGCTAAAACTATTTACTTTGAGTGAGGTCTTCTGATATTTATAACTAAAAATCAAGAAAACAAACATTATGTTTACAAGCAATATACAGGGTGACCTGGAAAGGAAACTGTAACTAAAGTCATTATTTATAAACCCGAATACATTTTTAACATAGGTATTTAACCTGAGAGCAATTTCGCCTGAGATTTTTTAAATTCCTATATTGTTTGATGGTTCAAGTAATGACAAACTGAGTGGTCATACTCGTTTATACAGTGTGTATCTGTGAACATTTACATCCCTTTAACCACGTGTTCTACTAACCATTATGAACAACATTTGTTCTACCCCTTTTTGAAATTCGCATGAAAAATTTTTAACTTTTCATACAAAGTCGGTCACGTGACTTGATCATTTTGTATGGGAGTCAAAAAATTTTTCGATGAATTTCGAAAAGTCGTTGAACAAATGTTGTTCAGAATGGTTGGTAGAACACGTGCTTAAAGGGATTTAAATATTCACAGATATATCCTGTATAGGCCATAGTGTTTTAACAGTGGGAGAGCCACGCTTCGGCATGAATGGGCTGGCTCGACCGGGGTAATAATACCACGTCCTCACAGAAAACCGGCGAGAAGCAGTGCTGTTTCGCTGCGTGAGTGAGGGTACCGGAGGCCCAATGCAGGGGAAGGGGGGTAAAAAGGTAAGCTGCGCATTTGTGACACCACTGGTGTTGCAGGTGTCCATGGAAGGCGGTAATCGCTTATCAGGTGATCATAAAAAAATATGCATGACATTAATGTGTTTACAAACACTAGGTTAAAGGTTTACCTATAACTAGCAAATGTATCTAAACTGAGCAAAATAAATGTATTTTATTTAAAATGCTGGTGTTATAAATGGTAGTTACGTAGGTTGTCATCGCCTGCGCCGGTGCAGGTGAACTAAACTCGCTGCATGCGCCCGCGCCGCTGCGAGTCATTACGCCACACTGCATTATTCGCGACCTCGCTGGGCGCAGGCCACCAGGTTCCGGGTTCGAGCCCAGTTCTTACTCATTTCCTAGGGCTCTGTGAAGTTCTGTAATAGTTTGTACGTGGTATCGTTCTCTGAGATATTCAGTATATTGTATGAATGTAAGTACGTACTCCTTTTTAAAAAGGCCGGCAACGCATTATCGATACGCATTAGCGACTGACCGGATGGCGCAATTGGTAGTGACCCTGCCTCTTACGCCCAAGGTCGTGGGTTCGATCCCCACCCTGGACAAACATTCGTGCGATGATCACTTGTGTTTGTTCAGTGTCTGGGTGTAATATATGTATTTAAGTTTATATTTGTGTTCCTCTGTTGTCTAATATCTGTAACACAAGTGCTTACGCTACTTAGTACGGAATCCGGTCAACCTATGAGATGTTGTGAGAATTATTATTATTATTATTATCTCTCTGATTTCGCGGATGTTAATGGGCGGCGATTATTGCTTACCATCAGGTGACCTGACTGCTCGTCTGCTACCTATCACATACAAAAATGGATTGATGGCGCATTCCGTAGTGACCCTGTTTCACGCTCAAACGTCGTCGGTTCGATTTCCATTCTGGAAAAGAATCTGTGATGAACACTAAATTTGTGTTTGTTCAGTGTTTAGGTGTGATATATCTATTTGAGTATACCATAAAGTACTTCCTTCGTAATCTATTACAGCTATTCCTAGAAACATTATATTCATCGTCATCGTCAGCCCATTTAAGTCCCCACTGCTGGGGCACGGGCCTCCCTCACATGAGGGGTAGTTGCCATACTCACCACGCTTGGCAGACGGGTTGGCGAGGGTTTTGATATAAATGCAGAGTTTTCCTTCTCTGGGTGCTGATGATCATGCCAGCAGCTTTACCTTAGCCGCCTTTTACGACACCTCGGTAAGAGAGAGGGTGGCCTATTCTACTCTGCCGGGGACCACACGGCCAACATTATATTAAGCTAACATTATAATATTATTTATATGGATGACTACGAAGCGCAAAACATATTTTTGATATAGAAGTAAGCGTCTATGGGCAGCGGAAACCGCTTACCATCAGGCGAGCCGTCTGCTCTCCTGCCACATACCACATAAAAAAAGTTGATTAAATAATTAAAGTTTGCAACCACTGTATGCGTGTCACTGCGTGAGTGAGGGTACCGGAGGCCCAATCCGGAGGAAAGGGGTGTTAATAAAAGGTTGGCCGCGCACTTGTGACTCCACTGGTGTCGCGGGTATGTACACCCGCGACAATTGCTTACCATTAGGTGATCTGTATCACATAAAAAAAAACCAATAACATTGCAGTGACAGATTTGTAGGTAAGTGCATATCTAGGCACTAGGTATCTACCTAGTATGTTTATTGGAGAGACAGTGAAACTGGCGTGACTGTATGAAAAAGCCCGCGGCCCGGATCAGCCACGTGTGTGCTTTTTATAAAAAAAGAAATTGTGTGGACTCATTAAAAGGCTGCGGTCATTTACCGGTTTAGTATTAAGTACATAATGTCTAACATCGCAATAATATTTATACTAAATCATCAGAGACGTCGGACAATAGCGATGATGCAGAACCGCCACAATGACAGGAAAATCACACTTATTTATACTTCCATAATGACGAAAATATTATGAAAACGACAAGTACATAATAGCACTTTTCAGGAATTTGCAATTTTGTAATGAATTAGGTGCCTTTATTGGGAATAACGGCTCCCAATATTGAAATCTAGACCTTATGTCCTGAAACCAAGAGCTATATTCCAGTAACTGGGCATGTCACTGGTTTGTTGCTACGGTCTCTACAACAAAGGCTACAATAGAGAGTCGACCGTACTATCCAGACAGAAAGTTCGTTATGGAACAACTTGAACAATGAACGTAGATGCCTGAAAACAGTGAGAATTCGATTGTTCTATTTATATGTAGACACAGCAAAGGCTGAAAATTATATGGAAATATCGTCCGAATAGGTCATACCCGATGGCAAGTCCCAACACATTAAAGGAATGTCAGAAACTGAAAAACATGACACCAGAAAAATATTAAAGAGTAGGTACAATATGGAAGTTTTTATGTGACATTTTCCAATAACCTACAAGCATACCACCAGAGCTAATACGAGTAAAGCTAGCGGTTCATCCTGTCCGGGGGGTTGTGCACATGGCTTCGTGCCCGTCACCACAACCCCCCACTTTGGACGATGAGATTGTGCCCAGGGGTTTTAGTCGGTAGACCCCCGCCGTCATGCGGGGGGGAGTCCGACATAACCCGTCCTGCCCCCGGAGGACGGGTATGCGCAATGCATTTCCCCTGGGAAAAGAAGCGGTTCGTCCTAATACTCTTATGTAGGTACTCTTAAGGGTTAACGCTGAGGTACAGATCGGGGTGGGTGCCTTTGAGCTCCGTCGTCGTAGTGGTTGTTCTCACTGTAGGGTTCGGCCATCGAACATAAAATAGGACAGGACGCTGGCTGCCCACATCGCATGCTAAACAGGCTGCGCACATATAGAGTGATCTCGGCGTGAGGCACATACTGTGCGGAACATATCGTGCGGGAGAGACATGATTCGAGATATAACCTATCGCGTAGGTCAACGAGCTCTTTGATATCAATGTCAGCTAACGCCGACCTTTTGTGTCTATGTATTTAGTGCCTCGAGCCAGGTCAGGCCTGATAGTGGGTGTAGACGGCGAGGACTGGGTATTCTTACGAGCGACTGGTTCATGAGTCATCCACACTAGGTAGTCTCTCGGATTATTTTTTCGAAAACTTTAAGCTATTGGTCTAGTCCCCAATAACTTACCAGAAATAGAGATTTGTTTTTCTACGAGCATTTAAGAAAAGTTTTTAACTAATATACTTATTTGAATTTCGAAAATATTTGTGTTTAAATAATTCCATCAAAAATATGGGAACGTGCCGTGTTACTTTGACTTATTTGACAAGAAACTAATATCAAGTAGCAGTCACAAAAGTAAATCTATACGTAAGTAAATAGGGTTGAAAATTTAATAGACTGTAGTTATCTAAGTATAGCATGTTATATTGTAAAAAGACACCAAACGATGCCTCAGCTAGCAAAGTGCAAACCGGGCGAAATATCATTCCTTTTCATACTCAATTTTACTAGGCCATTTTGGACTTTATCCCTTTCATTTAAGGTACTATTTAGCGTGTACTTAGTTACACATGCAATGTCGACTCATGCGCACTTTGAACACCTTGCGTTTTAAAATGGTGAGACACACAATTCATTACCCTTTTTAAATTGATAGTAAGGTTTTTTTAATTATCCTCAGTTTCGTAGTTAGATATAGTTCAATTTATTTATAAACGTTATAGTATCTATTCATTCACTGCTACGGAAGTGACAATGTCAAGTTTTAAAAAAATACCTACGTAGTTTTACTTAAAATGGATTTTTTATTGCGAAAAATAGGCAGATGAGCATGCGGCCCATCTGCTGGTAAATGGTAAACGCCGCTCATAGACATCAATAATGCCGGAGCACAGTCATGCCGCTGCTTACCGTCAGAGAAGAACTCTTTTCAAACCTCGTTTAAAAAAGGACATGTCGTAGTGAGCTAGGTTTTTAATTATTATTTACAATGGTATAGTTAGTAGTTATAGTAAAGTTATCGTTTTATATGTTCTTTTTATTGTGTTAATTCATCAACATCACCAAAAAGAATGATTCTAAACTTCCTACAGACGTAATCACTCTCAATTCTCTTATTTACTTACGGCATATTTAGGTATTTAGTTTTGGCATCTAATGATTTCGTATGCCACTGTAGGCGCATCATGGAGTAACCACATACATTACCTTTGTCAACTTTTTACCACCTGTGATGAACGAATCACAGTGTGACGAATAAATGAATTTGTATTTGTATTCCCATTTAAATGATCCCATAAATTGTGTAGGTAGTTGTTTAAAAAACATCCTAAGACAAGTCCAAAGTTGGTCGTGTCACCGCCTCAGTAAAGGCACTTTAAGAAAGGTGTGTCCTTCGGCAATGATGAATACAGACAAAAATTATCAGTAGGTCATATTTTCATGCAGGATTCTTATTATTCGGTAGATTATGAATCATATGGGAACAAATGCCTTATAAGGCGACACCGCTCGAAACTAGGGCCTCCACTTGATTTATATTGAAGTGGCCACTTTTAGCAATTAACGAAATTATTATTACTTGTAGGAAGTAATTTATATTACATAAATTCGTCTTAAAAATTGTTAATACTTTTCGTCAAGCGTTCATTGAAGTATTTGTTTAAAGAATGTCCCTTATTCGCCACAATCAATATAAATCACAGCCTCACAGAAAATCGGCGTGAAGCAGCATTTTGCTGTGTTTCGCTGCGTGAGTGAGGGTACTGGAGGCACCCAATCCGGCGGAAGGGGGGTTTAAAGGTTGGCAGCACACTTGTGACTCCACTGATGTCGCGTATGTCCATGGGCGGCGGCAATCGCTTACCATCAGGTGATCCGTCTGCTCGTCTGCCACTTATCACATTAAAAAAAGTCACTTGGCAGCACTAGTATCGTGACGTAGCAACTTGCTCATTTAATTTTGTGCAGGAGCAGAGTATCCTATCGTCTTAGAACATAGCATCGCAAAACGTTCGCCCAATAAACAGGATCCTGTCAAAAGCGGTGTCTGCATCTAGCGAGATACTACCGTATACTCGTACTGCTGGCCGTAAAATAGCCAATGCAGGAAGAAAATGTTTTGCAGTAAGACTTTTCATTTATAGAGTTCAGCTAATTATTGCTAGAAGACGAAGGTGTGAGTATTCCGGATATTAAGTTAATGAAACGTACAGAACATGTATGAATGCCAAATATAATCAAGCCGAAGCCTCTAATATGTTCTCCGTCTTCAAAATATTGAGGTGATATCAACTTATAGTTTCTCACGTTATTTTAAAACAATATGGAGTACACCAGGGTTCCGTCCTTAGTCCGTTTTTCAATGTTATATTAGACGTATTGACTGCAGATGTATAAAACTCCTTGGGTGCCTAAAAAAAATAATAAATATTAAGACACTGCACTTTTTAATTTTTTAAATGTATTTTTAGTGAAAAGAAATATTATAATATTCATAACAGAGAAATGAAGTGACGTCTTAAAATTATTTACACTTTTTTGTCTGGGTCAAGCTCCATACATGTTTGCCCAGTTTCCTTTATATGATAGTTGGCAGACGAGCAGATAGATAAATCACCTAATAATCACTTGCAGCACCAGTGAAGTCACTTGTGCGTTGCCAACCTTTTAACTCCCCTACTCCCGATCGGGCCTCCGGTACATTCACTCACTCGGTGAAACAGAGCGAAGGTGCTACTTCGGTATCGGTCCAGTCGAGCAGGCCCATTGTTGCCGAAGCGTGACTCTCACGCATTGAAAATTTAACACCTCTTGTTAATATGAACAATGATGGCACCATATATGTAGATATCGAACCAGAATCCTCTGGCGGTTCCATAAGACCTGAAGGAAACATAGGTAAAGCATTTATTAAGGTGACGGGTAGGGCACACTAGCGACGCCAATCGATTTTAATTTTTAGCCACTAAACCGGATCTATTTTAAGCAATTTCGAGATTAAAACCTCTCGGCAAACACTTATACTATTTATTAAATAACCATGGACAAATATAGGGTTCGTGTTTGTACGCGAAAAATTGATTCACGCCAAAAGTACACACTTTTGGCGGTAATCCAAATTTCGAATGCAAAAGCAGACCAAAAAGTTAACTATAAGTATTAAATTAATAGTATAGGCGTTTGCCGAGAGATTGTAACCCAATTGTTTAAAATAGATCCGGTTTAGTAGCTAAAAATTAATATCGATTGGCGTCGCTAGTGTGCCCTACCCGTCACCTTAACAGTCATAATCTTACTCAGCGCAAGACTGCATTCTAAGTGTCATGCAGTACAAAACCCATGCACACGGAGACGGTAGTTTTGTTTTGTTTTTTAGCTCGCTTCTTGCCAACGTGCTTAGTCATGGCGCGCCAAACGCGATTTCACTTCAAATCTGCTGTAGGTTAAACCGAACGGAGCATTTTTCTGTTTAACATTTATTTTGAAAAAACTTTAAACGTATCTTTAAAGACGAAACAACTTCTTTATCAGCATTATTTCGCCCACCGTTGGGCCATATGCTGAAGCACCTCCAATCGAAGCTGTCATTCGTTTTCCTGGTTCATCTGATGCATGTGTGTCTTTTTAGATGATCTGATCATCTGGCTGGTGGTTTGCCTACGCTGATCATCTGGCTGGTCCTTCTCATATGTGTTCTGTGTTACACACTCTTCTTCCATCTTTTGTTGTATTAAAATATACATAAAAAGAAATTGAAATATACTTGCGCCGTGTGGTCCCCGGCAAAGTAGAATAGGCCACCCTCACTCTTACCGAGGTGTCGTAAAAGGCGACTAAGGTAAAGCTGCTGGCATGATCATCAGCACCCATAGAAGGAAAACTCTGCATTTATATCAAAACCCTCGCCAACCCGTCTGCCAAGCGTGGTGAGTATGGCAATTACCCCTTATGTAATTGAGGGAGGCCCGTGCCCCAGCAGTGGGGACTTAAATGGGCTGACGATGATACTTAAAAAGTAGGTACTTGACTATTTCTTAAACTTAGTCCACGGGGTTTTTTTACAGTCAAAAGGTAGATTGGCATAGTCAATATAGGAAATTAATTAATAATAGAGGTTTCATTATTTAATAATAAAAAGGTGAGAAAATGCTGCCAGATAAATCTTACGTATTTTCATAATCAATAGGTTTGATAAAGGAACAAGAGAAATTGTAATAAGCAAGTCGTCATGGGGTCTTTGTTACTCCAATAAAAAAAGTATGGTATTTTTACTACGGTGTAGTTGGTTTCCCCACAATAACATTTACTGCTTTGTTTTACTGCCGATTCTGACTTCGATGCATATAGAGGATGGATATTAATTATGTAGGTACCTATTGTGGACTACTACCACATTGCGGCTTTTATTTATTTTCAGCGACGCATTTTCGTTCACCAGTTTAAAATTACCGCCGAACGAGTTTTCCGAGAACGCCATTGGGCAACAGTATCGATCCGCACCCGCGCCATTGCTGCGGTGCAAGCGACGCCGCGTCGCGCCGTGCTCACCAAGCGCGGAATGGAACGCAATCTAAACAACGTTCTTTTGTTAAAAGGTGATTTGCAAAACGCACCTAAACACGGTAAGGGCGTAGTCGCTCGACAGCCAAGTGGCGCACTCTTGTGAGAGATAAACGAACAGATAAATCTGTGACCGCAATGTTGTAGGGCAGGTTGCTTGCCACGCGATACAACGCTGGTTCCGACTGACTCGAATACCATTCGACGGGTGAAAACAGCCATTGGACTAGCAGGCACGCGTGTGGGCGGCCGCGGGCATCACGTGAGCATCCCGTGGTGCGGGGCGCAGGGTCGCAGAGCTAGTGCGGCCTCGCGGCCCTCTCTTCGCCGCAACGCAAATCGTTGAAATCAAAACTTTCACGCTACGAGAGCGCTACGAAGTTTTACTGCTACGAACTTCCTGCTACGCGGGTCGTAGCGCGCCGCACTCAAAACTTTGTTCAGAAAGCTTTTTTATTTGTCACTTTCTGTTATCAGCCGACTGAAAACTTGAGCTCTTTATGTGTGAGCGGTAGGATTCAGATTTCAAACGTAAGAGTGTTATCAGACGCAGAACAAGATACCGTGTGCTCGCTATCTACGACTACGATACGATTACCTACGGTCTCTTGCTTTATTGTTGCTTTTAGATTGTATTCCTGACACGATAAGTTTCGTTTCGAATAATGAGAACTAATTCGAGCGTACTTAAATTCGAGTAGAATTTTTCTAGGTACAATTTAGGTCAAGTAAAAATAAAAGAAAGTGTGTTTGGATCAATAGGTAATGTTTTTGGTAAGGAACGCCTATCGACAGCCTAGTCGATAGGCGTACTTATTCCGTTGGTTAGAGAGCTACCAGCAGGTTCATAAACGGAGCTGGAACAAGGGTATTTCCACAAGGCAGAGGCTCTGGCTAGAAGGCATTGTGGTGGGCAGCGGAGTCGGTTCGGTTTTGTTGTTCGTGGAAGCGAGTCGCAGGTGGGCGAGCGAGCGCGGCCGAGCGCCTGCCGAGCGCGCCCGAGCCGCCGAGCTGAGCGGCCGAACGACGTAACCGCCGCCCGGCCGCGCGCCACTCGCTCCAGTCAGCGATCGGCTCCCACCCTGCTCGCTTGTGACAGTGACGCCGTGTGACACATTTGACAGTTGTTATCGTGATCGTGTGATGTTTTCGTATCGGAACTATGGTGTATCCCCATGAAAATGTGGAGTGATTTCCAGGTAAGTTTACCTTTTAAGTGCTACAGTGATATCCTTGGTATTCATTCTATATGACGTTGACGAATTCGACTTGTGTTCTAAATCTGACTTTTTCATTACAATCCGTTGACTTTCTTACAAATGCACAAGGTATTGCAAGTTGAAATCCAGTCATTTTAGATTTTACAAAGACTTTTAGAGACTTTTTCTGACTTTGAACAGTTTTGCTGTTTCATCACTTACTTGGGTTTTTTGGTTGAACCGCTGTAAGTTCATTGTAATGAAACATATTGTTACAATGAGGGTAGCTATGTGAATAGCAGGAAAATGCAAGCCTATTTCAGTGATTTATTTGTGTTTTATGTTAGTTTAAAACTTTTCTATCTGTTTCACCACTATGATTTTGTATGTCTTTGAATGCTTATGTAAGTTGCCCCTACATTCTCTATTGCTTAGGACTTGGTTACTTCTAAGTCACTACATAAGTAAGATAGTTTATTTTTGAAAAAATATGTATTTTTGGGTTATGTTAGATTTTGTACTTAGTTTTTACTTGGTTATGTTTTATTCAATATCAGAATAGGTACTTTCCTTCAGTAGCATTGTTCATGTTGAAATCTATAAAGTAAGTTACAAGTGCCTCAAGCTTATCAGTTTCTTGCGAATTCTTGTTTTACGTGTAACTTCATGTCCTAACACATTTGTACACGTCACACGCTAACCCTTCATGATTTTTGAGTACTTTTTCGAAATTGTTATTGTTGTTGTGGGAGTCGCGCGCCTTTTTTCGAATCTGACAGCTCGACGCGTTTCCGGCGACCTGTCAAACGCCATGTGATAGATAGAAGGGCGCATTCGTCGGGGTTTTAAATCAAAGCGCTGTGTTCGCCTCGAATCTCGATAACTGCGACGCTCGAGGCGAGCGAGAACTCGTCACAGAAATACGTACGTGCGGTTGTCTCGCTCGCACCCGTAGCGCGGTCCCGCTCCGGCGGCTGGTGTTTTTGTGTCGGAGCGGGTTTTTTGTCGGCGCGGCGAGGCTGCCGGCGCCCGCTCGCTCGGCGCGGCCGACTCCACATTAATTATCGTCGACTCGCCTCGCCACTGCTGCACCGAACACTTTACTTTCTACATTGCTTGTATTACGGACTGTCGTGTCATGTGTTTGAGGCGCTCGCGATGCTCTTTTTAGCAGTCCGTATTAGAAGTTGGAAAATTAAATAGTCGGTTTTGTGGAGCGGGCGATGTACGTTTTCCTGGTGGCGAGGGGTGCGTTGCCATGACGACGGCTGGGGCGCCCCGCCCAGCCGCCTCTCCTCTTATTGAGATTTACTCCTCGCTCCGGATCGCCAATGGCGAGTCCACTCCACTCGTCTTTTTCTCGAGAACAGCGATGTATTATCGACACGAGAGGGAATTAGGAGCAAGCTGATTAGGCCACGTTGAGTGCAGCAGAGCGAGATTATGTTTGCTCGTGCTCAGTAAAATATTAAAGCAAAACCTGCTAATTAGTGCTAAGCTACGATGCTACGATAAATAAAGCGCTCTTATCAAAGAGCCGTCTATTCTTTTTGATTGGAACTATACTTTGCCGACTTTCTGATTTTATTTCTATCCCTAATTCAAAACAAGATTTTTAAATTGATTGTAGGATTACTTGACGTCATAACGCTCAATCGCATACTACCAGAATGATGACCGTCAATCTTCAGTCCATCAGAATAGTATCGCAAATATTTTTATAAACTTTATATTCGAAGACAAAGGAAACGAACTGAAGAAATCACTAAAAGCAATTGTGATAACTGTTTCGCATTCTCTGATAAGTTTGGTTCAAAGCGATGATAAGATATCGCAACACTTCCTTCTTTTTTTTATTATGTAATAAAGACATCAACGCGTTTACGGAATCAAAATTTTAAAAATGTTTTTTTGACATTTTCTATTTTACTGTACCTATACGGATAAAATATTCACAAGTTATTAGGCAAATGAATACAAAATACTACAATATCAGTAAAATTACAATTTTGAGTAGGTATTTTGTAGTAAGGACTTCTGTCACTTAGCGCTTACACTTTTATCATAGTTTTTTTTTTTAATTAGTATTAGGTACTTAGATAGTTCATTAACTAATGAAACAGATTTACTATGGGTCAAAGTTCAGTTTATTCTTGAAAGGTGTAATTGATATGAAGGAAAAATAAGGAAAATCAGAATTATATGGTCAAATGAGGACTAAAAAATATTACATTTACCTATATTATAAACCTACACTAAAGTACCTAACTACTAATTTACCGGCGAGAAGCAGCACTGTGCTGTGTTTCGCTGCGTGAGTGAGGGTAACGGAGGCCCAATCCGGGCGAACGTGGGTTTAAAGATTATTAGCGCACTTGTGACTTCACTGGTGTGGCGGGTGTCCATGGGCGACGGCAATTGCGTACCATCAGGTGATCCGTCTGAACGTCTGACACCTATGACATAAAGAAACCTACCTAAATAGTACATAATCATGTGTATTTTTATCCCCGACTTGGTGATCGAAGCCGGAACCTCGAGAGGCGAAAGCGCTATACAATGCAACTCGCCACTGCGCCACCGCGGCCGCGATGCATCCTGTACGAAGTATCACGTATGAGGTATACCTACTGCATAGGCTTATTAGGGTTGGGGGTAGTCCCCACTTTGGGGAGAGGGAATTCGACTTGTTGCAGTCACGTGCATCCGCCCACACATCGTGATGACTAGCAGTCAGTCCGACGTAGGTTTTCCTTGAAACTGGGATATTGTTTCTTGTAAAAATATTAAAGTATACTTATAAAATAAAAAAGTACCTTACACAATCAGATAACATAAACCTGACTGATAACATAAACGTAACAATCAAATTTAAAACAACTAATGACGTTAGAAATATCGTAGAAAAACTATGAAAATTCTACATTAATGTTAAACTAACCCTGGGAGAGCCACGCTTCGGCATGAATGGGCCGGCTCGACCGGAGTGATACAACAGTCTCACAGAATCCGGCGTGAAGTAGCACTGTGCTGTTTCGCTGCGTGGCAGCGCACTTGTGTCTTCACTGGTGTCGCGGGTATCCATGGGCGGCTGCAATCGCTTACCATCAGGTGATCCGTCTACTCATCTGCCACCTATCACATAAAAAAACGATAATGAGCCATTTTTTCATTCAAGTTTTTAAAAATCTCTAGACCTAGATTTCCATTGGCATAACCAAAAGTAACTGGCAAAAATATACAAGATCTGTACATAAAACAAACATGCATCTGACTTTGAAGCTAGCGCCGACCGCGCTAAGATTCCCGGCAAGGTCGCCAACACGTCGGCAATGCCCTTGGTGATGCAAATGTCCTTAGCTGACCGTGATCATTCTGTGAGCTTACCGTCACTTTGAACACAACTCAACATTCAAGAATTTTATATAAATTGATAAATTCTGAATGAAAGAAAGAGAGCGCATGATGACTAGCACTTTTTGTCAAACTTCGATAGAGATAAAAAGAAAGAATTGTGTTTTAGCAGTCAATAAGTATGTTAATTTTGTTAGGATAAAATAAACTAAGACGATTCTGATGAATATAAAGAAAAAGTGGTACCTAGTTGCCATGTGGATATAGTTCCATTGACCTTATGACATTTACCTTGACATGGCTTGTAAATAAATCACTAACAAATTAAAGGTTGATTGACTCTTAAAACGTGGGTTAAACTTATGACAAGTTGTAACCGGCTCGGTCATAAAAAATAATGTAAGTCGTGATTATTTATGTACATTTGTCTGAGGATCTTAGAAATTTACTATAAATAATTGGTTTCCGCATTGCAATATTACGAGAAATATAATTCAGATGAAACCAATTTGAAGTATTTGGCGAATTGAAGCCAGCTAGAAGATACCGTCTTTATGATCTAGTCTAGTAATGCATAATACTCTCAATAGTAAGAAAAAGAAGGTGAATTACATCTCGTCAATGTAAATCAGTACATTCTCCAACGAAAGAGAATCTAGCAATAAAAAATGGCAGATGAACGTCATGCGTTCTTGCGCTAAGCAACATCTCGTTACGGGCGCATATTACGCATTCGCAGTTAAATTAACGCATCGTAAACAATCGACCACGTGGAGTAAAAGTAAACTCATAAACAAACGAATGAATTAGCCATAGCGCGACGTCATCGCGGCGAAGACACGCATAATAATCGCTTATGCAAACGACTCTAATTATGTAAAACGTTATGAACCGTACCGGCGTGTTTTGACATACGCTAACGACCAATTATATGCCCATTGTGTGACTCAGTGAACTTGAAAGAGACTATGATATAGGGCATCGACTTCGCGCAATGAATGACGCTTCAACACCTGTTCAGAAAAAACTACGAATGTCAGGTGTACCGAATTCGATGCAATCTATTATTATTATTTTATCGTCATTGTAGTTTGCATGGGTTTGTTTGTTTTCCTTTTTTGCTTATCTGCAGCGTTTAGAGTGATTTACGATGCGTACTACTACTAACGTGACGTCACACATCTTTTTATCAATCGCTCAATGTATTTCGAAGTATAGTTGTTAATGAGTCTCAAAACTGTAAAAAGTATTGGAGCTTAGCGTCGGTTCTCCTTCTAATTTTGTCAGCGTTTTTCTTAAAATCGGCCGCATTTCTCTGTCTATTTTGATCAAAGTTATAAATCAAACGTCACATTCGCGCAGAAATCGGGAACGCGATAATAAAATACTTGGCATTCGGTGGCTCCCTGGCAGCGGCCATGCGCCCCCAATGCCACCACGACCCAATTACGCGTACGTGGGTACTCAGGCTATAAAACAATATGCGAGTCAATGAACTCTTTCGTATGATACCCGTGTAAACATGCATCCGTGAGCGACGAGACGCGCCGACGCCAATAATTTATGTAAATCCACGTCATTGTATAAGAGTGTTTTATTGCCATCTTGTTTTGACGGTCAAGTTCGGATCGCGGCGAAAGTTTAACAACTATAATAATTCTTAAAGTTTGCGAAACGCCTTCCCTCGATATGCCTTCTGACTGTCGTCTTCTTTTTGCCACCACTTTCCGACGAAAAGAAACGCACTTGCATCTCGACAATATTTTTGTTTCATTTGGATCCAATCAATGAAAATTATTCAATTAATATTTTCTCTGTTACTACGAGACGTATATAAGTTACAGTCTAAAAATGTGTATTTAAATTTGCAACACACTTGTGGAAATACAATGTTAAAAGAATTATAAAAAGAAAGACCTATAAAACATACGTTATTAGACTGGATTTATTTCGGGCCAAATGTTTGTAAATAATCTTTTACTACGGCATCAGTAGCGTAAAATCTTGTTTATAATTATGATAATAGCTTTATTAATGCTACACTATAAATCTATTTGGTAGGTAGTAACCATTAATCACTTATGAATGGATGTTATTATTATACGGCAGTCGGTCAACGATATCACAATGATGTAAACGTCATTTTATAATCATAAGCTCATAAATAAACATTGTGACGTATAGACAGCCGGCGATCACAGATCGGAAGTTGGAAAACTGCGGTACTGGGCGCGTGCGCCGCAGTATGTAAACGCACTTATGTAACAATGTTTTGACATTCAACGACACATTTAGTGCGGACATTAAGTGGATCAATGAACTTGAGTCGCCGTGCTCAATGTTACGCAACGATCGGCGTTTGAGTGAGATTAATGCGCGCGGATTATGGCACGCGATACATTTCAATTTACGTTCCGTTTCATTCATGACTCGAGATAATGACGACGTGCTCGTTCCGCTTGTTTATTTGCTTGTCGTCAGTTGTCCGGCCGCCTTCATGCGCTTTACATACTAAACTCGATGCGCCACTTAGCACTGCGCGGTTTCGAAGATGCGCCCGTCTGCGGTTGGTCGAGGAGGATTTTCTCAAGACGCGAGTCACGTGTGCGGGCGACATAGGGAAGATCGTACTATTAACTACAAGTTGAGCTGAAGACGGCGGGGCGAAGGGAGTACGTCTTCGCCCATTGACGGTTGAAGCGCCCCGCGACACTTTCACTGCTCCGTTATTGCAGTTACTACGCGCCTACTGTGCACCGGGTCGGGGAGGGTGCCACCCCACTGCATCGCCCCTCCCGGCAAGGCTCGCGGGCTGCCATAGGGTGCGCTTTTCAAATTCAAGAATACAATCTTCTCTGATCTTCTGTTCCCTTCGTAAATCATTTGCGACAGTAATTTATTGCCGTTAGAATACAGCTCATTCTTGTAACATGTCGAAAGGGGTAGCCTATTTTTTTAAGTAAGTCATAGTTAAATCGAAGTTCTTATGTGGTTTAGAACAAAAACTTTTAGAAAAAAACATACTTAGATCAAATACTAAAACACAACTAACTGCCATACTCAGATTCGTTGATTAACTTAGTTGGCTACTTAAGAAAAAATATTAACCCTTATTTTGATACGCATAAAGACTACCGATACTAAAGTTAATGAACATTAGCTTAAATGACGTCTCTGAGTGCGGTCGTAAGAGCAATTCAAGCTTATTAATGTTTTGGATCTTCGTGAACATGATTTGATAATTTAAGTTCAAAAATATAAAATACGTAATAGCTTACTTAATAAAAAATTTAAACAAAAGACAGGCAGCTGCTCATAAATTCACAAAGTTCAACGTATAAATCAATTTACAACTTGGTATCATTCAAACGCAAACTTGTAAAATCGTTGCACATCCCAGCGCAGCTAACGAATGCACGGCGTCAGCAACAGATCTATAGCTCCTCAGGTCTAGACGGCGGGCAGTCCCGAAGTGGGACAATGTCAGTTGAGGGCTGTATTATTTGCGTAGACACGTGTGAGCCGCGCTGACAAGCGAGCCGGGCTGAGTGCCCTAGTACAGGAGGTAGCAGGCAATGTTTAACCAAAACTTTACCGAAGTTTATCGAGTAACAAATATTTAGCCAGTTTTTTGAAAATTATCGTGCAAGCTAACGCTAATCCTAAAGTGTACACTGAATATCTTTATACTTTTAAGTTTTGTGTTTTTTGCAATAAAGAGTACCTATCATCTATTTAAGGGTGCAAGAGGTTTTGCAGCGTTAAATAGATAGATACTCTTAACTATTTGAAAACCAGCACCATTTTTCAGAAAATCTTTTTATCATGTGGGCTATAAGCACTAGTGTCAAAGTTTCTAATTTATCTACTAAGAGTCTCTGTAATGATTATAGAATAGAATAGATTAGAATATTTGGCTTTTATTATGTCGTAGTCTTATGTGAAAGTATTGGTGAAATTTACAACATCTTTCTTATGATTAGAGAGAGTTAGCCAGAAACGCATATGTGATATGATGTTGCAGATGTCTATGGGCGGCGGTGATCACTCACCATCAGAGATGCCGTCTACTCGTTTGTCTACTATAATGTAAAAAAATATGGCTTTCTACTTACGTTAGTTCCTCGCACAAAAAAGGAACAAGATATAGGGTAAAACAACAAATGAAAGACACGTCAGCTAATTGAACGCCACCAAATACTTGCGCCTCCTGCACTAGGTGGGAAGTTTGTAAACACCGCCGGCCTTGCTCCCTGCACCCGCTACCCGCACGCACAGCACCGACACCTCCAGATATCGACTATCGGCTTTCTCGTGTGAATGGCGCGCAATGCATCTCGCGAGCTCGACCGTGACAAACGCGCTGACAGGTGGATTACGAGAATTAACATACGCCCGATTGCGGTACTGATTTGCAACGACGGGTACTCAATGGGTAATAAATAGTAATAATATACGGTGAATTAACTCGATATTCTCACGTAAACATCTCTAGTTGTACTGTAGTTTTCTTAGAAATCAATGACGTTTTCGAATTTCTATTTGTATTATCTGGAGCCCAATTCTCGTGACGTGATAAATTGTCATCATTCGGTATATATCGCAAAAACATAGTTTTTTTGTATGGTTTTCATACGACATCCGCTATGTTTTTTCATATGGAAAATCCTTAGAATTGGTATATGAGTACGATGTCAATGTATGCATACGGTTAGCTGTCGAATTTTTAATGAGCCAAGATGAAGTTACGTTTAGAAACAACGCGGATATCGCGGTTTTCTACTTCAAAATTTACTTGCAATTCTAGAGGCTGGTTAGTATAGGGACAACATTGCTAAATTGTAAGAACTATACTATATCAAGTTACTATCTAACTGAATGAATATATCTAATCAAATCGAATCTTGCAAAGCTTGAAAGATTTAAAATGGAAAATTTGAATCTTAAAATATATTCAAAGCTAATGCCACATGTATAAACTATTACAGAGAACATGCAAGACATTCACCTGGATCTTAGTACATTTTTGATGTAGACAGGATGCGGTTTCATACGAAAGTGACATCAAAATCTTGTAACAAACTTTGAAACACTTCTATGCAAGCAAATTTGTACTTTCTCGCTGTAGAAACGTGGTTTAAATAATATTCTGAATGTGTTTTAAGACTTGTATACTGATGTGTATTTGTTTTTATGTTCTTCGTCTAAATATTCGAAATATTTAAAATAATGTAGTACCCAGGCATTGTAATTTCAAAATTATAATAGGTATTCAAGTTACGTTTTATACCGTCTAAAGTGTAGTTTGCGTCACAAATAAAACTCACCCAAAGTGCGAAGTGACCATCTGAATGTCTCAAAGAAAGAATATTCCGTACTTCAGAGGACAAGATAGGTTATAGATCCCGTCACACACCAGGAATTACACCAGGGGTTAACAGACCCCACGATGCGAAGGTTTTATATTCCATTTCTTTTTCTTTATCAGCATTGATTATTCAATTTTATAACCGGGATAAAAAACGCTCAAAATGGTTAAAGACGTCAAAAAAAATATTGCAGTAAAAATAAAGAAATCAACAATGACATTTCGAAGTAAAACACGTTCAAGTGAAACCAAAACAAACGGCAACGTACGAGCAAATCGATTTAGTAGAGTCGAATCGAGTGTTTACCGGCGGGATGTTCCCGTCCCTGGCGCCTTGATTGATGACCGATAAATGCCCGCTGACATTGAACCCGACTGCAACCCACTGTCTCTACTTCCGCCGTGACGTATTGGAATTAAAACGTGACGTAGAGACGAAGAACTTCTACTGCAAAATAAATCAAGAAAAAAGATACGTTCAAAATAAACGTAATTGAAAATGTAGAGTCGTCAAATGGAGACTTGATTTAAAATTAAAGCGATTAAAACAGAGAAACAAAAATACAGTTAAAATATCTGCCAACTATTTTGTAGTCGGAACAATGTTTGTCGTCGCGTTCCCGTCTCTATGTAGCGTCCCTCGCTGATTGATGACCGATAGATGCCCGCGACATTGAACCCGGGACTGCAGCCCGCGACTTCCGCCGTGACGTCGGATGACGCGCTCTGACGTAGAGCCCCGCCTTTGTTTACGCCATAAAAACTCTATTACACTTGCGGTCTCCTAACTGCGCTACTGATTCTGCGGTGTACCTGCGGACAATGGGATTTAAAAGGATTCACTCTCTATTTTTAGACCAGCTCTTTTTTCACATGATTTATTGCCACTTAGGGGAAGTATTGTCAATGTAGAGATCGTAATTAGGGTGCATTCTACTAAGTGCACCCAAATTACATGAAAGTTAATTTATGAGGATCTTTTCAAACACTTTGCGTAAACAATAGTTGCAAAAAAGATCTCTCCGAGTATCTTTTTCACTGTCTCTCTACATAGTTGGAGCATGTAGCAAATTTTATCAAAAAAAATGAACTTAGTAATCAAAGTTTAATATTGGATTAAAAATGTAGAGCTAAAAAGCAGGTGCCAAAACCTGCGTTTTTTTCCACTTCACCTGGAGTAAAAGCAGTTAACGTAAATAAATAAATGCTAGATTCTACTAGTAGAAGAGTGTAGTTAGTGAGTTAACTACAAAGCTCCCGGGACTAATCTTCTAAGTGCGTAGCGTTCGGAAGGCGGGAGGTAGAGTCGGGTGGGGCTCATTAAAAATTCATTCTTATTTCGTTGCCTCTCCGTAATCAGCCACAAAGGGGGGAGAGTCGCACGTTTCGCCTTCTCTTCGTTATCTACTGATTTATTAGTTCTGAATTTTCCAGTTTTAATTTTCAAGTTTGCGGTATCGTGCATCTTGACTCTACAATGACATAGAGACGTGGTTATCGGTTTTTTGTACCTAGTTAGGTGACTTTAATGATTTATTTAATAAGCATAACTCTGACGATTTCAACTAAATAGCTAGAATTGAAAGTTTCATAACAAGGTACAAAACGTGGAAATTGAATGAATTTTTTTTAAGTGAACTATTCCTGAAATCATGCAGGCAAGCGTTTGAAGGCGCTCCTGCCAAACGTTTTGAAGGCGCTTCTTACACGTATTTTGCAGGCGCTACTCATAAACTAACTATTTTGAATTTTGTTCTTTTGTCATCCTCAGCGGGTCGAACGCGCGTTCAAAAGCTCGAATACTCGTAGACTCTTGTAGACGTGTAGTGATAAGGTGCCGTTAACCCTTCATCCGGCTACGAAATGTGATGTCGCAGACTTTCTGTAATTGGATAATTACGGTAATGTAGTCGCTAGCGTGTGGGTTTCGACATATTTCCCGGGCGGGAAACCCGGGCGGGGGCGGGGCCCGCCCTCCCCCCGCTGTCTCTTTGATATCTGTTACCACGGGCTTTTAAAATCGGATACAACTCGAAACTAATTATTAAGGACGTTGCTAGGTGCGCAACTAGCAAAAACGTATTACGGATTCCGTAAACATAGGTACATACCCTTAGAGATAACCTTTCCGTGTTGATTTGTTACACCTTTAACGGTGTAAATATTAGTGAGGATATGATTAAGGGCCGAGTTCACCAACTTTTCAAACAACGGTAATCAAGCTTTTATTGGGTTTATGGGAGTCAATAATACAATTATTTACTGTTACTAAACGATATGTTGATTAATCGTTTATAGTAGAGTAGGAATGTTTACATAATGAGCGCAGTCTACAAACGACAATATACGAGTATGGATACGACTGAACTGACAGAGTCATCCCTCAGGATTCAATGTTGAAATATTCGTATAATGAGCCTTATATCGACTAGTCAACAAGAGGGACTCTATTACTATGCAATTGAAGTATAGATTAGCATGGGACGAGTTTATGTTATTTTTGATGTTATTGCATGCAAACACCGTTGTTTAAAGTTGGCGAACTCGGCCCTTAGAGGGAATGTCTAGTAAATTAGAGTTCGGAAAATTCACATATTTCTGCTAATATTTAGGCAGATTAATTTTTTTCTATTCGATTTTAGGAATTCTAATGGAATTTACCCTTCATTTTACCCTTTCATCACCTTTTTATTCCTCGACATTGAAACCTTCGATAATTTTAAATTAGCCATAACTTGTAAATCTCTAAATATCTCCATAATTTACAGAACTTATATATGACATAACAAAAGTCAAATGAGGTCGCCGTTCGTCCAGTTGCACTTATTCATTCATTCGCAACTATCAACTGAAACCTGTCTGCTCCCAACCTGTATTTGGTTTGCTAACAGCGTTATCTAACGGCCGACACCTGTTCAAACTCTGAATTCGAAATGAGTTTGTTTCGATTTTCGTTCGAGATACAGTGGTTGGGCCTCAGAGGGCGTCCCCACGCCACCCCGTCTCCCCTCGTCCTAATCTCCTTTAGTCCTCCCAACGATCTCGTGACGTCACTACTTACACGTTTTTTTGGCAATGAAAAAATGATAACGTCTCGTCGAATTAGGAACTAAGAATCGCACTGCAGCTTTCGAATTACAGCTTCAAATTTTGGCAACTTTACTTACAATTCCACGAACTGATTGAAAAACTTGTAACACCACAAGTTGCAATGATGTCAAGGGCATGTGTGTGGGCGATGACGTATTTGCCGTGATTCTCAGAAGTAAACCCCTTTTAATTGACATATGGCCATAATCGGCAGCGGACATGCGAGGTATTTTTATGAAATAACGGTCCTAAACCTGTTCAGAATGGGCCGCGGGGTGCGCTAGTGGCGTCGATCACCCATCAGCTGATCGCCGGATTCCTTTTCATCTCACTGATGTAATTAATCGCCCCTCCCCTCGCTCCACTAACCGCGGAACTAACTTCCAGCGTACAACGCCATACCCACGATTACTATGAATGAAATTATCGCCGATCTTACTTGGAGTCGATTCCAATTAAGGCGGCTCGTTTTATTTACCCGCTCATCTCTCAATGAACGGTGTTTATTAATTTTTCGGCGCTTTGCAGCCGATAACTTTGAGGCACGAGGGTTATGTCACGCCGACAATGGCGGTTTTCGCGCACAATGACAACAGCAATGAGCCGCAATAAAGATTTGGTGTTTGCGAGACGTCAACGCGTCCTTTGTCAGTCGGCACGCGCTCGACTAACAGGTGCGGATTTATGGCCTATTCGGGATTCCACGATGAGAATGCAAGCGACCCGCATTGTATAACGAGGCCCGTATGCCGCCTGATTGCCAGTTGGGGTGACCGTCTATCTCGGAGGTTTTCGACTCGCACACGCAAGAAGTTGTTTTTTTTTCTTTAACGTTGAGTAAGAGAACGTGTCGAGAGAGGCCGCGGCGTATCACGCGAGGCGGCGTTTCTCATACATGCGGTGTTGTAACTAACGGCATGTAGCAAGAGCTGGGTATCGAGCACAGAGAGCGGCGCCGGCGCAGTCGCGGCGGCACGTCGCCCGCGCCGCGGCCACAGGGTTGCCAGCCTGCAAAGCTGGAATATCTGAACTAGAGTCGCAGCGCCGCCAAAGACGCATTATGGCTACAGACATCTCAATAGTTCGTGTTTTTCTGGGAGACTTACTCTCAAACTAAACACTATATTACAATTTAATTTTTTCATATGCTACGCGTTGAGTTCCATTTTTGAACTTATCGTTGCCTCAGTACGGCTGTTTGTGGCGATATCATATTGAGAACCATGGCATGAGTTGATTGTCTGGAGTGTACTGGGCATCGGCAACCCTACGGTTGGGGCTCCGCTGCGCGGGCGCGGGCTCGCGCAGTGCACGCGTGCGCGTGTGTGAGTGACGTCAACGCGCCACTTTCTCCATACTTTCGTCGCTGCTGGTGCGCTAAAAAACAGAGCCCGACTAGACGACGACTATTAATACACGATGCGACGTCGCACGCTCTGTCGCGCGAAACGATACGGAATTATTGTTTTCTACGTGCGTGCTTGCCGCTGAGCGTTGAGCAACTCTCCCTCATATCTACTGGCTATTTCGCAGCGAATTGTTGCTACAGTTTTTACGTAGCTATATTTTATAAAATGAACACGGTCCGCCACTAACGAGGCGCGCAACAGCGGCAGTCTCCGCAGTTCAGCGGCCCACTAATTTAAGTACTCCGACGATAATTCGGGCCTTAATTTGCACCGAAACATCGAACAAGTAAAATCCATTCGTTGGCATCGCGCGCCTGTCTAATTAAGCTCTGTCATAGACTCTTCGAAGGCTCTATTACGAGCCGCCTCCAAACTTAGAGCGGACTATAACGCATTTGGTATTCAATCGGAGAGTTTTGCCGGCGAACAGTGGGTTTTATGCGGGGGTAGTAAGGTCGATATTGTGAGGGTGGAGCGAGAGACTCGCTCGGTGTGACAATTACGGCGATGCGGCCCGCCCCGCGCCGCAATCGATAGGCCTACGGCCGGGGCGCGGGGGGTATTACTTATGCAAAGTAGCATTGGCAAGCGACCACGGCACCACGCTACCACGCCACCAGCGCCACGCACCACGCTGCCTGCGCCGTGGTGCCCGTTAATATTGACCTTAGGATATTGATTAATTGATCAGTCCTCAACAGAGTCTCAAAATTCTATTTCATTATGTATCGACAACAGCAACCATAAACAGTGTTTAATCACGTTGTTATAATTTAGCATCTTTTAGTGTAACAATTGCTCAGGCTGTCGACCCTAAAGCCATTTTCACGACTACGACTTTCGTAGCATACGTAGCATTCTAACTAATTCTATTGTAGTTTCATACAATTTAGGGATGTACGAAATCTACTACGATGAAAATTACCTTAAATAACATTATCTTGTCAAGAGCCTCCATACCATGCGCTATCCTCATTTACTTTTTACTATACCACTGAAATATCAAATAGAATATGGTCATTATATTTATTCTAGCGATACAATTGGTAGATGACCTAGGTGGTTCTGTCTCGTTTGCCTCCCGTTCCAAAAAACAAACACTGCCCAAAGTCTACTTGTACTAAAAAACAGTAGGTATTATAAAAATGGGTACGTTTCTCAGATAACAATAACTTAACCACCACCAGACTCAGCAAATCTGAACTCAAAATTAAATGTAACAATTCGATGACGGCGCGGGGCCGAAAGTTCTTTCATCAGGCGGATTGGGCCCGAAAGTTGGGCCCTTCTAATCTGCTCGGAGCGGGCCGAACCTATTACTGGCCGGGTCTTTGTGCGCCCTCCGACCCTCGCAAGGGTCCGACTTTTGTCTGGCAGCCGAGCCAGCGATTGTGCGCAACGAGTTCAGTTTGTTTTTGCTCAAATGTATACTTGGGTTTGAGGTTGGATTGGTTTTAGCAAGTTTCGTAGTCTTTTTAAAGAACAATATGTTTATTTTTTTTAATTAATGAATTTGGTGCTAAAGTATGGATTTCACTGCCTTAAGGATTTTGTTTCATATCATATTTTTTGTTAGTTCTTTAGATTTTCGCGTTGCATTTTGACTAAGGTTACGCCGCGTTAAGTCCCGTAATTATTAACCATAATTTTTTAGTAATATAATATACATAAGTATTTGTCTGTTATAAAGATTGTATTGTGATTGAAATAGTCTTTTAACTTTCATAGAGTTAACACTATAATACAGCAGAGCCAAACTCGTAGATAACACCACATTCAAAACTTCATCATCAACCGTTTGCGCTCTACAACTTTGCTCTAAATCCGGATATCGCTAAGTTGGTGAAAAACGTCGCGACTCTACAGTCTCGAAAAGTTTTCGCGCGAAAACTCATTCCCGCGCTTTATAGTATGCGGGTTTTGGAGGGGAGTATATAGCCCCTGCCCTCGGAGCTCTATATAGAGTTAGTATATAAAATGAAGAGTTCGCGTGGCTAGAGAGCTGCCGACCGCGAGCCGTTGCGG
The DNA here is from genome assembly GCA_019059595.1 of Marasmia exigua. Lineage (NCBI taxonomy): Eukaryota > Metazoa > Arthropoda > Insecta > Lepidoptera > Crambidae > Marasmia > Marasmia exigua. Next base: position 11,232,018 of record CM032477.1, on the reverse strand, counting down.
CTGCGAGCGTCAATCGCGGCGATGCGAATGTTATTTGAATGAAAAGACGATTATTTTTTCCAAAAAATTTAATTAAAAAAATATATAAATAAGAAAAAGAACTTTCATGATAGCAAGAACTAAAAGTTCATTTAAATCCCTCTTCAAAGAAAATTAAGATCATCAAATTTAATAATAGTTGATTTCAAATAAAATATTGATAATATTCTTCTATTTATTATAAAATTTAACGAGGAAGAGTGACTTAGGAAGTTTTATCTAGCATTTTGAATAAACATATTATGATGTAATTCTAATAAAAGTTATTATTAATTTAACGTTAATATTATGTTAACATCGCCGTTTCCGAATATCAATGTTATCGTCTTATCATTTTTATTATCGCCATATTGGATGATTATGATTAACAAAGTCTAAACTGATTTAATCAAAATACTAATTCGGTCCATTTAAACTTAATAAATTGACTGTTGCCTCCATTTAATCCGTTTAAGCAACTTACCTTTTATCTCTACATTTTTGAAATAGTATTAAAAATAAAACCTTATCATTATTTTCATTGTTCTTCCGATTTTTATAAAACTGTGTTTATGAAACTCTATATTTGATCTCTCTACTCTTATATGAAAGTTTACCAGTGACTATAGCATTAAAGAGTAAAGAGCATCTATCTATCTCATAATTTTAGTCCAGCTGATCACGACTCAATTTATATCTGAAATGAGAATAAATACTTCAGAATGCCACAGTGGTGTTGCGGGGAACTCTATCGCGGCCTATCGGGCTTATCAGCGCTTATCAGCCTTCAAGGTGACGGTCCGCGACGCAATCGCTCACTTGTAGAGTCGCTGAAGATTTCTGAAGTTTCGCAATGTAGCGCTAAGGGCAATCGGCTAATTAAATAGTAGATACAATTAGTTCACTGACCTGAGGTCAGTTGATATGATTAGTGGTTATTAATTTATGTGCGATTTATTAATTTTAAAGTCAGGGGTGAGACTATGATAAAAAAAAAATGATTATAATCAGATTATTGTACGTATAAATGTATTAATTATTTTGACGGCTAGTCCAGCGCAATGACTAAACCGATTGAAATTTAACATGGTCGCTTGATCGATTCTCTCCAGCACACTTGTGGTGTAATAGATGTTGGTAATATGTCTGGGTTTTGTGATAGCATATTTTTTATGACTTATTAAACTTTCACGCATAAAGGTTCTTCTATCGAGCACTAATAACTTTGTGTTGTTGTCAAAACCGTGGATCCCCTAATAAAATATTACTATTACAGAGAAGATCATTATTTTGTAAATAAAATACAGATACCAGAGGCCATATTCTCGTACACTGGGCATAGAAGTCAAATGAGAGTATTCCATACATTCGTAAATATGAATGTCAAATTCGATATCTACGTCCCGAGAATTGGGCCTCTGTAATGCCGCACAGGACATTGCTTTATCAAGAATCGCGGAACGAAGTGCCGAGCGAGCGCGGGCGCGGGACTCATGCACCAATTATATATAATATCGGCAAGGCCACGTGCTCGGTTGACGTTTACAAAGTTTCCCGATGCGGAGAAAACTTTGTGACATGTGAGTGGTAGATACTTACAATATGTGCCCCCCGCCCCCCGCGCCGACGCCGCCGTGACTCACCGGCGCCCTCCGCGACGTCGCCCCGTCTGCCCCCATGGAAAATTTATACCCACCCTCTCTCCAAGAACATTACACGACCCGCCGCGCAAAATACGACCCTACATCCAACGAATAAAGAATACTCTCCACCGCCCACGCCCGGCGAGACAAAGGAGCTCCACCAATTTTGCCGAAAACAAACCCTAACTCCAGTGGGATATAGTTTGTAATTTATGTGACGATCCGGCTCACGTGCTACGAAAACGCAACGGTGACGTCACGATACTCGTAGGTGGCGAGGGTGGCGACCTAACGCTGTTTCTAATTTCTATTAATACTGTATCGTCGAGTGAAATTTCTCGCAGCGCAACTTAAATTTCGGTCTCGTCGAACCTTTCCAGCGTCTGAAGCTCAAAGGTTTGCGCTGCTACGAATTCTTGTAGCGAAAACATTAGGCGTCTCAAATTCGGGACTCACAAAACAGCTCGCGCTCAGTGTAATGATAGCGGGCGCCAGTCCCTTAATTCCCAGCGTACCAAGAGGTGGCTCGTCTCGAGAGCGTGTGCTCTCTCATCTCCTTAATTCGTCCTTCGCCGCAGCCCCCTTAATTCTCCCTCGGAGCGTTGCCGCGAGGGAGGGCGCTCACTCTCTTGTTAACCCGAGTTCGCCCCCTTATTTATACCGCGTGGGGGCGGGCGGGGCGGCGGGGCGGTGGGCGCGGGGCCCGGGCCCCTATCGACAGTACGCCGTGCCGCAGTGTGGGTGAATTAAGAGCGAGTCGGCTTTCATTTTAGTAAAGCTGGCATGCTCGTGTGCTCGCCTTTCAGCCGGTGTGCGCCGCCCACACAAGCCGATCTCGACTCTAAGACGGGGGGATAAGGTCACAAACCCTGTATCCGTCCCCGCCTGCCTTCAGCGTTTTATAACTTCAGAGGGCGAGGAGGCAGCGGAGTTTTTGTGAGTGGAAGGACTTTTTTTGACGTACGTTTTTTATGTTTTACTCGGTTAGGGTTCGCTAAGATAACGACGTCTCACAGAGAACGGAAAGCGCTCTAGCAGAAGATACATGTTCCACGCTGGTGTTTTGTATGAAAAAGGCTAGGATGCAGAATCAATGCGAGGTTAGTTATGAGACCTAGTCCTTCACATGCAGTAAACGTCTCGAACTTATTTTGAAGTAGGGCCGACGAAACTATTTTGTGAAGTTTCATAGCGAAGATGGGGGGGTTGTAGTGGGTGGCTAAGTCTACGCACAACGTCTTCAGAGAAAGTGAAATTTAGCACAAGTTCGGAGAAATACAACTGCTCGCGCCTCCCCCCCTAGGAGCCGCCAGGAGGGGGTTGGAAACGCGGCTTATAACAATTAAGTTTATTCGCTCGCAGTTTTTCTATTTGGTTCAACAGAATGAGTCAAAAGTTTAGAGTCGAGCGAATTATTTCATTTAGCTTGTTTAGGCTGCAGTGAGCCGGAAACAGTTGTTATAACCAAACAATAGTTTATTTGGTAGTAGAAGGTATGTGTTTTTGATTTCTGACTTTGGTGCATTTGTGTTCGTATTCGGCTAATGAAACACTGAAGCACGGGTTGCGCGCCGGGCAGCTAGACCGTGCCCGGGTGAGGTTTGCAGCATTATCGATCGGAGAGTCCAGGCCGTGGTCGGCACTGCAGGAGTAAAGATCTAGACATGGTTCGAGCTGGGTTAAAAATTGCAAGCGCCTTGATGATGGTTGAACGACCTTAGCTAAGGTGTCGGTTTGGGCAGGTTATTTAGTGCGGGCGGGGCGGCTGGGTCGCCAGGCAACGCAACTGGGTCAGTCCGGGCCACGCCGCCCCATACCCGCCCCCACCCCCTCCCACCAATTATGTACACGCTCGTTACCGGACACGCGTTTTTCAATCACATCCATATTTAATTGGGCATCGCGAAGCCAGAAAATTTGTTTGAACCGCAATGATTTACGAACTGTATTTGGTCTGAATTACATCATTATTAGCTTATTGGTACGGTGCGAGAGTCTATGGCTTTTCACTATTTCATCAGTGTTCAAATAAAAATTTAATTTTATATTTCACAGAAAAAAACCGTCTAGTAATGTTGGGTCACTCCCGTAGGGACAAACAGAAGTAAATAACGTAGTATCAATATTTAAAATGGCTTTTAGTTATTCTTTTACGAGTCATGAATCAAAGGGTTTACTTTTGCAATTTAGGCGATTTTAAAATGTAGTTTTTGCCGAGTCGTTTTTGCGTGCCGCTGTTGTAGAGTGTATCGGAACGGGCGGAGTGTATGAGCGGTTGCGTTCGGAACACCGGAACTCCTTACAAGAAGGAGCCCTAACTTGTTGCATGGATGCACCGCGGAGGGCGAGGGCGGGCGTGCGCGGGGTGGGGCGGCGCGGGGGCGTCTCATAGTGAATGGGCGCGAGATGTCGTGGCCGGCCGCACGTGCGCGTATGGAGATGCCTCCATTGATAACCGTGACCTAGCCCTTATCGCGGCCGCGGTGACGCCGGCTGAAGCGGCTCGCTAAACTACCGATGCCGATTGCACACTTTGTTACGTCACTCCGTTTCTGCTGCTGGCTAAATGTTGATTGGCTCGACGCGGTCGCCAATAAATAGCAGCAACTTCCTCTCGGTATTGCAAAGACACTATCCGAACCTTAATTGATTTTGCTTGGTTGAATTGAAAGTATATTTTCGTAGACTCAGCTGACTTACGTTTGTCTCTGTCTACCTATAGTTAACTAGTCAATTTCAGAAAAGGCTTCCAAATTTACTTCCAAAATTTGGAAACTCAAGCTAATATCACAAGAGTTTGAATGAAAATTTGATTTTCTAAAAACGTCTTTTATCTCAGTACCAACGGCGAGTATCCAATCGAGCGTGCTTCCTTGTTGGCAGAGCTACAATAGTATCCCAGAGTTTTCCTCGCAGAGCCGTGGAGCGATTATAACGGGAGCGGAGTCGGGGGCAATTAGCATTTAGTGCGGGCGGGCGCATAGCAAGTGCAGCCTTGACATTGGCCATCGCCCTAATGTCGCATCGATTGCCGGAATGCGAACAAAACGATCTCGGCCAAACAATAATAGTCGAAGCGATGAATGAGCACATTACCCGGCGCGGGCGGCTGCGGCGAGTCATTACGCGCCACCATTAATCACTGCAACAATCGGCCGATATCTCGCTATTTACAAACGCGGGAGCACGTGTTCGCTCGTACTACGCCGAGTGTATTGACCCATTTAGATAGCTCGACCTTCGCGCGGCCATTGTGAGCGAAAAACATAAAAATAAGTTTTATTGCTGCGTCGTTATGCGTATCGCCGGCCGCGTCACGCCGCGCCCGCCCAACAGCTGATCGCTACGTGACATTTTTATTTTATTCGCTCTCTTCCGGGGATTCTCCGAGATACGTGTGACGTCATTATATCCCACGCTGGAGATTTATTGCGTTAAAAGCACGCCATGTAGACTCCACCCCGTCGTGATTTATGTAGGTGCGTACGCCTGCACCGACTGTGCGCTGTCAGCGCTGAGCGCCAGTCGGCTCGAGACGCTCCTTTGCAGCGGTCAGACTACCTACCCACACCCTGCCCACACCTAATCATATCGAATTTGATGAAAACCTCGCACTTACAAAACTAAAAAAAACTAATCTTCCGAGTGCTTGAAACCATTTCGTTGTAATTGCAACGTGGGCTTTTCTCTTGCTTACCACCAGGCGGAGGAGAGCCAATATACTGTATCACTATTGAAAAAAAAAACAGCAAACAAACACCCATTTTCTCCAGTTTATAGGGAAAACTTCGTCCTAAAGCAACAAATTGTTTTATTTTTTAAGTCAAATACTAAAAACTATACAGCCACAATTTCAAATAACTTATTCATATAGTTTTTACTAAATTTTTAATCATTGTATCAAATATTTAAACTCTATCAATCAATGACATTCGACTTATTTGGCGCTATCTCAACTAAATCACTTCGCCCGATATATTGCTACTTTATTTCCAATATGACTTATTTAGGATTAAAAATTCTCCACAATTTCATAAAATAGTTAAAGCAGTTCTCAGTTTGATAAGACAAAATAGATTTATCCAGAGTTTAAATATGTCTAAAGGAAAATAATTTAATTATATATCTCAAATTTGTAAACTATTGTAAAGGCAAGAAGCAGCTCTGTGCTGTATTTCAGTGCGTGAGGGTAGCGGAGGCCCAATCCGGGGGTTTAAAGGTTGGCAACGCACTTGTGACTCCACTGGTTTCGCCGGTATCCATGGGCGGCGGCAATCGCTTACCATCAGATAATTCGTCTGCTCGGCTGCCACCTATCACATAAAAAAGTATTCAAATGATATCGTGCGTGGTTGATTTTATGCATCTGCATCAACTCTTTAACCTTTAAGAGTATTTGTAGGCCAGAGTAATTTACAGGATATATTGGATTCAATCAAAGCTCTTAAGTTTCGTGTAAATCAAACCTTTACTCATCATCATCATCAGCCCATTTAAGTCCCCACTGCTTGGGCATGGGCCTCCCTCAATCACATGAGGGGTAATTGCCATACTCACCACGCTTGGCAGACGGGTTGGCGAGGGTTTTGATATGAATGCAGAGTTTTCCTTCTCTGACCTTTACTAAGAGTACCCATATATCATCAGAAACGTTAAACCCAGATGATTGCAATGGAACAACTTCATTCATTATTTATATTTCTAGCTGCCTGGGGCTTATCCGTGGTGACACAACCAGGCTCTTTATGTAGACCATTGTCCTTGACTAGAATTGGCACTCAGTATCAATCTGCGAACACTCATAACCGACCGATACTTTATCTATCCATAATACCAGATCTTTCAAATATACTACCTAGAATAACATTTTTCCTTGTTCGGATGATCAAAGATGAGCACAATTTTGTTTGAATATTGAATAATTGATTCTACCAACAAGAAAAACCATGCCGAAAATTTGCAGAAGTTTGCTTATCAATGTTTGAATAGAGAGGAAGTTTTGAACCAGAAATCATGAAAAATAGTCACACTTATTTGTGAGTCTTATTCTTATAAGCATAAGAGTGTATATCAGTGACAATGTGCATCCACATCTGACGCTGTGTTCGCATATAAGATTAAATAGATGTCGCCACTGTCTATCGCGGTTTATACTTAGCTCCGACTCCTCGAGGAAAGATCCCGCCGACATTCCGCTCGGGCCATTCGCGGAACGGTGCGTCACCGCCACAAAAACTGCAGATTTTCCCTTTCGACGCTTCGAAGCCATACGCTCGCCACTCGACATAATAACCGTCACGTGGCCAGATATTTTCAGCTCGAAACGGGACTACTGATAGCCTTAAAATAGCGCGCTTGCAAAATTTACGGACTTTCATGGACACAGCCTTAGAAAGAATTTAACAAACGAGAGCCAAGAACTCGGCGAAGGACACTGTTTTGAAATGTTGTTCAATTTCTATGTTTCAAATACGACTTCAAATATTTCAGAAAATTTGCTAAACAACTTTTTTAATTAGTGGAACTTCAAAGCCCGGTTCTGTAGAAGAGCTAGTTAGTTCTGAGTTAGCACGTCGCACACCGTCGCACGCGCAGCCAGTGTAAACAATCGTTTTGGGAATCCCCTCCCTTTTTACGCGGCATTCCTGAGGGATTCCTTTTGTTTGCGCTTCAACTGTTCACTTGCTCATTTTTTCTCGTTTTGTCGCTGACAATCCTTTGACGCCATTCATCCATCCATTCGTTGCATAACGGTGTGTTGACGTTTTTTTTTCGAATTTGAAAGGGTCGTCCGGTGCTTCTAAATTCTTCGACCTTAATATTACGGTTCTATTATGGCGAGAAATTTGATACAAAGTTTGAAGTTTTTACTAGAGCAAAGTGAATTTGTAGTGCAAAAAGATAATAAATACGTCATGTGATAGCGGGCAGTAGTTGATTTCAAAGCAAAACTAAAATATTTTAAGCGCATTTCTCCTATTCAAGTACGTACAAATTTAAACTCGAAACTTCTCCTTTAATTCATATGGATGGAGGCGTTTTCAAAGTTAATAGCATACATTTTAGTGTATTTTTTTCACATTCCTAATAATCATTCCTTTTAAGTAAGAATTCAATGCCATAATTTTGTGACAAAAATTCCCCTTTCTTCAAAAAAGTTGTGCTTTTTACCGCATGCAAAAGTAACTTCAGAATTTCTCCTCAACCAAAATGATAGTCCAAAATATGTGTGTAGCAGCGAGCAAGTACAGTTAAAACGCAGACCGTCAGCAGCAGTGGGCAGAGCAGAGGCGCGAAGTAAAAAGCTCGAGCAAAGCTGCGCGGGCGCAAACAGGATGTGGGACTGGTTCTCGCTCTCGCACACATGCGCGCGCGGCCTCGCTGCCGGCCGACGAGGCAGGGCTGGCTCGGACGAAATATTTGTGAGATTCTTTCTTTCCAAACCGTCCACTCCATTCTTCAGGACTTCTGAGGACCTTAAGAGGGTTGTTTGTCGTGAGCTTCTTTCGTTCCACTCTTTGGACTGATGACCTTAAAAGACTGTATTTTGTTAGTTTCCTTCTTTTCACTCGTCACTCCACTCGTTAGCCTGATGACTAAATTGCTGGTAGTGATTTGATGAGGAAAGCTCGGGATAGGAATTTAAGCAGCATGAAATTGACTTAGGCTTTTGACGTCCCGTTTGGATCAGTGGTAGTGAACGCTGCCTCTGGTGCAAGGGTTGCGGGCTCGATCCCCGTTCAATTACAAACATATGTGTGCATGAACATGTCTGTTTGCATTGGTCTGTGTGTTTTCTATGTAATATAAGTATGTATTTACGAAAAGAAATTATTTTGAAAAATATATATTTGTAAATCCGCTGTTGGTTCTGATATCAGTAACACTGGTGCTTGAACTACCTATCTCGGAGTCAGATCAATGTATGTAATGTTGTGATTGTTATTAGGTACGTTCAGCAGAAACCCGCTGTTGATTAATTAACTTTTTCTTTCTTTCTGGTTGGGTGAGCTGTTAACCACTCCACTCCATACTAAAGAAATTTCAAAAACAAATTTAAGGAGACTAATTTGTATGAAATGCAACCTCTTTTAAGACGCATAAGACCGTACAAACGGCGTCACGTAGAGTTTTCCGCCGGCGTGTAAAAATAGCACTTTTTCAAAGTCCAATGAGGTTATCTCCACTTGGTGCTGTCTGTAGTGACAGTCGATTCATTTACTTAGACAAATAATACATTTTAATTAATTGACTTAATGTAGAGCGAATCATTACAATAGAAAACACGTTCAAATAGATGGCAAGGCCATGAATAGTGGAGGACTTGAAGGATGCGTGAACGTAGAGAAATATTCAATCCTGTGGTATTTGGTAGAGCAGCGAGGGCTGGTAGCCATTAAACCGGTTCGCACATCTGCGTGCGGCACCAACCCTAGCTCTATCACGGAAATGTGCGTGCCTACTGCTGCCTTCGGAGCGTACACGAAACGCCGCTCGCCAAACCAAACTCTACCACCGAACTTCTCAGCATTATATTCTTTCGTTTTATAACTACTGTTACGACTTTAGTAACCTACTGTGCAATAGGTTGATGAAACTTTTTCTACTACTAACTTTTTGAGAAAAACCTGACTCTACAAAATATTCGAAATATAATTTTTAGTCCTCATCACAAAAGTAACAGCAAAAGCGATGAAATAAATATTTACGCATAACAAAATGACTCTACAATGCAACCACGACCAACACAAAACTTTTATTAAAGTGGATTAAAAATTTAAACACCGCTCTTTGGCGTATTGTATTTTGACACAGAAATCGCAATGCAGTGGTAATTCCAGCGTGAATCGATATGTGGAGTCACCTGCATTCAAAATTAAAACTCTATCGGGTCTTATCTATGCGAGAGAACCAACAGGTCCAGTACAAGCCGCCCTTCTCAATGAATGAAATTACCGATCGTGCTCTACCTCTATTGTACTGAAACGAGCGCTAATGATTAATCGCTCTATCGCGGAATAGCGCCCTCTTCGCGGCTATGAAATTTATCAATGAAAAGCAAAAAAATATAAAATATGACTACCTACAACTGCTACAATCGTAAACAATAGTTTAGGCAAGTAGCTCTATGTGTTTTAACATCGCGTGGGATTCGTATATAAAAGAAACGCGTGCTCAAAGATGTAATAAAAATAGTTCTGTTTATCTTTTAGTCTACGTTTTTCAAAGGTTTCCAACTTTTTATTATTTATTTATGAATAAAAAATAAGAAAATGTCATTTTCATCAAAATTAAAAATGTAGAGTCAATTATCTCCGTGAGAATTTTCTACAGCACAAACAGAAAATAGCAGGAGCATCTCGTACCTGCCCGTAATTCAGAGCTGCACCCCCTATCTACCCCGAGCCATAGCCAGTGTAGAGTAGGTAGGTAGCTATACCGATAGATAGGACGGGCGGCCGCTACGCGATGTTATTATGCCGTCGCTGTGTGCGCATGCACGTGAACGCACACAGGCGCACGGTGCCCCCCCCCCCCGCTCCCCCCGCCCGCCGCGACCCTCGCTCGGCTCGACATGGCTTACCGCGCTGTGAGGCAATGCCGTGCCGCCATCTATTCCGTCTCCACAATGCCATAGAAAGTTCGTTCGACTCGCCTCACCGACCGAACTTTTCCTACCTTCTCGCTTCAACCGAGCCATTATTGCACCGCTATTCCGACTCCGTACACATGCAGTAGGACTCTTTATGGTTATAATTTTGAATAAGCAGTAACTCCCAACGCCATTGCCAGCGGTCCGGTTATAAAACGCCGCATATTCGAGACTAGCGATAAAATAAACGTCGGACGTTTCCAAGTTTCGAGCGGAGAGAACGAACGAGCGACGCGTTGCGCATCAGAAAAAGAACTTTACGACAAGATTAGAAAGAGCGAGCGGGGCGGCAACCTCGCGCAGCCGCGTTCCAGAGGCACAGAGCGGCAACGCCGAACGCCAACGTCATTTACTAAATTTATTTTCATGAGCGCCAGCGCTGGCTGGCGACGACTCCGCTCCGTACGGCTCGGCGCCGCGTGATACCGACTGACTCGTGGAATTATCTGTTTCTGCATTTTAGAAGTCGCGCGCTTATAATGAGCGTTGTAATGGCGCTGTTTGCTGGCGAGCTGTAGCGAGCGCACAATGGAACGGCATGTTTTCCTCGGAGCGATAAAGGGGTGACGCAAAATGATTATTTGCAGCGTTGCGATGAGTGGCCGCTGAGTCAACGACGACCGACACCGATGCCAGCGCTGCGTTCGCCGACGGCACTTTGTCCGCATTTCTTACTTACCTACCTCATTCTCGCAACCCATTTTCTGCAAAACATTTTAAATTTCGACCAAATATTGCATCCAAATATGCAAACATCTCAGCAAATATATATTGTATTACTTCGGACGATTACACTGAGTATTTAGAACTTAGATATTGTAGAATAAACGTTTGTATGAGGACATTAAAGACACGGAAACAGAAACAAAAATACTAATTTAGGAACTCTGAAACGCAGTATATTTAAGCTTAAAAAGATAAGAACATGAACAAGAACGACGAAGGTCAAGTTATTGACGCAATGACACCAGATTTTAGGCACACACAATAAAAGACGAATATTTTCTGCGAAGTTTTGTTGTGGAATAAAGGAATTTGGATGATAGGATAGCTGAATTATACAGCATGCATCGAAAGATAAGAGAATGTACAATTTTATAGACCAACATGACAACAACAATAACAAACACTTTATCATATCTTCATTAGTGTTATTATTATGGTATTTCTGGATTTAATTTAAGGTAACTAGGAACTTGATAGAGCTTTCAAAATTCATTGATCAGAAATTCAAGCGCTTCATTCGAACTCATTATTTGAAATAGTGGAAAAATTATAGGAAATTTGTTTACAAACCTAACCGGAAAAGGTAAAAAGAAAGGTTAAGGTTGATGAATACTTAGATGAGATTGTTTAAATGTCACACGAGTATAATCTAAACGCTAATTTGGAAACTTAATTTCCTCTTTAGATACGAGTAAATCAGCTTTTTCTGTCTGGTGCAAGTATCTACTTCCCATAAAGACTTTTACTAATAACCGTGCATATATACCCCTGGCTAGAACATGGTGCCTAGGTCTTCCAGACGCGTGGCCATCTAATTACGAGCAGGTGCCGACGCATCTGCCGCCTCGCCTTAGCTATTTTATTTATTCCCGACCGGTGCAACGCGCGGGCCGCACTTGCGAAACGCAGCGGCTGCCAGCTAAACTTGCAATGTATACGAGCTGTTAATAAAACACAGTTTTAGTGCGGTAAAAGTCAACTGCTGTCGTTTGCCGTCCATCATTGCGTGGACGCAGCTGCTTACGATACCTCGTTTTTCGAGTTAAAGTAAAGGAGTCGTTCGCTAAACTAACCGCTAATGCTCGAGGCGTTTGCTTCAAATTGATATTCAATTTATAATCAGTTTGTTGTTATATTCTGTAGAGCCCAAAGCATTTTTACACACACACAAAGAAATGTCACCGAGTCATTATTGTCGTTCTCGTAATTTGCATCATTCTTTGAACAGTAGATGTTATTAAATTCCCATATAAGGAGACTTGTTTCAAATAATTATCTCTCACGTAAAAGTTTAAAAGATACACCGCTTCATCGAAAAGAAAATCCATACCTCAATAACAATGATTCTACATTCCCATAGAGGTACGCCGGATTCTCAAACCTCTCCCAAATTTGTAAATAAAATAATCGCGTCATCTGTTCTCTGTTAAAGTAGAGTCAAATCCGACATATGCAGGGTGGATCACGATCTCTACCTGGTGCAGGGGTGCGCAGGGCCGCATTGTATCCAAAAAAACTGAGTAGGGTCGGACACAAAGGGTCCAGGTACTAGGGTCCCGTAGCCCCGTATGACTCTACCGCGGGAAGATGGATGGCTTGAATGCATACCAGAAAAATAGATACTCTTTTATGCGGACCAGACAATGTCTGATTGTTCTGTGAGCGCTGGGAAAATATAAAGTTTGTTAGTTTTCTAATTAGGTCGCTCTATTGTGTGTTTTGATTTTCAAAGTTGATTTTTTGGTTGTTGGAAGTCTTCACATTTTTATTAATATTAGGTACCTACTCTATTGGTAGAGTCGGTTTAGTTGGTACGTTGGTAGTGATTTACTGATAGATAGTTATTACCTACTTGAAACTTTTTTCCCTTTTTTATATTCTGATTATAGAATACTAATTGCACAGCTTAGATGCGAATATTGTATTAAAAAACCCAACTTGACTCTTGAATGTTAGGGTATTCCGACAAGTTGCCTGGTTGAATATGATCTTGTCCTAATTTTCCACCATTTCCCAATGAGCACAGCGCGCGCCGGCCCGCGCCTTACGGTACTTCGGCCGGCTCTACCGAATATCGGCCCACACGCCATTGTGGCCGTGACGTCTCTATCATTTATCGTATCCCAAATTTATGCATCCGGGTACCGTTTTTTACCAACTTAAATTAGACAACAAATCGCTAATGACTGGATCTCTAGATTTCGCCTTGCCTTTCTGACCCGGTCATAGACAACTTTTAGACTTGCAACAGTTGCAACGTGCTTTTTCAACTTCTTGATTTGACTCTTTGACTGATGCTATTGACTTCTTAGACATCATTTAAAAATGACAACGTCAGAATCAGAGTTTTTAGTGGTAGGCAAATAAAATTGTTTATTTTGTTTATGTTGTGTGAATGTGAAGTGTCTGACGTGAGGGTTTGGTGCGTTGCAGGGCTCGGGCGGCGGGTGCGGCGCCAAGCGGCGCGCCGGCTCCCCGTGCGAGGGCGGCGGCAAGGTCGCGCGCTGGGAAGATTCCATAGCCAGGCTAGAGGCCGTCGCCGCGGGCGCCGGCGGCGGAGACTGGCGGTCCGACGACGAGGAGAGGCGCGCGTGCCGCCGGCGCTGGTGCGGCGGCTGGTGCGGCGCGCACGAGACCATCCGTGCAGAGAACGGCAAGTCCTACCTGGAGCTGGGCGGCGCCGCGGCGCGCGCCTGTTGCGACGGCCGCGCCGCCGGCCGCTGTGCCTCCCGCCGCTGCTACCGCGAGAGGCGGCACAAGATGATGAACCTCTGCGCGCTCAAGCTGGCGCGCTTCCGCCAGACGGCGGATCCCTCCCTGCGACGCTCCGTGCTCGTCTGCAACACCCTCCGCGGCATCGAGCGCGAGATGGAGCGCGAGAACGCCGAGGAGGCGCCCTTCGAGAGCTGCGCCGCCAGCGGGGTCTCCCGCTGCGAGCTGCTCACCGCGCGCGACCCGGCTGCGGGTCGCGCCACCCCCTTCCCGACGCCTCCGCCTCCGGACCGCGACTCCGGCTACGGCGACGAGGAGCAGCGCACGATCGACTGGGGCTCGGTGCTGAGCCTGTCGTCGCGTTCGGCGCTCGACCCCCCCGAGGACGCGTGGCCCGACGACTGGGGCTGGAGCGAGGACAGCTTCGTGCGGCTGCTGGTGCCGACGAGTTAGTGGCAGGCGCGCGGGCAGGAGTGGCCCGCGCCCCCGTGAGCGGCTGTGATACGCCGGCGGCTGCGGCCGCGGCGGCGAGCTGAGGCGGCGCCGCGCGGAGCGGCCGGGGCGCCGCCGCGGCCGCGCGGTCTTCTAGTCGGGGCGCCGCGCCGCCCAGCGCCCGGCGCCCGGCGCCCGGGGCCCGGCCCGCACCGACGGCCTCACGCCCGACGCCGAGGCGACGCGACGCAAGCAGTCAGTAGTTAGTATTATATAATTGCTAAAGGGAAGGTGCTAGCTTCGGACGTGACGCAGGACTTATGACGCGAGCCGAGTTATTTTTGATAGTTTTATTTTCTTTAAGTGAATTCCGAACCGATACTGAAGTGACTTAGCTAATGACGTTATTATCGTTTAAATTAAAGCTCGGGTGTTTGAAATTTTTGTTGAAATTATTGTGTAATTAATTAGGTAAAATACTATATTTATTATTTCGTTGAAATGGAATCGTGATAGTTTGAAATTATTTCTGTCTTGATATTTTCAATGTAATGTAATCTGAACAACGAGATGACTATGATCGGGTTATGTTTTATTGACGGAAATCCGTTTCGTAGAAGTGTGATCTTTTACAAGTTAAATTATAATTTAATGAACTAGGTACCTCTTCTGTTTAAGTCACTAATGTTATTTCCGTTATGATCAAGAAGGTAAAGAACACACCTCTCACGAACCCGATTTCACAAGTACGCAGACGAGGATGTGTGGACATGTGCCCTCTCGAGCACGCGACGCGGCCGCCTGGTCGCGTAGTCGCCTGTGGTGCGACGGCGTAGGCTAGAGTACCGTACTTAATGTGACGGACTTTCATTGGTTCCGCATCCACCACGCCGCATGGCCGGCAGCATGTAACTGGGTGTCAATTAAGTAGCCTTACCAGCTGTACCTATGAAAGTGTCTTGAGTATCAGCAGGACCATGCATTTGAATAATTGGAATTTGTAACGCCTGATTGACGCCGCTGAGGCTGTACTTAACTACCCTCCTGCATCGGAATTGCATAACTTAAAGCTTCGTTGAGCTCGGACGCCCCCCCTCGAACACTTTTACTCACAACTAGCGTATAAGAACTTTTATTTAGGCATACGACTAATCGTAAAATTCTCATCGAATAATTTATTTCCTAACTAACCGTGAATTGCAGTTCCTAATAAGTAATGAAACTTTTAGTGAAAAACGGTAATTTATTTGCAGCGTTAATTCTAGTTTTTTACTGACAAGTTCATAGGGGGTCGTCCGATACCCTTCAATTCGCATCGTGATCCAAAATATTGTATTTAAAATTGCATTGAGATTTGAGACATCGAATAATCCTATTGAAAAATTGTAACAAACATACAACCCGTCGTTTCTAATAGGAGAGATCTAGTCAGAGACCGGACAGGTCGGGCTGAGACTATTGAAACGTTGAATGTCGTGGCGATGATAAGTTCTCTCATTGGTAACATCGGGTTGTAGCACGCGCGTGCAATGGGATGATGTATTTGGCGTCGCCGGGAAGTTCGGTCGCGCCCCTGTGATACCTACGACGATAGCGACCAGCGCACCGGGCCCGACCCCCTCCCGGCGGCGCCGACGCGCGCTGGAGTGGCACTGCATGGACCAAACATACCTAGCACGACTATAGAGCA
Organism: Marasmia exigua; assembly: GCA_019059595.1. Lineage (NCBI taxonomy): Eukaryota > Metazoa > Arthropoda > Insecta > Lepidoptera > Crambidae > Marasmia > Marasmia exigua. Next base: position 11,216,144 of record CM032477.1, on the reverse strand, counting down.
AAGTACAAATTTCAATAAAGTAGGATGCATTAGTGCTCCGGCGCATGTTTGTCCACCGTTGTCAATTACTCAAATATTTGAATTGTGATTCGGTAGCTAATGAGAGAAAACTCTATGTTCTTAAATTTAGTGTACATATTATATACGGAGATGGGCATTATGGCGCGGTGCACGCGGCCGTTGTAAATACATATTGTAAAGTAATAATTATATTGATATCGATGTCGGACCGGGCTACCGCCTCGGCGCCGGCGCACCCCGTGTTGTATCATACAACCTCTATTCTGTCCATAATTCAACAAGTACATAACAGATATACAAGTTACATATAATGCATTTTAATAATAAGATGTCACAAAATCTATTGCCAGTACAGATTTATAAGATACACGAACAACTTTAGTCATATTTGAGTTTTAAACTCGCGCACTGGATAACTGAATTCAGCTCAATCTATTTTATTTTACGGTTTATTTTTGCGTAGATGTTTTTGTTGAACAAGTCCGTATGGTTGGTTGTGATGGTTTACTTAAGTAAGTTAGCGACTCTTCGGCAAACTGTTCTGTTTGACGTATACCTACTTACATATTTACTATACATTTGTACTAACGATTTTGAGTCGTTTTGTATCTGACTTCTGTCGCGCGGCCGTCATACGCGCAAGCGGTTCTGTTTATTTGGAGGTACTTAATGTATAATTAGTTAAGCTATCTTTTTTACTCAACCAAATATATTTTCTTACTGTATTTTAAAATATGCGTACGCGCCGTGCGATAGAAACGGAGACTCCGAATGCTTGCAAACTGTACAAACTATTTCCGATCAGCTCCCTTATCCTGTCATTTTCATGTTTGTGTAAATTGTCTTGGAAACTATGCTCAACACGAATTGTAATGTTTCTTACCGTTTGTTTCGGTGTAAAATTTTGTATAGAGCGTTAAGTGATGGGCACTACTTTAAATTAATACTCTGAGGTGTAATTGTTTGTGATGTCATTACTAGTTGCCATAATCGGTGCGCAAGCGACGCCCGGCCGCGCCGCGGCTGCGCGGGCGCTTCTGCACTCCACCAGCAGGACTGGCAGTTCCTATTTTCTAATAATAAACCAAAATGTACGCACACAAGGTTCATTATTGATCAGTTGAAATGCATCGAAGTAGCGAGTTTTTAGGGGGGTTTCTCGGGGGTAATTGATCACAGTAAACTAGTGTGCGGGCATTTTAGACACATCTAATGAATAAATGAAGATGAGCTGCCGTTCCTGTTGCTAGTGTGCTGGATGTGACCTACAGCAATAATTGTTATGACAGTGGACTCCTCTTGTCCGTCTTCTCCGTCACCCCCCTTCCAAGAAGGGGGGTGACATCTTCATACGTAACTTTATAATTACATTATTATAAGTGTAATTCCTTAGTGTTTTCATTGCCATTGGTTACCAAAAATGACAGGATTTTTATTGAAACAATTGTGAATATATTTTAGAAAGAATACTCTCATTAGAAAATTGCGAAACAAATTTTGAATGAACTTATTTGCACATCGAATTGTTAGAAGGTTCCTCATGTTACGAGTTATTCAAAATTGTTTCTTTAATTGTCTAATGTTAGATTATATAATTGTAATATATTATTGTTTAAGCTGTTGTGTCGAAAATAACAAGAACAGGAATAATTTTGTGAAACAATGGCACAAAAAATGAACATAAATATTATATATATTATAGAAACAGAAATGTGGCTATAAGAGCAATTTTTATAATAAATATTTACTGTTGAAGAATCTCCTGACTTTTATTTCCTTTCTATAGAAAACCCCAAGAGCATTTACTGACCGGTGACGGTGACTTACTGACGGTGACTCAGTTGACTGACCGGATGGCGCAATTGGTAGTGACCCTGCCTCTTACGCCAAAGGTTGTGGGTTCGATCCCCACCCTGATAAACATTCGTGCGATGAACGCTTGTGTTTGTTCAGTGTCTGGGTGTAATATATGTATTTAAGTATATATTTGTGTTCCTCTGTTGTCTGATATCTGTAACACAAGTGCTTAAGCTACTTAGTACGGAATCAGGTCAACGTATGAGATGTTGTGAGAATTATTTATTTATTTATTATTTACTCACAGCCAAAGATGTAAATCTTTGCTCACTCACAGCAACTGGGCTCATACCTGAGAGCAGTTATTAAGTAATGTACAACCAGCTACACATCAGCTTAATATCTGTAAAAATTTCTCAATTGATATTGAACCAAACGTATTTGGCATTAAGGTGAAAATCCACTAACATGATTTGGCAATATTGTATTTTTTATGTGATAGGTGGCAGACGAGCAAACGGATCACCTGATGGTAATGGACACCCGCGACACCAGTAGAGTCACAAGTGCGCTGCTAACCTTTAAACCCCCATTACCCCGGATAATTTGATGTGTACCTGTACGTACCAACCAGTTAACATCAAGACATCTTCATAGAACTGTTTTACCTTACAAGCTTTGATCTTTTTAAAAATATGTGCAGACAACCACCCGAAGGGTTTCTATAATCTCACAATTTCTTCATCCGATTGCTGCCACCATTGCCATGTATTTGATAGTTGATTAAATATTTTTACAGAGTACCCTCATTTAGATGTCTGTACAATTCGTGTATTGATTCATTTTTTATGCTGACTGTACAGTCACACCGTTTGTAAGGTAAAAAAGAAGTTATTATCAAACAATATTATGTCGAATGAAATGGGCCTTCAGGTCTTCTCACTCACTCATGAAAACAGTGCACGTTTGCTTTACACGGGTTTTCTGTGAGGCCGTGGAACCATTGAACCGACCCATTCATGCTGAAGCGTGGCTTTACCTGGTCTGAACCAAAGGACGTGATGTAGTGGTCACCTTCAGTAAGTAGCTACTTTGGTCCAATTAGGTAAATCCTAGCCTGAAGAAATAAATAAATCTATATACGAATACGTTATTTCTTTCCTCTACCCAAAGGTTGTCAGGAAGAAATCGCTAGAAGCGATAAGACCGCCTTATTGTACAGTCTGATATTGTTGTATCATACTTGTAGAAGAGAATAGAGAATAAGAAGAATAAGAAATAAATGATTTCTTATTCTTCTTATTCTCTTACTTGTATTTTGTTTTTGTGCAATAAAGAATATATCTATCTAAATCTTCTTCATAACTAGGTACCTGATCAACGAAGATATAGGAGTCAGAAGCTTAAAGACAACCTCATCTCAGCAGGTGTTCCTCGGTTGCATCAAAAGTTTATAAAGGCGCTTTAAAACCCAGAGTACACCTAGACCATGATTCAGGATTTATTTAAGTTTGGTAATTACAATGAAGCGACTGCCGTCTGATCTTTAACAGGGTCGCGATGTTTTCCCTCGCCGAGCTAATGGTAGAAATACGCACACAGAAAAATCCAGAGGTGCATGCTCAGATTCGAGCCTACGACCTCCCGCATTAAGGCGCGTTCTTATCCACTGAGCTAATCGCAGAATGCTAATTGAGAACCAAAACATAAAAGATAGTGATATGAAAACAGAAAACAAATTGACTCAGACGAAACGCGTTTCCAAGAATTGCGTAAAATGTAGGTACTTGCTGTTGCTGACTGTACCTATGGTGTGGCTAGAGGCACAGCTAGAGGTCCACGCTCGCCGGTATTTGAACCCACGACCCCACGACGGTGACGCAAGCATTGTACTGGCTCGCCGTACCGTTCTCCAACACTTGCGTAGTGATGCGACTCGAGACTTGAAGCCATTTATTCGAATCATTTTTGTAGAATAACTAATCGAGTCATTTTCAAAATTCTCTCAAGTTATCTATCTACTAAGCATGTTTTAAAAAATCTTGAAATATTGGGACCTCTCGGATTATCTGAGTTACTCGTGGGGGTCAAGGCGAAAATATCGACCAGAAAGAGAGCATTAGAAATCAATGAGTAGGTACTTACTACAACTACCTAGTTATTATTCGAGTAGGTACCTATATCGATCTCGAAGGCAAACCATCTCGAATGAACTTCAAACGAATTTTTTTATCACTAATCCATCATGTAAGTACCAAAATTTGCTGGCAATCTTCACCAATAACCATCATGTCAAGTCAATAGCTAATTTCGCTGTGTTCTTCAGAAAACCAAATTAAGTATAAAAAATGTATTTAGTCTACCTATCTTTGACGACCCGTTTGGAACAGTGGTAGTGAACGCTGCCTTTGGTCCAAGGGTTGCAGGTTCGATCCCCGCACAGTTTACAAAAGAATAATATTATATCTACGTATTATTATTGTAATCCCACTGTTGATTCTGATATCCGTAACACAGGTGCTTAAGCTACCTATATCGGGATCAGATCAATGTATGTGATGTTGTGAAATATTTAATATATTTATTTTATTATCTGCTTGCAAATACATATAAAAATTTGTTGTCATATGTTAGTAAGTAAACCCGTTTATTGCTCTTGTGCATTCCTATTCTAGGCTCTCATTTCGTTTTCGTTCGTTTTTCCAAGTTTGTTTGAATAATTCGAATTTTGGTTCGAGTCACTCGAGTAATAGTCGGGTGGAGTAACATCTCTAAATCGCATTCTAGTTGAAGAAAGCGAGAGATACTACTATAATGCAGAAGTTTTAGAGCTTAGAAGTTTTATGCCATAAATATAAAATGTGTTTTTTTAATGTAGCAGATGGATCACCTGATGTCTTCCTGATGGCCATAGACAAGTGATAAGCAATTGCCGCCGCCCATGAACACCCGCGACACCAGTGGAGTCACAAGTGCGCACCCAAGCTAAACCCCCCTTTCCCCCGGATTGGGCCTCCGGTACTCACACTCACGCAGCGAAACACAGGACAGTGTTGCTTCACACTGGTTTTCTATTTTGTATTTTATAATTTTACTAGTGTTTCGGGACATTAGTTCCACTTTATACCATTAGACGGCGCTAGTTGTCAATTATATCGCGCAGGCGTTTCGTGTCTTTGGTAGTGTCCGACCGAAACTGGTTTTTCTGCCGAAACCGAAACTGAAACCGAATCTTCGGCCAGGGCTTCAGTTTCGGCCGAAACCGAAAACGAAGCCGAAACTCACGTGTCTAAGTATAAAATTTCTTAAAATACTGAAATTTGGAGCATTTTAGGTACCTATTATTTTGCATTAATTAGGGCATGAAATGGCAACAGCAATTCCGCGCACGACAATTCCCGAACAGGGCCGACCGACAGCGTCCGTCAAGGCGTTGCCGCGGGAAACGAAGTTAGGCGATCGTGCGGGAACTTTCGAAATAAGTTTCGGTTTCGGCAAAAGTTTCGGCCTATTTTGGCCGAAACCGAAACTGCCACCGAAACTTTATTTTTGGCCGAAACTCTGCCGAAACCGAAACCGAATTTTCGGTCGGACGCTAGTTTTTGGATAACCTATAAGCGTTGTTGTCTGTAGGATTTTCCCCTTTATAAATAGTATACATAGATATTACTTAGCGCATATTTTATATTAGCAATTTACACAGCAATTGCGCAGAGCTCTGGAGTAGGAAGCGAGTTTCACTGTGTTAACATTTCTTAGGCACCAACGGATTACGGTTAAGGAGGCTAATCTCAACGATCATCCTTTACGCAGGATATGTTATAGTGTATGCGCAGACACAAGCGCACTCTCTATTCCCTTACCCTCATAATGAGACACTAGTGTGACACGATCGGAGGGGGAACGGGCGCAGGACAAACGGCTTAAGGTGACGGTTAGGGCTCACTAGCGACGCGAATGGATTTAAATTTTTAGCTACTAAACCGGATCTATTTTAAACAATTTCGGGGTTGCAACTGGAGAGGTTGTAACCCCGAAATTTTAATTTTTAGCTACTAAACCGAATCTATTTTAAACAATTTCGGGGTTACAACCTCTCCGCAAACACTTATACTATTTATTAAATAACCATGCACAAATGTTGGGTCCGTTTTTGTACGCAAAAAAATCATTGAAGAAGCGTGAATCAATTCGATGGTAAGATGGCCGCCATACCGTTTACTGATTTATTGCGATTGTTTGTGTCAATCCTTATGAGCAAAAATTCAGATTAGCGCATTATGCAATTCATAAGATATTTATTACAAATTTTACTGCTAATAATTCTTTTAAGTTCTTGTTCAGATTAATTGAGAAAGATTAATACTTGTTATTTTGGAAGAATGAGAACACAAAAAAGTTAATGATTTTTACAACATTTTTTTTTTGTGTATAGAAAATTGGATGCATGATACGAAACGTTTTAACTGTCCTCTTCACCTTCCTACGCTGAATGGATTATGGGTAGATAGTTCTTTTGAAAATACACTTGTTAATCTTATATCCAGTAAAGAAATCTCTGTGTAAACCCCGATCCGTCCAGTTACTTGATGGTATTGACCCATAGAATTAGAGGGCGGCATCCTAAGTCTATGATGGTAACAAAGATGAAATGTTAGATTATGTAATAAAAAGGTCCACATAGGAACTTGTGAAGTTCAAGTTCCTATGTGGACCTTTTTATTACATAATCTAACATTTCATCTTGAGTGAAATAATTATTTTAAGTTCCGTAGTAGGTCCATTAAAATTGGACTAAATTATGATTCCAGTTTGCATTAATTCCCAACAAGCTGGATTTTCGTGCAAGCCTCGAATACGTCAATACGTGGGCAGGACTCGAGAGGACCCATATATTACCGATCATGAAACCTGAAAAAACATTCATAATCTATATGGCACAATTTATTTGGGGCTATTCCTGAAATATCCACTTAAAAGTAAGTGGATGACATTTTTTCACACGGGACTCTTAGTTAGTTCACTGTAAGTTATTGGATACCACTTGTATGCGTTTTTTTCTATTCTTTTCTCATTTCACCATCGTTAGTCGTTGCTTGGACCCCATGTAGAGTTCTTTTGTGCTTCCACATGTCACCAGAGCGTCTGAAAAGCAAATAGTCTAATAAGTTTTAGATTTGAATCAATTAATATTTTTCTATGTGGTAGGTGGTAGACGAGTAGACGGATCGCGTGATGGTAAGCGATTTCCGCCGCCTATAGACACCCGAGACACCAGTGCGCTGCCAACCATTAAACCCCGGTACCCTCACTCACGCAGCGAAGCACAGCACTGAGCTGCTTCACGCCGGTTTTTTGCGTGGTATAACTCCGGTCGAGCCGGTCCATTCATGCAGAAGCGTGGCCCACCCACGGTCAAAGTGAGGTGAGTGTCGTGTGAAATAAATGATCAGACTGTGGTAGCCTAACTTATGGTTGTCTGTACCATTTACTTAACCCTAGGTGGCATGACTAAAGCTGGACAATCGGCATGATTCACGACGAGGAAAATATCGTAAGCATGGCGCCATGCAATCAGTCCATAGTGACGTAACACTTCGATCTATTTATAAAAGATTCTAATAATAAAATGAATAGGCATTTTCGAAAGGAAACAGATGCTGTTATGGCCGAAATAATGTCATCTTTATGTTCACGAAAGTTCATGTTCAAGTTTGCAAGAATTTGATAACACACTGTAGAAAAGAGAAAAAAAAAGAAAAGAGTGTACTACTTTTTAAAAAGGCCGGCAGCGCACTTGTGACTCCTTTGACTTTTCAGGTGTCTAAAGGCGGTGGTAATCACTTACCATCACGTGATACGTCTACTCATCTGCCCCCTACCTATAACATAAAAAAAGATTTTATAAAAGTTCACCCTAAAGCGCGTTGATGTCTTTTTTATGATATTCTTGTAGGTAATTTATTCATTAAGTTTATTATATTACTGAATGAATGAATGGCTATTGCTGTATGTTATCTATGAATATACATTTCATAGTTGCCATTGAGCTCTGTAGGATTTGAGATAAGAAAACGTGACGTCTATCACTGTTTCCAACCACTTGAATTTCCATAAAAATTAACCGTGGGAGAGTCATGCTTTGGCATGAATTGGCCAGCGAATCGAGTGATACGCCTTGAAAAAATCGGCATGAGGTTGAGGAGTGAGGATTCGTGTGAACGGTGCACGCGTACGGTCTCCGATACGCGGCGCCGCAGGTATCGCAACGGTAAGCTGCATCGTACGTTACCTAAATGCGGTCCCGCAGTGTATGAGCGTGTGCACGGTGCGCGCGTACGGTCTCTGGAACGCGGCGCCGCAGGTATCGCAACAGTAAGGCCAGCATTACACGTTACCTGAATGCGGTCCCATAGACGTCGCTCTCGTGCGGCTTCTACCCCGTGTGTATGAGCGTGTGCACGGTGCGCGCGTACGGTCTCTGGAACGCGGCGCCGCAGGTATCGCAACGGTAAGGCCTGCATTACACGTTACCTGAATGCGGTCCCACAGACGTCGCTCTCGTGCGGCTTCTCCCCCGTGTGTATGAGCGTGTGCACGGTGCGCGCATACGGTCTCCGGAACGCGGCGCCGCAGGTATCGCTACGGTAAGGCCTGCATCGTACGTTACCTGAATGCGGTCCCACAGACGTCGCTCTCGTGCGGCTTCTCCCCCGTGTGTATGAGCGTGTGCACGGTGCGCGCGTACGGTCTCTGGAACGCGGCGCCGCATATATCGCAACGGTAAGGTCTGCATTAACGTTACCTGAATGCGGTCCCACAGACGTCGCTCTCGTGCGGCTTCTCCCCCGTGTGTATGAGCGTGTGCACGGTGCGTGCATACGGTCTCCGGAACGCGGCGCCGCATATATCGCAACGGTAAGTCCTGCATTACACGTTACCTGAATGCGGTCCCACAGACGTCGCTCTCGTGCGGCTTCTCCCCCGTGTGTATGAGCGTGTGCACGGTGCGCGCATACTGTCTCCGGAACGCGGCGCCGCAGGTATCGCAACGGTAAGGCCTGCATCGTACGTTACCTGAATGCGGTCCCACAGACGTCGCTCTCGTGCGGCTTCTCCCCCGTGTGTATGAGCGTGTGCACGGTGCGCACATACGGTCTCCGGAACGCGGCGCCGCAGGTATCGCTACGGTAAGGCCTGCATTAAACGTTACCTGAATGCGGTCCCACAGACGTCGCTCTCGTGCGGCTTCTCCCCCGTGTGTATGAGCGTGTGCACGGTGCGTGCATACGGTCTCCGGAACGCGGCGCCGCAGGTATCGCTACAGTAAGGCCTGCATTAAACGTTACCTGAATGCGGTCCCACAGACGTCGCTCTCGTGCGGCTTCTCCCTCGTGTGTATGAGCGTGTGCACGGTGCGTGCATACGGTCTCCGGAACGCGGCGCCGCAGGTATCGCTACGGTAAGGCCTGCATCGTACGTTACCTGAATGCAGTCCCGCAGACGTCGCACTCGTGCGGCTTCTCCCCCGTGTGAATGAGCGTGTGCACGGTGCGCGCGTACGGTCTGCGGAACGCGGCGCCGCATATATCGCAACGGTAAGGTCTGAAATCAAATGTATCTTATTTATATCTCTTATTTAATATCCTCTAACCGATAACGCCAATTTCAACGATTGGCCACGTACGCAGGATGTATAGTTTTCAAGTGTAAGCGCAAACGCAAGTGTACTCTCCATTCTCAGTATGACACGAGAGGAGATGACATGGGGTACAAAACAGACTAAGACAAGATATTATACTCTCATCAATACTTTCATCTTCCTTATAATTATGTTTTAGCCAGTAATTCACGACACTTCGGAACCTGCGGTACCTACCTGCGCTTGGACCACGATCCAGGATATGGGAAGTCTGGTAGTTTCTATGAGTTAATTCACTCTTCAATGTAGATAGTACAATAAAAATTTAGCTAGACTAAGAAAGCTAGTTAAGAATTTTGAAAAAATCGAGGCTTGTGTCCTATTTTTTTCTCTTGTTGGTAATATAAGAAACACTCAAAAGTGAAAACATCGGTGCAAGAATGGATTGGTTAGCTTGGAAACTCTTCGAGAGAGGATGATTTGAAAATCACATAAAATAGACTTGCCCAAAACGCTCCATACAAACAGCGACGCGAGGCGTGACGTCAGCCCTCACAAGTTTGTGCGCATCGCGAGATAGCTTGTTTTGATAGCTATATGATATAGTGCGTTTATGAAAATGGTTTCTTAGCAAAAGTTGCTATAAATTGAACAAGATATCGATTTCTATATAAATATTTCGTAAATTTAAGACTTAAAATTTACTTGCCTATCTTTGCCTTTGAGGGCTCGTAACAAAAATAATACATAAGGTTTCAAGCTAAAATTTTGTACATAGCTCAATAGCTCCTTTTGACCGTCATCCCTCAATGCTATTTAAAAAAAAATCTGCCAATCTCTGACCTATTACACAAGCCTAAAATTTCACCATAAAATAAATGTTAAATACATGAAAACATTCAACATTAATACCGGTCCCCAACTGTGCGTTTCTGAAGTAACATTCTGGCTCGTACTACGACAAAACTATCGAGTGAAGTAGTCGCCTGAGCTATATCCGAAGCTATGTAACTTTCAAGAAAAGGGCGTGCTATTCCTTTATAAAAGGCCCACCACTTGTTACCCTCCTGGTGCTGCAGGTCCATGGACAGTGGTTATCGATGGCACCTGCCACTAGGGAAGGGCGGATCCAGCTTTAGCACCAGGGAGGTCACATAAAGTGATAATAATAATATCCTCCAACCGATGGCAGCTACAAGTAAAGTTACTACAAGTAACTACATACATTACATTTCTCTAACTCTTCGCTAGGTAACGCCCCTCTATATCATTCTGTGGTAACGTATTAAGCACAACATCCATAAATCGATTATAAAACAGACAGTGACGTATAGTACACATAGTTTATTAATAGTTAAGAATTGCAATAAAAATACAAACCTATTACAGAATCGGAGCGGAGACACGTGCAGAGAAGGTATTTAAAGCGCGAGCGCACTACTACGTCTACGTCACTCAGCTACGTCACCGATGCACTGTCCGTTAAGGAATGTTGCTATACCTACTCGTATATTAACGTTACAGCTAATTTAGGACTAATTAGGCTAATTTAGGATAGTTAGTATTAAATTTAATTATAATTTCTTTATAATAAAAACCGACTGACCGGATGGCGCAATTGGTAGTGACCCTGCCTCTTACGCCAAAGGTCGTGGGTTCGATCCCCACCCTGGACAAACATTCGTGCGATGAACACTTGTGTTTGTTCAGTGTCTGGGTGTAATATATGTATTTAAGTATGTATTTGTGTTCCTCTGTTGTCTGATATCTGTAACACAAGTGCTTAAGCTACTTAGTACGGAATCAGGTCAACCTATGAGATGTTGTGAGAATTATTATTATTATTATTATAATGAGAATTATTATTATTATTATTATTATTATTATTTTTTGTAAACATTTTTTGTCTCAAAATGGTTGTTAAAACATTTTGGTGTTCATACTTCAATATATGATTTTAACTGAGTATTTTTGTTATATGGTAATGGGTTGCTCTAGTTTCATGTTGCTATTTATGCCAAAATCTGAGAACAAATCTATTTATTTAATTTTTTTATTTATACCAAGTACTTACCTAATTATCAAATTAAATACATCACGCCATATAATATTCGTTTTGATTAACAATTGCTAAGTATTTATTTTTCACTAAAAATTAATGGATAAGTATGTGAAAATAGATATTCGAAGACGGGGCGGGTTGCTAGTCAAAGACATACTAGTATTTTGCAATTTAAACGTCAAGCCGGCGGACACGTTGGTGTCCCATCGGATTATGAGTGTAAGGGAATAGAGAGTGCACTTGTGTTTGCGCACACATTTGAGCATTATATTATATCCTGCGTATGTGGCTGATCGTTAAGATTGGCCGCCGTAGCCGTAAACGATTGGAGGATATGAGTATTTTGCAAATCCAATCAACCATGACCCTCTATTGTATGAGACCAAGTGCATGTAAGAGGTCAAGCTTACTCCAAGGTTTTGTTATTAATTAAGATTGATATACTCTAAATGTTAAGTTGATTCAAGTATGTAGAGACCATGAAGAGAAGGATCAACTGCGAAAGAATGAAATCAAAACTGAAGTGTTCTCCATTGGGGCGGGTCTGGTCAGCCTACTGAAAGATGTAGAAGTGGCCCTTGTGTTAAATGATGATCGTTGCTTGTGCTGTATTCAAATTAGTAGATATAGTTAAGATAGTTTTTTTTTAATGTGATAGTTGGCAGACGAGCAGACGGATCACCTGATGCGTAAGCGATTGCTGCCGCTCATGGACACCCACGACACCAGTGGAGTCACAAGTGCGTTGCCAACCTATAAAACTCACGCAGCGAAACACAGCACAGTGCTGCTTCACGCCGATTACTTTAGTTAGTTGATTTAAAAATGAAATATTAAAAGCTGTACGGTTCCTTAAATAAAAAAACGGGTAAGAGCATTTTGTAGTCATAAGCCACTTTATTATAAATCGCGATCTAAAGTTATTACCGTACTAAAGAATGATGACACAACCGACTTGAAGCAGTACATGCCTGAGTTTCGCTGCGTGATAGAGGGTACCGGAGGCCCAATCAAGGGGAAGGGGGTTAAAAGGTAAGCAGCACACTTGTGATACCACTGCTGTTGCAGGTGTCCATGGGCGTCGGTAATCGCTTACCATCAGGTGATTCGTTGACTCGGCAGACGAGTCCTATATCCTATATCATAAAAAAAGGTAATGTGGAGGTCAGTGTAGGTACCGATTCTCTTTCTACGCTAAGAATGGAAATGAAAAATAAACACTAAAAGATTTTTTTTCATGCTGAAAAACAATTCTACAATAAAACACTCGACTCTACACTCGAGAAAAGGTGTTACCGAAGTCGGCGCCTAATCACTGTTGAATAATTGAATGAAGTATTTACTTTGGCGCCGACTTCGGTAATACCTTTTCTCGAGTGTACTGTTATAAAATGTTATTTAAAGTGTATGAAGTGTTAAAAATGTTATTTTAAACACTTTTTAGTTATGTAGTGGTTTTTGAAGGCGGTTTATTTTCTCGTAGATTTTTTAAAAGTGTATGAAGTGTTAAAAATGTTATTTTACACTTTTTAGTTCGTGGTTTTTGAAGGCGGTTTTTTTCGTAGAAGTTTTATTTCTTGCTTTTTAGTGTTTTATTTTTCGGTAGGTAAAAAAAAACCATCCGGTCGAACATAGAACCTCCTCCTTTTTTTGAAGTTTATAGTAATAATGAAAACAATTTTCATAATTTTTTCGAAAATGTTGTATGCAGATTTTTTGTTTCAATTGTCAAAACTGCTCTATATAACACCGTTTTAGCTAACAATTGAACGTTCATGAATTAAGCCCTAATAATTTATCTAGGAAGTTAAAAATCCTCTCATACTTAGCTGCATAAGTCGGAGAGTTATTTTTCGACAGGAATGGGCCGGTTCGACTGGAGTGATACAGCCAAGGCATAACAAAAAACCGGCGTGAAACAGACCCTGCGCTGTTTCGCCGAGTGAGGGTCCCGAAGGGTGACAGCGCACTTATGCTATGGATGGCGTAAAATAAAGGTTGACAAAAAAAAACCTACAGCAATATGTAGTTATTATGCACTATGCTATAAGCAATAATGAGCCTTAGAGCGGCAAACTATTTCCGACCACGACTGTACAGGGCAGTTAGCGCCTCAACAACCGAGCTACTCTCGGATGATGAGCATTTTATCTCTCGTCCTAAAACGCCAAGTTATTAATTTCCAAGTGGAAAATACGCAAGTTCCCAGTTTATAGCCTGTTTATGGGATATGAAAATATTCAGCGGCCGTAAACCCCGAGCGAACCGGTCACAAAACTAGAATATCACCTGGTCGGTAATGCACTTGTCTGTGTTACAGTTACCAAGTTACGAGTGATACAGGAGCGCCATCGTAGAAACATAAGTGGCCATCATATTCTGGTAAGGAATTGTCCTTCCACTGTTGTTTGATAATGGACAATACTTACGACAAAAAATATTAGCATTTTTATACGCTTTTCGAATAAAGAAAAAGAAAAAAGATGACCCATATTTTTTAGTTATCATTTAAAATGTGTTGTTAATAAAATATTTATTTTTTATTTAGGTAATTTACTTTTTTAATAATTATTTATTCATGACGTAGTCCAGCCTGAGGCTCAACGTAATGTGATGTCGGTGCTCTATGTCAAATAAAAAAGTTTAGGCGACTCTAAGTTACTTTCTGTCACTGTCATCATTATTTTTATGATCTTTTTTTTGAACCAACGTGAGCGAAAGCGTTATTAATTTGTCATGCCGAGTGATGACGTCAAAGGAGGATTTAACATTTAATAAAAAAAATTCTCCATAAATATCTATTTAAAAATTCTGGAAATCTTTTGAGAATCAGTTGTGTATATAAAATTTCAAGAAACAAAGGGTTTAGTTAAGGTGGCGGGTAGGGCACACTAGCGACGCCAATTGATTTTAATTTTTAGCTACTAAACCGGAACTATTTTAGACAATTTCGGGGTTACAATCTCTCGGAAAACACCTATACTATTTATTTAATACTTATAGTTAACTGTTTGGTCTGCTTTTGCACTCGAATTTTGGATTACCGCCAAAAGTGGCCGCTTTTGGCGTGAATCAATTTTTCGCGTACAAAAACCGGCCCAACATTTGTGCATGGTTATGTTTGCCGAGAGATTGTATTCCCGAAATTGTCTAAAATAGATAAGGTTTAGTAGCTAAAAATTAAAATCGATTGGCGTCGCTAGTGTGCCCTACCCGTCACTTTAATAGTTAGTGATGATAAAACTAACATACCCAACAAAAGTAAGGGGTATTACATTTTTATTATGTGAAACATACATAGAATAACTTCCTGGTGGCTGCCGTTCCGTTAGGGCATAGGTTCGAGCCCCGCTTGTTAGTACGCTCTATACCATACTTTTCCGGTTAGAAAAAATATTACTTGACGAGGTAGGTATGTATGTGTACAGAGTAATAACAATTACCTACCTTACATAAGTAAGTAGACCTATAGATTTAATTCATTCATGCTACCCCAAGCACTTTTATGAAATGCCTATATTAGTCATTCAAGTATAAATAAATTCATACGGTCTATAAAAGCACAATACTATAAATAAATCTTAAGTATTTTTTTAGTTTAATCACGCGAACTGGCTTCAAGCGTTATTAAAATGCAAAGGTTCCAACTCGACCTTCTAATCAGCTAGTTAGAGGTCACCGGCGCCACCTCTGTCGCGCTCGTGTAATCTTTGTGCTAAAATTTCAAACTTTTTCCGCTAGAGGCGCCGCTGTCATAGCAGCGATTGATTTCTGAACGAAAAATTCTAGTACAGGGGCGTAGTTTATGAAAAGATGAGACAAAGGAATTTGGATTCGGAATCGAACGTAACCTTTGGTCGGTGTGAATACGCGCGTGCTCACGCAAGCGTGCCGCGGCAGTGAACGTCTTCGGGCAGGCAGCGCACGCGAAGGGCCGCTCCCCGGTGTGCGTTCGACGATGATCGTCCCGCTCCACCTGTCACCGACACCATTTCACACACATTATCATACGGAAAAAAATACTGGGAACTATCTCCACCCTCTATAGCGCTGCACAAATTGCGTATTCAATGCAGGGACTGTGCGAGTTTTTTGCTATCTTGTTGTAATATCGCAAATAACCACGGTCACACCATTTGATTTTAAAGTTATAATTTTAACCAGTTCAGTAACTAAATGAAACTGAGTAGTTTTCTTTAACGTTATTCATAGATGTTCCAACCGAAATGAGTGTCATATTTTTTTTTCTTTCATACCTACCTTTACTTTGAAAGCTTTGGGGCAAAGATCGCAGGGGTAAGGGCGCTCTCCTGTGTGCATTCTCATGTGGATAGCCAGATGACCAGATTGATTGAAACGACGACCACATATACGACATGGATAACCCTAAGAAATTAAAGTTATTTATTACATAATGCTTAAGGAAGCATAAAATAATCTGACTGATTATGAAAATGGTTTACCGGTTTCTTCACTTTGTGCATCTTTTTATGAGTATGAAGAGCACACATGCTTCCTAATACCTTGTCACATTCCTCGCATACATATGCGGTTAGTGGTGAACCAGGAGGACGATCTTCGCCACGCTTGTGTTTGTAGAGTTCCCTGTTTCAGAAGTTACACATCATCAAAAGAAGAGAACTTGAAGATGGTTATTTACATATTTAGTTTGAGGGTTAAGCAAATTACCTGGCGGTAGCAAAAAGCTGATTGCATGAGCCACAATTCCACATTTTATTACTGTTAGTATTGTTAGTAAAAGCACGCCTTCCAGCTCTTGTTCCTCGTTTGTGACAAGAACCTAAATGGATTTTGAGCTGATCTGCTAATGGAAATTGGAGCCCGCACGTTTCGCAAGAGAAACATACCTCAAGGCCTCGTACAGGAGCATCTACTTTTTGCTGTACCTGCAAACGGGTTATTGGTAACTAGAGAGATAAAAGGCCACACCATGTGACGGTAGTGATGGATAGGATCGGTGGCGTAGCTGCCTAAGGTTTAGGTTAGCCCTTAGGTTTTAGGTTAGTTCTTGCACAGAGGCGCTTTCAGACCATCCTCCTATAGCAAGTATTTTTCCCGCTTTTTCTAGCTGCTGACTATATGCCATGAACGTAGTCCCTATCCGGTTATTTTTTATCTAGATGAAGGCGAGCATAATCTGTCCAGTCTGCACTCGCCAGGTCGAAGCAAAAGAAATTTAAATAAAATTTTCCTCGCTTTATAATCTTACCGAGTCTGTGTAGCCTTCAGGTTCTGTCGTGAAACACCTCAATTTGTGTTTGTCTAACGCATCTCCATCGGCAAACAATCCGTTGCAACAGTCACAGACATACATAGTATATAATTTGCGAGAAGCCACGCTACTTTTTCCATTGCTGTCATTACAACATAGTTGCTCTAAAAAATTAAAAGCAGTGACTTGGTATGCAATTACTCGAAGGTTCAAAGTACCTACAGCCTCACTTCAAAGTAATACAAAACTGTCTTTCTTCAGTCGATTCTCACCTTAATGTGAAACACGTCCTGTTCAATATCCATTGAGGAATTTCGACAGATTGTAATAACCTGATGTGTAGCTGTCTGTACCTAGGTACTTAAAATAATTATTATATTCATTTTGGTGTTTTGTCAGTTATATTTAACCTATTAGTACATAGGCTAATTATAATATACTTAGGTAGACTTGAAATAAATAAGATAACCTGTGGGTTCAACTTCTAAAGCTGTAGATAAAACACGTTCACATACACAACACACCAGCCAATCCGATTCAAAGTTGACACCGTCATTATGACCTGAAAATATCAACGTAACACAAAACGTAAAGTAAGCCCAAAAAAAAATCTATTTATTTTGGGGAATTTGCTTTTCAGCCTCTAGTCACCAGATTGAGTTTTCCCACTTAAAAATATTTAGAATGGTTGGAGCTTTACCTTGTGACTCAGTGGTTTCACTGACGGTTTTGCTTTGGAAGAGGGATGGATCGCTGGGCTCCTGGCCTATGTCGATTGATGCATGCATCAAAATAGTATGGTCCAAAAGATCGGCATCGGATGTAAAAATCTCATGGCAAATGACGCATGAATGTAGAGCCAATAAGTCAGGCCCACTGCTGTCTGTATCCTGCATAATTATAATTTAATGAATTAATAAGCTGAAAAGGACGTAACCACCTACTGCTAATCACTTATTAATTTGTGTATTTGAGTAAGTAGGTACCTTGGTTTTTTCTATAGAGTTCTTTAATGGCAGCAAAAACTGGTTCACAGTGTTATCATCAAGAAGAGTTGGTTCATAATTGAACAAGCTGTCTGGTTGAACGTAATAGAGTTGCCTGTTTGGTTCATTATTATTTGGATCCAAATATGAGGTGCTCTCTACATTGAAGTATCGACCTGAATCATTGGATTGATATGATAACTCGTTCTCTACATTGGATATCATTTGTTCAGTCACTGCAACTAGTTCATTGTTACTGAGAGAAAAATTGTCCACTCTATCACTTTCATGATTAACATTAGTGAAGAGTAAATCATCTGAACCGTAGTTTTCCCTTAAAGTTTCTGAAAGATCTTTGTAAGGGTAATCAGGAGGATCAAACATCATTGTGACCTGTAAAATAAGTTATATTATTTTTATTACTAAGAAACAAACATTTCGCAGGTTACAGCCCAAGAGTAAATAAAGAAAAAGTGTCTATAACAATTTCAACACATTTTTAGATCTCTACAAACCACAGACTATACTAAATATAGGTTTTAGAACGATTACAAAAATGTCATTACAATGACATTGACAGTTGACACTGACATTTATGATATTGTTTTGTTGAGTGTTGTTGATTTGCCGCACATTTCTGAATTGTATTTTATTTAAAGTATTGTGCTGGAGCACTCTTTAGTTTCAAAATGAAAACAGACTCAGGGCCACCAGTCGATAAGCCTAAAATACCTTTGCCAACGCTTTCACAGATAAATGCCGATAGAATTACTCAAGTAAGTATAGGTTAGGTTACATTTCACAACATTGTAAAATTATAACGTTGGTCTTATTAGGAAATTTAAATAACCTAGCAGAATAGTAGAGCGATTATTATAGATTATTATCAAATTACTTCAAATAAATATATCACTTTTTCTCAATATTATGTGGAGAAAAATAACCTGAAACTGTAGCAGTATTTTTCATATGCCAATGTTTTACGTCCAATTTGCATTAAAATGCTTTATTCAACTTTTTTTTTAAGTTACCCTGTATCGTCCCACTGCTGGGCAGAGGCGTCCCCCAAGTTCTTCCCAGATCCCTGTCCAATGCCCTTACTTGCTAATCTTGGACGTACTTGTAAAAATCTTCACATTATCAACTAGTAAAAGATATTTAAAAACACAAATGTCATAGATACATATACTTACATACTTCATTGCACAAAAAACACGTCTTAAGTACTAAGGATTACAGTATCTTTTTATCTAATAAAGACATAATTACTGGAAATTGCACTTCTCCAACTTACTGATCTATACAAAACTTTAATATCTACTCACTACCTTTATTTAAATGTAAAAAAGCCCTAACACATTGGTTAAAAACCCTAAACTATAATCAAACAGAACATATCATGAAATAAGCTCACAGTATTAACCCACCCACATCACAACCATAATACATACCCATGCACTTGTCACAAACACTAACGAACACATCCACGCATGTTTAATACGCACACAGGAATGCACACGCAAACACAAACACACACACACATCCATTCACATGCACACGCGCAACACAGATTGTTTCTTTTTTCTATCATTAAGTTAAATTAATCTTATTATAAAATTTTATGTTACTGTTACTAATGTAATACAAGTGTTATTATTTTAAAAGTGTCTCTGGAAGGAACGGCTACTCCTAATACAAGTATTTTATACTTAACAGGAGGACCCCACACATACATGTAATTTAACTGTTAAAAAATAAAGAAATTTTGTATTTGTATTGTATTCATCATCATCTTAGCCTACTTCTACTCTCGGCTTCTCAGCCACCCACCAGCCATTGTATTTTTTAAAATTAATTTTATGGAGAATAATATATGATATGTCATATAAAATTAAAGCTTATTGATTGCAAGCGACAGTGCTGGCATGAGAAAAAATTGTTGATGAGCATTATGAACTGCCTAACACCAATGGAAGAAAGATTCTGAAATATGATAAGCCAACAAAAATTTAATGACTAAAAAAAACTAAATTGGATGATGATCCAGGGGTCTGCTTCTAAAATAAAATAAAATAAATACATTAAGGTGTAATGGTTTTAGTCTAAATTTTATAAGACCATGATCAAGCTATCAAGCTCATGGTATCACAAATTATGTAATAAAGTGGACACCCCTTTTCTTGAACTTAATTCCTAATGCCTATAATAAAAAAAAATTGCACTATATTTATTGTGTGCATTAAAAATATACAATAAATGGATATATTCAAATTCAAGGAGCTTAATTTTATAGATGCAGAAGATTAAAAGTGAAATTTAGTATAGAATTAATATATAATACATATCAATACAACAATATATAAACATGCTAGATTTATTATCTAGAAGAAAATCATTTACTTTAAGTGACTAGGTTGTTGATCCATTAAAATTTTATACTAGAGCTCAAATAATATCATGTTGGCCTCCGAAATTATATTTATTGGTAGCCTACTGGTATTGATTCACATAAATTACATAAAAGAAATCTATGCAACACTCCTCATTGAATTTACCATCATGGCCTTACTGTTTCCAGCTTGCGACCCAGTACTGGTCTCCACAAACCAAGGAGAATCACTTACCGTATGATGCTTCAATTGTGGAGTCAATATACCATGCAGAAATCCTTGGATCAGGGTAAGAAGTTGCAAAATTACCAAATTACACTTTCACTTGCAAAAGTCTGAGCCTAACTGATGTAAACAAGTGAACTTTGAAGGTCAACAACCTCAGAGATTGTGGTCATTGACCTTTTAGTTTTATTTTGAAAATTGCCAGTAGCATTATTTCTAGTAGTTTATATTGTATCCATGCGCTTGGTTGGAATTAAAGATTATTATTGTGAAATATATTGTTAATCAAATTATGTGAAATTATAACATTCTTAGTTCTGTGATTTAAAAAATATTTTTTGTTGTGTTTTAAATGAAACATTCTACTTACCATACTTTTAAAAGTTGTTTTCGCTATTTTGAAAATGGTAAGTACTTATCTGGGTTAGAAAGAGTTTGTTAAATGTTTCATTGGTGGAAATAAAATTCATGGATTAAAAATTGAAAAATCAAATTCTTCATATTTTTTTTAAGTTAGGGGATTTTGACTGATCGATGTGGTCTAATGTGTCTTGTTACAAAACTATTTGTTAGTTATTGTTGTAATATTTATTTTTTAAATGAATTATTTAAAAAATATACTTGTACTAATTTAATGAAGGCTTAAATGGAATTAATGTTTTTTTGAGCTCATTTTCCAAATTGAATGATTTTGAAGCTACAGAAGGTTGTGCGACGCCGGTTTCCGATGCAATTGTGGGTGCCATTCCTCCACCAACACAAATGTTTATCTGTTGAGAAAACAGAATTTGTGTTTGGTTGGTCTAAGTGTTAGTGGTACCTGTCTTATTTCTGGTTTACAAAAGCAAACTCTAGTGTAAAGGGTCTAGAACGAAACGGAATTCACAACCGAATTTTTATCTCCTTCCCTTACACACGAGATGTGCGTCTCGTTTATTTGAATGGGACAGATATATTCTCTTTCGCTACTGGACGGTATCTTTGTAGGCATTCGGGGCATTGTTTGTGATGTTGTATCAATAAGATATTTTTTTATGATTTAACCAAGTGTGAAAGAAAGTATGATGAAAATTAGTGCTATGGCTTTGTACGTGGTCCAGTATGGCAGTGCTAACAGATCTGATGCCGTGCCATGGTGTTTATTGTAATCGCGCTCTCCTTTTGCTTACCATCAGGCTAAGGTACAGTGCAGTAAGTGTTATTACACACACTTATTATATGTATTTATACCGTCTGTGCGTCATAGCAATCAGGGCTCACATAATACCAGCGCCATGGCCTACAGGAAGGTACCTACCCCTTCCTTAAGTCGTGGCTTTAGCTGAGTGAGCTCCTTTTTGTATGCACGGCGACACACCTGGACACAATGTACCTACATTGTGTCCAGGTGTCCATATGTATATTGCCCGCCTGAAATATTTCAACTTGTAGGATTTTTTTTTGTTTATTTTTCCTTTGTTTTTATGTGTTGTTTTTACTTGTCTAAATATCACAAGTTGGTTTTTTTTTGTTCTTTATTTGTGTTTTTTATCTTTATCTTAAGGTGAGCCAATGTACTGAGCCATTATAAAAAACGGTTACCTGTTGTACTCTTCAGATTCGCAGTTCGGCGCATCATGATGCTGGAGTTCTCCCAGTACCTGGAGAACTACCTGTGGCCGCAGTACGAGGCGGGGAAGGCGTCGCACGCGCACATGATGTCCATCATCGTCATGATCAACGAGAAGTTCCGGGAGCGAGTGCCGGCTTGGCAGGTCAGTTTTTAATTATATATGATAGATAGATATATATCTATCATGAATAATTAAATTAAAGAATATCTATTCTTTATTGCACAATATACAAAACTAAAAAACTAGGTATACAGAGATACAATGTACAATTTAGGCGGTCTTATCGCTGGAAGCGATCTCTACCAGACAACCTTCAGGTAAAGGACATTAGATAGAAGAGGGGAGGGTGGTGCAATCCTTCTGGTATTCAACATTGATTAAACAGATTTATATCATAAATCATACATCTAGATAATAAATGAAACGTTATATACTAATGTTACCTAACTAAAATACAATATATATATGGTTAGGGTGTTGCCACACTGGCGGATTGCGAGCGTTTTCAAAGCGGAGCGACAACGCAGCGAACAAGTCGCGGCTGCGCAGCGTTTACGCCGCAGATGCGCAACGCATGCGCGACGGATGCGCGACGGATTCGCCGTGGAGATAAGTCTGAAGACCATTGTTTTTTGTGGCCGCCACGCAGAAAAACGCCGGCGAATCCGTTACGCATCCGCGGCGAATCCGTTGCACATCCAGGGCGAATCCGTTGCGCATCCGAGGCGAATCCGTTGCACATCCAGGGAGAATCCGTTTCGCATCCGCGTCGAATCAGTTGCACATCCAGGGCGAATCCTTTTCGCATCTGCGGGGAATCTGTTGCGCTTCCTCGGCGAATTCGTTGCACATCCTGGGCGAATCCGTTTCTTTAGTAAGTGAGGGTAAGCCAACAGTATGGCTCAATTTATGTAATGGATGGCATTGGCTGCGCTCACGGTCGGTTTTAACTATGGTGCCTAGGGTCCCTGCACTCATTAAGAATGTGAATGAAAGGGTGGTCATATCCCCATCCTAAAGTAGCAGTATGTAGTCGTAAATGAAGTGACCTAGGTCGCCAACATGGCCAAAGCCTCACTGGTTCCCTTGCGGTCTATCTGATCTGATCTGAATCTATCGCCGTTCACCATCGTTCATTGCCTCCACGCCTTGGGCGATGAATTAATCGCTTCCAAAATAGTCTACATTAGTATTTATAGCAAGTCTTCATTTTCAATACCAGTAACAACTCATATAATCTTTATTCTTCTTCCAGGCGTTTCTAAAGAAGCCCGACCACTTCCCCGCGTTCTTCGAGCAAGTCCTCCACGCGAGCATCGCTGAGGACCAGAACAGCAACAACATGCGCGAGCAGACGGCGCTGCTGCTGTTCCTCAACCACTGCTTCGGCAGTATGGAGGTGCAGCTCTGCCGGGACCAGGTCAAGAGGCTTGTGTCCCTCAGCATGTGGATCAGTCTCCAGGAAGGTCGGTATTACATTACGTCACTCCTCTTGACGACCACCATGAGATATTAGCTATAAGATTTAGTATGTACTTATATTTTAATACAAAGAATAAAATGAAAAAATAAAATTTTAAGTTTGAGCGTAGATAATCCGTTTGAAAAAAATATCTTGCGAGTATGAAGTCATTTCTGTACAACTGAAACTTTGTTAATATGTGGAAAACTAGCCTTTGCCGAAATTTTTCAGAGTATTTGTATAATTTAAAAAGATAAACGTGAGCTATCATAGATAGATAGATAGGGATAAACTATATTGCACTAAAAACACAACTCAAGTACTAGGCATTATAGTAATTTTAATGTACAATTTCGGCGGAGAAGGCGGCCAGATGGAGGCTCTTATTACCGGAGGCCAAGACGCACTATGGGTCGCTGCGCCAACCTAGTTATTTGTAAAGTTTCCAAACTAGCTACGAAGCCAACTAATACAGTTTCATAGCACACACATCGATACTGACTGCATTTGAATAAGAACAAGATAGAATTTATTCAGTGTTACAAAACATACAAAAGACAGTACAATCAAGTAACAAAAATGGTACAACCAGGAAAATTATTGACAATATTAAGAGTAGGTGACACTAAAAAGGTCTCCTCTCAGCATAATAGTCAATGTGCCTGGCGGACACCTCGACGCTGGTCTTCCGAGGATACCAGTAAACGTAGCGGTTGCTACTGCGTGCGCCAACGCCGTCCACAAGTTGCATTAATAGTATTGATTACATAAAGAAATACGATATTAAAACTTCGTGTTGTAATATCGTATTTCTTTATGTAATCAATCCTAATAAAACAAATTAAATTATCTTGGTCTTTTTGGTTTTAGTTGATCTTTTTGGTAATTAATAAATAATAATAATAAATATATCACATTTATTGATCTGACTCCGCGATATGTAGCCCAAGCACCTGTTTTACGGGTATCAGAATCAACAGTGGGATTACAAATATATACATATAATACTTTTCTTTTGGAAATACATAGGTAACACCCAGACCAATACAAACAGTCGTGTTCATGCACACGAATGTTTGTACTGTGCGGGGATCGAACCCGCAACCCTTGGACCAAAGGCAGCGTTCACTACCACTGTTCCAAACGGGTCGCCAACGTAGGTAGAAGAATTAGCACAGCTACTCCGCTATGTAGACTTGAAAATGTAATAAATGTAATTGTAATTTTATTTTAAAAGTTCCAACACTGCATGGAAAGGTTCCTAATAGGTGGTGGAATATTATTCCAGCACTTCGTGGCAGCATAGCGAAAGCTTTGTTTTAAAAATCAAACACCGTATCCCTTAATCACTACCCCTTAAATTACTTTCGCTTGACCTTTAGTAATGACAACGTATTGCTCCAGGTCGTCGTAATCAAGAATTCAAAGCTGTGCCAAAGTGGAGGAAGTACTGGAGAGCGATCCAGAAGAAGGACAAGCCGGAACTGATGGAGAAGCTGTCGTGGGAGCGGCGGTACCTGCAGCGGCTCATGATCAAGTTCATGAAGGTGTTGGAGCGCATCCCGGAGAGTGGGGATGTGGACCCCAACAGTGTCAGGTGAGGAGAGTTATCCTTGATCCACCATCACCATAATCTCAGCGTCTTTCCTTGTTGCGTTCAATACCATTGTTTCGGAGCCCAGGATACTCTTAGACCATGATCCAAGATTTATGGTGATTACAATGCAGTGTCTGCCGTCTGAACTTTGCAACCTTACACGGGAACCAGAACCACTAGACATTGATTGAATTCAACAGTGGGAGAGCCACGCTTCGGCATGAATGAGTCGGCTTGACCAGAGTAATACCACAGCCGCACAGAAAACCAACGTGACGCAGCACTGTGCTATGTTTCGTTGCGTCAGTGAGGGTACCGAGTCCCATCGGGGGAAAGGGGGGTTTTGGCAGCGCACTTGTGACTCCACTGGTGTCGCGGGTGTCTATGGTCGGCGGCAATCGCTTACCATCAGGCAATCCGTCTGCTCGTCTGCCACCTATCACGTAAAAAAAGGGGGTAGCTTTCCTCACGATCTTTTTCCACACCGCTGAGCTGATAGTAGAAACATGCACATGGATTTGAACCACGTGTGCCATTCGTACCCGCGACCTTTCGTTAAACATTGCATGTTCTTACCCACTGAACTTCGCATCCATCACCACGATCCATCGCACGTATTAAGAGTAACATTTAACCTAACATTGTTTTAACCTACAGATACTGCGAGCGCTTCCTGGAGCTGATGATCGACCTGGAGGCGTTGTTGCCGACGCGGCGGTTCTTCAACACGGTGATGGACGACTGCCACCTCGTGGTGCGCTGCCAGCTCGCGCCGCTATCCACCAGGCCGGAGGGGCAGCTGTTCTCACAGGTCAGTGCCTTTTCATACATGCTGAAATACTACTCCAGGGTTTGCTAACCAACTATCTGTCACAGTGGTGCAGTGGTTAGTGGGTCGCACCTTAAGGCGACGGCTACGCAAGAGGTCACGGGTTCGATCATCGGTTCGGGCCAAAAATTTGTACCTAAGTTTTCGGTATGAAATTCTTAGGGCCGATTTTTTTATCCGTAGTAACCTTTTGGTTAAATTAACTATAGTTAACTGTCTAACCAATAGTCATAGTGACAGCTTCAAAGTGACGTGATTCCTTATATTATAACTATTGGTTAAGCTGACTATTGTTCAAAAAACAAATTTTGGCGATATTTTGCTATTGGTTACTAGGTTGGTATTATAGTTCAGTTTAACTAGGGATCAAAAAGTCGGCCCTTAGTGGCAGCCCAGAGTCTGGAAGTACCCGGTCGGTCTTGTACCTCCGTGCCTCGGAAAGCACCTTAAGCTCTTGGTCCGGCGCTCCGGCCGCTTGGTCGTGTCACGTGTAGGGAATAAAGCGTGCACTTGTGTTTATTACGCACACACTTGAGCAACTATAATATATCCTGCGCACGTGGCTGATCGTTGAGATTGGCTGCCGTAGCCGTAATCGGTTGGAGGATATTTAACTACCATGCGAGGCAACATTTTGGGTACGTCACTAATTACATAATTCACTATGTAGATACTGCGAAATACGTATTATACTACGCATACCCATCATACCCATCCCATTATGGGATAGGACCCGTAGCATGGACTAACTAATTAGTTCATACCCGTAGTAACGAAATAATGAATAAGCAAATTTCTGACGTAATACCGTGTTTACCTATGAAACTGTTTTTTTTTAGACACAATAACACTTATAATAAGCAAGTCACTTCACTATAATTTTATTTTGATTTAAGACTATATTTTAAAGTTTATATTAAAATTGAATTCTATTAAATAGAGTCATCATGATTTATTGTTGTATTTGTGATGCAAAAAAAAAATTGAAAATGACCCTTTTTTGCCGTTTTTATCAACCTTTTAATATTTTTTATTAACCGACTTCAAAAAAAAAGGTGGTTCTCAATTCGACATGTATTTGTATAGGTATGTCTCTGCAGTCTGTAATATGCCCAATGCAGATGTCTGGTAACAGCTCATTCTAAATTAGTAGAGATTATAGTGAAATGACATTTGTTTGAGGTCTATTGTGTGCAATTTAGACCTAATGACTGCTGACTGACTTGTTCGTAAATATGACATCAAGTGAGATTATTTTATCACACACATGAAAGTTTTTTGTGGCCAAAATGTAACAATGCACAGAATAAATGAAACTGCCCCTTACACTAGGCGGTGCCTGTCCTATGGAGGTTAATTAATTTTGCTATTTCCGGAAAGATGTGTTCGGTTGACAAATCTAATAAAGTTGCAATGTATCGAAGCCAGAAAAAAAGGGACTTAAAGGTTAAAATTAATAAGGTTTGAATTTGGTGTGTGTGTGTGTGTGTTTGTTCCTTTTGCCTTGATAAAACCTTCGGATTCATCATGGGTCCGGTTTGTTGGGTCCGTGATGGAAGTGACTTTGCCTCATTCACCGTACTGTGTTTGGGATCACATTATTTAACCATTTAGCCTACCTAACTGTAGGGACCAAATCGAAGCTACTCGATATTTTCCATGATTTTGTTTGATAACTTCTTTAACGCAGTGAACGTGGTGGGTGTTGTGTGAATGCGCAGGTGATCCT
The DNA here is from genome assembly GCA_019059595.1 of Marasmia exigua. Taxonomy (NCBI): domain Eukaryota; kingdom Metazoa; phylum Arthropoda; class Insecta; order Lepidoptera; family Crambidae; genus Marasmia; species Marasmia exigua. Next base: position 11,188,558 of record CM032477.1, on the reverse strand, counting down.
GAGTTTGATTCCCGATCCGGTTCAATTTTATACTTTTTGTATTAACTCTGGTTTGAGTGTGTTAGGGGTGCCTTGACTATCGTCACCTGGTACCTAATAGTACAGGATTGAGCCAAGGTAAATTAGATTGTTGAGAGTGTTAGCTGGTCAAGTGGTATAGTTTTAAATAAGGCAATCAAAACGCCTAATAAATGTTTTCTTTTGTCTGTTTTGTGGTTTGGTACTAGGTAAGTACGTATGCAAGTCGCTCCTATTGGTTACATCTTCCAAGCATTCGTAAGCGTAGGTGTAAATCGGGGCTGATTTTCTGTCGCATTGCCGCCACGATTGTGAGTGGCGTGCGTTTGGTTTGGAGATGTAATTGATCGTTTTTGGATTGTCGGATAGAGACAATTGGTTCCGCCGGATGGAGGCGAGGTGTGGTCTCTGGGTACCGGATGGAGATGACCCAAGTGACGACCGGATGGAGGTAGTTGTGGGATGCTGGATGGACGCACCATTCCAAGAGTATTGCATATTACGGTGTACCTTATTTGTAAGAAAAACTTTACATATCAAATAAGTTTTATTTGACCTTAGAGCTTAAAACTTTATCTTGGTAACTGTCAGTGCTTTTGGCAATTAGATTTTGCCTAGAGTTTAGTTTTTGATTAAAATGTTGGCTGTAAGAGAGAGAGAGAAAGGTATCGAGTGATCTGATCCTTCTGGTCAGGAAGTCCGAGTGGTAAAACGTTCTACTGTGTGTGTGCTATTCTTTTCTCTTCGGGTACTTCATCAGCTGCCTGACAATTGGTTTTGCTAGATAGAGGCGATGTGTTTTATTTGGATGCCGGGTAGAGGTGACCAAATCGACAACCGGATGGAGGTTGTCTTGATGTTCTACAGATATTAGTTAAAAAATGACACACTAAAAAGCTGGAAAAAAAAATCTTTTTTTTCAATGTTATTTGAAGTGTATAAAGTGTTAAAAATATTATTTTCCACTTTTTAGTTCGTGGTTTTTGATGGCGGTTTTTTTCGCAGATTTTTTTTTCTAATATACTATCATATACGTTCCTAAACGTCGTCCATTAAAGCACAGTTAGTTATGGAGTAGTAGCATTAATAGTTAAGTACTTTATAAATTAAAAAAAGGTAGTATGGAAAATACAACTTCTAAGAAAATCGCCATACAAAACGGCAATTTCATAGGTAAAAATATATGGTCAGTTAGGTCTTTGTATAATGAATGTCGAGATTCATTTACCAGTTTCAAATTTGAGAATTATTTATAGTAGAAGTTTTATTCGATGCTCCCGTAAATTAAAAAGGATAGAAATGTTTGAAAATGAAAACAGCGGATTTATTTATTTGGTTTTATTGAATAAAAAAAAATACAAAATTAAATGCGTGATTTGCGCAAAATCATTGTTCATACATTTTAGTAAAATATGGATAAATTCGTAAATGATACATTGTATTATTTATAACATTATACATACGATATTAGAACCGATTACTAATAAATGCCTGATATTTTGTTAAACTATTTGTAAAGGCAATAACCAGAAATATGCGGTGAATAAAAACGGACGGATATCTAGGCACTTTGATTCGTCGTATTAAAGTTTCTAACCCCTACAAACCTTTCTATTAAACAAGTTAATAAATACGTCTAAATTCATACGATATAGTTTGTGGCGGTGCATTATGGCTAACTTACCGTAAGTGCATTAAAGATCATTAGTTTCTGCTCAATACTATCGTTCTATCAATAACATTACAACTATTCTTACTTACTAAGTCTTTGACATTCAAATCGCCTCATTATACTTGGAAAAGTCAATACTATTACATACATTAATATTTGGACCAAGATGGGCAAATTTATAGCTACTCTATGTCCGACAAATTCTTTTTTTAAATTCGCAATCCATACTATCATAAAACGAATAGTAAACAATTTTTACCACACCACATTAATTTAGTTTTGAATATTTTATATCAAAATTAAGTATCATTATATGAGCACACAGATTAAAAACAATCACAAATTAAAGAATAAATGGTTATATTTATAAATGCACGCCATGAACTGAATCATTCAAAAGAATGATGTCCATTCACCTTGCCTTTCAACATCATTCAAATCGCCACTTGTTAGTAAAGTTCATATTAGACACTTCTTTATCCCTAGGTAATCACAGTAGTATAATCTTACCAATTACTTACTTAAATAATGTGCTTAGGTGTATGCTTTGTTTTTGAGAATTTTCGCCTACAGTCAGTGCAGCATCTAGTTATATTTTCTAACTTGTGTCAATTAACGTCATGGTGTTTTGAGATTCAGTTATATCATGTATTCCTCATTAAAGAGATTCCTTTTTCCGATGGGATCCAATATAGAGTATTTTTTATTTACCATCCCAAAACTAGTGTTATTATTATGGCTTTACAAACATTATTTAGGGGTTTAATAATAGTTGCCACCGTTCATATGAGTCATTTCGTCTCCCCAATCATTGGTTGGTATCGGTTCGGCGTAACAACAGCTTTTCCTTAACAAAAACGTCACATGCGACTGGCGCACGATACAAACGTAAAACACGAGAATGGCTTGCAATAGATTTACGACTATGTACGCGTAGAGTAGACCTTCGAAGTTCAGCCAAGACAGCATGAGGAATAGCCAGGATATGGACATTATCAGAAACAGTTGCAGGAATAAGTCAAAACTGGAAACAAAAGATCAATTACAAATTCACGTGATATAAAAGCAATAATAAATAAAATAATTATTATCAGTCATTCATTATTATAGAATGAGATGTTTGGTGAATACTTACCAGCCTTTAAGCTTGTGATGAATTCTTCCATAAATGTTTATTCTTCTTATGACTTTCAGTGTAGTTACATAAAAGAATATATTGAAGAGGATGGTAAATGCAACTGGAGTGAAAAATATAGCGATTCCAAGCCATCCTGTAATTATATAAAAACAAAAAATATTATGCAATTTCCTCACAGAAAACCGGCGAAGCAGAGCTTGCGCTGTATTTCGCCGAGTGAGCGAGGGCACCGGAGGCCCAATTTAGGAGGGAAAGGGAAAAGGTTGGCAGCACAATTGCGAGGCACTAGAATTGCGGGTGACTATGGTCGGTGGCCCAAGTGGTAAGCGATTGTCACTAAATCGCTTACCATAGGGTGATCCGTCTAATAATCTGCCACCTATCACATGAAAAAATGATTAGACAATATTTAAATACAGAAAACCGGCGTGAAGCAGTGCATGCGCTGTGTTTCGCTGCGTGAGTAAGGGTACCGGAGGCCCAATCCAGGGGAGGGGGGTTAAAAGATAAGCAGCGCACTTGTGACACCACTAGTGTTGCAGGTGTCCATGGACGGCGGTAATCGCTTACCATCAGGTGATCCGTCGGCTCGTCTGCCACCTATATCATAAAAACAGAATTAACAAAGTGAATAAGGAATGCAAAGTCAATATACCTATTGTCTCCTGTTCAATTTCGTCAACAATTATGGAGGAGGAAAACTGAGTCCTCATCCTCCAGTAAGGGTGTGTCCCAGTATCCAGCAGGAAGTGAGCACAGATGGCCAACACTGCCATCAACGCCACGCTCAACCACACCACACTGGAGTAGTAGCAGTATTTACGCACATCCGTCACTCGTAGAAATACGTTTCTTGATCTTGAACAAAGCAATAAAGGTTATTTTTACGTTAATACTACCCGGTTCAGCAGTCAATACGTAATACAAAGGCATTTCACAAATTAGCATAACTTCAAAGTCATAAATAAACTACTTCTACAATATAATATTTAAAAAAAAACTCAATGTCATTCAATCCATAGTATAAATTTAATATGTAATTGAAAAACTCACTTAAATGTTTTCCAAATGTAAAATCCAAAGCTGTTCAGCCAGAAGAAAGCTCCCAGTAAACTGATTAACAAAACAATATCTGAAACATATAATTTACATATAGAGAAGAATAAATAAATAAAATCACAATAATTAATGTACTGCTTGAAAATATTTTACGTACCAGTAACCATAAAGCTGACATGATTGCTGTATTCTGTAAAAATCCTAATAAAATCAGCTGCCTGACTCACAATTAAACATACATTTATTGTTGTGATTATGTTACCAGCCAAGTCCCTCAAGGTTGGGAGCACGAAATATATAATAGCCACAATCAGGTACAATATTATAGCAAGCCCATGAAATAATGGATTCAGGATTTTTGTCATGAGAAAGTTTGTGTCCTTCCAATCGAATTTCACTTCTGGCACGCAGACTACTGCATATTCCCCTGTCTCCTTTGATTTACTCAAGAATATCTGAAAAGGATTGAAAATATAAATCAATTTAGTATGGGAAATTGGTAGACCCCTTTTTGACCACTTAACAGTTCACATCACATGGAATAATAGCCAGAAGTAATAAATTAGTGATAATTCTTTATTGGACACAAAAATAATACCATAAATCACAGAATTAACACAAATATTTTCGATTCAAAATTTAATTTCTATTGGTTGTTGTGATTGTTGTTATATTTCCATGTAATAGACATAATGGCATCACACTCTTTTACATGACATCCATACTAATATTATAAATGCGAAAGTAACTCTGTCTGTCTGTCTGTCTGTCTGCTACTCTTTCACGCCAAAACTACTCAACGGATTTAAATGAAATTTGGTATACAGATAATCTAGACCCTGAGAAAGGACATAGGCTACTTTTTATTGCGAAAAGGGGGTTGTAAGGGGTTGAAAGGGGGGTAAAAGTAACTTTTCCACGCGGACGGAGTCGCGGGCGGCCGCTAGTGTATCTATAAAACTTAAAATACAAGAATAACACAATGGGTACCTTATCCATACAATACTTTTCTTGGTTGTGAATGTATGAAGTTGGTTCTTTAGGTTCTGGAATTATAATTTCTGCATCCTTTACGTTTAAGATATTGCTCATATGTCGATTTTCTTTTAATCTTGCTAAGATAGTGTTGTGAAAAATTATGTGCTTTAGTCGTCCATCATCTAAAAGCCTTAGCCTGTAAAATGAAATGTACAATTAACTGTGTGTCTGGGCTACTACAAACTTAACTAATATGTAGGTAACTATATGCTAACCAAACATCCTATAGTCCACATTAAACTATATAGTATGCTCTTTTTGTGTTTTCCTTTTTCAATTTAGTCCAACATGAACACCAATTGAACATGAATGTTTGAAAAGCATTAATTTTAATGCTATTATCCAATAAACTTACTCATCCTCAGAATTTCTGACATGGTAAATTGCTCGCCATTGTGTGTTCACACAATCTGGCAAGCCATTGACAAATTGGTACACAACTCCTGGGGCTCCTCTTCCTTCCTCCGTCATAAACCTTGGTTCCCATAAACCTAAAACATACTTAACATTTAAGTAAAATAGCTTTTTCTAATATCCAAAACAAATTGTGTTGTTTTATTTTATAGAATACTGCCTGAATAGATAGGTTGGGTTCAACTAACATTAAACAGGCAGAAAGAAAACAGAATTCAATGATTCAATATGTCTTAGGTTGGGTTTAAATGTGATGTTTTTTATGTATGTCATGGAGATACAGTAATTTGCATAATACCTGGAAGTCTTAAATTACCTTTAGCATAACCTGAGTTTATGAGTCATACAATACATTCACTTCAATATTATTAAGTTCTACTTACTTTGATTAACGGAAGTATTAGAAATGCAGGACATATCGACCATTAGTTGATCGTTTTCGCAGCATTTGTTTACTTTTATACCATGTGTGGCTTCATACAAACCAGTCAAATCTTCGTCTTGGTTAGCTTGTGTCTTTGAAACAAATACTAATAACACTGGCAAAATATACATTTTCACTATCAAAAGCTCTTTATGCCGAGGGTAATAATAACAATAATTTAGTTTCAGGAGCACAATACGGCACACATGACGCACATTTCCACACTATAAACGAGAACATAGATCGAACGCTTTGTTTATATTATGATCTATATCGCGAAGACTTTTGTATTCCTATAAAATAAAAGCTAAATATTAATATAATTTTAATATTTCTTAAAAATAAACGAATTTATTTTAGCTGCACTGCACTTGGCTTGGAAGTTTGACAACAATGAATGACTTGACAGTAGGACCAAACTGAAGTTTGAACGGTTTTTGACAGTGACAGTTTACTTCTTAATCAGAACGTGCTTAGACATTTTAGAACGTGTCTTCCCCCGCTCACTAAAATGTTTAACTTACTATCATGTCTCAATCTGAATCATTTTTGTTTGATACGCTTAGACAATTTAATGCGGGACAACAAGGCATGTGAACGCGTTCCCCTCTGCCAAAGTACATGAACAAACGTTCGTGTACGTTTATTAATTATCTATTTCGAATTCATATCTTTCGCTGAGCGGAACTCATCAAAATGGTTGTTGTGAAGTTTTTACTTGCGAACGATGATCAGAAAAATCAAGTTTATCTTTCTTATGATTCATAAGTAATTTTTTAATAAAATAAACGTTATTTTACGGAATCATAACCTACATATTTTACGACAGATATAACCCCAAAAATCAATAGGCGATATCGTGGTACGAATAAATGATGGTGCACGATGTTGATTAGTGTTGTGACAATAATAGAAATAATGAATAATAAATGTCTCACTATTGCTATCAGTTATTGAAGACTTCGGTTTCTATAAGATTCCATCATCAGATCCTGAAATATTTTGCAAATTTTCTACGCACAGTCTTTAGATGCATATTACATTTTTACTAGAGTGAACAACTAAAACTGTATGACTGTTTCAAAAATCCAACCCTTTCACCATCCTGAAATCCAACCCTTTCATCATCCTGGTGACCGCCTAGACCACTAAGCCACCGAGGTATTCAATTAGGTATAACTTTCTAGTACTTATCTGCATTTTCGCTGCTGTGAGCAAGTGATTCACCTAAGTTCGTAAATAAAAATTATCATATCATTATATTACTTATAAATAAGCAATTTTACATGCTTTTGTACATGTACCTAATAACAACATTTTTGTATGCAACTAGAATGTCACTTATTATTTATTCATATCTAGAGCATCACTAAACTTCAGAGAGACTTGAGACTTGGTGACAACAATGTCTCAGTGACTTATTCACCCAGATCAAGTAACAGATGGCGCTAGTTTGACGTTTATTTGCAGGGTGACACCAAAATTAAGACAGTGGGCTGTCTTTATTTTGCTTTTACCGTAATGTTACCAGATAGTGATTTAAAATTTTCCTGATGAAAAGGCATTTTTAGAAGTATGTTATTTTTTCATACGATATATTTCCCGTAAAAATATGACATACGGAAGCACTAAATAATAATAATATAATAATAATTCTGACAACATCTCATACGTTGACTTGATTCCGTACTAAGTAGCTTAAGCACTTGTGTTACAGATATCAGACAACAGAGGAACACAAATATATACTTAAATACATATATTACACCCAGACACCGAACAAACACAAGTGTTCATCGCACGAATGTTTGTCCAGGGTGGGGATCGAACCCACGACCTTTGGCGTAAGAGGCAGGGTCACTACCAATTGCGCCATCCGGTCAGTCTAAGTATACTAAGTATACTTATGACGTCACAAATACGCTTCGAATTCAAAAAGTTTTAAAATTAATAAAAAAAGAACTACCTGCTATTTTACAAAAATATTCAAATTAGTTACTTAAAATAGTAAAAAGCATTGGAAAAAAATATTAAAACCATACTTAAAAATTAGTTCCCATAGCCCATTGGTAAGAGACCAGATCACCGATGCCGATGAGCATCCGCTACACCGGACTTTCTAGGCACATTTCTTTGAGACTTCGATGTCGCACCGATGCGAAAAATTTACTGCGGCAAGTTGGTTTCACAGTGAAGAGTTGAAGGGCAGGAAATACGGTATTTGACTTTTTATTTTTTTCTTTTGTAATGAAAAGACCTCTCAATGATAGAAACATCGTTGAAATAATTACTTGATTCTCATTTAAGGTGATGGGTAGGGTCAATTAGCGACAGCAATGGATTTTCATTGTTAGCAACTAAACCGGATATATTTTTAATACTTTCGAGGCTGCGATCTCGCAGAAAACATTTATACAATTTATTTAATACTTATACTTAACTTTTTGAAATCAAAACTTGAATTACCGCCAAAAACGTTAATCCCTTACCTTAAACTACCTGAGATGTCACAACTTTAAAATCACATTATTTTGGGCAAACCCAAAACGCTCCATACAAATGCATTTCATTTGGATTTTGTATGGTAGCTATATCAAATGTTTCGTTTATGTCAATGGTAATAGTTATAATTAGTTAGTGCAAATTGTATGGGTTATTCAATGGTATAATTCATCATCATCATCATCATCAGCCTATCGCAGTCCACTGCTGGACGTAAGCCTCTCCAATTGTTCGCCAATGTGATCTATACATGGCTTCTGCGAGAAGCTCTTGCCAGCTCTTGCCAGCCATCCTGCGCAGATCGTCCCCCCACCTAGCCAGAGGGCGCCCTACATTACGTTTGCCAAGACGCGGTCTCCACTATAGAACTCATTTACCCCATCGGTTGTCGGTTCTGCGGCTAATATGGCCAGCCCACTGCCACTTAAGCTTGCTAATCCGGTGAGCAATGTCGATGACTTTGGTTCTCTGCCGGATCACCTCATTTCGGATTCGATCTCGGAGAGAGACGCCGAGCATTGCTCGTTCCATAGCCTGCTGAGCGACCTTTAACTTTGAGGTGAATAGGAGAATCCAGTTAGGTTGGGCAGCATTTGGATAACTACGTCGTCTCTTCGTATCGTCGATACCACAGTGCCTAAAGACGAAAGTCTTCACTCAGTGCGTCCTACCCGTCATGACATACGAGGGCGACACTGAAAGTTCTTAGAAAATCAAAAACTGAACAATTTAGCAAGTTGTTACTTTTATTATATCTTTTCAAAATAGTGTCCCTTCACATCAATACATCGCTGCATTCGATGAAACCACTGAGAAAAGCACTTGGCCAACTCTTCTGTAGGGGTCTCTTCGACGGCCTTTTGATACGCAGCCACTGCTTCTTCGGCGTCCGTGAAAAGTTTTCCTTTTAGTTTTTCTTTTATTTTTGGAAATAAATAAAAATCGCTGTGTGCGAGGTCTGGGCTATATGGCGGGTGACCCAGTAATTCTACGTCTGACGTCGCCAAATACTCGAGTGTTTGCTTGGCGGTGTGCGGCGAGGCGTTGTCGCGGTGAAGGAGAATCCTACTGCGAGGTCGTTTTTCCCGAACTTTTTCCAAGACAAGTGGGCCACTTGTTAGTGTACCACTCTGCGGTAACTGTTTTTCGATCCTCTAAACAAACTGTTGCGATATGACCTGTCCTTCCGAAGAACGAGGCGACTATCTTCTTTCCCACGCTGCGACCTCTCTTCACTTTAGTTGGCAATTCCTCGAATGGAAACTCCCATTCAGCAGATTGTCTTTTAGTTTCAGGATCATAACAATAAATCCACCTTTCGTCACCTGTTAGTATGTCAAACACAGCATTTGGGTCACCTCCGTTAAATCTTTGAACCATTTCGCGACACCAATCATCACGACGTAGTTTTTGGGCCTCTGTCAAATTATGAGGTATCCACCGGGCACAAAGCTTCCTGGTCCCTAAATGTTCATGAATGATTTTGTGTACTTGACTCATACCAATGCTTGCAAACTTGTCCGAATCTGCTGATAGGTCACTCTTTTGTCGGCCTCTATCATACGTCGCACAACACTGATGTTATCTTCTGTGTCCCTCACGCAAATCATAGGTGAGATTAGTGCGACCACGTTTAAACTCGCGAAATTTTCTCGCTCACTTGTTAAAGATTATTTTAAATTTGCCGCCAAATCGAAAAAAAGAGAATCGAATTAAATGCATAGACTAATATTGGCAAAGAGTTCTATTTTCAAAATTTAAACTTATTTTTTTAATCACCGTCTTATAAGTGGCCAGTTCTAAAAACTTTCAGTGTCGCCCTCGTACGGAGCCGAAACGTGGACACTTAACGGTACGGCTGGTCCACAAGTTAAAGGTCGCTCAGCGGGCTATGGAATGATATAATTATTTTTTAATAATTTCATACTTGTAAAATGGACTTGCCCATGAATATTTGAAAGACCATAAAACCGGCTAGACGTTTTAATTTGAATTGAGACCTTTTGGCACATATTTACCTATATTTTGATAAAATATTTATATTTTGTAAAATCTCGAGCTTAGTCAAACACTCTATTCGGGTAAAGGGTACACAGTTCCTCTTAGTTTTCCAATTTAATTTATCTCTGGAGTTATAATATCACAGAATATGGTAATGTATATATGTATGCAAAAAACATTTTCAAATTGAAAATATTAAAATATTTATTTTATAAAGACATGCATTTGGTGAGACATTGGTTTCTCGTAGGAACGTTATAATTTACATTATATTAACATAGTATTTACAGAAGTAAATGCTAATTCTAATTATAATAATATATTTTGCAGAAAGATTGGAAGTATTTTTATATTACCTAATGAGTTAGTTAGGCTAGGTACAGTAAACAACATATCGGGTTGCCGTTAAAATTAAATCTCTTAAAATACTTAATATTTAAACTATGACATTAAAGTGAGAATCAGTTATTGAAGCAACAGTTTGTGGAAACCCGAAGGCAAATTCTCGAGCTTGTAATATTAATCGAAAATCGATATGTTATATCACAAACTCACACATTTTTTTGTATCGTTTTCATTCGACATCCGCCATGTTTTTTCATATCTAACATCCTAAGAATTATACTCCGCTTTTGTTATTGTCTGTACCTAAGTTTTTTTTTCATGTTCCATTTAAATGTATTCCTTATACCTATGTATTACATTTATATCGTTCAGCTATAAGTGTTTACGATTTATCATTACATCATTAAATAAAATCCTACGTTCTTAATTTATAATAATAAAATTAATACCGCAAATAAGTTTAATATGGCACATAATTTACATTTAAATACAAGAAAATGATATTACGGGATGGTTAAAAGATAACAATAATCATATTATTAGCTGATATAATTTTCATGTAAAATTATCCTTGAGATTCTCCTTGCTAACTGAGAGAAATTAAATACCTACTTGAAATAAAGACTCAGATTACATTTATTATAAGTATCTGTTATACTGGTTATACTTAATACTCGTAATAAATGTAGGTAATCCTTTTTTTTACTAAGTACTTCGATCAGCACCGTACCTAATTATTAATTAAGTTTAACTTCAATAATAGTGACAGTTAAAAATTTATAAAATTATTTTAACAAAAGACATCAAGAGCGGAACGCATGAACTGCGGAAGATATCCTCTTTTATTATCGTGTTTTTTTGAAACGCCGATTACTTCCGTTACGTTATCTCTCACTATCGGACAACCAAGCGTCGTAGGTACGTGTAAGTTATCGGCTATGGGCTATCTGGCCCTAAGGGCCCATGCTATGTGTGGAACGTTAAGTTGTCACACAAAAATATACTATTAAGGTAACGGGTAGGGCACACCTCTATAAAAGTGGCCCCTTTTGGCGTGAATAAATTTTTCGCGTACGCGTTGGACCCAACATTTCTGCATGGTTAGGTTAGGTTAGACAATTAAACACTTATACAATTTATTAAAAATTGTATAAGTGTTTTCCGAGAGGTTGTAACCCCGAAATTATTTAAAATAGAACCGGTTTAGTAGCCTAAAATTAAAATCAATTAGCGTCGCTAGTGTGCCCTACCGGTCACCTTAACTGTTTATGAGGGCGCATGTCTGCCTGCTGCCGACGACAATGGATATTAACTGAGAATTTAACTCTTTTAGATGATATAACTCTGCAATGAACTCGACTGTAATGTTTTTGGAGGTACTTGGAGTATCATTAGCGCATAGTAGACACAATCACAAGTTATGGCTAGAAGTAGCTAATTTTACGTTTACGTAACCGAACGTTACAATTTTGGTTTGATAAATACTGTCAGTGCACACCAGATAGATTTTATTATAAGAATTCATTATCTTTACTATTTATAAAAAGATAAATAAATCCTACAGAAAGCTGCAACGCTTTTAGGTAATCCGGAAACACGAAATGCTTGCGCGATGTAATCGGCACCTAGCGCCATCTATTTGAATAAAGTGGAACTAATGTCCCGAAACGAAGTTAGGGCGGGCCACTAGTATTGAATAAAAATCTTATCAATAACAATGCACTGCCGTCTAGTATGCAGACAGCGCAGCTTTAAGACCCTCAGTTTAGTCTAACTTCAACGGTTTCATCTGCCAATATATGCTGGTCATCGGCGTCGTCGTGGGGGCTCAGCTTCTCGGCCAGGGGCCGCGTGATGAACACGCAGAAGTTCTCGCTGGCCAGGCCTCGCATGGCCCGCCGCCGGAACAGCACCAGCAGGAGGAAAATGATGACGCCTTGAAGACAGTTGAACGTGTCCATGATTTTCCTGGAAATAACGATAACTAATAAAAAAATATATCAAGGTGAATGCTCTGAAGAGCTTTTCTTCCTCATCCCACCTGCCTTATTCCGTCACAGAACTACACGCGCCGGACAATGCACAGAGGAAAACATTCCATCACGGACTAAAAAAATTGGCAGTTCCTATTTTGGCCGCGCCATCAAAAAATGGAACTCGTTGCCCGCGCATCCTGCCTACAATATGGATTCCTTCAAATGAAGCGTGAAGAAGCATCTCGGGGGCCAGTTTGGCGGTGCCAACTTGGGTGGCTAATTGCAACTTGGGCTTTTCTCTTGCTTACCATCAGGCTGAGGAGAACCAATTTAATATACAGTGCCTCTGTAAAAAAAACTTAATAATAAATAAATGCGTCAATCATTTCGCACATCAGCTTTTCTCAAACTAGGGCATTAAATATAGGTACTATAAGTATGTACTCGTTGACGATAGCCGAAAACGTTTCATTGGTCAAGCTCCTGGAAAGATCAAGGACCTCTGTCAGTGCCCTATAAAGTACTTACTGTTCTTCAAACAATATTAATAGCTTTCTCCTTGACTCGAATAAAATAGATATTCGCCTCCTTTAAGTTGGAGTTCTTTAAGCATTATTTTGCGATAAGGTAACAAAACGAGCCCTGGTCCCGCCTTCTATTGAATACAACTAATACAGTCTGATAAAGGTACATTTACCATTCCTCCTGGAATAGGCACTTCAAAGTTAATGGAATACAGTTGCTAAAACTATATTGTATTATTTTATTTTTTATTTATATTAGCTTACCAAATGATGTGCGCCTGTCCATGTGCGAAGCTCGCTATCTCGAATATCCATGAGATACCCATAACCAGGAACAGTTTCAAAGACAGCAAAAACCTGTAAAAATAACATAAAACAAAGTAACATTACATATGAGTCTGGTGATCAAAATCATTAATTATAAATATGAACGCCTTCCGCTAAGTCATTCTTGGTTAGGTAAATACGTATTCCACTTTAATCAATAAATGTAATAGCAACTTCATAAAGTTAATTGAGCTTTAAATTACTTTTATGTTCTTTGTTTGGCACGACTTATTATCGGATATTGATCACTTTGTTAGTCAGCTGTTAGTTAACTACAAGTAAACAAGTTTTAGCCAAGGCTAAAAAAGTTACTTGAGTTTACCTGTGTTTGAGATTGTTCAGCTTGTTGACTTCGTATTTTTTCGTTTGCTGCCACAAGCGGAATGATGACAAGCCGAATAGAACCACGTTGCTAGCGACCAGAATGGCGATGGGGCCGTAGAAGAATATCCAGGTCTCAGTGCGACCACTGAACCAGCAGTTGCCGTCTCCAAAGCCCGGCTTCCAGTGGGTCCCTTCCGCGAAATTGGTTATGAGGGCGACGGCCAGGAACAAAACCGTACAGCCCCAGGCGTAACAACTGTAGATGAAGTATTGCTTCTTTTCTGTCTTTTGCAAGTAGGCTGAATCTCTGTAAAGAAAATAAAGTACAGGTTGTGGGAGTGTGCAAAACCTATGCCCTAAGAAAAAATGGAATGTGATGTGAATTCACTTCTCTCTTTAGCGCATTATATTCTAGTACATTGTTTGACCATTGGGGACGTTAACAAACTTTTTTTTTATGTGATAAGTGGCAGACGAGCAGACGGATCACCTGATGGTAAGCGATTGCCGCCGCACATGGACACCCGCGACATCAACGGAGACGGAAGGAAACTTAGTGTATTGTTTCTCGTAATGCCTATTTAAAATCCGACATTGACCTTTTTGCAGGCCGTAACTTATAGGCCTACTTATAGTTTAATAGGCCTAAATAATAAAAGGATGTAATAACAATTTATTAGTCATTAATTTGAGGATGTGGTAAGCGCCAGTACTTACCGGATGAGATAACTCCTCGTGTACGCCGTAGGTGTATGTCACCGTCGGGTAACAAAAGTTATCAATGATCGATTCATAAAATGTATACAGCCACGTGAGTTCCATAAATTATATTTATATTTCTTGTCCATATTTATATTTTAACAAAGTTTTGCATTAAAATGGCGTATGTACTTAATTCTTTGTATAATGTAATCGTAAAAGCTGATATTGTATCGTGAATCTACTTGTATACACCAAATAATATTAATTTAAAAGTTACTGTCACACTTTGCATAGTCTTTAGTGAACTTTGCAAACTAAGTACATTTATTATTTTAAGTCCTTTTTCACCTCTTTTCGGCAAATAAACAATTTCTGAGTTTTTAATAATAATGTAATGTGTTGTGAATTATGATTAAGGTTTAATTATTTTAATTAATTCCGGGATTTCAATCTGTCGGCAAACACTTATACTATTTATTAAATAACCATGCACAAATTTTGGGTCCGTTTTCGTACGTTCCGGTTTAGTAGCTAAAAATAAAAATCTATTGGCGTCGCTAGTGTGCCCTACCCGTCACCTTAAGAGCGCATGTTCACCACTATTTTATTTTTATTAATTGTGATTAACTTACACCACTGTTCTATAGGTATTTATGCATATGACGTTCATCCAGAAGAAAGTGGCCATCATCCAGGCGTACACCAAGAAACCTGAAAATAAAATTAGGTTTAGGTAATTCTCTGAGTGAAGTATAAGTTCTTTTTTTGTTATTTTGACTGACAATCGTGCCTGATGGAAAGTGACTCTGAGGTCTAGGATGATTAGGTACGCGTTTGCTTAGAAAATGCGTGTTCACTCTTGCGTTGAAGATTGGACATCTTTAATTATTAAATTATAATGAGTTGACTGAATTAACCCTTTGCCTGTCTCGTGAGGTTAAAAACAATTGCCTGAACAAATACTTACCGTACTCATACGACAGGCGATTGTTTTTGTAAGTAAACTTGTGAGTAAACAGTCGCTTACTACTTTCGTCAGATACAAAGTCAGTTTGAACGAACATCTTTCTATCTAGACTAGACTATTCTGATAAGTAAAATCCGTTCAGTTAGTTTTTATTGGAAAGACAAAACTAACTGTCTTTTGTACTCACCTGTTACAGTGCACAATTCATTTCTGAAACCAGGATTGAGTTGCAGCATTCCCAACGACAAGAATCCCAGCGCCATGCTGACGCAAGTGCATAAGTAGCACATTCCCTGTAAATCTCTGAAATTATAACAATTATCATTATTTGTTGAACGAAGTTCTCTCGCGATACAAGAACTAATAGCGCATGCGATGACGTCTCGGGGGAGTAGTCCTAAGTATAAAAAAATACGCAACAAATGCCGAGATAGAACACCCAACGTCATCGGCGAGACCAAGGCTCTTCGCTGGCTTGGCCATCTCGAGAGGTTGGGTGAAGATCTTCATCATCATCATCATCATCAGCCCATTTAAGTCCCCATTGCTGGGGCCCGGGCCTCCCTCAATCACATGAGGGGTAATTGCCATACTCACCACGCTTGGCAGACGGGTTGGCGAGGGTTTAGATATAAATGCAGAGTTTTCCTTCTCTGGGTGCTGATGATCATGCCAGCAGCTTTACCTTAGTCGCCTTTTACGACACCTCGGTAAGAGTGAGGGTGGCCTATTCTACTGGAGGGTGAAGATCGTCTCTCGAAAAAAGCATAAGTAGCACGGCCGACCCGCGTGGGCAGACGTCCATTTGAGCGACCTAATCGCTGGAAAGGCTTTGTCGAGACTGATCTGCTTGAACTCCAGGTCAATAACTGGCAGGAAGTAGTACAGAATCGACCGAAGTGGCAATCTCTTGTTTCATAGATAAGATAAGATAAGAAACAATTTATTGACCACAACACATTACACATAGAACAAAACAGAGAAAACAAGGTACAGAGACAAAGAGTTGCGGCCAACAAGGCTCAGCCTCAGCATATGCTGCAACTGCTACACACAGCAGCTGCAGCGCTGATTTTCAGGCTGGACCTTGGGTGACGCCTTTTCATTGAAAAAAATATCATAAAAGATTGACATGCAATATATACAAGTAAAAAGAAAATGCAAAACAAAGGCCATATCTCTATTTGGTTCGCTGAGCCAGCGGACTAAGTATAAAAGGGTTTCATGAATTTGAAATGCCAGAATTTTTTCTGCCTTGTCTTTGTTTTGTGGCTTGCACATCCCGAATTAAATTAACTAAGCGTGATTCACATTGAATGAACGAATGATAAAAAAAATCTTATTATTCCTTGTGTACTAATACTAACCTCATTTGCGGGAGATAGCTGTAAACTGCTATTGTCGCTACCAAAAAGAAAACAGATACAAGCGTGAGGATGCCGCTGGTCTCCAAGTCGTTGTACATCTCTTTTTGGAAGCAAACTAGGGCTATAGCTGTTAATCCCTGCTCTGGCCAGGAGTAGTTCCGATGCATGTGCCCTGTGCAGTATCTACAATACAGAATATGTCTTCAAATTCCTCATTCATATCAAGCTAAGGCTAGTATCATATCTTTGTATTATATCTTCTCTTGCTTACAGAGTTGGCCCCCAAGTTTTTTTTCCCATTTCTCGAAATTTCGATTCAGATTCAGCTCTTATTTTAAAAAGGCCGGTATTAGCGACCTCTCTGATTTCGCGGATGTTCACTTTCAATCAGGTGATCGTTGATTACTTTTAATTAGGTGATCCGCTTGCTCGTTTGTCGCCACTAGCATAGGAAAACCCATTAGTTTCCCCAGTCCCTATCAACGTACCCTTGTGTTAACTAACTAAAAGTCGCAAAAAAAGAATCGGAATACTTACTGTGCAGGATCTTCGACTATTGCGAAGTCTGGCGCATCTTCTGTAAAAACTTTGTCGCCAACTAGCCGTACGTCCCTCAAGAGTATTCGTCCTTCAGGGCACACCACGGAGGGCGCTACGCCACTGTCACACAACCTGGTCTTTCTCTGGAGAAGCTCTCCGTTTGGACAACATTCGTCTGCTGTCGATGCCACTCCGCAAACAAATAAAAACAGCAGTGGTAACTCCTGGAAAAGATAAATTGTTTGTGTTGGAATCTGGGAAACTAAGAAAAAAATAAAGAGACATTTTATTGTCTTCGTTTACTATCAGACCACACTTTGGCATGAATGGGCCGGCTCGACCGGAGTGATACCACAGCCTCACAGAAAATGTGCTGCTATATGCTGTTTCGCTGTGTGAGGGTACCGGATGCCCAATTAGGCGGAAAGGGGGGTTTAAAAGTTGGCAGCGCACTTTTGACTCCACTGGTGTCGCGGGTGTCCATAGGGCGACGGCAATTGCTTACCATCAGGCGATCCGTCTGCTCGTCTACCACCTATCTCATAATCTTGGACATCACAAAACAGTGCAGACAAGTTAGAATGTTTATATTTGATAATTTATAATTAATATTAGTGCATTGATATGATAATCAAAATTATTCTTAATTATGTATCTCAACAATAATCACAAACATATATAATGTTTTCTGTCTGCTAATTTTGATCCGTTAATAAATTGTGTATAAAAAATATTTCAAGTAGGTATCTATCTAGATTGGTTCACTAGTCAATCAAATGTGATTTATTTATAAATACACTGTGAACCAATGTATCAATGAATGCTTTTAAAATCAAGGTTACCAGGTTATTTACTCTTTCAAGTACAAGCTTTGCTGATAATGAAGTATGTATTATGTATTTAAACTATAGTCAATATAATAAACTCATGTATCCATAGGATGCACAGTATTTGCTTTATCGATAGATCGATTAAACATACGCATACAATGTGACTGTATAAGATCAAATATTTGCAAATAATGATTATTTTGTATTTTTTTTATGCTAGAGGCGGACAAACAAGCAAGCGAGTCACCTGATGGAAAGTAATCAACGCCGCCCATGAACATTCGCTATTTCAGAGAGATCGCTAATGTGTTGCCGGCCTTTTTAAAAAAGAGTAGGTATATGAATGCTAAACAATATGATGATGATGATGAATGCTAAACAACAAAGGTAACTGCCGCATGGATTTGCAAGTGACCACCTCAAGGTACCTACAAGAGTCCTGGGTTCAATTCACATCCTAGACCAACGTTCGCGTGACGAACACTGTATTGGAAATACACCTATTTGTTCAGGGTATCTTGTTATTTCTTTGGTTGCTTGGGTCAGTATGTGATACAGTATGATATAATTTATGTATGCTAAGTTACATTATTTATGTCATCATTACCTATGACGATACTATTAAAAGTATATTGTATTTGTTCTTTGCACTGTGTTATCTACCATACAGTTCATGTGGATATTTGATATTGCCATCTGGTTTTGTTAAAAATTTCAATACCTACAGATAATTGCCGGTTAGAACCATTTTAACATACATTTACGACCCGTCCTCGTCAAATTGTTAATTTCGTTCTTATTTATCTCCTGAAGCTTAAAATAAACTAATATATTGACCTGTACTAAAATTGTTATGGATTTATTGATTGGAGATGATTTTGCAATTTTTTATGTATTAGTGGTCAAGTAATGTTTGCATCTTTTTCACATTTTTCTTAAACTTAACTGCCATGATATGGCCTTCTTTCATATCAGGGCAGTATAGTAAAATAGCCACTTTTAAGATTTGAAACCCCTTGTTGGTGAAGTGTTTCCTTTATCACCGTCACAACATAATTTGTAATGCATCATAAATATTCCGATCATGGATGATTGGACATTACTTGTATACCTAACCAAGTCGTTGTTGCTCTAAACCCGTTTTTGTTCATGTCATGTTAGATGTCGTATTTTCCTTATACCTAAGATTTTGAGATTTATTTGTAAGGGCCGAGTTCACTAACTTTTCAAACAACGGTTATCACGCTTTAACCACGCAAGCACCAATAGCAAGCACGCTTACAGTGTTACTTTTGTTTTAAAGTTGGTGAACTCGGCCCTTATTCGATATTAATGTAGGAAATAATTCTGTGCGTCCTGTGGTGAAAAGTGGTACAAGTCGACTTATATCGAATTTGATTTTCTTCTTGCTACTTCATCACAAAAAATCCTCTATTATTTTGTCTGATCCGACAGGAAAATGGAGGATTTTTTCGCATGACTGATCAGACAGAAAAATACAGGATGTTTTTTGTGATGAAGTAGCAAGAAGAAAATCAAATTTGATATAAGTTTACTTGTACCACTTTTCACAGGACGCACAGAATTATTATATCAAGAACTCATTCATAAGTAGGTACGGGACAAATATATAAGAAATATTTGCTCAAAAGGATGCTGTCAGCAAAAAACAAAAAAAGCATAAAGTAATGAATGATAAATCCGTGAGATAATTGTCTGAAGTATGAAAGTGACAGTGAGAGCGGGCAAACAATATGAGATTATAGTACACTGTTATTGAGTAATTAATTCAATAGTTTCAAAAAAAAATCAGTGAAGTATTTACCTATTATTAATTGTAATATTTATATCCTCACCATTATGGACGTCTATGACTATGTGAAGTGGTACGCCACTCACGTGGTGCTGTACGTCCGAAGCGCCAGCTTGGGATGCAACCGGGAATAAACGTCAAAATGGGGATGATGATGATGGATGATATACATAATACCAATTTGCTTAGGAGCATTTATTCTTTCTTGAACTTGGTATCATATCACCCCTGTTGACCTCGTGCGCGGCGCCCGCGCATATCACGGTCTTGGCAGCGTTTGTTGAACTTGCGCAGGACGTCCTGTGTCCATAGGGGTGATTTCACGTATTTATCTATTTTCACTCAATAAGTATTATGTAACAGTTGCGGTTCAAGTTGATTTATTCTGTATTATTGTAGAGCTTAGATCCGGTTTAAATGTTATTTGGGCTAATACGAGTAACAAATGCTCATAAGATTACGGAATCAATTCCCGGTTGGGAAAAATTAGGTAACGAACTTTTCTGAAATAATCCAGTAGAATCTCAGACCATACTGCCGGCCGCCTGCCTACCATATCGTCAATTCATTTAGTAAGATAGAAATCTCTAGTTGAGACGAGATGTTTGTTGAGAATTTTTACCTGAGGCATTTATTTATTTAATAAAAGGAAGATTTATGTGACAATCAAAAATAATCTGGAGAGATTCCGCTTGAGTCTCATACATAATATTGAGGGCTTTTACCATGTCTAACCGGAAATCTTTTAACGTTACCGTTTATTTACACGCTTAATGTCTTATCCTCAATGTATGCCTGTATACTTAAGTAAAGGGTAAAAAGGTAAAAACCTAATTTTAACTAAACATAACAATAGGATTTCCCTAAAACAAGTTTACTCTAACCATAACAAAGTAAGCTGCCGATTTCATAGAAGTGTACAACTCTTTAACTCCTTATGTTTATAAGGCCAAGACGTAGTGGAATCGTATTACGTAGTAGTAACAATTATCGCTAATCGAATCGATGTGTCAAATCGATCGTGATTCACGGTCGCATCTGACGCCGAAGTGTGTCAGGTCACAATTAGCTAATGTAAAAGGGTCAATTTTTTTAGTCTTCGAAGCCTAGGTCGTGGTTACATCTTGGGGTTAATAAGAATTATTTAACACTTGTCTGGCGGTTTCATATTTTATACCTATTGGTTATTTATGTCGAAACTGCGAGAGCGACGGTAGGGGCTCAGAACGCGCCGTCCATACAGGGGTCTTGGTTCGTATCCGAGCATGCACCTCTGTATTTTCTACATAATAGCTCGGATAGTTTCTGAAATGTATTTCAGTTGGTCTGGTTCCCTGTTAAAAGGGCTGGGACGGTCAGAGAACGGGCAGTCGCTTCATTGTAACTACCAGACTCCCCAAATCCTGAATCATGGTCCAAGCGTACCCCGGGTAAAGAGTGACAGCTTTGAAACCGGGAATCACACGCTAAGATGAGGAGGATTTATGTTGAATCTGCAAAGTACTTATCTATATCATTTATAAAAAGGTAAATTCTAATGACAGTTATAATGCTTATAGTCAAAACAATAAGGCGAAATACTTGCGCGATGTAATCGACGCCCAGCACCATCTATTAGAACATAGAACTGTGTGGAACTAGTGCCACTAGTGTAACCATAAAAATGTATACCCCGTGCTGTGTAGGTACGGTGTACGGTGTGGTCACAGTAGATAAATATACGTTAAAGCAGTATGGACACTACGAACAAAGTAACGCTCGAATGACGCACGCACACAGACGCACACTTTACACGGATTCTAAGGTCCCATCGGAGTACAATCGCAGGAACTAAATTCAGCGTTGTCGGTTTTACTCGAGTGCCGCTTACTTTATTTTAGTAGAGAAAATAGTTAAGTAGATGCATATGTATGTTATCAAAAAATGTTTCGGATTTTTTAAAGTAATATGGTGGGGGAGAGGTGAGTGGTGTATGTAAGAGGCGTTCTTCCTATTTTAGTCGAAATTGACGTGTCTGCTGTAATTTACGAATTACGATCACAATTTTATTCTACAACATGAAAGTAAAAATGTATGAATGATTTGATTATTTTCATCAAAAAATTCCATTTGTTTAGACTACAAATTAAGTCAGGACCTCCATTATCATAAGTCAAGACTCAAATTAGTCTGACCACAGTGTCTTTGTTTTTGTCTTTCGTTTAAACTTACCACAGATATAATATCTATTGTAAATTAGGTGAATCAACTACTTATATTATATGGAATTACAAAATATTTTTATAAAAAAAAAGACCAAGGAAATTCTCTGTTTCTCCGTATTATTTGCGAAGACATTCTAGATTCCCAGTGCATACGTTGTTGGTCGCGTGCGCACTTGACAAACAAAACAAATACCAGTTATTCGCTATATTTAGTGGAGGGGTTTCTCAGAGTAAGAGCTTATTATATCATTATATTTATATCTTTTTGCATCAGGTCACTCAAATGCAGCAGTGCACAGATTAAGATGCCTATCTCGTTGATTTGTTGAGCTAGCGAGCAATATTTGCATTTGTATGCTGCATATATAAATACATGTCTTTGTTTATCAGATGTTTATTGCGAAGGTATGTTGACTTGGTTTTTTCACATAGGTACTTATTTGTAGTAGGTACAGGTCGCGGCACGTAGCGCTGACCGTTAGTTTGGGCACTTGTAAAATAGCTCACTTTATACTAAAGATGTTTCTGCGCACTCAAGGTCAGAGTTATTTGCCGCGACCTCTGTCTACTTTTTTCTCTTCTTCCTACATTAAGACAGAAGCATTAATCTCCCGTTTCCTCTAGAATAATGTCGTATTCCCACAGGACTTGGGATTCTTCTATTTTCGAAAAGTGCATGTGATCCAGAGGCGGTCCTTCTTACGTTTCTTTGTATATGTATACAGGTTGCTGTTCCAAGTTATAGGTTCTCGTGAAATATTTTTTCTTAAGATGACGGGTAGGGCACACTAGCGACACCACTAGATTTTAATTTTTAGCTACAAAACCGGATTTATTTTAAACAATTTCGGGGTTACAACCTCTCGGAAAACACTCATACTATTTATTAAATACTCATACTTAACTTTTGGGTCTGCTTTTGTACTCGAAATTTGAATTAACGCCAAAAGCGGCCACTTTTGGCGTGAATCAATTTTTCGCGTACAAAAACGGACCCAACATTTATGCACTGGTTATTCAATAAATAGTACTTATAAGTGTTTGGCTTTTTAAGAGATTTATAAGAGATTGTAGCCCGGAAATTGTTTAAAATAGATCCGGTTTATTAGCTAAAAATTAAAATCGATTGGCGTCGCTAGTGTGCCCCACCAGTAGATACTGAGGTCTTTGAAAAAAGTCGCTTTTTCTTGAATTTTATATCAACCCTGATTGATGCAATTTGTATGAGAAGGCGATACGATATTTTTTTCTGATATTGGACCCTATGTTCTCTGGAGAAAAAAAATTGTTTTCGTCAGTATGATGGCCTTGAGAATTTTTTTAGGCGGTTAAAAAGCATGGTCTATGTACTCGTATTACCAAATATTTTTACGCGGATAGCGTCGCAGAGATAGGCCGCACTGCACTCTTATTATCATTTTTTTTTAATTCAAAGTCACGTTCTTCGCTGTCTTGATAGAGCATAATAAATTAAAGCAATAGCCGTTTATACCAAATTCTATCATGTACCTATTTCATAAACGTTCCAGGTACAGACATTTTGAGCAACTGCATGCTAGATTTTACACTGGTGCTTTTGAGAATTCTGATACATGCAGGGATGTATCTGTGAACATTTACATCCCTTTAACCACGTGTTCTAATTAACCATTCTAAACAACATTTGTTCAACGACTTTTCGAAATTCTCGGAAATTTTTTCGACTCCCTATACAAAATGACCTAAGTCTCTGTTACCAACTTTGTATGAAAAGTTGAAATTTTTAATGCGAATTTCCAAAAGTGATAGAACAAATGTAGTTCATAATGGTCAGTAGAACACGTGGTTAAAGGGATGTAAATGTTCACAGATACACGCTGTATCATACTGCCACTCATTATCCTCTAGGTGTTGAACTACGAGCACGTCACATTATTTTGCGGCGACGTAATATGCCAAATATTTCTATGAAATTAGTAAATTTATCTAGGTAGTTTTTGCTCAAGTAGGGTAGGGGTAGCATTGACGTGTTTCTATAACAATTTTTAACAACAAAGTTTACTTTTCACATTGACTTAATTTAGTTTAAATGTAACTTGGATTAGCGTAAATAAGCTTAACCCTAATTTTCTGTAAAATGGGTTCTTCGCTTCTTCAGTTTCTACCAGACAATCTTCATGCAAATGACATTTGATAGTAGAGGAGTGGTATGTGGTGCAGTATTGAAAAGGAATAGAAGTAAACTGTATGCATATTAAAATTTACAATATAACACAATGTTATAAACGAATAAATATATAAGAGGTAAGTTGTTACGGGTGTCTTCTTATTTGAGTAACGCGAACGGTGCTTACACAGCTAAGGTCTTAATGAAATAGAAAGCAAAAAGAAAGAGAGATTATGCATAAGTTATAATTCGAAAAATGTTCATCTCCCAATGTAGGTTGGTGTGTGTGGGAATTAGTTCGCACCCACATTGGACTGTCGCAATCTAATCGAGCCGAAACTTGTTTGTTTAGTTCTTAGGCCACTACGCGCGTGTTTTGCGGCACAACTATCTTGTGAATTCTCAAACATTTTCTGTTTGTTCTGTCCCACGCGGGAATTTTTGTGAAGTAGGTACCTACCTATCTAATGTATAAGAAAACATTTTGCCGGTCTAAGTAGGTATTACGTTTAACAATTTTGTTATTAAAGTCATCATCATCATCATCAGCCCATTTAAGTCCCCACTGCTGGGGCACGGGCCTCCCTTGGCAGACGGGTTGGCGAGGGTTTTGATATAAATGCAGAGTTTTCCTTCTCTGGTTGCTGATGATCATGCCAGCAGATTTACCTTAGTCGCCTTTTACGACACCTCGGTATGAGTGAGGGTGGCCTATTCTACTCTGCCGGGGACCACACGGTTATTAAAGTGATTTTTTGTAAACTAATTAAAATACTCGATATATGTAAAGATACTGTAGATAAAGTTACGAATCAGTTTAAGTACCTGGGATCAGTGCTTCATTCGTCCAGAGACATCGATTATGACGTCAAGGCACGCATTGCTGTCGCGTGGGCAAAATGGCATGAGGTGACAGGCGTCATCTGTGACCCCAAAATGACGGTTAAGTGTAAGGGACAGGTCTGTAAGACCATCATTAGACCGGTTCTTCTGTACGGCAGTGAGACTTGGCCTGTACTTGAGCGACACAAGCAGGAATTGCATGTCACGGAGATGAACTTGCTGCGGTGGATGTGTGGAGTCACGCGGAAAGACCGCGTAAGAAACTCACGCACGGAAGCCTCCACGTCCGTGGCATAGCAGAGAAACCACAGGAGAGTCGCCTACGTTAGTACGGCCATGTCCGGCGAAAACCAGACAGCTACGTGGGAAACAAATGTCTGGCCATGCAACCACCACCGGGCCCCAGCAGAAGGAGTGGCTTGACGTCGTAAAGTAGGACATGTGTGCCAATAAATTGACTACTTTGGATCCACAAGATCGTGCGAAGTGGAGGAGTAGAAGTAGGAAAGCGGACCCCGGGCTCCGAAGCGACGGCTTAGGGACGCAACCGGGACTAAACGCTAAGATGATGATGATTGTAGATAAAGTTGATCGATAAAATTTATATTGACAATAATAACGATTCGGGGCAATTTTATTGATTGTAATGATTGATTGATTAAGAAATGCGGGCTGCATGCTCTCACTTATTTAGGGCTGAGCTCACAAACTTAAATACAACGATAATCACATTTTAACTGTGCTTTAACTATTGATTAGTATGGTTAAGGCAAGGTTAATGTGTGATTAACAGACGTCGTAATAAGGTAGAGTTATTTATGTATGTACTTGCATCGAAATGTTGAACTTAGCATGGATCTTCCCGGCATTTGTAATGGACATACCAAAATTATTATTTTGGACGCATCTACTAAATGACTGCAGTCACATCCATTATTTGTGGCATATCCACTTGTTCTTTTTTAAATGGGGTTTTTTTTCCGAATTAGCAGTGCAAGTTTATTTTGACTGTTTAAATTCATTTGACCATTGTAAAGTTCGTGCCGCTAGTAATCTATCAAAACCGAACTATAAAGGGCAGGTCAAGTAAACAAGCACGCTCGGGCTTGATACAATTGTTTGCAGCTTGATCTCTGTCGGCACAAATAAATTTATGGATCTTTTAGTAGTGATAACATCATATTGCAACAATTTATATATGTAATTGCTCATTTAGCATGTTCACTTGTCATTTATATTTATCCTATTGCTAATTATGTATTTACAATTCATTAATTACTCAAACACAATACAAGCAGCAAAAATACTGTAGGTACCTACTAATAATATTACACATTACTATTATGTATAGTAATGCAGATTGTAGGATTAGATTTTTAATTATTAAATTGCCGTTTTTTTTCTAGACACAATAAGATACATAACTCTTTTAATAAACAAAAAGTCAACATACTTTATAGTATTTTATTTTGATATAAGACTATACTACAATATATCAATACGGGGTTTAACACGATATTTATTATGTGCACTCACATATTGATATATTGTAGTTATAATGCAACGCGAAAATCTAAAAAACTATATAAGACTATACTATTTTAAAGATTATATTAAATAAAGAACAGATACTTAATGTTGTATTTGTGATGCAAAAAAGTCTTAAAAATGACCCTATTTATTTACTTCGCGGAATTGACGTTTTTATACAATAATTGCATTGGTTTAACTTTCTCATTTAATAGGATTGAAAATGTTTACACATAGGTACCATTAGTGGCTAGTAAAGATAACTTAATGAAAAAAAATTATGTACCTACCCAACCTGATTATTGCGGTCAAGCCGCGTGAAATTGTCGCATACTCATGTTTAGAGAACTATTAAATTATCAACATTATCTTCATTAATGTATGCTCAAATAAGGATTGCTGACCGAAACATTTGTTATAAGGAGGCTCTTCTATACTAACATTCAAAGTGAGCATTTAAAAACAAAGTTACAAGTTTAACTTGAATTGTAACAGTCACTAGTAAAATAAGACTGCAATGAAAAGGAATCAATTTTTAGAAAATATTACGTTATCTTTGTCTAGTGACATAAGTAATGTTGACGGCTGATTTATCTTGCAATATGCAATTGCAACGCATGATAAGTTGCACTCTCCCTTTTTATTCAGTTCTTAAGCATAGCGAAAAAACGTAACTTTCTTTATCCTACCGACTGTACGAATAGTGTGCACAAAGATGAACATCACGCGACGTTACATGCCAGTGAAAATGCAACAATTATGGGATCAGTTACCCTGGTCAGTGGTGCAGATACATCTGACGCTCCGGTGCGAAATACCTAGGTATAGCATGGGTTCTTAACCTGGAGGTAGTTATAGCTATAGCTCCGAGGGCGGAGCTATAGCTCTTTTACAGGAGTAATAATGAGTGAACCTTATGGAAAGATAAAAATACAGAAAATAGTTACAGAACACTAACTATTTTCACAATGGATGGCTTTTTTTTGTGATAGGCGGCAGACAGGCAGACAAATCGCCTGATGGTAAGCGATTGCCGCCGCCCATAGACACCCGTGACACCAGGGGAGCTACAAGTGTGCTGCCAACCTTTAAACCCCCCTTTCCCCCGGATTGGGACTCCGGATTGGGACCCTCATTCACGCAGCGAAACACATCACAATGCTGCTTCACGCCGGTTTTCTGTGAGGCCCTGCCATCACTCCGGTCGAGCCGGCCCATTCATGCCGAAGCGTAGCCCTCCCACGGTCAATAAAGAGTTCTTCTCATAGGTTAAAAAGGCTAGGACCAGTGGGTCCAGTGCAGTGGCACTATAGGGATACAGTACATCAAAGATACAGTAGCAGCCTAAAATCTGGGGAAAGTCCTTACATTGGAGAGGGTACCACCAGATACGTATATGTGTTTAGATATTATCCTCTTTGGTTCGGTACAACAGTTCAAAATTTACAAAGTGACTAAATGCTTTGTAATAATGGAAAAATATGTGATTATATAAACTTTGGGGTCACTAAAATTTGTGTTAATTAAAATAATTTCCTTGATATAACTCATTATTCATTAGTATTGTGAGATATATCGACAATATTTCACATCCGCATTTTTTTGCAACTATTACAAATGATGACTGACTAATACGAATATTTGTCAAAACACTTGATTTTCTCCTAGGAATGATTAATTTCATACCTGACTAGGTAATTCATAGTAATTGTTGACGTGTTATTTTTGTCATATAAATCCTAATGATGATAGCTCGTAGTGATAATGCCGCATTCGTTGTCGCTAGTTTTAAGTTTTCACACTCTTTTGAATGCAATAAAAGTATATTCATTCTATCCATATTATATCGATGTATATTCTCATTTGTAATATATGACAAAACATATAGGGTTGATTATTTGCAACCCTACACGGTTGGTAATGATAATACTTAAGATGGAGTGGTTAGTGTGTTATTGTAAATAACTATAAATAGCTAAGTTATCTACATATAAACTAGGTATATTGTTGGCATATCAAAATGCATTTTCTGTTGTTTTTGGTGAGTAGGTATATTGCGATTGTTTATCTGTATTATGTGTGTTTGGTATTGTTGTTTAGCAAACATTATTAAAATGGAATGTAAATAACTATAAATAGCTAAGTTATCTACATGTAAACTAGCTATATTGTTGGCATATCAAAATGTATTTTCTGTTGTTTTTGGTGAGTAGGTATATTACGATTGTTTATCTGTATTATGTGTGTTTGGTATTGTTGGTTAGCAAACATTATTAAAATGGAATAATCTTATTAATTAGTTGGTGTCGATCAACATAGATTTTTTATAACCGGTTAAGTAAATGCATTGTACACTTTCAATATCCTTATTCACACGTATAATACACATATCAATAAAGGCCACATTTTAAGCAATTTTTCGGTAAGTAGATGAAATAACCTATGATGAAACAGGGCTGGAGTAATTCTTTAACTTATTACAGAAATGGGTAAAACCTAAAAAATACTTGAAGTTAGCTTTCAATCGTCAAGATGTATGAAAACTTTCTTGTGGATACGTGAATGAAAGAGCATTTGGTAACAATTACAGTATTCATTCACACTGTTATTGAAACGAAGATTGAACATTTTTATCCTGACACCCATTAATCTGAATCGGAGGAGTCTCCTTGATCGGAGGAATATTTCATGATTACCTGAGAGTTAAAAAGCATTGGTTTAAAAATACTTGAAGTTACCTTTCAATCGTCAAGATGTTTGAAAACTTTCTTGTGGATACGTGAATGAAAGAGCATTTGGTAACAATCACAGTATTCATTCACACTGTTATTGAAACGAAGATTGAACATTTTTATCCTGACACCCATTAATCTGATTCTGAGGAGTCTCCTTGATCGGAAGAATATTTCATGATTACCTGAGAGATAAAAGCATTGGTTTTCAACCTAATGTCAAGCACAAATGTGATTCAAAGCTGGCAGGGCTCCCAAAGTCCTTATTAAAGCCAAAAACAATAGATGTTCTATTGTGTCTGCTGTCTCAGCCTTAGGAGGTTAAAGGATTAATTAACTAATACCTAACGAACTCAACTTTCGATTTAGTTAGAACGATTTATTCCTATTAGATTTCTTAAAGCCAAAAATTAAGATTAAAAGTACTAACGCCCTAAAGTAGTAGTGTTTTCATGTGGCAATTATATTTAATAAGTAATTAGCTCGGTATGTACGTAATTAAGTATTTCCGTATCAGATGAGAGTCCAAATTAAGAGCGTCCAGCAAGTTCATAAAAATTAGAACATGCACGGCCATTGAAATAATTTTAAAATATTCAAGTGCTTTTACAACGCGTACCTAATGTTTTTAGTTACCCACTTGTCTCTGATATATTTGGTCCAAATCCAAAGTTACTTTGAAGATAATTTTTGAAGTTTATTTAGGTCATTAAATGGTTTAATTTATATCAGATTTTATCTAAATCCGCTTGTTCGGTTCTATGCAACTGGGAAAGATTTTATTGCACACCTTTTGTAAAATATGAATCGGTGACAAAAACTAGCGTACGTATATGTAATAACTTGATATCGTTAGCTTAAACATTTAACCACTCTAACTTCACTTACCTTCATTTTTTCCAAAAAAAAAAATGTCACAAAACTATTATGAAAACCAAATAGAAAACTGTTTGCCTACACAAATGAAAGTAGTAATACACCGCAGCAGCAATATTATAACACACCAGGTCTGTGGCTGGAAGCGCGTGCGCCGGCGCCGATGCTCAACAGTACAAAGTGCCGCGCGCGGCGCGTGGCAGGCAGAGGGCAGTGTAGGCCAGGAGACATAGGCTCAATTTTTATATCAAATCATCCATTTCAAAACAATTTTGTACATCTAAGCCCTGCGCAATTGTATTCATATAGTTTTTATATTGTTTTTTTACAACTCAAGAAACTATGCTTGTCTTGGTTTCAAATCAATTAAATAACAATCCGAAACCATTTAGCCAAATAAACATTATGTACCTGGGTCAAAATTGAATACCTTCTCAATTAACATTTACTTATTTCAACTTTTGTTTCTTAAATTAATACATCATTTACTTATTTCAACTTTTGTTTCTTAAATTAATACATATGTATGAGTATTTTCCCAAAAGCCACAGAGTGACCTAAAAGCCTGTAAAAATACAATTCAATTCAATAAAAAAAAAATCAATTTAAAAATATCTTTATTTGCATAAGCTTGTATACATACAGCACTTTCAAATCGTCATACATTAAAAATTATAACTATTTATTTGTATGTATACATGTAATTACACATAAAATACACTAAGAAATAAATAAACATTATTTAATGTGATTCTACCACCGGAATCGGAAAGATAATTCTGACGAGTAGATCCGGCAAAAAACTCGCCAGTTACTCAAAACAATGTTATTATTACTATATTATAAAGTAGATTAGGTACTTTCCTAATATGTTAATTAAATAAAAAAAATATCTGTCCGTGTGCTTGGTCTATTAATCGTCGCGTACGTACAAATATTTTGCACTCTGTCTCGAAGCCTAACAACACGGCGAAGCAGATTCGTGGCTGTTATTTATCTACCTTCATTATTGCATCTTACAATACACTACTTAAACATCGTTAAATCAATAAATTATTCATTTAATAAATAACTTTTTACATAATGTCTTGGTTGAGTTCCATTTGAGTCGTAGTAAAAAGGTTGAGTTTTACTTCTAGATTTTATTAAATTGTAAATCACACCCCGGAGGAAAATCGATCTTCAATATTCAATGACGACTTTTAAGTATAATTATCTAATTTGACCGTGGGAGAGCGACGCTTCACACGGCTTCACAGAAAACCGGTGTGAAGCAGCACTGTGCGGTTTCGCTGCGTGAGTGAGGGTACCGGAGGCTCAATCCGGGGAAAAGGGGGGCTTAAAGGTTGGCAGCACATTTGTGACTACACTGGTACCGCGGGTGTCCATGGGCGGCGGCCATCGCTTACCATTAGGTGATACGTCTGCTCGTCTGCCATCTGTCACAAAAGAAATAAAAATATGTGAGAAAAGAAAGAAAGATAAAATATTTATTTGGACACATTAAAAAATTACAGTTACGTATGAAATAACATGACTTGTGGTCCCCGGCAGAGTAGAATAGGCCACCCTCACTCTTACCGAGGTGTCGTAAAACGCGACTAAGGTAAAGCTGCTGGCATGATCATCAGCACCCAGAGAAGGAAAACTCTGCATTTATATCAAAACCCTCGCCAACCCGTCTGCCAAGCGTGGTGAGTATGGCAATTACCCCTCATGTGATTGAGGGAGGCCCGTGCCCCAGCAGTGGGGACTTAAATGGGCTGACGATGACGAACATGACTTAAATATTACAGTAAGCAAGTACAGGTGTACAAGTATATGTGCCCAAAATGGTGTCCACTCAGCATGTGTTAGCGACTAAAGTAGAAGCCGCTAACGCTGATTTTCAGTGGAACCAATTATTATTATTTAACCGTAACTTTATTAAAACTCGTAAGCGCGATCGGCATTTTAAAGTTGTCATCATTAGATGGTAAGCGATGGCCACCACCCATGGACGGACACCCGCAACATCAGTGGGATCTAATTGCTCTGTCGACCTGTTCCCCTTCGCTCCGAATTTGGAACATTTAAGGTGATGAAGGGAAGCTAAAAATTAAACCGATTGGCGTCGCTAGTGTGCCCTACCCGTCACCTTAAGAGAGTGTGTGAGAGTGAGAGAAACCCGGTAACGCATCAGCAACATCTCAGATCATAAAGATGATCATAGACGGTTTTAATCCTGTTAATCCGGATCATAGTCCAAGCTTATAGTCTCGGGCTCCGAATCGACAGCTTTAGAAGCAATTGGGAATGACATGGTGGGATCAAAGAGAGAGGGCAGCATAAAAAACACCCTTCAGCGGATAAGCAAAGGTCGCATTATGAATCCAGGATTTCAGGAATTTGATTATCAATGAAATTACCAATTAAATCATAGTTACGCTGTTTTCAGAAACCATCCGTAACATGTAGCTTACCTTTTACGATGTTTTCCCTCACCGCCGAGCTGATACTAGTAATATGAATATATATGTCGCAGTCGGATTAAATAATCCGCCGTATTACATTACGGCTAGCTGTTTTCAAAAACAGGACCGTTTTGAAATGCAGCTTAATAAAAAATTGCCGGAATGTATTCGACGCCATACGGCATTCTACACGGCTAGCCATAATGTAATAAAGCGAGATAATTATTAGCAGCCTCTTTGAAAGGTTTTAGTTCCTATTCTTAGCACTCGTGCTTAATAATGACATAACGACAACAGTGGCGTTGGATACAGAAAATGGTTTATTCCCGCTGTCCACCCTCTGCTTGTCCACCACGGGTGGACAGTGAAACAATTGTTAAAAAAATCCCGCTGTCCACCCCTTCTTGGTTGAAAGAGCGGGTGGACAGAGGGAATTTTTTCTAACAATTGTTTCACTGTCCACCCGGGGTGGACAAGCAGAGGGTGGACAGCGGGAATAAACCCAGAAAATGTGTTGCTAAATTGTGAAGTAGAGGGAATTATACAATGAAAACGTGTTGAATATGTCGGTGAACAGTTACTTTAAGAACAATTAGGTCATTCATTAATTGATTTTCATTTTAAACGTTGTTATTTTATATTATGATCGCCGTACAATTTAAGTACCTAGTAGTTATGATGTGACTAAACGTGGGCCACCATATTGAATAACATATCGCATTGATGATCCGGCTAATCGTTGAGCCGCCGCATTTCAATACGGCCCTATTTTCAAATACAGCTAGTAATGTACGGCGGATTATAGGTACAATTCCGACTTGCGACATATTCTATACATACATTTTAAAATCCTAAGGTGCATGCTTGGATTCTTACCTACGACCTCCCGTATCTAGGCGCACGTTCTCATCCACTAAGCTACCTTGTGGGTGGGCATACATACACGGTCATTATTTTTGGATTTGAAGGTCTGCCACGGTTAGTGCCATCTATCGAGTGACCAGAGTAAAAGTTGGAGTGACGTTCCAGTTGAAGTAAAACTAATGACCGTGTATGTCCTATCCACGAAGTTATAATAAGAACCTTCCTTGGTCCTATCGCTCAGTAGTAGATATAGCATCGCCTCTCTGTTGAAACTTATGGGAACTACATCTGTCAATTTAAAATAGCGCATAACACGTGCTAGCACTGCTCGCAGAGCCGTGCGTGAGTTGATTCGTTTCTCAATATTTTAATTTTCTCGCTTGTTGCAAGATGGCGCTGTTAGTCTCGAAAGCCTGAATGCTCCTTCTTTACTCGTCTCAGCTATACAATTCCCAATTCCGTCCATAGCTGTCGTTTTGGCACAGGTTTCGGAGCCAGGGGTACGGTTAAACCATGACCCAGGATTTGGGGAGTCTAGTAATGAAGCTAGTGACGTCTGATACATGCAGGTTTCCTCTAGATGTTTTCCCTCGCCGCCGAGCTTGTCGTAGTACTATGCACATAGAATTAAAAAATCTGGAGATGTTTGCTCGAATTCGAACCTACAGCCTCCCTTATGGAAGGCATACATTCTTATCCACTTAACTTCTTTCGCTCCTTCGTAACTTCTTCCTCACATATCATTTAAAATACACCTGTGGGGAGCCAAGTGTACTAAAATTAATGATGAACTAAAATGAACTTGACTATGACAGGAATTTTCAAGTGTTATGTTTTCCTAATTTCTTGTTAAACTCATTATCACTAACAATAATAATAAGAGCTATGTTTTACTAACAAATGGATTATCTGAGTAAACAAATGTTTATTTTTTTTACTATCCCTTTTTTCAAATCGTGAACTAAAAATAGTACTGGAACAAAGCGCGTGCTTGCCCTTTTTAACAAAGCGTATTGGAACGGGATGCCTTGAGCTTTAGTACGGTAATAACTTTAGATCGCGATTTGTAATCAGGTACCACCTACCACCCGAAGACTGTCGAATTTTTTTTAAGTTCATTATTACTTAAGAATAAATTGCAAAAAATTGCTATACCTACCCAAAAAAATCATGTAATAAGGTGGATTGATTTTGACAAATCCTCAACCAAGAGGAATACAAGAAAACTTCTCCAAGGATTCGGCGGGTAGGGCTAAAACAAGCCGCATGGACTGATGCAATTCAAAGGTTTTGAATTAGTGTCTAGTGGTGCTTAGTGTTCAAATTTGGTGTTTATTTGTGCAGTGAAGTGCCGCAAAGTGATCCTAATAATAAGAATCGTTGGATTATTTATTTTGTGTCGAGTGAGTTGTCTCGAGACAACTTGCTTGGACCAAATAGAGTCTTAAAACCTGCGATTGCTTTTAGAGTGATATCCGCTGAATCCGTAGGTCGATAACACGTAAAACACCGGCGTTTTATTGAGTGACTGTGACTTTGACTGACTTCGACTTTTGACTACCTACTTATTCTCAATAAGTTACTTGACATTGGCGAATTATCTTCGGGTAGAGCCATAATAAAAAAAAAGGAACTTCTCCAAGACGAACCAAGACCAGCAGAGGTGATAGGTCGGTTGCGAAGATATCTTCATATTGACGGGATACATACATGTTTAATAAATAAAACATTTTTTGTATAAAAAATATATTTCACATTCTTTCAAAGTATACGATTTCGGGGTTACAAACTCTCGGCAAACGCGTGTACTATTTATTTAATACTTTTAGTTAATTGTTTGGTCTGCTTTTGCACTCAAATTTTGAATTACCGCCAAAAGTGGCCGCTTTTGGCGTGAATACATTTTTCGCGTACAAAAGCGGACTCAACATTTGTGCATGGTTATTTAATAAATAGTATAAGTGTTTGCCGCGAGTTTATAACCGTAAAATAAAATAAAAAAATATCCTCTATTATTCTGTCTGATCAAACGGAAAAATGGTGGATTTTTTTGTGATGAAGTAGCAAGAAGAAAATCTAATTCGATATAAATCGACTTGTACCACTTTTCACAGGACGTACAGAATTGTATTATCTTAACTAGTGTCCCGTCCTCACCATGTTTCGGGACATTAGTTACACTTTATACTAACAGATGGCGCTAGGTGTCGATTAGATCGTGCAAGCGATTCGTGTTTTCGGATTACCTATAAGCTTTGCCGCTATCTGTAGGATTTACCTCTTTATAAATATTGAAGATGACAATTGCCTGATACGCATTGACGTGGAACATCAACTACCTACCCTGTAGCCAGGTGTCGACGTATCTGCGCATTAGACTAACTTTGGTTAAAGTGGTCGCCTTATTTGCATCACCCAGGGATCACTTGTGGGTCTTAGAATATGGTTTTTTCCCATGAACTATGGCTCGGTACCCGCACGCATTCTTAAAGCGGCCGAACTATAGATGATAATGATAAAAGTAGATCAGCATTAAAATACTAGCAACAAAAAAAAACACACACACATTTTTTTAATACTGATTATAAGAGGAATGTTAAGAACAACTATTTAGAAACAATAGCAGGTTATCATTCGATGGAACTGAGTATAGAATTGTAGTGAACTTATAAAAGCAAAACATAGTATTAATTTATTGTAGTTTAGAATCTATATGTACACCTATTAAAATAATATAATAACACCTTACAAAATAACAAAAACGTACACACAATAAATGAAAGGAGACACTCATCACTCGTGCTTAGATAAATATTATATAACATCATAAAAACCTATAATATTTCTTGCGCTATCAAAAACCACAAATCTTTTAAAAACTTATAAATTGTGGTTTTGTGACCAGCACCGACTTTTTTGGTCTGTATTGCAATTTTAATCGTAGTGTTCTATCTAATATTCAAAAATGTTATAAACTGAGCGCCTAAAGCATGTGAGGTTGGCTTGCCTATGGGGATCGAACCCTTAGCAGCCTAGGGGATCGAACTCTCAGCAGCCTAGGGGGATCGGACCCTCATCAGCCTAAGGGGATCGGACCCTTAGAAGCCTAGGGGGATCAAACCCTCAGTATCCTAGGGTGTTGAACCCTCAGCAGCCTAGGGGATCGAACTCTCAGCAGCCTAGGGGGATCGGATCTTCAGCAGCCTAGGGTCTATTAGGATATTTAGATATATAGGATTGAACCTCCTAGGGGGTTGAACCCTCAGCAGCCTAGGGAATCCAACCCTCAGCATCCTAGGGGGATCGAACCCTAAGCAGCCTCTGGGACCGAACCCTCAGCAGCCTAGGGGGATGAACCCTCAGCAGCCTAGGGGATACGTTGATGTATACTAAGGCGTATGGAGTTCCTTAAAAAACGTTTTTACGCATTGACTGTTCAAATTAACGAAAGTATAAATAAATTATTTATGTATGTGCCATAGATCTAATGTAAAATTAAACTTGCCAAAGTCCAGTTCGACTAAGTCTCATCCATTTTGTTTCATGGTCATAATGAAACTAAAGAATGCACTTTCATTACTCTCATTTTGTAAGAATTCTGTTACTTTTAGTAACAGAAATAGATATTCATTTAAGTATGTAAATGAAAAGAAGAACATACGACGTAATACGAAAGTGATGTCGGTGACTGAGAAGAAGTAAAAAATGAACGTAAAACATTTGTTATAGTAATAATTTACAATAAAAAATTGATAATACATACACATTTGATGAAAATAGTGACAAAGTTATTAATAAATCGGTGGGAAAGAGATCTTTTCATTCATCCCATCTCAAGAGGATCTTAATGTTTTAACCCTTTGGTTTATTTTGATCACACTGTTCGACTTTCAGAGTATTGTAATCTTTCATAGATCGACATCATCAAGATATACATGACCTGTCTTTTTACCAAGACCTCTCGAGTCCAACATTTTTAATTTAAACAAAAGATTTTTAAACGAAAATTGAGCGATACTCGTTAAAATATATGAACAGGATGTCCGAAAGAAAAATTTTGCGCTTTTTTTTTATGATATAGAGGGCAAACGAGCAGACGTATCACCTGATGTTAAGCTATTCTCGCTGTCCATGGACACCTGTCACGTCAAAAGAGTCACGGGTGCGCTGCCGGCCTTTTTAAAAGGGAGTACGCTTTTTTCTTGACTGATAAAGTTAATGTTCTTATCTATTGCCTATCCTCCAAAGGCACTTCTCTGGTTTGCTCAAACACGTCTTGTTCGTCGTCTTCGGCCTTCGCCAGGTACTTCTCGACCGGGCCTGCGATGAAGTCCAGCCACCCTTCCTTGTACATCGACTTAATAACGCGCCGCCTAAAGACAACCAGGACTAGGAATATCGCCACCCCTTGTAGAAGGTTGAACACGTCCATGATGACCCTGTAAATTAAAATGTTTATGTTTAAACTAGTGTCTCTTAAGATTTTGCGAATACCAGTCAGTCGAATACCAGTCATTCGAATACTAGTCAGTCGAATACCATTCCGTCGAATACCAGTCAGTCTAATACCAGTCAGTCGAATACCAGTCAGTCGTAAGCGCTGCCATACTTGGTATTTTTTACTATGATATTTTCAACCGAAATTAATTTTAATGAATGTGATAATGTATACACAATATTTGCGTACTTAGGTACATTTTTTGTATGGACTAAAATGTCCCTACAAAAAGAATTGAATTCATTTCAATTTCAGTGAGCAATTTTATGTATAGACAACCATACGTCGTGTTACTTTTATCTTTTTCATTAATGATTAAGCATTGAACCATGACCACGTCATCTTCAAATTGATCATCCGTATTGGATGGTTCCGTTAAGAGTAACGCGGCTTTTCCGCATCAGTCGTAGTTTCGATGTGAGTAATGCTAAATCACTGTAATTGTTTCGTTTTATCGCGATCAACGTAGATGATAAATTGTATTGAAGTAATTCGAGATTTCTGCCTAATCATTTTGGTTTCCAACGTCATGCCATTAACGGTGTAGGTAATAATGGTGCAATAACTGACATTAGTTTTGTTGAAAATAGCGTTTTATCGTTAGCTATCTAATTGTATTGATTTGGAGTTTTAGTTTATAGTAATAATAGGTCTATGGAACATTAAGTTGTATTAGTAGCAATAGTATCAGCCTATACACTGTCCCACTGCAGGGCAAAGGCCTCTGTCATAGAAATCAAGTTATCGCTACTATGATGGGATTAGGCTTAATCACCACGCTTGCCAAATCCGGATTGGTGATCACAAACCCCAGCTATTTACGAAAAATTCAAATACTTTTGGCTCGACCCGGGAATTGAACCCAGGACCTCGAGATCACGGCCCGGTATTTAAACCACTAGACCACAACGGGGCGGTGTATTATTAACAGTTTGCAAATTTTAAAAAATGTGAGTATGAGAAACACAACTTTTCAGAAAACCTTCAAACTAAAGGACAATATCATATTACAAGGAAAAACTAATTTATTTTAGTTTAAGTTCACATACGGTACGGTTTTTGACAGAAATTTGATAGATTCAACCAGCAGCCGACTGAATCTATCAAATTTATTCAATCAACTCTCGCCTTAATGTCAAACACATTTGGTTCACTATAAATTTTACAGTTTTGTAGTAAGCCAACTTGTGGCTGTCTGCACAAATCATCGCTCACATCCACTAAGTATGTCTAAGTTTGAAGTTAGAAAAAATATTATAAAGTAAAATACCAACCAAAATATGCCGACTTCTACCAAGGAACTTATCATCTCAAATATCCATGTGATGCCCATCACTATAAATAATCTAATCGTCAAACTGAACCTGTAAAACACGTAAATAAGTATTGTTACTTTTAAATTCAGAAGTATGGAATAAAAAAAATATTACAAGGTTATAAACCACAGATCATAATTTATATAATCTGTCTATAAAACATTCTTGATTTACGTTGCCAACTTAGTTAAAAGCCCCAATTGCAGAAGCGTAAATAGCTCTTAAATTAGGAATGTAATTACATTGCAATTAACGTTGTACCATTTACTTACTTATATCGTAAAGCCTTAAGGTGGTTCGTAGAGAAGGTGTTTCTCCACAGGCAAACAGACGTGTAGGTGAATATACAAATGTTGGCAAGTATCAATATTGACCATACGCTGTACATATAATACCATTGGTGGGCCGTGTCTGAAATTATCAAGATGCATCATGTTTAGGTATTGTTGTTACTTGATAGTATATACATGTACGGAAAGTCTCGTTCTGGCGATTGAATCGCGTGTACATTTTAGGTGGCGGCGACAGCAAATTTTTGTCAAGAGAGAATATCCCTCCCCTCCCAATATTCTTCGGTGACTGACACCCATGCTACGCATTAGCGTACTCCTTCCTAAAATACTGGCACCGCATCAGCGATCCTCTGATCACACATTATATATGTTTACTGCCGTCACGCTTGCTCGTTGGTCGTCTCCAGCCTAAAAATAAAAGTTAATTGTTCCGCGTAATTACCGTAGAACCAGCAGTGCATTAGCCCGATCCCCGGTCTGGGGTGGCTTCCTGGCAAGAAGTTGACCAGCGCCACAATCAGGGTCAATATCGCCGGACAACCCCACGCGTAGACGGCGTACCACGCGAAATCTTTCCATTTGTAATTCATCAGCGAAGGACGCCTAAGTGGGGAAAAGTTTGATTAGTGTTGCGTGCCCAAGTGGCTCAGAGGCAAAGGCAATGGCAAAACTGTAACAATCGAGATACATTAAGCAAAAAAAGACCATATTAAACAAAGTACCTAATATGCGCTCTAGTTCATCATCTTATTGTAAATGTTTAAAGATCTCGTGTTTTAAATCGCCCTAAGGACCTAGAACCGCTTACGTAGTACGTATGGTAGTGACCCGAACCGAATTCGTAACATAATGTCTTCCAAAGCACGGCATTATTTTTCAATGGGACTGATTTTTTTTTCATTTCATTCCTTCTAATCCTTTTCAATGACTTGCGTCACTTATAAAATATTACATACATACTCGTATCTCCGAGTGAGAACCTATTGCTCACTGAATCAATAAATTCCTACGAGGCACATTTGTACAACAGGTGGTGAGCGAAGGCCATATTTTTGGCCAACTCTTAAAAGAAAGCTTTCGCTGTACGACGACTTTTTATCACGATTTCTTGGAACACATATAAGGCTTCAAACAAAGAGCAGAGCAAAATTGACGTCATTTAAAACAAACCGTCTTTGTCGTTAAGAGATAACCCAATTTTAAGGAGAAATTTAGGACACATTAATGATTAACTTTTTCATGCCAGTAAAAAGAATAGAATTTATAGAAGTACCCCGGTTGATTTGAGTCGTTTTTAAGGAAAAAAGCTATGTGTAACATCCCTAAGTAGACTAAGATCTAGCACATAATATGTGTACATATCTAAGTACGTACAGACCACATATCAACGTATATAAAAATGTCAAATTTCCTCAGTCGATACTCACCTAAAATGTCAAACACGTTCGGTTCAATATCAACTGGGGAATTTTGACAGATTGTAATAACTTGATGTGTGGCTGTCTGTAAATAGAACTTAATACAGTCTTAAAACCCACGATTGATTTTAGAGTGATATCCGCTGAATGCGTAGGTCGATAAAACGTAAAACACCAGCGTTTTATTTAGTGACTGTGACTTTGACTGACTTCGACTGTTGACTATTACTTATTTTCAATAAGTTACTTGACATTGGCGAATTGTCTTCGGGTAGAGCCATTATAAAAAAAAATTAGAAATGAAGGTGAAATTCAATATTCATATCGTAACTGGCAATGACTTATGACCTCATTTATTTCTTATACATGCAATACTGCATTTCTAAGGCAAGGGAGGTAGATAAGTATGAGTTATGTTATGACTCGTACAGATCTCATATTTTATTGCGCGATCATTTGGCATGTAAATAATATGAGTCATATTCCAATATTTTTTTGTGATAGATTGCAGACGAGTTGATGGGTACCCGAAAGACCAGTGAAGTAACAAGTGCACTGCCATCCTTAATATTATTTTATATTCAAAAATACTTATCTAATAGTTTAAAGTGAAATCTTAATTTCAATTTAACCTATTATTAAACTACTAGCTGCTAAAACTGAAAATAGTTTTCATTTAAATAGTAACCACTTTATTATTAGTATATTATAACATAAATGAATTGCATCACAAGCTACTCATTTGTCCTACTAGCGAACTCAAGTTGAAAATAACTAACCTTATACTTAAAAGTATTTGTATTGATATTGCATTCGTCCAGAAGAAAGTTGAAAGTATGAAGAAGTATACCAGAAATCCTGAAAATTAAAAAAAATAACTATTAGTAGGTAAACAGCGATATTCTTGCTCAGAGTACTATCGGAAACTAGGACGTAGTTGCATGTGCGACCTTATTTTAATAAAATATTTTTGTTCCTCGATTTTATTAAATAACCTTGTTCAGTTCAATGGAGTTGGCGACGAGGATACAAGTAGAAGATATTTGTAGATATTATTATTAATAATAGAAATAAAACCTCTGACAAAGCTCCTTAATTAACGTGTTTTTTACATTATTTGTACAAAAAATTACATATTAATTAATAATATGTTGTTTTTAACTAACGAACATGTTGTCAATTTAATTTATAATTAGATTTTTACCGAGCAACATTTTTGACACTGTTTAATAAAAATAACTATGATTATTTTACCTCGAACGG
The DNA here is from genome assembly GCA_019059595.1 of Marasmia exigua. Classification (NCBI taxonomy): domain Eukaryota; kingdom Metazoa; phylum Arthropoda; class Insecta; order Lepidoptera; family Crambidae; genus Marasmia; species Marasmia exigua. The sequence continues at coordinate 11,146,141 of CM032477.1, read as the reverse complement.
CACATAATGCCATATCACTATAACTGTTGAATTTCATAATCACCATTATCATTAATCCCAGTGAAAATGTACAGCAAAAACTGACGAAACATTTCCCTTGCAAATCTCTGAAAAAGAAAAAGGACAATTAAATTACATCAAGTTTATTACATACCCGGGTCTATTCACGGTACAACAGGTCTATTTACAAAGGAATTCACGACAAAATCTTTATTCCCATTCCTTTCACATACGTTGTGCAACTCTTTCGTTTGGATAAAATCAAATCAAAATCAAAAATCTCTTTATTGAATTTAAGTCCATACAGAACATTTATGAATGTCAAATATTATAATCTATCTACCGCTGATTCGGAGGGATAAGGAAATGCAATCCCGATCTCGCGAGATCTCGTGTATTTTTTCGGGATCAATCCCCACGCATCATAAGACGAAATACCGTTCGAGATTGACGGTCTTTGGCGGCAGTGGTCAGCGACTCTGCGAGCTTCTAAAAGTCCTTTTGCACCTATATCCACGTCCACGAGCTTAGACAAATTAGAATCTACCATAAAAATGAGAAATGGATTTATTTGAGTGTGGAGGAACAAGGGAGCGATTTTTGCAGTTTGCATATTGTTGGAGTTGGAGAGGAGGGCATTCTCAGCAGCGGGTTACATTAGATGCCGTTTAGCAGATGACATGTTAATACCCTTTGTTTTTTAAGAAGTAATTTTCTAAATCACTCGTACTAGACACTTAGGTCAGGGGACCGTCTTCTTAAATAAAATTATCTGATAAATTCTTACCTCATTTGAGGCAATGCTGCGTAGATAATAGCAGTCAGCAGTAGGAACACAATTGACACGATCATACAGTATCCAGAGACACTTTCGTCAATATATTTGGTGGTCTCGTCGGAGCACAAAACGGCCGCTTCGGTGACATTCTGCAACTCGACGTCTTTTAGCGTAGTTAGATTTCCTATGCAGAACCTGAGAAAAACATTGAAGTCGACGTCAATAAGGTTGTCATTAATCTAATAGAGATTCCAAATCTGTATTTCGTCTATCGACTTTCAACTTAATTTCAAACACATTTGGTTCAATGTCAATTGAGGTTGTTCATTTTAGTCTGAGTCTGACTGACGTGTGTGGCAGGTCCACTATACTGTACCACAGAATGTACCTACACCGTTAATTCTTACTTTATTTATAGGACATAAGAGTCGATTGAATAGCCATGATTGGTCAGTGGATAACAACTTGCGCCTACCGAATGGGAGCTCTAAATTTATCAAATATACTTCTCTTCTTCATCTTAGCGTGTTATTCCCGGTTACCCGGTCCCGGGTACGCTTAGTCCATGATTCAGGATTGGGAGGATCTGGTAATTACAATGAAGCGTCTGACCTTCGCAACCCTTTAACAGGGGAACCAGACCAACTGAATCATGGTTAGGTACACGTTTCAGAAACTTTTTCCGAAACGTGCAGGTTCCCTCACCGCCGAGCAGATGGTAATGGTAGAAATACGCACATAGATTTGAAAAAACCATTGGTGCATGCTTGCCATCGCTCTTAAATTTATCAAATATACATATGTGCTTATTTCTACCATTCGATCGGCGCTTCATTGTAATTTTACTAAACTGCCCATATCCCAGAGGTCCAAGCGGCTTTAGAAGCAACTGCGAATGACAAGCTAAGATGAGTCGATCAATAGTGTGCAGTTATTGTTTAAGAAGTAAGTGGTCATCAAAAGACTAACATAATTTCAATACGATCTTATCGCTCAATGAAAAGTATTTATCTGTGTAATACATGTACCTTACATAATAGTAGAAAAGCTACAGTTGAGTGAGAGACCAAGTAACCTAAAATTTCACTTTTAATTTTTTATAAGTTCAAGTTTCAATTATTATTAAAAAAAAATGGTATTTTAATGATTGCTGGGATTTACGAGATTAAACTATACACACGTATTATCTCGGCGATAGTGTAAGATTCGCCTTCCGCGTGAGGGTAGGCCTGAGCAGAGTATAAATTAGACTCACGGTGATAAGCTAAAACACGTTATTTTATTATTTGCCAAACGAAAGGAAACTCCTGCATAAAAAGCAAGCAAATCATTTAGTAATTATTGTGATTGAGTAACAATATGTGTCACGACAATTGTACTGCAGTTGTCACGAAAGAAACTCTCTCTTATAAAGCATACCTTCTTCACGTTTCATTTATATAAGAAATTGATCATCTATACTAATATTATAGATGTGAAAGTGTGTGTGTTTGTCCGCCTGTCTATCTGTCTGTTTTTCCGTCTTTCACGGCAAAACGGAGCGACGAATTGACGTAATATTTAGGGTTCCGTAGCCAAATGGCATATAACAGAACCCTTATAGATTCGTCCGTCGATGTTTCGAGCACAAAAACAGACCAAAAGTAGTGCACAGTTATTAAATAAATAGTATACAGTTTTGTTGAGTGAGTAGTTAAAAAATTGAATCAATTAGCGTCGCTATTGTGCGGTACAGGTGAATAGTAAAAGGGTACGGTTTTCATTGATAACCCACGTGGTACAGGATACAGGTCCGCAAAAGCATCCAAATCCACTTTCTCCTTCCTGGTTGCCTTATTCTCGTGCGATCGACATTTTATGGACGAATTTATTTTTTGTTTGCAAACGTTATCATTATCCCACCCTCCGCGTGTAATTCCCGATTGCGATTGTGTTCGGAACCACAGAGACTACCATCGCTCTTTATTTTATTTTATTTTATTTTATTTTACAAGTTTTTGGAAAACTTACAGCTAGATTTAGAGATACAATCACAGAAAAAAAACATTGAGGGCCAATTACAAGCTTCCACTGATAATCACTAGGTTGTTTAACAGAAATGCAAGTGGGTACCTAATGTTAAGAAAGAAAAAAAACAAAAAGTTACTAAATTACAAACATTATTAGTATCATACTTACATATCTCTCTCGATTGTTAGGTTTTTGCCGTTAAACACCTGCAGCACTAATTGGCCAAGGTTGTTAATTGAATATCGCTGCAATTTCACTTTAATGGTACAGTTTAAAGATTTTATTGGCGAAGTTGTATTGATTTTCGGATCCCAGCAAACGTTCTTTCTCCTCAGAAGAGCTGTGCCTTCAGAACAACACTTTTGTGGGACATTGCTAGCCATTAACTCTATGGCTAGACATAAAAATAGTATCACTTTCCACATTTTGACTTGAAATTTTTCACAACACAAAAAAAAATAGTATAAACAATTTTTTTTCCGCTTGATATCCTCTAAATTCCCGATTCTTTTCGTTTCTCATAACTTTCTTAATATAAAATTTTAAAAATAACTGAATCGTATTATAGATCGAGAACACAGTACAGATCCGGACTTTGGTGCGCGTGCGCTACGTTCACCCTGCGCCGGCGCACAATCTACACTGCATCAACATCCACGAGGATTTCGAGACATAAATAATTTAACATTCATAAAACTTACTTGGCCCGCTTTTGTTACTATTAGCTATATCGTTTCACCTATATTGATTGGTCAAACGCCAATAAACTCATAGTATCTTTTTACTAAAGCAGTGAATTTATTATTTTGACTAGTCCGATGTCGCATTTGGTGTGACCCTGCCTTATACGCCAAAGGTCTTGGATAAACATTCGTGTAATGAACACTAATTTGTCCAAGTTCCTAAGGTATTTAGCACGGAATCAGGTCAATGGTCTGATGTTAGTATTTGAAAAAAAATATGAAAATAATATATTTTTAACTTTCCGAACTAACTTTAAGGTGACGGGTAGGGCACACTAGCGACGCCAATCGATTTAAATTTTTAGCTACTAAACCGGATCTATTTTAAACAATTTTGGGGTTACAATCTCTCGACAAACACTTATACTATTTATTAAATACTTATACTTAACTTTTAGGTCTGCTTTTGTACTCGAAATTTGAATTACCGCCAAAAGCGGCCAATTTTGGCGTGAATCAATTTTTGGCGTACAATAACGGACCCAACATTTGTGCATGGTTATTTAATAAATAGTATAAGTGTTTACCAAGAGGTTGTAACCCCGAAATTGTTTAAGATAGACCCGGTTTAGTAGCGGGTAGTGTGTAGTGTGCCTTACCCGTCACCTTAAGGCAAGTGTAATTCCCGGTTGCGTCCAAAGCTGTCGCTCTGCAGCCCGGGTTACGGACCATGGACTTGGACCATGATTCAGGATTTCGGGGAGTCTGGTAATTACAATAAAGTGACTATCGTCTGACCTTCGCAACATGTTATCAGGGGAACCAGATCAACTGAATCATAGTTACACGTTTCAGAAACTATCCGAAACGTGCAGGTTTCCTCACGATGTTTTCCCTCACCGCTAAGCTAATGGTAGATTTGAAAAATCTAGGGTGCATGCTCGGATTCGATTCCACGACCCCCCATGAAAGGCGCGTTTAGAACCATTGATTTAACTACCATCGCTCACATCTTTATCCGAGAATAAATCTATGGCAGGTATAACGCAGATGACGTACATAAGTACACCTACACCTTCATCGAGTGTCCTTTCCCCAAAGTTTGTCTAAAAGAGATCTCTCAAAGTGATAAGGCCGCCTTCGTTGTAAATCTGTAATACCTAAATTTATATTCATTCAGGTACGACTCGTTTTAGCGATAGAAAAAACATCTTTTTATCTTTATCATATGCGACCTTCACAATGATAAGGAGAGCCCAATTCTTGGGATTTTCGATATGAAAAAACATAGCGGATGTCGCATAAAAACCATACAAAAAAACCGGCCAAGTGCGAGTCGGACTCGCCCATGAAGGGGCGTAGCAGCAAGTAAGATATATGGAAGGTAAATTGCGGTTTACGGTTTATAACGTATTAAAAAAAACTACTCACTATATCTAGTTCAAACCAATTTTGTTGTTAGTTTTCATAAAAAAATAAAATAATAAGAAGTTGCACAATTTACCGCTTTGGGAGCGTGTCTTGCGCAAAGTCTGGAAAAAAATATGTTAAAAACCTCAACATCATTTTAAAAGACCTATCCATAGATACCCCACACATATAGGTTTGATGAAAAAAACATTTTTGAGTTTCAGTTTAAAGTATGGAGCCCCCATTTCTTTTTTCAAATATTGTGTAAAAATTGTAATGCGGCTAACAAAATACATCTATTTACCAAGTTTCAATAGTATAGTTCTTATAGTTTCGGAGAAAAGTGGCTTATTGCGATATATATCGATTTTCTGTAAATATAGTAAACGTATTAAAAATATTTCAGTATTCATAACAGAAGTACCCGTTACGTCATGTTTGGTAGCCATGAGACGACGATTGTTTGACGATTGACCAAAGCAGCCAATCTCAACTATCAGCCACTTACGCGGGATATATTATAGTGCACAAGTGTGTGCGTAAACACAAGTGCACTATCTATTCCCTTGCCCTCATATTCCGATGGGACACCAGTGTGACACGACCGGAAAGGGATCGGGTGCAGGACCAACGGCTTAACGTGCTTTCCGAGGTACGGCGGTACAAGACCGCCAACTTCCAGACTCTGGGCTGACACTGAGAATTTCCTGACAGAAAAACTCAGGGCCCGACCCGGGGATCGTACCCAGGATCCTAAGCGCAGCCGTCGCTTTAAAGTACGACGCAACGAGGCAACTGCGCCATTATCTAACGTGCTAGTAACTATCCGTTGACGCAATCAGCTATGGGACATGGATAAAGAAGAGATATAGATACAACCTGCGTATTTGCGTCTATACTCGCACCCCACAAGTGCGAGTATTTCTGATCCCATTCTTTATCCGCACAGGTTGTAGATAGATAGATAGATATTCTTTATTGCACAAAAATAAAATACAAGCATGATACAACAGCAACAAACAGTACAATAAGGTGGTCTTATCGCTTGTAGCGATTTCTTCCAGACAACCTTTGGGTAGAGGAAAGAAATATCGTATTCGTAATAAGGGAAGGCAGTGCAAAGTAGTTTAACAAATGAAATTGAGAATGGAAAAAATATACATTATTTTATATATATATATATATATATATTTTTTTTTTTTTTTTGGTCAATAAGCCAACGCTTGACCACAATCGCACCTGATGGAAAGCGACGATGAGGTCTAGGATGATACGCGTTTGCCTAAAAGATGCCTGTTCACTCTTGCCTTAAAGCCTTATCAATATATCTTGCCTTGCCTTAAAGCCTTATCAATATATTCTACCTTATTAATATTATTACATTACATAAATAATAATAAACAATACATACATACCCAATAATATATACATAGATAATTTATAACAAAAAACAATAAAAATATTTCTTATAGATAGGTAGGTATAAATGACCAGAGAGCAGACCACAGATTAGTATATTAGTAGCTAGCGAGCAGACCACATAAAAAAGGAAGAAGAGATAAGGAAAAAAACAGTGTACCTATTCATAGAGATAGGAAGTGAGTTTTGACACGGGCCTTGAATATAGGAAGGGATTGTGATTTCCTGATTGGAAGTGGTAAGGAGTTCCAGAGACGAATGGATTGAACAGTAAAGGATTGTGAATAGGATTCTGAGGAATATATTCCATCCCTAAAGTTATTAAAAGTGACTGAGAAATTGACATGAAAAGGCGGAACGAGTAGATCGCGTACGTCGTGTGGATGTTTGTAGGTACTTGTAAAATTGTGTAATCATAATATAATATTTAAAAAACATAACAATACTAATATCCATGTCCAGGGTGTCCATAGGCGGCAGAATTGCTTACCATCAGGTGATCCGTCTGCCCGTCTGCCACCCTTCATATAAAAAAAAAAATCATCTCATAACGGGATGTATAATCCCGTTTGTAAAATAACTTACTCATCCACGTAGGCTGTGTGTGAATCATAGTGTTGATAAGCGATTACCGTTTCCGCAATTAATTAAACCTAATTGGCTTAAAAATTAAAGAATCATATAGGTAGGCTATCATTTTAATATTAAGGCTTGCAGCTCACGGGACACACGGGTGTCGCTGCGGCAGTCATCGGCCACCGTTGGCAGCGAGTTTGATGGTCTATGAAAAAAATATTTCTCAGTCGGTCGTTATAGGCAGTTACGAGAGAAGAAAGGTTACATGTACATACATTATAGTGTACAAGAGTATTTAAATGATAAGGATTCTTGGTCATGTTAATCGATTAGTCTTGTGAGTTGTTATTCATAGTAGTCTGTTAACTTTGACAGTTGTATTTTTTGTAACATCAATATTTGAAAAGAGTAACTACTGAGTTTCTTGCTGGTGTCTTCTCAGCAGGTAGTGATTATATTCTCTTTGCTCAGTAGAAATCGACATTCCGAACCAGCGGTAACAATTTTCAGGAACACAAAAGTTAATATGGGGCATAAATAGCTGGTATGCCAGTATCAACACACTGACCATAGATTAAAGTTTCTTCAATGGGACACTTCTATTGCTCTTTCACTTTGAATACCCTACACTGTGCATGGAACTAGAAGCCAGCGGAATGTGCTATTTTCTGGAATAACAGTGTGTGAAAGAGATCTGACGCAGATTCTATACGGGTGCGGTAGAGAAAGAACGTCGCCCAGCACGTCACCTCAGTACTATCGGCTTCGCGGAGTTTTTCAAGTATAGCTATCTATGAAAAGGCACAATCTATTTAGTGTGCATTTCTATGACCCTGTAGTTAATCATGTCTACTTTTTTTTTGACGCTGGGGATACACTCTTGCCGGGGGGCAGGTGGGTTATGTCGGTTTCTCCTCTGACGGGGACTTCTCCTAACGAGAAGCCGGCCAGAGGCATACCTACTAAACCCTAGTGACGGTCCCTCCTCGCCAGAGTGGGGAGGAGACATGAGTACGGGTTGAAGAACCTTATTTCACGTCCTCTGTTTGCCAGACAATATACGAGCCTATTCAAATATTAGGCTTTGTAAATTACTGTGCTGCTTCACCTTGTCTCTAAGTACGTCAGACAGAAATAAATGACGTCAGCTTTTTTACGCATGCATCTTTTCTCCGCAATTATTATAACAATTTTATTTTTTGGTTTTGTCGTTAGTCAACTTACGGTATTTTAAAGATAAACCAATTTTTTTTCAATCCTATTAAATATACAGGATGTATCTGTGGACATTTACATCCCTTTAACCACGTGTTCTACCGACCATTCCGAACAACATTTGTTCTACGATTTTTCGAAATTAGTCGAATAATAAATCACGTGACCGACTTTGTATGAGAAGTTGATTTTTTTTATGCGAATTTCCAAAAGTCATACAACAAATGTTGTTCAAAATGGTTGATAAAACACGTGGTTAAAGTGATGTAAATGTTCACAGATATAACAGCCTGTATTATAATAAGGCAACAGTTAAGTGCTGCAGTTTTAATGGCTAACTCATGAAAGAAAGTGCATTAAATATCACTTTTAATATTAGATTTGGAAACTAAAGGAAAATAAACACTGCAAATGGTTGGCTACAGCTATTAAAATTTGTTTTTCTTATTGTTTTTAGCTCCTGCAAATGCTAAAATTCTATGCCCGCTTCGAAATAAGCGATGAAACTGGAGACCCAATGGCTGACCGAGACATGACACTCCTTCATTACTCTAGGATAACCTCTCTCCAGGTTAGTACAAATTCTTTTTTCTTATTTTCTCATTACATTTTTTTTAAGGAACCGTACTTACAAGATGTACGGCCGTGAGTTATTTTCTGAAAATTTCCTACCGCGATTTGTTGTAGTATAATAGTATCAACACTAAATAGTATTTAGTGTTGATAATATTTTCTACTATTATATGTATATCTATATATAGATAGATAGATATTATTTATTGCACAAAAATAAAAATACAAGTAATAAGTAATAGAAAGTAAGATCAATGAGTTATAATTTTCTTGACCTCTAAACGAATGTGTAAGTAAGTCATCTCTCTATTGTGAAATTGTAAACACCTAATAAATAAAACACGTTCAACTAGATGTTATGCTGTTTCTTGGAAGTAAACCGTTGACATAGTGAAATAGTTTGCTAATAACCTCAATTAGTAGGTACATAGTATGAACATATGTCTTGTTTCAATTGCCTTGTAACTCATTCTTTATTGACAGACATTTTAAGAAATTCGCAAGTTTGTCTTAGGATTTTATTATGTGTTTACTACTCGTATAATCATATTATTCATACGCATTTTTTGTTATAGAAAGCGGCTTTCGGGAAGTTTCCTGATCTTCGTCTATTCGCGTTGGCTAATGTCGCTAGTGTTGACACTAGAGAATTCTTACAAAAGCATTTTGGAAATCTAAGGTAACAGTAAAACCTCCTTTTATCTTCCTCTTTCTTTTCTCACTGTACTGTACTATAGTAAGACATGGATAATTTCGATTTATCATTAGTACGTAGATAAGTGTGGCGATTCATACACGTCTGCATCGTCCGGCGTGACCAGACGAACTGAGACGCAAAACGATGCGAGTTCGTTAACGTCGTGTAAGTAGGACGGTAGATCATTTTTATTAAGGTGACGGGTAGGGTATACTAGCGACGCCAATCGATTTTAATTTTTAGCTACTAAACCTGATCTAAACAATTTCGGGGCTACAACCTCTCAGCTAACACTCATACTATGTATTAAATAACCATGCACAAATGCGGACCCAACATTTGTACGCGAAAAATTGATTCACGCTAAAAGTGGCCGCTTTTGGCGGTAAGCAATTTTTCGCGTACAAAAGCGGACCCAACCTTTGCGCTTGGTTATTTAATAAAGTTTAAGTGTTTGCTGAGAGGTTGTAACCCCGAAATTGTTTAAAATAGATTCGGTTTAGAAGCTAACAGTTAAAAACGAATGGTGTCGCTAGTTAGGGCTACCCGTAGCCTTAATATTTGTGCTCCTTCAAATATTCTTACTTTTGTGTTGTATGCGATAGCAATATTTCCTTATTATTTTTAGCATTAAAATAGAAATTGTATATTAGTAGGTAGGTGGTACTAGTAAATAAACACTTATTACTTTTGGAAATCTCTTTTCGTTTACTCGTTACAATGGACAACATTTCAAACTTGCTAAGCTCTGAAACAAAAAATACCAATTCTTTATTTACTTTTCCGCTGCTCAAATATATATTTATTCATTTTTTATATTGCTTATTTACTGAGAAAAAAATTAAAAACTAAAAAACGTAAGATAACGTAATCGGACGGCAGAATATAAAATATTTCTTTGCTTAGCACTTTATAGTTATAAATTTACGAAATGCCAAACCCCATGACAAGCAACTGTCAAAAAAAAGACAACTTGTCAACGTTGAATGAATGAATGACGTTTACAATGTTGACACTAGTATTGTTTACCTTTGACAGTATACCTTTTTTTATTAAAACAATGATCGGCAAAGGAATATCGCTGTATTCAGCCGTCTGATGACGTCATTTGGCGCTTACGTCTATTTAGAATATAAAGAATTTCAATTATTATTTTATGCATGAAAATTAACAAATGTTGAAAAAAGAAAAAATATGGGTCTGTTAATTTTATGCCTATTTTCATATAAAAAAGAACAATATGGACATGTTAAAAATATGAAATGTTGTCCATAGGAACCCTCTCAACATTAGTATCGGAGTTTATTTGCAAAGCTAAAGACTAGTTATATTTGGCGGCAGCAGAACCGTATCCGTTTGTAACACCCTAATACTGTCTCCTAATTCGTTACGTACACACAGTGAAGTGACATCATTCAGGAAACGGCAATTTTTGATCCAGGTGGTCGCGTGCCATCTGCCATCGCCCCTCGGTTAATTTCTTTCCGTAATCTTATATCAATTTGTAGAACAGAGAGTATCTGTAGAGAGCTCCGTATATTATTTTAGTTTATATTATTGTTGTTTTGCTGTACCATTTAAAATGGGTCATATACAATTTCGCCTATCTAATATTTATCTTTTACTTTCAGCGAGAAAGCTCTACGGGCAATCGCTACATACCTTAATCTTGTGCCTTCTGAGGGCAAAGAGGATGAAGCGCCATGGCATCGGCTTGACAAAGAGTTCCTCAAGGAATTACTAGTAAGTGATATCCTATTTAGTTAAAAAATACATCTGTATTGCGTTTTGGAATTTAGGTATCAGCGAATTTATTATTCATGGTAACAAAGGTTGTTTGTAGTTCTTATCGAGGAGACCATGCATGCTATCTACCATCACTTATGGGTACACAGACACACTTGTTTGCAGTAACGTAAGTGTGTCCTTTGTGGCAGTTAAAATTCATATTGTGACCGAAAAATACGAGTTGGGTTTCCTTTAGACTTGCGCAAAACAGTTAGTGAACTGAAAGAAAGTGGAACACTATCACTCATCTACCTAAGTAGTTCATTCAGATCACCCGAGTAGATCACAATACAACGGTATATACTCAAGTTATTTACTTACACAAATATTGCACATTTGATCCCATGCCATTTATAATTTAAAGGAACAAACCACGAAAGCCCTGTAGCCTGTTCTATTTGAGCATACTTAGTTACTGTCAATTACTATTTGTAATTATACGAAAAAAAGTCTAGATAATACTATTTGTGATTACACGAAACATGTAAATGTTGAGACTAATATCCATACGTGTTTGCTATTATATTCGATTTTACTAATGGACGAGATAAAGACTAAACTGTAACGAGAACCTAAGTATACAAAATTCCTTCGTTCGCTGTAGTCATACTGGAAGGCTAAGGTAGCGTTCTATTAACGAGCGTTTAGCGAAATGAATCTAATCTACTACTCGTCAAGTACTCGAATGGAGCATTGTTGTCAAGGTCGATTACATGTTTCTTGAGGCATGATTGCGTTCTGGCCCGCCGTGCAGGCGGGCACCGCCCATGGGTCATAATGCCAGGGATCGCGCTTATGAACCCATGACTCTTCCCCACTTAAGGGCGATAAAGGAAAACCGCTGGGCCTTAGTCGGTATGCTTTTGGCCGGGTTCACTTTAGGAGAAGCCCCCCAGAGGAGAACCCAACATAACCTTCCTGCTCCCCTGCAGGAAGGTATGCATATAAGGCGCCGCCGAAAGGTGGCGACGTCGGCCCATTGCACTTCGTGCCGGCGGCATTCCGCAACGACACTAAACACTTTATATTAAGTATTCAGAATGGTAAGCAACTAAAATAAAATGTTTTATTATGATATGGCTATGCCATAGTAATGATAATATTCAATAGTACCTATAATAATTCTAGAACACTGGGTGGAGGGTTAATACCCTGAGATACAGGAATATCATAATTCAGGTATTAGCACGCCATAGTAATCTGTCGTCACTTACTGTTGACTATACTGTATACAATGTCGTATTGCTAACGCATAGTTGTTTGCCGACCCGCATTTCTTGTAATATTGTGTACTTTTGTAATATTTTTATTTACTGTGGTGAGAATAAACGAAATTATTATCATTAACGGTTAACACAAAAAAAGGCAAGTTTGCATAAGTTGGGTTACCCACCTTTACGCCATAAATAGTATGCGATACATGGCAGTAACCTAAATAAATATATAGCATAGACATAAACCACTTTATTATAAATCGCGATCAAAAGTTATTACCGTACTAAAGCTCATGTCATCCTGTTCCAACATGCAATGTTAAAACGGACTAGCACGAGTTTTGTTCCGGGACTATCATTAGTTCGCGATTTGTAATAAGGGGAAAAGAGAATAATTATGAAGGAGTAGTATCCAATTAGGCAGAAACAACTTCGAGAGAGAAGCCAATAGAAGAATTCAGCTAGGCTGGGCAGCATTTGGTAAACTTCGTCAAGTCTTCTCGTCACCCATCCCTCAAAGTCTTAAGTCGAAAGTCTTCGACCAGTGCGTCCTTCCGGTCATGACTTACGGTGCCGAGACGTGGACACTCACGGCTGGACTAGTCCACCGGTTCAAAGTCGCTCAAAGAGCTATGGAAAGGGCTATGCTCGGAGTATCTCTGAAGGACCGCATCAGAAATGATGTAATCCGACCAAAAGAGAACCAGAGTCACCGACATAGCCCACCGAATTAGCAAACTGAAGTGGCAGTGGGCTGGTCATATTAGCCGCAGAACTGACAGCCGTTGGAGCCGTAAAGTCCTTGAGTGGAGACCGCGACTCGGTAAGCGTAGTGTAGGACGCCCTGCGACAAGATGGGATGATGACATTCGAAGGCTGGCTGGTGTGGGCTGGATGCGAGTGGCCGAAAATCGGGAGCAGTGGCGTGCATTAGGGGAGACCTATGTCCAGCAGTGGACGAGTGTGGGTTGCTGATGATGATCATGATGATGAAGGAGTATGACTTTGATTCGAGCTTCGTAAAAGAAGCATTGTTTTGCTTTACTACATAAGCATGACTGGACTTGATTAATATTATTAAGGCCATAGGTCGTAAGGTCGTAACAGACTTAAGTGCATCTTTTACGACGTTTGAATACTTCGATAATAAATAAAGAAGCCCTATTTTTGGAATTTTATTCGGTGTTATAATATGTTTATTTTCATTAAGACATATTATCTCGCTTACATAAAAACTTACATGCTATGTTAATTTCCGATACTTTAAGTAATTGATGATTTGATAATACAATTGTCAAATTTTATTTGAGTTCTTATATTAAATGTTTGTTAAATCTTTGTTAACTAGAACGGTGTTATAAAGCACTTTTCATTATTTTTTCGATAATTTTGTATCAAAATATTTTGTTTCAAACGTCAAAACTGCTCTATAACACCGTTAGCTAACAAAGGTTTATGGTACGTTTATGAATAAAACCCTTAAAGCGACGGGTAGCCCTAACTAGCGACACCATTTGTTTTTAATTGTTAGCTACTAAACCGGATCTATTTTAAACAATTTCGGGGTTACAACATCTCGGCAAACACTATACGATTTATTAAGTAACCATGCACAAATGTTGGGTCCGTTTTTGTACACGAAAAAATTACTACCGCCAAAAGCGGCCTCTTTTAGCGTGAATCAATTTTTCGCGTACTTACAAATGTTGGGTCCGCATTTGTGCATGGTTATTTAATAAATAGTATAAGTGTTTACCGAGAGGTTGTAACCCCTACATTGTTTAAAATATCGATTGACGTCGCAAGTGCGTCCTTCCCGTCACCTTAAACTTAAAACAACATTTATCCACATTTTTATTTATTTATCAAACGATTGGTAGATAAGAGTACTTGGGATTTTCGGGGAGACATTTCGTTGCCGAGTGGTGATTACGACTATTTATGATCTATTGTGACCTCCCGCTCCCTCGGCACTTCCATACTCATACTTGGCAGCTACTTAAATAGTATCTTCTCTTCAGATATCTCGTCATGAACGTCGCATCTCCCAGCTGGAGGAACTGAACTCCATGCCACTGTACCCCACAGAAGACGTCATATGGGATGAAAATGTCGTCCCAACAGAGATTTACAGTGGAGAAAACTGCCTTGCCCTGCCGAAGCTGAATCTCCAATTCCTCACTCTTCACGATTACTTGCTGAGGAATTTCAACCTGTTCCGCCTGGAAAGCACATGTGAGTATTCAGCAATGAATAAATATTAGACAAAATCACATACAACCTGATCCAAACCCAAAAGGTAATTAGCTAAAGAGCTCTAGTTCGGTCCACTAGCGAAGCTAATTGATTTTATTAAAATTCTTGATTTTAAGACATTGACAGAAAAAAAATCTGCGTTACATGTTTTGCATATATCGTCAGTGAAGTTCTTACACCACGTAAGTCATTTTAAGCAACTTATCAGGTAAGCCAAAAAACCGATTTCCTATAGAATTCAATTGTTGACTTCCGTTCTGTTACCTTTTCAACATTTAAAAGGTTGTTGATGGCCGAAGCTTAATTCTGATTAATAAAAACGATCCGTCTTTCAAGTGTCTAACGAATAGCATCAAAATGTCATAACCGCCACCAGCAAATTAGTAAAAAACTAAATTGTGACTTACGTAGTCATCTCAAAGCGTAGGTCATTTTATGAATTTCTTGCTGTAACTTTTTCGTAATTTTAAAGGTTTTTATTGGTCGTATCTCGATTCTGATTGGACGAAATGACGTGTCTATCGATTCTCTAGCGAACGGCATCAAAATGTCAAAACCGCCAAAAAATTACTTACGTGGTGTTATAACTTCACTGACGATATGTATGTTGCATATTCTGTGAGATATATTTTTCACACGATATTCATGTGACAAGAATCATGTCATAAACATCACTCGTAATATTTTCTAAAAGTGGCCACTTTTAACAATAGTTACAAAGCTATTCGTACAAAGCTAACTTTACTACAAGATTCTTGTTAAACATGACAAAATGCTATCCTCGAGTAAACTACGGATTTTTTCTCAAAATCAAATGGCGGCGCTACTGAGGTTTCTCTTTTTGTTTTAATTCCACAATGTATATTCTCGTTTGGTGCGGGACGGTATTGTCATAGGAACTCAGGACTAAACAAGCAGCTTTAAGCAGGAAGGTCACAACGGCAAAGCTTAACATTTACTGGTAAAACCTTACCAATGTCTACTAGTGAATGTACGAAAAGGTTTGCAGTTGGAACTTTTACCACCATACACTTGGTAACTCTTATAATATATATTAACGCACGGTAAATGTAAAAAAAATCGTGTCATAACGTGTTCAGCGCATCGACCCTTGACCTAGACCGGTTTACTTTAAAATAGGTTAGGTTAGGTTAGGGTTCGCGCACTGTGAGGTCAGCAGTTCGCGAACAGCAAGCAAAGCGAGCGTGCCGCGGTAGCGGCCGGTTCAGCCCCAAACGAAAAAAATATCTGCGAAAAAAAAACCGCCTTCAAAAACCCCTAACTGAAAAGTGTAAAATAATATGTTTAATACTTCATACACTTCAAATAACATTTTATAACAGTACACTCGAGAAAAGGTGTTACCGAAGTCGGCGCCTTATCCCTATAGAATTTATGAATGTTGTATTAAATTACAAGGTAGAAATGGGCGCCGACTTCGGTAACACCTTTTCTCGGGTGTAATTTTTAATTTTCGTTGAAGTGTATAAAGTGTTAAAACTATTATTTTACAGTTTTTAGTTCGTGGTTTTTGTAGGCGG
Source organism: Marasmia exigua (assembly GCA_019059595.1). Taxonomy (NCBI): domain Eukaryota; kingdom Metazoa; phylum Arthropoda; class Insecta; order Lepidoptera; family Crambidae; genus Marasmia; species Marasmia exigua. The sequence continues at coordinate 11,129,981 of CM032477.1, read as the reverse complement.
TTTTTTTTCTTTAACCGCTCTCTTACGTCCTCTGACCGTTGCCGAAGGTTCAATGACGTTAGGGCAAGTTGGCTATAAGACGTTAGGGCGAGTTGGCTATTTATAGCTCGGCCCCTATATTCCTTTTGTTCTGTAGGGATGAAAAACTGGTATCCCGGCCTTCAAATCGTTGCTACCATGCGATATCGCATACACGTGTAGACCAGAGGTGTAAATACTTCTTATTGTTACGGACTGGACCAAACTATGCTGGTCGATATCAAATATAACTTATTGAAAAGGTCAAAATATATAACGTACGTAATCCTAAAAAGCGATGACAAGATCAACACAGGAATAAAAGCCTACTGGCCATGTCCGAGTCGGTCTTGGACTCTGTTACTATTTATTGGTATCGAGCAAAAATAGGCAAAAAAGCTAGTAGTTCGGGTTATTGGGGTATCAATATAACAGGACAATGATGAAATGCTAATTTGCGAGAAATAAGTATAACACTTTCTGAAGATACCTAACGTCTTTGAGGTCGTAAGCACAATAGTAGGTAAATCAAAAGAAAAAAATATATGAAGGTTTATTTTATAAATCAGGCTTACGACCGCAAATCTGTAGAGCCGACTAACTGCGGAAAATATATTAAATGTGTAACTAAAATCCCATACAGTTCAATTATTTTGTAAGTAGGTAATACTGTAATAAAACGGATCACATCTCATGGGTCGCTCCAGACTGACTCGGTCTGGTGACCCGGTTGAAAGGGACCATGTATGATAAATCAGAACGCCCGCGCCCATATCCTAACACACGAGTCTGAATGAGTTATTGTTTGCATAACTATGAAGTAACTACTCTACACGTGTGTAATACTGACTCACAAACCTTGCTCACGTATACGTTCGAATGTGTATAATTTCGAAGTTATCTTATGTACAATTTACAGCTGTTTTTTCGATACCATTTATGTCAAAGCGCGCAGGTATGATAAATAAAATTACTAAAGAATATAGTGAAATATAAATGTTTCCACTTTGACCGAATGAAAGTAAAAAAGAGGCATTGTTTTTGCTGTCGCTATACAAGCATGATACTTATTCTGATTAATATTGGCCAAAGGTCGTATGGGAAAGGCGCGGCCTTTACGCTTTTTGAACCCTAAGCTTTTACATATTTATTTAGAAAATTATTGAGTGCAATTGACAAAGTATAAGGTTATATATAATAAATAATATTAAAATTAATACAACTAATTTCCACGTTTATATTTATTACAACCTTTTCTATTTCATAGATGAAATACGTCAAGACATCGAGGACGCGGTGTATCGATTAGCCCCATGGTAAGTGTTTTCTGACATAGCCCACCGAATTAGCAAACTGAAGTGGCAGTGGGCTGGTCATATTAGCCGCAGAACTGACAGCCGTTGGACCCGTAAAGTCCTTGAGTGGAGACCGCGACTCGGTAAGCGTAGTGTAGGACGCCCTGCGACAAGATGGGATGATGACATTCGAAGGCTGGCTGGTGTGGGCTGGATGAGAGTGGCCGAAAATCGTGAGCAGTGGCGTGCATTAGGGTAGACCTATGCCCAGCAGTGGACGAGTGTGGGTTGCTGATGATGAAGTGTTTTCTGAGAGTGTAAAAAATAGGTATCGATTATTTTACACACAATTTGAGTATTTTGGTAATGTAGTAATACGTAAATCGTCAACATCATAATCGTGTCACAGTGGTGTTGCATCGAAAATGATGATGGTGCACTTGTGTTTTTGGTCACACAATTTTGCACTATAATTATCCTACGATCTTAAATGATTAGGTAGATAGATAGATATACTTTATTGCACAAAATACACAACTTAAGTACTAGGCATTACAGAAATTTTGTGTACAATTTCGATTCAATGCGATTTTGTGTTCGATTTCGATGATTGTTCAGATTGAGCACCTAAGCCGAAATATCGATAGAAGGATATTAATACGTCCGACCCGAATGGCAGCCGTCAGGCTAATGAACCGAATAGCAACATCAAGGCCGCAGCTAAACCGTGACCATGAAACCTCCGGCGGTCGTGACGCATCTTATTTGTACGGCCTGGTACAGACTGCGTAATAAAAAATGTCTGCATTAAAAGATTACTTATATGTGGTTACAAGCCTCACAGAATAAATAATTCCTTTATGTGAAAGTTATAGTCCACTTTTTCTGAAAAGTAGAAATAAATAAGTAGGAGGTTCCCAATTCGACAAATATTTTTTTCACAAATCAAATTAACAATATCTTGAGCTTTTTGTATATTTGTGAAACTTAAGGCTCTCACAAATGCCTAGTATGAATATACCTAAATTAAGCAAATGTCACATTCCATAGACTTTAAATTTAATACATTCTTCATTTTAATAAATACACATACTACCAACACTATCACATTAAAAATGATAAAATCTACTGAACTATGCTAAAATATAAAATATTGACGTTAAGAACCAAGACCATCTACAAAAAATCGAATTTACAGGAGACTAAAATACTCTTTTCTTGAAATTGTTTGTTTTTATATCTGAACAATACTGGTTAGGCAAAATAAATAAGGCTGCCTGTACCTCCTGTATTTCCTCTACTACTAACTTTTCGTTCAGGCGCTCCGAAGACGGCAGTGTATACTTCGGCGGCTGGGCCCGCATGGCGCACCCGGTCAAGAGCTTCGCCGTGGTGGAGGTCGCGAAGCCGAACATCGGCGAGAAGGCCCCCTCCAGGGTCCGGGCTGATGTGTCTGTCACCCTCAGCGTCCGGAATGAAATCAAACACGAATGGGAGAGCCTACGGAAGCATGATGTCTGCTTCCTGATCACTGTGAGGCCCACTGAAGGAATAGGTAAGTTAAGATCTACGTTTTTTAACCCTGTGTTAGAAACGCTTTGCATTACAAATGCACGTTTCTTCTGGAGAGATTCCCCTAAAAAACTACGAACGAAAATCTGTTTTTGTTGATTTATTTTTATCCTTTTTTTGTATTATTCTATTGTATTATGTAAGAGTAAACAGAGTGAGTTCGAGAATAGAAAAGTAATCAATTTTTTGTATGGCCACTAGGTAAAAATCCAACATCTTTGACGATAATTGATATACATACATAGTGCGTTTAATCTTGTAGTAAAACTACAAGTTTATAATAAATATTTGCAAAATGATATCATAGATATTAGTTACCATAGAGCAAGTTATGACAGTATTACCCAAAAAAAAATCACAGTTTTTAACTTAGTAACACGCTAATTATACTAATTTATGGACTTAACGTCATTTACCATCACGCCTTAAATCGATACCAAACATTTTGAATAAATAAGGTAATATTAGAAGATTTTCTTAATATTTCATCTTTGAAATTATCTTCTCCCTATAATTTAAGAGCGACCCTCTTGTCGGTAAAGTAGTCTGCATTCCTCTCTCGACTCTGTTAGTACCTTCAATGTATGTTACTTAATATTAATAAAGTGTTGATTAAAATCAATGAAGTAAGAAGCTAAAAGGAGTATTTGACTTAAGGTGACGGGAAGGGCACACTAGCGACGCCAATCAATTTTATTTTTAGCTACTTAACCGGATCTATTTTAAATAATTTCGGGGGTATGCCAATAGTGGCCGCTTTTGGCATGAATAAATTTTTCGCGTACGCGTTGGACCCAACATTTTTGCATGGTTATTTAATAAATAGTATAAGTGTTTGCCGAGAGGTTGTAACCCCGAAATTGCTTAAAATACATCCGGCTTAGTAGCTAAAAATTCAAATCGATTGGCGTCGCTAGTGTGCCCTACCCGTCACCTTAACCTTATCTACGAATTCCGGGTATACTGTTAGCATCTAAATTATGTTATAAAACATAAAAGATGTCCTTACGTATGTTCCGATAAAAATATATTGCCCAACGCATGCGAAACGATTTTTTACACATAAATTCTAGAATAATAAAATTATTTGGAATGCTCCGCTGCATTTTAAATGTGTCTCGATGGTAATTACCACTGAATGTCAGTCTAAAAAAGTTTAAAATTGCAGGGTTGTTTCTTTTTTAATTTGATGTGACTTCGACTGTACAAACAATTTAACATCAATGTCTATAAATCTCTCCTATACCCGAAACTGGAATTCAAGACCAAAAAACTACTACAATATTGCCACTGCAATAAAATGATCGTACAATAGTATATACCTATTTTCTAAAAACATACGCTGACATTAATTATTTATTGGTAATTTTAATTCTATAATTTAAAGAAGTAATTTTATTGAATTGTATTTTTACATAAATACAAGACGCTTTAATAAAAACTTAGTTATCCGTAATGTTTGGTAGAACTGGTATTGAGTTGGTGTTACTTCAGGTGTTAACAACATTTGGTACAACATTTAAAGTTACATGTTGTTGCTTCGTGCAGTGAGGTGCCGCAAAATTTGTGCTGAGTGAGTGATCGCGTGAACAACTTGCTAGGACATAAGAGAGTCTTAAAACCTGCGATTTCGTTAAGAGTAGTTTTGGCAGAATCCGTAGTTCGATAAAACTCTGAACGTCCCCGTTTAATTGAGTGACTGAGACTTTGACTGACTTCAACTGTTGACTACCGACTTTGACAAAATATCACTTGACAATTTTCTTTACGAGTTATTTCGCTTAATAACGTCTAAAATCTAAAAAATGTGCAAAACAGGACGAATTAAATTGGAGGTTCTGGAAAAAAATATTATGCAAGTGACCGACTCAGATTCCGTAGTCGGAGATTCTGACATAGGTGATGGTGAAGATGAAGATAAATAAAAACAATCAATTAAAAAATAGTTTTATTTTACTTTCCATACTGTATTAATAATATGCCACACTCGTGGGTGTTCATGGGTAATTCAATTTGTTTAAGTACTTTACAATTACATTTTGTCAATGTACGTTGAGTTGAAAATAAAGTTTCTATTATTTGAGAAAATCCTTATCATGAATTGTGCCAGCCTATACCTACTAAGAAAAGAAGCATATAACAAAAAGGTTGGCAAAACCTGAAAACTTGATTAGACAATGACATAAGTGACATGACAGATTTGACTGTGACGTAGCTGTTGTGGTTTTTTTTTTGTCTTGAATTCCAGTTTCGAGTATAGAGTATAGTCCCGTTTTTATATAGGGTAGGTAAGTACGCCTGGACGTTATAAAGGGTTTTGAAATGAAAAGACAAGACACTCGCGCAATGTACGTAATCGACGCCCACCGTCATCTCTTGGTAGAGCATAGAACTAATTGCAAAATTAATTAATTAATTAATGCGGGTTACCAGTAATCTTATATATATAGAGAGTCCGCGCCACGAAAGAAGTCTCACGGAAAAACACGGAACTAAAATTTGAGATTCCTTGTTTCTATGAGCATAAAGCTCAACTTTAATGGTTGATGGCGACTCGAACGCGCTTTTCACGGGACTTCTTTCGTGGCGTGAACTCTAACAAAAACCAATCGCAGGTACCAAATACGACTTCAGGAAGAGTATGGTGGACCAGGCCGGCATCATCTACGTGAGGGGGTGTGAGGTAGAAGGCATGTTGGACGCGTCGGGCAGGGTCATCGAGGAGGGCCCAGAGCCGAAGCCCGAGCTGGATGGGGATTCTAGAACCTTCCGCCTTCTTCTGGACCCCAATCAGTATAGACTGGATTTAGACCGTGCCAGCAAAGGGAATGAGGTTTGTAGTGTATTTTCACGTTTTTGTTAGACACTTGTGGGGAAAATTTGCTTCATTATTTACAGTGCTACGGTACTTCTAGTCTGTTGGATATGCTCGTACTATATCCATGTATTAGGTAAGCGGTTTGTATAATGTCTTATAGCTTATCCTTCTGGCATGTCATTTCAAAATAAAAACGTCACCTAACTATAGCTGATATTTTTCATAGCAATCTTTTGCAATTTATTCTTAAGTAAATTACACACTTAAAAATTCATCTCGTGTTCAGACGGGACCCGAACCCACACCTTCCACAATCCGGGTGGATGTTCTACCAATTAGACCACTGAACGCTTTACTAAGCCAATAAAATTTTTAAGTGCTTGATTCGACATGAGCTGTCTATAGTCTCATCAATATTGTAGGTATATTTACAATGCCTGAACACGAGATGAAATTTTTATGTTTGTTATTTAGTCACCTAACTATAATCCGTAAGATGTAGCTTGATTAGAATGACAGCTGTTGGTCATTATCCAAGATCATACGTTTTGTCCAAGTTGCGTCCCAAGCTGTCGCTTCGAGGCCCGGGGTCCGCTTATTTCTATAGTAATACAAATCCATAAAATGAAACTTTGTTCAAATGATAAACCTTATACCGTTTCAAATAAAGCTAAAGTAACAGCTGTCATTATGTTTTTTTTTGTATCGATGTGTGTCAGCTTTAATGCGGATAAAAGTTTTATCTATATTTCTATTCTATTCAAGCTATATTTTATGGATATTTTATTAGAATAGTAAATACGTTAAAGTATAAGTTGAATTTATAGATTTAGAAGCTGGTGTAGAGGGTGCTCTAACTGTGCTAATTCAAATATTTTATGGAATAATTTATTATTTCTATCTATGATGACAATAAGTCTCAAGGCTTAGGCGACCGGTGATTCAAGCATCCACCAACTTCAATATCAGTTTGCAATACTTTATTCTGATGACCTCAAAATGATCTAATTGTGATCTCACGTTTAACCTCTCGCAGCTAGTGGTACTTAGACAAATGATGGATACCTCTCCTAAGGATTCTATAGGTACATACCTTTTTTTTTAGGAATAACTTAAACAAACAAGAATAGTTTTTCAAATTAAATTAGAAAATATTTAACGAATCCCAAATTTTATTTTATTTTCTAAATTCCATTGGCAATGCCAACGGAAGTGATGGGTTAACATCTATTGCAACGCGGGCTCTCCTTTTGCTTAACATCAGGCTGAGGCGAGCCAATATATTGTGCAACTATAAAAAAACCTCCAATCCCTTTTTATGTATTGATGAAAACTACCATATTACTGTGCATTTTTAATAATAAATACTCCATAGAAAGTCTACCGTAAGTGTCCACGTTTCGGCTCCGTATGTCATGACGGGTAAGACGCACTGATAAAAGACTTTCGTCTTTAGGCACTGTGGTATCGACGACACGAAGACACGACGTAGTTTTCAAAATGCTGCCCAACCTACTGGATTCTCCTATTCACCTCATCCTCTTAAGATTAAGTGGCAGTGGGCTGGCCATATTAGCCGCAGAACCGACAACCGATGGGGTAAACGAGTTCTAGAGTGGAGACCGCGTCTCGGCAAACGTAATTTAGGGCGATCTGCGCAGGATGGCTGGCAAGAGCTGGATGCGAGAAGCCATGGATAAATCACGGTGGCGAACAATTGAAGAGGCTTACGTCCAGCAGTGGACTGCGATAGGGTAATGATGATGATAAGTCTAACCTTGGTTGCACTTTTTATTGCTTTTAGTACCTACCCAGAACATATGAACAACATTTTTATTTTATATGAGAGGTGGCAGACGAGCAGACGGATCACCTGATGGTAAGCAATTCAGTCGCCCACGGCATGGACACCTGCAACACCAGTGGAGTCACAAGTGCGCTGCCAACCTTTTCCCCTTCCCCCCATTGCGCCTCCGGTAACCTCACTCACACGGCGAAACACAGCGCAGGCGCTGCTTCACGCCGGTCCTCTGTGAGGCAGTGGTATCACTCCGGTCGAGCCGGCCTATTCATGCCTAAGCGTGGTTCTCCCACATTTACAATTTATATTGTTCTACAAATGTAAAACAATTCAGAATCTTATCCTCATTATATTATACAAATGATGCCAGATAATAGGCATCTGCTTAAACGAATTACAATGCAATAGATGAATAATAGAGTGGGTGTTGACTTACATCATGTTGTGGGCGGAACCCTATACTAGAGGAAGGTATTGTTTCGATTTCACTGCTTGATAGCACTCCATATCAATTTAGTGCATTTGGACAAATCAGATTTTCGAGGGTGATTAAAGTACTTGATTAAAATACGAGCATATACGGGTCATGTAACTTAAAAAGTAAATTATCCAGCCTACTACATATACTGTCCTACTGCAGGACTAAGGCCTCCATCATAGAAATCAAGTCATCGTTACTATGATCGGGATTAGGTTTAATCACTACGCGTGCCAAATGCGGATTGGTGATCACAGACCCGAGCTATTTTCGAAAAGTTCGAATCTGCAATATTTTTTTAACTTTTTTATTTATGTAACCGGATATTGAGCACATTAGATTAAAAAGAGTTTTGTTGAATGTTAAGTTTTCAAACTAATTTAAACTAATTTGATCTACTAAGGGTGCAGAGTCCAGACCTAGGGTGTAATGGGCTGATTACCCCATACAGTACAAACCCACCGCAACGGAACGGATACGCAATGTGGGGTCCTCCAATGGATCCTTTACTAATGAGAAGCAGGCCATAGGCAACCCACTAAAACCCTTGCTATTCTCCCTCATCGCATCGTATGTCATAATTTTGTATGTTATGCTTCTTAATGACTGTTTGTGCCAATATAAATGAAAAAAAATCTCCTATAATGGGAAGGAGTCGTTAGGTAAACAAATGCTTAAGGAGCCTAATAAAACTGATCTGGAACGTCCTTTTGACATTATCAAGTACGACCTACTTCATAATAATAAAAGATAGTTGAACAAAAATAATGCGGCCGCCTTTTTTATGTTTTTTTCTTTGTCAATGAGCCAAAAGATTTGTACTACGAACAGATGCTATAAATAATGTGTAAAATATACCTACTTATTAAGACTTATCTAATAAATTCAGGAATGATCGTTATAAATATAAGTAAGTAGGCATATACATATAATCTGAAGAGGACTGTACAACGTTTATAAACACTAAGTACATATAACTAAATAATAGATACAAGTGTTTATTTACAAACACATTGCGACCTGTAAATCGCTCAGTGTCTCTACTTAGATTAGAAACCATAAAATCTTTAATAATGGTACTGAGCTTTGTTAACTGCGTAAACTATTATTAAATCACCTTCGTTCTTCATTTAGTTAAACACTGCAAAACATATGAATGATAAACAAGTATACCTACCTATTATTCAGAAACCACTATCGGTATGCATTAATACCTTTTGGAGTTACAAAGTTAACCAGAAACGTTAGCCACCTGCATACTAAAATGACGAAAACTCTCAAAGAACAATCTCAAAATTACCACCCAATACGAAATGACCCATTATTATGAATACTAAGCCCTAAGTTCCTTATAAAAAATTGGGAATATGAGTCCGAAATGTTTGTAATAAAACTGTTAAAAATATGCTTCACATAGGTATCATTACCTAGTAAGTCTTAGATATTATAAAAAGAAACCTACATACAGCCAAACATAGAACCGCCTCCTTTTTAGGGTTCCGTTTTTTGGTTATAGATTCGTCATGTCTGTCTATCTGTCCGCCCGTCCGTATGTCACAGCCACTTTTTTTCGAAGCTATAAGAACTATAGTATTGAAACTTGGTAAAGATATATTTTGTTAACCGCATTACAATTTTTACACAAAAATAGGAAAAAAAATTTTTTAGGGGCGTCCCCATACTTTAACTGAAACTCTAATCATTTTTTTTTTCACCAAACCCATACGTGTGGGGTATCTATGAATAGGTCTTTAAAAATGATGTTGAGGTTTGATATATATATTTTTTTCTTAACTTAATACTTTGCGTAAGAGACGCTCCCAAAGTGGTAAAATGTCGTCGTTCAATTGTTAGATAGTAAACCGGATCTATTTTAAACAATTTCGGGGTTACAACCTCCTGGCAAACACTTATACTATTTATTAAATAACCATGGACAAATGTTGGGTCCAACGCGCACATGAAAAATTCATTACAAAAACGGATACCGTCACCTTAATTCAGCTTGCGTGTCGAATGCACGAGAATTAGCCTCATGCATCTTCAAATATAAATGTAAAAGTCAGCCGACGCCGACGACAAATTTGTATCCCTTCCATTTCTATGAACTCTAAAATATACTGATTCCACCTAAGTTTCCGTTCTTGATCAGGCATAAACTTTGAATCGGGTGTGGTATATTATAATATGAAATTAAATGGATGATGTAATCGACAAGGTATTTCTTTATTGGCGCCGTTCCACATCCGAGAATTTGCTTACAAGCTATTGTGCTTTGATTTATGCATAATTTTAAGATAATTATGCAAAGCTAATTGTGTCAGTAATTAAATAATAATATACAATCCCTTTGATGTAGCGTTGAAAAGGTTCTTAAGGGCTTATTCATATATGTGTGTTAAACCTTTGTTAACTAAAACGGTCTTATAAAGCAGTTTTTATTCTTTATTTGAAAAGGTGTATGAAAATATGGCTGCGTGATCGTATCAGAAATGATGAGATCCGCAGGAGAACTAAGGTCACCGACGTAGCCCAAAGGATTGCATGCCTCAAGTGGCAATGGGCAGGGCACATAGCGAGGAGAACAGACGGCCGTTGGGGCGGAAAGGTCCTCGAGTGGAGGCCACGTACAGGAAGTCGCAGCCGTGGCAGGCCTCCTACAAGGTGGACCGACGATCTGGTGAAGATCGCGGGAATCCATTGGATGCGGGAGGCACAGGACCGATTCTGTGTGGAGAACATTGGGGGAGGCCTATGTCCAGTAGTGGACGTCTATTGGCTGAAATGATGATGATGATGATGATGATGAAAATATTTATCAAAACTGCTCTTTAACACCGTTGTAGCTAAGAAAGGTTTATTGAACGTTATGCACAAGGCCCATCTTTAAAGTGTATATTTTTCTTTGTAGGTAGGCGTATAGTTTTCATTATGTTATGTATACATACAGGGTGTCTTATAATAGGGATCTATAATAACTTGTTGCTTCCATGCAGGACGTGTATGAAACCTTCAACATAGTGATGCGACGGAAGCCGAAAGAGAACAACTTCAAGGCAGTTCTGGAGACCATCCGTGAGCTGATGAACACTGAGTGCGTGGTGCCGGAGTGGCTGCACGACATCGTGCTGGGCTACGGCGACCCGGGGCAGGCGCACTACACCAGGTAACCCGCAGTGTCGGACAGTGCCGGATTGAACAGCAGTGGGGCCTGTAAACTTACGTCTATTGTTATGAGTGATTTAACAGTTAGGATTAGGAATAGTGGAATATTATTATTATTACATTATTTAATTTACATGAGAATGCTCAATCCCTCTTTCATAAACATTGAACATCTTGTATGGTGATTGTTAGTGCCCTGGTGTTACCAACCAGTTTACATTTGATTTTCTGTCGATAGTATCGAAAATATGTCGATTGTAACTAGAACAAAACTATCGATACTATCGATATATCATAGATATTATCGACTTTTTTTACATGATACTATCGATTGTATCGATACTATCGGAGTACGATTGTATCAATACTATCGATAGTATCGAAAATATTCAATAATATCGCTTAATTTTTACTATAGATACTATAGATAGCATGGCAGCATGTCGATATTTTCGATAGAATATTCGCGCTATCGACTGATTTTCAAGGTCAACTATCGACAGTGAAACTATCGCTATCGCAACAACACTATATTACGTTTTAGAGAGCTTTTCCGCTACTTCCCATCCCGAATGATGACTAATAAGATTACTCCACAAAACACTTATGAATGGGATCTTCTAAGACGTGAGCTGATGAACACTGAGTGCGTGGTGCCGGAGTGGCTGCACGACATAGTGCTGGGCTACGGTGATCCGGGGCAGGCGCACTACACCAGGTAACCCACAGTGTCGGACAGTGCCGGATTGAACAGCGTGGGGCCTGTAGCAGAAACTGTCTTGAGGCCCTCAGTTTGCTAATGTCTCGCCGAAGTACGCCAAATCCAGGGGAAGGGGACTTTAAAGGTTACCAGTGCACTTGTGTCTCGACTGGTATCAATGGGCAGCGAAAATTCCCTTTCTATCATAGGATTTGTCTGCTGGTTGACTACTTATCACAAAAATACAGGCGTTGGGGAGCATGCGCGGAGCCCGTGAGAATTTGCAACTCTTGCTACATGGCACAATAATTCCGCACAGATGTCGGTGCTTGTTCACGATAATACCGCGGGTGTGATGGCGAGTGCTTGTTAGTCTGCACGTTTCGTATGTCTTCCGAGACGAGAGCTTCGTGCGTCACTCTACAAGAATAATTCCCAGGGATGGCCGTAATCATGTTTGTGATTTTCTCGGGGACTATCACGTGGCCGAATGTAATAGAGGAACTTAAAAAAAACAATTAAAAAAAGTATTTAAAGGATATAAGGATAAGCATTTCCAAAAGAAAGTAAAAATATATATATATTTTAGTCAGATGATTAACACCATGAATCTTCTTTTAGGCATTTTATGACTTCCTGTCAAGCACTCGAGTCATAAGATATTATTTGAGTGCTTAACAAGATTTAACACTGAAATGGTGCAATATTTACCGTTCTCTCGAAACTGAGTCACAGTGTACGATCTGCAAAAATAAACGAAAATGAGGTTATGCTTCGAAATCGCCTGATATTTCGTTCGGTATGTGTGCGCAATGACAACAAATACCGCCACAAAAAAGCTTGACGCCGGCGACGTCAAGGTCGTGCCAAAGTTAGAAAAGTGACGTTCTATTGGTTCTATTACGTTAGTGTTGTTGCGATAGCGATATACTATCGATAGTATCGTGATACTATCGTGACCTCGAAAATCATACTATCGATAGCCCTATCGAAAATATCGGCCTTTTGACGTTATTTTCGATACTATCGATAGTATCGATTGATAAAAATATGTAATATTATTATTATAGATCGATAGTATCGATACTATAGTATGATAGTTTTGCATTATAAATAGTCGAAATTTTTACGATACTATTGCTTGCATTTAAAAGATGACTTAATAGCTAGATTCGAAATCTCATGGATGACTCTTACTCGTATTATGATTTCTATCAATCAAAGCGGGCAGTGCCATTTAAACTACGTCTATTGTTATGAGTGATTTATCAGTTAGGATTAGGAATAGTGGAATATTATTATTATTACATTATTTAATTTACATGAGAATGCTCAATCCCTCTTTCATAAACATTGAACATCTTGTATGTTGATTGTTGGTGCCCTGGTGTTACCAACCAGTTTACATTTGATTTCCAGTCGATAGCATCGAAAATATGTCGATTGTAACTAGAACAAAACTTACGATACTATCGATATATCATAGATATTATCGACTTTTTTACATGATACTATCGATTGTATCGAAAAAAATCAATAATATCGCTTAATTTTTACTATCGATACTATAGATAGTATGGCAGCATGTCGATATTTTCGATAGAATATTCGCGCTATCGACTGTTTTTCAAGGTCAACTATCGACAGTGAAACTATCGCTATCGCAACAACACTATATTACTTTTTAGAGAGCTTTTCCGCCACTTCCTATCCCGAATGATGACTAATAAGATTAGGTACTCCATAAAACCCAACCTAATATAAATAAATAAACCACTTATGAATGGGATCTTCTAAGAAGTGCATACCACACCGCGCCGTTACAACGCGGATGAGAAAGAACACGCGCCCTCTGGAATGATGTGGGTTTCGTAATGTATTAAGTTCTCAAATTCTCATATAATCTATACATAATCCAATAAGTGTCCTATCGTCATCATAGCGAACAAGTATTGGAGAGGCATAATGTCTAGCAGTAGACGTCACTTGACTGAAATAATGACGATGATGAAACTAGTGTCAAATGTCATTAAGTCTCTTCATTTTGCATAGGCAAATAGTATGTATAGACATAGAGCACTTTTTGACCTTTGCATTACAAAAGGTCATAAAGTGGACTACTGGGAACTTCCTCGAACGTTCCTAGTACGCGCAATAAAAGTTACTTTTTTTATAATTATTATTTGAAGTTCTGGGGAGCGTTCGTCGTCGAGTGGTCACTGCGGCCATATTTGATCTATTGTGACCTCCGCTCCCACTTATAGATCGAAAAAAAAAGTTACATAAGATGGCTGGCTGGATACAGTGTCCGGTGTAAGGGACGATTTGGCGACGACCATTCCTCTAGCACGCGCCGAGCCCCGACTTCGACTCCCTGTGTATGTCTGAAAATCGCTGACAATTACTTTATTAGCCAAACAATTAGTTCTTCATCAATGTCTGCAACACATTTTCACCTCGCAGGATGCCTAATGAGATTCCAACTCTGGACTTCAACGATACCTTCCTGGATATGGAACACCTGAGGAACAGCTTTCCCGGCTACTCCATCAAAGTGCAGACCGAAGATCCACGAAAGCTCGTCAGGCCATTCAGGTAAGTAAGAAATGATAAATAAATTCACTTAATTAACAGCACTTGTTTTGGTTTAGTTATTTAATTATACAGTTCACCCAGTTGGGGAAACGTCCATTATAATTAATTCAGCATTAATTAATTATCAAGAGAACATCAAAGTCATCATTTAACATAAAAGCTATTTTATTCTGTGCTAAAAGATTAAATAAAAACTCATTTGTCTCGAAACACATTTTTAAACAAGATGTTCAAATATGTCTGATACTTACCTGATGACTCACCAAATAGGTCCGCGCTAGAAATGGAAGGGACCCGTAAAAGGCTCCTCCATGTTTGTAAAACAGTCGACTACCTTGAAAGTCTTGTGATAAAAATAATAAGGAAAAACGTTATTTCGGTCCTTTAGGAAAGACACAATCCGCCTAGTTATAAATCGCGAACCAAAGTTATTACCGTACTAAAGCTTACGTCATCCCGTTCCAACACGCAATTTTAAAAAGGTCCTGCACGAGTTTTGTTTCTGGACTATTCTTAGTTCGCATTTGTAATAAAGGGGTATAAGAAAACAAAGGTAACCGAACCAAAAATGCTTTTTTTTTGTAGCCATCTAGCAATTGCGCATATCTAGCTCATTCGAACAAAGGTATGACGTTATTGCCAAAAAAATAGCTCTACTGAATGAATTGTTTCATTGAGACTAGTCATGCCTTAGTTTAGGAACAAAAAACGGCATAGAACTCCTTAATCACGCTTGCTATTTAACACAAAAAGTGACAATCATCAATTAATGATAGATGCAACATTGCTGTAAGTGAACACTATTCGTGGAACCTTTTCATCAGTGGATAACTAAGATTCGGGGAAGGGTTACCAGAGTAGGTTTAGTTTTGTTTCGTCATCTTCCCATTTCGGCACCCATGAAATGTTTGACATGGTAAAATTAAGAAATAAAATATAAAACTGGCAACTAATCCGATGGATTGAATCGGTGTCAAATTAGATCTTCCATTTATATTTTTACCTAGACAGGCATTAATTTCTCTCGAGGTGGCCAAGCCAGCGAAGACGATGCGACTTGGTCTCGCCGATGATGTTAGGCGTGTCTACAATCTTCTCTATTTCGACATTTGTGCGTATCCTCCAGCATTGTAATTTTACTGGGCGCAAAATTTTGCGGAGTACCTTTCTTTCCGCAACGAGTAGTTTACGAGAACTTCAGGCCGGTGACTGGCGACATGTAGTGCAGGATCGACCAAAGTGGCGTTCTCTTGTTTCGGATCACTGAGCCAGTGGAGTAAATAAGTAAGGCATTACTTTCTGGAAGCTGAATCGAAACTAAAATCGAACTCTGGGCGTGCCGCCTACTCCATCCAAGAGTCTTTGGAGACCCCAGGGGGTTTACTGGGTTAGTAGGCCCTTGGCTACTTTCTCCGAAGAAGAAGCATCCCATATAGAGATAATATCAAAAACAGTCATACTGATGTACCCCCATTGGACAAACCAACCTTAGGCACTGTACGAATAGTATTCCTATCAGTTGAGTTGCAGAAATGGTAGTACTTTATTAAAATAAATTTCGTTACTGTCATTGTCTATCCTATTCACAAATAACAGGCCAGTATTATTATAATGGAGGACTAATTTTAATGGATGTTTCTGAAACTGGCTGAATTTTGAAATGAGACTAGTTACTTCCTTTACTTATTTATAGGTGAGATTACGCCATCGATAATAGCGAGGGTTTTCTGTTTTATTTCGACTTTGAACTATTTTCATAGTTTATGTTAATTCTTTGAACGCGAAATGATCTTGAGATTTATCGCTTTGGATCGTAAAAGAATTTTAACAGAATGGTATAGCTCGTGGTTATTTTATAATCAGTACAAAAACACTTAAGTTTAGTCTAAACAGTACTTAATTGATTTCCCTTTGCTATTTATATTTGCTATGCCCTTGCAGGGCGTCACATGAATACCTTTTTACTTATTCCACCTGTGTAATTGTTTTGTAATATGACAATAACCGAATTGAATTGAATTTCCCTTTATGCACATTGTACTTGCTAATTATGTATGATGATATGCATCTTTTAACCTTAAGCGGTAATGGCAAGCCAACAAAATGCTAGAAATATAACCTCGTAAACTATACAATTTTAATGTAAGAAATTTATTCTGAAATCGTATCATGAATGAATGAATGAAATATTTATTTGCTTGCTAAGTATTACGTACAAAAATTACAATTATTTTATCGTAACCTAAATATATACAGTATGTACCTACGCAATTTCTTGGCTGCACTTTATTTACTCAGATGTCGAATTGGGTACTGTTATTTATTATCTGTATAGGTAATTGGTTTCGAGATTTCTAGGAAAGTAGAAATAATCGTGCATACACTTAAAAATAAACTTTTAAGAATAAGGGCTCAATATTTACACCTGTCACTGGACTAGCTCTTCGAGCTTTAAGAGCTATTTATAATCAATAACTACAGTATTCAAAAATGGTAATGTAATTAACCGCCCAGGGCAGTTATTTTAATCAAATCAAAAATATGTTGCGACCGATGACTTAACATTTAAGGTGACGGGTAGGGCACACTAGCGACGCCAATCGATTTTAATTCTTAGCTACTAAACCAGATCTATTTTAAACAATTTTGGGTTTCCAACCTCTCGGCAAACACTTATACTATTTATTAAATAACCATGCACATATGTTGGGTCCAACGCGTACGCGTTAAATTGATTACCGCCCAAAGCGGCCACTTTTAGCGTGAATCAATTTTTCGCGTACAAAAACGGACCCAACATTTGTGCATGGTTATTTAATAAATAGTAGGTATCAGTGTTTGCCTAGGTAGTAACCTCGAAATGGATTAAAATAGAAAGATCTATTTTAAACAATTTCGGGGTTACAACCTCTAGGTAAACACTTTATATAGCAACGCCAATCGATTTTAATTTTTAGCTACTAAACCGGAGTTAAGTAGCTAAAAATTACAATCGATTGGCGTCGCTAGTATGCCCTACCCGTCACCTTAGAATTTAAGATTTAGAATATGTAGAAAATATATAGGTGCACATTAGAAATAACAGACCCGGACTTATGGAATATACATATTCGGATGAAGGTTTTTATTAAATAAGTATTGAAAAAATAAATCTAGTTAAAAGTGTACCCCAGTTGAATATCTATAGATCGACTATTAAAGTTCAAACAAGGTGGACCGATGATCTGGTAACAGTCGCGGGAATTCTTTGGATGTGAACTGGGCACAGGACTAAACTGGGGTCTATTGGCTGAAATACTGATGATGATCATGTTGTTTAGTATTGATGGGAGATATTATATTATGTACAGGTTGACATTCGAAAATGTGGTACGGAAGCAAGAGCTTGGAGAAAACGCGATGGACGAGGATGAAGAAAGAAAGTCCATCATCGTGGAGCCGCACGTGCAGCCGAAGAGGGGGCCTTACCTCTACAACGAGCCTAAGAAGTAATTGACACACGTCTACGATCTAATACACACATGAACACACTATTTAGTCTTTGTTATGTACCTAAAGCCTCATCTTAGCGTGTAATTCCCAGTTGCGTCCAAAGCGGTCGCTCTGGAGCCCTGGATACGCTTGGACCATGAACTTTGGTTTGGGGGTCTGGTAATTACAATGAAGCGACTGCCGTCTGACCTTCGCAACCCTTTAACAGGGGAACCAGAGCAATTGAATCATGGATTACTCGTTTCAGAAACTATCCGAAATGTGCAGATTTTCTCAGGATGTTTTCACCGCCGAGCTAATGGTAGAAATATATAAATAAGCATAGAATTGACAAAAACAGATGTGCATAATGGAAGACGCGTTCTGAACCACTGAACAACCATCGCTCATTCGCTCGCTTTGTTATGTACCTAAAAATCTATCAAATATATTGATGTTACGGACTTGATATTTTAGATCTCAAAACGTATTTTGGAATACTTAATATCACCAATTACATCAGTTTCATTTAGGGATATTCTATTTTTGAAAAGACGTCACATATCCATTCTAATGAATCCACCCTTATCCGTAATAGGCTATTTGACAGTGATAAAAATATACATTTCTTTTATAACATCAGTGTTAATATATTTTTTGTGGAGCGATTTGTAATAACGCGAGATAAAAATATTGCATTATTTCATCAAAATTCGTCTTCTAAAATTATTATTTTTTAAACAGGGGTCACGTGACTAAAAACGGCCCGTGACGTAGATTACGCGTAAGTCTACTGCCTATGGTTGATTGCCTTTCCTTCATATTAAGAAATAAACAAAAAAAGTCTAAAGAAAGAAACACTGAAACACCAACAAGCTCAATGTTTATTTATGGACAATCTTCGTCACTGGCCACCATATTGCTTTGATTGTAGTACATTAAAGACGCGTTTTTGAGGCATATTTGAATATTGCATTTTCTTTTTCGTTTTTTTATTAAAATATATAAAATAAAAACAGTAAACTATTTTTTAGGGCTCTTTATAAACAAATGAATACCCTAAGATAGTTTTCAGAATTTTGTCAAATAGCCTATTACATCAGTTTCTGTTAGGGATATTCCATTTTTGAATAGACGTCACATACCCATTCATTTGGACTCCACCCCTATCCGTAATTCTCTGAAACTTTTATGGTTTTTTTATTTCGAATATTGAATCGGATAGTTTTGTTACTATTTAGGAGTTCCTTAACATGTTATAAAATAATGACGAAATTTTCCTTACCTTACCTTAGTATCCAGAATGTTTCAAATATCACACCGGAAGATCGATGTTTATAAACTAACGTATTTCGGCCTCAAAGGATACGTGCTAAGAATATAAACAGTTTCAATCGCGTTTAATGTAGGTATACGAGTTACCTTCACAAGCCAGCGTATGAATTAGAGCTTTTGTTTTTTACGCCAATACAAACAAGCTTATGGGTCCGTCTTATGAACAGTTCAATTTGAAAGGTAAAACAAAGATCAAGTTACATGTTATAAAAAAAATATATGCACGTGGTGGTAATTTACACCAATCACTTAGTTAGTATCGACCTATGCTTACCTCATTGGTTCGGAACGTGCCTTTCATACCGGGGGCTCGTGGTTCGAATCCGAGCACCTCTAGATTTTTCAAATTTATGTGCATATTTCTACCATTAGCTCGGCGGTGAGAAAAAACATCGTGAGGAAACCTGCACTTTTCGGATAGTTTCTGAAACGTGTAACCATGATTTAGTTGGTATGGTTCCCTGTTAAAGGGTTGCGAAGGTCAGACGCCAGTCGCTTCAATGTAATTCCTTTTTTTTTAATCAGCCTATAAACTGTCTCACTGCAGGGCAAAGGCCTCCATCATAGAAATCAAGTTATCGCTACTAATGATGGAATAAGGCTTAATCACCACGCTTGCCAAATGCGGATTGATGATCACAAACCCGAGCTATGTCTGGAAAATTCGAAACATACTTTTCACTCGACCCGGGAATCGAACCCAGGACCCCGAGATCACGGCCCGGTACTTAAACCACTAGACCAACAGGGCGTTAATGTAATTACTAGACTCCCCAAATCCTGAATCATGGTCCAAGCGCACCCCGGGCTTCAGAGCGACAGCTTTGGGCGCTGCCGGGTATTACACGCTGGGATGAAATGAGATTTGTAGTAACTAGGACTTCACCCATCACATCCGGATTCGAGACAATACGGTATTTGACTATTTTTATTTTATTTTTGTAATCAAAAGACCTCTCAATGAGAATTACTTGATTATCATTTAAATTACCTGAGATATCACAACTTTAAAATCACATTATTTTGGGCAAACCCAAAACGCTCCATACAAATGGCTACTGAGATGTGACGTCACAAACAAGTACTTTGTATGCATTTCAATTGAATTTTGTATGGTAGCTATATCAAATGTTTCGTTTATGTCAATGGTTCTATTATAATTATGTTATTCAATGGTATAATTAATTTTTAATAGTTTCATACTTTTAATATGGACTTGCCCATGAAGCTTTGAATGACCATAAAACCGGCTAGACGTTATATTTTTAATTAAGATTTTTGCTATTGGCACATATTTAAGTACCTATATTTTGATAAAATATTTATATTTGTAAGCTCGAGAGCTTTCAAATACCCTATTCAGAAAGATTCGCGTTTTAAATCCCGAGCCACAAACGATTTTTTTTATGTGATAGGTGGCAGACGAGCCGACGGATCACAGGGACACTCGCGACACCAGTCACCAGATTTACCTTAAAAAGATTTTTTTTCTATAAAGCGACGATGTTGTGCCCTTCTACTAACATAGATATTTCGAGAAAATAACTTTCTTATGTCAATGGCGTTAAGGTTTTTTATGTTACTTAATTTGTTAGATGGCAGGTATTGGCAGGACATCTTCGAAATAATTGGCAGGAAATCTTAGCTGCGCGCGCATTCGCCGCACATTCGTCAGATGTGGACGGACCTTTAAACATTACACTTATTAAAAAAAAAAAGGGTTGTTCTAGTGGACCGAACAAGCATCCTCAACTGCATTGACTCATTATTTTATTTTTTCAGAAACAACATCCTGTTCACACCAACACAAGTGGAGGCGATCAGGTCGGGAATGCAACCGGGTCTGACCCTCGTCGTGGGACCTCCTGGCACAGGTACATATATATAGAAGAGTTCGTTGACCTACGCGCTAGGCAGTATTTGGTATCGTGTCTCCTCCCCACTCTGTCTCATGCCAAGATTACTACAGCTACGCACGCATGTAGGTATGTGTGCGCGTAATGTATTTAGTGAAACTAAGCTTTACCGCTACAAAGTCGTGCGCTTTCATTTGTTTTTTTTTTCGACTTAGCGGTAAAGTTACTATAAAACCTCGCCCTGTTTCATACTCCAGAAATTATTTATAGATTCCAATTCCACTTAATGAATTAGTTTAACGAACACTCTAAAAACAATTTGTAAAGTGCGTAATACGTATTTATATTCATAAACGGGCCATGTGGTTTAAGCAGGAAGACCCTCCATAGACGCATGCCATGCGATTACTAACCCCGATTTAAGTGTGTGGACGTGAGGGTTCACACTGATCGTCTCACTTAGTCTGAATAATGACATTACTGCAGCGGTCGGCAATACAACGTATGTGTACCTCGGCTGCGGCTCGACCCATATCCCCAACTGTCGTTCATCAATGCTTAATTGCGGTCTAGCCTTGTATAGTATTTTTCTCCAGTAACGCAAGGAAAATTAAACAAATTGTTTAATTTTAAGCGGCTAATCTCAACTATCAGCCACTTACGCAGGATATATTATAGTGCTCAAATGTGTGCGCAAACACAAGTGCACACTCTATTCCCTTGCCCTCATAATCCGATGGCACACCAGTGTGACACGACCAGAGAGGGATCGGGTGCAGGACCAACGGCTTAACGTGATTTCCGAGGCAGTGACCGCCAACTTCCAGACTCCGGGCTGACACTGAGAATTTATTAACAGAAAACTCAGTTACAAATTTTTGGCCTGACCCGGGGATTGAACCCGGGACCCCAAGCGCAGCCGTTACCTAAAAGTGCGACGCACTACCCACTGCGCCAACGAGGTAGGCAAAATTTATAATTATAATACAAATGTCATTTGATTGTACAATGTAAAGAATTCGAAAATCGACAACAATATTCTGTCAGGTATGCTACACATCAAATCTTCATTTGTGTTTTTTTTTTTTTCAAGTATATATTTTTTTCGTATTAATTTCAAATCGGCTAGTTCGAATTTAAATAAACTTATGATAAGGTTACCTACCTCCGTTGTTTTATTATTACGAAACGTTCCAACAGAACCGATATGAGTTGTCATAGTTTGACACTGTACAAAATTGGACCATATTACATAGCGTTAAAGCTATATAACCACTTACCTAGCTCCGTCAGGGCCCTCCATGGTAGTAAATTTGAATATGCACTCAAAGATTTTCTTATCAACAAGGCCTATTATAAACTAAAATAATACTTTAGTGACAAATTTTCAGGGTAAGACCATTAAATATTTTTGCTGGCCTGTTTTTCTCAATACAGCAATATCGATTTATCTCGAAGAAGCTTGTCAAAAAAATGGTCGATTTTCCGCGCATGTTTGAGAAAAATACTTTATTCCTTGTTACACAGAAGGTTACATGCCTTAATATTGTGTTATATAAACAACCTAGAAAAAAAGTATAGCGAAATGAGAAGGTATGGCATTGCAAGTCAAATTAAAGTTGAATTAATTTTTTTGGTGACGTTGATAACGAATTTGTTAGATAGGAGGTGTTTGCAAATAAAAAAACCTCTTATCTAAAAAATATTTTAACTTAAATCTTACCCGAAGCAATTTCAACGCCGATGACATAAGGAAGTCATTTACTCGAAATATCTATGTTAGATAAGAGGTACCTATTGTCAATTCACCGTCGCATTGTAGCAAGTAAAATAGAAAGTGGTAGGTACTAGCTTTCGTCCGGGGATATCCGACATGTTCGTGAATCTTTAGATATTTTCTATACTATACTGGCTTAGTACGTTAATGACAACCCCATTAACGTGACAATACTTACAAAATATTTTTACCTCCAACCCAAATCACGCTAAAGATTTTTTGTCAAAATGAATTCCATTTAGGTTGGTGAAGCTTGACAGTGCTGGTTTTTTTTTTCACTCAAAAATGCTCCGCAGCTTTGTTCCGATAGCGACTAGTAGACTTTGGCACATTCCGGGGTCTCGACTACCTGTCGTATATAAACTTACCGTGTTTCTTTTTTTATTTTGACCTAAAATCCGAGCCCGCAATCGTCTCCTCTGAAAACAATGGACAACATTTCAAAATTGCTAAGCTCTGAAACAAAAAATACCATTTCTTTATTTACTTTTCCGATGCGCGAATATATATTTATTAATTTTTTATATTGCTTATTTACTGAGAAAAAAATTAAAAACTAAAAAACGTAAGATGACGTCATCGGACGGCAGAATGTAAAATATTTCTTTGCTTAGCACATTATAGTTTTAAATTTACGAAATGCCAAACCCATGACTAGTACCTTTTTTTTATTAAAACAATGATAAGCAAAGGAATATTGCTGTATTCAGCCGTCCGATGACGTCATTTGGCGCTTACGTCTATTTAGAATATAAAGAATTTTAATAATTATTTTATGCATGAAAATGGAAAAATTTTGAAAAAAGAAAAAATATGGGTCCATTCATTTTATGTCTATTTTCATATAAAAAAACAATATGGACATGTTAAAAATATGAAATGTTGTCCATTTCACAGCGGGACCGAGTCTTAAATTCTCTCTTTGAAAAATTCTGTACTTACAAAAGAAAAGTATATTAAGTATATATTTGTAATTCCGCTGCTGGTTCTGATTTCGGTGACACAGGTGCTTGAGCTACCTATATCGGAGTCAGTTCAGTGTATGTGATGTTGAGAAATATTTATATATTATACACGAAAGAGACACAAAGCGCGTGTGAAACTAATGGCATGAGTTTTCAGAGTATGCCCGCTGTATTTAATTATATAAATGGGTACTTTGATGTATTAATGATATGTCAGTGAAGCGGGTCTTGTTATGTGATTGAGATCTTCATAGAATATCAGACGAATACGATATCAATTATCCATGCTTACTTTATTACGAGTATATAAAGAGGTACTGTTCTGAGAAGTGGTATAAAAAATAATATCCATATGTATATGAGATCACTTAATGGACTGATTTATTTTCATAAGAGTTTTTTATGTTCAGGCGAAATACGCCTCCATTTTTTAACATGGCATTAAAACAGTATAATCATCAGCCCATTTAAGTCCCCACTGCTGGGGCACGGGCCCCCCTCAATCACATGAGGGGTAATTCCCATACTCTTGGCGAGGTTTTAGATATAAATGCAAAGTTTTCCTTCTCTGGGTGCATCAGCATCATGCCAGCAGCTTTACCTTAGTCGCCTTTTACGACACCTCGGTAAGAGTGAGGGTGGCCCATTCTACTCTGCCGGGGACCACACGGCTAAACAGAAAAAAACAACAGTATAAACAGAAAAAATATGCAATATTTTTGGTTGTTATCTTGAGCAAAGACAACATGGTCGTTGTTTAATGCCAAGATCGAGATTTCCCATAAATACGAGTAGGATTGGTTTGTGAAGTTTTGTATGAACTTTTTTTTTTATTATCAAAGTTATAGGTCAAAGTCAATAAATGATGACGCCACACTGCCGCTTTCGTCATAATAATGTATGGTAACTCCATTGGTTACGACATGGCATGGGAACTCTATTAGTTCCTTAAAATATCGTTATCTTCACTTTTTGTCGCATTATACGTATGTTTCCTGTTCCTCCAGGTAAAACTGACGTGGCCGTCCAAATTATATCGAACCTGTACCACAACTTCCCGTCGCAGCGCACCCTGGTGGTGACCCACAGTAACCAAGCTCTGAATCAGCTGTTCGAGAAAGTGGCTGAGTTGGATGTGGACGAGCGCCACCTCCTCCGTTTAGGGCATGGAGAAGAAGCTCTCCAAACAGACAAAGACTTTTCCAGGTGTGTACATATTTTGTAACAAATATCGCGTTGGTAGTAGCGTTTGTTTTCACCGTGGGAGAGTTACGCTTCGGCATGAATGGGCAGACTCGACCGGAGTGATACCACGGTCTCACAGAAAAACCGGCGTGAAGCTGCACTGTGCTGTGTTTCGTTGCGTGAGTGATTGTACCGGAGGTGCAATCCCGAGGAAAAGGGGGTTTAAAGGTTGGCAGCGCACTTGTGAATCGACTGGTGTCGCGGGTGTCCATCGGCGGCGGCAATCGCTTACCATCATGTGATGCGACTGCTTGTCAGCCACCAATCACTGTAATATCTCGTTGTTTATCAATATCACTGAACGTGACCACTGAAAATCAGCGTCGCGGTTTCCTACTCCGCGCCACAATGCTTAGTTGCAATATTTTCAGCACTTACTCCTAGTAGTTGTAATTCTACTTGCAAGTATTATGTATAAGCGCATATTATGCGCTAAATAAACATTTTTTATCTCTATGTTATAATAGGTATAAATATAGTATTGCCATAATATCTAGTTAAAGCCACATATGTTATAATTTAAATTATTTATTTATTTATAAACATTACAAACATTTGTGTGCATGAACATGTATGTTTATATCGGTCTGGGTATTTTCTATGTATTCATCATCATCATCAGCCCATTTAAGTCCCTACTGCTGGGGCACGGGCCTCCCTCAATCACATGAGGGGTAATTGCCATACTCACCACGCTTGGCAGACGGGTTGGCGAGGGTTTTGATATAAATGCAGAGTTTTCCTTCTCTGGGTGCTGATGATCATGCCAGCAGCTTTACCTTAGTCGCCATTTACGACACCTCGGTAAGAGTGAGGGTGGCCTATTCTACTCTGCCGGGGACCACACGGCCAATCTATGTATTATAAGTATGTATTTACAAAAAGAAAAGTATTATATGTATATATTTGTAATCCCACTGTTGATTCTGATATCCGTAACACAGGTGCTTGAGCTACCTATCTCGGAGTCAGATCAATGTATGTGATGTTGTGAAATATTTATTTATTTAGTTATCGCTATTTCACAGGCCATCTTACATTTAGATATACCTAGTCGTTGCTCATATTGCGATTGAGCATTCAAATTACAACATTGCTTGTTGATATTGGCAAACAAAAGGCTGCTAGACACAGATACAAAATACTAGACGTCTGAACAACATCGTAAATATTTATTAGATTCAGGTCAAGGCTTAAGAAACAATAGCAGTCGTAAGTTCTGGTAGAGTGGGGCAATTTGTATATCTATGTTCCGAGTGTACTGTAGTAGCTACACTCGCGTGCAAAACACATGGCTCTAGTTGATGCAATGAGGCTTATCGTAGAATGACGTCGGTTTACGTGACTGTACGTACATGCACATGATCTACTAATCCTACAAAAAAAAGTGCATACGGATAATTACAAACATAAAACAGATAGAAAGTTGTACCTACCCTACCCCGCATCTACCTGCTAGATAATTTTAAATTTATTAGGAAAAACCCACTTTTATATTCTAAAATAGGAGATTTCCCTCGTCATCATATACCTCGCAATAAAAATAATCTTATCCAAATAACTTCTAAATTAACATTACATAGCTCCGGACCTTACCCGATGTCGATCAAGATATATAACAAATTTCCGAACTATATAAGAAACGAAAATAATTACAATATGTTTATACATTTACTAAAATATTTACTTACCCATAAATGTTACTACTCATTGAACGAATATTTACAGGATGAAATATGAGAAAATATAAGTACACGTGGATTATAAATATATCATATATATTAAAAATTTCAAATAATACCTTAGAATAATATACATATATCAAAAGCAAATATTAGGTAAATAAAATAAGAAATATCTGCCCCTCTCTATGCCAATTTGCAATGCCTACCAAAGCGCATATGTTCTTTTGATTGTGTAATGTTACCACATACCTAGTCACATAGTCATATCTAATGCAAATAAAATAAATTGATTAAAAGTTGTTCATTATAGATTATAATACATTTTATGAATATGCTATTAAAAGTTGCCGATGGCTAAACGTTAACGTAACATTATTCGATGATTTCATCTACAAATTAACTTGATCATAGAATTAATTAGCGTTTCTCAGATACTCCTCGCGCACGAGGTAGTAGGAATTAACACCCACGCTTTATTGGAAATATTGCAACTCATAGATTTCTACGCTCATGACTAAGAATAGAAAATAAAATAGACAGGTACCCATAAATTATTTTTGAACAAATTTTGTAAACTCCACTGGCTTACCTGTGTAGGAGAAAATTTACATCTGCCAAAGAAATAGATTAATTCACACTCACAGTGGGATATCGAAGTAAAGAAATAGTAATGCCCTGTCTGGTCTACGCCCAAGAGCCCTGGTCCGCGCAGCGTAATGCCGGACTAGCAAATAACCTCCCTGACTATATGTCCATCATTCGAAAACGGACAAAAATTACAGATGTATGAGTGTCAAATCGGATGAGTATCAAATCGGAAATTGGAGGTGGGATTTGGGCCGGTCATGTATGCAGCAGGAAATAGGAGGTGAAGCAAGAATGTCATTGAAAAGAGACCAAGAAACAGAAAGAGGAGTTCCTTACGCCTGTTTCTGTTTCTTGGTCTCTTTTCGGACAAACTGTCAGATGGACCGCTGATATTAAGGCTCATGCTAGACCAGCGTGGTCTAGGAAAACCGACGAAAGAAGTCAGCATAAAACTGAACTAAAATTTTAGATTCCTTGTGTTCATGAACAAAAAGCTCAAATTTGAATTTTGATGGCGACTTCAGTGCACTTTTTAGCAGCATTTTAACTCCGCCCTATTTTTGAAGTCAATGTCAAAACTGAAGCGCAGAACGTCAACACACGTTAGGGATGTGCCCACCTGTTGTATACGTAAAAGGAAAATCTTTTACTTGTTTGAAATACAATAGGAAGATTCGATCTGGCAACCCTATGGTTGCCCGATAGTATACCGAGAAACGTGGCGCTTTCCGCCCGCTTGTATTAAGATACCATACTGCTCGTTATTTCTACCGTGCATATGGTCTGCAGTGGGCAAGGAAAAAAGATCGAGGGCGCCCGCTGGCTACGTGGTAGACAACCGTATCCAACGACCTGGAACCCAGCTGGACGCACAAACAACCCAGGATAGACTATCCTGGCGCTTCAAGACAAAGAGAGCCGACCCCCCAACGAAGCGAAAAGACAAGGAAGAAGAAGATGGTCATCATTTCATACAATAAACGTCCACGTCTACTGCTGGACATAGGCCTCTCCCAATGTTCTCCAAACAAATCGTGTGCTGCCCGCATGCAATAGATTCCCGCAACCTTCACCAGATCGTCAGTCCACCTTGTGGGTGGCCTGCCACGGCTGCGACTTCCTGTACGTGGCCTCAACTCGAGGACCTCCTGCCCCCAAGGCCGTCTGTTCTCCCCGCTATGTGCCCTGCCCATTGCCGCTTGAGACTTGAAATCCTTTGGGCTACGTCTGGTCGAAGATGGTCTGTAGTGGACAAATACACTGCTGCTGTCTGATCTAAAGCTGGCGGATTTTCATATCTACATCTGTCTCCTCAGATACGGGCGAGTGAACTACGTGCTGGCGAAGCGGCTCGAGCTCCTGTCGCTGGTGGGGCGTCTGCAGAGTACATTGGAGGCAGGTGGCGACGCCGGCGCCACCTGTGAGCTGGCGCACCACTTCCACGTGTATCACGTGCGGCCGCGCTGGGAGGCCTTCCGCGACAAGTGTGCTGCCGACCAGGTATGATATTTATGAAAGTAGTCCATTAACAGAAAAATATACTTTTATCGTTTTTCTAGCAAAGGAGATCTGATCGGACTTACACATATTTTTGGTCCAAATATGAAAGTGCCGACCAAATAAATTTTTGGCTGTAGATATTCTGTTAGGACTTGTCTCCCTTATGTTCAAATGTCAAAATTTGGCATAACAAAAAATATAGGTATTTTTGGTAGTAAGTTCACTGCAAATGTATGAATATGTTGATTTTTGAACTCAAATAAAACCAAGGATAGTGACCCCTACAGCTTTGGTGCCATTGTAATAAATACTCAAGGGGACAAGTCCTACAGAATACAGCAAAAAATGTTTCTAGTACTTAGACCAAAAAAGAGAATGTCCTTTAACGAAAGGTTCAAGCAAGACATACTACACGCCAAAGATGGGGCGGAACGTCTGTACATTTCATAGGAATGACGGTTTTTGTGTGTGAAAAATCCGCTAGATGGCGTACTGTTGGACTGAGGTCCAACATCAACCATATTGGTTGTTTAGTTTGTCAAATTGACATTTTGACAGATCACGTTTAAAAATAATCAATCACATTGTATATGGACCTCACTCCTATAGTACTCCATCTAGCCGATTTTTCACACGCGAAAGCCCTCATTGCAATCAGGTGCACCCTTCTTTCACCCGACGTATACAATGCCATTTCATTGACGTAATAAACGTTATAGCAAAGACGCGTAGTAGGTTTTGGTCCAAAGTTACTCTTTTTTAGGTCATTAGGTATTTCCTTACATTATGTCGCTTAAGGTGAAGAGGTAAGAAAAATCTTTACTAAGAGATGAAGTCATGTCTAATCCAGATCTAGTCTAGACTATCTTGACAACAAAAACTGATATCTAGTAGTAAGTATTAGGAAGACCTAATTATTATTGCGCCCGATGAACAAACATACCTAATTAATGGCGCCAAACTACACTCAATCGGAATACCTAACCACTTCCTTATTCGGCTAAGATGCTCACCTAAATGTTTTGCAAACGTTTGATTGAGCGAATATTGTCAGCAGCATTGTCTTCATTTGGCATGCTATAAATCTTGGCGCCTCTAGAGACATAAACGTGACGGCATTGTGGCGCGTCATGAGATACTATAAGGCACAGTATAGGAAAAGGTTTCCTTGCAGTAGTTCGATGTAGACGTCCAGACAGGGCAGTGGTGCGGGGTGAGACGCGGGCGGTAGTAGCCAAAGCTGCCTACTTCGCCGTACTTAGTAGCTTAATTGGGACACGTCTTCTAGGGCTATCTCGTTTTAGTCTTTTAATGAGCAGTTTTTCAGTAGGTATTTATGAACTTCCTAGCTACTTGCTAGATAGTGTAGTCTGTTTAAGTTTTAGGTGTGGTATGACATATCCTGTGCTCCCTAATTTAAACGTTTAATATTTTAATATTTCATAGTATATAATAATAATAAATAAATATTTCACAACATTACATACATTGAACTGACTCAGAGATAGGTAGCTCAAGCACCTGTGTTACGAATATCAGAATCAACAGTGGGATTACAAATATATACATATAATACTTTTCTTTTGTAAATACATACTTATAATACATAGCAAACACCCAGACCAATACAAACAAACATGTTCATGCACACAAATGTTTGTTCTGTGCGGGGATTGAACCCGCAACCCTTGTATCAGAAGTAGCGTTCACTACCACTGTTCCAATCGGGTCGTCAAAAAGCGCCCTGTTGGTCTAGTGGTTTAAATATGCGGGTGTGATCACCAATCCGCATTTGGCAGATGTGGTGATTAAGCCAAATCACATCGTAGTAGCGATAACTTGATGGGGCCTGTGCCCTGCAGTGGTACAGAATAGGCTGATACTTTACTTTAAGGAAAGGTCTTGTTATACTGTGCTATTGGTGTACTACGAACTAATATAAATTTCAAAAACTTACCTCAATACGCAGATTGTTGTCTGCTTTAAGACGACACAATAACACATGTAAATTATAATCTATAAATACAGAGTGTATCTGTGGACATTTATATCCCTTTAACCACGTGTTCTACCAACCATTCTGAACAACATTTGTTCCAACATCACACCAACACTTTTCGAAATTAGTTGACAATTTTTTCCACTCACCATACAAAATGACCAAGTCACGTGACCGACTTTGTATAAGAAGTTAAATTTTTTTTATGCGAATTTCCAAAAGTCATAGAACAAATGTTGTTCAGAATGGTTGATAGAACACGTTGTTAAAGGGATGTAAATGTTCACAGATAGGTACACCCTGTATTTCAAGAATGTACGTCATTCGAAATTACACTTCCAAATTGGTAGTCACTCTGAATCTTGAGTACCTAGACGTATAATCTAACCTCTGAATACTGCCGTCCGCTAAAAGGTTGCTAAGCCACAGGGAGTCGCTGTGGCTTAGGGGCCTTTTAGTTAGCGGATGGCAGAATAAATGTCCTACCTCATTTTTCAGTCAAAATCAATCGTGACGATAAGCAAGGAGTTTCCGTTTCACGAGTTCTTCTCTGACGCTCCTAAGCCACTGTTTCCGGGGAAAGCGTATGATGTGGACATGAAAATAGCTGTAAGTTGCTATAGGTAAGTAACAGAAGATATCACTTTTGTCTGATTGATACGTATGTAAGAATCCATTCCGATTCCCGATACCCGATAGGGGGTTAGAACGACAAAACTACATAATATATTGAATTTGTATTAACTTTCCTCTTTATAATATTAGTATGTAGTTTTAAAACAGTTTTCACAAACATTTTGTTCTACGACTTTTCGGAATTCGTCGAATTTTTTTCGAGTCGCAAGCGCCATACAAAATGACCAAGTCACGTGACCGACTTTGTATAAAAAGTTGATTTTTTTTAGTCCTTGAACAAACATTGTTCGGAATAGTTGCTAGAACATGTGGTAAAAGGGATATAAATTTTAACAGATACACTCTGTATTTGACTAGGAAGTCAACTGTGTAGATGTAGAAACGTTGTTTATTTATTCTGGTCATGATTAAACTACAGTCAAAGTAAATTTAATATACATAGCTTTTTCTAAATTTACATAGTAGCGTAAGACATTTTTTGCACCGTCTCCCCAGGTACATAGAGCACATTTTTGAGGAGCTGGAGGAGTTCCGTGCCTTCGAGCTCCTGCGGTCCGGCCTGGACCGCTCCAAGTACCTCCTGGTAAAAGAGGCCAAGATTATCGCCATGACTTGCACTCACGCCGCTCTCAAACGCTCTGAACTCGTCCAGATGGGTGAGTTGTAGAAATATAGCCAAATATCGAACCTCAAAGTGATGTAAGCCATACATGGCTGGAATGGACAACATTTCAAAATTGCTAAGCTCTGAAACAAAAAATACCATTTCTTTATTTTCTTTTCCGCTGCGCGAATATATATTTATTAATTTTTTATATTGCTTATTTACTGAGAAAAAAATTAAAAACTAAAAAACGTAAGATGACGTCATCGGACGGCAGAATGTAAAATATTTCTTTGCTTAGCACATTATAGTTTTAAATTTACGAAATGCCAAACCCATGACATGCAACTGTCAAAAAAAAGACAACTTGTCAACTTTGAATGAATGAATGACGTTGACAATGTTGACACTAGTATTATTTACCTTTGACAGTAGTACCTTTTTTTTATTAAAACAATGATAAGCAAAGGAATATCGCTGTATTCAGCCGTCCGATGACGTCATTTGGCGCTTACGTCTATTTAGAATATAAAGAATTTTAATAATTATTTTATGCATGAAAATGGACAAATTTTGAAAAAAGAAAAAATATGGGTCCGTTCATTTTATGTCTATTTTCATATAAAAAAACAATATCGACATGTTAAAAATATGAAATGTTGTCCATTGTTGACTGGAACCAATTGGGTATTTAAATTTCCGAATTTACGTTAAATGATTCGACAAGTTTAATATACCCTAATTGAATCAGATTGGTGAGATCACCCAACCTGATGATGACGGCCATTTTCAATTCGCAAGCCAATTTTTCAATTAGACCCGTAACGTAATAATTCTGTGCACGTAGTCCTCGCCACCAAAGAATTCTTGTGAAAAAATATTTTTCGAAATGAAAAATACTATTTCTAGATAAGACTCACAGAAATTTAGATAGATAGATACACTTTATTGCACAAAATTTACAGGTCTTAGTCTATGCTCTTATACTAGTACAATGTAGGCGGTCTTATCGCTAATAGCGAAATTTAAGAAAAATATTTCAATTTTTTTATAAATATATATTAATGGAGAAGGAAATACAATTTAGAAATCCTCCTGTGACGTTATCTCTCGGCATAACAAATTCATAACGCTTTTGCTCACATTGATTTTAAAATAACACAAAATCTCTGATTATAAAATGACAAAATAATAACAGTGACAGTAAGTAACTTAAAGTCGCGACATCACAATACGTTGAGCCTCAGGACTACGTCACTGCCGGCATATTAATTAATAATTTAACAAATAAATATCTTAATAAAACACACATTTAATGATAACTAAAAAATATGGGACATCTTTTTTTTCTTTCTTTAATACCAATAGATGGCGCTAGGTGTCAATTACATCGCGCAAACGTTTCGTGTTTTCGGATTACCTATAAGCGTTGCCGCTGTCTTTACGATTTACCTCTTTACAAATAAATAAATCTATATGATTTATTTGAAGTTTCCAACGGGCGCGTGTTATTATTATGGAAATGATAGCGAGATAATAGTACCAAACGCCCGTGAACCGGTTGTCCGAACTGCGCGGTTGTATAAATTATTTTAAGTACTATGTTAAAATGGTAATGGTAATGGTAATAAAAATGTATTACTTCCCTGCATTTTCGCTGAAGCACTCAATTCTCAATTTTCTAGTCTAGCTTTTGTCTTCGTCATTTGTATACCTGTAAATTAGATCTTTACATGGCGAAGGTCGTTGCGATAATAAAATTGTCAATTGAGTTTCTATACGTCATACAAGTTACCTATCCGCGCAGGCGCTAACACGCTGAGGAGATGACGTATAACGCAGGCGTTATGCGTCTGAACATCATCATCACCTCAGCGTGTTGTTCCCGGTTACGTCCAGAGCCATCACTTCCGAGCCCGGTACGCTTGGCATGGACCACATTTCAGGATTTGGGGAGTCTGGTAATTAAGCAGGTGACAATGAAGCGACTGCGGTCTAATATTTCCAACCCTCAGATAGGGGAAACAGGCCAAATCCACGCCAGAGCCAGAGCCACGCTTCGGCATGAATGGGCCGGCACGACCGGAGTGATACCACGGCCTCACAGAAATTCGGCGTGAAGCAGCACTGTGCTGTGTTTCGCTGCATGAGTTACCGGAGGCCCAATCCGCGGGAAAAGAGGGGTTTAAAGGTTGGCAGCGCACTTTTGACTCCACTGGTATAGCGGGTGTCCATGGGTGGCGGCAATCGTTTACCATCAGGTGATCCGTCCCGTTGCCCGCATAGAATTCACGTTTGTTTATCCCACAGGAACCTAACATTTTTCAAGATAAAAGTATTCTATGTCCTTCCCCTGGTTCTAAGCTCCTCTCTGCCAATTTTCAGCCAAATTGGTTCAGTCGTGCTTGAGATATAAATAGTGTGTAACTGACACGATTTTCTTTACGAAATATAGATATGGAGTAGCAGTATAATATAACAATCATAAACAACTTTCAGGATTCAAATATGACAACATACTGATGGAAGAATCTGCTCAGATTCTTGAAATCGAGACGTTCATTCCTCTTCTGCTGCAAAACCCTCAAGATGGGCGCTCCCGGCTGAAGCGCTGGATCATGATCGGAGACCACCACCAGCTGCCGCCCGTGGTGAAGAACATGGCCTTCCAGAAGTACTGCAATATGGAGCAGAGCCTCTTCACGAGGATGGTCCGACTGGGTGTCCCGTATGTGGAACTGGATGCTCAGGGACGTGCCAGGCCGAGGTAAGTTTCTATTTGTTTGCTTACATTTCTTGCTTTATTGTTCAAAAATTTCTGAATACCTGTCCTAATTGTAAATGTGTTTTTTTTTATTATTATACGACATACAAGCATTTGACCTCAATCTCACCTGATGTCAAGTGAAGATGATCTACTTCTTCTTTAATTTTTTCTGGCAATTTATTATAAATTTTTATGGACATAACATACGGACTGTTAGAGTGTAGGGTCATTCGAGAATCCGGTAGGTTTAGCCTATCTCTATGGCGAAGCTGAACTATATAATATATAACTATATAATATGAGCTATATAACCATATTGTATAAATATATTTCAAAACATCACATACATTGATCTGACTCCGAGATAGGTAGCTCAAGCACCTGAGTTACGGATATCAGAATCAACAGTGGGATTACAAATATATACATTATAATACTTTTCTTTTGTAAATACATACTTATAATACATAGATAACGCCCAGACCAATACAAACAGATATGTTCATGCACACAAATGTTTGTACTGTGCGGGGATCGAACCCGCAACCCTTGCACCAGAGGCAGCGTTCACTACCACTGTTCCAAACGGGTCGTCAAATGGTCGTATGATATGTTATTGCGTGTACGGGGTACCTAATTTAATTGTATTGTATTCGATAGTACCTTTGCCAGGATAGTATACACTGTGCTTTTTAATATGTATGATACCTGTTAGAGTTAAGTATTTAGTAATGATGAATTATCTTAAAACTGTACCGAATATAACTGTCGGTAGTCACACATTAGTGGTCAATGATTACGTTTATCTGGGACATATCTTTTGGCCGGGGGCCACGAGTAAAAGAGATCACGAGGAGAATCCAGCTGGGATGGGCTGCTTTTGGTAAGTTAGGTTAATTTTCCAACCTAGAATCCCGCAGTGCCTTAAGGCAAAGATATTTAAGGTGACGGGTAGGACACACTAGCGACGCCAATAAATTTTAATTTTTAGCTACTAAACTATTTTAAACAATTTCGGGGTTTCAACCTCTCGGCAAACATTTATACTATTCATTAAATAAGCATGCACACATGTTGGGTCCGTTTTTGTACGCGAAAAATTGATTCATGCCTAATGCGGCCACTTTTGGCGGTAATCTAAAATTCAAGTGCAAAGCAGACCAAACAGTTAACTATAAGTATTAAATAAATAGTATAGGTGTTTCCCGAGAAATTATAACTCCGAAATTGTTTAAAATAGATCTGGTTTAGTAGCTAAGAATTAAAATCGATTGGCGTCGCTAGTGTGCCCCACCCGTCACCGTAACCAGTGTGTCTGACCAACGCTCACAGGGGGGTCGAGACATGGGCGCTGACTAAAGAATCTATGTACAAATTGAAGGTGGCGCAATGTGATATGGAGCGTTCCGTGCTTGGTATTTCATTACGAGACCTCGCACCTTCGCTTCTCCAATGTTCGTGAACAACAGCGAAATTGACAACTTTGTTTCTGCTGTCGTCAGTTTTTTATATATATTACATTTTTCCCGAAACGCGACACTAAATTTTATTTTCAAGGCAAAAAGCCAGGTTAAATCGGCAGTTGTGATAATTTCAGCATCAATATTATGTTTAGCCGTCAAAACTAAAAATATATCGAATCCAGCAATAGATGTTTGGAAAATTGTTCAATAAATCTTTAGCGAGATGCATTAAAGAGAGATAGTGGTATGTAATTTGTTGCTTTTATGTGCGGTTAATGCAGACTGGAAAACAGATCTGGAACGATTTAAGATATATCAAAGGAAAAGCCGGTCGTAATTTCCCTAAACCACCTAGCGAGTGTTAAACGCTTAATGGCCGTGGAAAGAATTTGTGTCAGAATCGTAAACAGAAGTAAGTTCGAGTAGATACTCGAATGAGACGGAATGTTTTCCAGCTTTCTTCACACATGGCAAAATAATTTTATGAAGTGGAAACTTTTATACATTATAAGTACTTATCATCTGTTGCATCACGGCCAAGGAAACGCATTTGTAACGATAAAACTACTGTACTTTCGAAAATTATATTTTTACCATTAGAATGCTATGGTTTCACACATAAATCACTTCATATTTATAGTTATTTACGCAAGTAAGAAAGGGGTTATCACAAATTTAAAGTTAGGATTTTGAAATTTGTCTTTTACGAATCAGTTGAAATTGCTATTGTGAAATTATAAACAAAATTAATTAGGATAGTATATTAGGGGTAAGATGAATATAGAACAATATTTTTAAATCAAACTATAACGGAATAAATTACACTTTATACGAAAATTAGACCTAAAATATGCTGGGAAGTTGTCTGCCATAGCTCATCTCGAAGAAAATTAGGGGTGAGAAGACACAAACATGACATGATAATCTCATACGTTTATATGAAATTGTCAGGTTATTTATGCAGTTGTAAAGAAAACTTACTATGACATTTAAATTAAAATATCTAACACAGGGAACATTTTGCATAAATTATGGAGCAATATCATACCACACTGACTACACCATCTAACGAGTAACTAGGAAGTTCATAAATACCTATCGGAAAACAGTGTCCCAAGCTACTAAAGACGGCGACAGCTTGGTCTCCTCCCGCCCGCGTCTCACCCCGCACGCCCGTGCCCCATCTACACGTCTTCGTCGAACTATTCTAAGAAAGTTTTTACGGTGGCGAACAATTGGAGAGGCCTACGTTCAGCAGTGGACTGCGATATGATGATGAGATGATGATGAATCTCTTTTTAAATATAATATTCGGTCAACGATCGGCCACGTACGCAGGATTTATTATTGGTACAGGATGGTAAGCGATTGCCACTGCCCATGCACACCCGTGACACTAGTGCAGTCACAAGTGCGCTGCCAACCTTTAAACCCCCCTTTCCTCTAGATTGGGCCTGCGGATCCTGTTGAACCGTGGCTCTCCCTCGAAATGAATTTTCTTTTTTTTATTATTTTCTATTTTAAATAGTAAAGATATTAAGTGTTAATACTTTGTTGGTAGCATCTGCAACCTGTACCGCTGGCGCTACCGCGCGCTCGGCGACCTGGGCCACGTGACGCGGCTGCCGGAGTACCGCGCCGCCAACGCGGGCCTGCGCTACGACTTCCAGCTCGTCAACGTGGACGACTTCAACGGCGCCGGCGAGACCGAGCCCAGCCCCTACTTCTACCAGGTCGCGCACTCGACGTTGTAGATTTGTTTTATGTGATCACTTGTTAGAGCCATCAAACGGGATGCGGTGCGGCGGTGGTGCGGCGCCTGACCAGTGCCGGTTTCCTGTATAGGTATCATCATCATCATCATCAGCCCATTTAAGTCCCCACTGCTGGGGCACGGGCCTCCCTCAATCACATGAGGGGTAATTGCCATACTCACCACGCTTGGCAGACGGGTTGGCGAGGGTTTTGGTATAAATGCAGAGTTTTCCTTCTCTGGGTGCTGATGATCATGCCAGCAGCTTTACCTAAGTCGC
This sequence comes from Marasmia exigua, assembly GCA_019059595.1. NCBI lineage: Eukaryota > Metazoa > Arthropoda > Insecta > Lepidoptera > Crambidae > Marasmia > Marasmia exigua. The sequence continues at coordinate 11,091,615 of CM032477.1, read as the reverse complement.
CTTTTACGACACCTCGGTAAGAGTGAGGGTGGCCTATTCTACTCTGCCGGGGACCACACGGCCAATATTATTATTATAGGGTATATAATAATAATATCCTCCAATTACGTCTACGGCGGCCAATCTCAACGATCAGCCTCGTACGCAGGATATATTATAGTGATCAAGTATGTGCGCATACACTAGTGCACTCTCTATTCCCTTACACTCATATTCCGATGGGACACTACTATGACACGACCGGAGAGGAATAGGGCGCAGGACCAACAACTTAACGTGCTTTTTGAGGCACGGGGGTACAAGACCGCCAACTTCCACATTCCGGGATGCCACAAAGAATGTCTTACTGAAAACTTAGGTAGAAATTTTTGGCTCGACCCAGGGCTCAAACCCAGGACTTCAAGAGAAGCCGGCGCTTTAAAGTGCGACGCACTATCCATAGCGCCAACGAGGCAGTCACAATCAATATAAATCAGTAGAATGCGGTGTCACCTTAATATACTCGATCTAATCCACTGAGCTTCCATAACTAAACCATTACAACTAAGTAGACATCTTTTTTTTTTGTTGGTTTTCAACCTTATCTCATAAAGCATAAAGTTCGAAATCTGTAGGTCCCGTATCGGCTGATTTAACATTAAGTTGAAATTGTACAGAACCTGGCGGAGGCGGAGTACGTGGTGGCGGTGTTCATGTACATGCGGCTGGTGGGCTGGCCCGCCGAGCGCATCTCCATCCTCACCACCTACAACGGGCAGAAGCACCTGATCCGCGACGTCATCGACAAGCGCTGCGCCGACAACCCGCTCATCGGCAGGCCGCATAAGGTGAGCTTTTCAAAGTAATACCGTGGGAGAGCCACGGAGATTTCGGCTCGACCGAAGTTAAGATACCACGGCCTCATAAAAAACCGGCGTGAAGCAGCCCTGTGCTGTGTTTCGCTGCATGAGTTAGGGTATCGGAGGCCCAATCATGGGGAAAGGGAGGTTTAAAGGTTGACAGCGCACTTTTTTTTATGCTAGAGGCGATAAACGAGCAAGGGAGTCACCTGATGGAAAGCAATCATTGCCGCCCATTAACATCCGCGAAATCAGAGAGATCGCTTATGCGTTGCCGGCTTTTTAAACGGTTTTATTTAGCTCACCCCGTTTGTTTTATTATTTATTATTTATTCTTGGGTCAAATTTGGTAATTCAAATTTCACCCTCTTCCTGTCAACCGATTAATCTGAATTTTTGTATACACTTTGGATTTTGGTGACAATACAATTATGTTTATTCATTATCATTATAAATTCAAGATGGCCGCCGCTACAAAATGGCGGATAATTTATGTTTTATTAATCCCATCAATATGGGTATCAAATGAAAGGGCACAACAAGCAGAATACAATATACTATAAAAAACTGAAATCCAAGATGGTGGCCGCTACGAAATGGCGGATAACGTAGGTTTTATCAATCCCATCAATATGGGTATCAAATGAAAGTGATCAACCAGTAGAATACAATGTACTATATAAAATTAAAATCCAAGATGGCGGCCTCTACAAATTGGCAGATAACTTAGGTTTTATCAATCCCATCAACATGGGTATCAAATGAAAGGTCTCAACAAGTAGAATACAATTTACTATGAAAAATTGAAATCTAAGATGGCCGCCGCCACCAAATGGCTGATAACAATTTTTTATCAATCCCACCAACATGGGTATCAAATAAAAGGTCTCAACAAGTAGAATAGAATTTACTATGCAAAATTGAAATCTAAGATGGCCGCCGCTACCAAATGGCTGATAACATTTTTTTATCAATCCCACCAATATGGGTCTCAACAACAGTTAAGGACCTCAGAGGGGGAGTTTTGGGGTATGTTAATACTTTATGTTTTATTTGCAAGCTTGTCCCTAACCGCGTCATCGCCCCGGCGGATCGCCATTTTGAGGTTGTACTCGGTTATTTTTTCGATGGTAGCCTTCGATGCCATGGATGTTAGGCGCGCTGTGGCGTCGTTAGTGGCGTTATCTGTATAATATACACAAGTTCTTGTGTGTCTGGAGATGGCTACCACAGCTTGTGGGACACTTTGCAGGAGATGGGACTATTTGGCAGTTGTTCTGACTATCGCAACGTTCTCGAGCATCAGTCCCTGGGCTTCGTGGATTGTCAGAGTGCGCGATCCTTCGTCTGATCCGTACCCCTGGCTGATTAAGAGAGATTTAGAGAGCAATAATAATTTATACTATAGAGATTACATATTGACTTATGTCACATTTAAAAATTCTTCAATAGAGTAAGGACTTTTTTCCAGTACGAAAGCCTTCAGTTTTTAAACGGTTTTATTTAGTCGACCCGTACGGTATTTATTTATTTGGGTCAAAATTAGAAATTGAAATTTGAATACCTTCCTGTTGTCAGATTGATCTTAAATTTGGTACACACCTTTAGTTCCGATGACAATACACTATAGTAATATTAATAACGTTGTAAATCTAAGATGGCCGCCGGTACAAAATGGCGGATTTCATATTTTTCCACAACCCCCTCAATATGGGTATCAAATGAAAGGGCTTCACTACTACTACTAGTAGAATACTGTAATTATGACAAAATTTAAAATCCAAGATGGACGTGGTTACAAAATGGCATATTAGGTGAGGGCATGAGTAGGTAGTCGTGTCCAGAACAGTTATGTCCAAGATTGTGTGACGTTAAAAGGACAGATCAAGTCTCTGGAAGGGCTATGTATTGAGGAATTAGATTGTAATAAATTATCAGGTAAAAAACCATGTAATAATGATGCACTAAAGGTAGGCATTTCCGTTAAATACTAAATACTATAAAATAAAAAATCGGTAAAAAAACTTTTAAGTTAAACGGTTTTATCTTATGTGCACTGAAAACTAGAAAATAATAATAACAATTAGGTATTTTGAACTTGTAGTTCAGAAATATTTTAATACCAAGCAGAATCGCTTTTAGGCATATTAGACTAAAATAAAAACGTGGGGCCCCTCTGAAATCCTACCTATGGCAAAGCATATCTTTATACTTTGGTAGATCATGAGCTCGGCGTTCGCTGGTGAAGCCGCCACGGCTGGTTATTGAATGTCAAAATCTCCAGTTACGATTATAGTAAGTCGATGCAATCCACACTTAGTATAGAAGAAAGTATTACAGCAATAGTTAAGTTTTCAGTGCACATAAGATAAAACCGTTTAACTTAAAAGTTTTTTTACCGATTTTTTAAAAAGGAGTACACTCTTGCTCTTGTCTTGTAACTCCACTGGTGTCGAGGGTGTCCAATTGTCCATGGGCGGCGGCAATCGTTTACCATCAGGTGAACCGTCGGCTCGTCTGCCTAGGTGTCACATAAAAAAAATCTAAACAGTGTTCTACCAACCATTCTGAACAACATTTATCCTATGACTTGGACATTCTGTACGGGGAGTCGAAAATTTTCCGACGAATTTAGAAAAGTCGTAGAACATACTTTAGACAGCGATAAAATTCATATATCGCGGCTAAACGAGACAAAAATAACTAAGTAAATTGCAGTACCTACTACCTGACGTTTCGACCGCGTTAGAAGCGGACTGGAGGTGCACGGCCTCGTCTGCTACGCTCAGCTTGTAAATCTTCGGATACTCTCTCGGGTTTCACATAACAAAATTAGGAGGGGTCACTAATAAATTATAATATATTAAACATCATGATCATCATCAGCCTATCGCAGTCCACTGCTGGACGTAGGCCTCTCCAATTGTTCGCCACTGTGATCTATCCATGGCTTCTCGCATCCAGCTCTTGCCAGCCATCCTGCGCAGATCGTCCCCCCACATAGCCAGAGGGCGCCCTTCATTACGTTTGCCAAGACGCGGTCTCCACGCGTCATATATTAAACGCTTATCGGTAAACACTTACGCTTCCTAAACAAGCATTATTATCGTTAATAAAAACATCTTTTGCATACGACCACGGCAATACGGCATAATAATTTCAGCAGAGACAATTTTCTTGTTTCGTACTTTTTAGAGCGTGTTTTTTTTTGTTTTTGGTCCAGGTGACGGCCGGAAATTGTTTTTCTTTATTCTGTAGGAGTTGTCCCCCTGGATTTAATACTATGGCATCAAAGCTGTAGTGTAATTATCATTGTTTTTATTTGAGATCAAAAAGCAACATCTTCACACATTTTCAGGGAATTATCTAACATTTTTTTTTTTGTTTTCAAAATTCTGATGTTTTAACATCAGGGGGACAAGTCCTAACAGAATACAGCAATTTTTTTCTGGCGGGCACATTAATGTTTGGACCAAAGTATATGAAAATCTGAGGATCATCTTTGAATGTTGACGTGACCGAAATGACGTCACAGGACTTCTTTGTTGGCTTGAACTTTTACGGAAAATCAGAATATTATTACCTTAATCTATACGGAAAATTCAGTGGTACAAAAAACAAGGATCAGTTTTATCTACAGGGTGTTTAGCCGAATACAATAATGATATCTACTAATACCTACTTCTACTCCAAATGTTGCCTGGAAGAGACCGCTCATAGTGATAAGGTCGCCTTCCTTGTACACATCCTGTAATACCTAGTTTGTAAGTTTTCGTACTTTATTTTGAGTGCAATAAAAAAATATATAATCATTCATTCATTCATTCCATCAATCTTCATCATTATTTTGTCACCGGATGACGTACTTTTTAGTTTGCGAATGAGTTTGATTAATGTATTTGTAGGATCATAAGAATGACAGCTCCGTTTATACAAAAAAGTAGGTCGTGTCGAATATGTGAGCACATGTGAACTTCTTATGTCAGTCCTTGTCAAAAGCAGACAGTTCTGCGAAGAAATATTAATCGAAATAGATCATAACCAGTTTTTTAAATTTTCGCCTTGCATTATAACTATAATTAATCAAGACGGGATTTAACACGATATTTATTATGTGATCCAACATTGTGTACTCACATATTTTACTCGACGTTTCGGCTACGTTGCAGCAGCCGTGGTCACGAGCGGACTGCTACAGTCCACTCGTGACCACGTCACGTCATCCCGTCTTGATTAATTATAAATCATAACCAGATAGGTAGATATAGTTAGTTTTTTTCAACGTTACGTTTTCGATACCTACTGCCACAGTGAGTATATTAGGTAGCCTACTAGCGAGCTACCGCTAGACAAGACGTTTCAATTAGCGTCGCTCCGGTGTCCTTGTAAATAGAAACTAAAAGCGATGAGACCGCCATATTGTTCTGTCTGTTTTTGTTATAATGTGCCATGCTTGTATTTTTTTTCTGTGCAATAAGTAATAAATTTATCTAGCTCAGTGGTTCTTAACCTTTTTTGCAAGAAGGGCCAATTTCTGTTTTAATTTTGTCTCTAAAAAATCTTAATACTTACCATCTGAATATTCACCTGCATGGATTCACCGTTGTACTTTTTAAAAAAGCTTGCTATGGCCACAATTGATACAAATATATTGGCGACGCTAGTTTCGTCGATGCGTCACGTTAAAGCTGATCGTTCGGTCAGTGATGAATTTAAACCATTTAAAGAAAAGCTTATAAGCTAAAAGGATGTTCTTTCAGCTTGACATGAAACGAAGTATGAAACGAAGTCTCTTCGGAATTTGAGGCGGATATTTTATACGAATGCCCAAAAAAGAGCAGCGGGTATAATGAAATAGATGAAGTAGGAGTAATTCAAGAAGATTATGATCAGTGATCGGATTCAGGTGTGCAATTTTTTTACGAGATCTTAACATGGACTCGCCAACGGCGCTTGCTAATGTTGCTTATACCTACTAAATGTAACGTTTAACTTACACAAATACTTATTTTAGTTTTTAGTTTCTGATAAGAGTAATTGTATTTTACACGTATAGAACATTTCTGAAATCTCGCTATCCCGCGGGCTTATCCATACTAATGTAATGTTGTCGTTAAATTGCACTACCTGTTCCGATCACTGATTATGATAAATACACAATATTGTGTTAAGCCGCAAGTGTACTACATATAAGCTAAACAATAACCTATACGTAGTTATTTAAATAGCTGTCAGCCGTTAAATGTTGTAAGTGTACATGAGTGGCGGCAATTTACCATCTGCTGACCCGACTGCTCGTCTTAAAAAATATCAAAAATTCACAGGAGAATTAAATATCACGGTCCACACATGTGAGACTAACATCGCTTGAAATATTAAATCGGAGATAATTATGTCATCATAACGTCTGGCATTGCTCTTATTTAAATATTACGTACGAGTCACAAGACAATGCCTATTATATCTCAGTTATGTATGATGCTCTGGTCTAATTTTAAGATGAAAACGAATTCGCATGACATCACATGCAAATTTAAATGTCCCTGACTCAAGTAGGGACAATAAAGAACTAGTGCCTAAATTCATTTGTGCAAGATTTGCCGAGAATCGTGATATAAATTGAAAGGTTGATATACAGTGCATGATTTATTTGTCTTTAGATTAAGACGTCATAGCAACATAGGCGTACATACGGACACCACTCACTAAGAGCTGATTTGTGCCCGCATGCAGAATAGGGGCCGTGTTTTTGGTCAAAACGAGGGCCGCTAGTCCGCACGCAGGTCGAAATCCGCATCATAGGAAGGCTGCACTGGACTTGCACAACATTTTTGCCTTATTCTGAATATTGATCTTGCTCTGACTATCTGTGATTGTGAGTGTGATTAAGTGTGTTATTTACTTCACAATAAATTGCAAAAAATGCTACAAAATATATCAACTCTCTGTGATTAGTACGAACACAAATAATTATTATTTTGGATTCTACCATTTGTTGTGAATATATAAAGCAAAACTTATAGATCATCCAATAGCTAAAAGTGACAGTACTTTGTATTGATTAGCAGGACTAAGTTTAAATTGATATCACCAGTGGCAGCACCGTCTATGTGGCAGTAAGTAACTATAGTTAACAACACTTTGTATTAACTAAAAGGATTAATTAAGTTCAAATATATGGCACTAGTTAGCAGCATTGTCGATGAGCACGTTCCCTATAAGAACATTTAATTTTCATAACACATATTCGAAAAGGACGACTTGGAGCGCCTTTATGTATACCCAAAATAGGGTTTTAGCGTGCTCGCCAAAGTGCTCACTTTTAGCGGGCACTTTGGCGAGTTTTAGCACCAAATAATATATCAATCCCAAACTTGATAAAGACTGGTCTGCATGACGGCCAATATTCTCGTGTTGCGACGACTAAAAACCACGCCCTCGTCGTAAAATTATTATTTTGCTCCCTTAACATACAATATACTATTGTATGTATGTGCGGGAGGAGTCGGGGGTGATGAAAAATAAACCTGATGAATTTATAAGAGAATTTAATTATTTTGTCTCGAGTCGTAGCGTAGTTAGATAGATTCGTAATGAATGTGCAAAAAATATGGCGGCACGCGCAGGCCGTGTGCTGTTTCTCCCTCAGCGATATCTAGCGGCGGTACGAGGAACTGGCTGCTGATAAATTATCGGCATAATCTGCTAGTACTACACTAACCAGTCCCAGGCAACAACGCTAGATGGCGTTTTATAAATATAGTTTATGTTATTGTAAATATGTGGTATGCATTTTATTGTTATTCTTAACAGTATGTTTGGTACAGGTGACGACGGTGGACAAGTACCAGGGGCAGCAGAACGACATCGCGCTGGTGTCGCTGGTGCGAACAAAGGCCGTGGGGCACGTGCGCGACCTGCGCCGGCTCATCGTGGCCGCGTCGCGGGCGCGCCTCGGCCTCTACATCTTCGCGCGCGCCAACCTCTTCAGGAACTGCTTTGAGCTGCAGCCGACTTTTAACCAGGTATTGCTTTTTTTTACATTATGGTGGAGAAACGAGCATACGGCTCACCGATGCTAAATCATTACCTCCGCCCAGGAACATCTGCAACACATGAGCCACCACAGATATACATATGTTGCCGGCTCTTAAGTGACTTGCAGTGGTCAGTTCAAATTCAATTCGAGGCAAGCTTCGCCGTTCCTCGGATATCCTGCTATCTCTGTCACGCCACCCGACCCTTCCGTGCGAGTGGAAACCGCAAGATAGCTGTTTGAAATTAGAAAGAAAATTGGGAGCATTTGCGAATACCAAAAAAAATAGGAATAAAACTTGATTATACTTTTCTTTAAAACATGTGTTACTAAACAATACAAGGTGTGTCTCTGTTAAATTTACATAATGGTCATTGCGTTTTTAATATAAAACAAATAGGTAGAAACGTGGAGATATCCTCAAATTGCAAATTATTATATTATTTTGGTATTACGTTTGTGTGGGAAATACGTTGTTCGCCGGCCCCTTAAGGTGACGGGTAGGGCACACTAGCGACGCCAATCGATTTTAATATTCAGCTATTAAATCGGATCTATTTTAAACAATTTCGGGGTTACAATCTCTCGGCAAACACCTATACTATTTATTTAATACTTATAGTTAACTGTTTGGTCTACTTTTGCTCTTGAACTTTGGATTACCGCCAAAAGTGGCCGCTTTTGGCGTGAATCAATTTTTCGCAGACAAAAACGGACACAACATTTGTGCATGGTTATTTAATAAATACTATAAGTGTTTGCCAATAGGTTGTAACCCCGAAATTGTTTAACATAGATTCGGTTTAGTAATTAAAAGTAAAATCGATTGGCGTCGCTAGTGTGCCCTACCCGTCACCTTAAAGAAGGAATAAGGTATTTTTTAAATAATAAATGATCTTATGGGTGCCTGATTTTTACTATACGGACAGTATCGAACATTTATAAAAGTTAGCATTGCCCAATTTTGTTAATAATAACTATCGTAAGAGAGCCACGCTTCGGGATCAAAAAATATTTAAACAGCATTAGGTATGTAAGTAACTGTTAATTGCTTTCGTCATAGCACCATAACACACATTATATAAAAAAAGGTCACTTGAATTAAAACACTTCATAGACCAACGTCCATAATTTCGTTAACAGAGCTGGCATTCGCACAAATTTTTAATTTATTTTTCCTTTTTAGATTGAATTAACAAGCTCTATAGATTTGATAATTTCGCTGCAATCTGTTACTGTCCATTATGTTCTATAGTTGCTGGCTGATTTGCAACTTCCCAGAATAAAATCTGCGCAACTGAACGAAGAAAAACCCGTATTAAAAACTCCTACATATGTTTTATCTATAAACCATGACGTATTTACTGTGCATAAGTCTGTGATGGCTGTTTATTTTAGGCATCTAACATAGTCGGTACGAAATTTTTTTGCATTATAAATTTGTAATTACATAATTAACTTTTTGTTTACCGGGATTTCCCGACCACGTTTCAACAACGCCCACCACATGTTTTTAGACGATAGATACGTATTCCGCAGTTTAACTTTAAACTGACGATAGTTCTTTATTCATTTCAGGTGTTTAATGTCCGCTGCCAAATTAATGTTTAATAATATTACACATTATATTCATATGTATTTAACAGTGTGGGTGTTGTTTCTTTCTGGTTGTGACAACCAGGTTCTTTGTGGTTAATGTAATATCTGATTGCCTAATATGCTTGCATGCGCCGGGTAATAACGGTGTGAAAAATTCGTTTGATAGCGTTCTAATAGGACAGAAGTCCATCTACATCGACCTGGTGATCTTCAAGAAGAGCTTATTCCTTCCTTAAGTCCCGGCAACGCATCTGTGATGCCTCACGTGTTGCAGATGTCCATGGGCGGCGGTAATCACTTACCATAAGGTTATCCATCTGCTCGTTTGTCCACCACAATGTAAAAAAACACAAGGTGATTGGTTATTTTTGATGATCTTGACGTGATATGCCGAAACGTGGGTTTGTTCAGTGTCTGGTTGAAAACGTATTTATATAGTCGAGCCAAACTAATAGGCCACATTAGACATTTCTCAATCTTAGCTTCATAGAGAGGTGACCTATTAAAAAACGATTAAAGTGAATAATCGATATGTACTTCAAACAAACGTGAATCGAATACTATAATATTGGAAAAGAGAATAGTAGGTACCGATTCTAGATATCGATCCGCGGCCAGTTTATTTCTTTTTTCTCGAAATCAAAGCGCTTACATTGTGTGCTATACGTGGTTTTTCTGTTTACCAAGTTATTAATGTATTTATATTTTTAAACAAGAGAATAATACGTTTTATTTTAATCAGAATGTGGCTTTTCATTTATGGTTGAATATTCCTACACGCTCTAGGGATGTTCCCCAAATGTCATCCCAAATGATCCCCAAATGTGTAATCGTTCGATCATTTGGGGAACATCCCTAGAGCTTAACAAGAAAATGCTTTGACAGATACGCCTTTATTACTGTTTGTGCAAGAACGCCATCTAGCGCGTAATTCGATAACAACGGTGTCATTGGGTTCTAAAGCAACTGACACATCAAACCAAAGGAAGCCTGCAGTTCCACAAGCAACCACAGGATGGCGCTGGGGAGCATCGACCGACCGGTCTCCATGGATGAGGAGCCGCAGGAGTCACTTCATTCTCGACAGCGCCCAGACTCGTTACCTATTCATCTTTTTAAGCATCAATTTTTAATAAACTGTTAATTAAGCAATAAATGTCGTAGTATATTGAATTCAATAAATAATTCATTGAACCACCCTTTAAGAAACCACCCTGGGAGAATAGGCAGGATAGCCAAGATAGAGGTCAGGCCAGATATCGAACAAAATTGGACCTTCTACGCCGCATCAGCTCAAGACCAGCATCAGAGGTTTGACCGATCGTTCCTTTTTTTCCCTCCTTTCCAAGTGATTTGTGCTAATATCGTGTTTTTCTCAATTCTAGAAAGTGCTCAATCATAAGTGCGTGGCTTGCATCTACCCTCGCGTTCTTCGCTCCTACTTCTGGAAGCTTCGAGAAGAACTGTGAGTACCTGATTCCCCGTCACCCACACACACACACATTACACACAATGACTAAAAAGAGGCATTCATTAGTAGATTTTGAGGATAAGGATGATTTAGTTAAAAACGCGATCAAAAAAAGGGGTATACCTAGTCAAGAGCAAACTAACTAATTTTGTCAAATATTTGAATGAGTTAGAGTTAGCTAGTGAAACAACAGAACTGCAAATAGAAGAATTAAGGTCACGTTTTCTTAAGGCAGAAACTTTGTTGGAGCAGTTCTCAGATATTCAGGATGAAATAGACATTAACATTGGTGAACATTTAGCACTCAGAGAACAACAAGAGAGAGAAGCATTTGAGAATCAATATTATGCCGCTGTTGCCAAATGTAAATGTAAATTAAATGGATTTTCTTCAAAGCAGGGTAAATCTTGTTCGCAAAGTAGCATCAAACTACCCACGATTTCATTACTCGCTTTCGATGGTTCATATGATCACTGGCTGGAGTTTCGCGATATTTATCTATCTCTGATTCATAATTCTAAAGATATTGACAATATTCAAAAATTTCATTACCTACGTTCTGCTTTAACGGGAAACGCTTTACAAATTATTAAATCGTTAGAGTTTTCAGCTAATAATTACCTCACTGCTTGGGAACTATTAGAAAATAGGTTCAATAACAACCGTTTGCTTGTCCATAATCATGTTAAGGCTTTATTTTGCGCACAGTCTATCAATAAGGAGTCGGCTCCACACATTAGGAAACTTCTAGACACAATTCTAAAAAACATTCGTTCGCTCAAGTCTTTAGGTGAACCGACAGATTCATGGGATACTTTAATCATTTATATTATAGTTTCCAAACTCGATTCCGCTACTGAACGCGAATGGGAAGTGTATAAGAGTACCCTCAATAATTCGACAAAAAGTGAAAAAATATGTTTAGCCGATTTAACTAAATTTCTTAAGGACAGAGCTGACGTGTTAGAAACTATTAACGTAACTCATAGTCACAATAAGCCTAATTTCGAGTCTAGAAGACAGTCGCTGTCGAATAACGCATTATCAAAGTCACATAGTCATGTTGCAGGCGTATCGCAAACTAATTCAAATTCGCAAAAGGCTGCCAACCCAAAGCGATTTCGCCCATGTAGTATGTGTAATGCTAATCATCCGCTTTATTCATGTGAAATGTTTCTTAACTTGTCCATTAATGATAAGTTGAAACACATTGAACAAAAAAAACTGTGCCATAACTGTCTCCGTATTGGCCATGCAGCAGCTAGTTGCTGGTTTGGAGCATGTAAAAGGTGTAATTTAAAACATAATAGCCTAATTCACAAAGACATGGACAGCGTCGACGCTGGTGCATCAACATCTTCAGCGGACGCATACGGCAATCAGCTACTTCATCAAAATCATAACTCAAATAATTCGCAATCATTTCATTCTGCAATAACTACTAATTCGCTTCATAATAATGTCAATGACAATCAGCTGGAACACTCAATTCTAGAACCAGTACTGTTGTCGACAGCCCTAGTTGAAATTGCAGATAAACACAACAACTTTCATACAGCTAAAGCTTTACTCGATAGCGGAAGTCAACATTGCATAATTTCAAAGGACTTCTGTAATACACTCGGCATTCCATTACTACAGTCCACTGTTAAAGTCACTGGTGTAGGCAGCACAGTCACGCAGTCTACGCACACCTGTGAGATTCAGTTAAAGTCTAAGACTAGTGCATGCACGACGCGCTTTAATTGCCTAGTCCTCCCACGCATCACAGCCCAATCGCTATCTTCCGAATTCGCATATAATAATATTCCAATTCCAGATCACATACAACTAGCTGACCCTAATTTCTTTTCGCCTGTAGAAATAGATTTGTTAATCGGAGCAAATAAATTTTGGGAATTGTTAAATGACGGTCTTATTCGTTTGCCAAATGGTCCATTTTTACAAAACACAAAACTCGGATGGATCATTTCAGGTGCATTACATAAAAAAAACTTACGCATTAATCAAGTTCAATGTAATTTCACGCAATCCATTGATACACAATTAAAACAATTCTGGGAATTGGAAGAGATTCCTCAAAGCCATAAGCTCACCCAAGAAGAAATCGCATGCGAAAATTTGTTCTCGGGCACAACGTTACGCGACAATACGGGTCGGTTTTCCGTGCGCATTCCTATGAAGGAATCACCTGAGGTATTGGGCGATACGTTTACGCTAGCAGAGAACCGGTTCCTAGTGCTGGAACGTAAACTACAACGAAGCGCGCCGGAGTACAGAAAATTGTATTGCGATTTTATGTCTGAGTATTTAAGCCTGGGGCACATGAGTCGCATAGATAATTATACGTCACCTTATTATTTTCTACCACATCATGGTGTTTTCAGAGAACACAGTACTTCAACGCGTTTAAGGGTTGTCTATGACGCAAGCTTAAAGTCTAGTTCTGGACTATCATTTAATGACATCCAAGAAGTTGGTCCAACGTTACAAAATGACATATCAACATACATACATAGCATGTGCAGATGTCGAGAAAATGTATAGACAAATTTTAATTCAACCTGATCAAAGAAATCTGCAATTAATACTTTGGCGAGAGAATCCCTCCGACGATCTCGGAATATATCAGTTAAATACCGTTACGTATGGCACCGCGTCTGCGCCCTACCTTAGCATTCGATGCATAAAGCAGCTTGCATCGGAATGCGGGGATGACGTCATCGCGCGCGTTATCAATGAGGATTTTTACGTTGATGATTTAATTACCGGGCACGACGACAAAGAAATCTTAATAGATATTTGTGATAAAACTTCGCGGGCATTAGAATCGGGTTGTTTTCCATTAAGAAAGTGGATATTTAACTTTAAATGTTCTCAATCTGAATCACAGTTGTTTAAACAATTAGGACTTGGGGAAAATTGTCAGACCAAAACACTTGGGTTAGGATATTTAACTAACTCGGACGAGTTGTTTTTCACATCAAAATGTGACTCAAACATAAACAATGTCACTAAGCGAACTATTCTATCAGTAATTTCTAAAATTTTCGATCCATTAGGCTTGTTGGCACCTATAATTATTATAATCAAAATGATCTTAAGAAATTTGTGGTTATGTAAATTAGGTTGGGATGATCCTTTACCTAACTCAATTTTATTATCATGGCAAAATTTTGTATACAGCCTTAAATATTTAAATGATTTACGAATTCCGCGTCACATTAAAAATAAAAATTCAAATCACATTGAGTTGCACATATTCACAGATGCGTCACAAGATGCCTATGGAGCTTGTGCGTACATACGTAGCGTTAGCTATAGCGAGTCGGGCGAGCCCATAATCACTGTCAAGTTATTGTGTGCGAAATCCAAGGTCGCGCCAGTGAAGCCAATCAGCGTACCCAAGTTAGAATTGAGCGGAGCGCTTGTTGGCGCGCGTCTTTACAAAAAAATAATAGATTCGCTTCGACTAAAGTTTAATAATGTCAATTTCTGGACTGATTCAACTATTGTCATAGGTTGGCTCAAGATCTCTCCTAACAACTTAAAAACATTCGTTCAAAACCGCGTAGTAGAAATAAACGAATTAACCGATAACTCAAAGTGGTCGCACGTCGCCGGTAAGTCAAACCCGGCTGATTTGTTATCGCGCGGTACACGAATTGAGGAATTGAATTCATCAGATTTATGGTGGCACGGGCCTTCTTTTTTAAGTGAACCGGAAATAGTGTCCGTTAATATCGATCATTATGAACAATGTGAGGATTTACCAGAGATAAAATCCAAGAAAATAATTTCTATGGTAAGTCAATCGAATTCGGAGCAGTTTCCGTTCGATCGATTTTCATGTTTTAATCGTATGCAACGGGTTACTGCATTTATGTTACGGTTCATACATAATTCACGTACAAAAATCACAACCGAGCGTAACTCGGGCCCATTGACTGTCGAGGAGATAAATAAAGCTAGTACAGTCTTGACTAGAATTGTTCAGCAACAATCCTTCCCTGATATTTATGTATCATTAAAAACAAATAAATTAAATTATTTTCCAAGAAGTATATCAGGCCTAAACATTTTTATGGATGAGAATAACATTATTAGAGTGGGAGGGAGATTAAACAATTCTGTTCAATTCTCTTTTAACAAAAAACATCCTATTTTATTATGTGCCAAGCATTTATTTACTCGTCTTTTATTTTCATTTCAACATAAATTTTTATTACATGCTGGACCCCAGTTCCTACTGTACACCATTAGGGAAACATGGTGGCCACTGCGCGGTCGCGATTTAGCCAGGAAAACTGTTCACGCTTGCGTTAAATGTGTACGTCTGAAAGCTAAACCCTTTCAGATGCAAATGGGTAATTTACCACAAGAAAGAATAGAAGAAAGTTATCCATTTATTCGTTGTGGTGTAGATTATGCCGGGCCAGTTTTCATTTTAAACCGAAAGGGAAGAGGGGCGAAATTGGAAAAGGCGTATATTTGTTTATTTATTTGTTTTGCAACCAAGGCAATACATTTAGAATTGGTAACAGATTTAACTACTAAAGCATACATATTGGCCTTAAATCGCTTCATCTCTCGCAGAGGAAAACCTTTAGTAATTTACTCTGATAATGGGAAAACATTTGTAGGGGCTTTAAAGGAATTTTCCCAAATATCAAATAATTGGAGCAACATTTTAGATTACACTACGAATAACAACATACAATTTAAATTCATTCCACCATACACACCTCAATGGGGGGGACTATGGGAACGGGGAATCGGGTCCTGTAAATTTATTATGCGTCGCGTTATAGGAAATGCAAACTTTACTTATGAGGAGTTGAGCACGGCATTAGCACAAATTGAAGCCATCCTCAACTCCCGACCTATGACTCCTATGTCCACAGATCCAAATGACCTGTCCCCACTTACCCCAGGTCATTTTTTGATTGGTCGGCCTCTGACTGCACCTGCGTGCAGCGACCTCACCAGATCGATAACAAGCCGCCTACCTCGTTACGACCGAATTGCACAGATCCGGCAACACTTCTGGAAACGGTGGTCATTGGAGTACATCTCAGAGCTGCAGACGAGGACTAAATGGCAGACCAATCAAAATACATTAATACCTAACACATTGGTTCTAGTCAAAGAAGACAACCTGCCACCACTGCAATGGCGTCTTGAGCGGGTGATACAAACGTACCCAGGCAAGGATGGCATTTCAAGAATCGCCGTCATCAAAACCGCGACTGGAGACATAAAACGGTCATATCACAAGCTATGCCCGATCCTGCCTTCTGATCAAGCCCAAGAACATTGAAGAAATCAAAATTGGAATTCTCCAGAATCTCCAAGGCTGGGGGCATGTTTGTGCAAGAACGCCATCTAGCGCGTAATTCGATAACAACGGTGTCATTGGGTTCTAAAGCAACTGACACATCAAACCAAAGGAAGCCTGCAGTTCCACAAGCAACCACAGGATGGCGCTGGGGAGCATCGACCGACCGGTCTCCATGGATGAGGAGCCGCAGGAGCCGTCACTTCATTCTCGACAGCGCCCAGACTCGTTACCTATTCATCTTTTTAAGCATCAATTTTTAATAAACTGTTAATTAAGCAATAAATGTCGTAGTATATTGAATTCAATAAATAATTCATTGAACCACCCTTTAAGAAACCACCCTGGGAGAATAGGCAGGATAGCCAAGATAGAGGTCAGGCCAGATATCGAACAATTACAATAAATAAATGCAAACATAATTTTAAAAAGTAAAGATATTGTGTTTTTTTAACACAGAAAGATTGATTAATTTACTTACTGTTGTTATAAGGTCATGTTGTCGAATTTTGTTGAAGTGTCCAATATGACCTATTTTTTTTCCCAACTATAAGTATTTATTTGTAATTTTTCTGTTGTCTGATATCCGTATCACTGGTGCTTAAGTTACGGCAGTACTCAGAGACGTCATTTAAGCTAATATTCATTAACTTTAGTATCGGTAGTCTTTATGCGTATCAAAATAAGTGTCAATATTTTTTCTTAAGTAGCCAACTAAGTTAATCAACGATTCTTAGTGCGGTAGTTAGGGCTGAGTTCACCAACTTTAAAACAAAGACAATCACCCTTAAAACTGTGCTTGCTATTGGTGCTTGCATGCTTAAAGCATGATTACCGTTGTTTGAAAAGTTGGTTAACTCGGCGCTTAGAATCAGGTCATATAAGATGTGTATTATACCGAGTGTTATGCATGACTAACCGGCACATGTATGATTGATGTCGCAGCTGGTGGAGCGGCCGCTGGAGCTGGAGCTGGTGCCGGGCGAGCGCTACCCGGCGCAGCGCGCGCACTCCGCTTCAGTGCCGGCCGCGCTGCTGCTGCGCGCGCGCGACATGCCGCACATGGCGCGCTACGTCTACGACATGTACCTCGACACCATCCGCGCCACGCAACAGGTACAGTGCCACCACGATTAGAAGCCGCTTCAGTGCCGGCCGCGCTGCTGCTGCGCGCGCGCGACATGCCGCACATGGCGCGCTACGTCTACGACATGTACCTCGACACCATCCGCGCCACGCAACAGGTACAGTGCCACCACGATTAGAAGCCGCTTCAGTGCCGGCCGCGCTGCTGCTGCGCGCGCGCGACATGCCGCACATGGCGCGCTACGTCTACGACATGTACCTCGACACCATCCGCGCCACGCAACAGGTACAGTGCCACCACGATTAGAAGCCGCTTCAGTGCCGGCCGCGCTGCTGCTGCGCGCGCGCGACATGCCGCACATGGCGCGCTACGTCTACGACATGTACCTCGACACCATCCGCGCCACGCAACAGGTACAGTGCCACCACGATTAGAAGCCGCTTCAGTGCCGGCCGCGCTGCTGCTGCGCGCGCGCGACATGCCGCACATGGCGCGCTACGTCTACGACATGTACCTCGACACCATCCGCGCCACGCAACAGGTACAGTACCACCACGATTAGAAGCCACTTCAGTGCCGGCCGCGCTGCTGCTGCGCGCGCGCGACATGCCGCACATGGCGCGCTACGTCTACGACATGTACCTCGACACCATCCGCGCCACGCAACAGGTACAGTACCACCACGATTAGAAGCCACTTCAGTGCCGGCCGCGCTGCTGCTGCGCGCGCGCGACATGCCGCACATGGCGCGCTACGTCTACGACATGTACCTCGACACCATCCGCGCCACGCAACAGGTACAGTACCACCACGATTAGAAGCCACTTCAGTGCCGGCCGCGCTGCTGCTGCGCGCGCGCGACATGCCGCACATGGCGCGCTACGTCTACGACATGTACCTCGACACCATCCGCGCCACGCAACAGGTACTGTTGATCAGGGCCATTTCACTTAGTACTTTTTTCCTTAGTATGGGAAAAATATTTCAGCGGTTTTCGTTAGCTAAACTTGTAAAAAGCAGATTTACTTTATTTTATTAGAATAGCCAGACATTTGGCCACAATCTCACCTGATGATTCTTCGAATGTCATCATCCCATCTTGTCGCAGGGCCGGTTTGTCCACCGGTTCAAAGTCGCTCAAAGAGCTATGGAAAGGGCTATGCTCAGAGTATCTCTGAAGGATATAATCCGACAAAAGAACCAGAGTCACCGACATAGCCCACCGAATAAGCAAACTGAAGTGGCAGTGGGCTGGTCACATTAGCCGTAGAACTGACAGCCGTTGGAAAAGTCCTTGTAAGGTAAGCGTAGTGTTGGACGCCCAGCGACAAGATGGGAAGTCACCTGATGAAAAGAAATCAACGCCGCCCATGAATATCCGCGAAATCAGAGAGATCGCTAATGTCTTCTACAACCTTCTTCGTACAGTTTTTAAAACTACACATAATTTTGGATTATGATCTGGATCAAAACCTTTTAACTGATATTGTATTTCTGTATAATTGTAATCTGTAATGTGTATTAAATAAATAAATAAATAAATAAATAAACCTGTGCGGATAAAGAATGAGATTAGAAATGGCGGCGCATCTATTCTATTATTGACTGACCGGATGGCGCAATGGACAACATTTCATATTTTTAACATGTCCATATTGTTTTTTTATATGAAAGTAGACATAAAATGAACAGACCCATATTTTTTCTTTTTTCAAAATTTGTCCATTTTCATGCATAAAATAATTATTGAAATTCTTTTTATTCTAAATAGACGTAAGCGCCAAATGACGTCATCGGACGGCTGAATCAGCGATATTCCTTTGCTTATCATTGTTTTAATAAAAAAAAGGTACTACTGTCAAAGGTAAATAATACTAGTGTCAACATTGTCAACGTCATTCATACATTCAACGTTGACAAGTTGTCTTTTTTTTTGACAGTTACATGTCATGGGTTTGGCATTACGTAAATTTAAAACTATAATGTGCTAAGCAAAGAAATATTTTACATTCTGCCGTCCGATGACGTCATCTTACGTTTTTTAGTTTTTAATTTTTTTCTCAGTAAATAAGCAATATAAAAAATGAATAAATATATATTCGAGCAGCGGAAAAGTAAACAAAGAATTGGTATTTTTTGTTTCAGAGCTTAGCAATTTTGAAATGTTGTCCATTGGTAGTGACCCTGCCTCTTACGCCAAAGGTCGTGGGTTCGATCCCCACCCTGGACAAATATTCGTGCGATGAACACTTGTGTTTGTTCTGTGTCTGGGTGTAATATATGTATTTAAGTATATATTTGTGTTCCTCTGTTGTCTGATATCTGTAACACAAGTGCTTGCGCTACTTAGTACGGAATCAGGTCAATGTATGAGATGTTGTGAGAATTATTATTATTATTATTATTATTCCCTTCTCGCTCACACACTATTTGCGTCTTTACTCCCACTCGTGGGTGTGCGAGCGAGAAGTGAAAAGATGCGCCGCCATTTCTGATCCCATTCTTTATCCACACAAGTTGTAATCATAATATTCTTCCCGCAGAACTCCAAGCAGCGCGAGTTCTCGGCGCCGGGCACGGCGGCGGCGGCGGCGCCCGCGGGCCCCTCGCGCTTCGTGGCGTCGCACCCCGCCGCCGACAGCGACGACGAGGACGCGCCCGGCTTCCAGCCCACCGAGATCGTCAACGAGCTCGACGAGTGAAAAATAAAAATAAAATAAAATAAAATGCTTTATTACATGAACATAGGTATTTTTACATAATTATGGTTGGAGACTCCTTTTAAGCATATAGATGCCTGTGCCAGGAGCCTCGGCTCTTCGGTTTTTTAACATCATACTATGTTTAGGTACGTGACAAATAACAATCTAAAGACATTTTATTTCGTTAATATAAAAACAAAAGCATAATGTGTGTGTGTGTGTGTGTGTGTGCGTGTGCGTGTACGTGCGCGTGTGCGTGTGAGTGTGTGTGTGTGTTTGTCTGTGCGTGTGTTAAGTTCGCTTATTTTTACGAGTGACCCGCCTTTCTTTTTTTGATACGCATAAAGAACCACCGATACTAAAGTTAATGAACAAACTCAAACTCAAAAATGTTTATTGCATTCATGAATGTTACATACAGGTGGTATAAAAATATTCCAGTAACATAATGCTTACCCTTTAACATTACATTAACATTACCCTTTACATTAACATAGCTTAAATGACGTCTCCGAGCGTCGATTCTAACTACACAAACACATTTTTGTCGTTTTGATGCCGAAGCTCTCATAATATGTATCATTATAAATAATAAATATAAATATTTCACAAAATCACAAACATCGATCTGACTCCACTTAGATAGTCCAGGAGTACCCATTGCAGGAAAATTTTATTTTAAAAGTAGTACATACTTTATATAATTAATCAATTTGATATATGTACTTTTTTTATTTATTAAATGGGTTTGGACTTGACCTCATCTCACCTGATAGAAAGTGACAATAAAGTCTAAGATGTGTATGTGATGATGTAGACTCAGAAGAAGTCTATTCACTCTCGAATTAAAGACAACCAAATTGTAGCTCTCTGGGAATACAGAAGCCGGCAAGTTGTTCAGTTAACACTTAATACTTTGTTTGACGGCAAACACATTATTCGGGAATGAACGTATCAAAAATTTGACTTCCTCTTTCACACCTACGAAGAAATCAATTTATGTTAACCACCTCCCCCCTCTCACTACACTACCAGTAATCCAACCGGGTCGTCATTAATTAAGTATATTGAATAGAACAGTAGATATTAATCCCCATTTTTGTCACTTCACAAAAAAAATCATAATGTATTATTAATATTAAAAGGGTTTCGGGATAACAACTAACATTTTTGCCATTCCAAATGACTCGATCTTCTATTAAATTAAGTTATTTATTATCTGACAACCCCGGATGCGCTAAGTAGACACAATTTTTGGGAGTAATTACGAATCTTCATTTATGAATTAAAGTTCGAAAAGCCCGCATACTACATAATGTTAATTTAGTCGAAAGGGGTACATATTTAGTCCAATCATCACATTATTTTTTTTGTTTTCTGAAAATATCGTCCTTGGCAGAATAATGGACGAATCGTCTTATCCAAATGTATATGAATGATGTAATGAATTTGGAAGAAACATGTACAAAAAATAACAGACCGCGTTCGATAAACTGCCTGACGCAACTGAATGGCGATGTTAATAAAACGTATCAATTGGGTCAGGAAATAACTAATCGCACTAGATGAATGAATAATATTGTTTATGAATGACTGAGTGAACTATTCATTTAAGGATATTACGTTGTGTGTCATGTGTATATTATGTGATTGTGTAGATTACCGCTAGCATAAACAATATCTGAGAATAAAGTAAGAATGTAATTGTAAAAGTAATGTTTCTGTTAAATAAAGTAATAAAGAAGTAACGAAAATTAATGTCTTTTTATTCTGCTTCATTCTATTCTTAATTCAAATTGCAATTTAATAAAGAGTATTTTTTCTTTGTTGACATTTTATAGTTAAAAAAGTGTAAAGTATCTACATAACTATTTATGTTCCTTGCCACGCCACCTGGCGGATTATTTTCATACAGTTTTACATATTTATGGAGAAGTTAAATAAAAGTACAAATTAAAAACAAAAATAAAACCTTTATTGAATTTATAAATATAGCATCATTGATTGTGTTTATCATACTCATAAAAAAGATCAGAAAAGCCCCTCAACTTCGCCAGTTTCCGTGTTCAGATCGATATCGTAGATGCTGGGGCGCGTGGGCAGGCCGGGCATGCGGCTGATCTCGCCGACCATGGGCACCACGAAGCCGGCGCCCACCGACACGAAGATGCCGGTCACCTTCAGCGTGAAGCCCGTGGGCGCGCCCTTGATGGCCGGGTCGCCGGTCAACGAGTTGGCGGTCTTCGCCATGCAGATCGGCAACTTGTCGTAGCCCTGTGAAGAGGAATAAGTGGTTTCAATTGAGTCCAAAACCAATGAGAGTGGAGGGTGTATCTTTTAATAAGCATATATCGTACGACTTTTGAAAATTGGTTGGACTCCCAAGCGATTAAAATACACAACGATACAAATTGAATAGGTCATGTCACGGACTATGTATGAAAATTTGAAAGATTTTTAAGCGATTTTCCATAAGTCAAAAAACAAAACAGAGTTGTTGGTAGAAATGAAGGGGCTAGCACCTTAGTCCCCGCCCACCGCACACCCATTCATGTGTGGTGGGCGGGGACTAAGGTGGTAGCCCCTCCTCCAAGAAAACACGTCCGGTACCTTTGCCAGATGATAAAAAAGTCAACTGGAGCCCAATTGTCGGGCTAGTGACATTTATCATTACCTCTGGCCATCATCCGATTTATAAGTATCACTAAAATATAGTTATTTTTTTGTATAATTTCATGCAACATCTGCCATGTTTTTTCATATCGAAAATCCCGAGAAGGCTTCCGGTATCTCATTGGTTCCGCAGGAACGTTTGTCGTCCGTTAGAAAAAAGCTTAATAGTGTACCTTGTCCGTGAACAATTTGATCTTCTCAAGCACCTCCTCGGTGTACTCCACATGAGCGGCGCCGTACATCTCCGTGGCGACCCGCTTGATCTTGTCGATGATGGACGCGTCGAGCGGGTACAGGTAGTCGAAGTGGGAGGGCGCGTCGCACGCCGCGATGACGGCGTCGGCCAGCTCGAGCGCGCCCGCGCCGCCCCTGGCCCAGTGGTCGCAGATCACCGCGCGGAAGGCGCCGTTCTTCTCTGCGAAGCTCTTGACTAGGTTCAGTTCTGCTTCTGTGTCGTTTCTGGAAAAATAAGTCACGTGGGTGTTTGACTCGGATTCTGCGGGTTTTGGTTTGGTTCATCCGAAAAAATAATTACAAATTTGTCACAAATAAAGAGAGAGAAAAATCATTAGATACATTGGATACATTTAGCACAGTTTTCTAGAACTCCTTCTTATTTGCACATGACCGTGCCAAATAGAGGAGTCGAAGTAGGTAAGCGGACCCCGATCTCCGAAGCGACAGCTTGGGACGCAACCGGGACAAAACGCTAAGATGATGATGAGTTTTCTCTCGAACATTAGAATAGTTATTTACGGGATTTCTACCATGTACCTTATTTTTGAATTTACTATATTTCGGCACTGTTGCAAGCGTCCATGGTAACGGAGTAACTGAAATATCGGAAACATCTAAAATAAGGTACATGATAGAAATCCCGTAAATAACTATATTAATGTTCGAGAGAAAACTCTGACCTAGACTGACCGGATGGCGCAATTGGTAGTGACCCTGCCTCTTACGCCAAAGGTCGTGGGTTCGATCCCCACCCTGGACAAACATTCGTGCGATGAACACTTGTGTTTGTTCGGTGTCTGGGTGTAATATATGTATTTAAGTATATATGTATTTGTCTTCCTCTGTTGTCTGATATCTGTAACACAAGTGCTTAAGCTACTTAGTACGGAATAAGGGCAACGTATGAGATGTTGTGAGAATTATTATTATTATAAAAAAAACTCATCATCATCTTAGTGTTTTGTCTCGGTTGCGTCCCAAGCTGTCGCTTCGGAGATCGGGGTCCGCTTACCTACTTCGACTCCTCTACTTGGCACGGTCATGTGCAAAGAAGGAGTTCTAGAAAACTGTGCTAAATGCATCCAATGAGAGTTTGCTGACGACACTGAAAAACCATTTGAAATAAAAATGGGTCGAATTCATAAAAAAAACACTTTTCATGCACGTTAATTATGTTTATTCCAATGATATATCGTCAGATTTGTACGGAATGGCAGCGCTATACCATAGATGTAGTATCGGAATAAGGTTGGGCGAATCATGCCCTTAGGTCTAGAACACACTAACGGTAGGTCGCGATGCGGCGTGCCGCACATCAGCTCCAGGAACAATCGGAGCGGTTGACGGCTAGCCACAAATGAGTGCGTTGGTATCAAGCGGTTTCATGTAAACACTGATGTGCGGCCTACCGAAACGGCACGCCGTATCGCGGCCTACCGCCAGTGCGTTCTAGGCCTTAGACCGTAACTTACCCGTGTTTGTTGACGGCTACGACGACTGGGAGGCCGAATTTGATGCCGTTGCTGATGTGCTTGCCCAAGTTGCACAAGCCTTTGTTTAACAGTTCTAGGTTTTCCTGAAAGATAGACATTACTGTTAGTACATTACTGAAACATTATCTTTCTCGTATGTATAAAATAGTGAAGCAGCGCCTGCGCTGTGTTTCGCGTCCCACATCTGCGTCAAGAAGGCCAGCGGTGACGGCTGCGAGTAGGCGAGGCCGGTACAGGTCGATTCATGACGACCGTCTACGCTTGTAATCTCATGAAGAAATGGCTCATTCTCAATTTGACACATAATAAAAGCTTATACTAAACACATTTTATGTTTAATTGAAAATGTTTTTTGTCTTCAGTCTTTACTTCATGAGATTACATGCATAAATGCTGGCCATTTGTGGTCATGTTCCGTGAATCGAGTCATACCTGCACGTAGACGTCGCTGAGCGGCGCGCCGGGCGCGACGGGCGGGCCGCCGCCGTGCATCTTGAGCGCGCGCACCGTGCCCACCAGCACCGCGCAGTGCGGCCGCGCGCCGCTCGCGCGGCACTTGATGTCCAGGAACTTCTCCATGCCTGCCAACGACACCACGACCAGGATATGCAAACACGCCGCCTAAATGTACGATCTAGCTTCCACCTCATTTTTGACTGGCCGAGCTAGTCAAAATACAATATAGATAGATAGATATACTTTATTGCACAAAATACACAACTGAAGTACTAGGCATTACAGAAATTTTGTGTACAATGTCGGCGGTCTTCCAGACAACCTTCGGGTAAAGGACATTTGATAGTAGAGAAGGGGTAGGGGGTGCAATATTCAATAAGGAAAAAAAAAAAGAAACTGTAAATGTTAAAATATAACTTATAACACTAATACATTAATAAAATACAGTATTATAAACTAATAAATAAGTTATGCTCAAATACATACACATAATATTGTGAGTAATATCTTGCGCGTTACCAAATTAATAAGATCTGTATTAATAAAAAAAATTAAAAAAAATTACAACATCACATACTGACTCCGAGATAGGTAGCTCAAGCACCTGTGTTACGGATATCAGAATCAACAGCGTAATTACAAATAAATACATATAATACTTTTCTTTTGTAAATACATGCTTATAATACATACAATCACCCAGACCAATACAAACAGACATGTTCATTCACACAAATGTTTGTACTGTGCGGGGATCGAACCCGCAACCCTTGGACCAAAGGCAGCGTTCACTACCATTGTTCCAATCGGGTCGTCAACGGGTCTTATTAGAATTCAATCTTGAAGAAACCATAAAATAAAAATTGTCTTTTCTAGGGGCTACTCCCATACGCATTGCCATCTACTATCAGGCCAATTCTCGATAAATGCTGAGGTTTTTAAGATTGTTATCTTTATAGAAAATCGTCATTTATCGAAACGACATCATTCATAGTTCCTCGCCTGATAAACAAGTTGGGATCTGATCTGCGGGAAAGTTTGACACCTACCAATTTAAATTTTAAATTGAAGGGAACATTGTCTACACAATTGCCATAATAGTTGTATAAAATAGTGCCGCTAAGTGTACCTACTCTTATTCATTAGTGTCGCTCGAATGGCATTTTAATTCCTAAAATATAAGTTCATAAAACTCATAGCTCGCGATAGCACAAGACAAACCTCTGTGGTTCTATGTACTATTTTCTAACTGTACATTTATAATATTATGTAATGTTATTTGATGGTAAATAAAAGTATGGTATGCTTAAAAAGCATGCTACATATCAGTATGTGTAACAGTAGCTTAACTTTATAACCCTGGTCACTCGGTATATATTGGTTTCACGCTATATCCGCTATTTCTATAAATTTAACTTTTATTAAAGGATTAAGGGTTGATTAATGATCCTCGTCGCCATTTTTCGCGAATACTTCAACGATTCTAAACATTAAGAACTACTCAAACATGTTATTATCTTTGTCATAAAGTTGACATATAAAGGGATAGAAAGAAAGAAAATACATTTATTGACCATCACAATACACAGGAAACAAACATATACAGTTGGTACATGGTTTAAAACAACATAAATTTTACACAGAAGAGGGACAAAGTGATGTGGATAGTGTGTGGTCAATCAGGTCCCGACCTCAGCATTAGCCGCTACTACAATATCTGCATTGCCGCAGCAGCGTTGGTATTCTGGTGGGACCTGCGGCGGGGGCGGGATAGCATGATGTTTTAGTAGTTCTCAAAATCAAATAGCGTCATACAAACTACCTGCACTTACCAATGTCAGAGCCGAAGCCAGCCTCAGTGGCCACGTAGCCGTGCTCGCCGGCCAGCTTCATGGCGATCTTGTCGGCGAGGATGGAGGAGCAGCCGTGCGCGATGTTGGCGAAGGGCCCCGCGTGGACCAGCACCGGCGTGCCCTCTAGCGACTGCATCAAGGTCGGCTCGATCGCGTCCTTCAGAAGCACCAGGAGAGCGCCGGTCATACCCTGAAAACAGGACAGGAAATAGGTTAATTCGTTGCGGCTGGAAGCGCTGCATTTCAAAGACGCATGTCGCTGTGTTGTTATTGTTTGCATGAATAGTTGTGTAGGGTAACCGCCAATCGTAGCTATCTGGGTCTTGTTCCTTTTATCGTTCATGCCACATGTTTGTATGTAACATGTAACATGAATGATGAAAGGGACAAGACCCACAGTAGCTTAAAATGCCACTATCTATAGTGAAATATTTTATGTTTCACTATAGATAGTGGCATTTTAAGCTACTGTATGATGGGCTTGTGCCTAACCAGTGACTATGAATGATCATGATAATAATATAAATGGTTGAAAAAATATTATCTGAGCGGTGAATTCTTCAACGGCACCGTTCAGTCCAGTCGTGCATTCCCTTTGCAGAGCTCCTCCAATGCTGCTGTCGATTTAAAAACGGGACTT
The DNA here is from genome assembly GCA_019059595.1 of Marasmia exigua. Taxonomy (NCBI): domain Eukaryota; kingdom Metazoa; phylum Arthropoda; class Insecta; order Lepidoptera; family Crambidae; genus Marasmia; species Marasmia exigua. The sequence continues at coordinate 11,064,191 of CM032477.1, read as the reverse complement.
TTTTAACGTTATTCAACAATGAAAGTAGGCCGTCGGTATGTCAGCATCTCGTTTTAAGCATGTTGTAACAAAATATCTGGAAATAATTATTCGTATTTGCAATGTATATCGAGGGCTACTACTCCGACCGCCAGGATGGCCATGATTATAGAGGCTATAGAAATGTCCAAGTCCGTTTCGCTATATCCATCGAAACAGAAGAACAATGAAGGGAGAACACTTCATATCGACTCACCAAATCGTCCGCGGTGACAGGGTTGCCTCTCTTGTCGAGGGCTACCACCATACTCGCGAGACGCTCCTTGATGTCCTCGACGTCGTTGCCGAGCGCCAGGATGGCCATGATCTCGGATGCCACGGAGATGTCGAAGGCCGTCTCGCGGGTGAAGCCCTTCTCCGTGGGCGACTGGCCGATTGTCACCTTGCGCAGGTAGCGGTCATTGAGGTCCACAACTGAAAGGTAAATAGCAGGTAAAACATCGGTATTGTATAAGTAGAATACTGCGTTGTGGGTTGTTGGCAACATTCTACTTTTTTCAACATTTTCCACTAAAGCGTTTCGTTCTATCGTGTCCGAGAGGTATGTGTGTGTAAACAAACTCGTTAGTCATAAATATCCTCATTAGGTCCATAGCATAGCCTGCATTGAAGAACAGGTGCAAGCGAAGTCTTTCATTTAGATATTTATAGCTACCCCAAACTCGATCAAAATACAAAGAGGGTTCACGTTTGTCTACCTCGAGAGGACTAAATATGCCACTACGCTAAATATTGCCATCAATAGACAAGGATATAGAAGCACGAGTACAAAACAAGCAAAGCAAAATTCTACTGGACCGACCACGACCTTACAAAACCGGTGTGAAGTCAGCGCCTGTGCTGTATTACGCCAAGGGACCGAAGGGACAATCCGGGAGGTAGGGGAGTTTAAAAGTGGGCAGTGCACTTGTGACATCATTAGTGTTGCTGGCGTTCATGGGCGGCGGCTATCGCTTACTTACCATTAAATGATCCGTCTTTTCATCTGCTAGTTATCACATAAAAAAACAGTGACTCACCTCTGTTCCACATGACTCTCGCCGGGTCAATATCGAGCCTGGCAAACTTCGTCCTCTCCTCATTGGTCAAGGCATCTGGATCGGTCTTATTGATGCCAAGTCTCTTGAGCCTCCTCAGCTGGATGGCGGAGAACTTGCGAACGCCCTTGACGCGCGGCACGAGGCGGTCGTACAGCGGCCCGTCCTTCTGCGTGAGCTCGTGGAACATGCGCGCGTCCAGCTGCGCCGCGAGCAGGTTGTTGGCGGCCGTCACCGCGTGGATGTCGCCGGTCAGGTGGAGGTTGAACTCCTCCATGGGGATGACCTGAAATAAATATATTTATATCTATTTTTTATTTATGTATATTTATTTGTGTTTAGCTGCGTGAATGAGCCTTCCTATATTCAAGTCCCGTGTCAAACCTCACTTCCTATCTCTATAAATAGGTACACTGTTTTTTCCTTGTCTCTTCTTCCTTTTTTATGTGGTCTGCTCTCTGGTCATTTATACCTATCTATAAGAAATATGTTTATTGAATTTTTGTTATAAATTATCTATGTACATATTATTGGGTATGTATGTATTGTTTATTATTTATGTTATGTAATATTATTAATATATAAAATATGTATATTTGTGCCACTCTCAATTTCATTTGTTAAACTAATTTTCACTGCCTTCCCTTATTACGAATACGATATTTCTTTCCTCTACCCAAAGGTTGTCTGGAAGAAATCGCTACAAGCGATAAGATCGCCTTATTGTCTGTTGCTGTTGTTGTATCATGCTTGTATTTTATTGTTGTGCAATAAAGAATATCTATCTATCTATGAGGGTACCGGAGGCCCAATCCGGAGGAAAGAAGGGTTTAAAGGTTGGCCGTCTATACTTATCACCCCCCCCCCCCCCATATCTCTTTAAAATCCGAAAAACCTAATATGTAAATACTAATTTTCTCTACCAAAATAAAGTAAGCGGCACTCGAGCGAATCCGACAACCCTGAATTTAGTGCGTGCGTCATTTTGAGAGTTTGTTCGCAGTGTCCATATTGCTTTAGCGTGCCTATATATCTACTGTGGTAGAGTGACACAGACCTGGCTGTACCCCCCGCCGGCCGCGCCGCCCTTGACGCCGAAGGTGGGTCCCTGGCTGGGCTGGCGCACGCAGGCGAAGGAGTTGCGGCCGCGGTGCGCGCTCAGCGCCTGCACCAGCCCTAGCAGCGTCGTGCTCTTGCCTTCTCCCAGCGGGGTGGGGGTTATGCTGCAAACATTCATTCATAGTTTTTTAGATTTTCGCGTTGCATTATCACTATAATGTATCAAAGTGGGGACTAACACGATATTAATTATGTGAAACAACAGTGTGTACTCACATATGTGGCTCGACGTTTCGGCTACGTTACAGCAACCGTGGTCACGAGCGGACTCAATCACCACGACCACGACCACGGCTGCTGTGACGTAGCCGAAACGTCGAGCCAAATATGTGAGTACACAATGTTGTTTCACATAATAAATATCGTGTTAATTCCCGTCTTGATACATTACATTCATCATTACTATGACATTGACTAAGATATTTTTATATAGTCAACATTTATATTTTTCAGTGTTATTTTTGCATTTTTAGTCGCACTCTAAAGCGACGGCTGCGCAAGAGAATCCGGGTTCGATCCCCGAGTCGAGCCACAAATTTGTACCTAAGTTTTCGGTTAGAAATTTTTAGTGGCAGCCCGGAGTCTGGAAGTTGGCGGTCTTGTACCCCCGTGCCTCGGAAAGCACATTAAGCCGTTAATCCTGCGCCTCTCCGGTCGTGTCACGGTGGTGTCTCATCAGAATATGAGGGTAAGGGAATACAGAGTGCACTTATGTTTGCGCACACATTTGAGCACTATACATAATATATCCTGCGTACGTGGCTGATCGTAGAAATTGACCGTAATCAGCTGGAGAATATTATTATTATTACATTGACTGCCTCGGTGGCGCAATGGTTAGTGGGTCGCAATTTAAAGCGACGGCTGCGCAAGAGGTCCCGGGTTGGATCCCCGGGTAAGCCCAGAAATAACGGTAAGGACGACATTAAATACTTGAACCATACCATGTAGTAATATTCTCCAACCGATTACGGCTACGGCGGCCGGTCGTAATACGATCAGGTACATACGCAGGATATATTATACTGCTTAAGTGTGTGCGCAAACACAATTGCACTGTCTATTACCTTATCCTTATTGATGAGACACCAGTGTGAAACGACCGAAGAGGGATCAGGCGCAGGGACAACGGCTTAACGCGCTTTTCGAGGCACGGGGGTACAAGACCACCAACATTCACACTTCAGGCTAACACTGAAAATTACAAATTGTTGGGACCGCCCCGGGATTGAACCTGGAACCTCAAACGCAGCCATCGCTTTAAAGTGCGACGCTAAACCCACTGCGCCAACGAAGCAGTTCATTATTAAGTAAGTATCGAAGGGGGGAGGACTTATTTTTCATAATTAGAAAAAACACATTTTAAGGGGTTGAAATTTCCAAAAAATCTGCTCCAAGCGTGTTAAGATCCAATATACACCGTTATTTTTTTAATCGTTTACATCCCGAAAAGGTATCGTGAATGAAGTCCATTTATCATGTTAGATCAACAAAATAAACGAAAAAAAAAACAGCTGTTCCATACAAAATAGAATATCTACCCGGCAATAATGTATGGAACAGCTGATTTTTTCCTCGCTTATTTTGTTTATCTAACATGCTAAATGGACTTTATATACGATACCTATTATAATGTTTTCGGGATGTAAACGATAAAAAAATTACGTTGTATATTAAAAAAAATTGCCGAAGCAATCGCATCCTTCATCACGAGAAAAAAGTAGGTACTTTAATGTATTCTAATGATCACTTATTAAACAGTCTATTTTTCAAGGTTTTATAATAATTAATTTTAGTTTAAACAAGGTCACCAGAAAAGAACGAAATGGTTGGGAACAAACACACAGATATGAACGAGCGAGCATAGTAACCAATGGCGCACGCTCCTTCTCGCGTTTAAATTTGAATTTACAATTATACCATTTATTATGAAAAAAAAACATGTTAATATACTACGAATAAATAAGATGATGACCTTTATGCAGAAGTGATTCACTTTAGACCCATGCGTATTTTCAGTTACTTTCACATGTTTCTTAAGTGTTAGGGAGTTGCCACACTGGCGGATTGCGAAAACGGCGTCATTTTAAACAAAAAAGAATCATCTAAATCGGTTCATAAATCGAAAAGTAATCGGCGAACAACATAAAAAATAGAGATGTCGAATTGAGAACATCCTTCTTTTTTTTTAAATCCTGGAGCCCAATTCTCGGGCTCGTGATATTTTGAAAACATGGCGGATATCACCTGAAAACCATACAAAAAACTGTGTTTTGGTGATATATGTCGTATGAAAAAAAATGTCACGAGCACGAGAATTGGGGTCCAGTTAAAAAACTATGCAATCTGCAAGCGATGTGCTTTCTCTTCATGTGATTATGCGGCAGATTCCCCGACCGCTGCCTACTCGTACTGTTTTAAACATTAATGGTCACTAAAATTTTATTGAATTCCGAAATATTGGAAACGAAGACATACCCCGCCACGACGACGTACTTCCCGGAGCGCTGGTCGCGCAGGCGGTCCAGCACGGACAGCGAGATCTTGGCCTTGGTGCGGCCGTACTGGGACACCTCGTTGGGGAACAGCCCTATCTCGTCCGCCAGCACGGAGATCTCCTTCGGGCGCTGGGCGCGCGCGATCGCGATGTCACTGAAATTGGCGATGAATATTTAGCTCAAACAAGCTGACGTCTAACCACAAATTAAATAGATACAGAAGCTGAGCGTTGATATCGAAGAGTTTGTTGACCTACGCGCTAGGCCTAGGCTGTATATCATATCGCGACTCTCCCGCATAAGTTCCGTCTGTCTCACGCCGAAACACACCAAGATCACTGTTCTTTTGTATGTTCCGCCTTTGATTTAGGCAGCCGGCGTTGTGTGTCTATATATATTTTGCTGTGTCTATGCTTTAGGTATGTACAAATCTTTATTTCAAATTATTTTGTTACAATATAAAGCTACATGTGTCACAGATGTCCTTGGGCGGCGGTTATCAGTGACCATCAGGGGAGCAGTCTGCTCGTTTGTCTGCCATAAAGTAAAAAATATGTAATGTAACAATACAGTAGAAATGACCTGTAGGTCCCGCACTAGGGAGTCCGTTAGCCTGCAAAATCGTTTGCACTGAGCTATGCGTCAGCGTAAGTATAATCGCCTAGCGCTGGTACACCGGAAAATTACGTGGCTTGACGTCGTAAAAGATTACAATGCGTTCGTCAATGAGGGTTTTCGCGTGTGAAAAATCCGCTAGATGGAGTACTATAGGAGTGAGGTCCATATACAATCTGATTGGTTATTTTTAAACGTGATCTGTCAAAATGTCAATTTGACAAAATATCAACATCAACCGCATTGGGTTGATGTTGGCTTCTACTACTACGGTCTTCTTCGCACTTTGGTGCGGTTCGAGTTTCAGGTCAAACTCATTACCCGGGCTACATCTCGCGCCTTTCGTGGCGCGGTGTTCTATGCTCCTCTGGGAGAGGAGGCCTCCCGACACTGCGCAGTTGGGGCGGTCTTCGACCCCGGTTGTTGGACCTCGGTCCAACAGTACGCCATCTAGCGGATTTTTCACACGCGAAAATCCTCATTCGTCGAGGGTACCTGGGCGGCGGCACCAGCGGCTGAAGCTTGAGCGGGCGCAGCGGCCAGTGCGGCGCCAGCAGCCGCTCGAACTCCCGGCGCGCCGCCTGCACCGTGTTGCGCATCAGCATGGCCACCGTCATCGGACCCACGCCGCCCGGCACCGGCGTCACGTGCGACGCGACCTGGCACGCCTCCGCGTACGCGACGTCGCCCACTAACTTGCCGCTCCGACCCGGGTCTGGGAACCAACGAAATAAACAAGTTTACATTCTGTTTGGGCCAATTAATCGGTCGGATATCGACTATCGCCATCACAGACCAATAAGAATAACGTTCGTGGCTAGCGCGAGCTCTAAAGATAACATTTTCGAAGTGAAAATTAACTTTTTCGATTGTCGATTGGTCAAGCAGACTGCCCCATGGAAAGATCGACGTTGTGGCGGTAAAGCTCCCCCTCCCCATCCTGATAAAATAATTTAATAACTCCTGATACTGATCCTGATCCTATGAGTGAGGGTACCGGAGGCCCAATCCGGGGGAAAGTGGGGGTTTAAATTTTGGCAGCGCACTTGTGACTCCACCATTGGAGTCACGGGTGTCCATGGGCGGCGGCAATCGCTTACAATCAGGTGATCGGTCTGCTAGTCTGCCACCTATAACATTAAAAAAAATACAACAACTCAGTTTAATTTACACAACACTTATCCATAAGTATTATTTTACATTCGAAAGTCTCAAGAATAAGTTACATACATTGGCTAGATGTTTCACTGTAATTATAATTCTATTACATTCGAGACCCTCAATAACAGATAAAAACGTAACAGAAAATATTTAAAAAAAACATCCTAAACACCAAAGACACTAAATTAAAATAAAAATCAAAATTTACCTGATTTATAGGAATGATTTAAAAAGGTTTGAGCAAACTACCTTTTCTAAAATCATATGCCTGAATTTATATATTACAAAATGAATCATTTGACCTATTAAGACGGGAGCAAAACTAAAATAGGTACCAGGATACCACTGTTTCACGCAGATATAGCTACTTTACGAAACTAATCTCTTAATTACACAAAAATTATAAGGATGTTTTGACCTAAAATAGTAATTTATATGTTAAATATAATTAATATACTTATCAATTTATTAAGATAAGAGTATTAAAAACATTGGGAAAGTTAGGCACATTGAAAAGTTCAAAATAACCGGCTAAGTTCGAGGCGGATTTGCACACCGAAGGTTCCGTACTAACTTGTACCTACGCTAGTTGTTGTAACATTCCGACTAGCTAAAATACCACTATAATTTTTGCTCCAGCAAATGTTACTAAACATAGTTTTTTGATCAAACATCCCACAAGAGTTTATATGTTTATTTTTATTTCAGTTCCATGTATGAGCCCCTAATACCTTAATTTTTTAATATCTTATTTATATTTTGCTTTGAACAGCCTTGCAGTTCAGAATGAAGTTTTTGTGGCTTACGGATAGATAGACAGTCAGACGTGAAAAATGTATAGTTCAGGGTTCCTTTTTTTGCCAGTAACGGCTACAGAACCCCAAAAAACGGCATTGCTAATAAAGTCACTAACCTTCATAATATGCAAGTGATAATAAGTAATTACACGCACATTCTGTTTAAGGCTAACATTAGTCGATACGTGTTAACAGTTGCTAATAATAATCTCAACATTGATATAAATTCTAAACGGGCCCGACCTGATAGGGCCTCAATTCAGGCGATAGGGTCCCAAATACGGCCCCGGCTAGCAGGCACTTACCGAAAAGATGGAATGAATCACCGATCAAAATATTATTAACTTTAATATTTGTTCTTATATATTAAATATTCTCACAATTTTGGAATCTCCAACTCTTTTACTTTATGGGTGCTTGCTGACCGGGGACTCATCAGAATAGGAATCTTATCGGAAACATATTTTTTATTAAATCGACAGATAGAAAATTGCAGAAAGGAACGCTACTGAAGTTTCTATGGGGATGTATAAATCCCCATAATAGTCACGATATTATTATTTTCTTTACCTATTGCTATAAGAGTTTTCTACGAAAATGGATACTCAAGTATCGAAGTCAGCAGTTATTAGGCACAAACATTTCCTAAATTGTCGTATTGTTATTTATCTAGAAATCAAAATATGGGAAAATTATGTCTAGTTACAATATCTCATTCACAACTTACACTCTAAAAATATAGCAATTGATATCACATTTGCTGAACACGAACTGCGTCGGACGTCCAATAAAATGTTCAATCTTCTCTATTAAGGACATGAGGCATAGGAGCATTTGGATGAGAATAGCTAATGGAATGAAAAAGGAACGAATACTGTTTCAATTCATTAGCAATTCTATTAGAGTGTTTCTCAAGTTATAGGTTCCTTTTATTTTACTACTTAAGTTGGACATTTTAAGGTTTTATTTTAGTTTATTGTGTATCAGTAAATATTTAAAAAACTTACTCTGGTGCGTGAACTCTTGAAAGTGGTTCATAAAGAAGTTTTTACTAAAAAAATATTATGAACTACGTTTCTGCGGTGTTCCGATAAATCCATGCGAAGTACTACTCCTTTGGTCGTGCGGATTTATACGTGCGTATCAACGGACAAAATTTTATGGCCTCCATAGTGTGATACGAGCAAACGTGACCGCTTCGGACGGCGACTGGTGGTCTGCTGCGGCGGCGGCGAAATGTCAACATTTGTATTGACCAGTTCCGGTGGTCAGTTCCGCCAATTGTCACAAAATTACAACAACCTTAATAGACAGTCTATATCAACAATTTTACGACTCATCTAACACAAACATGCTTCGACCATTCAATACATACGTGAAGCTAGACAAAAATAATTAATTGATAGATGCATACCACCTACTGAGTGGTTGGAAATGAATGTAAGCCATCGCGCAAGAAGTATCCTAATATGTAATTAAAAATATCGAAAAATAATTAATACCCTCTTGGTCTAGTGGTTTAATTAATGACCGGGATCTCGGGGTCCTAGGTTCGACTGACCAGATGGCGCAATTGGTAGTGACCATGCCTCTTACGCCAAAGGTCGTGGGTTCGATCCCCACCCTGGACAAACATTCGTGCGATGAACACTTGTGTTTGTTCGGTGTCTGGGTGTAATATATGTATTTAAGTATATATTTGTGTTCCTCTGTTGTCTGATATCTGTAACACAAGTGCTTAAGCAACTTGGTACGGAATCAGGTCAACGTATGAGATGTTGTGAGAAAATTCCCGGGTCGAGCGAAAAGTAGATGTTTTGAATTTTTCGGTCACTAAGCCGAATTCCATCATATTAGCGATAACATGATTTCTATGATGGAGGCCTTTGCCCTGCTATGGGACAGTTTATAGGCTGATACTTTTATTATTATATTGGAATCAATTGTTTGATTCAATACTATGGTAGGTATTGTCATCTAATTTAGTACTTTTTTATAAGATTCTATTCATATCATTCTAAATTAAAATAAAATAATTATGACCATGGGAGAGCTTCGACATGAATGAGCCAGCTTGACGAGTGATACCACGTCCACAGAGAAAACAGGTATGAACAGCGTCTGTGCTGTGTTTAGCCATGTGAGCGAGGGTGCTAGAGACCCAATCCGGGGAAAAGCGGGGTTTAAAGGTTGACAGCGTTGTGACTCCACTGGTGTTACGGGTATCTGTATCAAATGCTTATCATCTGGTGATCCGACTGTTCGGCACCGACTACATTTAAAACCGTTGTGCACACACACTACCGCATAACCTAGCACTAACCTGCGTTGATGCCGCAGTCGATGACCACGGCGCCCGGCTTGATCCATGAGCCGCGCACCATCTCCGCGCGCCCGATGGCGACCACCAGGATGTCGGCAGTTTTCGCCTGGGGACATACATAAACCAATAATCGGACTACAGGGCATCGATATATTGACCTGACCCCAAAGTATCTTAATCAAGTTTTCCTTTATTCCTGTATTTGTTCAGAATAGGAATCGAACCCACGACATTTTGAGTATAAGACAGGGTCCCACTGCAGCCCAATAGGGACGGCTCAGTTCTCCCGGCTGTCCCTATCCCCTCTCCCGGCACGTCCGGGGGAGGAACCGCCTAGTCCGCCGTATAGGCGGACATCCGCTATAGGCGGACATCCGCCGTATAGGCGGACATCCGCCCGGGGAATATCGTGGAGGGAGGCTTCGGCTGTATAACCATGATATTCCCCAATATGGGCGATGAGGGAGAACCGCAGGGTTTAGTGGGTATGCCTTTGCCCGGCTTCTCTTTGGGAGAAGCCCCCCACCAAAGGAGAGCCCCACATAACCCGGTGGTCTGGTATGCATAAAGTAGTCGGCTCATCTCTTGAGCCAGCGGCATTCCCCCTGCGTAACCAAAAAAAAAGGGTCACAACTAAGAAAAAGCGAAAAAATAAAAATTGTGTTCACTTTAATAATAGATAATAATATCCTCCAACCGATTTCGGCTAAGGCAGCCAATTTCAACAATTACTTACTTACGCAGGATTTATTATAGTGCTCAAGTGTGTGCGCAAACACAAGTGCACTCTCTATTCCCTTGCCCTCATAATCCGATGGGCCACCAGTGAGACACGACCGGAGAGGGATCGGGCGCAGGACCAACGGCTTAACGTGTTTTCCGAGGCACGGGGGTACAAGACCGCCAACTTTCAGAAACTGACTAAAGAATTTGTTAACAGAAAAACTCAGGTACAAATTTTGGCTCAACCCCGGGATCAAACCCGGGACCCCAAACGCAGCCGTCGCTTGACGTGCACTACCCACTGCGCCAACGAGGCAGTCAATTACGCACTTTACTTAAGGTCTATATGACGACGATGCGGCGCCGCTCTTGCTGGCGATGCACAATGGGCACATAGGCGTAGCCACGGTGAGGCTCTGCCCTGAAAGTCACTTAAGGTGACGGGTAGGGCACACTAGCGACGCCAATCGATTTTGATTTTTAGCCACTTAACCGGATCTATTTTTAACAATTTCGGGGTAACAACCTCTCGGCAACCACTTATACTATTTATTAAATAATCATGCACAAATGTTGGGTCCGTTTTGTACGCGAAAAATTGATCCATGCCAAACTTTTGTCACTCACCACGCGGTAATCCAAAATTCGAGTACAAAAGCAAACCAAACAATTAACTATCAGTATTAAATAAATAGTATAGGTGTTTGCCGAGAGAATATAACCCCGAAATTGTTTAAATTAGATCCGGTTTAGTAGCTTAACATTAAATCGATTGGCGTCACTAGTGTGCCCTACCCGTCACCTTAAGTTTAAATACTAGGTACTTAAAAACGATAAAAGTTCACCTTCGAGATTCATAAGTCGACACAATACAATTGTGATGAAAACAAAAAGCACGCTATAGTCCATTCAGTATCTGAAGGTGAATAGGACAGTTAAAACGTTTCGAATCCTGCATCCAACCTTCTACAAATAAAAATATTAAGCTGTAAAAATCATTACATTTTTTGTGTTCTCATTTTTCCAGAATAACAAGTATTAATATTTCTCAATTAATCTGATAAAGAACTTAAAATAAGTAATACAAATAAATTTGTAAAAAATATCTTATGATTACATAATGCGCTAATCGGAATTTGCGATCATAGGGATTGACACAAACAATCGCGGTTAATCAGTAATTTGTATGGCAGCCATCTTACCATCGAATCGCGATTATTGTCTCGTGCTAAATTATGTCTGCATGGATTTCATTAGGGACCAAGAACTGGTAGGTAATTTCTCTGGGTGACGAATGTGGTGGTGACATGTCAAGCGATAGTTTTTATTTTTAAGATGAATAAGATGAATACTATTTCATTATTAATGATTTATTGCGTGTTTACCACCAAGGATATTTACATATTGTATTCCATATCCAGATAGTTCGAATTCGTAGATTAAATTTTGAATAAGTTTAAAAATCAAACAAATAATAAGTCGATTAGATTTCTAAAGAAAATATTCTCAATTCTTATAAATATCAGTTAGGTCTAAAATGAGCGTCTCACTTTTAATTTCAAAATAGAACTGTCCTATTCACCTTCACATACTGGACGGACTATAATAATTCTTTTTTATTTTATTTTAAGCGGGCGGCTTTGCAGGGTATTTTTCAGACCAGTATAGTGATACTCCGCCGCCGAGTATGAGTCATTTGTGCCCATCACCGGCAAGCGCGCTGTCGTCATCGGCCGCAGCCGCAACGTTGACACCCCCGACGCAGTGGCGACGGGGGTGTCAACGTTGCGTCGCCACTGCGTCGGGGGTGTCAACGATGCGGCTGCGGCCGATGACGACGGCGCGCTTGCCGGTGATGGGCACAAATGTCTCATACTCACGATCTCGCTGAGATTGTTCGTCTTGGAGTGGCAGACGGTGACGGTGGCGTGCTCCCACTTGAGCAGCTCGGCGACGGGGGTGCCAACGATGCGGCTGCGGCCGATGACGACGGCGCGCTTGCCGGTGATGGGCACAAATGTCTCATACTCACGATCTCGCTGAGATTGTTCGTCTTGGAGTGGCAGACGGTGACGGTGGCGTGCTCCCACTTGAGCAGCTCGGCGACGGGGGTGCCAACGATGCGGCTGCGGCCGATGACGACGGCGCGCTTGCCGGCGATGGGCACGCCGGAGCGCCGGATAAGCTCGAGGCAGCCGGCCGGCGTGCACGGGATGAAGCCGGACATGTCGCCCACGGCGACGCGGCCCTCGTTTATTGTGTTCAGCCTGGGAGGATACTCAATTTAAGAATGTGTACAGGAAGTCGCAGCCATGGCCTACCTCTCACTTACCAATTGCTAACACAAAACTGTAGCTACAAGTTTCTAAAATTTATGTTCGAGAGCAATAAACCAATTTTTATTATTATTTTATTTTATGACAAGAGGGGCCTTTGAAGACAAGGCCTACCTCTTAAGAAAAAAAACCTTTTCAGTTTCTCGGTCCCTGGATCCGAATGTTCTAATTTAATCGATCTATGTTCCCAAAGAAAGTGAAATTTTAAGACACTTCGCTTTATGTTACTATAAATATCTATTTAGTTTAGCTGCAATATCTGATGACGTATTTTAGTTAGGCGTTACGAATGTACCTATAATAGTGCGTCATAAAAATAACAAAATGGCGGACATGCTAACGTGAGGTCCGATGCTCTTTGAAACATTGCATTCTTTGCGCTATTGTTCAAAATAACACGTGGAAGATTTTTCCGTAGTCGTCGGCAGTGCCCAATACGTAACTACATAATGGACCGATATAAATATATAGGGAGGTATGTACCTACTGCATCCTTTACGAGGAGTTAAAAAAGTACTTTATGTTGACCAAAAATTTCAAAATGTTACTGGAAGAAATTGATAGAAGGATACAATTTATATAATAAGTTTATTCTTATATAAATTGTTTAAGATAAATCTTATATTGTTATTTCTATTCTTATATTGTTGTTTATCAAAGGTCCAGCCAGAAAACCAGCGCTGCAGCCGCTGCTTGTGACAGATGCAGCATATGCTGAGGCTGAGCCTTGTTGGCCGCAACTTTTTATGTCTCCATATCGTCTTATTTTGCATGCGATTTGGGCAGCCTACGTCCCGTCTTAATTTGTGTTTGAGGTCCAAACCCTGCAGTGAGATCAACCAATACGACGACGGAGCTCAAAGGCCTCCACCCCGATCTGCCTCAGCGTTAACCCTTAAGAGTACCTACTTAAAGAGTATTAGGATTAGGACGAACCGCTAGCTATACTCGTATTAGCACTGGTGGTATGTTTGTAGGTTAATGTACACGGGACAAAACGCGGTTATTTTAATATGTAAGTACGGTCAGAATCAAAAGTAGCTGAACATTTTAGAACTTTGTCACACTAACCATTGCGCAGTTTTAATAAGTGTTTGACTTACTCAAGCTGCGCAAAACTTAGTGTGACAAAGTTCTATAATGTTCAGCTACTTTAGATTAGGGGTGTAAGGGGGCAATCTACCACCTTCCTGCCCCAAGCCAACCTCACCTGCCCGTGGTGCATCCTGCTAAATTACCAACGAGGCTCTGGCGACCGACCGATGGCGGTATAACCACAGCTATGACGTGGCCAAATACGCCAGGCCAGTGACGGGCAGCAGCGTCACTGGCGCAAAAATCCACGTCCTGCGATCGCCAACCCGCCTGCCCAGCGTGGCGATTATGGGCAAATCCTCTAATGCTAGTTAAACTGCAGCCACGGCCCCCAGTTCCCGGCAGTCCCGCTATTCCTGGTCATGGTGGCGACCATGGTAACGGCGGGACGGGGGGTGCGAAGAATCTCCGGGCTACGGGAGGCCACCACAATAAACTGACCCTGGCGACGTACAACGGACGCACTTTGCGGCTTGATTCGCATCTGGCACAACTCGAGGTGGAACTTGGGAAAATAAGGTGGCACATCCTTGGTTTAAGCGAAGTCCGAAGAGAGGGCGAGGACACCGTAACCTTGGAGTCGGGCCACCTAATGTACTTCCGCGAGGGAGACCAACATTCTCAAGGCGGCGTCGGGTTTCTGGTCAATAAGTCCCTCTCTGACAACGTAGTGGAAATGTCTAGCGTGTCGAACAGGGTAGCGTACCTCATCATCAAGCTCACCGAGAGGTACAGCCTCAAGGTAGTGCAAGTGTACGCACCGACTTCGACACACTCAGACGATGAAGTGGAGGAAATGTTCGATGACATATCGAGGGCCCTCCACTTCACCACCAAAACCCACTACAATGTTGTCATGGGGGGACTTCAACGCTAAAGTGGGAGTACAGACTTGTCGCGAATCGATGTTGGGATCATGCGGCTTTGGGAGTAGAAATCATAGGGGGCAAATGCTCGTCAATTTCTTAGAGCGCGAGGGGCTTTTCTTAATGAACTCGTTCTTTAAGAAACAGCCCCAGAGGAAATGGACGTGGCAGAGCCCCGATACTATGACTAAAAATGAGATCGACTTCATCATATCGGACAAAAAGCGAATATTCAGAGATGTCTCAGTGATCAATAGGTTTAAAACCGGAAGTGATCACCGACTTCTCAGAGGCACTCTGAATATCGATTTTAAGCTTGAACGTTCTCGGTTGATGAAGTCCACGCTCCGGCCAAATCTGCTCCAATCGCTCGCTGGTTCCGACGCCTTCCAATTAAAATTGGAAAATCGTTTCGCTGCCTTGGAAACCACAATTGACGTGGATATTGACGAAGAACTCGACCAAGTGGTGGAAATCCTTCGGGACGAGGGTGCAAAATTTTGTGAGTTGCGACGTATGGGCAAGCGGTCTAAACTTTCGAAAGAGACTCTGGACCTAATGGACAAGAGGCGGAACGATCCATCAGTCACTTCGGCAGAACAACGGGCTCTGAATAAGTCCATCTCCAAGCTGATAAGACGTGACCTCCGAAGTTCCAATACACTCTCAATACAGAGAGCAATTGAGCAGAACCGGGGGTCCAAAGTCTTCGTACAACAGCTTGGAAGGAGCCACCTGTCGAAGGTGACCAAAACAAACGGAGAAGTCGTCACTTCAAAGCCTGAGATTCTTTCGGAAGTTTACACCTTCTACAGCCAGTTATACGCGTCGCACTCACCTCACCCTACGCCGGATGAGAAGGATTTAAGAGCCACACTAACCCGCCATGCGACGGAGGATCTTCCCGACATCAGCCTGGAAGAGATCGAAGCAGCTCTTGGGCAACTTAAAAATGGAAAAGCCCCGGGAGAAGACGGAGTTACAACCGAGCTTCTGAAAGCAGCCGGCAAGCCGGTGCTGAAGGAACTTCGGCGTATATTTAACTCAGTTCTTTTCTCCGGGAGAACTCCTAGGGCGTGGCAACGGAGCTTGGTCGTATTGTTCTTCAAGAAAGGCGACAAAACATTACTGAAGAACTATCGACCAATTTCTCTCCTGAGTCACGTCTATAAGCTGTTCTCAAGAGTCATTTCAAATCGCCTTACACGAAGACTTGACGAAGCTCAACCTGCAGAGCAGGCCGGATTCCGACGGAGTTATAGCACCATAGACCATATTCACACAGTGAGGCAGGTTATACAGAAGACCAAAGAGTATAACCAGCCCCTGTGCATGGCGTTTGTGGACTATGAAAAAGCTTTTGACTCCGTCGAGACCTGGGCTGTTCTAGATGCCTTGCAAAGGTGCCAAGTCGATTGGCGATATATCGAGGTGTTGAGGTGTCTGTATGACGCTGCTAATATGTCCGTAGTAATCCAAAATGGCCAAACTGAGCCTGTCCTGCTGCGACGTGGTGTGAGACAAGGAGATGTTATATCTCCGAAACTTTTCTCCGCTGCGCTGCAGGACATGTTTGGAACACTAAACTGGAAGGAGCGCGGAATCAATATTAATGGCGAGTACATGTCACACCTACGATTCGCAGACGACATCGTCATCTTGGCGGAAACCCTACAAGACCTACAGGAGATGGTGAGCAGCATGGCTGAATCTTCCAAACACATCGGTCTTCGGATGAACTTGGATAAAACCAAGGTCATGTTCAACGAGCTCGTTGATCCGGGACCGGTCGCTGTTAATGGAGTACCTCTCGAAGTTGTTCAGGAATATGTCTATCTAGGACAAGCGCTCCAATTAGGCAGAAACAACGTCGAGAGAGAAGCCATTAGAAGAATTCAGCTAGGCTGGGCAGCATTTGGTAAACTTCGTCAAGTCTTCTCGTCACCCATCCCTCAAAGTCTTAAGTCGAAGGTCTTCGACCAGTGCGTCCTTCCGGTCATGACTTACGGTGCCGAGACGTGGACACTCACGGCTGGACTAGTCCACCGGTTCAAAGTCGCTCAAAGAGCTATGGAAAGGGCTATGCTCGGAGTATCTCTGAAGGACCGCATCAGAAATGATGTAATCCGACAGAGAACCAGAGTCACCGACATAGCCCACCGAATTAGCAAACTGAAGTGGCAGTGGGCTGGTCATATTAGCCGCAGAACTGACAGCCGTTGGAGCCGTAAAGTCCTTGAGTGGAGACCGCGACTCGGTAAGCGTAGTGTAGGACGCCCTGCGACAAGATGGGATGATGACATTCGAAGGCTGGCTGGTGTGGGCTGGATGAGAGTGGCCGAAAATCGGGAGAAGTGGCGTGCATTAGGGGAGACCTATGTTCAGCAGTGGACGGGTGTGGGTTGCTGATGATGAACAGGGGCCTTTGAAGACACGTGGCCTACCTCTTAAGAAAAAAAAACCTTTTCAGTTTCTCGGTCCCTGGATTCGAATGTTCTATTTTAATCGATCTATGTTCCCAAAGAAAGTAAAATTTTAAGACACTTCGCTTTATGTTACTATAAATATCTATTTAGTTTAGCGGCAATATCTGATGACGTATTTTAGTTAGGCGTTACGTGCGTTTTATGTACTTACCTATAATAGTGCGTCATAAAAATAACAAAATGGCGGACATGCTAACGTGAGGTCCGATGCTCTTTGAAACATTGCATTCTTTGCGCTATTGTTCAAAATAACACGTGGAAGATTTTTCCGTAGTCGTCGGCAGTGCCCAATACGTAACTACATAATGGACCAATATAAATATATAGGGAGGTATGTACCTACTGCATCCTTTACGGGGAGTTACAAAAGTACTTTTTGTTGACCAAAAATTTCAAAATTTTACTGGAAGAAATTGATAGAAGGATACAATTTATATAATAAGTTTATTCTTATATAAATTGTTTATCTTATATTGTTCTTTCTATTCTTATATTGTTGTTTATCAAAGGTCCAGCCAGAAAACCAGCGCTGCAGCTGGTGCTTGTGACAGCTGCAGCATATGCTGAGGCTGAGCCTTGTTGGCCGCAACTTTTTATGTCTCCATATCGTCTTATTTCGCATGCGATTTGGGCAGCCGGCGTCCCGTCTTAATTTGTGTTTGAGGTCCAAACCCTGCATTGAGAACAACCACTACGACGACGGAGCTCAAAGGCCCCCACCCCGATCTGTACCTCAGCGTTAACCCTTAAGAGTACCTACTTAAAGAGTATTAGGATTAGGACGAACCGCTAGCTATACTCGTATTAGCACTCGTGGTATGTTTCTATGTTTGTAGGTTAATTCACACGGGACAAAACGCGGTGATTTTAATATGTAAGTACATACCTACTCATAGTAGCATCTACAACCTGTGCGGATAAAGAATGGGATCAGAAATGGCGGCGCATCTATTCACTTCTCGCTCGCACACTATTTGCGCCTATACTCGCACTCGTGGGGTTTTGAAATCGTATATGTTTGTAGGTTATTGGAAAATGTGGCATAAAAATTTCCTTATTGTACCTACTCTTTAATTTATATTTTTTTATGTGATAGGGGTCAGACGAGCAGATGGATCGCGTAAGCGATGTTAGCGATGGTTTAGTGTTTAATGTGTCGTGGTCAATAAATGATTTCTTAGTAGATACCCATCGACGTCCTTGTAGGGGGAGACGGCGTCAGTGATCTTATGGTTGTCAATGTTTTCCACGGAGTCCAGCGGCATCTGCACGATGATGCCGTGCACGTGCGGCGACTCGTTCAGCGCCTGGATCTTTTGCAGCAGCTGAAAGTTACTACTTATTTATTTATTTTATTCAGACTTTAAATATTGTGCAAAACACATTTTTATTGGTACACAGTTGAATTCAATGAAAAGAGGCATTCTCTGCTCTGTGATCGCCCAGTTAGTTTAGTGGTTTAAGTACCAGGCCGTGATCACGGGGTCCTGGGTTCGATTCCCGGGTCGAGCAAAGGTATGTTTCGAATTTTTCGAACATAGCTCGGGTGATCACCAATCCGCATTAGGCACGCGTGGTGATTAAGCCTAATCCCATCATAGTAGCGATGACTTGATTTATATGATGGAGGCCTTTGCCCTGCAGTGGGACAGTATACCTATAGGCTGATACTTAACTTTACTGATCTTTAGGTTTTCGGACCTCAAAAGGAAAAACGATTGTTGCTCTACGAGTAATAAAAAAAATTACAACAACATAAATTTGAATTAATCCCGGTCCTACATACAAACTACAAACAAAATCATAACTTCTACATCAACAAAATCAAAATAAAGTTATCTTAATTTTTCCAAAAAATTACCGATACTAATTTCGCGGTTTATTAATTCCATCTTTGATTATATATTAATCCCATTTGGTCTGTAAAACAAATTCATCTTTTTTTTGGTGCAGTGCATCATCATCAACAAATTTCTGGCTCCATAGAGTTTAAAACAACAAAGTTTGAGTAGTTACCTACATAATTCTAATGTTGCAGTTACAGGAAAATTGTGTTAAAGACAATTTATTAAGTAATATCTAAAGGGAAATTAAGTATGTAGAGCTACCATCCCTGCATATATCTGCATTCAGTGGTACGACGAGGAATGACCATTCCTTATCGTGCCACTGGTGGAACAAGTTTTTTTTTTAAATATAAGTACTACAAATTCCTCGGACACTGGCTCCGTGCATTCTTTGTGCTTATTTTATTTTTAAAGGGTTACAAAATTTGAAAAAGTGCTCCGCGATAAAATTTGAATTAAATAAAATTACAATAACTTAAATTTAGGCAGTCATGTATGATTATTGTTAGTAGGTTGAATTTGAATTTAGTGTAATAATTGTAAGTAGGGTGTTTCTTTTTTTTTCTTTGGGGGTACTGGGTTGTTTTTTATGTAGTTTATGGGCCTCAGAGGGGGTTTTATGGTATGTGGAAGTTTTATGTTTTGTTTGCAAACTTGTCCCTAACCGCGTCATCACCCCGGCGGATCGCCATTTTGAGGTTATACTCGGTGATTTTTTCGATGGTAGGTGGAACAAGTTGGTGGCACGACGAGGATAAAGGGTCAAAATCCAACAAAAAGGGTCCTCCTCTCTTCTTAAAAAATATATTTTTAAGAAGAGAGGAGGATGACCAATTACCTTATTTATTTACATAATACATACATAATATGCAGAACATATCTTGTTTGTTACAGTGACAGAATAA
Organism: Marasmia exigua; assembly: GCA_019059595.1. Lineage (NCBI taxonomy): Eukaryota > Metazoa > Arthropoda > Insecta > Lepidoptera > Crambidae > Marasmia > Marasmia exigua. Next base: position 11,044,344 of record CM032477.1, on the reverse strand, counting down.
CATCTATCGTTACATAAGACAGAGATAACAATATTATTGTTGAATAAGCAATGTGTTATCGCTGATGTCAGAGTTCAGGGATTCAGTAAGCACCAATTATGTAGATTTTTTTACAATTGAATCAATCGAGCCATTGTTTTTATTCTTCTCTTCGTTTGTCAACGTTAGCAGAAAATCTGCAAACCATAGACTTAGGATGACGGCTGCATGGATACAACATACGCCCTAGAAAATCGCTTGAGTGTCTCGAATAGATAGTTCTCAAGGGAATCATACACTCGAGACTTGAGTCATCCGTACTTGACTCAAGAGGAGAATTGCAGGGTGAAATTTTGGCCATCCATGAAATTTGACCGTGGGAGAGCCCCATTCGGCATGAATGGGCCGGCTCGACCGGAGTGATACCACGGCCTCACAGAAAACCGGCGTGAAGCAACTGTCCTGTGTTTCGCTGCGTGAGTGAGGGTACCGGAGGCCCAATCCGGCTGAAAGGGGGTTGGTTTAAAGGTTGGTAGCGCACTTGTGACTCCACAGGTGATACAGGTGTCTATGGGCGGCGGCAATCGCTTACCATCAGGCGATCCGTCTACTCGTCTACCACATATGACATGAAAAAAAAAGTTGTTGAAACGTGAAGGTTTCCCAACGTTGTTTTCCCTTACCGCCGAGCTAATGGTAGAAAGGAATTCCTCCTGCGAGATCAAAAAGGAAATTCACTCCACATACCTCACCCTCAGTAATGTCCCTCGGAAGCTTCAGATGTTCGGCTTTGATGCCGATGTTTTCTGCGGCCCTCAGTTTCATCCTGATGTACACGTTGGAGTCTTCGCGCCCGCCGACCTGCACGATAGCCAGGCGCGGCTGGAACGCCGGCGCCTTCTGCCGGATCGCCTCCACTTGCGCGCGGAGGTCATCCTGGATGGACCTGGAGGAATAGTACGCCTTTAAAAGTCTGTAATCACATTACAACGTTGGAGTCGACTTAACACTTTATGTTCTCATGGGCGAAGTGACTTGATCATTTGAATGACTCGGGAGTGAAACGCCTCAAACTGATAACATAAAGCGCTATACAGAGTGTATCTGTGAACATTAATCTTTAAGGCAAGAGTGAACAGGCATCTTCTAAGCAAACGCGTTACATCCTAGACCTCATCGTCACTTTCCATCAGGTGAGATTGTGGTCAAGCGTTAGCCTAGATTCCTAATAAAAAAAATTACATCCTTTTAACAACGTGGAGAGAGCTACGCTTCGGCGTGAATGAGCCGGCTCGATCGGAGTGATACCACGGCCTTACAGAAAACCTGCGTGAAGCAGCATTGTGATGTGTTTCGCTGCGTGAGTGAGGAGGCCCAATCAACGGGAAAGGGGGTTTAAAGGTAGGCAGCGCACTTGTGACTCTACTGGTGTCGCAGGTGTCCTATGGGCGGCGGCGATCGCTTTCCATCAGGTGATCCGTCTGCCACCTATCACATAAAAAAGTGTTCTACCAACCATTCTGAATAACATTTGTTCTACGACTTTTCGAAAGTTGTCGAAAATTTTCGCCTCCCCATACAAAATGATCACCTCACGTGATTGACTTTGTATGAAAAGTAGATTTTTTTGGGCGAACTTCGGAAAGTCATGGAACAAAAAGTTATTCAGAATGGTTGGTAGAACATGTTCACAGATACCCTGTACCTACGCACACTCAATTTAAAATAAGAATGAGGATAATTAAAAGCACACAGTAAGGCTGCTTTTCTAAGATGTGTTGCGAGGTATGCCTTTGTTACAAGCCAATCACTTCACAGATAAGCTAGGTAAGCGATTCTATATCCTCTTAATAACACATTCTTTGCAACACATCCTCGCTCATCGCCCTGGTGAGAACGCAGCCTTAGGCGCTAATCGGGACATGACTTGTATTTGTTAGTACAGACAGCCACACGTTGGATCATACAGTCTAACATTCTTGTACACAACTGTCACAAATCATCAACTGTCCCTGTACAATGATGTTATGGTATATTGTACACCCACATAGTAAAACTCGTTACATCCATTTACAACAGTAGGTTGGCGTTGAATTATTCATCACAAATTCAAGTGTGCATAATACAATTTTACTTTTATCTAATAAAATTAAATACCATTGCACGAGGTGATATCTAGGAATACTTGGAGCCGCATTCTCGGGCTCGTGACATTTATCATCATACGACATATATCACTAAAACATCGTTCTTTGTATGGATTTCATGTGACATCCGTTAGGTTTTCAAAATATCACGAGCACGAGAATTGGACTCTTGGTCCCTCCTAATTAAAAGGAAACTTGAAACAAACAAAAGGCACCCGCGGAAGATCAGCGCTGAGGTTGTCGGCCACAGCACATGCTGAGCGGGGACCTATTTTTTTGTACATTCTTTTGAACCATGCATGTAGATGAGAACTGTGTAAATGTGCAAAAATAAACGATTTTTCTTTCTTTCTTTCTTTCTTTAAACATATTCCTGACCTTTTCTGTCTAATGATTTGTTATAAAATTAATAGGTTCAGCCCTTGGAATTATTTAACCTTATTCGTAGTAATAATATTGTTTCATTTTAGCAGTTTGGGTAGTTTTATGTATAAATAAATAACCTATACTTATTCCAATTATAAGGTTACTAAAATAACATGAAGGCTACGTAATTTCACGACTTCGCAGCTTAAAATTAGACCTTCTCTTAAAATTAGAAAGAGAGGTATCTACATAGTTACCTCTCTTTATAATTGTGTTATAGAACGAATTATCTGAAAAATACCACGTGCTAGGGTTTTGGCCTTGCTCACGTTTGTGTCTAATTCAGTTTTATTTCGTAACATCATGTTAATATAACTGCAATATCTATGTTAGTAGACATGCGGCCTTAAAATGTATAGTCTGATTAAATAAAGATAAAACAATACTCAAACTATACCAGATTGAGTTTCTTTAAAAAAACGCTGGATTCCATCCAACTACCGTGGCGCGAATTTTGAACGACAGGCAAAATTTACTTTTCAAAATAAAAAAGTTACCCCGCAACTTCCTTCCCGGATATCGGAACCGCGACCATGTCTGGCTATGTTGGTAGTTCGCCGATCCACTTCGGACTGGCGCTCCAGGCGGCCGGCGGCAGACGCACGCGACCTTCCCTGATAAACTGATAACCCGGTGGAACACTACACTGGGGAAACCACCTGCTGCTTTACACTTAGGATAACTGTACAAACGGTCAACCTCACAGGACTAACCCCATAGCCGGCGACGCTTTGTAAACGACAATACCACGTGGCCGAAATAGTGACCTAATTTCGTCGGACCATCTGCTTGCTTGCAGCTGTACCTTTCGGTCTCGCTCTGATTTATCAAAGTAAATACCGACCGGCATCTTTACCAATAGTTCTATAACGAGTGTAGTGTACCTAAAATAATACCTTATTTGATATCGGCTAGTATTATAATACAAATATAATAATAACATAACATAAATATTGTAATAATATAAATATAAAAATTATGAATAGATAAATTATAAACATTATATTATGATACTTTTAGGAACACAATGTGATAATATTATGGATCCTACTCTCTCCGAAATAGTTGCAGTGCCCTACAGGGTCCATATTTAAATACTTTAAACTAAGATCTTTGTTCAACGTATGAGAAACCAATAAAGATATTGAATTTGTATCTGTGATATCGGTAACAAACGCGGTTAGAAAGCCTGAAATGGATATCATGGTGACTCTTTGAATTTGTATATTTAAGTTGAAAATCATTCCTATCAGAATGTATGAGTTTAATTTCGAAACTGGCAACAGGCAGAGTAATATTTTAGAAGTTTTAACTAAACCAAATATTCGTAGATATAGCATAATTTATACATTTATTTATAGTCACCCTAGTTATAACGCTGAAAAATCGATGATAATAACAATTTTACACAAAAAATTACCTAACATTTTTCATAAATTTAACACCCAAAATAATGGATATAAGAGCATCCAAAAAAAATTACTAAGTTCCTAAAGGTATTGGAAAACGAATGTGCTTCGTTCTATTTGAAAGCATTGTTTTAGCAAAATGTTACCTATTGTTAAACACATATTTTTTACAGGAATACCCGACCTGATGCTTGTAATATTGAGTATTATTATGATAAAGAGGACTCAAAAACGTAACGGTCATGCAAATTATTAGGTATTTAGTTGCGGAGTTAACAAAATTTACTATGAGTCTTAAATACAAAATATAACGATCAAATACCTTAAGGAATCCTTACAAATTTGCCTCGAGTGACTAAAACTGCGTGTTAAAATAACACGTATAGTAGCGCGACTTAACATCCTCCCTTCAACTAAATAAATTGATGATTGTTTGACCTAAACAACGAAGTATTGGCGCTGTCTAATAGATTCATTTGTATTTATCAGCAATTTTATGAAAAATAAACAAATTTTAACTATAGGGCCGTCGTTAACGTAATGAGTACAGACCATTTTTTTGTGTCCTCCACTGTTTACTAAAGAGTACGCAGAGGTCTTCGATATCAGCCTTACAATAACAACAGAAGATAAGAAGTGAAAATGATGTTTCATTAACTAGAGGTTTTGACGTAATTAATATACAAAATATGTTTATGTTTTGATTTTAAGCAACTTTATTAAAACCAACACGAGGCAAAAAAGCTAGGTATTCGAAATCCTAAGTAAGTAGGTACTAAAAGTGGACGGTATACTTAATTAAAAAATAACGAAGCTTTTATATGTACTTATTTGTTTTTATTTTATTTAAAAATAAAGTCAGTTACGTTAGTCACATCGCTTCTAATAGTAACTTTCGAACGACTGGACTGATTTTCACGAGCGCTGATTTGTTGAATTTGATTTCGCCCCAATAGCAACAATACTGATATAATATCGAAAAAATATTTGAGGCGGTGCAAAGTTCATCTGGGCTACTTAGTTTATTTAAAAGGTTTTGATTTTTTTTTGCTATTGACTATTTTAGTTGATCTAAATAGGTGGTTTCCATTTGTTAAAATTTATAAACAAAACCGGCAATACGGCTTGAATTACCTACAACAAAAATGATGACAAAAGCAGTCCACGCCAAGAAAACACTTCAAAAAATATTGTGTACTATAAACTAAATTTCATAAAATACACTTGAACATCAATATACACACATCCTACCGACACAAAACCCAAATCAGGAAACTATAAATATCACAGATTCAAACACGGAAATAACTAACATATTGTACAAAGTTATAAAATAAATAAATACATATTATACAGCAGAGTCGTCAAGTTGTAAGAAAATTACTTACTCGCAAATACTGTCAGTAACATCAAACGAATCCCACATGACTAGATTTTCACTAACACATCCTAATCAAAATAACAAAAGACCCGATATGTCAGCCGGTAGCCGTATTCAGGAGTATGCAGAGTAATCCACAACCATCGACTAATTTGATACGGTAACAAGACAGGCATTAGCTCTTCTCGCTCTTAGGCTCGTCAAACTGGTTTTTAGTCCTATTTCTATCAGACTGACAAGATTGAAGTTTTCAACATTCATAAATACGACTTTATGCCTCGTACGAAAGCCACCATTATTCGGTAATTCTGCAATGTATGTATTTATTCAAGTGTGATATTATGTATTTACAGATCGTTATTTTAGTCACGTTTAGTTTACAATAATAATGAGTACGATTTGCGACTGTTAATTGCTTAGACAGGAATTATTTGGTCAGTATAGGTTTATGCTTTAATTTATAATTTTGCTTAGTGGTTAAGTATATAACAATACGTGCGGAACACCATGAAACGAACATCATTGCCTGGAGATGCAGATTAACCACTTCAATAACTATCACATTTAAACTGACAGCCGCTATATTAAATTAACTACCCTCTAGTTAAATGACGACCAATCGATTTTAATTTTTACCCACTAAACCGGATCTATTTTAAACAATTTCGACGGTTACAACCTCTCGGCAAACACTTATACTATTTATTGAATAACCATGCACAAATGTTGGATCCAACGCGTACGCGAAAAATTGATTACCGCCAAAAGCGGCCACTTTTGGCGCGAATCAATTTTTCGCTTACAAAAACGGACCCAACATGTATGCATGGTTATTTAATAAATAGTATAAGTATTTGCCGAGAGGTTGTAACCCCGAAATTGTTCAAAATAGATCCGGTTTAGTAGCTAAAAATTAAAATCGATTGGCGTCGGCTAGTGTGCCCTACCCGTCACCTTAATGAAATAGTTTTTTGTTACAAAAAATCAAAAATAGTACATATAGGCATATAGGTATTTGCCTTTGAAGATGAATACTGTATAGGCATAAATATTATTATAATACTAGTACAGCCAAGATAATTAATTATCATTACATAGTCATCATAAAATAAGAGCCGTTGGACCAGTGGTAGTGAACGCTCCCCGTGGTCCAAGGTTTGCGGGTTCGATCCCCACTCAGTACAAACATTTGTGTACATGAACATGTCTGTTTTTATTGTTCTGGGTGTTTTTTATGTATTATAAGTATCTATTTACAATAGAAAAATATTAAATTTATTTATTTGTAATTCCGCTGTTGGTTCTGATATCTGTAACACAGCTGGTGCTTGGGCTACCTACCTATCTCAGAGTCAAATCAATGTATGTGATGTGAAATATTTATAAAAAAAACTTGTCTTCCAAAAGAAACATTTATAGGCTGTACCACTTACTCTGATGGCTCGCTGGCCCGTGGTGGATCTTGGCCTCCGACGCAACAAGCCGCCATTTGTGCCATATTGTGTACCACCACAGACGAATTGTCTCTCAGCTCGAGCAGATCCTTTGTTTCTTCGCCTCTCCAGCCTGGACGTGTAACTAAATGCCTCCCTATAGGCCATCCTCCATGCTCCGTCCATGTCTTCACTGCTAGTTCTTCCTGCATTATCTCCAGATGACCAATCTAATTCAGTCTGATAGATATGGTTTCTCGGATGATATTATGGTAGAATACGAAGCTTCAATCTCTTAATCTTTTTCCCCCTTCGCAATTTACTCCTTTTGTTCGTCCGATTATCTTCCATCGGATCTTTCTTTCATTCTTCCACAAAAATCTTTTTTAAAAAGGCTAAATAAAAACACTTATAATTGGAAATTTTGTCAAGCGAACATTTGCTGTATTCATGACTCATAATACAATCGATCGAAGCACCACATGAGAGGATGTTTATATTCTTAGTGAGCTTATAATCTTGATAGTTTTATATTACATTGGGGAAAAAGTTTCTTCGCATTTTTTAAGAACATTAATATAGTTTATTTATATTTAAATAAAGTATGTGTGTACCATTTTGTTCGATAACTTTTTGCCATCTTGTAGGTAGGGGCATGATCCCATTGCTACAAAAATTTTGGAATCTTTCATCAAAATACCGCGACAAGTGGATTTGGCAGTCCTCTCGTGATGTTAACCTAAACTGCCTAAAGAATTCTGAAGAGACCGAAACAGGTGGAAATCTGAAGGTGCAAGGTCTCTATGGACTATACGGCGGATGCATTAACACCTCTCAGGAAACTCTCTTAATTTTTGCTGGGTGGCTATAGATGTGTGAGGTCTAGCGTTATCATGATGAAACACCACACCCCGATTCTGTTGATCAATTCCGGCCGTTTTCTCTCAACTTCTTGTTTTAATCTCATAAGTTGTTCGCAGTAGAGTTCAGAATCGATAGTCCTGCCTAATGATAACAGCTCATAATGAATAATGCCCTTCCAATCCCACCACACACACAACATCACCCTATTGCGAGTTAACCCGGGTTTCGCCAGTCTGTGAAGCCTGACCGGCCTTTGACCAAGACCTTTTTCGCACGTTCTTGTCGTACGTGATCCACTTTGCATCACCAGTTATGAACTTCTTCAAAAATGATTCGGTTTCGTTACGTCGTAATAAAGAAGCACAAATGAGTACACGGTTCATTAGGTTTCTTTCAGTGAGCTCGTGAGGTACCCAAATATCGAGCTTTTTGTGATACCCAGCTTTTTTCAAATGCGCCAAAACTGTTTTGTGGTCAATTCCCAGTTCTTGAGCTACGTCGTAATTACTGGTATGTCGATCTTGCTCCACTTTTACAGAAATGGCATCCATTTTATCCATAATAGGGCGACCAGAGCGAGGTGCATCTTTGACATCAAAATTTCCGGATTGAAAACGCTTAAACCAAATTTGTGCTACTCTCACAGACACTGCACTAGGTCCATAAACATCGCAAATTTTTTTCGCGGCTTGCGTTGCATTTTTACCTTTTTTGTAGTAAAATTTTAAAATGTATCGAATTTCTTCATTAGATTCACTCATCTTGACAGTACGAAAAACAAATGAAAATCACACATTTCCTAATTTGAATTTGGAATTAAGTTCTTTAAAATTTTAACTTTCAATGATACCAAAATTTTATTACAAGTTCATACATACTATAATGCGAAAATACTTTGTCCCCAACCTTTTATGACGCGTTGCGATGCGATCCGATATATTATAATAATTGATCTCAACAAAAGCAAATATTGTCGTTCTCCGTTGGATTTGAGATACTTTTTCAAGCCGCAATCGCATCCCTTTTTTTATTAAATGAAATAACCTTACTCTTAGGGTCCCTTTCCACCAAAGATGTGCTGCGAAGATGTGAAAGCTAATGAACATAATTGGTCAATATTGACGCATTCATAGCAACGTAGCGTAACACATAATTTGGGACCCTTATCCTTGTAAATTTGATTGAATTAGTATGAATGATCAAATGTTAAAATAATTACCACAAAATATTAACCCAATTTTTATTGCTTTTACGAGGTAATCTTATATGTATTAAGTAACAATAAACAAAGATTAAGATTTAATAGTCGTATTTAGAATAATAACGACAATAACACAATGTTATAATAACAAATATCTAGATAGCCTAACTGAAAATATACTATGAGAAGTGTTAAAAATAATCAATAATCTTATTTGAGAAAATAATTTGCAAGATTTCGAACTCTTGCAATGTGCGCGGCTACGCAGTTTTAGACATGTAGTGATGACGTGTGACGTAAAAAAGTGTTACCTTCCAGCATCAGTCTACTAAAACTATAAACAACTTTTACTTAAAATTATGAGCTTAAAAATCAATGATGAAAAATAAAGAAACCGAAGTTACAAAGTTAATTCCAACACTAGAGTTTTTGCAAGGCGTTATGTAGCGTTGTAGGCGTCAGGTCCGCTTCGCGTCAGGTTACCTTTTGACATTGTTACGTTACCTACTGCCGCCAAAGTTGAACCTTACGCCTACATCACGTCATCTGACCATTTGCAAAAACCCTCATCAACTATCTCACGCTAACAGTTTTTATGACAAGTAATTTACCTAAGTCATGAGTAGGTAATCACAGCACAATAATACAATAGTAGTAAGATATCTTAAAACTATCATGTTGATTCCGCGATCAAAGAAATCGTTATAGTTAGAAGTATAACATATATTTCGCTGTATATTTATATTTTCATTAGGAAATAAAAACAATGACAAATACGAAATAAAGTATCTTCCCTCTTTTATCTAAAATCAATGTAGATACTTAAGGTGACGGGTAGGGCACAATAGCCACGCCAATCGATTTAAATTTTTAGCTACTAAGCCGGATCTTTTTTAAACAATTTCGGGGTTACAACCTCTTGGCAAACACTTGTACTATTTATTAAATAACCATGCACAAATGTTGGGTTCAATGCGTACGCGTAAAAATGATTACCGCCAAAAGCGGCCACTTTTAGTGTGAATCAATTTTTCGCGTACAAAAACTTACCCAACATTTGTGCATGGTTATTTAATAAATAGTATAAGTGTTTGCCGAGAGGATTTTAAACCCGAAATAGTTTAAAATAGATCCGGTTCTGTAGCTAAAAATTTAAATCGATTGGCGTCGCTAGTGTTCCCTACCCGTCACCTTAACAATAATACTTCAACGCGCCCGGCGGAATGGCAGTGCGCTAAGGGGCTAACTACTCAATATTTTATTTGTCAAATATGTTTTGAGCAAATACTTAACCTCCTATTTACATATGAATTTAAATCTACTATGACACAAAGGTATGCGTATTATACATTTATACATTGTCAAACCTAGCTAAGGTAGTAGTACTGTTTAGGATATATCCGAGTATTTTTTCGCGCACATAAAAATCATATGACCAAATTATCTGCGTGAAAAAAAAAACAATCAACAATATATTTTAAAAAAAATCACATATAACATTGTCAAACTTGAAAACATAGAAATAGCTCACCCGCTCCGACAATATCACTGGCTGGCCACGAATCATCAAGTGGTCATTTGAACTTAAAAGTTATCATTACATTGGAATAATAGGGATGGAAAATCTAACGTCACTAAATCGTATGTTCCATCCAAAACGCTGATTTAGCTGTAGAAAATAATAAAAAAAAAAGGTAAACTATGATTTTTAATTAGGTGAACTGAACTGACAGGTGTCAATGTGTCATTCCCATACATTTTTGCTAGTTTTGACAGATGCAAAGTGTCAAAATGTATGGGAACTTGACGTTTGCATGTGTCAGTTTAGTTAGTATCATTAAAAATCGGAGTAGTATGTATGTCTAGGAGCGAAAGATGCGGAAGTCCTCCTCCTTCTCGTTGTGCGCGTTGGAGTAGAGGTGGATGCGCATGGCGTGCACGGGCATGGGCGGCGTGCCGCACAGCGTGCACGTCAGCTCCGCCGTCGACGAGATAGACGTCCTGGGGAAAAACATCTTCGTTTATATTTGTCCAACTCAACCTAAAGGTGATCAGGTTGAGAAATTGATGGTCAGTTTAACAAACGTCCATTCAAAATTTGATCGTGATTTGAAACATCATTTAACAATTTAATGATAATTATCCATGTCCGTGAGAGAGCCACGCTTTGGCATGAATGGGCCGGCTGGACCGGAGTGATACCAAGACCTCACAGAAAACCGGCGTGAAGCAGCACTGTGCTGTGTTTTGCTGTGGTGAGTGAGGGTACCGGAGGCCCAAGCCAGGGGAAATGAGGGATTAAAGGTTGTGACTCCACTGGTGTCGCGGGTGTTCATGGTCGGCGGCAATCGCTTACCATTAGGCATAAAAAAAGAAGTTTTAACTTAAGATCAAAAATCATTTTTTTAAAAGACATTATTTTTGTGTCATGCGTGCAAGCGATTTTAGTTTGTAAGTGGTTATGTGACAGATTCAATGACCGTACCTGGTGACCCCCAGGTGGCCCCGTTCTCCCGCTTGAGCGCCGCGAGTCCCGCGCGGCAACGGAAACATGTCCCTGGACACTGTGCGTAATGTTGTGTGGTGTACACTGTACACTACGCGTAGTGCGATGTTTGGTAATACCTGGTGACGCGCTGCTTGAGGTCGTCGTTCTCCCGCTTGAGCGCCTCGAGCGTCTCTCGCGGCAGCGGGCGCAGCTACATGTCCCGGCGTGGGCTAGTACCTGGTGACGCGCTGCTTGAGGTCGTCGTTCTCCCGCTTGAGCGCCTCGAGCGTCTCTCGCGGCAGCGGGCGCAGCTACATGTCCCGGCGTGGGCTAGTACCTGGTGACGCGCTGCTTGAGGTCGTCGTTCTCCCGCTTGAGCGCCTCGAGCGTCTCTCGCGGCAGCGGGCGCAGCTACATGTCCCGGCGTGGGCTAGTACCTGGTGACGCGCTGCTTGAGGTCGTCGTTCTCCCGCTTGAGCGCCTCGAGCGTCTCTCGCGGCAGCGGGCGCAGCTACATGTCCCGGCGTGGGCTAGTACCTGGTGACGCGCTGCTTGAGGTCGTCGTTCTCCCGCTTGAGCGCCTCGAGCGTCTCTCGCGGCAGCGGGCGCAGCTACATGTCCCGGCGTGGGCTAGTACCTGGTGACGCGCTGCTTGAGGTCGTCGTTCTCCCGCTTGAGCGCCTCGAGCGTCTCTCGCGGCAGCGGGCGCAGCTACATGTCCCGGCGTGGGCTAGTACCTGGTGACGCGCTGCTTGAGGTCGTCGTTTCTCCCGCTTGAGCGCCTCGAGCGTCTCTCGCGGCAGCGGGCGCAGCTAACATGTCCCGGCGTGGGCTAGTACCTGGTGACGCGCTGCTTGAGGTCGTCGTTCTCCCGCTGAGCGCCCTCGAGCGTGCGTCCATCTCGCGGCAGCGGGCGCAGCTACATGTCCCGGCGTGGGCTAGTACCTGGTGACGCGCTGCTTGAGGTCGTCGTTCTCCCGCTTGAGCGCCTCGAGCGTCTCTCGCGGCAGCGGGCGCAGCTACATGTCCCGGCGTGGGCTAGTACCTGGTGACGCGCTGCTTGAGGTCGTCGTTCTCCCGCTGAGCGCCTCGAGCGTCTCTCGCGGCAGCGGGCGCAGCTACATGTCCCGGCGTGGGCTAGTACCTGGTGACGCGCTGCTTGAGGTCGTCGTTCTCCCGCTTGAGCGCCTCGAGCGTCTCTCGCGGCAGCGGGCGCAGCTCCTGCGGCGCGTGCAGCGGGAACACGCAGGCGCGCGCCACCATGTCGGGCTCGGTGATCTCGAGCAGCTCGTCCTCGGGCACGGACTTCCACTCCCACGCGTTGATCACGGGCGACGCCTCGCGGTGCTTCCGCCGCTTGCGCAGGAGGCTGGAATCGAAGGCACACTTTATGGCCATGCTGTATCTAACATCCATAACAAAGAATGCACTTTTTTTTAATGTTACGGTACGGTAAGCGATTGCCGCCGCCCATGGACACCCGCGACACCTGTGTTACTTTGGGTTGTATGTTATTATAAATAGGTAGTTGTTTTGTTTTAATCGTACATTATTTTTAGCTTAAATAGTCCCACTGCTGGCAAAAGGCCGCCTCTAATAGCCCCCACTGCTCCCTATTCATTGCCAGTGTTTGCCAGTTACGGGAGTATTGATCCATAATCGTACATAAACTTGTAAAATAATATTGTAGCTCTTCCATTGCATTTGATCTCTGTAATGATAAAATAAAGCTTAGATGTAAAAATTGATATTCATTTCTTAGTATATTTTATGTATCGTCATATATGTGTAATTACATGTATATTAATTAACTGGTACAACCTGTGCGGATAAAGAATGGGATCAGAAATGGCGGCGCATCTATTCACTTCTCGCTCGCACTCATATTTGCGTCTATACTCGCACTCGTGGGGTGCGAATAAGTTAGTTTCCATGTAATAAATAATAAATTCGATCTTTTTCTGAGGTCCCCTTTCAACCTTTATTTCTCATTAAAAAGTAGTAGTATGTCCATTCTCAGGCTCTGGATTATCGGTCCAGAAGTTTTGTCGTGGACGCGATAGACAAACCGACAGAGTAACATTCGCATTTACTATCTTTCGCATTAGTGTGGATAAAATCAGGAGGCCCATCCGTACGTATGTACTACTGTACGATCGCTATCTTAGTTATTTTTATTCCCAAATAACTATTAATTTATATACCTAATTATTAGCATAGCGTAGAGTAATCTTACGTTTTAGTTGTATTTATTGTTTTTTACCAATACGTTTTTTAGACCTATTTTTTTTATAGGCTGACCACAGGGTATCCTAGTTTCAGGGCAAATGTCAATATAATTACTAATATGTAAGATATTCCCCATAAGTTTGTAATAAGATTTAAGTTATTTGCAATAGAATATTTTATTTATTATTATATTATTTACTACTGGCACTCACTTTATGATATCTTTCCGTATGAGCCCCGGCACTTGCGGCCGGAACTCGTTGTCGACGGCCGGCGTGTCCTGCCCGTCGAAGCAGAACATCATGTAGTCCATCAGGTGGCGGACGTGGTTTATCTACAAAGCAAACATTTAGCACTTAAATATAAGGTGGTTGTTGGTTGGTACGATCGCGGAAATTCCTGGTGTTTTCAACCTTATTCTAATGCAATAAGGTCGGAAAATGGTACATCGGGAACATCCGCGATCGTAATCTGTCTTATGCTCCACCAAGGGTCTTTGACCAACCCTGCACTAATATTCATGTGATGAACATAGCGTCTGGGAGTCCGTTATTGCTAAAACCGTGGCGTCATTCCTATTTTTACGCCTCATGGTCTCCAGTGTGTGGGGAGATGTTGTCCTCAGGTGAACAACATCTCCCCACACACTGGAGTCACTCCGGCTCTTCAGTTTTCGTTCGGCCCGGCTGTTGATGAGAGGATATAACTAGGTACTCTGACCACTATGTGTCGAAAAACATATCTTCTGATTAGATTTACGCCAAAGTTTTAGGAAAAAAACTAACCTGTCATGTGGCCACTTTTATAATATCTATAAAAGAATATTTTATAGTATTCTAATTGATTCTGATAGATACCCCATAACACAGGTACCTTCAATATTGAAATAATTTATTCTGAAGGTGTAACCGTGATCCGTTGGTCCTGGTTTCCGCTGACTAAGGGTTGTGGAACTCAGACCGCAGTCTCTTCATTGTAATACTGTTATACGACTAACTTTTTTTTAATTTTGCAATCAAAAGGACCTCACAATGATAGAAACATCGTTGAAAGAATCACTTGATTCTCATTTAAACTACCTGAGATATCACAATTTTAAAATCACATTATTTTGGCAAACCCAAAACGTTCCATACAAATGGCTACTTAGATGTGACGTCACACTTAAGTATTTTGTATGCATTTCATTTGAATTTTGTATGTTAGCTATTACAAATGTTTTCGTTTATGTCAATGGTTCTATTATAATAGTTGTGCAAATTGTATGGGTTATTCAATGGTAATAATTATTTTTTAATAATTTCATACTTTTAAAATGGACTTGCCCATGAATCTTTGAATGATCATAAAACCAGCTAGACTTATTATTTTAATTGAGAATTTTTGCGATTGGCACATATTGACCTATATTTCGACAAAATATTTATATTTTGTAAATCTTGACAATAGTCGTAACCCAATGATCAGACTGGATCCCGAATCCTGGATCATGGTAAAAGGTACCCGGGCCTCGAAGCTAAAATTTGATGCAACCTGAAGGGAAAATTCCGTTGACAATCGTTTTGAAGTCGTACATAGTATAAATTTGGCATTCGAATTTAAAACATAAGTGGCTAGCAAAGAATAAGCATTCTGGGAAGTCACACGCTTTAAATTTTTTTCAGTAACCCAGCATAACAAAAATTTACATATAATTAGAGTAAATAAGAAAATGGATTTTTGTTTCAGAGCTTACATCTTGAAATGTTGAATTGCTAATTTGTTCAAAAAATCCTGACTACTTTAAACAAGCAAAAGACCTATATCCACGAAATACTAGGAACAGTAATAGATTAGTCCTTGACTTTAAACCAAATAGCGCGCGTGTCCAAATGAACTGTTATTGCATGTGTGTAGCCATTTACAACAAAATTAATCAGCATATTAAAGATCTGCCCTTTAACCAATTTAAGACATCATTTTACAAGTGGCTAGTTGCACGCACTTTTTACTCTGTGCAAGAATTTCTTGAGTACAGGAAAATCAGCAAATTGTAAATATAATTAATTAATTTGTTACCGTAGCAAAATGTGATATTCGTAAAGTTAACATTGTAATTTGTAAATTGTATTTGCATGCTGTTTGTCAATGGCTGGATAGGCGATCATGATAACTGTTACCATCTACTTATTTGTACACCCTGTTCAAAAGCAAATAAACTATTCTATTCTATTCTATTCTAAAATCTGGTGTTACTATATTCAGGTAAATGCAGAAACATCCAAGTGGTGTCTAATATTTATGTAGGAGTAAAATGTTGCTGAACGTAGCCTAATGAAATATTGTTAATTAATTATTGTGTGAACGCAGCGAATGATTAAGAACGAAGAACGAAGGAAATGATAGAATGAATGAAACGAAAGTAAGAGTGAGCGAGAAAGGTGAGGTGTGTATTACTGGAGGTGTGAAAGAGGTAGAAAGAGACGCCGATTTTCTTATGTCTAGCAAGGCTCACTTGGCTCTCTCTTCCTGTAATGGCGCTTAGAGGCAAAGTGTGGTATTCTTTTTGGGAACAAAATATTTATTTAACGCAATCCGATCTTATTATTTTATGTCCCACTTTATGAGTTTAGAAAGCTCAGTGTGACGAGTTGGTAATAGAAACAAGTAAAGTCAATGAAAGTAGTTTATTGATACCATTCAATAGTATAATGCATTGCTAATATATTTAAGTAAATAGGATTAGGGTTGCCATATTATACGCCCTCTTTTTAAAAAATAAAAATATATAGGTAAAAATACAATGTATTTTTTATACTTAAATTATATTCTAGGAATAAAATAGTTTCGTTCTATTCTTATGTAAGATTAACAATAAATAAATAAAATTAAATCGATACTTTGTCTTATAATCGCCACTATGATGCCACTATTATGCTAAAAGTGCAAAATGCCATAATTCTGATTGTTTGGTATACTTAGAATAAAGAAAAGTGCAAAGTGATATAAATAATAATAATAAATAAATATATTTCACAACATCACATACATTGATCTGATTGAGATAGGTAGCTCAAGCACCTGTGTTACGGATATCAGAATCAACAGTGGGATTACAAATATATACATATAATACTTTTCTGTTGTAAATACATACTTATAATACATATAAAACACCCAAACCAATACAAACAGAGATGTTCATGCACACAAATGTTAGTACTGTGCGGGGACCGAACCCGCAACCCTTGGACCAAAGATAAATAAAAAAAATAAAATACATAAAGGATAAATATTATTGTTATTATTTAATATTTTTTTTAAAGTTTTTTTTGTTGAAAAAAATACGTTTTTTTTATGATGTGGCAACGCTAATCCTATTTCCTTAAATATATTAGCAATGTATTATGCTGTCGATTGGAATCAATAAATTACTTTCATTGAGTTTACTTGTTTTTATTACCAACTCCTCACACTGAGCTTTCTAAACTCATAAAGTGGGACATAGAATAAAAAAGTTGGATTGCATTAAATAAATATTTTGTTCCCAAAAAAGAGTATCTGTAGGGTAGGTATGAGCGCACTGACCAGGCCGATGTCGTCGACGTGTATCTCGGCGTCGATGTTGACGAGCAGGTCGTGCTCGGGGAAGTAGGGCGCGGCGTCGTCGCCGCTGCCCAGCCCGCACAGCGCGCTCACGTAGCGCGCGCCCGCCGCGTCGCGCCGCAGCTCCGCCCTGGCCCAATCATAATCATAATAATAATAATGCAAAAATGTCACTTGCGTCTCAGATATAAGGTCGGTCCAAAGTCCATTAAGGGTACATTGGCGTGACGCCGTGTGTACACGTTGGTCGAGACAGTGACGAGTAGTTATGCACGTTCACAACTTAAATATAGATTTTGTGCTTCATCATCATCATCATCATCATCAGCCCATTTAAGTCCCCACTGCTGGGGCACGGGCCTCCCTCAATCGCATGAGGGGTAATTGCCATACTCACCACGCTTGGCAGATGGGTTTTATTTATTTATTTATTTATTATTAACATACGATTGCATAACATTACAGTTTAATACCAAAGCGTTATACAATTCAATAATATTCATACATACATAAAGTTTTCGGTAAATTAATATTCAAGAACAGAGTCTAGGTACTTACATGCGAACAGCATGCCCGAAAATTCAGGATGCCAATCCCAGTAAATAGTCAAATAAATAAGGTATCAAAAAAGTCAATAATACAATACGAATACAATGTCAAAAATATTATCTGTCAAACAAAATTAAATTACATAGTGTTAATAAATGTCAAAATATATTTTTAGCAAAAATTATAATAATTACTTAATAATAAAGTGAGAAGCACAGTCGAAGTACGAGTATATCTAAAGGCAACTCTCATTGTCAATATATAAACGAGCTTTGTAACATAATTGACCAAAACTGTCTGCAAATAAATCAATACTCCAGTCGTGAGCAAGCATATCCCCTATAAGACGCAATGCATGAGTGGTCGGTGCATGCGCAGCGTACCTGGTTCGCGTGGTGGGCCACCACAGTAGCCGCGGTCGCCTTCGCGGTTCCACCGTCCCCTCTTCATTCCAACTCAAACGCTTGGGAACCAACAGTCCGAATTTACCAAGTATCACTGGACTGTCAATTCTATTACGTATGATGGAAAAATAATGCATTAATATCTGCATAGACCTCCTGAATTTTAGAGTATCTATACCCACCATACCAGATACATACAAGGACGGATATAAGTAAGGGTAATAACCGTATTTCCTCTTAAAGAGCCAGCGTGCAAATTTACGCTGGATTCTCTCAATCATGATGATATATTTCTCTTCAAAGGGATCCCACACTGTAGCACCGTACTCGAGCTTACTTCGAACATATGCATTGTACAGTACCAAAGCAACCCCTGATCCATCAAACTGTGATGCCGTACGTATAACGAAGCCAAGCATTTTGCAGGCTTTTTTACATATAGTAGTGACATGACTATGGAAGTCCAATCTAGAATCTAATATTAATCCCAGGTCACGAATTTCACCTACCCTTTCTAAGGGCGCGTCAGACAGTGTATAAATTACGTTTTGTGGACATCGTTTACGCGTGAATGTAATGATTTTACATTTATTATGATTAAATGGCAATTTATTATGTATACTCCAGTTTGTAACTGCATCAATGTCACTTTGTAGTGCTTCACAGTCGGACTGGTTGTCAATACCCAGACTTAATTTGAGATCATCCGCGAATAACAAGCATCTGGAAGTAATGACACTCTCAGGCCGATCATTAATAAAAATAAGGAAGAGTAATGGCCCAAGCGTACTCCCCTGGCTCACACCTGATCTGGTAAAATAGTCCCCAGATTCAAATTTACCAATTCTAACATATTGACGGCGATCGCGCAGGTAATTAGAAAAAAAATCAACGAGTTTGGGTGCAAAGCCTATCATCGCCAACTTACGCAATAGAATGTCATTGTGAACCAAATCGAATGCTTTTTTTAAAATCAAAATAGGCAGCATCTACCTGCCTCCCAGTATCCAATTCCGCGTAAATGTAATCTAAATGAGCCACAAGGTTGGTAGTGGTGGAGCGAGCATTACGAAATCCGTGTTGACTATCGTGTAATATGTTAACAGTTTGCTTATTGATTTGCTGGCATAATATTATCTCGAATAACTTTGCAAAAACTGATAAAACTGCGATCGGTCTAAACGTCGACACATCATTCACACTATCTCCCTTAGGAACTGGAGTGACCCTACTAACTTTCCAGATATCAGGATACTTAGAATGAGTTAGTGCGAGATTATACAGGTACAATAGTGGGCACTTAAAAGCGAATATGCAGTCTTTTGCTAAGAAAACAGGTATACCGTCAGGACCACTGGATGACCTTGGTTTAAGCCGCCTGGCTGCCACTTTTAAATTGGTATCATCAACGACGGTTACAGTGATACAAGTAGCATTACATTGGCTGTCGGCGGATCGCACCGCATCAACAGGGTCCAATAAAGGAACTTCCCTAATGTACACGGAACTGAAATACTCTGCAAAGGCGTCGGCAGCTGCTTGATTAACAACTTCGACCCCGTTAGCTAAATAGACGTTCATTCGTTGCCTGGAACCCTTCCTATCCTTAATAAATTCCCAGAATTTGACTGGATCGTCAATTATATTTTGTTCTGTCAAATGCAAGTGCTGCTTATGCGCTTTGTCAATTAAGTTTTTTACATGCCATCTATAATATTTAAATAATTATCTGTTGAATTCTTTACCCTCAGCCTTGTAACGTTTCAAGTGGTAATACTTTTTACGTATGTTGTTAATAATATCAGCATCGAACCACTTTGGATATACGTACTTATCATGATCGGGCCTGATACATGACTTTATTGGCACGTACTGACCAATACAGTTATATAAACGATCATAAAAGAATTCCACTGCACTGTTGATATCATCTATAGCAAACATATCTGACCAATCCAAGTCGCTCAACGCTGTATACAGATTAACGAAATCAGCCTTGCGCCAATCCCAAATGGGGCTAGAACCTGGGCGCTGAACAGGCGGTGGAGAGGGCGGTGTTGGGGCAGGCGAGCCGGGATTGAACTTGATAGTCACATCCAGCGCCGGATGGTACTCATCTATTGGTACTAGGGGTTCAGCACTCTCTGACACTTTGATCAGTTCAGTACCCATACCGCTCAAAACTAAATCTAGCATACCACCACCACCGTTATACACAATATTACATTGCTGTAGTCCACAATATTCACAGAAATACTTAAAACTAGTCTTTACATTTGCACTACAAGAGTTTAAATTAAAATCACCTAGTATTAACACGTCCAGAAAAGAATAGGCAAAAATTGCATTTTCAATACACGTTAAGATGTTGAGATATTGATCATCCTTATAGTTTGGAGGCAAGTATACTACACAACATAAAAATTTTGTAATGCCTTTCCCACTGATAGTGGCAATTTTAAGTTCCATATCAGACGTGAGAGCATCAACATTAGTTACACATTGTAGAGTAAAGCAATTTCTTACGGCCAACAGTACTCCACCCCATCCGGCGTCATTTGAACGGTCTTTTCGTAAAACTACATACTCGGGAGGGAATAACTCCCCATCTGATACGGAACTTGTTAAAAAAGTTTCAGTCAAAGCTATTACGTCATAATTACACATAGTTACATTTTTCATAAAAGTATTAGTTTTAGAGCGCAAACCCCTAACGTTTTGATAACAAAAAACAAGGTTATGCACTTTTTTCTTTGTCACTTTTTGCCTTGGCACGAAAGTTCTGACGCCATGGCTTAACACATATGTCTTCTACCCAGTTATTGGGCGACATAACACTATCTGCAATTTTCGAAGGGACTCCTAACTTGAACGACGAGTAATGTCCCCTAGATTTAAGTTCTTCTACGGTACAGATGCAGTTACTACAAATAGAGTGAAGATGATCGTGCACCTGCTCCACTGTTGTACCCTCTTGGACATAATAGAGATGAAAATATCTCCGCCGCTCAGAGGCACGCAGCGCAGTTGTTCCAGGCGCTGCAGTGCCACGGAGAACGCCCGATACACGCCCTCTTCTATGTCCCACCACCGTCCACTCTCCCTGGCTTTCTTGATTAGAGTCATCTTTGGATGCCATAGTCGTTACATTCTTCTTATACCGGATGCCGGATTGAGACGAAGAACCGGAAGCCAAAGTAGACGCGGAAGCTTGGTCAGTAGACGGAGCCAAAAAAGATGTATGGGCGCTAGATTTATTTGGTCGATCAACCACGGTTTCCTTCTTTCTCTGCTGAGAAACGGTTTGAGCCATGGGCTTAATATTTAAATTATTTTTTTTGGGTGTGTTCTTCTTCACTGCTGCACTGTTCGATGCTGGTACAGCACAAATGTTCATTATTTGGATTTGGTGTTCCAATTTCTCAACTTTACTGGATAAGTCGCAAATTTTTTCAAATACCAAGCTTTTGAATTCCTTAAATTGCTCGGTTAATAATGTGCAAATTTTCGTGGTAAGACGCGTTTCAAAGTCCTCTTGCATTTGTTTTATTTCCTGTACCACAGGAGCCACATTATCCTGGGAAAGGTGGGCATGCTTGGTTGCTGTTACTGCAGGGCGCTGTGCTTTACGGAACGTAATGTTGTCAGGGCTGTGCATCGAAACATCGAAGCACCCACTAGCAACACTCAAGTTATGGCTCAATTGCTGGCGCACAGGTGTATGCGAATTGTCCTGTTTAGGTATTTTACCTCGGCATTCAAAACATATCCACACCAATTTAAATTCAGATGTCAGTGTGGGATAAACGTCTTTATCAATATTAGCACAAAGAATATCAAAATATTCTTTACATTTAGCACATCTCATAAACGCGCTGTCTTCCATAATTGTGCCAAGGCATCCAGCGCAGTTCACTTGGCGCGCCATTATGGTACAAAATAATAATCTCTCAAAAAAAAAATGTTTTTTCTGTTTAGGATTTGATTTGTTTCCCTAGGCCGTAACACTAATGTTTTGACCACTCTACTGGCAAGACTTATCTCGACCGCACGAAGTAACGCAGTGCTAGTAGTTTGTCGTTCAACGTTTCCCGCTACCGCTACCGCCGTGAATGGAGGTGATGTCACTGACCTCTACGCGCGGATAGTATTTTGCGTCATTCATAAGCGCCGCAGTGTGCCGCGCTCGGAGCCAATCGGGGGGCGTCGCGCCTGCTCGTCGTCGCTGCTGCCGGTGCCTCAGCTGACTCACGCGCTTGTTGCTCCGCAGTGTTGTTTGAATATGACCAACCGTTGCCAATTTTGCCAATAATGCTTTCTTTAATTTCTTCTTGGCTATTTAAGTTAGATGAGAATAGAAAGCACCAAACTGTAGCGCGTTTTACGACCTCCAGGATTATATAATATTTTATATGGGTTGGCGAGGGTTTTGATATAAATGCAGAGTTTTCCTTCTCTGGGTGCTGATGATCATGCCAGCAGCTTTACCTTAGTCGCCTTTTACGACACCTCGGTAAGAAAGAGGGTGGCCTATTCTACTCTGCCGGGGGCCACACGGCCCACGGCGGATTTTGTGCTTCTGTTTTGTGAAATGTTGACAGCACAATTCATTTATGTTTATATAAGGAAAACCTGTTATTGGCCATATTATTAATCTATATTCTTTGTAATGCATTAATGGAATTACGCTGTTGGTTTTCTAAGAAATAAAAATAAAAATAAAAAATAATCAGTTTCATCTTAACTGGTGGTCAAATATTTGTAACAATGTTTCCACTGGATATTGTAAAAGTATACCTACAATATTGATGAGACTATCGTCGGCTCATGACGATTCAAGCACTTACAAAATTCGTCGTCTTAGCAAGGGGTTCGGATAGCATAAATGGTTAGTGCAGCCACCCGGACTGTGGAAGGTTGTGGGTTCGAGTCCCACCTGTGCCCTACGGTGAATTTTTTAAGTGTATTATTTACTTAAAAATAATCCTCCAACCGATTACGGCTACGGCGGCCAATCTCAACGATCAGCCACGTACGCAGGATATATTATTTATTTATTTATTAGGAAGACTAACAGCTAAATAATACACTAAACTTATATCAATAAGAAAAAGCAGTGCCAATAATAAGTCTCCGCCTATGGTTGTAACAATAGCTTCGGGAAACTAAATATGATTTAAACATTCTGGTGTTCCAGGAAACAGTAAACAAGTGGGAAATTATTACTAAATATTAATTATTAATGGAGAGAGTGCCGCCATGTTACACTTAATCAGAATGCATGTCCTCAGCGTAACTATTATATTATTATAGTGCTCAAGTGTGTGCGCAAACACAAGTGCACTCTCTATTCCCTTACCCTCATATTCCGATGGGACACTACTGTGACAAGACCAGAGGGGGATTGGGCGCAGGGACCAACGGCTTAACGTGCTTTCCGAGGCACGGGGGTACAAGACCGCCAATTTCCAGACTCCGGCTGCCACTAAGAATTTCTTATCGAAAACTTAGGTACAAATTTTTGGCCCGACCAATAGAGGCCACCCAAAGAACAGATGGATCGACGAAATAATTCAAGTAACTGATAAAGATTGGAGGACAAAAGCCAAAAATAGATAAGCATGGAGTAAACTAGAGGAGGCCTCGAGAGGGAGGGGATCGAACCCGGGACCTCTTGCGCAGCCGTCGCTTTAAAGTGCGACCCACTAACCACTCTGCATTATATGATAATAATAAGTGCGTAGGGAAGTGACGGACCCATCGCCCGCTGGTGAGAGTTGGTGCTCTTGTTTTAGGAGCAACAACTTCTCATCAGTGCAGTCAGTCTCCCCAGGGCAGCGTTGTGGCGAGCTGATTGGTAAGTGACGTCCCTTAGGTCCTATGTCCCCGAGAATAAACCAGGCCCCTCATTCTAGCTCGCCTTTATTGGGTGGGATGTCAGAAGTGAAAGATGCATAAGTCGCGAGTTGGCACAGTGTCTGCTATAGGCACTGGGTAGAAAGCGGTGTACACCTCTCGACACCCTGAGCACCACACAACAATGTTGCCCCCTTGTCGCTCCTTGCGAGGGCGACCGTTTAGGGAGCCCATCCAGTGTGCGTGCGAATCACCGTCTGCCCATTTCAATCATGATTTTCATCATTGATAGGGCAGGCGCCATAGTCCTTCAATAGTCCCGGTTACATAGTCCATCAGCACCTCAACCCAATAGCCCAGATTGCTTTATTTCCACTTCTCCCAATAGTCCTTCACTAACCGGGGCCTGTCCTTGGCTACACTCCATAATGTATACAGGGATAGTCGCCGGTTGGTGTCACATGATAATTAGATTAACTTGTTTAATGAACGAGCCTCTATGTGTTGGCTTCGGCTCCACGCATGCCTTCCAAAAGTCCGGGACATAATTGCCCGAGATTATGGTATCATAAAACATACATAATAATAAGAACAAGATGAACCGTATGACTCGAACCCACCAAATTAATAAAAAGTTCAGTTGTTTGGTAAACGCCCGTAATTGAACTTTAAATCTAGCACTGAGGCTGAGAAACAGTACAGGAAGATATAATAATAATTAGCCCATTTATTTCCGACAACCTTATATGCATTTCTATCTTATAAACTATTTAGTTAAGAAAACTATGTTGTTGGAACCCCATGTAGGGTAAAGGCCTCGTCTAGTTTACTCCATGCTTTTCTATTTTTGGCTTTTGTCCTCCAATCTTAATTACCAGTTACTTGAATTATTTCGTCGTCTGTTCTTTGGGTGGCCTCTATTTATTTTTCCCGTAGATCCTTCCGATGTTGTGGTTTCTAGTGTCCATCTGTTGGTGTCCTGCCCATCGTTATTTTTGTGCACGTGTTACACTACAGGTATGTTCAGCATCAGCGTGGTGTGGCGCAGCGTCAGGTCGCCGCTCGGCTGGTGTGCCGCAGGCGGCAGTACTCACACGGGGCAGAACAGCAGCGCGATGATGGCGGGCAGGCCCGGGATGTGCGGCATCAGCGTGGTGTGGCGCAGCGTCAGGTCGCCGCTCGGCTGGTGTGCCGCAGGCGGCAGTACTCACACGGGGCAGAACAGCAGCGCGATGATGGCGGGCAGGCCCGGGATGTGCGGCATCAGCGTGGTGTGGCGCAGCGTCAGGTCACCGCTCGGCTGGTGTGCCGCAGGCGGCAGTACTCACACGGGGCAGAACAGCAGCGCGATGATGGCGGGCAGGCCCGGGATGTGCGGCATCAGCGTGGTGTGGCGCAGCGTCAGCTTGCTGCTCATCTCGTTCTGGCCCACGTCCGCAGCCACCACCAGCCTGTCACGGTACAGTTTTACCAATTATATAAGTTACACCAATGTACGTGCGCAGAAGTCATATTTTCGAAAACTGCGGCAAAAACTTAACCAATCACATCGCTCCATTTACGCGCGCCAAATATTGCAATTTCTTATTGGTTGATGCGTCAGCACCATGTTCGGTGCGAGTGCGGTTGAGAGATAGCATTCCTCTCTGGATTTATTGTATTTAATCTTAACGTAATGCAATAAAGTCTGTATTTCAACTGCTTTCGCAATCGTAATCAATCGGATTTAACTTGCTCTTATGCGTAGACGAATTTTGCCGTGTAACTTATAAACGTGGTACAGCTGTACAAACATATTACTCAAATATTTACTACATTTAACCCACAGACTTCTAGCGGTGCCACAAATCAATTTTGTCTGTGTAACGACATCAATAAACACAGCAAATGTAAGTGGTATGGTAGGTACATATCGAGTTCGCGCCACGAAAGAAATCCCGCTGAAAAACATGGAACTAGAATTTAAGATTTCTTGTGACTATAAGCATAAAGCTGAAATTTGCATGTTGATGGCGACTTAAGCGCGGTTTTCACGGGACTTCTTTGGTGGCGCGGACAGTATTCAAATTCGTCTTTGAGATTGCATAGTAGTATAGATATAGGTCGATGAGATGTTTGTACAGATTTCCAAAATCAGTGGCGTAGCGCAGTGAGTGCGGGAGAGAGCGGCTAAATCTCAGCTTCGTCCACGCTACGCCACTGTCATAAATACTTTAAGCCTTTGGGCTACAGTTAGGACATTCTTCCTTTAATTTGAGTACGAGCTGACGACAGACAGCCACGGCGTTTCCTAGAACATCCCGATAGATAAACTGATTCATAGTACAAAAGAAAATAAATAGACGACAAAAGTACCTCTCGTATAGCTCCTGGGGCTCAGTGTCCAGCAGCACAGAGTTGACGGAATTCCATTCGAATTTGGACCTGCTTGTCGCGGCTGGCGTACATCATATTATGGATCACGGTCTCCAACGGACTGAAAAAAAAAGTTTATATACTTTAGGTTAAATCACATGACAGAAAAAGACAGCTTTTAAGGCGCGACGCCCACACGATAGTCGCAGCGGCGCGGAGTCGAAGCAAAAGCGACGCACCCTATCTAAAGTTTCTACATAAATAAATGGCGTGTGCTCACATAGTGGAGTCACAGCATGGGCGAGGTGGCGTCTAGGCGGCGGCGTTCAAGTGTGCCCGCGCCACGACTTTTTGTCAATTCAATGAATGCGTATGAATGAATTAATTAAAATGAGAAGGAAGCCGCCCCGACTCCGCCCGCGCCTCTACTCTACATAGAGGGAGACCATTTTAAAACGCGCCTCGACTCCAAGCCGCCGCCGCTGCGCCGCCGCCACGACTGTCGCGTAGGCGACGCACCTAAGATGACCCGAAAGGATGGACCACATTTGATACAACTGTTGAGCAGCATTACCTGTAAGGTCCCTTGAGGCAGGTGTCGGTGATGCAATCCTTGCTGTTGGGCGGGTCTACCTCGCGCAGCTGGTAGAACGCCATCTCGGTCTGCTCCTTGTTGTACGCGCGCTTCTGCGCCAGGTTCAGACCATTCGCCATTTGTCTTAGATCGTGGTTCAACTGTATACATAAAATGAACGAACTTTAGACTTTATCTTTGTGAGGCAAAGTTCAAAGTAAAGCGATCATTCCATTCGTTTCTACTGGCTTAGATTGCCTGTCTACTGAGCAGAGCGAGGTGGGCCGTAGCACACCTCCGCTGTTAGTGGAAGGAAAGAGACAGCATTATAGTCGGATATGTCGGAGTTAGGGGTGATGAAAAATAAATTATATAAATTATAATATTTTATTATTTTGCCTCGAGTCGTAGCATACATAAGTTCGTAGTGAGTGGTAGTGAGAATGAATGAGCAAAAAAATATGGCGGCACGCAGGGCGTGGTGTTTCTCCCTCAGCTACACCTAGCGGCGGTGCGAGGAACTGAATGCTGACAAATTATCGACTGCCAGTACTACCAATCAGTCCCACGCAGCGACGCTAGATGGCGCTGTATAAATAAAGTTTACATATTGTAAATATGTATGAAATTTATTTTTATTTATAACAGCAGTAAAAAAAATATAATTAGAAAGAGTAACGGACATTTTATGGGATTATACAGGGTTATTCTGAAACTTCTGGGTTAGCTCTAGCTTTCGAGCAGACAGATCACAAGTACTCTGCCATCCTTTTAAAAAGTGGACCTCGCTTCTTGAACGCTGGAAGGTTAAATAGGTCCGGAAATAAAGGAGGTAAAAGTGTACCAAAACTGAAAGACTAGTTCCTCACTCCGTTCTGAGGCCAGGCAGCGTTACATACCTTGGAGTCGTAGCTCTCCTCGCAGGGCACCGCGTAACCCTTGTTAATCAGCTCCTTGTTGATGCTGAAGTTGCCTCCGTCGGCCAACAGCTCGATCGACACCACCCCGTGATTTACGGAATATACCTACGACAATACATTGCAGGCTTAGTACACTGATACGGATAAAATCAATGATACATTTTCGACTGAAAAATCTTTGTCATATAGACAATAAGAGTGACTGTCATTCATGTCACTTTATCCAACTGTCCCAAGCTCAGAACATTACGAACAGTACTTTCTTATGTTCATGTAAATACACCGACAATGTTTTGTCGATTTAATAGTCGAAATCCTTTATATATCTCGACCATTAGCGTCTTAGAATAACAATACTTTAAAAAACTAAATCAAAATCGGTTCATCCGTTTGAAACCTACGATGCCACACACAGACACACAATCACACACACAGACACGTCAAACTTATAAAACCGTAGTTTTTTCGTCGGGGGTTAATAAGCGAAACAAATATAGGATATCCTATTTCGTACGACTTAAATTTGACGGTATATAAATTATATATAGTATTAGCTACCAGAATGCCTTATTCTGCCCGGAAGCGTGTGGAGGTTGTAGACACTAAAGCTTATTAACAGTCGTAGTCTACGTAGTTCTATCTCACTTTGCCCAGTATTATCGAGCGGGACACAAGGTTTCTTGAGCATTCAGCACATTTAGACACTTTTCTCTTATGACATACATGTAAATATCATCCCTCCCCCATTCAGTCTCACCTACCAGAATACGGGATCATACAGCAGTCTATGTCCGACGATTAAAATACGTCATAATCGTCTTCCGCCGACACCCACGCTACGCCACTTACTATGTCTATTTTTAAAGCCCGAGTCAAAACTCACTTTTTGCAACTTTAACACCCTCTTCCTCACTCTTCCTCATCCCATTAACTTTTTTACAATCGTCCTGTTATCGGCAGCCTGTAGTCGATGGTCCATCTTAGATCCATTTGATTATCATATTATTATTATTTTTCTCTTTTTCCGATATCAATCTCACAACATTATGTGTATGTATTTGAGCATAACTTATTTATTAGTTTATAATACTGTATTTCATTTATGTATTGGGGTTATAAGTTATATTTTAACATTTAGTTTCTTTTTTTTTTTCCTTATTGAATATTGCACCCCCTACCCCTTCTCTACTATCAAATGTCCTTTACCCGAAGGTTGTCAGGTAGAAATCGCTTTCAGCGATAAGACCGCCGAAATTGTACACAAAATTTCTGTAATGCTTAGTACTTAAGTTGTGTATTTTGTGCAATAAAGTATATCTATCTATCTATCTATGTCTCATTCTAGCTCTCTTGTGTCATGATCATCTATCTAACCTTGCCCAGTAGTCTCGAGCGGGACACCATCTCGTTGAAGTATGCGTCCGCGGCGCGCGTCCACTGCGTGTGCGGGTCCAGGAGTGGCGACGGCGCGATCTCCGATAGGACGCACTGCATCGCAAGCGGCGGCGTCATGCGGCATATCCCGGCCGGCAAAGTGTGGAGGTTGCACACATTCACGCGCCCATAGCTGCCGTAGTCTATGTAGTGGACCTGTGAAAGAAATTTAAGGTAAGACCAGACAGACCACCAAATTCACCAAGGTCAAATAGTTCAACAAAAATTTACAGAGAACAGTTAAATGCAAAATATGTCTGTTTACAGTCCACAAATCGAATGCGCTTGCATAGGAGCATATGCTCCTTACAGTAACTGTTCACTGATATACCGAATACTCATCATAGTACCGAACGTTTAGAATAACTTAAACACCTAATCCGATACCCGAAATACGATTTCAATGCCGATTTTCAAATGACTGAACCCTGAAAGTTAAAACGAACTTGTAGATGTAAATCAACAGAGCAGCTAGAACGAATACTTAAGGAATACTTTGTCTCCTTCTAATTCCCAGTTAGAGAGAAAATAGTTACGCTTACGATAGAGTGGTTACATAACTTTATACTCACACTTTGTCTCGGATAGTTTCTCAAAATTGTAGATACCTACAATATTTTAGATAGTGATTCTGAACGTGTAACCGTGATCCAGTTGGGTCTGGTTCCCCTGTCTAAGGGTTGTTAAGGTCAGGCGGCAATTATCATCATCATCATTTCAGCCAATAGACGTCCACTGCTGGATATAGGCTTCCCCCCATGTTTTCTACAAAGATCGGTCCTGCTCCTGTGCCGCCCGGATCCAATGGATTCCCGCGACCTTCTGGTGAAGGTGGCGGGAATCCATTGGATGCGGATCCCCCAAAAGGCGCATTCTCATGGTTTGGACGCCTCGCTCGCACGAACTGCGCCTGGGCCGCGCACGCTCCGAGCGTTACAACTCGTGCGGGGCTCGATCTGAGATTTGTCAGTTTTTGGTACGAACACAAAAGGGCGCGCAGTGTGGAACAAATGCCCTCGAATGATTCGTAGTCAATGCGCATACCGCGCGCGCCACACGTCTAAGGCAGCAGGGAACATGCAATGTGTTAGTGGATGTTATAAATAAAAGCGGACTGTAAATTTAAGGTAACGGGTAGGGCACACTAGCGACGCCAATCGATTTTAATTTTTAATTACTAAACCGGATCTATTTTAAATATATTAGATCCAACGCGTACGCGAAAATTTGATACACGCCAAAAGCGGCTACTTTTGGCGTGAATCAATTTGTCGCGTACAAAAACGAACCCAACATTTGTGCATGGTTATTTAATAAATAGTATGAGTGTTTGCCGAGAGGTTGTAACCCCGAAATTGTTTAAAATAGATCCGGTTTAGTAGCCAAAAATTAAAATCGATTGGCGTCGTTAGTGTGCCCTACCTGTCACCTTAAAGGTGTTGTAATTCTCCCGGTT
This sequence comes from Marasmia exigua, assembly GCA_019059595.1. Classification (NCBI taxonomy): domain Eukaryota; kingdom Metazoa; phylum Arthropoda; class Insecta; order Lepidoptera; family Crambidae; genus Marasmia; species Marasmia exigua. Next base: position 11,013,654 of record CM032477.1, on the reverse strand, counting down.
TAGCTATAAAATGTATGATAAGACGCGAAGGGCTAGTGTCGACGGTGGGGGTCCCGGGCAGAGTGACGCTTCGTCGCGTGGGTCATCCGCGGCGGCCGCCGTGACGTCACCGGTGCACTGCCTACGAAGATGTTGTCCCAACACAATGTAAGGCAGAATATTACATTACATGTTGCATTGCACCAATCTGTACCCAGCTTAAAAGGTGGATTAGATACTTAGATTAAAACAAAAAATAGCGGAAGATATGTGACTCGTCTATACCGCGTGTACCGCTTAAATTAGGCGCCCGGCGCCTAATTTCTCGCAGTCACAAATGTCAGTCTGACAAGCGGTCGCGTAACCCAAAATATTCATTAAATGTTTTAAGTGGGATAAAGGCTATCAAAATGCCTACGTGTGCTTTTACTCGCTGTACAAATAATTCAAAACGTAAAAATAAATCTCATGGAATCACATGTCACTCGTAAGTACAAGATATTTTTTTGATTTCTTATGATATTTCAATATTTTACAATGTTTTGATCGCCATTTTGCGATATTACGTCACGCAAAGATAGCGTCAGCATAAAAATATCAAAAAGTATCATTTCAAAATATTTATTGTTAATTAACAGAAAAAAAAATATTTAGAAATTAGTTATTTTTGTTTAACCTACTTTCTCTTTTTGACATTACGCGTAGCATGCGCATAGCGCGTTTGATGACTCCCTCAAGCGCATGTCAAAACAAATAGGTCCGTTATCAGTTGTCTAATTGAAGGGACGTGGCGTATCTTCCGCTATTTTGATTTAGTCTATACGCCGTGTGGTCCCGGCAGAGTAGAATAGGCCACCCTCACTCTTACCGAGGTGTCGTAAAAGGCGACTAAGGTAAAGCTGCTGGCATGATCATCAGCACCCAGAGAAGGAAAACTCTGCATTTACATCAAAACCCTCGCCAACCCGTCTGCCAAGCGTGGTGAGTATGGCAATTACCCCTCATGTGATTGAGGGAGGCCCGTGCCCCAGCAGTGGGGACTTAAATGGGCTGATGATGAGGAACTTGAACTTCAGAGTGAAATAACTAAGTTCCGTAGTAGGTCCATTAAAATTGGACTAAATTATGATTCCAGTTTGCATTAATTTCCAACAAGCTGGATTTTCGTGCAAGCCTCGAATACGTCAATACGTGGGCAGGACTCAAGAGGACCCATATATTACCGATCATGAAACCTGAAAAAACATTCATAATCTATATGGCACAATTTATTTGGGGCTATTCCTGAAATGGGCTGATGATGATGATCTATGGTTAGATGGCGACGACACGCTGTACGCACCTCGAGCATGTCCCTGGGCAGCAGCCTGTGCACGCGCACGCGATGCATGGCGGTGTGATCTATGGTTAGATGAAGACGACCCGCTGTACGCACCTCGAGCATGTCCCTGGGCAGCAGCCTGTGCACGCGCACGCGATGCATGGCGGTGTGATCTATGGTTAGATGAAGACGACACGCTGTACGCACCTCGAGCATGTCCCTGGGCAGCAGCCTGTGCACGCGCACGCGATGCATGGCGGTGTGATCTATGGTTAGATGAAGACGACACGCTGTACGCACCTCGAGCATGTCCCTGGGCAGCAGCCTGTGCACGCGCACGCGATGCATGGCGGTGTGATCTATGGTTAGATGAAGACGACACGCTGTACGCACCTCGAGCATGTCCCTGGGCAGCAGCCTGTGCACGCGCACGCGATGCATGGCGGTGTGATCTATGGTTAGATGAAGACGACACGCTGTACGCACCTCGAGCATGTCCCTGGGCAGCAGCCTGTGCACGCGCACGCGATGCATGGCGGTGTGATCTATGGTTAGATGAAGACGACACGCTGTACGCACCTCGAGCATGTCCCTGGGCAGCAGCCTGTGCACGCGCACGCGATGCATGGCGGTGTGATCTATGGTTAGATGAAGACGACACGCTGTACGCACCTCGAGCATGTCCCTGGGCAGCAGCCTGTGCACGCGCACGCGATGCATGGCGGTGTGATCTATGGTTAGATGGCGACGACACGCTGTACGCACCTCGAGCATGTCCCTGGGCAGCAGCCTGTGCACGCGCACGCGATGCATGGCGGTGTGATCTATGGTTAGATGAAGACGACACGCTGTACGCACCTCGAGCATGTCCCCTGGGCAGCAGCCTGTGCACGCGCACGCGATGCATGGCGGTGTGATCTATGGTTAGATGAAGACGACACGCTGTACGCACCTCGAGCATGTCCCTGGGCAGCAGCCTGTGCACGCGCACGCGATGCATGGCGGTGTGATCTATGGTTAGATGGAAGACGACACGCTGTACGCACCTCGAGCATGTCCCTGGGCAGCAGCCTGTGCACGCGCACGCGATGCATGGCGGTGTGATCTATGGTTAGATGAAGACGACACGCTGTACGCACCTCGAGCATGTCCCTGGGCAGCAGCCTGTGCACGCGCACGCGATGCATGGCGGTGTGATCTATGGTTAGATGAAGACGACACGCTGTACGCACCTCGAGCATGTCCCTGGGCAGCAGCCTGTGCACGCGCACGCGATGCATGGCGGTGTGATCTATGGTTAGATGAAGACGACACGCTGTACGCACCTCGAGCATGTCCCTGGGCAGCAGCCTGTGCACGCGCACGCGATGCATGGCGGTGTGATCTATGGTTAGATGAAGACGACACGCTGTACGCACCTCGAGCATGTCCCTGGGCAGCAGCCTGTGCACGCGCACGCGATGCATGGCGGTGTGATCTATGGTTAGATGAAGACGACACGCTGTACGCACCTCGAGCATGTCCCTGGGCAGCAGCCTGTGCACGCGCACGCGATGCATGGCGGTGTGATCTATGGTTAGATGGCGACGACACGCTGTACGCACCTCGAGCATGTCCCTGGGCAGCAGCCTGTGCACGCGCACGCGATGCATGGCGGTGTGATCTATGGTTAGATGAAGACGACACGCTGTACGCACCTCGAGCATGTCCCTGGGCAGCAGCCTGTGCACGCGCACGCGATGCATGGCGGTGTGATCTATGGTTAGATGGCGACGACACGCTGTACGCACCTCGAGCATGTCCCTGGGCAGCAGCCTGTGCACGCGCACGCGATGCATGGCGGTGTGATCTATGGTTAGATGAAGACGACACGCTGTACGCACCTCGAGCATGTCCCTGGGCAGCAGCCTGTGCACGCGCACGCGATGCATGGCGGTGTGATCTATGGTTAGATGAAGACGACACGCTGTACGCACCTCGAGCATGTCCCTGGGCAGCAGCCTGTGCACGCGCACGCGATGCATGGCGGTGTGATCTATGGTTAGATGAGACGACACGCTGTACGCACCTCGAGCATGTCCCTGGGCAGCAGCCTGTGCACGCGCACGCGATGCATGGCGGTGTGATCTATGGTTAGATGACGACGACACGCTGTACGCACCTCGAGCATGTCCCTGGGCAGCAGCCTGTGCACGCGCACGCGATGCATGGCGGTGTGATCTATGGTTAGATGAAGACGACACGCTGTACGCACCTCGAGCATGTCCCTGGGCAGCAGCCTGTGCACGCGCACGCGATGCATGGCGGTGTGATCTATGGTTAGATGACGACGACACGCTGTACGCACCTCGAGCATGTCCCTGGGCAGCAGCCTGTGCACGCGCACGCGATGCATGGCGGTGTGATCTATGGTTAGATGAAGACGACACGCTGTACGCACCTCGAGCATGTCCCTGGGCAGCAGCCTGTGCACGCGCACGCGATGCATGGCGGTGTGATCTATGGTTAGATGAAGACGACACGCTGTACGCACCTCGAGCATGTCCCTGGGCAGCAGCCTGTGCACGCGCACGCGATGCATGGCGGTGTGATCTATGGTTAGATGACGACGACACGCTGTACGCACCTCGAGCATGTCCCTGGGCAGCAGCCTGTGCACGCGCACGCGATGCATGGCGGTGTGATCTATGGTTAGATGAAGACGACACGCTGTACGCACCTCGAGCATGTCCCTGGGCAGCAGCCTGTGCACGCGCACGCGATGCATGGCGGTGTGATCTATGGTTAGATGGCGACGACACGCTGTACGCACCTCGAGCATGTCCCTGGGCAGCAGCCTGTGCACGCGCACGCGATGCATGGCGGTGTGATCTATGGTTAGATGAAGACGACACGCTGTACGCACCTCGAGCATGTCCCTGGGCAGCAGCCTGTGCACGCGCACGCGATGCATGGCGGTGTGATCTATGGTTAGATGGCGACGACACGCTGTACGCACCTCGAGCATGTCCCTGGGCAGCAGCCTGTGCACGCGCACGCGATGCATGGCGGTGTGATCTATGGTTAGATGGCAGACGACACGCTGTACGCACCTCGAGCATGTCCCTGGGCAGCAGCCTGTGCACGCGCACGCGATGCATGGCGGTGTGATCTATGGTTAGATGAAGACGACACGCTGTACGCACCTCGAGCATGTCCCTGGGCAGCAGCCTGTGCACGCGCACGCGATGCATGGCGGTGTGATCTATGGTTAGATGGCGACGACACGCTGTACGCACCTCGAGCATGTCCCTGGGCAGCAGCCTGTGCACGCGCACGCGATGCATGGCGGTGTGATCTATGGTTAGATGGAAGACGACACGCTGTACGCACCTCGAGCATGTCCCTGGGCAGCAGCCTGTGCACGCGCACGCGATGCATGGCGGTGTGATCTATGGTTAGATGGCGACGACACGCTGTACGCACCTCGAGCATGTCCCTGGGCAGCAGCCTGTGCACGCGCACGCGATGCATGGCGGTGTGATCTATGGTTAGATGGCGACGACACGCTGTACGCACCTCGAGCATGTCCCTGGGCAGCAGCCTGTGCACGCGCACGCGATGCATGGCGGTGTGATCTATGGTTAGATGGCGACGACACGCTGTACGCACCTCGAGCATGTCCCTGGGCAGCAGCCTGTGCACGCGCACGCGATGCATGGCGGTGTGATCTATGGTTAGATGGCGACGACACGCTGTACGCACCTCGAGCATGTCCCTGGGCAGCAGCCTGTGCACGCGCACGCGATGCATGGCGGTGTGATCTATGGTTAGATGGCGACGACACGCTGTACGCACCTCGAGCATGTCCCTGGGCAGCAGCCTGTGCACGCGCACGCGATGCATGGCGGTGTGATCTATGGTTAGATGGCGACGACACGCTGTACGCACCTCGAGCATGTCCCTGGGCAGCAGCCTGTGCACGCGCACGCGATGCATGGCGGTGTGATCTATGGTTAGATGGCGACGACACGCTGTACGCACCTCGAGCATGTCCCTGGGCAGCAGCCTGTGCACGCGCACGCGATGCATGGCGGTGTGATCTATGGTTAGATGGCGACGACACGCTGTACGCACCTCGAGCATGTCCCTGGGCAGCAGCCTGTGCACGCGCACGCGATGCATGGCGGTGTGATCTATGGTTAGATGGCGACGACACGCTGTACGCACCTCGAGCATGTCCCTGGGCAGCAGCCTGTGCACGCGCACGCGATGCATGGCGGTGTGATCTATGGTTAGATGGCGACGACACGCTGTACGCACCTCGAGCATGTCCCTGGGCAGCAGCCTGTGCACGCGCACGCGATGCATGGCGGTGTGATCTATGGTTAGATGGCGACGACACGCTGTACGCACCTCGAGCATGTCCCTGGGCAGCAGCCTGTGCACGCGCACGCGATGCATGGCGGTGTGATCTATGGTTAGATGGCGACGACACGCTGTACGCACCTCGAGCATGTCCCTGGGCAGCAGCCTGTGCACGCGCACGCGATGCATGGCGGTGTGATCTATGGTTAGATGGCGACGACACGCTGTACGCACCTCGAGCATGTCCCTGGGCAGCAGCCTGTGCACGCGCACGCGATGCATGGCGGTGTGATCTATGGTTAGATGGCGACGACACGCTGTACGCACCTCGAGCATGTCCCTGGGCAGCAGCCTGTGCACGCGCACGCGATGCATGGCGGTGTGATCTATGGTTAGATGGCGACGACACGCTGTACGCACCTCGAGCATGTCCCTGGGCAGCAGCCTGTGCACGCGCACGCGATGCATGGCGGTGCGCGCGGGCGCGGCGCGCGGGCCGGCGCGCACGTCGCCGGGCTGCACGGGCCCGGTGTGCGCGAGCAGCGGCGCGCCGTTCAACGCCTGGTGGATCTGCATCAACTCGCTCGCGGTCGACTCGTCGTCGTACTGCACCCAGAATCTGCCCGCGTTCACTTTCTACGGGGTAAATAAACATTTAAATGAGGATCGACTCATTTATATGAATAAATAATATATCGCACATCCTCTGAAAAACTGTCATAACACAAAAAGCTACTTTTGAGAAAAACGTTTTCACTATTGGTTACTTCATTAATGTTATTGCTTCATTATCAATGCTGTGGTTTTGGTTTCAAAATATTTTAAATGTTGTCGAGTTTAAGAAACTCTTTTCTAGAATGTATAAATGGTTTAGAATTAAGAAAAAAGGCGTTTACGCAATGTGAAGGTGACAGTTTTTCAGAGGATGTGCGATATAATAATATATTTATAATATATATATTTGACAACATCACATACATTGATCCGACTCCGAGATAGGCAGCTCAAGCACCTGTGTTACGGATATCAGAATCAACAGTGGGATTACAAATATATACATATAATGCTTTTCTTTTGTAAATACATACTTACTTATAATATATAGAAAACACCCAGACCAATGCAAACAGACATGTTCATGCACACAAATGTTTGTACAGTGCGGCGATCGAACCCGCAACCCTTGCACCAGAGGCAGCGTTCACTACCACTGTTCCAAACGGGTCGTCATTCTTAAGTAAATAACACACTTAAAAAGTTCATCCCGTGTTCAGGCTGGACTCGAACCCACACCTTCCACCAATGAATGTTCTACCAATTAGACCACTGAACGCGTTACTAAGTCGACGAAATTTTAGATGCTTGATTCGACATGAGCTGTCGAATTAAGCACTTAAGAACTTTTTTTTTAACTATAATGTTTTTAATACGGGGATCAAAACAATATTTATTATGTGTTTGCGTTACTAATGCAAACAAACACCGATACTGTTAGTGTAGTGTGTCGGAGTAGCTTCACTGACAATTCATCTAGTGGCGAATTAATATCAAAAAATGTGAGGGTGTCCGAAGATTCACAGTCCGGCCCCAGCAGACGACGCCGTGCTCCGCCAGTCCGCTCCTGACCACGGTTGCTGTAACGTAGCCGAAACGTCGAGCCAAATATGTGAGTACACAATGTTGTTTCACATAATAAATATCGTGTTAATCCCCGATTTGATACATTATAGTTATAATGCAACGCGAAAATCTAAAAAACTATTTTTTTTTATTGCAAAAGATTGCTATAAAAATTATCAACTATTAAATCTTTATTGTTCAAAATTGTGGTTCACATGAGAAGGTCTTAGAAATAAAGTAGTTTACACAGCGTACCCTAAGGGTCGATTTTTGATCCGTAGTTAAACTTAACTAGTGGTTTAAAAAAAGTCACCACTGGTCAAATATCGCCAAAACATGTTTTTGTAATAGAAAGCTTAACTAATAGTTTTATTACAAGAAATTACGTCACTTTGACTCTTGAATAGACAGTTAATAATAGTGAATTTAACCTAAAGGTAACTACGGATCATAAAATCGCCCCTTAGGGTTTATTTAGGGCCGATTTTTTAAACCGTGGCTAAACTGAACTTATGGTTTAAAAAGTAACCAATGGTCAAATATTGCCAAAATGTGTTTTTTTAACAATAGTTGGCTAAACCTATAGTTATATTTACAAGGAATTATGTCACTTTGACTATTAGTTAGACAGTTAGCTACAGTTAAATTAACCAAGCTCAAAAAATCGGCCCTTATTGATCCGTAGTTACCTTTTGGTTAAATTAACTATTATATTCACTGTCTGACCAATAGTCATAGTGACGGCGTCAAAGTGACATAATTCCTTGTAATATAACATATGGTTTAGCTAAGTATAAATTGCTCATAAAAACATTTTAGGGATATTTTACTATTGGTTACTTTTTTAAACCATATTAGTTTGATTTAACTACGGATAAAAAATCGGCCCTTAATAGGTGAAACGATTATCTGAAACCATAATACTGAAATGAAATGTATGCAACTAACATAAGAAATCTTGAGTTTGGTTAAATTAACTATTATATATATTCACTGTCTGACCAATAGTCATAGTGACAGCGTCAAAGTGACATTGGTTTAGCTACGTATAAATTGCTCATAAAAACATTTTAGCACACAACAACAAACATTGAAAAAAACAAGTGATATTGACATTTAATAATATAAATATTGACATTTATTTTTGACATCATGTACTACAATGTTTAGTTTTCATTCTTCATTTTATTTTGTTATTAATTTATAATATTTGTATGCTATGTAACTAGCAAGACACGAGATCTAATAATATAATTTCCACCATGTATATAAACCGTGTTTTATGCAAATAAATATCTTGAATCTTGAAGCGATATTTTACTATTGGTTACTTTTTTAAACTATTAGTTTGATTTAACTACGGATCAAAAAATCGGCCCTTAATAGGTGGAACGATTATCTGAAACCAAATTACTTCAAAAAATGTATGCAACTTACATAAGAAATCTTGAGGGGGAAATGAGTGTCGTCAACTTCAGGCAATCGCGGCACCATGTTCATCATATCCAGTTCTAAGTTCTCCACCTCGAGCATTGTTTCAAGCTCCTTCGCTTTTTCCAGTCTATAGACAACAATATTGAGTTATAAATAAGCAATGCCCAAGCTGCGCCATATCATAAAACATAGGGCAAATTAGATTAATGAAGAACTTCTAATAACTCTTATAGTATTTATAAGTTACAATAAAGACTTATAAAATTAATAAGAAAATGGTATTAAATTAGAACTCAATTTTAAAATAACAATAAAATATTATAATGGTGTAAAATTAAATGAACTGAATAGTATGAATGATTCATGAAGAACCATGGAAAGCAATATATGCATTAAACAAAATAATATTATGCTAAGTAAAATACAACTCACGGCAACAACGGTATCCTGATATCCATTCGAAGCTGGCGAGCTTTGATGGCTTTGTACACTGGCAACACCACTTGCCCAGGAATAGTCGGATCCTGTTCAATCAACATAAAAATATTATCATTTTTCGAACACAAACATTCGATATAACATTACTAAAAATACATTTAAAACATAAACTTACACCACTGTTATTTTTGTCACTTCTGCGATTTTGGCTGTCGTTGAACGTCAAAAAGACTTTTCTGAAAAGAAACAAAACAGAAGATAGATAACATTAATATAATGTTTAATATGCAAGGGTCTCAATATGGAGCCTTAGGGCACTCCCATGAGCAGCAGGGCGCAGTTAAATTAGTTCCATTAACACGCACTTTTTAATTCTACAAGAAAGATACGATTATAGTATTTATAGTGCAATGTCGGAGACACCATAATTTTAATGAGCTTCATAATCAGTCTCATGGTTTACACTATCGAAAGCTATTGTTAAATCGCAGAAAATACCAACGGTACCTTGCTTACTTTCCCACGTGTTTCAAAAGTGCAACTCCAACATCAGTAATGGATTTCCCTTTAACAAATCCGTACTGGCTATTATGTATTAAGTTATACCCCCTAATTACAAATCGCGAACTAAGGATAGTCCCGGAAAAAACCTCGTGGCAGTCTCTTTTAACACGCAATGTATTGGAACGGTATGACATGACCTTTTGTACGGTAATAACTTTAGATCGAGATTTATAATAAGGTGGATGATATCTTTATTGTTTGATGATGGAAAACGGTTCTGCTAATAAAATAAAACACAATCGCCACGTTGCAAAGTTTTGCCAAAGTAATGTTTATAGTATTCAGAAGTTAGGATAACACGACTAAAATTGTTCGAAGCGACTATAACGGATTTAACCGATTTTTATTCTATCCATCCTATAAGTACCTGCTATTCTTGTCGAACGTGACCCGGGGCTCGTCTCCAATCTGTTGGCGAACGACGTTTCTTATGGCCGCGGCGTACACTTGCCCGGGCTGGTGCTCAGGGAAGTTCTTCAGGTATACCTGATCACATAGTCAGGTTGGTACACATGATTTATAATAGTATAGATGTCATCAAATTACAGTCAAAAATAGTCACCGACATTACGTGTAGGTTTAGGATAAGTTAGTATGCTATAGTGAAACCAAGCTGGTTACATAACCAGCTCATTTCAACCTGGAGACATCTCCAGGTGCTCTGATGGACACTTCCTTGGGAGCAAGTCGAAGTGTAATATTGTTTGATCTTCATTTAAATATGGTAACCAGCAACATATGCTGGTTACCAGTCTTATCAATCGATAGGAGCCTAACATTTGACCGGGACCACGGCCTTTCAGAAAACCGGCGTGAAGCAGCACCTATGCTGATTCGCCGAATGAGTGAGGGACCGGTGGCTCGATTCGGGAGTAAGGCGATCATGTTGACTCCACAGGTGTTGCGGCAGTCCACAGATCAGGTAATCTGTCTGTTTATCTACCACATATTACGTAAAAAAAATCTGCGAAAAAACCGCCTTCAAAAACCACGAACTAAAAAGGGTAAAATAATATTTTTAACACTTTATACACTTCAAATAACATTTCATAACAGTACACTCGAGATAAGGTGTTACCGAAGTCGGCGCCCAATACTATTTTGTAATTTAAGGTGACGGGTAGGGCACACTAGCAACGCCAATCGATTTTAATTTTTAGCTACTAAACCGGATCTATTTTAAACAATTTCGGGGTCGCAACCTCTCGGCAAACACTTATACTATTTATTAAAAAACATGCACAACTGCGAACCCAACATTTGTACGCGAAAAATTGATTCACGCTAAAAGTAACTGATTTTGGCGGTAATCAATTTTTCGCGTACAAAAACGGACCCAACATTTGTGAATGGTTATTTAATAAATAGTATAAGTGTTTCCCCAGAGGTTGTTACCCCGAAATTGTTTAAAATAGATTCGGTTTAGTAGCTAACAATTAAAAACGAATGGTGTCGCTAGTTAAGGCTACCCGTCGCCTTAATACAACATTCAATTATTCAACAGGGATTTGGCGCCGACTTCGGTAAAACCTTTTCTCGAGTGTACTGTTATAAAATGTTATTTGATGTGTATATAGTGTTATAAATATTATTTTACACTTTTTAGTTAGTAATATCGAAGGCGGTTTTTTTTGAAAAAAAAATATTTTTAAGCTTTTTAGTGTCTCATTTGTTAGCACATACAAATGTCGAATTGAGAACCTCCTCCTTTTGAAGTCAGTTAAAAATGTATTGATTGGCAGACACAAAAATCAAACGGGTGATTACCGTGTTCCTGGGATCAAGGCCGGCGAGCACGCGCACGGCGTCGCGCTCGCGAGCCTCGTCCTGCGTGCTCTGCACGAAGTACTGCGGGTAGAACGCGCCCGCGATCACCACCTGCCGACAACACACTTCTTTCTAACACAATGTATATTGTTAAAGAATAAATAAATGAATGAATGAATGAACAACGACATCACTTGTCACAATCACCGCCATCATCAACCAGGGCCATAGCACAGTAGATATCAGTGTGACCAAGTTAGGCGACTTTTCACTTGTTAGGCTACTCCGAAGGGTGTCGATGTCGGGGCGACCAAAAATGGCATTCGGCTACAGGTCGCCAATTAGGCTACTTTGAAAAAAAAAAAACTTACCTATTGCCTTTGTACGTACAGTCACACATCAAAGTAAACCAAACTGTTAAATTTCTTCAATCAACTCTCACCTTAATGTGAAACACGTTTGGTTCATTATCAATTGAGGAAATTGGACAGATTGTAGTAACCTGATGTGTGACAGCCGCACATCAGATTACTACAATCTGTACATCGGGTCACAGATCAAAAAATAGCTCCTTTCATCGGTTCAAAGATTAAAAACACCTCCTTTCATCCCGAATTGAAATACCAACCTATAGTTAAACTTACCTAGGTAGGGTACCTGAAATCTCTTTTTAAGCTATGACCTATAATAGGTGATTTTGGGCTACCATTAAGGAAAAAAAAGGATTAGGCGAATTAAGACTACTTTGCACCAATTATTCGGCAATTTTGTCAGTGCTAGACTTGGCAACATGGGTAAATATATACGCTAAAGCAGTATGAACACTACGAACAACGCTCAAAATGACGCACACACGCAGACGCACTATTTAAACGGATTCTAAGGTCCTATCGGAGTACATCGCAGGAACTAAATTCGAGGTTGTCAGTTTTTCTCGAGCGTTTCGGATGAGAAAATAAGTATGTACATTATTTATTTATTTATAAGATCACCAACAAAATTTACATCAGTACATGATACAATAATATTATATTAATATTATGACGTCGAATTGAGAATTGAGTTACGGTTATGATCACAACTACATATTGGGGGGTTAGAGAGGGGCCTTTTGATAGGGGGAGATAGTGGGACCTCACTGTAACTTGGCCCGAGTGATCAGATATAGGACCAACAGCTAAACATGGCTTTCAAGTCACGAAACAAAACGTTATGAAAATAATGTGTAACTTTGTGTATCTTTGTGTAGCTTTTTGCAAATTAGCTATCATTTTGTGTACCTTTGTGTACATATTTTGTACTGAAATTTTGACAACTCCCTGCTAATAATATGGAAAAGTAAAAATAATATTTTACTAAAATAAGATGAGGACAACCCTATAGGGTTGCCCTCCTCTTATTTTATGTTACGTTACGTATGGTATACCGTACGTAACTTTCTGTCGAAAATGGCGGAGTGTCGATACTGCTATAGCGTATTTATCTATTGTAGCCTTAGCGTGAACTGGACGTCACGACCGAACCGGATTTCCGCTCCCTTTCACACGCACTCCCTTTGTATAGATGCGACACGTGTATCATCATACGGGACGTCGTCCTTCGCGGCGCATTATGATACCGTTGGTATTGCGGGGTGATGCGACTTTAAGTGTTAAAGAACTTACTTTGAGCACTAGAAACAGCTCGTGCTTGTCCCAGGCCGCTCGGCCTCTTGAAGGACTCGATCCCCTCCCGGGACATGCGCACGCGCAGTTCGCGCACTAGGTCGCATGGTCATGCAATGCCCGCACTCGCACGTAGAAGCGACTTTAAGTGTTAAAGAACTCACATTGAGCACTAGAGACAGCTCGTGCTTGTCCCAGACCGAGCGTCCTTTCGACTTGTCAGAGACCCAGTACGGCTTCAGGTCGGGGCGGTCGACGATCGACGCCCTGACCCGCCTGCGGGGCATTACCCGAGAGGCGGCTGCGGAGAGGAAAGGGGTGTTGGCGGTAAGTTTCGATATTCGAAACGCCTTCAACACCCTGCCCCACTCCGTCATTATTGAGGCACTCGCTTATTTCCGAGTGCCTCAATACTTGATCCGCCTTATTAAAGACTACCTCACAAACAGGGAGGTAGTCTTTACTAATAAAAATGGGGAACTCCAGCGTCAGCCGGTTGAGACCGGTGTTCCGCAGGGGTCGGTCCTTGGACCACTCCTGTGGAATATCGGATATGACTGGGTCCTCCGCGGTGACCTCCCCCATGGCATGAGTGTTATCTGCTATGCAGATGACACTCTTGTCACTTTCATGGGGGAAACTTTCAGCGAAGCCGCTCTTCTCGCAGAGAGCGGCGGGGACCTAGTCGTGGAGAGGATGCGCCTCCTCGGCCTCGAGGTGGCACTGGAGAAGACCGAGGCTCTCTTCTTCCCACGGCCTCGGCAGCGTCCTCCCTCCGGCGCGCATATCTGCATTGGAGGGACCCAGGTTGAAGTCAAGGCCGAGATGCGTTATCTTGGCCTGACACTAGACCCGTGGTGGCATTTTGGCCCGCACTTCACCGGGATGCTACCACGGCTCTTGAAGGCAGCAAACGCGCTGTCGTGGCTGCTGCCCAACCTGGGGGGACCAGGCTCCAGGTGCCGGCGTCTTTATGCCGGCATTCTGCGGTCAATGGCGCTCTACGGGGCGCCAGTCTGGTCCGACTCCCTCGCAAGACGGGAAAATATTCCCCTCTTGCGGAGGCCTCAGCGGGCGATAGCGCTGCGGGTCGCTCGAGCCTACCGAACGGTAGGTTTCGACGCCGCCTGTGTGCTCGCTGAGACCCCCCCATGGGAGTCAGAAGCTGTGGTGCTGTCCGCCGTCTATAAGTATACGGTGGACAGGAGGGCAGAAGGAAACCGCTTCTGCCCCGTCGAGCGGGAGGCCGTAAGGAAGGAGGCACGGAAGTGCCTCCTGAGGCGATGGTCCGAGAACCTCGGCCTTGCCCCTTACGGCCGGAGAACCCTCGACGCGCTCGCCCCGGTCCTAGACCATTGGCTTGAGCGTCACCACGGCTCCGTCTCCTTCCGTATGGTGCAGATAATGACCGGACATGGGTGCTTCGGTTATTATCTGCACAAAATACAACGGGAGGAGACGCCTTCCTGCCATGAGTGCGGCGCTGCGGAGGACACGGCACACCACACCCTTGCGGAGTGTGTGCCGTGGGACCCGCAGCGTCAGGCGCTGGTAGCGGCGGTCGGCCAGGACCTCTCCCTCCCTAGTATAACGAGATCTATACTAGCGAGCGATGGGGCCTGGAAGGCCTTCGCTGCCTTCTGCGAGCACGTCATGGTAGCGAAGGAGGCGGCGGAGCGCGAGCGAGAGCGAGATCCCCTCGCAAGCGCGCTCCGAAGGGTGAGGAGGGGGAGGAGACGCCGAGCAGATGCGCGTCTCCCCCCTCTCCGCGAAGGGAGCCCGCTGGTGCGTGGTACGGGGGCACCAGCACCAGCATTGCACAGGCTCCCTTTGCTGCCCGATAGGGACGGCTCAGTTCTCCCGGCTGTCCCTATCCTCTCTCCCGGCACGTCCGGGGGAGGAACCGCCTAGTCCGCCGTATAGGCGGACATCCGCCCGGGGAATATCGTGGAGGGAGGCTTTGGCTGTATCACCATGATACTCCCCAATATGGGCGATGAGGGAGAACCGCAGGGGGTTTAGTGGGTATGCATTTGCCTGGCTTCTCCTTGGGAGAAGCCCCCCGCCAAAGGAGAGCCCCACATAACCCGGCCACCCCCCGGTGGTCTGGTATGCATAAGGTAGTCGGCTCATCTCTTGAGCCGGCGGCATTCCCCCTGCGAAACTAAAAAAAAAAAAAAAAAAAAGACCGAGCGTCCTTGATGGCTTCGATCCCCTCGCGGGACAGGCGCACGCCCGCTCCCGCACGTCGCAAAGTCACGCAATGTGCGCACTTGTTCGTAGAAGCGACTATACGTTGATGAGATTGAGAGCTCTAAACATCTTGAGTACTAGAGACAGCTCGTGCTTGTCCCAGGCCGAGCGTCAGTTGATGGCCTCGATCTGCTCCCGGAACAGTCGCACGCACAGCCTCCGCACTAAGTGGTCGAGGTCGCACAACGCCCTCATTTGCACGTAGAAGCGTCTTTTTGTCGATGAGAACTCACTTTGAGTACTAGAGACAGTTCATGCTTGTCCCAGGCCGAGCGTCCCTTGATGGCCTCGTACCCCTCCAAGGACAGGCGCACGCTCAGCTCGCGCACTAGTCGCAAGGTCACCTAATGTCCTTGCTCGTAGAAGCACTTGTTCGTAGAAGCGAACTATAAGTTGATGAGATTGTGAGCTCAATACACCTTGGGACTAGAGAGAGCTTGTGCTTGTCCCAGGCAGAGCGTCCTTGATGGCCTCGATCCCCTCCCGGGACAGTCGCACGCGCAGCTTCCGAACTAAGTGGTCGAGGTCGCACAACGCCTTTATTTGCACGTAGAATCGTCTTTATGTGGATGAAAACACACCTTGAGTACTAGAGACAGCTCGTGCTTGTCCCAGGCCGAGCGCCCCTTGATGGCCTCGATCCCCTCCCGGGACAGGCGCACGCGCAGCTCGCGCACCAGGTCATCGAGGTCGCGCAAGGCCCGCACTTGCACGTAGAAGCGGCGCGCCCACTGCGCTTCGTTGTTTCCTTGCTGGTTGAAGTATTTTTGCTGCCGCAGATGGTGCCAGACCTGAAGCAAATGAAGACGATTTTTATACACCGTTTTTTTTTTTATTATTTTGTTGATCTAACTTGCCTTGCCATTGCCAGAGACCATTTGTCTTTATTCACGATACCTATTATGTGGTTTTCGGGATGTAAACGTTTAAAAAAATAACGCTGTATTTTGACACTGTGACCCTCTTCTTCCAAAACCTGGTTTAAAATAAGTAGTGGGATTAAAACTGGCAATAACTGAAGAACTAGAGTAAACATTACTACAAAATTAAGTTTAACGGTATATAGTATATCAACTATAATACTTAAGTTAAACCACCCAGACCCCTAGTTTAAAATGAGAACTAAAATAATAACCTCAAAATATCGATTCAGTAACCATGACAACATAAACTACCTGTGACAGTTCATTCCGTTTTACACCAAAGTTATTCGTGAGAAAGTAGTTAATTTATTTTTTAGATTGAATCCCAAAAATATAAGCAATTCCTATTCATATTACTTTGAAACCTTATTTAGGTCAATATTTTAATTTATTGTTGCTTAAAAACAATTCTAAAATATTTTTAACTCAGACAACAAAATAAGGTTATGTAAAATGAAACGTCACTGAACGAATGATTGAATGATTCGATCATTTTTGACAGTATCCTGCGGTACTAAGTGGTCTATAGTTAGTCGAAGATTTGTAATAAAAATTTAAGACCTAACATTATTCCGTAATAATCATGAACTTGCTAGTTTAGGATTGAAACCGGTATCAGAGCAGTTTTTTGTAATAAGAGGGTGAGAGTATTGCCGCCGTTTGAGAAAATACTAGAACTTCGAATCTTTCTATAGAGTGCCCGCCCGACAGACTTTTTGTAGGACGTGTGCGTTGCGCTATTGTAATCAGTACGATTCTACGAAAATCGTTTACCAACTTATTAGACGTGCGCCGGCACCTATATGCAGACTTTGTCACTATCATACAATTTCTTTTTTTTTATTGCTGCTTTGCGTCGTGAAGACGCAGTCAATTCTGCCAATATCAAATGGATAAACAGACGTACGGTAGTGCTGAACTTTTTCATTATAACTTGATTCGGGTGACAGCTAACTATGTAGAAATTTAATTAAGGTGACGAGTAGGGCACACCAATTGTTAGCAACTAAGCCGGATATCTTTTTAAAAATTGCTGCAGCCTCTCGGAAAACACATAAACTATTTATTTAATACATCTTTTGGGTCTGCTTTTGTACTCAAAATTTCAGTTACCGCCAAAAACGGCCACTTATGGCGTTAATCCAAATTTCGAGTGCAAAACCAGATCCAACCATAAAGTAGTGCACAATTATTAAATAAATAGTATGTTTGCTTAGAGACTCCTGATTCGAAATTGTTTAAAATGGATCCGGTTTAGTAGCTAACAAATTAAATCGATCGGTGTCGCTAGTTAAGGCTACCCGTCGCCTCAATATACTAATCGTATTTTTTTGCATCATTGTTCTGCTGCCCCATTTATCATAGCTTGATTAAACAGCGTATGGGACAAATTATTTAAAATATAATTTAGATATAACATTATATAAAAGAAACCAACATACCCTATAAACATTGAGGAATGCAATACAGTCGCTGGTGGAGCCGTCCGCCCAGGTCAGCTTCGAGTTGTACGCGTTCAGCCTCTCACGGAAAGGACTGTTAAACAAGTTCTTCACAGACATGGCTGCGGCTGTAATATATAATTGAGGGGTTGAAAAGCAATAACGCCACCGTTCTACGTATTTACTTCTTTAACCAAGAGATAATTAGCCTTTGCTTTAATTAAAGTATAATTTTTTTTCTGCTTTTTTGAACAACATAGAGCAGGTTTAAACTAGGTATGTATTACAGAAACTAGGGCGGTATAATAGGGCGCAGGGATGTGGCTAACTTGAAACAAAGGTAGGCATTGATTACTGCTATATGCTATCTGTTACTTCCTCAAAATTAGAGTACAAGATAAATTGTCTGCCGAGATCTGTTTTTCCTGACCACTATAATCTGGACATCTTTAAGGCAAGAGTGAACAGGCATCTTTTATGCAAACGCGTATCATCCTAGACCTCATCGTCGCTTTCCATCAGGTGCGATTGTGGTCAAGCGTTGGCTTATTGACCAAAAAAAAAATTGTCTGTGGTTCTGTTGTTGTCAGTGGTAGATCCGTTTCCGAAAATAAAGTTTGCGTTTTTATGTTCAATTGGTTGTGTTAGTTAATTAAACACCATTCACGCTAGATATAATAGTTGACGACGAAATATTACAGCTAGGGTTGCCATAACATACGAGACAGGATACTTTCAATGAATGTCACTGCAGCCAAGTCATGGACTAAGACGGTCAATCTGCTATAATCTGATATCTTTACCCATAATGACGCATTCGTCGAGACAGCCGAAAATGTAGCCCAACATGATGAGCTTGGACACTTTGACATCTATGGGGAGCTTCGCCATGACCCGGCCGAGGTACGTGATGTCACCGTCTGATATGCACCATTCGCCGTCTAGAGTCTTCTTCAGGGCTCCGATCTGAGTTTGAAATGATTAAAAATAAATATGGTGAAAAAAAACTCTCGTTTATTCATATTCAGTTTCAAAATTGCCGAAATAGATAGATAGATAGATTCTCTATTGCACAAAAACAAAAAGGTTTAAAAACTAAAACCCGACTACCAATACCAATAAACACACGCTCTAAAAAGTACGAAACAAGAAAATTGTCTCTGCTGAAATTATTATGCCGTATTGCCGTGGTCGTATGCCACATTGATTTTTTTTTATTATTATAATGAATCTGTTTTGCTACAGTAGGTGACGTCATGACGCCTATAACCAGAATACAATCAAGACGCTTCTAACGACACCTCATTTGTTCAAATATGTTAGATAACAAGTTTAGAAGTTATGAGGGAACAGATGAACAACCATACATACATACAGGTCAAAATCATAACTCTCCTTTTTGGTCCGCCGTAGTCCGGTAAATACAAGTATGATACAACAACAGACAGTACAAAAGGCGGTCTTAGTAATAATGGATGGATGAATGATGGGTGATTATTATTACCTCTTTCAACACAAGTATGGTGCGGTGTATATTGGACATGTCTGGAGGGTCCATGGCGAGCGCGAGGATGTCGCTGGGGGGGCCCATGTCCAACATCTTGGCCAGGAGGACCAGCCTCTCAAGTGGGCAACGGACGATTTCAGGTGGGCACTCTTGTGGCAAGTTATCCTGTTAAAGAAACGGATTCACAAAATTAACTGTTACTGTCTAATAATATCACAAGAATCGCAAAATCGCCGTAAATAAATAATAATCTTCTGGCGGTTACAATTTATTTATAAAGCGAAGGCTGCGCAAGAGGACCCGGGTACAATGCCCGGTTCGGGCAAAAAAATTGCACCTAAGTTTTAGGTAAGAAATTCGAACCATCTTAATACAAATCGCGATCTAAATGTATTAACGTACAACCTGTGCGGATAAAGAATGGGATCAGAAATGGCGGCGCATCTATTCACTTCTCGCTCGCACACTATTTGTGTCTATACTCGTACCCCACGAGTGCGAGTATAGAAGCAAATAGTGTGCGAGCGAGAAGTGAATAGATGCGCCGCCATTTCTGATCCCATTCTTTATCCGCACAGGTTGTACTGAAGCTCATGTACTGCTCATGGCTGGCACGGGTTTTGATCCGGGTCTATCAATAATTCGCGATTTGTAATAAGGGGGTTAGTGTCAGCCCGGATTCTGGAAATCGGCGGTCAATGCCGTCATGTACAGGTCTCGGTAAGCACGTTAAGCCGTTGGTCCTGCGTCCAATGCCTCTCGGGTCATGTCACGTGTAATCACTTACCATCAGGGGAGCAGTCTGCTCGTCACTCTGCAGTAAAGTAAACAGCCTTCTCATACGCCCATCACATATAAGCGTTGCTTAAGGTGGTCCGTTTCCTATACAAACTTGTTTTACAGGAATACTTACAGGCAGAAGCTTGAATATGGTTAAAATGTCTTTAAAAAAATTATATATGTGTGTCTATTTACGCGAATGGTATAATCTTTCAAGTTTAAAACATAAACAAAGTATAATTTCGATTTTAAAAAACGTAGCAATTTGCGAAATCGCTTGAATGTGTGTGTGCTTGAAACGAATGCAATCTCTCGTAAAAACGGCGACATCTATACGAATCTAGTTAAATTTCTTAGATGGTAGGCTATGTTTGCTTAGCTAAACGAACTGGCTATCGAACAGATGGCGCTGAACTGCAATAAAAATATGCATGATATTTTAGCGATTTGTTAATTTATAGTCATAATATATTAAAAATTGTATTTTTTTATTGCTATAATAAAACACAAAATGCAAAAAAGGTCACACACTTTGACTTTACATTGATAAGAAATAATAGAGGCTTTTAAGTGCGACCGTCTGTCTACCCGCTGCGCCATCGAGGCATGGCATTATGTGCTAGCGACGTTGCCGCTCTTACGCGTCGTTGCCATATTTCTATAGCACCAATTTCTTCAACTTGAAATTATTTCGGGATTTTAGATTGCTCCTTTACTGGGTTGCCAGAAGGTACTTTTCCTGAAATTCTTGGTAAAATTTAGTCTTTCTTTTTTTTAATTTCCTTTTTTTTTATTGGTTCCATAAGAGAAATATTGTGAAGTGAGTGTACATGAAACGAACATGCAATTTATATACGCATCCAGGTACGAAATAAAATTGATAGGTATGTCAAAATGAGCAAAAATGTACTGGGATAACACATTGCCATCTCTGTCAGTTTTAGTCTGCATAGTAAAAAAACAGAGTTTAGCTTGGTATTGGCTGTCTAAAATCGCCGTGAGACTGGGGCCAGAAAACTAGTCTGTATATTTATGGATAGGAATTTGGGGACAAATACAAAATCGTACCTGGCAACTATAACTCAATCTAGCATCGCGGCATCGTCCGAAGTGCGATCCTGTTTACGCTTTACAAAATGTACCTACCGCTAATTTCCAAAACTTTTCAACTAAAAAATTCAACTGTAAAGTAATCAAATTTTAAGAAATACCTACTTTATTGTTACAAATGATTGGTCATAATAGTGTATACATAATTATTTCCAATAACTTAATTATAATATATTTCTAAGGAATGATAAACCATTTGCTGTAACGGAACGTAATCAAATTTTTTGTGATAACTAGTGCTGTGTATGCATCAATCCATTCAACGCTAAAATAAATAAATATCGATGATATTCATAGCCTTGGTTTGGTAGGTGCATTGTTGAAGA
This sequence comes from Marasmia exigua, assembly GCA_019059595.1. Lineage (NCBI taxonomy): Eukaryota > Metazoa > Arthropoda > Insecta > Lepidoptera > Crambidae > Marasmia > Marasmia exigua. The sequence continues at coordinate 10,992,179 of CM032477.1, read as the reverse complement.
AATTGAAATACAAACATGAACATCTGCAGTTCGCGCGAAACGTAACAGCCACGCGCTATCCGTACTTATCTGATATATAATATATAGTACAACGGGTAGGCCAATACAGCAGAGTTGGATGGAACTCTACTACTGCTACTCTCGGCTCCGTTCGGGTTCCGGGACAAAAGTATACGTACAAGTACAACCAATTATTTTTTTAGTTTTAGTGAATTTACTGGATTTAGAGTCGAATGTTGCTACATATTTTTTCTATGAGCGAACGGTTTTTTTTAGTGATATTGAATCAAGTTCGTCAGAGTACAAAGTTAGGAACTCATCTGTGCAATTTGTTGTTTACGTCGCGTAGTGTTAATCAAGCGGCAGTGTTTTAAATGTTCTAATGTTAAGTGATGAGTTTAGAGGATAAAGTCCAATGTGGATTGATAAATAGTGACTCCATTGGTAATGTATTGGCCTTAAAGTTATGGGAACTCGTGATAAACACTTGGAATTAAGAGTCAAATGTAACTCTTGTGGTCATTGATTGAATTAAGTATAAAAAGTCAAGCTTGGTAAGTACATACCTACCAATTTAACTTACTTTTCTTGCTACTTTTAACTTCTACTACCTATGATAATATTATTTTTAAAAAGTGATAGTCTGTAATTTAAAATTTAATAGTATTTTTCCAATAAAATGTATGCTATGCTATGATGATAAATTTTCATTTGAATAATGCTTTTATCGATAAATTGCCAGCTTCTCTGATAGCAAAATAAACAACTCTACTCGTACTTTTTCAAACAACTTTTTTTCATTCTGTCTGAATTTCTGACTGACTTGTTCTGATCGTTGTTTAGGTATTATATGCAATTTGATTGACTTTCCTATATTTTGCTGATTTTTTTGATAGTTTTGTTTGAGATGAAGTGAGGAGCTGGGTGTTCACAATGGACTTTGGAAGGACAAACAAATCGAGCTTTTTAATGTGTTACTCTTTTACTATGTACAGAACAATAAACTTTGCTTTTCAATTACAGAAAGACCTATTCTCTAACCAAACCTCAAATTGAACTGAATGATGAAACAAAAAATGGATTACACAGTGTTTACTCTTTTGAATGTAGGTACCATGTGTGGAATGCTCTGGAAGCGAGCTAGTGAAAAGGATGGTCACATAAATAAAGCCCTAGTTTGGGGTGCTGTGACAAGTGGCAGCTACTATGCACAAGTAGCCCAGATGACTGCGCTTATGGATATACCAACTTTATCACCGAATAAGTTTCACTCAATTGAAAAAGAATTGGGATCTGTGTGGCAACAACACTTGACAGAGGAGATAATAAAAGCTGGAGCCGAAGAAAGAGCCATCGCCATTGAAAAGGGACACATGTCCCCTGATGGGGTGCCATATATCACTGTCTGAAAAGATCATATGGGCATAACTTTAACTCATCTTCTGGGATGGTAAGTTTAACTTTGTTATAATCACTTGTTTGTTATACATTTTTCATTGTTATTTAATTTTTGCAAGTAAAACTTTAATCCCACTGAAAATGTGTCTCAGACATAAGGACGGTACAAAGTCCAATAAGGGTAACTCCGTGTGTACCCGTATTATTACTTTAAAAAAATTTCTTACCAATTCGGGAGTTCAAAGTAATAATAGAATGTGTTATAAAACACACACCCCTTTATTACAAAACATGGTCTAAAGTTAGGCTTGGTTTAAAATGGATGCTGTCACTTTTATTTGAAAGCTATATAAAAGTGACAGCATCATTTTTAAACCTTGTAGACCATTTTTGTAATAAAGGGGACAGATGTTTGGTAACAATATTTAATAACAAATTGAAATAATATAAATTTATTGCTACAAACATTCTTACATTATTTATTTCTTTTTACAGATACTTCAGTCCACTTGGGATAGAATGCATAGCATTCAAGCATGGTGATTTTCAAGAAACACTCAAAGTTACTTTAGAAGCATTTTATTGTATATAAATTGATGTAAATATTTTTTATTAATTATTAAAAATTGACTTGATACTACCTCCTACCTACCTACACCAACTAATTTGTACACCTCGTCATACAGTTAACTAGTTTTGGAATATTTACTTTTGTTTGTAACATATGACGGGAACTTCACGAATGATCATGCTCCCCAAATGTCCCTGAGGTTGTGGTGCTATGTGGCTGGTCATAACATTCACTCTGCTATAGTTGAGTGAAGTGATGGCTGAAACATATGTCATACTTGAACAGGTGCCACCTTTGGGGACTGGTCTGCTTTGGTTTAAATCATATTTAGCTTATTATTTTGTGTTGCATTATTAGCTGTTTGACTTGGTATAAGGTATACTTTGTATATAATGTGTAATAAAACATTGTATAAAAATATGGCGTTTAAAGAGTAACTGGTGAGTTTCTTGCTGGACCTTCTCGTCCAGAAACAACTTTCCGATCCGGTGGTAGAATCGCATTATGTGTATTTATATTTTAATATATTTTATGTATCGGCATATTTATGTAATCACATGTAAATTATACATACTAATGAAATGGTTTTAAAGGATTAAAATATAGATTTTATTATATTGATTGTTTTTTAATTATCATTCCTAAGGACTTATACCACTCCACTTCTTCTGCACGAACCTACCTACATGAAGTTATTAGAAGTCGCCCACCTACGCACACCTAGCCTACTCTATTAGGTCTACAGACGCTATGTGGCAAAAAATCGTCCCGAAACGAAGTGAGGGCGGACCGTTAGTTGCATAATAAACCGCACTTCAATTTCGAAGTCCAGTGTGTGTTAAGTTATCTACTAGATTACCATCGCTTCCTATCCGTAGTCCATTCGATAGATCTGAAGAAGAAATTCACATATTCCGTAATTCCTATCCACATCATATTTTTAGTTTTAAGCGCGCCATCTATTGCCAGCCAGGAATAACAGCTATCCGATAAAAACCATGCTTCAGCTTTGTATGTGTGTGTGGGGACGATACGTACGTACACAAGTTGATATTAATTTAGCTACGATGCAGCAATATAACGATTCTGGCTTAGTTGTTAATTGTTGAAATACATCAAAAAATCGCAGTTATTACGTAGATGTCGCGAATCACTCTACACTTAAAATTACTGTCCTGTAGAAGTCGTAATTATTTATTTTCTCGATTCACTGACAACAGAGCCATCTCTTAGCAAGCGTTTAGCAGGATTGCGTGAGCTTCCACCTTAAACTATTCTTCGATACAGATACAGCTTAAAGGGGAAAATAAAGATTTTCTTACGTATAACTTGTCCATGACGAGACGGTAGACGCGACCGTCTCGGACACGACCAGCTCGGCCGGCTCGCTGCTCGCAGTTCGTCTTCGACGCCCACGACATGCGCAGCGACGTGAAATTCGTATTCTCGTCCGCTACGAGGATCTTCATGAGGCAGAAGTCGATCACTGGGGATTAGGAACATACGCAAATGAATTTTCCAGTAGGAAAAATTTAACCGATTGAGTGACGGTACCGATGGGCTGATCGGGGGGAAAAGGCAAGCAGCGCACTTGTGACTACATTGATGTTGTGTATGGACGGTGGCAATCGCTTACCACCAGAAGATCCATCTGCCACCTATTGTACAGCTGCCTAAAAAGGCCACACACACATATACATGCGCGCGTAGTGATCTCGGCATGGTTCGCGTGAGATAGAGACAGACTATACGGAACGTGTTCGGATGAAACACGATATACTGCTTAGCGCGTAGGCCAACGAACTTTTCAATATCAATGTCAGCTAAAGCCGAACTTTTGTTTCTATTTATTTCCAACCAAAACAAGATCTTGAGAACAATACGGTATTTGACTATTTTTTTTTTCATTTGTGTAATCAAAAGACCTCTCAATGATAGAAACATCGTTGAAAGAATTACTTGATTTTCATTTAAACTACCAGAGATATCACAACTTTAAAATCACATTATTTTGGGCAAACCCAAAACGCTCCATACAAATGGCTACTGAGATGTGACGTCACACGACAGTATTTTGTATGAATTTCAATTGAATTTTGTATGGTAGCTATATCAAATGTTTCGTTTATGTCAATGGTTCCATTATAATAGTTGGTGTAAATTGTATGGGTTATTCAATGGTTTAATTATTTTATAATAATTTCATACTTTTAAAATGGACTTGCCCATTAATCTTTGAATGACCATAAAACCGGCTAGACGTTATATTTTTAATTGAGAATTTTTGCTATTGGCACGTATTTACCTATATTTTGATAAAATATTTTTATTTTGTAAAATCTCGAGCTTAGTCAAATACCCTATTGTAAAAGTACCATGGCATATAATCAAGAGTGAAATCACTTTGAAATAAATACAATCAAAGAGGAAATCCGGAGTCTGGCAGCTAAGTTAAAGCGACGGGTAGGGCACACTAGCGACGCCAATTGATTTTAATTGTTAGCTACCAAAACAATATATTTTAAATAATTACGGGGCTTTAGTCTCACGGCAAACACTTATACTATTTATATAATAACCATGCCCAAATGTTGGGTCTGTTTTTGTACTTAAAAAAATTATTCACGCCATAAGCGACCGCTTTTGGCGGTAATTCAAAATTCGAGTGCAAAACCAGATCAAATAGCTAACTCTATTAACTAAATAGACATATATAAATAGAGATATATAGAATAGGTGTTTACCGAGAGACTGAAGCCCCCAAGTTGTTTAAAATAGATGTGGTTTAGTAGCTAACACTTAAAATCAATTGGCGTCGCTAGTGGGGTATACCCTTCACCATAAAGAGCGAGCGGTAAAACAAAGAGCGGTGTACAAAATGTGCCCTTCGTTGTTTCTCCGTGGACTGTATTTCCGTTTCTGTTTGCTTGGTTTGACGAGTCAAATCATACTAATTTTATTTAAAATAAAATAACATTTATTTTCCTTGTGTTTTTAACACAGATACAATTTGACATGTGACAAAATTAACAAAACACAATCGAACTTCTATAAGAAAAGTTATATTCTCTATTTAAAGCAATGAGGTTTTATACCTCCAAAAACGGCGTGAACAAGCGGTTAACCCATCATCCTAACGAACTCGCTTGCCAACTCACTATGGACCACCATGTGAGAAAAAAAACGTGCCTATACCGTCCAGGCTGACTTTGTTCTCAGGTCTTCGTTCTGGCGCTCTCTACAACACTCACCGTACTTGATGTCCGGTACCGTGATGGAGCTCTCGGCGATGTTGGTGGAGAGGATGATCTTGCGCGCGCCGGGGGGGGCGCGGTGGAACACGCGGACCTGCTCGTCCGCCGTGATCGTGGAGTGGAGTGGCAACACCTGCCACTTGTACTTCGTGCATTCCAAACCAGCTATCTTTTGCCTGTGAACACAGTAGCCACGGTAATATAAGTAACATTGACGACCCGTTTACGCGCAGTGGTGACTCCACTGGTGTCGCGGGTGTCCACCAGGCATTCCGTCTGCTCATCTGCCACCTATCACATAAAAAAGTGGTTTGTTCACCGGTTGATGCAAGGGTCACGGGTTCGATTCCCGCACCAACACTAAATGTTGTTGATGAAACAGATATTTGAATTGGGTCTAGGCGTTTGTGGTTTCTGGTTTCCATTCCTTCGTTGTTACTGGTTTCCATAGTGCAAAGGAAAACCTTAATTTGGGACCATGATAATGTATGTGATGTTGTCTCAATTTATTTTATTTATTTATTGCATCTTCATACAAGCGGACTGAACGCGTGCCTCGCATTCGGTATACTCTCGGGTAACCACTTGGGTTGTCAGATCGAATCTTCCTCTTTTATTTTTGAGATGTAAAGTCCGCGCTACAAAAGAAGTCCTCAAAACGCGTTTCAGTCGCTTTCAACATTCAAATTTGAGCTTTATATCTATAGACACAAGGAATCTGAACTTTTAGTTCCGCCTTTTGCCGCGGGGCGGTTTTCGTGGCGCGGACGTCTAAAAGAGATTCAATATGTATTAGAATACTGCAGCCCTACCACGCATGTTGTGACCCAGTCCGCGACCGCGGCAATGTTTTGACAAGAATGTTTCTATGTCTTTGTTTTTGTAACCCGCGCTGTTGATAATATCGCTTTTATTCAGACCGCACGCTTTTGTAAATTGACGAGAGCGTACCGCTTGACGAACGTCATATCAAATGGACTAGACTTGACTTCTTATCACAATGTGATAGATACGGTACAAGTTTGAATAAAGTACAAAATGTAATAGATATGTATGTATTCATATAAACTTGTAAGGAATTAAAATAAATTTTGTTACCTCAAGGTATTATCCATCAAACAGTTGTACAGTTCCTCGATCTCATTGATACCAGGGAGAAAGATCAAAACTGATGGTAACTCAGCCTCTGAGCGATCAACATAATTGTCTTCTTGTTTATCGATCTGCTCAAATGCATTCACCAGTTTGATCACCTAAGTGGTACATCTCTGGAAGGATTACTGGCTCTTCACCTTTCGGTGTTGACTGTTGTAGAATCTGAAAAGTAAATTAATGTTCAATAAATGAATTCAAATAGTAACATAAATGTCTATTCTAAACTTTGTTTGTAAAAATAAATTAAAGCCATATCCTTTCCATATACTCATACCAGTGCATTAAGACGAAGAGTGGTCCCTTACTAACGACGCCAATCGAATTAAATTGATAGCAACTAAACCGGATATCTTTTTAACAATTTAGAAGTTCAAGCCTCTCGGAAAGAATAGTATACTATTTATTTAATACATATAATTAACTTTTTGATCTGTTTTTTACTCGAAATTAAGATTAACGCCATAAGTGGCCGTTTTTGGCGGTAATTCATATTTCGAGTAGGAAGCAGACCAAAAAGTTAATTATAAGTATTGAATAAATAGTATAAGTTTCTTTCGAGATGCTCGAACTTTGAAATTCTTAAAAAGATATCCGGTTTAGATGCTAACAATTTAAATCAAATGGCGTCACTAGTGTGTCCTACCCGTCACCTTAACAAAAAGGACTATGGCGAAAATCGTTATGATATCTTAGCCTAAAATCTTACCGATCCAAACTTGTTCAAATGATTCAAATAGAATGTCTTCACTGTGAACATGGGCTCTTTCTTCACCACTTTGATGCAAGAGGACATCTGAAGGCCTCGGGGCGTCGGGATGAGGAAATAGTCCGCGAAAGCCTTGCGGTTGAATGTGGCAGACATGAGCACAACTTTCACTCCAGGAGATACAGTGTAAAGCAACTTCTTGACTACAAGCAAGAGGAAGTCCATTTCCTGCCCGCGCTCATGAACTTCATCAAGAATAATGTGCGAGTATTCGTTCATATTTTTCGCGCCCACTGAAATTTTAAGTTAATCAGTTAACATGTTGTCATTTATAATTTCACACGATAATTTGGCAAAACCAACTCTACTTACCCAATTTCTGCAGAAGCACTCCTGTGGTTACATAATGAATACGTGTGTCTGTTGATGTTCTGTTATCAAGCCCGACCTGTGAAATTATGTTCAATTGGTATTGTACTTTAGGATAAAAATTAAGTCTTAAGTTTTGCAATCATGTAAATAATCATCGTCATCGTCAGCCCATTTAAGTCCCCACTGCTGGGGCACGGGCCTCCCTCAATCACATGATTGAGGGAGGTAATTGCCATACTCACCACGCTTGGCAGACAGGTTGGCGAGGGTTTTGTTATAAATGCAGAGTTTTCCTTCTCTGGGTGCTGATGATTATGCCAGCAGCTTTACCTTAGTCGCCTTTTACGACACCTCGGTAAGAGTGAGGGTGGCCTATTCTACTCTGCCGGGGACCACACGGCTGCATGTACATAATACCATGGTGTTTATAAAGCCAGTGGCTCAATCCACATAATCTCATTGTCTGTTGTCCAGTATACATAACACAAGTGCTTAAGCTACTTAAGTTAGTATGTAAAATCAATTAATGAGATGCTGTTAGAATTTACTTATTTATGTTTTCTCAAGAATAAAAATCGTGGCCGGGGACGGTACGCACATTCACGCGTCCAGTGTACTCTAGTCGAGAGGGCTGTTGTGGATATTAGTGATCATAGGGACTAGTTGGCGGGCACGCTAACAAGATATTCTATGAACTGCTTTGAAAATCTCAAGTATTCTTTTACGAGGTCGCCAGTGATGTGCTCGTTGAATCTGTTTAGCTACTGGCAATCTTAAAACTGTGATATTACTTACCTGGTAACCGACAAGGCCTCCAACATCCCAACCACGTTCTTGTGCCACTCTCTTAGCAATAGATACGGCAGCAATACGTCTCGGTTGAGTGACTATGATCTTGCAAGGCTTCCTGTTCTGGTAGCAGTCATCAAGGATCCATTGGGGCACCTGAGTGGTCTTGCCGCATCCTGTGGGTCCCTCAATGATGACCACTGGGAAACCACGTATGCGATCCAAAATCTGTTAAAAAAATATTAAGTAAGTAAATTTCTCAACATAACCCAACACACCCACATTAAACTTGTAAGTTTTTTGAATCTTAGTTAACTTTGATAATTGCAATGAAACTAAACAGCTTATCATATTTTAAGTGTACAACCTCATTCAAATATGAACCTTATTGTACCGCCATAAGAGTTAAGGTGTTACAATTATTTGCAGGCGACTGTACGAGATGTTGCTTGTTTATTTAATTATATGATTTTACAATTATTTAGCAGACAGCTCTGATATGGCCACACATTAGGTTACTACAATCTATCAATTTCCTCAATCAATATTGAACCAAACAAGGCTGACAATAAGGTGAGAATTTAGGAAAGAAATTCGACAAATTTGTATACATTGTCACATAGCTTACTATAATTTTTGTACTTTATTGCACTAGGAGGGTTATTTAATTACTTCAGTTAGAAAAACTGGCTATAAATTTATTAAGCACCTGTTGTTTATACTCATTGATGGCCAAATTATTGGTGTCTTCTTTTCTCTGGAATGAGTACTTGTTGTAGACCTCAGTCATGGCTTCCTCAGTAAGTTCTCCGATGTTCAGCATCGAAGCCCCAAATGATGATAGCTGCTCCAACGATTCCAGCCCTCCAGAAACGCTGTCCCACTTTTCTCTTTCAGTCTCATTCTAAAATATCAAGTCATACAAAATAAAGCTTCTGTTTCATAGTCATATTTTATTTATTTGTATATGGGTATAATATAACAATGTATTCAATTTATAATTCCTCTGTCAGTCTGATGTATAAATCTATTTATTTAACACAGTAACAGCTTCAGCACTTCATAGAAATTAGGTCAATGCATGATATATTGTACAAATATCAAAAACACAACAGGTTATTGTTTTTTGATGATACAACGAATGTTGATACATTTTCATAATACCTACTGCCTACATTTTCATAATACTGGAGTATTCTTGTAGGTATAGGGTACCTAATAAATTTTTAAGGATGTCAATACCCAAAAATATTAGGATTTTACTGACTGATATTTTAAATTATAACTAAAAATAAATGACAAATGAAACTACAAAATTTATAACAATAAAATATAAATCAACTAAGTGGCTGATCAAGCATTCAAAACCTCAACCTCAACCACAGAAGAATCACTTCCGACAATGCCGCAATAAAATGTAATAAAAAAAATTTTTTTTTTTCGGACAACAGTGATCCATAACTGACCCACAGGCTGCTCGTGTAGAATGAACTGCAGTAAGCTTTAAAAAGCGTGATATTGACGTAGTGTCGAGCAACGAGCAAACCTGCGAGCCAGCATATTCGCCCTGATCGATAACGCCCTGCGCTCTCATCATCCTTTCGTCCATCGACATCATCGTCCTTTAGTCTTCAGTGACAATGTGACCTAGGTACTTTGAATTGGCATACCCTAACAAGAGGTGACCCAGTACAGTTTAATTGGGTGTACGATTTCAGGTGTTGTTGCCAGCCTTAAAGAGGTACTCACTCTTCTTGTTATTGTACACCAATCCGATGCTTCTCAGCATATACCTCACAAACAGCCAGCATCTTTCTCAATGCACTGACGGAGGGGGCCAGCAGCACCATGTCATCCTGCATAGCTAATATTGTTCAAACAAACGCCACCAATATGACATCCAACCCTCATGCCACTGAGCTCCTCAATCAGCGCATTTACATACAGGTTGAAGAGCTTTGGTGAGCTTAAGCCTCCCTGCCTCACCCCGCATTCCAACCTGTATGGCTCAGAGTACTCGTTTGCCCACCTCACAGTATTCATCAGATTGCCGTACCAATACCTGAACAGAGAAATAAGCTCTGGAGATAAACCAACTTACTCCATCTTTTTCCACAGGATACTGTACACGACCAGATCAAACGCTTTAGACAAATCCAGGAAGCATGCATACATAGGAGTACTCCTGGTTGTGTAGTATCTGACGGCATGCTTTAGACCAGAATAGCGCTTTCCGTGGATAATTGTGACTTAAATCTGAATTGGAGTGCATGTATGTCCAAGCAACAGTCCAGCTGAGAGTTCAGCACACCTTCAAATACCTTCGCGATGATTGTCGCTAGTGAGATAGGTCTATAGTTCGATCTGCTCGCCGCATCACCTGTTTTGCTCTTAATAATTGGTACGACAACCATTTTCATTAAATAATATATCTTCGCCGCCCTGGCAATAAGTTTTAAGAACAGCATGTTCCTTGAAAGATTCACGCGTAAACTGCGCGCGCTTTTACTGTGCCTTTACGCCTTGATTTGGATTCGCGGTTGCTCGTTGCTCATAGACACAGAATAAATATTCATAAGGTTAGCCATTGGTGATCTGACAAATTTGCCATAATGACCTACCTATTAAAAAAAGTAATAGAGTAGAGTTAAGTGTTAGAGTATAAGTGTAGAGTAGTAGTATAGGACAATTAGTTATATAGTGAAAATAGAAGAAATATGAAGAGCCATCTCGGGGAAAAGGCATGTCATGTACTGACTTGAGGGTACTTGCAATATTCAGTCTGGTTTTATGTCAGGTGAGTCAACGCGCGTGTTCTCCCGAAATTATCTATTTCTAGCATATATATAAGTATTAAAAAAAAGGAAATGTGTTGTTTTACAAGTAGGCACTGTTGTTAATAGGTACATATCTAGTTACTATTGAACTTCACATATATATCCACATAGGTAGAGATAGGTAACATCTTGTGTATTATTAATTCAGGTACCTATAACAAAACATGTAAATGTGTTAGGTTTTTCTTGGTTTATATGACGATCAATCTCACACACCAATTTGTTACTGTTTTTAATAGGTACTTACCTACTACAATAAGTATATTTGACATTTATACCCACTTATGTAGGTAATGTTTGATCAGTTCACCCGTATGTATCAAGTAAACAACAAAAATCACCAGGGCGAAGAGCGGCTTGGCACACGCCAGCTACTCATTTGAGCATGTGCATTTAAGCACACGAGGCAACCAACTAAATTTAACAAGCCGCAGTGTGGGACCCATAGGTGAACAACTCGGCTGAATAAGTGAACCACGCCTGACAATGTTCAGAATAGGAAGTCGGATAAGGTTAATATTACTACTTTCCAAATCGAATGGCACTTGTATAACTACTTTGTGCTTCAAATTAGGTGTTGTGAAAGCCTTCAGTGTTCTCTAATATTGTATAGGTAACTAACAAATATGGAAATACTATGTTCACTGTTAATTCATTTCTATTTCATAATCCTCAGACATACGAAGAATATTATTTCTATTTTAACAAAGTGCTCGATAAATAGATAGGTAAGAGGTTATGTTGTTGTTTTTAATTTGGTACCTAACAAATTGTCATTACAACTAAGTTATCAAAGTACGGGAATCTGTAAATTGTGTAACCATCATTTTGCATTTTATAGCGTTGTATCAACATTGGTATTTTAAAATGAAAACAACAGTTTTTAGTTTATAAGATTTATAAGTGGAAGTAGGTACCTTCAAGTAGATTTTGGTTTCCCTTTCTTTTATTTCTCGAGCGTAATCGGTGCCACTGAGCACCATGGATCGACGGTGCTCCTCGGGACGATTTAGCTGGTTCAGCGTGTCTTCTTTCGTGATACGAAAACCACCGGTTGCGGGGCCGCGAAGTTTAGTAACTTGAGAGCTCGATGGGCAGGGATTGTTGAAAAAAGCGCGTAACTCATCCATCTTGCTAGATGGAACTAACAAGACGGATAAAAAATGTACTTGATATTATTCAGCTTTGTAAACAAATATTTTCTAAAAATGCTCTCATAAACAAAATCTGCAACCAACTATGTACCGGAAACTTCAAATTTGACACCACAGACCAAAGACCAAACAAACATTTGACACTGTTTATTTGATTGACTGACAATTGACACAAACTTGACAGCGTGCTTGACAGACTCTTGAGAGGAGAAAGGTCTAAGAGAGAAACAGCTCTAACGAACGCAACCCGACCATGAGTATAGTAAATATATTCAGGCTATGGTTATTTGGCACGTGGCATAAGTCGGAACTAATGCTGTTTTAACATTTCCCCATAGAAAAATCGCTGTACTACAACGCCCTCTAGTCAATGTCTCTGAAGTGCCTTCTGTCTGTAGTCGCACTATATCTTTGTCTTAGTTTGTGAGAGTCGAGCGGTATGCGTGAATTGAAGTGGATCAAAGGTGTTTCTCTTCTCAGCTTCTCATCAAATCAAAATCAAAGTTCGGAAGTTATTACCTTACTCTATGGTTCGGACGGACAGCCACACATCAATGGTTACAAATCTATCATAATTCTTCAATGGATTCTCACCGTTTTAATATTAAGATTGTGTAATGTAACCTGATGTGTGGCTGACTGTACAAAATCTGACCAAACACTTGTGTATGATTATTGAATAAATTATATGTTTGCAGTCTCCGAAAAATAGATCTATAAATGCCACACTAGAGTCCTTGATTAACTTAGTTGGCTACTTAAGGTGACAACACTAGCGACGCCAATAGATTTTAATTTTTAGCTACTAAACCAGATCTATTTTAAACAATTTCAGAGTTGCAACCTCTCGGCAAACAGTTATAGGTACTATTTATTAAATAACACAAACGCGGACCCAACACTTGTATTGATTCACGCCAAAAGTGGCCGCTTTTGGGGTGAATCAATTTTTCGCGTACGCGTTGAACCCAACATTTGTGCATGGTTATTTAATAAATAGTATAAGTGTTTGCTGAGAGGTTGTAACCCCGAAATTGTTTAAAATAGATCCGGTTCAGTAGCTAACAACTTAAATCCACGCCTTAATCTGACACGCTCGAGTAAATTCGAATTCTCTTCTTGGGCTTCCCGCTTTATAAATAAATTTTCCGGCTCTGCGCTTTTTTAAATATAAGTAATAAAAATATTTATTATAAAAGAAAACACCAGATAATTTCCCATTCATATATTTCATACCATATGCGGCATAACAAAAATATTCAGATCATTTTTAGAAGATACTCAACAAGAGATAATTCCATAATCATCCATTATTATACTTCCTTACTTAATGCATGTTTTAGAGTAGAAATTACACAAATACAGGACATCGTAATACTAATTAGGACTCATGACAAGAAATCAATAAGAATAAGTTTAAAACGGTTTTGAAGAGTATTTTTATCAATAGTTCTTATCGTTAGCGATTTAGGACGATTATTATTATACAATAACAGGTTATTGTTATTTATTTATAATGAATTGTCATTTACAGGAGTCTCTTATGAATGTTAGATATCATGCATTACCATAAGAAAAAATTAAATATTGATATCTTTACAAAAAATACGTTAAAATAATATTTTTTCAATGTTTTAAAAAGGATTCTTTTATTGACATGATTTACAAAAATATAATTCCCAAGGAGCCATTATACACATTTCTTCTCCTATCTAAGTACCAAAACCGTTTGACACGTCCTAAGTCCATAGTGTAATGGACTACACAGCTTACAGCAGGACCTACGTTAAACTGGCCTGTTCTCCTACTATTTGCCATTAAGATATCATAATACTAAAATGAACTGTCAGTATATTTACGCCTGCTGTAAAAGCTGAGAGCCAGCTCATCTTTGTTATTGTGAACCTGACCTGATGCCTCTAGACGGTTTGAAAAGCCCTATCTCCATCTGTCTCGTGTACTATCGGGGAATCACACGCCTGATCACTTCAGAAAAATGTACCTGTGCAAGCGCGTCGAGTCAATTTTAGAGGACGGAGCTTAATCGCACCTTGATTGCCCGTAAAAAAATTGTGGCGGTAAACGTGATCCTTAGACCCTTACGTCGAAACGTTTTTGTCACATATGCCCCGTCATGATTCATGGATGTCACAAGTCATCAATCATCACACAACGTTATGATCAGTTTAAATGTTCACTCAACACTGGAAAACAATGTCTATGCATGCAAATGATCTTGACCTTAAGGGTGATAATCAGGCGTCAGATTCCCGGATAGTACTCTCTTAGTACATTGACCTATGCTTTCCGAGCCACGTAAAAGCACCACGAATGATACTATGGAATTTATACACAATTTTCTAGTTGCTTTGTGTTTTATATCTACTTATAAAACAAAGTCGTGTCAGTTACACTACTTATAACAAACTCAAGAATAGCTGGAGCGATTTTAATTATCTTTGATTTGTCTTTTCCCCGAAAAGCCGAGAAACAATTGAAATATCGCAAATACAACAAAATTGGAACTAGGACAGCATATTCAGAGATAAAGGGAGACACATGGTTTTTGACGCGTCATTCCATCCATCACATCATACATAATACAAGCACGTTTCTACTGTAAAGGCAGAAACTTCGTTACATGGTCTTTGCAAAGTCACTAGCTCAATTTACTTGTATAAGTATAAGACTTCTGTATGGTGGAATCGCCCAGGATGATGTCTGAACGAAGTTCCCGCCCTATAAATTCCAACTCATTTTATTTCTTTGGCACCATCTGAAGATATTTACTTTCCGTGATTCCACAGCCCTGTCATTGAACGATATACCTCTCTATGTGGACCTCCATTTATATCTCACATAGCAAATTCCAAAATATTAATTTGTGATTCTAGGCTGACCAATAATAATAATAATCGCATGTTGTGGAAAACATAAGGAACTAATTTATTGTAAGGCTTGTACCTAATGACAACAACCATTATGGTAAATATAAATGAAATTTTAAGATTATAAATACTGAGGTTACATGATGCATTAGCCGCATTAGTTTGAATACAAAATCTGTATTTTTTTGTGGGTGTGGATCGGGGAGTCTGATATTCAAAGCAAAGATCGCTGGCAGCTTGTACCCCCTTATTACAAATCGCTAACTAAGGAGTCTCGGAACAAAATTCGTGCCAGCTCCCTTTAACATTGCGTGTTGGAACGGGATGACATGAGCGTTAGTGCGGGAATAACTTTAGATCGCGAAATCTGTATTTTGTGGATGCCTCTTACTAAGAGATGCCAGATGTACTGCTACGACCCATGCGTTTTATTTGTATCGTTCTATAGTTTTAGGCTATAGTTTTATGTTTTAAACTAACGTCTTGTCGTCTCGTGCATAATGCGGCAGATTCCCCGACCGTACACGGTCTTATTTGGTTCGAAACAGATAGGTGTGAACGCACACAGAGAAATTTTAATCATAGAACTGAAAACTGGACCTTCTGATATGTTTTATTTTACGTGATACATTTTGTCGAATTAATATAAGTATTCGTTAATTAGGCAAGTATTGAATAATAGAAGCGCCATTGCAAATATCCCGGGACCTGTCTTTGGCTTATCATAGTTTTGACTAGGTAGATAATTTAGTCATTAAGTAACAAACTGGTACTCCTAAAGATATGTTACATTGAAAACATTTATACAAAGATCTTAGTGTTTATTATTATGATCGATATTTTTTACAATATGTTTATTTATATTATAATCCGAGCTTACAGTGCCCATATAAACAATCGTTCATACGATTTACTTTCATTTCTGCAAACAAAAGGCAAGTATCGCTTAAAAGGATTACAGAATCAGAAATCATTACAGTTTCAAAACGAGAAATCATATTATTGTGAGATACAGTTGAATTAATAAACCTTATTGACTTCTTGGCCGCTAAAAGGCAGCTCAGAAAAACCCTAAAACAATATATAATTTAATATGTACGTATGTACTTTTTTTGCGGTTTTGATTGTCTTCTACTTTACCTACACAAAAGAAAATAAAACCGTTGATAAAAATACAAGATACATAATTGTGATGTGATGATAAACAAATTACTATAAGTATATACTTCTTCACAAACCGGAGCTATGTTCGAAAACTTCGAAACATACTTCGCTAGACCCGGGAATCGAACCCGTCCTGGGTTCACGGCCCGGATCACCAATCCGCATTTGGCAAGCATGGTGATTAAGCCTAATCCCATCATAGTAGCGATGACTTGATTTCTATGATGGAGGCCTTTGCCCTGAAGTGGGACAGTATATAGGCTGATACTTTACTTTACTTTACTTTTATATACTTCTTTCACTCACGAAGTTAAGAAATTGCTTCGAAAATATGTGTTCAATTGAAATAAAGTCATCATCATCGTCATCGTCAGCCCATTTAAGTCCCCACTGCTGGGGCACCGGCCTCCCTCAATCACATGAGGGGTAATTGCCATACTCACCACGCTTGGCAGACGGGTTGGCGAGCGTTTTGATATAAATGCAGAGTTTTCCTTCTCTTGGTGCTGATGATCATGCCAGCAGCTTTACCTTAGTCGCCTTTTACAACACCTCAGTAAGAGTCAGGGTGGCCTATTCTACTCTGCCGGGACCACACTGCCATAATACGGCCATATACGGAAATAAAATAATATGGAATAAAATGCAAAAGGATTTCAACTATCACGGAAAATTGTAAAGATTTACAAAAAAAATTAACTTATCGAATGGGTTAACTATGAAAATACAATAATGTCTATATACATCATTACACTTACAATGACATTTGAATGTGAGAGAATACTGCTGCTGCAAAACTGCACTATAACCTTAGATTAAATCAAAATAGCGGAAGATGCGCCACGTCCCTTCCATTAGCCAACTGAAAACGTTCCTATTTGTTTTGACATACGCTTGAGGGAGTCTTCAAACGCGCTACGCACATGCTACGCTTCACGTGGAAAGGAGAAAGTAGGGTCAACAAGAATAACTAATTTTTAAATAATTTATTTTTACACATTGACGTCGACAACAGTCGAAATTATAAATGACTATTGAATGTTATACTTACACAATGTTGACTTTTCTTCGAATAGGGACAGTTTGTTTTACTTGTGTGTATAAAATCTGAATGATGCCCTCGATTATTATGGGATCCCATAGTCAGATCGTGACATGCTAAGAATGGGATGAACTGGCAAACATACTCTTTTAAAAAAAATACAAATTGATCTAGTCATCTTCCAGTAGGTACCTACCTAGTTGGGGAACATGCATAAAAAATGATCCCGAAGAATTGATAACCTCCTCCTTTTTATCAAGTCGGTTAAATATAATAAATATAGTAGTAGTGCAAAATTACTCATTTTGCACTACTACTACTCTGAATAAATTAACAATAACTATTTAGCAATTATATCTTTGATATTTTTATGCTGACGCTATCACTGTGTGACGTAATATCACTTAACTCGTCACACATGTGTATATCGTATATTTCTATCTCGCTCGGCAAAATGGCGATCAAAACATTGTAAAATATTGAAATATCATGAGAAATTAAAAAATATCTTGTACCTACGAGTGAAATGTGATTTCATGAGATAATTTTTTACGTTTTGAATTATTTGTACAGCGCGTAAAAGCGTAAGTATTTTGATAGCCTTTATCCCACTTAAAACAATTAATTAATATTTGGGTGACGCGACCGCCTGTCAGACTCTGAGATTTGCGTTGTGACTGCTTGAAATTAGGCTCCGGGCACCCAATTTAAGCGGTCCACGCGGTATAGACGAGTCACCTATCTTCCGCTATTTAGATTTAATCTAAGACTATATTAACACCATTATAGCTAACATACATACCAACCAAGATCAGAAGGCAATTCAGTGACATTGACATGGGGGCGCTGTACAATATTTTTTCTATCGAAAAATGTAAAAAGCACTGACACTTGTAAAGGAAACAGCTTCGACTTTTGCCACGTGCCAAATAACCATGATCGCACTGTAGGTTTATTGAACTTTGATGAATAAAGCCCTATACCTATATTGACATGTTTGCAGTGGACGAGTTGGCAACTATGAAGGGTTTTCAACTTGTCAGTCCGATGCAATTTCTCGGAAATTCATGGGAATGCATTGAAATGTTACAGATAACACTATTTAAAGTCGAATTATTAATTAGACGACTTTAATCATATCCCACATTAAAATGTCAGAAGTGGAGACGCATATATGACACTGGTTACAATAGTGTTTCACATAAAACACATCCGATTACATACTACCAATATTCATTATATTGGTTCTTTTTACCAATAAATCACATTTAATAATAAAGGTTAGTAAACCGAAACCGCAGGGCCCGAATTTACCCTTAAAATTATGATTATACAACCAACAACCCACGTAATTTTAATTTAAATATTTATGGACGAACAAACAAATCTAAAAATCTATTAGACTACTAAAAACCAACAATATACTTAACATAGTATACAACAATATTTTACCGTTGTGCTTCAAATATTGGGATAGTGAAACAATGCAAAAACATTGGTGGTACCAAAATATTGTCACCATCAGACTGTAATAGGGCATTTTCTTCTATGAGGAATTAGTTTCATAACTACGGTTTTAGTGTCACTGACAACATAAGAAAATGCCCACTCAATTCCTAGTCTCATCATTTTGCTATAACTATAAATAATATGTGCTAAAACTCACAAAGGTAAGCGTTTACATTGATCTCTAAATTAAACACTACAATGTTTAAATAACCTTGGGTGATAGAATACCTGTACAGCGTTGACTAACGATAATGTGCCTTTGGGTAGGGGGAGTAGGGCTCAGTTGTCCTTGGACGGCTGGATGGACCAGCCGAGGATGCGGCGGTCGAAGCCGCAGCTGAAGAAGTTGATGTTGGACGAGATGTCCTCGGCCCAGGACACTGACGTCACCATGCGCCGGTGACCCTGTAACAAGGTCAAGGTGAATCATTGAAAGCGGTTTTAGACGCCGCGCCACGAAGGAAGACCCGCGGTAAAAAAACACGGAACTCAAATTTTGGATTATTGCAAATCGCGAACTAAGAATAGTCCCGGAACAAAATTCGTGCCAGCCCCTTTTAACATTAAATAATAAATAAATATTTCACAACATCACATACATTGATCTGACTCCGAGATAGGTAGCTCAAGCACCTGTGTTACGGATATCAGAATCAACAGTGGGATTACAAATATATACGTATAATACTTTTCTTTTGTAAATACATACTTATAATACATAGGGAACACCCAGACCAATACAAACAGACATGTTCATGCACACAAATGTTTGTACCGTGCGGGGATCGAACCCAGTAACCCTTGGACCAAAGGCAGCGTTCACTACCACTGTTCCAAACGGGTGGTCAAACACATTGCGTTTTGGAACAGGATGATATGAGTTTTAGTACGGTAATAACTTTAGGTCGCGATCTATAATAAGATGGTTAATGTTGGAGATCAAAATCTGTATTTTGTGGACGCCTCTTACTACGAGATGCCAGATGTACTACTACGACCCAAAAATATTTTTACCGACTTCAAAAAAGGGTTCTAGGTTCGAAAGTATATATATATCAACATCATCATCAGCCTATCGCAGTCCACTGCTGGACGTAGGTCTCTCCAATTGTTCGCCACTGTGATCTATCAATGGCTTCTCGCATCCAGCTCTTGCCAGCCATCCTGCGCAGATCGTCCCCCCACCTAGCCAGAGGGCGCCCTACATTAAGTTTGCCAAGACGCGGTCTCCACTCTAGAACTTGTTTACCCCATCGGTTGTCGGTTCTGCGGCTAAAATGGCCAGCCCACTGCCACTTAAGCTTGCTAATCCGGTGAGCAATGTCGATGACTTTGGTTCTCTGCTGGATCACCTCATTTCGGAGACGTCGAGCATTGCTCGTTCCATAGCCCGCTGAGCGACATGTATGTTCACCGATTTCTGCGCCATTGGAGCGAGGGTGTGAATGACCTTTTTATTATTATTATTATTGTTAGCCTGTACTGTCCCACTGCAGGGCAAAGGCCTCCCTACCCGAGAAAACGATGGAGGGACGAACTCGATGCCCACCTAAAGGATTTGACCACCGTGGCTCGTGACCGAAAACGTTGGAATGACCTTTTGAGCAAGTTTATTTAGCACACACTATAGTTGTGATCGATGTCAATAGTCTGGCACATTTAGTATTATTAATAGTTTCAATGGTTAGTGTTACCTGTCGGCTGGAGCGTG
This sequence comes from Marasmia exigua, assembly GCA_019059595.1. NCBI lineage: Eukaryota > Metazoa > Arthropoda > Insecta > Lepidoptera > Crambidae > Marasmia > Marasmia exigua. The sequence goes on along the minus strand of CM032477.1, from coordinate 10,971,629 downwards.
GCAGCCTGGCCAGCCGCTGGCCCTGCAGGTCGAAGAGCCGGACCTGGCGGTTGTCGTGCGGGATGGCGATGAGCCCGCCGCTGCTCACGCCCACGCGGTTCACGGACGAGTCCGACCTGATCGTGGCCAGCGCCGACCGCATGTTGCGGACATCCCATACCTGTGGAATAGGCAATAATACAAATCTTATTTATTTATTTATTGAGGACAACCAACAAATCTTACACCGAATAACCGTAAAAAAACTTACATTACAATATATGCTAAGTGTAGATTCACTTACAGGCTGCCACGACTTGCGAATGTGATTATCTCAATTGAATATATATATATATGTATGCAAGCATGCATACACACCTGTACACATGCATGCATATACACAATTTTAGTTTTGCTGTTGCAGAAAACTCAATGTTAGCCTTTTAAATTTAGAAAAACTGTTCGAATAGATATCCACATCTGTTGAGCTCTTGTGAAACTCATTATACTGTCGCTGAAGCCTGTTCATGATAGAATGGTGGCCTAGATTGCTCTTAGATCCTGTGATACTGAATGGAAGATATCGTCTTATGAAAATGAAAAGAGCCACCATTCGTCACAAAACAGGCCGGCTCGATCGATGTAATACTACCGGGACCAGACCCACCCTTTTTTTTATGTGATAGCTGACAGACGAGCAGACGAATCACCGGTTGATGGATTGGTGATTGCCGCCGCCCATGGACACCCGCGACACCAGTGAAGTCACAAGTGCTTTGCCAACCTTTAAACCCACCTTTCTCCCGGATTGGGCCTCCGGTACTCTCACTCACGCAGCGAAAAACAGTACAGTGCTGCTTCACGCCGGTTTTCTGCGAGGCCGTGGTGTCACTTCGGTCGAGCCGGCCTATTTATGCCGAAGCGTGGCTCTCCCACAGTCAAACCCTAGATGCCCTAGATGGCTCTGGATCTAGACTCCCCGTAGCAAATGATGAGCCGCCGGGGTTTGCTTCATAGCATTTGATGAGTCATGCCCATGACCTCCCTTAGAAAAAAATGGGTTTCTGTAATATCCATTGGTGTAGCTGGGACACCAATGGATACTACAGAAACCCAGTGTTAAGCAGCGCTTACACTGTAAGGACCAATTCGGGGGCAAAGGTTGGCAACGCATTTGTGACCACACTGGCGTTGTGTTGTATTATGTGTATGAGCGGTGGCAAACGCTTATTATTAGGTGCTCGTCTGGCACTTATCATCGTCAGCCCATTTAAGTCCCCACTGCTGGGGCACGGGTCTCCCTCAATCACATGAGGGGTAATTGCACTACTCACCACGCTTGGCAGACGGGTTGGCGAGGGTTTTGATATAAATGCAGAGTTTTCCTTCTCTGGGTGCTGATGATCATGCCAGCAGCTTTACCTTAGTCGCCTTTTACGACACCTCGGTAAGAGTGAAGGTGGCCTATTCTACTCAGCCGGGGACCACACGGCCACGGCACGACTTATCACTTAAGTATAAAAAAAATGTAATAATAAAACATAATTGATTAAAAAATGCGATCATGGTGCAAGCGTAACCCACATAGAAAAGGGAATGGGGAAAGAGATAGGCGTACCTTGACAGACCGATCGTCTGAACCGGAAACTACTTTATCTTCACGGGTAAAAACTGCCGACGTTACACTCCTGCAACAAATCAATAAGTGGGTGTGTGAAAAAGATCTCCAAGAAAATAACAATGTAAACTGCTTTTATTCACTAAATTCTACTTAATGCTAATTTATATCTATAATTTATCAAGACGGGAATTAACACGATATTTATTATGTGATACAACCACAGATCACCCCCAATAGATACCGCATAGGAGGCCGGAAAAAGTCACCATACATAGTTGCATTTGCTACTATAAGTCTCGATCGCTGGGAACGCTACTTCACTTGTGACCAAGTAACAGACCCGTGTGTTACGCGTATTTAAATACTCTAAAAAATACTTTTCGCTGATTGACGGGTACGAAAATGGCAACGTGTGCTATAAAATGGCGTGGAAAATCGAAAAGAACATCAAATTTTCAAAAATATGGTATCACACTCCACCGGTAAGTAAAATAACTTAATTGACCACTCCTAAACAGCTCAAGTTATAATGGATATTCGAAGAAATCGTTTTAAAACAAGCACTTTAAAACAAGCACGCGTTGATTTCTTTTGGAAAAATATCTTTTTCTCATGTGAATTGTACAATAAGCTATCTCTTTTTGATTAAATACTAGTGATTACCTAGTACAAACAAATCTTTATCGATGAATGCATTGGTTTCTAGCTTTTGCTTCTTTTTTTTTTCAATTATAATTTATACGATAATCCCAGTCCGGCACTTAAGTGATAAAAATCCTCTGCTTAGGTTATGGGTATTGAAGGAGAATTTTAGGTTGCCGCTTAACTTTAATCCTATAATATTTAAATACACTTAAGGAGACGGGTGTAGGTTCAACTAGCGACACCAATCGATTCTTTTTCATGCTTTTTAGCGTCTCATTTTTCGGCAGCCCCCTCTCCCACTTCCCCTCCCCCCTCGCCAAATAACTAAAAAACTTATTGTGAGTACAGTTTTGAAAGAGATATACTTTAACTCCTTACTGTTGAGGAGTTGACCTTCCATCATCAGCAGAGCCACAAAATTAATACAATTAGGCGTAAGTACTGGTGCAGCTTTGAAAAAGATACAAAACATTACGTATGCCTATAAAATTTGAGGGTTCCCCTCGATTTCTCTAAGATCCCATCATCAGATTCTGACATGGTGACAATGGGACCAACTTGGGAGTGTGTTATTTCAAATAAAAAAAGAATTCTGCAAATCGGTCAATAATTGGCGGAGTAATCGGTGAACATACATTAAAAAAACAAAGATATAGTCGAAACATAGAACCTCCTCATTTTTTGAAGTCGGTAAAAAGTAACGGTGTTTATCTTTCCCCAACTCCTGGCCATATTATCTAAATGAGTAAGTATTATGGTATTACGTTTTGAATAAATTTAAAACTGTCGATAAATAGTGTTCTGTCACTATTTGCGGGCAAATGAAAGTTTGACCTTGAATCAACCAATCACAGCACCTCGGTCACGCTCCCCGCTACCCGTGCTTTCCTCAAACTTTGGTGACTTTTATGCCATACAAAACGCTTAAGATGCGGAATCTATCGGGGGTGATCTGTGGATACAACATTGTGTACTCACATATTTTGCTCGACGTTTCGGCTGCGTTACAGCAGCCGTGGTCCCATCATAATAGCGATGACTTGATTTCTATGATGGAAGCCTTTGCCCTGCAGTGTGACAGTATATAGGCTGATACTTTACTTTACATTCGTCCATTCTCTAACTCGACTTCAATGTCGAGTGCACCAGAATAGGCCCTCTAAACCTACTTTGAATACTAAAGAATCTTTATCCTCATATCTTTGACACGAAAGAGCCGCAAAACGCAAGTGAAAGGGACTGAATAAAGATTCGGTCATTTTCACTTCCAAGTTCATACCCCAAAAAAAATAAGAAAGATCACACATACTCTGTATGCCCCTGGAACACGGAGACGGAGTGTATTGGCTCGCGGAAGTCCCACAGGCGGAACGTGGTGTCACGCGACGCTGTCACCACCAGCCGGGAGCTGTGGTGCGCGGACGCATGCGTCAATTCGTGGTCGTGCCCTGGAAAAGATTTACAGGTACATTTTAATTATTTAAGACTAGACTTTGGTTACAGTAGATATATACGCTATACGATAAAGCAGTATGGACACTCCGCCATTTTGTGTGATTTTGTTGAGAGTCCAGTCCCTTTAATTTTCGAAAAATTTAATTATATATTTTTGTTTAAGGTGACGGGTAGGGCACACTATAACGTCAATCGATTCTGATTTTTAGCTACTAAACCATATCTATTTTAAACAATTTCGGGGTTAGTTAACTGTTTTATCTGCTTTTGCACTCGAATTTTGGATTACCGCCAAAAGTGGCCGCTTTTGACGTAAATAAATTTTTCGCGTACTAAAACGGACGTGTGCATGGTTATTTAATAAATAGTATAAGTGTTTGCCGAGAGATTGCAACCCCGAAATTGTTTAAAATAGATCCAGTTTAGTAGCTAAAACTTGAAATCTATTGGCGTCGCTCGTGTGCCCTACCCGTCACCTTAACGCTCTTTCTTAGCCTCAGCTTTAGTCAGTCAGACCATTTTATATGTATAGCTAGCTACTTTTGATTAGAGCATTGGGGTTGTCACTATTGGAATATTCTTAAGATGTAAATCATAGTGTCTGTATGAATTAACGTTCAATAAACCTTTGTTAGCTAAAACGGTGTTAAGGAGCAGTATTGACAATTGAAACAACAACTTAGTATACAAAAGTTTCGAAAAAATAATGTAAACTAATTTATAACACCGTTTTATTAAGGATTAACGAAGATATACTGACGAATATATCTTACACCAAAGTTCAGTCTAATCAAAGGCTACTCCCACACTGCAAAGTATTTTTTTTTGGTGGTAAGGGTTTTATTATGTCACTTTGAGTACTCGGGTAATGCTAAAAAAATATAGACTGCAAAAGTCGTGATTTCTTATTAATATTTACTCAAGTTCGATTTCCGGTATCATTAAAATGAAATAATTTTTTTTTACATAAATCACAATAAATTAAGGTGGAAGCTCACGCAATCCTGCTAAACGATTGCTAAGAGATGGCTCTGTTGTCAGTGAATCGAGAAAATAAATAATTACGACTTCTACAGGACAGTAATTTTAAGTGTAGAGTGATTCGCGACATCTACGTAATAACTGCGATTTTTTGATGTATTTCAACAATTAACAACTAAACCAGAATCGTTATATTCCTGCATCGTTGCTAAATTAATATCAACTTGTGTACGTACGTATCGTCCCCACACACACATACAAAGCTGAAGCATGTTTTTTATCGGATAGCTGTTATTCCTCGCTGGCAATAGATGGCGCGCTTAACACTAAAAATATGATGTGGATAGGAATTACGGAATATGTGAATTTCTTCTTCAGATCTATCGAATGGACTACGGATAGGTAGCGATGGTAATCTAGTAGATAACTTAACACACACTGGACTTCGAAATTGAAGTGCGGTTTATTATGCAACTAACGGTCCGCCCTCACTTCGTTTCGGGACGATTTTTTGCCACATAGCGTCTGTAGACCTAATAGAGTGGGCTGGGTGGGCGACTTCTAATAACTTCATGTAGGTAGGTTCGTGCAGAAGAAGTGGAGTGGTATAAGTCCTTAGGAATGTTAATTAAAAAACAATCAATATAATAAAATCTATATTTTAATCCTTTAAAACCATTTCATTAGTATGTATAATTTACATGTGATTACATAAATATGCCGATACATAAAATATATTAAAATATAAATACACATAATGCGATTCTACCACCGGATCGGAAAGTTGTTTCTGGACGAGAAGGTCCAGCAAGAAACTCACCAGTTACTCTTTAAACGCCATATTTTTATACAATGTTTTATTACACATTATATACAAAGTATACCTTATACCAAGTCAAACAGCTAATAATGCAACACAAAATAATAAGCTAAATATGATTTAAACCAAAGCAGACCAGTCCCCAAAGGTGGCACCTGTTCAAGTATGACATATGTTTCAGCCATCACTTCACTCAACTATAGCAGAGTGAATGTTATGACCAGCCACATAGCACCACAACCTCAGGGACATTTGGGGAGCATGATCATTCGTGAAGTTCCCGTCATATGTTACAAACAAAAGTAAATATTCCAAAACTAGTTAACTGTATGACGAGGTGTACAAATTAGTTGGTGTAGGTAGGTAGGAGGTAGTATCAAGTCAATTTTTAATAATTAATAAAAAATATTTACATCAATTTATATACAATAAAATGCTTCTAAAGTAACTTTGAGTGTTTCTTGAAAATCACCATGCTTGAATGCTATGCATTCTATCCCAAGTGGACTGAAGTATCTGTAAAAAGAAATAAATAATGTAAGAATGTTTGTAACAATAAATTTATATTATTTCAATTTGTTATTAAATATTGTTACCAAACATCTGTCCCCTTTATTACAAAAATGGTCTACAAGGTTTAAAAATGACGCTGTCACTTTTATATAGCTTTCAAATGAAAGTGACAGCATCCATTTTAAACCAAGCCTAACTTTAGACCATGTTTTGTAATAAAGGGATGTGTGTTTTATAACACATTTTATTATTACTTTGAACTCCCGAATTGGTAAGAATTTTTTTTAAAGTAATAATACGGGTACACACGGAGTTACCCTTATTGGACTTTGTACCGTCCTTATGTCTGAGACACATTTTCAGTGGGATTAAAGTTTTACTTGCAAAAATTAAATAACAATGATAAATGTATGACAAACAAGTGATTATAACAAAGTTAAACTTACCATCCCAGAAGATGAGTTAAAGTTATGCCCATATGATCTTTTCAGACAGTGATATATAGCACCCCATCAGGGGACATGTGTCCCTTTACAATGGCGATGGCTCTTTCTTCGGCTCCAGCTTTTATTATCTCCTCTGTCAAGTGTTGTTGCCACACAGATCCCAATTCTTTTTCAATTGAGTGAAACTTATTCGGTGATAAAGTTGGTATATCCATAAGCGCAGTCATCTGGGCTACTTGTGCATAGTAGCTGCCACTTGTCACAGCACCCCAAACTAGGGCTTTATTTATGTGACCATCCTTTTCACTAGCTCGCTTCCAGAGCATTCCACACATGGTACATTCAAAAGAGAAAACACTGTGTAATCCATTTTTTGTTTCATCATTCAGTTCAATTTGAGGTTTGGTTAGAGAATAGGTCTTTCTGTAATTGAAAAGCAAAGTTTATTGTTCTGTACATAGTAAAAGAGTAACACATTAAAAAGCTCGATTTGTTTGTCCTTCCAAAGTCCATTGTGAACACCCAGCTCCTCACTTCATCTCAAACAAAACTATCAAAAAAATCAACAAAATATAGGAAAGTCAATCAAATTGCATATAATACCTAAACAACGATCAGAACAAGTCAGTCAGAAATTCAGACAGAATGAAAAAAAGTTGTTTGAAAAAGTACGAGTAGAGTTGTTTATTTTGCTATCAGAGAAGCTGGCAATTTATCGATAAAAGCATTATTCAAATGAAAATTTATCATCATAGCATAGCATACATTTTATTGAAAAAATACTATTAAATTTTAAATTACAGACTATCACTTTTTAAAAATAATATTATCATAGGTAGTAGAACTTAAAAGTAGCAAGAAAAGTAAGTTAAATTGGTAGGTATGTACTTACCAAGCTTAACTTTTTATACTTAATTCAATCAATGACCACAAGAGTTACATTTGACTCTTAATTCCAAGTGTTTATCACGAGTTCCCATAACTTTAAGGCCAATACATTACCAATGGAGTCACTATTTATCAATCCACATTGGACTTTATCCTCTAAACTCATCACTTAACATTAGAACATTTAAAACACTGCCGCTTGATTAACACTACGCGACGTAAACAACAAATTGCACAGATGAGTTCCTAACTTTGTACCCTGACGAACTTGATTCAATATAAAAACCGTTCGCTCATAGAAAATTCGTAGCAACATTCGACTCTAAATACAGTAATTTCACTAAAACTAAAAAAATAATTGGTTGTACTTGTACGTATACTTTTGTCCCGGAAGCCGAACGGAGCCGAGAGTAGCAGTAGTAGAGTTCCATCCAACTCTGCTGTATTGGCCTACCCGTTGTACTATATATTATATATTATCAGATAAGTACGGATAGCGCGTGGCTGTTACGTTTCGCGCGAACTGCAGATGTTCATGTTTGTATTTCAATTTCTTCAACAATGCACCTACCAAACCAAGGCTATGAATATCATCGATATTTATTTATTTTAGCGTTGAATGGATTGATGCATACACAGCACTAGTTATCACAAAAAATTTGATTACGTTCCGTTACAGCAAATGGTTTATCATTCCTTAGAAATATATTATAATTAAGTTATTGGAAATAATTATGTATGCATTATTATGACCAATCATTTGAAACAATAAAGTAGGTATTTCTTAAAATTTGATTACTTTACAGTTGAATTTTTTAGTTGAAAAGTTTTGGAAATAAGCGGTAGGTACATTTTGTAAAGCGTAAACAGGATCGCACTTCGGACGATGCCGCGATGCTATATTGAGTCATAGTTGCCAGGTACGATTTTGTATTTGTCCCCAAATTCCTGTCCATAAATATACAGACTAGTTTTCTGGCCCCAGTCTCACGGCGATTTTAGACAGCCAATACCAAGCTAAACTCTGTTTTTTTACTATGCAGACTAAAACTGACAGAGATGGCAATGTGTTATCCCAGTACATTTTTGCTCATTTTGACATATCAATTGTATTTCGTACCTGGATGCGTATATAAATTGCATGTTCGTTTCATGTACACTCACTTCACAATATTTCTCCTATGGAACCAATGAAAAAAAAGGAAATAAAAAAAAAGAAAGACTAAATTTTACCAAGAATTTCAGGAAAAGTACCTTCTGGCAACCCAGTAAAGGAGCAATCTAAAATCCCGAAATAATTTCAAGTTGAAGAAATTGGTGCTATAGAAATATGGCAACGACGCGTAAGAGCGGCAACGTCGCTACACATAATGCCATGCCTCGATGGCGCAGCGGGTAGACAGACGGTCGCACTTAAAAGCCTCTATTATTTCTTATCAATGTAAAGTCAAAGTGTGTGACCTTTTTTGCATTTTGTGTTTTATTATAGCAATAAAAAAATACAATTTTTAATATATTATGAATATAAATTAACAAATCGCTAAAATGTCATGCATATTTTTATTGCAGTTCAGCGCCATCTGTTCGATAGCCAGTTCGTTTAGCTAAGCAAACATAGCCTACCATCTAGGAAATTTAACTAGATTCGTATAGATGTCGCCGTTTTTACGAGAGATTGCATTCGTTTCAAGCACACACACATTCAAGCGATTTCGCAAATTGCTACGTTTTTTAAAATCGAAATTATACTTTGTTTATGTTTTAAACTTGAAAGATTATACCATTCGCGTAAATAGACACACATATATAATTTTTTAAAAGACATTTTAACCATATTCAAGCTTCTGCCTGTAAGTATTCCTGTAAAACAAGTTTGTATAGGAAACGGACCACCTTAAGTGGCTGAACCCATAAATTTGCGTTAGTTAACATTTCAATCGGGAGGCCAGCTAAGGAGGCATAAAAGCTTGTTTGATGTTTTAATATTTACTATCTTTTTATAAATATTGAATATTTCTATGAGATAGATAAACTATCTGCTAAATATGTGTTATGCATTATTTCATCTTATTGGTTTAAATAAATACTATGCTCATAGTCTATATACTCAGTGAAATAATTACGTAAATCATCCATTTATTGATTGGGGTGTACTTTGATTGATCCATAGATATCATTCCATAAACGCCGACTAACGTATTGTTAATAGATGGCATCAATAAATATTGACGATAATACCGCCATTAAAGATCAATCCTGTATTGATTGATCTTTAATGGCGTTATAATTCAAATAAGGTAATTTCTTAAAATTTGTGATTTAATCAAATATGAGAAAGTGAGGATTAAATCTTCAAAATTATTGTTTAAGTCTTATAAAAATCAGTTTAGGGAGTGCTGCTTCCAAACTGAGTTTCGCAGAACCTAGGAATTCAGTAGAACAGTAATCGGTTCCAAAATAATTTGCCGCATTATTTTGCACACTAAGAAGCAGCTTGAACTCCTATTCAATTCTTCTATTCCTATGTCTTTTAGTAGCAGAACAACAATACCTGTAAGAACCTGGAGGCAGTCCCCAGTCTCGACGTCATATAAATTGGCTGTCCTATCCCACGAGGCGGTGATGACGTGATCGCCCCCAGTCAGCCAGTCGGCGGCCACTACGACGCCCTGGTGGCCTAAGAGCTCAGTGAGCGGTGTACGGAGAACTTCAGGTCGTTCGCCACCTTCACCGAGGCTCTCTTCGCCGCCGCCTTCCAGTTCCTCTTCAGAGGATTGGCCGCGCTAAAATTATAGAAATGTTATTCATTATATTTCGGAACAAGAAAATATACCACAATTTCTGATGGAAATCTATTGCCATTGGCTTTGAATTCCTGACGGGAAATGGTCACACCAGACACCTGATTGCGGAGACCGCTCGTATAGAAGAAAAAGAAGAAGAACGCCTTTCACTATTGAGAAAACCAGTAATAGTAGAATACAAAAAATTTAGAAATCACATAAGTGCTTGTCCCGGGGCTTATTTTGTGAAAAATATTATCTATCAGCTGTGTGGTCCCCGGCAGAGTAGAAAAGGCCATCCTCACTCTTACCGAGGTGTCGTAAAAGACGACTAAGGTAAAGCTACTGGCATGATCATCAGCACCCAGAGAAGGAAAACTCTGCATTTATATCAAAACCCTCCCCAGACGGGTTGGGGAGCAAAGCCAAGTTTGGTGAGTATGGCAAATAACCCCTCATGTTATTGAGGGAGGTCCGTGCCCCAGCAGTGATGGGCTGATGATGATAGCGAGGGTTGTTATTTTTCAGACGAATAAGATGCATATTATTTCATTATTAATGATTTATTGCGTGTGCACCACTAAGAATATTTATATTTTGTTTTCCATATCCAGATAGTTCAAATTCGTAGATAAAATGTTGATTAAGATTAAAGTAATAAAAAGTAGATTAGATATCTTAAGAAAATATTCTTGATTCCTAAAACTATTGGTTACATTTAAAAGGAGCATCTCACTTTTAATGTCAAAATAAAACTGTCCTATTTACCTTCACATACTGAATGGACTATAATGTTTTTTGAAACATTGGGTATGTTTGGTTTGGTTCCAAACTAAAGTTAAATATTAACAAACAGCTAAGTCCCAAAAACACTCTGTATCAATATAAGATTACTCTCTATCTATTTTATCAAAAATTAATTTGTTCTGATTCAGGTCAGTGAAATGATACATCATAAACATACCGGCAAATCCCAATTAACAGCTGCTTGCCAGACATGTGCAGTATTGTCTCCACTGCTGGTCAGTGCAATATCTCGATTTGGGTGAAACCTGATTGAGTTTACTGAGCCCTGGTGGCCTGTGTACTGTAGAAGGCACTTTCCCCATTCCACACTCCATACACAAGCTGTGTGATCTAAACATGGGAAAATAGCAAGTTAGGAATGCAAACATTTGCACATGGGTTAATCAGATTGTTTTTGAATCTATGACTGGTCACTGATTTAGCATAGTAAGTACTGAATAAAAAACTAGTCACATACAACTAAAATCATAAATATCATCTGCCTGCTCTGTTCCAGGCGATATGAGGTTGGTTCTTCCGAACATTGTGGTCTTTTGCCATTTAATAATCCACTACCTTCTAAGGCATATGCAATAAACCATAGATTACATAGTAAGCTGAACTGAGCGGAGCTTACCTTTTGGCTAACTTACACAATTATAACTATAAGAGATTAATTTTTTACTAAACATTTTGATAAGTTTTTGCTATATTAGGTGCTTGATAAATAAATTTTTATTCTTATTTGCTATAGCTTATTTACCTGCAGATGCAGTCCCAAAAAGTGCTTGACCAGGCCTTGCAGAGGTAACATCCCATATGCCATCCTTGTGTCCTGTGAACTCACGCACAAGCTGGCAGTTGTATGTAGGTGCTTTAAAACTGGACACAATCTTGCTGGTCTGCACACGAAGCTTGTGGCTTGCTTTCACTTTTTGGGAATTACTCTGGGACACTAATGTATGTACAAAAAAATATATTTATATTTATAATTATCCCATAACACCTATACCATAATACCCTGTTTTAAAATCTTATATTTAAAGTAAAGGTAACAATCACAATTTCACAGAAATCTTATATGAAACTAAATTTTATTAATGCTGTTTCAGTTAGTAGGATATTTGTTTGTCTAAATGGCAGGATTAGTAGAAAAACATGGAATTTACATAAAATGTAAAAATATGATTAGTAACACATAAAAAATAAACATAACTACTTACACTTGACTTTAGAGTTCTTCCCAGATGTTTCAAGTTCAATATAATCTAAATTTTGCCTGTCTCCCACATAACTCTCTCTTTCAAGTTTCTCACTTAGAATATCAATTTTCTCTTGAACTATAAAAAAAATATTTAAGTTTTAAACAGAACACGGACGAAAGGTAATAGCAAAACTACAACACATGGAAATAATCGACTAAAACTTACGATTTAGATTTTCTGTGTAAAGAAGGTCAAACTCTTTTTCTATCTGGGAAAACAGTTCATGTAGCCGAGACCTAAACACTGGCGGGATTGATGTCTCTGAGTCTTCCATCTTGAGGTAATTGGGCATTCCATCAGATCCTTCTGTGAGCGCTTGCAGTCTTCGTTTGCTAGATTTCATGGTCGCAGAACACGGACACCAGGATATTGATCAACTATCACATTAGAGTACCCATATGCACAGGAATTTAGATAAGATGCAAATACAAACTAACCTCTGGGATTAAGAGGAGAGTTTGATGAAGTATAACACAAATGCTTTATAGAAATATTTGATTAAAAATCAAAATACACCATTGAAGAATTTCAACAACACAGTATGATTTGACATTTCTGTCAATAATGTTGCCATTTATTAAATAAACCTTTCACTGTATTAAATCTTATAAATTCGCGTCACCAAAGAAGTCCCGTAAAAAGCGCGCTTCAGTTTCAGTCCTTCAGTCACCAATTTTAGTTCCATTCCATTTTGCCGCGGGATTTCTTTTATGGTGCGGACTTTATATACTAGCTTAAGCATCCGTTGCATTTTGCCTTATTCTTTGTTTGATTGATCAAAATAAACATTCCAGCATTTCCTGCATTACAATATTTGTTCAACTCTAGAAGAAAGTCTTTTCATTCTTTTGATTTACAATATAATATTACACAGCCTGGTGCTTGCTCAAGTAATGAAATGGTGCCTCCTGTATTTCAACGATGAAACGACTCTTTGCTCAGTAAAGAAAAAATGACAGATCACGTTACCAAACCATTCATGCAAACATGTTCATTCAGATGAAAGAAAAAAATAATGTATCTGCTCCACAGCCACGCCACATCCAGCGAAATCATTTAAAATATTATACTAAAATAAACAGACACTATTGGCAGGCAAAGATGTCTGATAGATAAATAGTGACAATAAAATATAAGTTTTAAATTCTTCGTAACAAAATAATAATGAAAATTAAGAATAAAATTTTCGAGGAACTAACGCGAAGTGGCAGTGGCGGGAGCCACTAATCATTTTCACGACTTTTTCAACACATATATATATACCGCGAATGTATCGCGGCATTAGACCTGGCATTATAATTTTACCTGTGATAATCTGTATTTATGCAATGGCAACATTAAAAAACATTAAAAAGTAAAATATATTGTCTATTGAATAAAAATGGTGGAAAAGTTCTACGAGTTGCGCGAAATTTGCCAACGATCGAATTAATTTATAAGTTTTATCGTTACCACAATCATGTCGTTTTCAGATTTATATGCTAAATATAATTGTACTTATTGTCAAGAGGAGATAAATGGGATTAGAGTGAGATGTGCTGAGTGTATAGACTTTGATATTTGTTTGCAGGTGAAGTGGCGTTGATGCCATTTTTGTTTATACTTTTAGCGCAAAATTTGAATTCATTAAGAAATAGTTTGATGATAATTTCATAAACTGTTTTCTATTTTCAGTGTTTTCAACTAGGTGCTGAAATTGGTTCTCACAAAAATGATCATTCTTATCAGTATATGGTCAGTAACATACTTTCTCCAGTTTGAGCATGTGGTATTGTTTTAAATTGTGATTAAATTTTTATGTCTTGACTTTTTAGGACTCTGGAGCTTTTGGAATATTCTTAGGTCGCAGCAATTGGTCTGCAAATGAAGAAGTCAGATTGCTAGATGCTATAGAACAGTTTGGATTTGGTAATTGGGAAGATATTGCTAAACACATTGAAACACGAACACCAGAAGGTTAGAAACCATTTTTTAATATTTCACTATAGGAAAGAGTTTATACACTTAATTAAAATAAAATTATAATATGAAAAAGTATCATTAACAATGCTTAAATTTTCAGAGGCCAAAGATGAATACATCACTAGATACTTGGAAGGCAGTATTGGTCGAGCTACGTGGGGCAATGTGGAAAGCACCTCTAGGCCCTCCTTACATTGTGCTGACAGGGATGATGGGCCCCTTGGTCCCAATGCTGTGTCAAGGCTTCCACATCTTGCTGTGACCCCAGATGAGGCAGCTCAACTGGGCTATATGCCTAATAGGGACGACTTTGAGAGGGTAAATTTTGCATTCTAAGTACATTAAAAATAAGTAAGCCATCTATTTTTGTAACTTTTCTTTATCATAAGTTTTCATTTCTAAAATGAACTTATCTCTACTGCTTCTTTAATAAAGAATCATCAGTGATATATGAGAACTACTAAATGAATTAATCATTGTTTTTAGGAACATGATCATGAGGCAGAACAGTTAGTTTCGACTTTAGCGTTGAATTCTGAAGACGATGAATTAGATGTTGGTGAGTAACACATTTTCAATAATTACAATGTACTCAACCATTTGGCTAACACAATTTTACCAGGTGTTTTGTAATAAGAATGGTATTGAATACTATTTTGTTTATGATCCAGTTGTTCAGGATCCCTATTTATGGGTTGCGAAGATCAGATGAAAATCACTTTAAAGTGTTTATTACACTGTCCGAATTTTGGGTCATGATTTAAGCATACCAATATGGATAGCAAACGGAACTAAAAGCTAGAGGAAAATCTGCATCTCATAGAGGTTTTATAGTGTGTACTTAATGTAAATTATCAGAAAATGTAAAGATTTAATTAAAATATCCGTTTTTCGTAGTTATGAAGTATAAGAAGATTTATTTGTTCACTTACAGCTTTAAAATTATCCCAAGTAGACATTTACATTCGCCGGCTACGAGAGAGAACGAGACGAAAAAGACTTGTTAGAGACTTCCAGCTGGTCTCTGTATTTTTCAATAACCAGAGGAACAAGCAAAAGACATTAGCAAAACTAGCCAAAGAGAAAAAGTAAGTGTTGTAGTTATATTCTTATTATATATTTCATTCTACCTAGGTTATATTTTTTTAAATTTAATGGTCAGTTCTTTATTAAAAGGAAAACAACATACTTTGGTTTAATTTTTTATTAATATAATAAAGGTAATTAAACAAGTTCTACTGATAAAATCAACAATAAACTATAAAATAAAAAATAAACAGTAGCATTGAAAAAATAACAAGGAAAGTATAGCTGCACCACACCTATAAATTACATCGGCAAAATTCGCCTATTCAAAAGAGCAAGTTAAAACCGATTGGTTAGATTGCACAAGCGGTTGACTTACTGATTTTATTGCTTAACGTTACTATTTAATACAATAAATCCAGAGAGGAATGCTATCTCTTTTCTAACCTTCTCTAATCTTCGCACCGAGCTAGGTTGACGACCAATAAGAAATTGTTATTTTTGGCGCGCGTAAATGGAGCGCGTTGTGATTGGTTAAAATTTTGCCGCAATTTTCAAAAATAAGACTTCTGCAACTGTAATAACTAAGATTAAAAAAGAAACATGAACCAATATGAGCGTTTGAGATAATTATCATTGATAATTATCTTTGATAATTATCAAGATAATTATCAAGATAAATATTGGTTGATAAATATCTTGATAAGTATAATCGAAAATATTTGCCATTTGTTATTCAGATACAGAAAACCCCCGTCCAGTTAACGCAGTTGAGGTTGATGAAGATGATATTCCACTCATCAATTTATTTTAATTAAATAAGTACAAGTATTATCGTTGTAAAAGTATTATATAATTAGTTGATTAACTGCTCGTATTTGCAAGTTATTATACACGAAATTATAAAAATAAAAAAATAAAAGTTGACCTTGATTGTAAAATGTCTCTAATTTATTTAAATCACTTAATTCTAGCGTAAAATATTGATATGTAATATCAGTTAAAAAAGGATTACTAGGCTTATATCTGTTTGATAATTATCGGATAATTATCTGATAATTATCTTGATAATTATCTCGATAATTATCAAAGGACATATTTATCTTGATAATTTCAAACTAAGATGAGGAGTAGGATAAAAAAACCAAATCAAAGTCACCCAGAGAGCAATGGAGAGAGCTATGCTCGGAGTCTCCCTGCGTGATCGTATCAGAAATGATGAGATCCGCAGGAGAACTAAGGTTACAGACATAGCCCAAAGGATTGCATGCCTCAAGTGGCAATGGGCAGGGCACATAGCGAGGAGAACAGACGGCCGTTGGGGCAGAAAGGTCCTGGAGTGGAGGCCACGCACAGGAAGTCGCAGCCGTGGCAGGCCCACCACAAGGTGGACCGACGATCTGGTGAAGATCGCGGGAATCCATTGGATGCGGGCGGCACAGGACCGATCTGTGTGGAGAACATTGGGGGAGGCCTATGTCCAGCAGTGGACGTCTATTGGCTGAAATGATGAGGATAAAAAATCGTCGTGTGAATGACTCAGAGAGTTCACGGAGCGGCTCCGCTGGACGGCGCAGTTCTACGGGCGCAGCGAGCAGGGCGCGGTGGCGGGCGGGCTGTGGCGCGAGCGCGAGCTGCGCGTGCGGCTGGCGGAGCTGCACCGCTACCGGCTGGCGGGCGTGACGCGCCTGGAGGAGTGCGCGCACTACGAGCAGCACGCCGCGCACCGCAAGCACCCCACGCACCAGCCGCACCACCTCGACGTGAGGCCCCATTACCGGCACGTGGTACTCGCCCGCTTTTAGCTTTGCTGCGCTCTGGTACGACGCCGTTAACATCGACAATGGACAACATTTCAAAATTGCTAAGCTCTGAAACAAAAAATACCAATTCTTTGTTTACTTTTCCGCTGCTCGAATATATATTTATTCATTTTTTATATTGCTTATTTACTGAGAAAAAAATTAAAAACTAAAAAACGTAAGATGACGTCATCGGACGGCAGAATGTAAAATATTTCTTTGCTTAGCACATTATAGTTTTAAATTTACGTAATGCCAAACTCATGACATGTAACTGTCAAAAAAAAAGACAACTTGTCAACGTTGAATGTATGAATGACGTTGACAATGTTGACACTAGTATTATTTACCTTTGACAGTAGTACCTTTTTTTTATTAAAACAATGATAAGCAAAGGAATATCGCTGTATTCAGCCGTCCGATGACGTCATTTGGCGCTTACGTCTATTTAGAATAAAAAGAATTTCAATAATTATTTTATGCATGAAAATGGACAAATTTTGAAAAAAGAAAAAATATGGGTCTGTTCATTTTATGTCTACTTTCATATAAAAAAACAATATGGACATGTTAAAAATTTGAAATGTTGTCCATTCGGTTAAAGTCTTTTAGGTGGCTTGTTTTGTCGAAATATGGGACAAAAGTACTATCTAAATAGGGGGCAGTATAGGGTATACGACTAAGCTCAAGATTTTACAAAATATAAATATTTTATCAAAATATAGGTCAATATGTGCCAATGGCAAAAATTCTCAATTAAAAATATAACGTCTAGCCGGTTTTATGGTCATTCAAAGATTCATGGGCAAGTCCATTTTAAAAGTATGAAATTATTAAAAAATAATTATACCATTGAAGAACCCATACAATTTGCACCAATTATTATAATAGAACCATTGACATAAACGAAACATTTGATATAGCTACCATACAAAATTCAAATGAAATGCATACAAAATACTTAAGTGTGACGTCACATCTAAGTAGCCATTTGTATGGAGCGTTTTGGGCTTTGCCCAAAATAATGTGATTTTAAAGTTGTGATATCTCAGGTAGTTTAAATGAGAATCAAGTGATTCTTTCAACGATGTTTCTTCTATCATTGAGAGGTCTTTTAATTGCAAAAATAAAAAAAAAATGTCGTATACCGTATTATCAAATACGGGACGAATAGTAAGCTTAATAATAGGAATAAGTAATTCCTGTGTATATAATAACAAATAATAATAATCAGCCTATATACTGTCCCACTGCAGGGCAAATGCCTCCATCATAGAAATCAAATCATCGCTACTATGATGGTATTAGGCTTAATCACCTCGCTTGCCTAATGCGGATTTGTGATCACAATCCTGAGCTATGATCGAAAAATTCTAAAAATGTCTTTGCTCGACCCGGGAATCGAAACCAGGACCCCGAGATCACGGCCTGGTACTTAAATCACTATTACCAACCAACCATACCAACAGGGCGAAGATCATGTGTATATTATATGATAACCACGGCAGAGCTACCGATTCAATGTAAATGCTTATAAGAAATGGTTTTTCCTATAGAAATAGAATGAAATTTTAAAAAAAGTCACCAAAAAAACGACTTTTAGTTTAGAATTAAATTGTGAAACAGGAATTTTGGGATATGCCGCATAGAATTATCATTGGTATAGGTCTAACCAAGTAATAAAAAAACAAAATTGCCTTACAAACAGAATAGTGTAATAATAAAAGTACCTTAGGACATAAATATACCACATGTGGTTGTTGTATATTTGTTTTAAATGTTAATGGCGTTGTACCAAAGTGTTCACATAACATTCATTGTTTATTTTTTTGTGTTCATATCTTTTGTCTTTTATGATTTATTTTACATTAACACCTTTGAGTTTATTCATTCTATTATCAACTGGTATTGTATAGGTATTTCTTCGGTTCAAATATTGTTTCTCTACTTTTCGATTATATAGTTATTTTTAATTAATTTTTGATATCTGAATTACTATATATTCGTTTTTATTGCTTTGATTTTTTACCTTTATTCTGTTATCTTTCACACATTCCTCAACTCTCACCCCATGATCCCATCTCTAGAGCTTAATTTTCCATAGATTTGTGCATGACTCCATACAGTTCATGCTTCATACATCCGTGCTTACGCTTGGCGTAGAATCCCATCTCGAAATGTAATCAATAGCAAATATTTTTAATCATGTTTAGATAGATGTCATGTTAGGCGTTATCACATTTTGCATGACTCCCATATGGATGTTATTTGCAGTTTCAGTAGTAACGACACCGTAGCTAAGTTACTTGACCAAAACTAAGTCTTGTATTAGCAGATGCTAGTAGGTATATTAGCTGAGCTGAAGTATGAAAATTATTAGTGACGTATTGTATAGAGTCGTAAGCATAGGAGGCAGCGTCAATCTTATGAACACTGCCCATATTATATTGTTTTAAACTTTCATGGTCAATAACATTAGAATAGTTCTTTACGGGATTTCTGCCATGTACCTTATTTTTGAGTGTCCGATATTTCGGCACTTTTGCAAGCGTAATGGTCACAAAAACTTCAGTTACTCCGTGACCATTGGCGCATGCAACAGTGCCGAAATATGGGAAACTCAAAAATTAGGTAAATGGTAGAAATCCCGTAAATACCTCACTATTCTACTGCCCATATTGCCTACAAATATACTTTTGACTAACCTTTTGCTCGCGTTGCCCGTGTGCCCGATTATGACGACTAAGGCCCGATTCTACCGATCTTTATCAAAGGATAAATCTATGGTATAACGTCATTTGTATAGAATGACAGCGTTATTCCATAGATATAGTATCGGATTAAGATTGGTCGAATCGGCTCTTAGTATGGTTTTCCCGGTTACTTACGGATAATGTAAATTTTAAAATTGGTCCCTTTCCCTTACCACCTTATTACAAATCACGATTTAAAGTTATTACCGTACTAAAGCTCATGGTATCTCGTTCCAATACGCAATCTTAATATGGACTGGCACGAGTTTTGTTTGTCCTTCGTTCGAGATTTGTAATAAGGGGGTCCGATTTTGAGTTTTTTCATTACAAATATACTTACAAAATTGCGGATCATTGATCTTTATAAAATCTCGTGGGAAAGAAGTGTGCACGCTTCGTTTTACGGTAGATGCATCAGAAGTAGATCGTATTTGACACAGTTTTAAGGAAGGTTCTTGAAGTTAAAATAAAAATTACAATTTTCAAAGAGTGTAAAATGCACTTAGTTACCTGTGCTTACGACTCTGATTGTATGTTCGATGTCTTGTGGTTTTGCCTTTGATCCCGTATAACGATTGTATTCGCCAGGGCAGCAGTGGGTGCCTGGACAACATCCAAGCAAAAGATCAGAACAGCACGATGCAGCAGCTAAGAAAAAGGTAAATGTTATGTTCCTATCCTTGAAAGAGAAATATAAAGAACCCACTAAATGGGGGTCGCATAATAGGACATATGGATTAGGAGCATTTTTATCTCATTGGCGGCAGACGAGCAGACGGATCACCCGATTGTAGGCGATGGTCGCCGCCCATAGACGCGCAACACCAGTGAAGGCACAAGTGCACTGCCAACCTTTAAACCCCCATCCCCCAGGATTGGGCCTCCGGTACTCGCACTTACTCGGCGAAACACACACAGGCGCTGCTTTACGCTGCTCTCACGTGCGGCCGTGGTATCACTGCAACCATAGGTATTCGATATAATCCGACTGTTGTAAGAAAACGTTTTGAGAACATATAGCTACATTATTTTCCAAATATTATGATATTGACGACCCGTTTAGCGCAGTGGTTTATGCGCCGGTCCGAGACGCAAAGGAAGCGGGTTCGATTCCCGCAACAACACAAATGTTTGTTGATGTACCTAACAGTAATTTGTGTTGGGTCTGGGTGTTTGTGGTACCTTTGTTGTTCCTGGTTTCCATAGTACAAGGAAAAACCTTAGTTTGGGACCAGGACTGTGTGATGCTGTCTCAATTTATTTAGTCATCTAGTTCAGGCAACAAACTTAAAATTTGTTCTCTTAGTATAAGTAGATTATAAGTATTTATATTGTTCTCGTGGTTTTCTTCAATAAAATTTATTTATATTTTTTTTTTATTATTATGGTCTAGTTGTTTTAATAGTTGATATTTTGTATAGAAACCTTTTGCAATTTATTCTTAAGTAAATAACAGATGAATTTTTAAGTGTGATATTTACTTAAGAATAAATTGCAAAAGATTGCTATATAAATATCAACTATTGATTTAGCAGTCTCATCTTAACTGGTGGTCTAATATTGGTAATAATGTTTCCACTGGATATTGTAAATATACCTACAATATTGATGATACTATCGACAGCTCATGTCGAATCAAGCACTTACAAATTACGTCGGCTTAATAACGCGTTCAGTGGTCTAATTGGTAGAACATACACTCGGATTGTGGAGGTGTGGTGGGTTCGTGTCCCGCCTGAACACGAGATGAAATTTTTAAGTGTGTTATTTACTTAGTTGTTTTAATGTTTCCCCGTCGTAACACACTTTCTTTACTTTTTAAATCGAAAACAGCATGTTCTTTACATTCACAAGCGCTGTCTGTGTGTAACAGAGAAGGCGAAAGCGGCTCAAGTTCCACCAGCCCAAGGTGCACACGGGACGGAAGTACCGCATGTGGATGCTCCAAAAAGAGCTCATGCAGCGGCGCATGCTCGAGGCATCTGCTGACCAATAACGAAATACAGGTATGTATAAACTTCATCTCTTTGATAACCTGCTATAAGAGTTCATTTCACATGGCAGAACAAGATGACCTCTCTCTCTGTGGCAACTGCCGTATCGTAAATGGGTGTTCAAATTCAAAGAATTTATTCGCTAAAACATGGTATGCTAAAAACAAATAATTACACAGTAATAAAAGTACGTTCATGTTTACCCAATACAATTTGGCATGCAAATATCTGAGACAAATATAAATAAAAAATAAACTATCAGATTGGCACATGACTCACTCTTACCGAGGTGTCGTAAAAGGCGACTAAGGTTAAGCTGCTGGCATGATCATCAGCACCCAGAGAAGGAAAACTCTGCATTTATATCAAAACCCTCGCCAACCCGTCTGCCAAGCGTGGTGAGTATGGCAATTACCCCTCATCTGATTGAGGAGGCCCGTGCCCCAGCAGTGGGGACTTAAATGGGCTGATGATGATGATGATGATTGGCACATGCATCATGCCATTGACAACATACTTATGTTACATTAGACCAAGATATTTTTCCCATACCAATAGGTATGTCGGTCGTTTAGGAAGGTCATCGATAGGTAAACGTCTAACGAAGTTTTTCTACTTGTATGGTAGCTTTAATTGATCGACGAATACCGTTCGACTAACCAATTAATGGGGGCTAGCTGTCGCGTGCGAAAAGTCCGATATTTTTTTTAGACGTAATATGTAAAATTGTCAATATGAATAAATTAGCCAATGATGTTGAAGTTGGACCTAGGTTCACAAGCACGCCATCTAGAGAATATTTGACACGCGATAGCCCATATTGATCCCACGTATTATACGTTAATCGAGTCTGGTAGCTGTAAATTATCGATGGATACCGTTCGTCTGGTAGAAACTATAGATCCACGTCGATTGATCCATTTTACAATTCGATCGATGTCATCAATCGATTGCCGAATCTGTCTGGTAAAAAATATTGATCTACGTCGACTTTTCCATTCTACCATCGATCGATGATCTATAGATTGTTCTTGTAACACACTATGGTCGAATTATTAATTAGACGAAGTAAACTAACCGGAGCTCAATTCTCGTGCTCGTGACATCTTGAAAACATGGCCGATTTCGCATGAAATCCATACAAAAAACTACGTTTTAGTGATATATGTCATATAATAATAAATATCTCGAGCACGACAATTGGGCTCCTGATATCATTCCCATACATTTGAAAAATATCAAAATCTACGGGCACTTGACATTTGCATCTATCAGTTTACTTCGTCTAATTATTAATCCGACTTTAATTATTATCGCAAGCATTTAGTAGAAAACCTCCTTTTACATGGAGCGCACGTCAGTTTACAAACGTTCGGTATATAGACTCACTAGCTTTTGCCCGCGACTTCGTCTGCGTGTAATTCGAATAAAAGCAAGGTCTTATAGATATCTTTATAAATTATAGCCTATGTGTTATTCTGATCTATAAGCTACATTACTGTAAAGTTTCATTAAAATCCGTTTAGTAGTTTTTGCGTGAAAGAGGAACAAACATCCATCCATACATCCATCCAAACAAACTTTCGCCTTTATAATATTAGTAAGGATAGTAAGGATTGCATACAATGCAAAATAACTTATTGTGCGTTTATCGAATATAATTAACGAAGCTAATGAATGCAATTCTGCGAATTTACAAATGACCTTGTTTATCGCAATGACGCAAATTTAACTTCACATTACGTTTAAATGTTCCATTAGTCGCGTTTTATGCTGATAAATTTATATAAAGAGGCACTTCATTAACTTGCAGTACAGTTTATACCTATGAATCATGGTTAGGTACCAGTCTCGTGGAATTGGCACTTTTTTTTTTGTTATGTGATAGGTGGCTGACGAGCAGACGGATCACCTGATGGTAAGCGATTGCCGCCGCCCAAGGACGCCCGCAACACCAGTGGAGTCACAAGCGCGCTGGCAATCTTCGAACTCCCCTTTCCCCCGGATTGGGCCTCCGGTACCCTCACTCACGCAGCGAAACACAGCACAGTGCTGCTTCACGCCGGTTTTCTGTGAGAGAGAGAGCCACGATTCGGCATGAATGGGCCGGCTCGGCTGGAGTGATACCACGGCCTCACGGCAAACCGGCTTGAAGCAGCATTGTGCTTTTTCGCTGCGTGAGTAAGGGTACCGGAGGCCCAATCCGGGAAAAAGGGGGTATTAAAGGTTGGCAGCGCACTTGTGCTCCATTGTTGTCGCAGGTGTCCATGGGCGGCGGCAATCGCTTACCATCAGGAGATCCGTCTGCTCGTCTGCCACCTGTCGCTAAAAAAAATTATTACGGGACTTTTCAAATTATAATTATGGAGCATAGCCATACGATCCGCATATACGGGACATATCCCGTATTTGATTGTCCCATCCCTTATTTAGTATATGTCCCGTTTTTATCCCGTATTTGTCTCATAAGTACTTTAGACAAAACAAGCCGCCGGGGAACCCCTCCCCCGTCGTGCTTGAAAGAGAACGTCCCGTAGGTTCCCAGAAGTAATGGCAACCCTAATCATGCTCCATAATTTAGGATGCCTGGTAATTTCAATGAATGAATGAGAATGAGAGCGTACTCTTTTTTAAAATGGCCGGCAACTCATTAGCGATCTCTCTGATTTCGTGGATGTTCATGGGCGGCGTTGATTACTTTTCATCAGGTGACTCGCTTGCTCGTTTGTCCGCCTCTAGCATAAAAGAAAATTAAAAAAAAATGAAGCGACTGCCGTTGTATCTTCGCGACTTAATAGGAACCAGTCAAACTGGACCTTGATCACACCTTTAGAATAATTTTATCAACAATAGGGGCTATCGCGTGTGAAATATCCGCTAGATGGCGTGCTTGTGAACTGAGGTCCAACTTCATTGGCTGATTTATTCGTTAAGGTGACGGGTAGGACACACTAGCGACGACAATCGATTTTAATTTTTAGCTACTAAACCGGATCTATTTTAAACAATTTCGGGGTTACAACCTCTCTCCGAGAGTACCGGAGGCCCAATCCTGGGGAAAGGGGGTTTAAAGGTTGGTAGCGCACTTGTGACTTACGGTGCCGAGACGTGGACACTTACGGCTGGACTAGTCCACCGGTTCAAAGTCGCTCAAAGAGCTATGGAAAGGGCTATGCTCGGAGTATCTCTGAAGGACCGCATCAGAAATGATGTAATCTGACAGAGAACCAGAGTCACCGACATAGCCCACCGAATTAGCAAACTGAAGTTGCAGTGGGCTGGTCATATTAGCCGCAGAACTGACAGCCGTTGGAGCCGTAAAGTCCTTGAGTGGAGACCGCGACTCGGTAAGCGTAGTGTAGGACGCCCTGCGACAAGATGGGATGATGACATTCGAAGGCTGGCTGGTGTGGGCTGGATGAGGGTGGCCGAAAATCGGGAGCAGTGGCGTGCATTAGGGGAGACCTATGTCCAGCAGTGGACGAGTGTGGGTTGCTGATGATGAGCGCACTTGTGAATCCACTGGCGTCGCGGGTGTCCATGGGCGGCGGCAATGGACAACATTTCAAAATTGCTAAGCTCTAAAACAAAAAATACCAATTCTTTGTTTACTTTCCGCTGCTCGAATATATATTTATTAATTTTTTATATTGCTTATTTACTGAGAAAAAAAATAAAAACTAAAAAACGTAAGATGACGTCATCGGACGGCAGAATGTAAAATATTTCTTTGCTTAGCACATTATAGTTTTAAATTTACGTAATGCCAAACTCATGACATGTAACTGTCAAAAAAAAAGACAACTTGTCAACGTTGAATGTATGAATGACGTTGACAATGTTGACACTAGTATTATTTACCTTTGACAGTAGTACCTTTTTTTTATTAAAACAATGATACGCAAAGGAATATCGCTGTATTCAGCCGTCCGATGACGTCATTTGGCGCTTACGTCTATTTAGAATAAAAATAATTTCAATAATTATTTTATGCATGAAAATGGACAAATTTTGCAAAAAGAAAAAATATGGGTCTGTTCATTTTATGCAGTTTTCCTTCTCTGGGTGCTGATGATCATGCCAGCAGCTTTACCTTAGTCGCCTTTTACGACACCTCGGTAAGAGAGAGGGTGGCCTATTCTACTCTGCCGGGACCACACGGCGTCATCATCAAATCGATAATAGGTACTCACTCCTGACTATATTCTGTAGTATACGCTTCCTTTCCCTAAGGACAATGTACACGGTCCTCAGCTGCTGGGATCCATGTAGTCCCCACGATTTTGATGAACTTTTGTCCCCATTGAACGACTAATGGGTAATGTGTGCAATAACCCAAGTATAATTACGGATATCAGAATCAACAAAATCAGAGTGGGATTGCAAATATATATGTCACCGGAAAATAACAAGATCAGTAAGTTTATCAATTTACTAGGAAGTTTATAAACTTTCGTAGGATTCTAAACGGGAGATAAATTGTATTATTTTACGTCCACATTTACGTAAATTTATTAATTTCCGACGTCACACGGTAAATTTATAAACTAACGGATATCTATTCGTAAAATTTTATATGGTTCGACCAATCACACAAACTCTTTTAAATATACGAATCTTTGAAATACGTAAAATAACACACTGCTCTCTGATTGGTCAATGTTCATAGTGACAATTCCAATCAGATCGCGCGTAGCGTTTGGATATTGCTTACTTATTATTTTACGAGTGGGTTCAGTAAGATTATCAATGTACGAAAATGTAGACGTAAAATATACAATTTATCTCTCGTTTAGAATCCTACGAAAGTTTATAAACTTCCTAGTATATTGATAAACATACGGATCTTGTTATTTTCCGGTGACATATACATGTAATTATTTTCTTTTGTAAATACATACTTATAATACATAGAAAAAACAAACAAAAATGTTTATGCACATAAATGTGGATGGATTGAACCCACTGTTCCAAACTGGTCGTCTGTATTACTGTCTCGGTGGCGTAATGGTTAGTGGGTCGCACTATAAAGCGAGGACTGCGCAAGAGTCAATAAAAACAATATGGACATTTTAAAAATTTGAAATGTTGTCCATTGCTTACCATCTGGTGATCCAATAATAATAATCGGCGATCGCTCGTTCCAGCTGTGCTCGACGCTGAGCCTGCCGCCGGCGCAGTACGTGACCATGAAGGGCGTGCTGCTGCGCCGGCCGCCCGCGCCCGACAGCGACGTCGACCTCGCCATCCGCCACTACCTGCACTCCGCGGGCTGGATACGCAACTAGCACTGGGACGGGGGGAGGTTAGTGTGCTGTAGTTATACCCATCTACAGGCCGATCACGGTCATTTGGCACGTGTTAAAAGTTGGAACTAATGTTGTTTTGATATTTCCGCATAGAATTTTCTATGTGGAAATGTCAAAACAGCATTAGATCCGTAGTTCCAAGAAATACCATAAGTTCCAGGAAGTTCCATTAGTTCCAAGAAAACGGAACTGATGCTGTTGTTAGGTGTATGCGTGGGTTATGGTGAGGTATGGTGAGAGGTAGTTAATTAAATTCCGATCATTTAACTCACTGTCTATATTGTCCAAATAAATCACTGGTTTACACAAATTTTGATATAGTTCTGATACAACAATGTCTCTGATCTGACTCCCGAAATACCTAAGTAAGTATGAATTAAA
This sequence comes from Marasmia exigua, assembly GCA_019059595.1. Classification (NCBI taxonomy): domain Eukaryota; kingdom Metazoa; phylum Arthropoda; class Insecta; order Lepidoptera; family Crambidae; genus Marasmia; species Marasmia exigua. Next base: position 10,944,220 of record CM032477.1, on the reverse strand, counting down.
CTGAGAATTTACAATTAAGAATTTAGAGAACCTGACCGTACCCGGTATAATGTGACATTTCCGCATAGAAAAAAAAAGCTTTATAACGCCCCTCTGTCAATATCACTGAAGTGCCTTCTGATCGTGGTCGTACTTTAAACTGATTTTGAATTATGCTAACTAAACTGACATATGTTAATGTCTCGTTCCCGTACATTTTTGCTCCTTTTTACAGATGCAAAATGTCAATATGTATAATTTAACTACTATAATATTTGACATTTGCAAGTGTCAGTTTAGTTTGCATAATTATAAATCAGAGTATACGAATGCCCGGAGGCCTATTCTTGTGCGTGATATTTATCAAAAAACCTATTTGATATTCTGTTTAAAACTTTCGCGTTTCATCATTCAAATAATAGTAGTTTTTAACTACATTAGGGCATTATTCATAAACGCTCATTAAACCTTTGTTAGCTAAAACGGTGTTACTTTGACGCACTTTTGACGTTTGATACAAAAAAAACATACAAATTTTCGAAAAAACAATGTATACTGCTCTATAACACCCTTTTAGCTAACAAAGCTTTATTGAACGTTTATGTATGAATAAAGCCCTTACTATAACTGGGAAAACAGATAGATAAACGCGATGGTCTCCTTGTGACCGCCACCGTTGTAACGCGGTTTAATTTTTCAAGCAGAAAGTGCTATTGTACATATTTAATATTTTTAAATTTTTCGTTAAAATATCAGGTTGAGAATTGGCCTTCTGTTGTTACACCAACTAGCTTGCCAACCTTTTCAAATAGGAATATACTCTTTTCTTTGACATACACAGGTTTGATTGTGTATCGTAATCGATGGAAATTTTGAAATAAGATAATGTGATACAACACTATTTGTTTCATAATTTTACCGATTGCAGTGACTGTTCCCAATAGATATGTCATGTTTTCTTATTTCTATGTATAGTACGGAACACCACCACTCCGATTGTACACAAATACAACTTAACACAAGTAAAGGCGAATGTAATTTGCCAGAACTACATGAATAGCATACAGTAGGGATTTACCTGGGAGACTTACCTTAACTAACTACCATAGAAAATTCTCGAGGGCATTATACTAATGAAAACAATCGTCTTTCCCCTAGAAACATGATGTCTTGTTCTAAAAAAAAACACCTTCCCATTCAAAAGTGATCAGCAGTTTGATGCAATGCAATTTGTATAGAAAGGAGTTTTTTTTTTGAGATGAGATACCCTATGTTCCTTGGGGGAAAATATCATTAGTATGATGCCCTCGAGAAGTTTTCACGGAGTGTTATACTGAACGGGCATGCGAATATTGCTTTGGAAGTTTAGACCAATCTGCTAAGTTTCAATAAAGCCGTAAAGGCCAATTCGTCTTCTACTCTCTGGAGTGAGACGCCTCAATCGGAAGAAAATCCTTGTCGTATCGATAAAAAATATAATTCCCGGCTTCATACCTTTTTATATAGTAATAGTAACAATACAAATGTAATCGAATTAATGTTTTTGCTACTAGTGTCGCTAGCGATAATTTTTGATACGCTATGGAGCGAAAGCGTGTAGTTCTGTTATAGTAAAGAAAAGTAATATTCCGTGATTTTTAAACGACCCGAAACACTTATAAAGTCTATATTGTATTCTGGAAAGTAATTCGGAATACACGCACTAAAAGCTACCTCATTCATTTGTATTCGATATTTTTGTAGTGAATTAGGCATATTGGTATTGGTAATGCTGCCTTGAGGCATTTAGGGTCCTAGTGATACTTAATTATTAGGCTCCCTATTGTATTAATCAGGTAATATAATTCTTATATATATTTGATTAGCTGCTTAGCGCTTAGCGTCCTCTTGTCCAAAAAAATAAACCTGAGTTAAAATACCATTTTGTGTTGATATCTGAGTGCTGGTTCACAAATTCAAAATACAGTAGTGACAGAAAGTGTTCTGTCACTACTGTATTTGAATTGTGAGGTCACAAATGTCTACCGTTTTTGTAAACAATGACTAAGCTGGAAGGTCTAATAATCTTGGCGTATCTTATTGTATGTTTTTCAAGTTGATCTAGGACTAGGGTGACCCGATCTCCAGTATTTTAGGGGAGCTCGCGTTTTTGAACTAAATGTAAAATCTTGTGATTCGCAAAATGAAAATAAAAACGAGAGATTTTGCCTTACTATTTTTGACGCGAGTCTTCTAAGTATCAAAAGACACCTGGTCACCCTAAGGCCGACAGACCTCATAAATTAAAACCAAATGTTAAATGTTGTATTTAATTGTTATATATCAAATGTTACGTATATAACCGTGCTGTGGAAAGGCATCGCCGCACAACTTTGTAAATATAAAAATAATTTTGAATTTTAGTATTACGATAGCGTCGACGTTACATAAAAATAAACTGAAAACATAACACTATGCAAGCAGATAGGAGAAAAAGTATACGAATGTATTGATATACAAATATAATTATTATAGGTAACACCGACGATATTGTAACTATGCATCATATTACTACCCTCTTCTTCATAAAAAATATTTGTCTCGTTGATGTGTGCTTACAAGAAAATTCTTTGGTTGGCATAATGTAGAAGTGAAGTCCATTTTCATAGTTATTTCTAGACGCGGAAGGAATTAACCGTTTGAACCATATCTTATTAAGTACTTTTGGCCGCCGCGTGATATAACCAAATTAGTCAAGTTGGACTTCACGTCTCAAAACTACGCCATTTAACGGATTTTTAACTTGAATTAGTAACAGTGTTTTTCTTCCCTAAGAGTGGTTTTCCTCTCATACGGATTTTGGCCCCCGTGCGGTTTTTAACTACATTAGGGCATTATTCATAAACGCTCATTAAACCTTTGTTAGCTAAAACGGCGTTACAGAGCAGTTTTGACGTTTGATACAAAAAAACAAAAATTTTCGAAAAAAGAATGAATACTGCTCTATAACACCCTTTTAGCCAACAAAGCTTTATTGAACGTTTATGTATGAATAAAGCCCTTACTTACCACCTTATTACAAATCACGATCTAAACTTATTACCGTACTAAAGCTCGTGTCATCTCGTTACAACACGCATTGTTAAAAGGGGCTGGCACGAGTTTTGTTCCAGGACTATCCTAAGTTTGCGATTTGTAATAAGGGCGTTATTGTTTTAGGGAGAGAAGTTCAAGATTGATTAAGTGTTTCTCTTTTTGCTTGTTTTATCAATAAGAGTAATGAATTAGGGGGTTATTTTATCGTGCTATGTTTTTAAGGAAAGTGGAGCACAGTTCAAATGCAATAAAATAATAAATTAGTGGTATTGAAGTTGTCACAATGGCGTTGATTTGAAATCATCGTCGATACAGATGCCGCATGAAAATAAAATCAATAATTTTAATGCGACATCTGTTTTGACGAATTTATTTCTGGATGCTATGTGTCCATAAGATATTAGTTAATTTTTAGTGAAATTATTTATATCAATAGAATTTGCAAGAATCGAATTAATCTAAAGTTTAAGTCTACGGAACTATTGATGGCTAAAAGTGATTTCAATGAAGTGTTTACTTTTATTTTTTTAAACAGAAAGGTTTCTTCTGATTTTTGAAAATGTCTATTTGTAGTTTTAAGACGTTATACAGCATGTTTACCAAGGGGTATGTTTGTACCTTATGTAATGATTGGGTTGCACAAAGTATGATTCCACTTAAGGGCAGATAAAAGATAGATAGATATCGGGTAGATTTTGCAAGTACCTGATGTATAGTAATAGTACTGATTAGATTGGAAAAACTATATAGTTTTTTACCATTAGTGAAATTTATCCGAACATTGTACGTGTATTTGTTGAGTTGGAAATGCTTTATCTAAAATAAATTCCCATACTTTTGACGAAAATATGATTTTTTTTTAATATTTTTCTAAAATAAATCTCTAAAAATTAAATCTGATAGTCTTTACGACAGAATATATATTTTTGAACAGGTTTGTTATACAGTGTAAGTCTTCATATAGTGCACATATCAAAATCAGGGAAACTACACCCCTATCTTATATATTTCCTTTTATCGACGAAAAAAATTAAAAAAATATTTGTATTTTTTTATGATTTTTTAAAAAATATGAGTAGCACCTGTTGACCGTATTAGATAAATCGTCATAATTTTTAAACTAAGTGTGTTACTAAATTTTGTGATGATGTCAAAAAAAATATCTAAGAAAACTAATCCAATCAATTTATAATTAAGTGAAACTTGAAGGCAATCTGATTTTTTTTTCATTTTTGCATTTGTTTTACAATTTCAAATATTTATTTTTTCCGTCGATAAAATGGGGTGTAGTTTCCCTGATTTTGATATGTGCACTTTATGAAGACTCACAGTGTATTAATTTGAAACGGCAAGGTAAAAAGGACTTATTGTATTATGCTCTATGTTTAAATAGAGTACTTACGGTTTTCTGACAAAATCTAGGATGATGATGGATCAGTTTGAGCTGCAAAAAAATAGAAATGCAGCGTGCGTTGACGTACTATTTACATAAATAAACGGACGCTAGCCCTAAATTATGATAAAGCTTGATTAGATTGAGCGTTTTCAGCCAATTTTCAATAACACAAGCAATGTTTTCGTACGTACGAGTGTAGTGTGCGAAATTAAGCCCAATGTTACTTAACTTTTAGCTTAGTAACAATGGCTGTGCTAGAATTCTATTTTCGTGTAATTAATTAGTAGCTGTAGCAGTAAATAGCGATAAAACCACATATAAATTTTAAGATACCCTGAGAAGCATAATGTCTTAACCACCTAAATAAATGTGTTAATTAGATGCGTATGGTAATTAAGAATAGGTAAGTCAAGTTATAATAAAATTGTTATTCGAAAGTACTCTCATGCCGTTTTGTTTGTTTAGGGACTTAGCTACTATATCCAAAGGCCGCGGTACAAATCTTCAGTAATTTGGGGTTATCTTTATTATTTTTGAATAAACGGGCTAGTAGATATTTATTGTATTATCATTATCATTATTAAGACATTATGATTCTCATAAGGTAAAAATGAAATAAAAACAACGTGTAAATTAAATTACTATAGTAAGACAAAACCTCGCACGCGCGTGGAGTATGACCGGCTATACCAGTATTTCATTGTCACAGACTTATAATAACTTACATCACTATTTACAAATGAAAAACTGTGATTTCTCTCGTCTGTGTAAACACATTGATCTTTCTCTGTTTTGACGTGGACGAAGGCTTAAAAACACACAGAACCGCCATTTCACTAATTGCTTTTCGCTCTGTCGATGTTGTTCGAATTGCGCTTTTTGCATATATCGTTGCGCCAAACCGCGGTAGCATAACGAATTTCCATAATCCAAAATATTTAGCGATATTAAAGCGGCCATATACATACTCGCCACCGCGGTTCTCTACGCGTTGGTGCGCTTAAGGTGACGGGTAGGGCACACTAGCGACGCCAATCGGTTTTAATTTATAGCTACTAAACCTCTGGGCAAACACTTATACTATTTATTAAATAACCATGCACAAATGTTGGGTGCGTTTTTGTACGCTAAAAATTGATTCACGCCAAAAGTCGCCACTTTTGGCGGTAATCCAAATTTCGAGTGCAAAAGCAGACCAAACAGTTAACTATAAGTATTAAATAAATAGTATAGGTGTTTGGCGAGAGATTGTAACTCCGAAATTGTTTAAAATAGATCCGGTTTAGTAGCTAAAAATTAAAATCGATTGGCGTCGCTAGTGTGCCCTATCCGTCACCTTAAAGGGTTAACGCTTGTTGCGAAAAACTTCGTGAGTGTAGTCTCTAATAAATCAATTTATTCTTTTTTTTTAGTATTTGTTTTAAGACAAATTAGGGAAAATTTATTTTGGCAATTTTTTCCTGAAAATATTATCTAATAATGACTCGCGACATCTTTTATTGTCTGTTGGGATGTTTATTATTTGATCTCTTATATCTTATTTTGTTACTTGTAATTTTGGTCTGCATTTTTCTGTCGAACTAGATTTTATTTATTAATATTAGGTCCTCCCATATTACAATTCCAAAAAACCTGTAGATAGGCGTTAGATACTTTCTTATTTAGAGATTGTTTCGTTTTAAATTTCATGTGGTTATAAAATGTAAAAATACGGCTTTGGTCGTAATTAGGTGACGGGTAAGGGCACACTAGCGACGCCAATCGATTTTAATGTTTAGTTACTAAATCGTATCTATTTTAAACCATTTCGGGGTTACAACCTCTCGGCAAACACTTATACTATTTACTATATAACCATACACAAATGTTGGGTCCAACGCGTACGTGAAAAATTGATTACCGCCAAAAGTGGCCACTTTTAGCGTGAATCAATTTTTCGCAGTCCAAAAACGAACCCGATATTTGTGCATGGTTATTTAATAAATAGTATAAGTGTTTGCCGAGAGGTTGTAACCCCGAAATAGTTTAAAATAGATCCGGTTTAGTAGCTAAAAATTAAATTCGATTGGCGTCGCTAGTGTGCCCTACCCGTCACCTTAATATGAGTTGACCTGGATTGACACTATTACATTCGTATTGATATTCGTATTCATTTAGTAATCACTAAATCATATTTTTAACATGCATTAATACATAATAATTTATTCTATAACCTAGTAAATATCCGCTGTCACTTTTTATGTTACGATGAACTCAGTCGCAATCCAGGTCAAATCAAAACAATTTTGGCTCAAAATGTACATAAATTGAAGAGTACAATCCTTTATTGTAATTATTACTGTGTAATCTAATTAGCTACTTCTAAGTGATTCGAAATGAATAAAAATGCATTTTATTATCTTTTTGTTTAATTTGTAAACAGCGTATCACTTAGATTTGTTTGGAGAGGGTTTGGGCATTTCTTCCAATGTCGCTGGCAAAGGCCTATTTTGAAACCATTGATGTCGTAATGCCTGGAAAGTAGAAAATTTCAGAAACTATAACACCTAAAACATTAAATACAGTTTTCTACCATCTTCTAAAAAATTTTTTTTTTAACTCTAAGATAACCAATGGGAAAGCGACTTCATTTAGGTTATAGCAATTCTCAACAAACTGACGTTAAGCCGTCATCCTGTAATGCACTGTACTGTAAAGAAGTGAAAGCAATGTTGGAGAAGCTGGCACATCTCCAACCAGCATTGGTCAATCGATTGTCTCTGCTGCTTGCACGACAACGCGCGACCTCATACTGCACAGCAGACAGTCTCCAAGTTGATAGAACTGAATAATCTGCAACAGACCGTTCCGTGGTCTGCTTTACAGTACTGGGCAAACGACACTGCAATCTACCTTAAGATCGTAAAACGGGGGTTGATTAACTCTACGCGTATTCAGACGAGGGCGGACGCTATACAACCTGTGCGGATAAAGAATGGGATCAGAAATGGCGGCGCATCTATTCACTTCTCGCTCGCACACTATTTGCGTCTATACTCGCACCCCACGAGTGCGAGTATAGACGCAAATAGTGTGCGAGCGAGAAGTGAATAGATGCGCCGCCATTTCTGATCCCATTCTTTATCCGCACAGGTTGTACGTATACCTATTATACAATGACCAGAGACTTACCATGAGTTTGAAATACTATCATCATCATCATCATCAGCCCATTTAAGTCCCCACTGCTGGGGCACGGGCCTCCCTCAATCACATGAGGGGTAATTGCCATACTCACCACGCTTGGAAGACGGGTTGGCGAGGGTTTTGATATAAATGCAGAGTTTTCCTTCTCTGGGTGCTGATGATCATGCCAGCAGCTTTACTTTAGTCGCCTTTTAAGACACCTCGGTAAGAGTGAGGGTGGCCTATTCTACTCGGCCGGGGACCACACGGCTAAATGAAATACTATCCTCGTTATCCAAAACGATTGCTCTGTCTCTTTCACATGCACCACAATGAAAGGGACAAAGCGATAGTTTTCGATAGTGAGAACAGTTTTTCAAACTCATGGTAAGGGTACTGATCTGGTGGCAATGAACCTGGCATTACGACCGAAACGGAGTTTCCATCCCATTCTCACTGGCTATGTGTCTCCTTTGTTTTGATGCGACAGGTATATATTCGTTAGTTACGGGACAGGTTCATGGTAAGGCACCTGGACGGACCCTACAGTTTTATAGCTTAGAAAAAGCATCTTAGCTGACCTCCTTGGCCGATATCCTCTTGTTATCATCATAAAGTTGATGCGACAGGTATATTCTCGTTAGTTACGGGACAGGTTCATGGTAAGGCACCTGGACGGACCCTACAGTTTTATAGCTTAGAAAAAGCATCTTAGCTGACCTCCTTGGCCGATATCCTCTTGTTATCATCATAAAGTATGAACGACTTGACCAAGTGCGCGGCATCGGGCTCCACCCCCGGCAGCAGCTCCGGCCAGGGCGTGGGCGTGGACTCCGGGAACGTGATCTTGTGGTAGTCCGGCAGATCCTGGTGACCTGGCCATGTTTCCTCTGTGGGAGTTCCTAAGTGTTGGAGCACTATTGCTAGCTGTTCTATATCCGATTCGCCCTGGAATTGAAAAGATGGCGTTAGGAGGCCAATTCACGTGCTCGACACAACATCGAAATAATTAATAACTAGTTCTCTCTGTCTAGCAATATCGTGATCGATATTCATAAACACATTATAATTCCAATACTGTCGATCTGGAGACCAATTAATTTATCTTGTTTGTATGCTTAGACAATTTAACACGGGACGTGGCATCATGGGGACGCGTTCCCTTCTGCCTAAGTATATGAATAAACGTTCGTGTACCTACGTTTATAAACGCTAGATCGGTGCTATTAATCGCCATTTCGAATTCGTATCTGTCGCTGAGCGGGACTCGTCAAAATGGTTGTTGTGAAGTTTTAACTTGCAAACGACAATCAGAAAAATAAAATGTATCTTTCTTATGATTCATAAGTAATCTTCTAATAAAATAAACGTTATTTCACGGAATAATAACCTTTTTATCTACATATTTTACGACAGAAATAACCCCAAAAAACAATAGGCGATATCGTGGTACGAATAAACGATGGTGCACGATGTTGATTAGTGTAGTGAAAATAATAGAAAGAATGAATAATAAATATCTCACTATTGCTATCAGTTATTGAAGACTTCGGTTTCTCTAAGATTCCATCATCAGATCCTGAAATATTTTGCAAATTTTCTACGCACAGCCTTTAGATGCATATTACATTTTTACTAGAATGAACACTAATACTGTATGATTGTCTCAAAAATCCCAACCCTTTCACCATCCTGGTGACCGCCTAGACCACTAGGCCACCGAGGTATTAAATTAGGTATAACTTTTCTAGTACTTATCTGCATTTACAACAACAGTGGGAGAGCCACGCTTCGGAATGAATGGGCCGGCTCGACCGGAGTAATACCACGTCCTCACAGAAAACCGGCGTGAAGCAGTGCATGCGCTGTGTTTCGCTGCGTGAGTGAGGGTACCTGAGGCCCAATCCAGGGGAAGGGGGGTTAAAAGGTAAGCAGCGCACTTGTGACAACACTAGTGTTGCAGGTGTCCATGGGCGGCGTTAATCGCTTACTATCAGGTGATCCGTCGGCTCGTCTGCCACTTATACCATAAAAAAAAATTGCATGAAAAAAAAATAGAAAACCACAGCATTGTAAGGTCAGCATCAAAAGTACCTTAATTAACACTTTAGTACCATGTCAAAGTTACCGTTTTGCCTATTATATATAGTCAGTTTCTAAGGGGTACGTACAAAATGTTACTTCGACATGGTACCAATGCGTTAAGCTGCTTTTGATGCTGACATATATCTTAGGTGTATTTGTTGTCATGTTCTCGAACAACAAATGAAAATGCTTGCACCTTGTTCTATAAGTAGTTAGGCACCTACTGACTGATGGATAACATAAATACAGTTGTCTTAGGTCACATGCTTAAGATATTTTTGTTACAACCTGTGCTGATAAAGAATGGGATCAGAAATGGCGGCGCATCTATTCACTTCTCGCTCGCACACTATTTGCGTCCATACTCGCACTCGTGGGGTGCGAGTCTTTATCCGCACAGGTTGTAGGTTTAATCGCTAATAATTTTCTGTCTAATATAACTGTTTCGTCGATAAATGTGACGTATTGGAATATTCTGTATCTATATTGCTGAATATCGATTTTCACGATTTTGCTATATCGACGAAATGTGAACATCGATGTCGTAAGTCAACCGGTGCGCCAATGTGTCTTACCGCGAAAACCGGCTGTTTAGTTATCATCTCTGCAATAATACACCCAACTGCCCAGAGATCTACTTTTTCAGTGTAAAATCTTGCGCCGTACAGCAACTCGGGGGCTCGGTACCACCTAAAATTAAGAGTAAGTATGTTATGTACCTACAAATTAAACACCAGATTTTTTTTAACTATTTTAAATAATTTCGGGGTTACAACCTTTGGTAAACACTTACACTATTTATTAAATAACCCTGCACAAACGTTGCGTCCGTTTTTTTTTTAATTCTCACAACATCTGATACGTTGACCTGATTCCGTACTAAGTAGCTTAAGCACTTGTGTTACAGATTTCAGACAACAGAGGAACACAAATATATACTTAAATACATATATTACACCCAGACACCGAACAAACACAAGTGTTCATCGCACGAATGTTTGTTCAGGGTGGGGATCGAAAACACAACCTTTGGCGTAAGAGGCAGGGTCACTACCAATTGCGCCATCGGGTCAGTCTTGAATGCTTTTCTCATTAAAATATGAATCTTGATTTACCTCGTTGCGACTTGATGCGAATATGGTCTTCCACCATCAGGCCAGTACAGTCTAGCTAAACCCAAATCTGCAATTTTTAGTATGCCTTCGTGATTTATTAGTAGATTTGCAGGTTTTAAATCCTAAAAGAAACGTATGATTTTTAACACTGCATTTTTGCTGTAATGCTCATCATTTTTTTTTTATATGAGAGGTGGCAGACGAGCAGACGGATCACCTGATGGTAAGCAATTCCGCCGCCCATGGACACCCAGCACCACCAGTGGAGTCACAAGTGCGCTGCCAACCTTTTCCCCTTCCCCCCCATTAGGCCTCCGGTAACCTCACTCACACGACGAAACACAGCGCAGGCGCTGCTTCACGCCGGTCTTCTGTGAGGCAGTGGTATCACTCCGGTCGAGCCGGCCCATTCATGCCTAAGCGTGGCTCTCCCACATTTGACCGTGAGAGCCACGCTTCGGCATTTCGGCATAGTAATTATGCGGAATTCGGCCCGCTTGCGGACTAGCAGCCTACCTATTTGGCCAGCATACAGCTAGCCAGGGAGATTTATTGCAATCCGGATTAATCCGGAACCGTACGCGGATAGACCGATGGTAGCTCAGTGGATAAGAACGCACCTTCCATACGGAGGGTCGTGGTTCGAATCCGAGCACGCACCTTTAGATTTTTTACATACTGGGTGTATCTGTGAACATTTACATCCCTTCCCTTTAACCACGTGTTCTACCAACCACTCTGAACAATATTTGTTCTACGACTTTCCAAAATTCATCGAAAATTTTTTCGACTTCCCATAATATATCTCCCCATAAAAATGACCAAGTCACGTGACCGACTTTATATGAAAAGTTGAAATTTTTTCATGCGAATTTCCAAAAGTGATAATTACAATAAATGTTGTTCAGAATAAAGTATCAGCCTATAAACTGTCCCACTGCAGGGCAAAGGCCTCCCTCATAGAAATCGAGTTATCGCTACTATGATGGGATTAGGCTTAATCACCACGCTTACCAAATGCGGAATTGGTGATCACAAACCCGAGATATCTCCGAAAATTTCAAAACATACTTTTTGCTCGACCCGGGAATCGAACCCAGGACCCCGAGATCACGGCGCGGTACTTAACCCACTAGACCATCAGGGCGTTTACTACTGTTCAGAATGGTTGGTAGAACACGTGATTAAAGGGATGTAAATGTTCACAGATACACCTTGTAGTATTAAAATTATTAACTCGGCGGCGAGGGAAAACATCGTGAGGAAACCTGTATGACTCGAATAGTGTCTCAAAATTGTGGATACATAGGTACAATATTTGAGAAATGATTCTGAACAGTGAATGTGTAACCGTGATCCAGTTGGTCTGGTTCCCCTGTCTAAGGGCTGCGAAGGTCAGACTGCAGTTGCTTCATTGTAATAACCAGACTAGCCGAATCCTGGATCATGGTCCAGGCGTACCCCAGGTTTCAAAGCCACAGCTTTGGACGCAACTGAGAATTACACGCTAAGATGAGAAGGGGGGGTTAAAAGGTAAGCAGCGCACTTGTGACACCACTGGTGTTGCAGGTGTCCATGGGCGGCGGTAATCGCTTACCATCAGGTGATCCATCGGCTCCTCTGCCACTTATATCATAAAGAAAATAAGATGAGGAAGGAGGATCCGTCTGATCTTCATCACAGAAAAACGGCTCTTACCCTATGCATGACGTAATGTGCATGCATATACCGCGTGCCCTTCAGCAGCATCTGGGCGTACGTCTTGACTCTGGGCAGGGTCAGCTCCTGCTGGTTGTGATGCAGCATCTCCCATAGGCCTGAACACATGTACTCCAGCACGAGGACTAGGCTCATGCCGCGGGGAAACATATCGTATAGTTTGATTATCTGAAACGGAAATGTTAGACACTTTTCTTGAAGTAACTTCTAAAGGTCAAGTACTTACCTAAGTGGAGGATTTAGTTCTTCCCTGTTGATATCACCATGTACGGCCGGAGAATCTGGCCCTAAACCACTTTCAAACGAATATCGCTTGCACGCACGACACAAAAATGGTGTCATTTCAAACAAAAAACTATGCTAGCTAAGTATGAGCAATGTTTGCTCCTCAGATGGTTGCGCATGATTCCCCGACCGGACCTATCATCTAGGTATAGGCACAAGCAAACTAAAGTGACTGGCGGGTAAGACTATAGGTAAGGCACCGAGATAGTCTAAATAATTGTTTGTTTTTTACTTTTATTGCCTTAATTGCCTTTGGACCTTCATTAAACCTTACATATTTACACCGAAGCAGCTGCAACGCCTTTATTTCCCTCATAACATTAACTGGGATCCCATCCTCCAGGTTTTTGATGAGGATCTTTTTGAGGGCCACCTCCCGCCCCGTGGGCAGATGACGGGCCTTGAACACCAAACCGTGGGCGCCTTCTCCGATCCGACCAACCACGGAATAATTCGTGACGTCACTGTCCATTTTATTTTGTAATTCATTTACTTTGTATTTATTAATAACATTTTTACAACATCAACGTGCTATGACAATGTCATTTGAGTTATGTCAGTCTTTGTTGTCACGGTGATGCATGTTTGTATTAATTGTTTCCATAGCAACTAACGTTTGAAATCAGTCACATCACATCTACCCGTAGACTTAGGGCCGAGTTTACCTACTTTTCAAACAGCGGTAATCTTTAACCATGGTTAAAGTGTAATTACCGTTATTTTGAAGTTGTTGAACTCGGCCCTTAGGAGGCTGCTACCATAGCAGCCTCCTAAGTGCCGAGTTCAATATCCGCACACTTTAGCCCAAAGTTTGGCCTAAAGTCCGAGAAGCGATCTCCTAAATACCATGAAACCTCCAGTTTTCCCTAAAGAAAAAGAAGATGAAACGACGATGGTGCGCCTACATTGCAGTTACCTATACTTATAAAGTTCTATAACATTGTGTAACACGATAATTACGTAAAGCCGTGTTATTTTTGATTCGAAATAAAGTTCTTTCTTTCAAAAGTCTCTTCGAGGCGCGGCCACGATTGTCTGGTTGAAGTGCTAGCTTCAGCGTGCTTCTGCCGCGACTCCAGCACTCCTCACGGTTCTGAGAACAAAGAACAGTGCCAACTTGTGGTGATCTATCTACCACATTTAGCCAAAATGTAGATTGTATTATGTTCAAAAATTCTAATGATAACAAAATTAATGTTACCTATATTTAGGTACAGGCAGAAGCATGTGCTAGTATTGTAGTTAGGTACTCATACGTTTACTGGATAATTTGCATTCACAAAAAAGCATGGCGTCATTGTTATCTTGAAATATTATCATTATTTCGTATAATTAACGTTTAATGAAGGCAGTGTCTCACTTTTGTACACGTTCATGTATTATTTGTATGGTTTGTAGACACTTGCTTACTGCTATAATTTATTACGAAATCCGCTCTTGAAGTTTCCTTTGGATCGAATATTTGCACAGGTGGTCCCGCGCCGGCTGCCACGACCACCTCCGTCGACCGGTCTTTTTTCGTTCCACGTCAGTATCGAGAGGACGTCGAGGATCCAGCCATTAAGTAAAAATGGGTATTCCTAGGATTAGTTATGTGTTTCTGATATTTTACTTGTGCAGTGCGGTAAATGCGGCAAACATACTCGCCCTCTTCTCCTCGCTGTCTTTCTCCGATCATCTCGTGTTCAGAGGATATGCATCGAGACTCGCCCAGAAAGGCCACTCCGTCGTGCTTATGACGCCTTATCCAGGTCACTTCCAATTTCCTGATACGGAAAAGATTCGTGGAACTTGATGTTGGAGTGGAATCTGCAACCTACTGGAATGAATTCAAGCGTTTATCAACCAACACTCATGATTACTTGCCTAGGTTACGGGCATTGAATGAGCTTAAACTAAAAATCGCAATCGCTCAATTGAAGTCTAAGCAGATGACTGCTTTATTCATCAATCCTAACATAATTTTGACTTGGTTGTGACCGAAGCTGATGTTCCACTATTATATGCGGTCGCGGAGAAATATGGCGCTTCTCACATCGCTCTCACCACGTCGAACGGTAAAATATACCAGTACGAAGCTAAAGGTAATCCAGTCCACCCTGTACTGTATCTGGATGAGAACTCACTGAACAATGGTGCCAACATGACTCGCTGGGAGAAAATTGTCGAGTTCTACCGACACATACAAACCAGGAACGATTACTATTACAACTACTTGCCTCTTAGTGATTTAGCTGCTAAAAAGATATTTCGATCTGAAACGGAACCTTCTCGAAGTGGAGTATGATATCGACATGTTGTTCATTGCCTAGCAATCCAATTTTGGTCGGAAATAGGCCGACAGTACCAGCCATCACGTTCGTTGACCGCATGCACATAAAGCCAGGATTTCACTTGACACAGGTACGTAACCTTTCTCTGTTTTCCTAGTAGGTATAAGTAAAGAGATCTTAAATTATAGGTAATGTCTGAAATATATAAAAATATGAAGGTACCTATGTTAGTAGTTTTGCTAACTCAGTACACAGTTGAATCGATAATGGGTAGATAATAGTCAGCATAGGCAGGCGTACACAGCTGCAATGCTGAGGAGCGAAAACCATTTTTTGTTAACCACCGGACTATCTAGCACAATATTTTGAACCTTTCACTGACCCGTTGGCACATTTCAAAGACTCTGCGCGCTACCCACACGCGTGTGAAGAACACGACTTCTGACGCTGTTAGGTACCTAGTCCTAAGTAGTAATCCTCATTGATTGTGGTACCAACTTAGTACCTAAGCGCATTGGGATCTGGTCGCACGGTACTCTTTAGGTACGGACATATTTGGTAGTCTACACTGGGTGGGAATGTCGATCAAAATGCAATAAAATGAAATGCCTTGAGTTGTGGCCATATTTCCTGCTACATTGGACTGTTACCTACACGGAATAGAATTGAGTTACGTAGTCTGACAATGGCGACATACTTTTTTATTTACCTACACCTATTTTCTCTACAGGATATGCAACAGTATTTGGACGCTTCCACGAAGGGTGTAGTGTACTTCGCCATTGGAGCCATACAAGACGCCGAGACGCTGTCTCCAACGCTCTTGCAAACTATATCAGAAGCGTTCAGCGAACTACCGTATACGATTCTTTGGAAGATCGGGAATACTACCATGATTAACAAATCTGACAACGTTTACACGCAGTCTTGGTTCTCGCAACAAGAAGTGCTCGGTATGTTTTGATTCTTTGAGCTATTTTTTTATACTACGTCGGTTGCAAACAAGCGTGCGACTCGCCTGATGGTAAGCGATTACCGCAGCCTTTGCAACTCCAGTGGACCTGCATACGCGCTGCCGACTCTTTAAAAACCTTAACACTTCTTTTTTGAAGAACCTCATGCTGTATTCCCCCGGGAAAACGAGTGCGATACCATTTTTTATTTCATTAAAATACCATGATGGGGCAACATAACTGGTCGCATAACAATTTTCTAGTATCCAGTTTTATGGGTAGGTATATTAGCATGACTCCTCCCCAATAGCGTAGTTTATCAATTTTCTTTATCACATCCTGATGGTTGTAGCCTAGTTGAACAAAATTTGATTTGATAGATACCATAACATAGAAACGAATCTTTCGTTCTCTGGAATATGGAATTAGTATAGAATATAGAAAGTACTTATGTATAGGATATGGTAATATGAAGGTATCTTGTCAGTCCTGACTCCTGTAACTCGATCTGTCAAGATACCTAGGTATACCTACTTCCATATTTTAAGCTGCTCTCATAGAATTAATAGGTAGATATATTTCATTTCAGCTCACCCGAATGTAAAAGCTTTCATCACCAGCGGAGGAAGTCGATCTCTAGAAGAAGCAGTCTACTACCAGGTTCCGATCATTGGTTTCCCGCTGCAAAGATCAAGGAAGAACTTCATCGCTCAAATCACTAAGTTCGGTGCTGGAGAAATATTGGACCCTTACAATTTGGAGAAGGAGGCCCTCAAGGCTACGATCACAGAAGTAGTGACAAATGAAAAGTAGGTATATTTTCTACTATGTATTAACTATCTTTTATTAGTCCATGGTATTGTATAAACAGATTTCTGCGTAGCAAAATTTAAAAACCTAACAAGCGTAGATTTAAATAATACTTACAGGTAACAGACAGCCACTCAGGTTACTACAATCTGTCAAAATTCCTCAATTGAAATGGAACCTAACGTGTTTGGCATTAAGATGAGAATCGACTGAAGAAATTTGACAGTTTTGTGTACTTTGATGTGCGGCTGTACGTACCTAAGTAGGTAGTTACTATGTAGTTAATGCTCCTACTGGACCTAGAAAGTGACACACTACTCTTTCATGTTTCGGACAACTGTCTGACTGGATGCGATGGAAATCCATTCCAGGTCATATATCTACCAGATTTAACAAAACCTCGAAGGTTACCATGCTACAAGCGTACCTACCTTTGGGCTCCAACTAAAGCGAAGGCGATAATGTAATGTTGATACCGTACCTACCAGTACCTTGCCTACTGGGCGCTAAGCGAATCACAGTAGAACAAATGCCGAAAGCTGGACTGGCTGGATAGCGCCTTTGGTAGTACAAACATTAGTGTGATCAACACTTGTGTTTGTTCGGTGTCTGGTTGTAATATATGTATTTAAGTAGGTATACATGGTGTATCTGTGAATATTTACATCCCTTTAACCACGCGTTCTACTAATAATTATGAACAACATTTGCTCTATCACTTGGAAATTCGCATGAAAAAATTTCAACTTTTTATACAAAATCGGTCACGTGACTTGATCATTTTGTAGGTATGGGGAGTCGAAAAAATGTTCGATGAATTTCGAAAAGTCGTAGAACAAATGTTGTACAGTAGGCAGAATGGTTGGTAGAACGCATGGTTAAAGGGATGTAAATGTTCACAGATACACTCTGTAGGTATATTTGTAATTCTTCTGTTGTCTGATATCCATAACACAAGTTCTTACAGCTACTTAGTACGGAATCAGGTCGATGTATCAAATGTTGTATGAATTTCATTAATATACCAAGCAGCTCAGTAGGTATAACTACCTGTTACTTAAGTACCTAACATATATATTTTTAAAATTTTAGATATAAACAATCCATATCGAAACTCAAGGACAGTGCCTTCGATCCAGTAATATCTGGTCCCGAAAATGCGGTCTGGTGGACGGAATACGTGATCCGTCATAGAGGAGCCCGTCACCTCCGCTCCCCGGCCGTCGGCGTGAGCTTCGCCAAGTTCTTCATGCTGGATCTGGTCTCCTACGTGGTAGCCGCTGCGTGTCTCGCCCTGTTCCTAGTCTACGTGATGCTCCGCTTCATCATAAGAAAACTGCGCGCCCGTTTCTTTGGTAGATCGGAAGAGGGCGGGAAGTTCAAAGTTCTGTGAAAGACCGTAGTTTCTTTATACCTACCTACTTAATGTCTTGTAAATTAAATTAGTTTATTGTTTTTTATCATTATTTGTGTTTATTATTTGGGATAGTAGTTAATTTATTGTTATTTGTATTATATGAAATAAATTTGTCGTGTATTTGAGGAATGACTATTTAATTAGGTACAGTCGCCTGCAATTAAATGTGTTCAGGTTTCACTTAAACTTAAAATAAATTAAACTTAAAATAAAATAATAAAAAAATATGTTTCTTTTCCAAATTACATATTAATTTTTTTTTTCGCTTGTCACACATATGATCTGCACCAATCTGCACAATAAAGTTTCTAAACGCTTTTTGGCGGTTAAAAAAGTTGAAACTTCCCCTTCCTTTTTAAAATCGCGCAGCACACACAAGTTTCCGTTGCTATCGTTTTTCGTACATTTTCAATTATTTCTTCATAAACTAGTTTATTATTTGTGCCTGCAACTGCCGCATCCTCTTCTGGCAGCCTACGAGGAGGAGTATTCCACATGGGTAAAGATAATAGTAGTCGCAGATGTTCTAGGTTTGAACCTTTAAGGTGACGGGTAGGGCACACTAGCGACGCCAATCGATTTTAATTTTTAGCTACTAAAGCGGTCCATTTTAAACAATTTCGAGGTTACAACCTCTCGGCAAACACTTAAACTGGCTGGATAGGCGATCATGATAACTACCATCCAGTTACCATTTTCTTATTTGTACACCCTGTTCAAAAGCAAATAAACTATTCTATTCTAATATTCGTCACAAGCGTTTATGATTTAAGCCTTAAAACCCTGAAATTAAAGCCCTAAAACTAATAAATAAAAAGAGAATATTTCATCAGATCACTGAGTGACTGCGTTAAATTCTAGGCCGTATAATAATTGTTTCTAACTTCGAAGTCAAACTTCACGCGTTAAAAAAAAGTAAACTGTCAATGTTCACTTGTCAAATAAATGGAAAAATGTTTTATTTTTGTGTGTGCCTTGTTTTGAACACAAATCTTGTGGAAATCCCATAAATTATTATCATTATATCATTTATTTTATGTACTCTCCTAGAAAATTATACTGTAAATGGATTAGACAAATACTTCCACAGTAGTTCCATAGATTGCTCCTTAGAAATTAGTCAAACTTGGAAATAAGTTTCAATCCCTAGTATGTCCGTGGTAAGAACGTGTCCAGGCCTGTATTGCGGGCGCACAGAGCTGGGAGATGACCAGTGGAGCGACTGCGGCGCCTGCCCTCGCGGGTTCCGCACCAATGAGTCAAGCTATTGCGTACCCTGTGCTGACGAGCCCACGCTCTACGACTGGCAGTATCTCGGCTTCATGGCCCTATTGCCACTGGTGCTGCACTGGTTTTTCATCGATATGGTCTCTGTAAGCAAAGGGTAAGTGGCGAATTCAAGCTGTTCATTTGATTTGTATTACGATGTCAATTTAACACTATCACTAGAGAGTGATAGTATCTTTGACATGTTTCGTTCGTACGTATCCTCTATCTAGCTACTTGTTGTCCAAGCCAATATTTCTCAATGGATATTCTTAGGTCATATTCCCAACATCTCTTGCTTACCATCAGGCTGATGAGAGCCAATATACTGAGCCTCTATAAAAAAAAGATTCAGTACTGATATAAGAATGAGAATAGAATAATAATAAATTTTATTGACATAATAAAGCATCATCGTCAGCCCATTTAAGTCCCCACTGCTGGGGCACGGGCCTCCCTCAATCACATGAGGGGTAATTGCCATACTCACCACGCTTGGCAGACGGGTTGGCGAGGGTTTTGATATAAATGCAGAGTTTTCCTTCTCTGGGTGCTGATGATCATGCCAGCAGCTTTACCTTAGTCGCCTTTTACGACACCTCGGTAAGAGTGAGGGTGGCCTATTCTACTGTGCCACACAGCTGCCGCACACATATGTATAAATAATTATAATAGATCTCTAAAGTCATATCCTTTCTTTCGAACTAAATGGGAAAGTATTTGTGTTTATTTGGACTTGTTTTATATCCATTATCTCAGAATCAGTTAATGAAATGACCAACTTTGCACTTCTTCATTTTATCAGATTACTTAATAGGCCTTTTTCTGTGCTTTCAGAAAAGAAAGTATTATATTTCAGCACATGTGTGCATTTGTCGAAATATTCGCAGGCACACTAGCAGCATTGTTTGTTCTGCCGCCAACTGGAATGATAGAGCTGTATGTGTGCACACCAAAGGCCTTGTCGGATTGGTACACTTTGCTGCATAATCCTCATCCGGATTACAAGGAGACGTTGCATTGCACTCAAGAAGCAGTGTATCCTTTGTAAGTTTTATGAGTCATTTTTTTATTATATTATATTATATTATGTAGTGTAAGGGCGCTTTAGCTACAGTTACTTCTTAGTATATGAGACCCAATAACTGTAATCTTTCTGTGGTAGGTGCATGGAAGTACCAGACAGAAATATTTGTTTTTTTTTATGCTTGAGGCGGACAGACGAGCAAGAGAATCACCTGATGGAAAGTAATCAACACTGCCCATAAACATCTGCGAAATCAGAGAGATAGCTAATGTGTTGCCGGCCTTTTTAAAAAAGAGTATACTCTCTGATTACTGTTTTGCAATGCAATGTTATTATTAATATAAGTAAAATACAGAATATGAATCTAAATTCAGTCATGTCAAAAGATACTAAATATACAACCTTTGGTAAGGAATCCCTTGGGAATAACTCATTTTATTTATATAATATTTTTTTATCTGCAATCATTGTTCTTTGTAGGTATACAATAGTGCTGTTAATATATGCCTTCAGTTTACTGTTGACCATCACAATAAGGCCATGTCTGCTGGCCTATTCGCCTATTCCAGGGAAGAAAGCCATATACTGTGCTTTGTACTTCTACCCTATTCTTGTACTCATTCACACTGTAGCTGCTGGGCTCATATGTAAGTATGCATTTTGAGAATCTTTTTAAACTTATCTTTTGTAAATATTAAATTAAAATTAATAAAGACAGCATTACACACATTGCTCATTGAAACAAGAAACAATTATGGCACCACTAACACTTACACACAACACAAATACCTATTAAAAAATATAATGTGTTGTTGCAGTATGGCATAAGAAGTGCTTTTTTTTAACTAGGTTTAGACTTAGCAACAATTATGTGTTAGTAATTTTATTTGTAGTTATTACAACACTAATGTGTGATATTTGTTTTCAGATTGTTCATTTCCTTATATTATAATAATAATATCAATGATGACATCAGCATCTCACTTTTCGATCAAGATAGATCAGTCTGCACCCGCCTTATTAATATCTTCTGTGAACAATTCCCGGAACCTCATCATCTTAGTAGGCCACTGGTTGGTTCATGCATATGGGATTATATCCCTGACTGGTTTCAGAGAGCTATGGTACTTATCTCTAGTTCCAGCCCCTGCTCTTTTCTACATACTAACAGCTCAATTCACCGACCCTATGAAGATACATAATGATTGACAGAAACCGAAGACGTGTCAGATACCAGATCCTAACTCTGAAAGCCTGTACCAGATCCGAAACCGGGCCCCTTTTGATTCTGAACTTGAAGCTATGTTAAATGGCGCATGAACTTGGAATCTAGCTGATGCTGAGTAAAGTACAGCAAGAAGAATGATAATAAATAATGATATTATACACATACATTTCAGATGGGTAAACTAAATTTGCAAAATTAAGACAACTGTACTATAAATCTCTTCAAAGCCTTTAATACATTTTTTGTGTTCACATACTTGTTCGGAAAAATTAATGGAAAAAAACTAATATTGCTAAATTAGAAATTTAAACCAGAACAACATTGATAAAACACAGATAACTGCATCAAGAATCTCTTATTGAAAGAACTAGTATTAAAGAAAATAAAGGGGGTAGGAGGTTGATTGACATAGCCTTTATGTGGACGGACCAAATATATAGTTTCAGAAAATTTTTACTAGCACCATCCACTTAACCATAGTAGATACAGATCATTCAAACTTCCAAGTAAAGATTTTGAATTTAACAGAAGTCAGGAACAATAAAACCAAAAGAAGACAGCTTGGAGAAGAAAATAATTATGGACGTCAGTTTCACGAAATTAAACACGTAGATGTAATACATGTATGAAATTGGGTACCTCACTCCCGAAACTGAAGGCTTTCTTACCGCTATCGAAGACCGCCATCTCATCACAGACAAATGTAGAAAATGCAATAGACAATTCGAAACGATTCTACTATATATTACTACATTATTACGTGACTTATCATAGCATACAAATAAGTCACTTGATCTGCGCTGGTTCGATTTGACTTTTGTTGTATTTTGTTGTTTGTATTTGCTCTTAAGTATAATTTTTGAGCGCAATTTTCGCGTAGATTAAATAAAATCTGAGAACATATGACGAATGTCAATCACTGACACTCTTAGCCACTATAAATATAGTTATACATACATTGTAAATATATGACTGTTATAGATAATTATAAAATAAGTAAATTATTTAACTTTACTGCTAGTTTTAATTATTAATGGGATTATTTAATAGGTACGATTGCAAATTAGGGTGGATTTTGTCACAAATATTACGGACCTTGTTAAATCCAGTTGCTCCCTCAACTCAAAAATGAAGTTGGGTCGAATTACCTAGCTATCTATAGGTACTTACCTATAACATCCGATAGTTAAGTAAGTAGGTACAGTGGCGGACACATTCCGTTTTGGGGCCCCTGCTCTGGAACATCGGATACGACTGGGTGTTGCGAGGCGCGCTTCTCCCGGGCATGGGTGTCATCTGTTATGCAGATGACACCCTAGTCACCGCCCGGGGGAAGTCCTTCCGGGATGCAGCGCGCCTCGCATCGGTCGGCGGCGATTTGGTCGTCGGCCGTATCGACCGGCTGGGGCTAAACGTAGCCCTGGCCAAAATCGAGGCCCTTTATTTTCCCGGGCCTCGGGAGAGCCGACCACCCCCCGGCGCAGCCATCCGCGTCGGGGGGGTGGATATCCCGGTGGGGGCCGAGATGAAGTATCTCGGTCTCGCACTGGATCCGCGCTGGCACTTTGGCCCCCACTTTAGGGGGGTGTCAGCGCGGGTCCTAAAGGCAGCAGACCACCTTTCGTGGCTGCTGCCGAATCTGGGAGGGCCCGGAGAGAAGTGTCGGCGGCTATACGCCGGCATCCTTCGCTCCATGGCCCTCTACGGGGCCCCGATTTGGGCGGAGGCCCTGAGCAGGAGGGGCAATGCGGCCCTCTTAAGAAGGCCGCAACGGGCCATTGCCCAGCGGGTCGCGAGAGCCTACCGAACGGTAGGCTTCTCCGCGGCCTGCGCACTCGCCTCCACCCCACCATGGGAGTTGGAGGCTGGAGTGCTGGCCGCCGTCTAGGAGTGGACGGCGGCCAAGCGAGCGGCTGGCGATCCCTTCTGCCCCCGAGAAAGGGAGGCGAGAAGAAAAGAGGATCGCCAGCAAATGACGGAGGCATGGACGGCCTCTCTCCAAGTGGAGAGGTACGGCCGTCCCACGCTCGCGGCGCTCGCCCCGGTCTTGGACCGGTGGCTCGAGCGCCCCCACGGGTTTTTGTCCTTCTGGACGGTGCAGGTACTTACCGGGCATGGTTGCTTCGGTAACTACCTGCACCGAATTCAACGGGAGGACACTCCTATGTGCCACCAGTGCGGCGCTGCGGAGGACTCGGCGCACCACACTTTGGTGGTGTGCCCGTCCTTCGACCAACAGCGGTCCGCGCTGGTCGCGGAGGTCGGACATGACCTCTCGTTGTCCAGCATAGTTGTAGCTATGCTGGATAGGGAGACTGCATGGTCGGCCTTCGCCCACTTCTGCGAGGAAGTGGTGGCGCAGAAGGAGGCGGCGGAGCGGGAGCGCGAGTCCAACCCCCTCGCAGGCCCGCTTCGAGCAAGGAGAGGACGAGTTCGGCGGAGAACCCTTCGTCCTCTCCGTGGAGGTGGCCAGCCGGCCACAGGGACGGGGGTCCCTGTGCCGGCACTGCCATTGGCACCTCCACCGCTCGTTGGGGACGGCTCAGCTCATCCGGCTGTCCCCAACCCCCCTCCTCCTAGCCTGAGGAGGGGCGTGGCCGCACACCCCGTGTAGGGGCCTGTGGGGGAGTGGGGTTGCGGGGAATAGCCTCGTGCAGTTCCCGTGACCCCATTCTATACCCACGGGTGGTTGAGCCCCGGGAGTTTTAGTGGGTATGCCCTCAGGTCGCTTCTTGTTAGAAGAAGCGGCCCGGAGGGTGAGTCCCACAGTACCCGGTCGCCCCCCGGCGGCAGGGTCCGGGAAACCAAAAAAAAAAAAAAAAAAAGTGGCGGACACATCAAGCTATACAAAACTGTCAAATTTCCTCAATCGATTTCGAACTCAATATAAGGTTTATAATCGAATGAAGAAATTTGACAGTTTTGTATAGCTTGATGTGTCCGCCATTGTACAGTTCGCACATCTAAGACGTATTTTTTATCATAATTTCGGTAGCAAATATATTCGATAAGTAGGTACAGGATTATCTACGTTAGTATGACAAGAAAAATTGCAAATATCATGTGACATGCAATAATTTGAATTTGAATAAGGTGTTAATGTTATTATATAAGTAAAAAATTTACAAACCCATCACATCCAGACGTCTGTTTTTTTTTAACAAAAGTTGTGTTGGTGCGGGCTTCAAACCTAATATCCCATGTCAACCAGCGCTGAAAACAATGCTCAAAACGGGACATTCGCCTGGCTAAGTTAGGACATGGACTAATTATTCCATGGTTAGGATATAACATTTAAATAATGCTAAAGCAAAAATAGGTCAAAAGGTTACCTAAAGATATCGGCAATTTAGAACGTAATATGCCTGATATAAAAGCTGCCGTTTAAACAGGAAAGACGATATTAAACTACGGACGCATGTAAACAACAAAGGAAATGCAGTAGTTCAAAATTCGATACGAAATGCAATCGGGTATGTAGGGTAGTGGCACCAATAATTGAACGCCCACCAAAAGATGAACATTAAGTCAAAAAAATATATTTTTGTGGGTACTTCAATGCTTATGTCAATGTAATATTTTTTTCTGTATGTGGATTCAATATTTCTACCCCCGGAACAGGATACATTAACAGTATGGCCGCAGATGCGCCAGTGACAGGTCGGTGATTTAGAGGTGAACGACAATAAATACGTTTTATATGAAAATCTAGATAAGGTAAGCCGACTTAAAATTTAAGCTTTATCTCGAACTACAGAATTAATATGATAGGATTAAACATAACTTTTCTTGAAATTAAATGTTGACTAATTACTTTTCAAATGTAAAGTTAAATATTTGCATTTATTTCTTTGTTTATTGTGGAATTAGCTGTTCAAGTAATGGTTTCAATAATTTGCATCTTTTCCAATACTTGAACACCGTTCATCTAATGGGCCAAACTAAATATTTAAAACTGTATATTTTTGCGTAAGACTGACCTCTACACTGCGCCTAAAGTATTCATATAAAACTGATCGAAATGATTGAATCAATAACCAAAAGTTGAACACATACTATCTGTTCTTTCATATATTTTCATGCCTATCTTTTTAGTATGAAATCTGATATTGTTCAACTTTAAGAATAACGTCTAAAAGTTGAACTAGAAATATGTTTTTAGTTCAACTTTTGGGTGTTGAGGCCAAAAGTTGAAGGCCATTAAATCTTTCTTCGTTCATCTTCTAGCAAGTACTTATGCCCAGTAAATGAACTTGAAAAATATTATGAGGATAATTATGAACGGGCACTCAAGCTTTTCCGTTATATTTTGTTGGCAGACGGCATCCGAGCATGGAAAAAAAGAAAAGCAATATGTACAGAGTAGTCTGGAAGAAACTGTACGGTTGATAATAGAAAAGAAAATTTCGTCATCTCAAGCTAGCATAAAATATAATATTCTATCTGGTACCCTACATAACAAAATTCACGGAAAAACTCCTTTACAATGTAAAAACTAAACGAAAACTCTCCAAGTCTCCAGTGCCATTAGCAATAACTTCAAAGAAATTTAAAGAATATTTGGAAAGAAAGGAAAGTGTAAAGAAGAGGAAATCAGAAGATATAATGAACCGGAAGATATAGAGACAGCAAATGAAAGCAAAAAGGGAAAAACAGAGAGCAAATACAATCAAAGTGAAGAAAACCAAGGAAATTAATAAACATAAGAAGAGTGGTATTAAAATCAATAGCTTAAAAACGGAGATTCCTATTGTAAAAAAAACTACTCTAAGTGATTTCTTTATTGCCGAAGAGTCAGATAGCATTGAATTAACGAAAGAGATAAATAAGAATGTGACTATACCTACAATTAACTTAGATAAAAAGAATACTAACATGGGAGATTACGTAGTTGTTAAATTTGAAACGAAGAAAAAAAACCGTTATTATGTGGGACAAGTGCTGATGTACGATTATGAAAATGATTTTTTAAAAGTTAAATGCTTGAGAAGGATATGTAGTAAACTTGATGAGTTAACATATTTTGTAGAACCATTTACTCACTATTGATTTAAAAGAAGTTTCGATTCGACCATGTCCTCGGATTGGGAGAAGGAGAATGATTACTTTTGATTCAGTTTGATCTTAATATGTGCGAATAATTTATTAATAATACTATATATTTGATCTGTAGACATAATCAATATAGAATTCCTAATAATTACTAGTTTTCTTACTTTAAAAAAAAATATAATTATATCGATAAATTAACCAAGTCACTCTTAAATTCTTAGTTCAACAATTGGTCATAGAATGTTCATAATTAGGGCAAGATGTTCAACTTCTGGGAAAACCACATTTTATTGTACAAAATATTTTATTGTAAAATATTGGCTGGTAGCAGTATTTATTTACATATACTAGTCATATCATGATTATATCACCAGGTATAAAAAATATATACGAAAAGTTTATTGCAATCATTGCTTGTTCTATGGTCATAGGAATTGATGTAACCTCTTAACTGTTCATTTATTGGTGCCATTACCCTACATATTCTAAGATGCAATTCCATAGGCTCTAGTTTCTACGCAGTAAGGTTTATATTTGAAAGAGGTCGGATGGATAGGAGCCTACATGTTGGTGAATGTGCTTGTACGCGGAGACTGTCGTGTTGCCAAGATTCTGTCCGGAGAGCAACTGCTCGCTATCAGCATCTCTAGATATGCGTTGACTGATTTATTTCTTTAGGATTTAGCAGTCGAGAAGATTCAAAACTAAACTACCTTACTACTTGAAATACTTAGGTACCCTTACACATTTTTTTATTGTTATCAGTTATCAACAGTAGAATTTCCGCTGTTTACTCCTTTTCAGTATAAAGAAGGGGTGGAGAGTGATTTTTTTATCGGATTTCGTCAGCGTATTGTGTACCCATCTAATTATTCAGCACAAAGAAATACGGGTGTAATGTTTCAGGCACTTTATGGTATGGGTTTCAGGCACTGACCCCATCTGAAAAAACTAACTAAATATACACTTGCGCGTTGTAAACGACACTCAACGCCAGCTATTGGTTAAATTTTCAAATAATATTCCTGAAAGAAACTACTTTAGTGAGGGTGGGCCACTATACTTTATTATACTTATTTATACTATACAGAATGTAACTATGGGACCCTACATAGAGGGCGCAGCTAAATAAAAAGTAACGGCCGCGTTTATAGGCTGAGCCATTTTATTTAATACAACCTCTGACTTGGCCATTTGTATGCCACATTATTTTCTTAGTGGTTTTGCTTATCTTTATTCTAAGTATTCTGGGCAGCGTTAGGGAAGCTACGAAGCATATTTTGGCTCATCTACCGCAGTGTCTCAAGACGAAAGTCTTTAATGCGTGTGTGTGATGTGACGTGTGTGTGACGGAACCGAAACGTGGCCGCTTACAATGTGCCGCTTACAGAGAGCAATAAAGATGCTCCTTGTTCACATTCAAATAAGAAAACCGCAAATTTTCGACTAGGTTGTTAATTGAGGGACGATTTTGCTCCTTACTGTTCCCCGATAGCTATGCCTGTGGGAGGGCTATGCTCGGAGTTTCCTTGCGTGATCGTATCAGAAATGATGATATCCGCAGTAGAAATAGGGTCACAGACTGCATAAAGGATTGCATGCGTCAAGTGGCAATGGCCAGGGCACATAGCGAGAACAGACGGCCGTATGGGCGGAAAGGTCCTCGAGTGGATGCCACGTACAGGAAGTCGCAGCCGTGGCAGGCCCCCCACAAGGTGGACCGACGATCTGGTAAAGGTTGCGGGATCCATTGGATGCGGGCGGCACAGGACCGATCTGTGTGGTGAATATTGGATGAGCCATATTTACAGCAGTGGACGTCTATTACTGTAAATGCTGAGGTTGGGCCTTGTTGGCTACAGGATTTGTCATACTTGTATTTATGTCACTCATGTTTGATTTGTGTTCTGTGGCCAATAAAGAACTCTTTATCTTTATCTTTATTGGCTGAAATGATGATGATGATGATGATGCTGAGTAGGTATATACATTTTTTTTGTTCTTTTTGGATTCAATTCAAAATTTATTTATACTCTCTTATGGTTTCCAGAATATTATGAGATATTATCAACAAAAACACTCTCCTACAGCTGCGTCCCTCATTGATCAAGATCAAAGGTAATTACCGCATTTGATACATTCCACCAGTTAATCGAGAAAGTTTTTCGAGTTTTATAATCGATGTTTGTACTTAAATAATGTTTTTTAATGGGTAAACGAAGCAACGAAGGCACCATTGATATTATTACTAGCGTTCGCCCACGGATTCGTTTGCGCGGAATTCGGTTGGTCACAAAGTAGCCTATCACGCTCCATCCGTTCAACTAAAAATCTCCCGTTTACCGTGAAAGATGGCCAGACAGACAGACACACACACTTTCCCATTTATAGTAAGTATTAATGTGGACTATGACATCCAGATACTGACTAAAAACAAGCCTTCCACCATTACACGCAATACATGAACAAAGTAGGTAGTTCTTCTGTCCTCATTCCATTTTCGGGATGCTAGCGAAGACTGGGTTACTTACAACCACCTTCCTTTAATCCATAGCTCTCTTTAGTCGGTCCCTCATTACGGAGGATCGTGGTCACTGGAATTCATCAACCAAACAAACTTTCTCCATAGATTCCGATAGGAAGTAGCTTCAGTGTACTTACGCGATGGCCAGCGCTTAAGCGCAGAAGCTCCCTAGGATTCCCGGTCGGGTCAATTTAGGAAACGAACTTTTTTATTGTTTCGGGTCTGGATGTGATGGGAGACGTCCCCGGCTTTCGTCAGCTAGTACTCACAGTATAGGGTATGCTCTTTGCTTAGTAGATCAAT
Organism: Marasmia exigua; assembly: GCA_019059595.1. Classification (NCBI taxonomy): domain Eukaryota; kingdom Metazoa; phylum Arthropoda; class Insecta; order Lepidoptera; family Crambidae; genus Marasmia; species Marasmia exigua. Next base: position 10,914,548 of record CM032477.1, on the reverse strand, counting down.
GTGAATAGTCTAGCTGGCGCATTTATTTTTTTGTTTATGAGTGGCCTGCCTACACTTTTTTTGGACACTCGTTTTGGAGCATTATTTAGAAATTGTACTAATAGATGGCTAGGGGTGTCGTTGAAATCGCGTAACGGTTTCGCTTGTTTGGTTGACCTATAACCCGGGTCGTTTTCTATAGAATTTACCTCTTTATAAAAAGTAAATGTGGAGAAGAAAGATATGGAAGTATAGATTACCCGCTGACAATGCTGACATGTTCCCTTGACATTACCTAATAATCTTGGCCTTTTTAATGAGTGTCTTCCCGAATGAACGCAGAGAGGTGAAACTGATCACCCCAGATAGAACCTTGTAAGTACATATATTCAAGAACATAAGTAGGTACTGTTATACTTTTTGCAACATGAGTTTTTTAGTGTGATAGGGGACAGAAAAGCAGACGGATCACCTGATGGTAGGTAAGTGATTGCCCCGCCCATGATCGCCCGTGCTGTCGGTCTATTTATGTTGTTGCAGAATAGAAATCGAATTCACGAACTTTTGCATATAAGGCACGGTTACCACCAAATGCGCCAGTCATTAGTCCTCGTAGGCAAGGCTTTAGGTAATTATGGCTTTTCAACGCACACGACAGTCGAGGCGCCTCTTGGAACTTGTCTCTATATGGAGTCGAGACGGGGGTGTATATGAATATGCTTCTTTCTATTTTTAATGCATCCATAAGCACGTAACAAAATGACGAAATGGCGGCGGAGTCGCGGCGCTGGCACACTTGAACACCGCTGGTCCGCTGCCGCATCGACGCCGCCTCGACGCCACCTCGACGCCGCTCGACGCGACGACGCGACGACGCTGCTTTCATCCCGCCCGAGCCGCGACTCCAGTATGTGAGCGCATACCATTTATTTTTTGAAGAAACTTAGGACCTGGAGTTGCGGCGGTGGAGACTGTTATGTGGGTAACCTTTTTTTTTTATGACCCAGTGAAAATGCACCTTATGCACACAGAGAGGGGCTTTCCTCCGGGCTAGGTCTCTGCTAATCAGAGACCGTCCGGAGGTATACCCAATAAAAATACTGGGGCGTTTCCATCCCCCGCCCAGGAAACACTCAGACCGGGGTGAGGACTGCCACGGAGGCTTCATTCGTCGCCCGGTCAGGGCGAAGAGGCTCGCCAGCTCGGCCTCTCTCCCGCTCAACCTCCCGGGTAGCACTCACACTGCTGGCTGCAGTGCAAGCACCACCGAGAGGAGGACTGCGGGCATCCCTCCCCGCACATACACTGCTGGCTGCAACGCAGTGCGAGTCAGGGATAAACCCGCAGGCTTCCAACATAACAACGCGGCGCAAAAAATCGACTCCGCTGGCTGCGGAGCTGGGAAAATCCGCCACGCAGAGAAACTCCGACCTGCCCCCGTAATCCGCTGGCTGCGAACTTGCAGCGCAGGTCACAAAACGTGGGCCTTGCGGCCACTACGCCCGAAGGCGTTCCACTCTAGAGGGGTTGCCGACGTCAAAGTGTTCCGCCGGAAAACCGCCGCGCAACCCGCGCGGGCTGAGCCGGACACAGCATTCCCAGGTCCGAAGACAAAAATGACGCCTGCAACCCCGCTGTGCGATAGTTTAACCCGCTTTCGCGGGCCCAAGTGCAGTGTCAGGGAACGACGCAAAGACTCCGGTCCTCAGACCCTCGGCGCGACAATATAGGCCCTGTAGCGCAGTGCGCTTCGGCGCGGTCGTACGCCAGGGCCGGTCCGTCGGGTGTGCATCCTTCGGCTAACAAGTAGCAATCCACGAATGAATTACTACCCGTCATTGCCCAGGAAAAACCGTGCCCTGCGGTAACCGTTTCTGCCTAATACCAACCTAAGTTGGAATCAGGACAGAACTGATTACCAGCAAGGCCACTCGAGGAGGTAGATGCACCTGAGTCCCCTATGTAGGCGAGCTGCCTTGGCTTTCCGAGCTTGCAAGAACAATACACATCTAAATGTTACCTACCTAGTTTTCAATAGAAATAGGAGAATAGCAAAAGGTGTATTGAACGGTATCGACTATAAATAGCCATTTCATCTCAAAAGTTAGTTGTTATCGCGAGATAGAATTCAGTAACGGGTGTATCGAAATAGATTTATCATAAAAGTACTTTCCAGCAGAAATTGAGAATTTTAGTGCTATACAATGTTGAAATACAGTTCATATTGGCGTGAATATGCAGTCTGTGTCGTAGTGAGACTGTAAAATTTGCAGTTTATGATTTTTTTTTATTGGCTCAACTTCAACTATTACGAGTATTTAGATAGTTTTTTGCTCATCAGCAAGAGAAGATCACACAATATTTTAGTTACCTACTGTGCTTTCTGCTTTATGTACCTGTGTGGCGAGCCTTTTGTGTTTGTTGCATCACTTTTTTAATTATTTTTTTTGTGTTATGGCGTCTATCGAATTTCGATTGAACTTTGCCAATGTCGAGTGATTAAAGAGACGTGCTTGAAGACGAAATTGTCCGGTGTTTAGAGTTGGATCTCTTTATTAATTGAGTTTAAATTATATATATATATAAAAAAAAAACAAAATATACTGGACATGGACACCATCTAGAACAAACAAAACGTACCTACACGTCACTTAGACAACACAGTATTGGTTGAGAGATTTTGAGTATTGGATAATACTATAGTCTAACATTATAAATATGAACATACCTACATAAATATTTTATATAAGAGAGAGAGAGGAGAGGAGAAAGAGAGAGGAGATAGGGGAAGTTAATAGGGCGGGAAATTTCTGAGGGAAGGACGTCATACTATGAGCTGGGGGACTTCTGACAGTTAAAAAATATATGTTCTGGGGTACCCTCTTCTAGTCCACATTCGCAGAAAGATGAGTCTTTTTCTCGAATTTTATTTGAAAATAAAGACACTATTATCAATAAAACTACACATTTAAGTTAGGAAGGTACTTATCTACTACCCATCTATAGAAATGATGAGGATTCTGCGAAGTGAATAATTGAGTTCTACACTAATTGTTCCAGACAAAATAAAGTGTTCCTAGCTAGTCATTTCATAGCAAATTATGTATTAATAATTTTACTGCTGCAGTCACATCGTGTACAGTCTATGAAATATATGAAAATCTTTGCACTTTTACGTCCGAGCGAGAAGGTTCATAGTCGATCGTGCTATTTTTTCGTACTGTACGTAGAAACGTTGCATAAAATGAGACGGGCGTAGTGCATTGAAAGCAAAATCGCGAGCTGGAAACCCGTGAACATTCTGGAACATTGAATGCGAGAAATAACGAGTGGTGCCCAGCTGCTCTCGTCTGGCGGTTGGGGCAACGTTTTGTATTTTTGCTAAACTGAATCGGGGAATAAGCAAAGGGACCAATGTCAGTTCTTTTTGCGTAATGGACATGATTGTGCTTACAGAAATGTCTCACACTTGATGGCCATTTTAGTAGACAATCTCAAAACTTTAGGAAAGCATCAAGTTTGTAGTCTATCTTTTAGGTGCATCTCGATGGTGATGGGATGGTGCAGTGCCTAAGAAGTTGCGCTCATGCACGGAAGATCCCGAGATCGATTACTGGTTGGGTCTATTTAGATTTTTTCGTTTTAGGTATGTGTGCTTGGAGACGATACCGTCTATGTTATCTAGTCTCACAGGTATAGATGATCGATGAAAACTGTCAGGTATATTTAATCCTTTATTTAAAAATTCGAAATATTAAAAATGAAAATGGTTTATTTAATTTGGGTCCATAATAAATAATCGATGAAAATTGCCAGGTATATTTAATCCTTTATTTAAAAATTAAAAATATTAAAAATGAAAATAGTTTATTTAATTTAGGTCCATAATAAATAAAAATAAATATTTATAAATAGTCAATCTAAAGCTAACTACTTGAAAGAAAATCTAGAAAAACTACTGACTACCAAGTCAAGTCGAAAGTTGTAAGCAAACGGAAAGTTCGCCACGATCCCGCCCCGCTGAATTGGCCAAATTTTGTACAGTTGAAATCAAGACTAAACTTGTAAATACGTAAGTATGGTAGAAGTGATTAGAGTACACACTATCAGACATAATACTATATTTCTACTATATAATGATAATGGTTCGATATATATATACATCGGTAAGAGTGAGGGTGGCCTATTCTACTCTGCGGGGGACCACACATATTTTGATTACGAATTTTCAAAAGTCGTAGAACAAACGTTGTTCAGAGTAGTTGGTAGAAGTGGTTAAAGTGATAGATACATGTACGATCGGGGAATCTGGCGCTTAACCACTTTCAAACGAGAATCGCTTCCACGCACGACACAACCGTGGGAGAGCCACGCTTCGGCATGAATGGGCCGCCTCGACCGGAGTGATACCACGGCCTCACAGAAAACCGGCGTGAAGCAGCGCTGTGTTGTGTTTTGCTGCGTGAATGAGGGTACAGTAAAGGGGGGTTAAATGGTTTGCCGCGCACTTGTGACTCCACCGGTTGTCGCGGATGTCCATGGGCGATGGCAATCGCTTACCATCAGGTGATGTACCACCTGCCACCTAGATCACATAAATAAAAAAACAAAACTGGTGTCATTTCAAACAAAAAAACTATGCAAGCTGCAAGCGATTTTGGGTCTTCAGCGCCAGATTCTCCGACTGTACCTGTTTACCGATGCGCCTTATAGGACGTGGACAGTCTCATGCAAAACAGATCGCATGGTACACGAGTCCGCGTCGTTAAGTTCGGAGTTTTTCAACGGATTGGTACTTTGTGAATTGGTAGTTAGATCTATAGTTGGTAGTTTAGAACTACAAGTTCCAATTGAGATGGTGTTTCGAAGTTTATTCCGGTATTCGCATTCTGCGCCAGCGTTTATCTGGTCGTGAGCGTTCGCACTTTGAACTTAGTTGTTATTTTACATGTCAACTAACTAAATAAATAAATAAAACTATGTACAGTCAGCGTCAGTTACCCCCCTGCAGTGGAAAAATAGCACTTGTGCCCCAGACATAAGGACGGTCTAAAGGTCAACAAGGGTAACTCAAAGTGACGCCGTGTGTACTTATTTTGTTTTCTAATTTAATTAAAGGCTTTGGTTGTTGGCTGAACATCATTTTGGAAGCTATCTAGGTATGAGGGAAATATCCCGACACGTAATACTTAGAAATACTTAGATTGGTATTTTTGGTATGGAGAGATGAGGACAAAGACAATCAGATCTTATTTGTTGTTTCAATATAATATATTGTGGCAGAACTTTAGAAAACTGGAAAAGTTTGCAATTTTATATGTGATATTTGGCAGACGAGCAGTCGGATCATCTCATGTTAATTGATTGCAGCTGCCCAGTAGAGTGGAAGGAGTAACAAATTCATTGCCATCACGTGTTAGGTAGGGGCGAATCGACTTAGGGTATTTGGGCTGTAGTGGAAACTTCTTCGAATGGGGCCCTAGGGCTTAGGGCCCCCCGGCGACTCGTCTTTATCTACGACGGAGGTTTAGAAATTTTGTTGACCTCTATATACAGCCCAGGTCTCTGAATTCACGATCCGTTCATGGACCTCACAGAAAACGGTGAAGTAGCACTATGCTCTGTCCCGCTGCGTGAGTGAGGATACCGGAGGCCCACTGGTGGCTCCACTGGTGTCGCGAGTGTCCATGAGCGGCAGCAATCACTTACCATCAGGTGATTCGTCTCCTAGTGTGCCACCTATCACATAAAATAAACATGGACCGGGATATACCCCGGATTAGGTACTGTACCTATGTAGATAACTATAGACATGGACTGTGGGTGTTTTGTCTGAAATATTCAGGTCAGGTATTTTATAAAATGTACCAAAGGCGAAATAATAAAGGAAAGCGCGTGCGCTATCGATTCGGCGCGATTACCTGTCCCCAAACCGATGGAATTTTATTAACTCGCGCGTTCCATATTGAAACTGTCGGACTCACGCGCGATCGCTCAGCGCGATTTACGGGTGTTTACCGGCCGTGTGCGCCGACTTTATACGTTAATCACGTTTATTTACTCGGTCGTGAGCTATAGGCCTTATAAACAAATTATTAATGCTGATAAAATTGCGTGTGCTTGATTTTAATATTGAATGGCGTGTGGTTTACCTTTTTTTTCGATGCAATCTTAACGTTAAGTCAGTTTTGGTTTTGTCATTGTATCCCGACGAAGGTGCCCTTTTCTACGTTGGTTAATTTATTTATTTATTAAATACAATTGTTTCTTACAAACTAACAGATGTCAACATTCAAAACGCTTATAAGAATAATCAGTCATAATACAGTCAACTCCAAAAATATGTCTACACTTTAGGAACGTTGTCACAATATATAATATAAATAGACCTCTACTTTCTTATAGGTAGGTAAGTATTGTGACAAGGTCCTAAAGTGTAAACATATTTTTGGAGTTGACTGTACAATTTTGATGTCAATAAAAATGCTATTACAAGATAATCAATTTAAAAATTAAAAATTAAACGTCATGTGTAATTAAAATGTATACAAATGTCAAAACCGAAAAAAATTACATATAAGAATTATTCGGTACTAATTAAACAAGCTTCTTTTTAATAGCATTATTCGCCTCAGAAAATATATGTTACCTTCTAAATTACTAAGTCGGCCACAACCAATGCGCGTCTGAATAATAGTATCTCAGACACTAGTTATCTTATATGTAAGCCACTATTAATATAACTCAGCACAGTGATTATTTTTAAGCATCTAAATTTGTGGTATGCATTCAAATAGCAAGCTTCTAAAGTATTAATATATGACACCAAAATAGTAAGTATATTAGCCTCTAATTGCATAATTTAGTATGAATAAAATGTAACTCATCCTACATTAATCGATTGTTAAATGTACCTAAAATTTTCATCAAATAGTATAATTAAAGCCACTACATATTATTATTATGTATTACACATGAACTATTTAGGACAGTCAGCCAGAGCGATAGTAGCCTAGTGGTTTAGAACGCGCCCTCCATGCGGAGGGTCGATTTCTCTAGGTTTTTCAAATCTATGTGCATATTTCTATATTTACCTCGGCGGTGAAGGAAAACATCGTGAGGAAACCTGCTCGTTTGGGATAGTTTTAGAAGCGTGTAACCATGATTCAGTTGGTCTTGTTCCTCTGTTAAAGGGTTGCGAAGGTCAGACGGCAGTCGCTTCATTGTAATTACCAGGCTCCCCAAATCCTGAATCATGATCTAAGCGTACCCTGGGCTCCAAAGCCCAGCTTTGGACTCAACCGGGAATTATCATCGGTCGACCCGCCCGGCCCCCGCTGCCGATGACGTGTCAGCGGGCCCTTTTTTTGGCGCGTTTTTTGCCTTGAGCGGGTATATGAGGCAACAAAAGTGAATTCTATTGTGTGTTTCATGATATGTTGATATTAAATCGTGTTATAAGTAGCTTGTGTTTTATTTTTGTTGTTAAATGGCGTTATAAAAAATCTGAATATTTTATCTGGATTAATCTGGTATAGCTAATCATTCGTTCATTGAATGAACGAACAGCTGTATGACAATTGATTCAAATCTGTCAAAATCAATGCTGATTCCGTTCAGTCGTTCTAAAAATGGTCTAGTGGAGCACTATGGGACATTCTTGTCTGATACGTAGTATCTTCTACTTAGTTTGTGGGCTAATTTCACGATAAAAGAATATGAAGTATTATTTTACATGTTAAGTTATAATATATGATGTTGAGTATTGAAGCTTGAATACATATTTTTTGAGGAGCTTGTATTGAAGCTGTAAAACGTAATATGGTGATGAGTTACAAATTTCGTGGCTGAGTTAGTAAATTAGTTTGCAATGTATAAATCAGAAGGACAAGGAAAATTAATTGTTGATATTGACTTGACGCTTTCTTTAACATTTTTAGTTGCCGTTGTAAAGAAGATGAATCAGTTAATCAAAGGCTATGTTAATTTCCCGGTGCTTAGTTAGTAAATTAGAAGTTTGCGCGCGTGGCCAAATAAAAATTCTGTGGCCTTGTTTATTATTTCTCAAGAATAATACATAGAAAATACAGAAAACGATTAATACATACGAATACAATTTTCAATATTTAAGATGTCAGAATTGGTACATAAACAATTTAATTACATTTACTGGAAGCATAACTAATTAATGGGAAACAACAGACAAGCGGACGGATCATCTGCATCACCAGTGGAGTCAACACATGATACACATGTTCTGCCTAATTTTTAACTCCCTTTCCTGCCGAAGCGTTTCCATATTATACATATCTTTCTACATCGTTTTCCTAGTTCTTTTCAACTCATTAAAATATTTTACCTACTACAGGGTGTATCGGTAAATATTTTAGGTACATCCCTTCATTAACCTCTTCTACCAACTATTTTGAACAACGTTTGCTCGACGACTTTTAGAAATTCGTATAAAAACAATCTACTTTTTATACGAAGTCGATTATTCATGACTTGGTTATGTTGCAATATATAACGTTTTTTTTTCGTTTACATCCCGAAACTTCATTCACGATACCTATTAAGAGGTATTAATAGGTATCATAATATCCTCATAATAGGTATCCTGAATGAAGTCCATTAAGCATGCTAGCTTCAAAGAAATATGCGAGAAAAAACGGCTATTCAATATTTTATTTTGTTACGTAAACCTACGTAAACGATTAAAAATTACGGTGTACTTACTAATATGGGGTCGAATAATTTTTATTTTTATTTTTTGGTCAATAAGCCAACGCTTGACCACAATCGCACCTGATGGAAAGCGACGTTGAGGTCTAGGATGATACGCGTTTGCCTAAAAGATGCCTGTTCACTCTTGCCAATTCAATCGACGAATGTGTATTATCTAGCGCAATTTTACTTAGTATACTTATATAATTTGGAATATCAGTAGAGATTCAACAAAACTTAACCCACACAAAACCCACACGCGATAGCTGCTGCTGTTGCTATTGCAACGTAAACTTTGTGGGCATCCGTACATCACCGGACCGCTGATTAGTGGTGAGCTGGCCGGCTGGCTGCAGGGAAAAATATATTGAATATTCGCAGCCAATACACTGCCGGCATAGGGAAAGGGAATACAGAAGGTTTCTTTGGCAACAAGGTTTTGGGTACTGGGGGAAAGGGGGGTAAAAATTGGTAGCGCGCTGACTCCACTGGTGTTGCGAGTATCCATGGATACTTAGCGGCATTCGCTTACCTACCATCAGGTGATCCGTCTGCTTGTCTGCTACCTATCATATAAAAGAAACATTTTTCTTTTTTTACTTTTAGTCGTTACCTAAGTTAAAAATTGTTTGTAACCACAAACGCATAAAAAATATGGGTCATTGGGGATCAATAATAATCTCCAACCAAGCTACGGCGGCCAATCTCAATGATCAACCACGTACACAGGATATATTATAGTGCTCAAGTGTGTGCGCAAACATAAGTGGACTATCTATTCCCTTACCCTCGTATTCCGATGGGACACCAGCGTGACACGACCGGTATTTGGGCTCTTCTATTGCTTACTATCAGGCTCAGTAGAGCCAATATACTGAGCCTCTATAAAAAAACACACTTACCCTTAGCGGGTAATTCCCTGATGGGTTATAAGCTGTCGTAACGGAGCCCGAGGTACGCTTAGACCATGATTCAGGATTTGTGGAGTCTTGTAAAATTCTGACCTTCGCAACCCTATAACAGGGTAACCAGATCAACTGAATCATGGTTACACGCTTCAAAAAGTATCAGAAGCGTGCAGGTTTCCTCACGATGTGTTCCCTCACCGCCGAGCTAATGGTAGAAATACCCTCATAGATTAGAAAAATCCAATAGTGCATGCTTCACCATGAGCATGGAAGGCGCTTCTTAGTCGCCGAGCTTATGAACCATTCAGAAATATAAAAGTACCAAAAAAAAAGAACGGTGCTTAACGGGTAGGTATTTCCGCGCTCTACGTTATCTCTGTTACTCTATGGCAGGGAGGCTGGGGGGAACCCCTCGGTCCATTACCCCCCTGGCGTTTATTCGCAGGAATAGTGCGCAATAAAACGCGCCGGCCACTGGCCACGGCAAAAAATACACCCCAAAATTATTATTCTTTTGAATTGAACCGGCAGATAGATAGCCGCGGTTATTGCCTTTTCAAAGTTCTGGAACCATCATGGCGGTGTTTTTTAAGTTTTGGAAGTTTTTATTGTCTATGGATGAGGGGTCGGTGCAGCGTTTTACATTTAGGGCAACGAAGATCATTACGCTTATAACTCTGATTTTTAATTATGTGGACTAAACTGACAGATGCAAATGTCCTGTACATTTGACATATTGCGTCTGTCAAAAGTTTTTTTTTATAATGGCTCTACCCGAAGATAATTCGCCAATGTCAAGTAACATATTGAGAATAAGTAGGTAGTCAACAGTCGGAGCCAGTCAAAGTCACAGTCACTCAATAAAACGCCGGTGTTTTACGTTTTATCGACCTACGGATTCAGCGGATATCACTCTAAAAGCAATCGTGGGTTTTAAGACTCTATTAGGTCCAAGCAAGTTGTTACGAGACAACTCACTTGACACGCAATAGCAGTGTTAAAAACGATACAATCCAAACGATTCTTATTATAAGGATAATTTTGCGGAACCACACTGCACAAATAAACACCAAATTTGTACACTAAAAACCACTACACACCAAAATAAAACCTTTTAATTGCATTCGCCCTACCCGCTGAATCCCTGTCAAAAGTAGCAAAAATGTATGGCGATGACACATTGACATCTGTCAATTTAGTCCACTGAATTTAGAATGAAGATGATGCGCTGTGGAATATTAGGTGTCATATGCGAGAAAAGAGAAGAGCGTCGTATTACACCTGGCAAAAACGTATCTTACAAAAGATTGGAAAGTTTGCATCTGGATCAGTGCAAAGATGCGGACCAGTGAAACGATTCATTTGAATCATTTGGAACAGCAACTCTCAGATACTCGTAGATCCGTGAGTAATTGATTTTATTACGAATTAATAATTGATCCCCTACTGCTGTGCCATATAATAAATATAGATCTCTTTTCCCCGTAATACATGGAAAGACGGTTATCTATTCACCCCGGACAGTCCACAGCTAACTCATTCGCTCTGAATTCGGATCATTCCGTTCATTCAGATCATTCGGCTCATTCGGATCATTATGCCCGTTCGGATCATTCGGCTCACTCGGATCATTATGCTCGTTCGGATCATTCGGCTCAAACGGACTCGAGATCCATTTGAGTCGAATGATACATTCGGAGCGAACATTAGATATTCGTAACAGTGTATCATTTGGCTGAGTCGGATCACTGAGTCGTTTCAGTAATGAGTTACACACGTCTAAAGCGTACTCCTTTCTAAAAGGCCGTCAACGCTCGTTTGTCGCCTGTAGCAAAAAACATGCGATAAGTATTAAGCATAGGCACGCTTTGGCATGAATGGGCCGGCTTGAGTGATACAGCCTTACAGAAAACCAGCGTGAAGCAGCGCCTGCGATGTTTATTGGTTATTCGTCTCCCAACTCTATTCCAAACGGTTTGTCAATACCGGTTTGACAAACCGTTTGGAACAGAGGTAGTGAACGCTGCCTTTGGTCCAAGGGTTGCGGGTTCGATCCTCGCACAGTACAAACATTTGTGTGCATGAACATTTCTCTTTGTATCAGTCTGGGTCTTTTCTATGTATTATAAGGTTATATGTGTAATCCCACTGTTGATTCTGATATCCGTGACACAGGTGCTTGAGCCGGATCCCGGAGCCAGATCAATGTATGTGATGTTGTGAAATGTTTATTTATATAAATAGTTATTATCTTGAACTATTATTTTTATGTCATAGTCATAGTCATAGTTTTTATTGCTTTCATGTTGTTCACAATAGATCTTAAACTAATTACAAGTTATGAAGACTTAGGTATTAGCTACTTACTTATGTAAGGGAATATTTTAAAGTTGCCTGCCTGAACTAGGATAATCCTGAATCTCAGGCAAAAACGAAAAATCATCAAATCAAAAACGAAAAGAAAAGACTTGAAAATCAAATTACTTACAATTAGTTAACTACATATATGGGAAAATCACATCTGGACTTATTTCAAATGTGGATTTATCGTTCGGAAAGATCGATTGCATCGTATCATGGAAAAAGTCCCAAGGATTTTAAATCCCTGACAACTCTCATTTGGTCAGTCAGCTTCCAAATATATCCTCTTTAGTTTGACAGTTAGCATTCTGTGTTTTAAGCTCTGCCAGTATATTTTCATTCCACGGGGCGGGAACTTCGACTCTCTGACCAAGAGTCGCTTTACTTTTATTACTTTCAGCTACATTACTGCGAAGAAAACATTACGATCGTCTGACCATCTACTCACATTACTCCGAGTAAAGCTGGAAAAGAACTCCGGTTCTACGTCGATTTGACTGATCAAAATGTCAATTCTGGAGGCACAAAATAGTCTCTATATTGTGCTTTAACATGACCCTGGAAGAGCTACGCTTCGGCATGAATGGGCCGGCCGACCGGAGAGATACCACGGCCTCACAGAAAATCGGTGTGAAGTAGCGTCTGTCCTGTGTTTTGCTGTGTGAGTAAGGAAACCGGAGGCCTAATCCGGGGGAGAGGGGTTTAAAGGGTGGCAACACACTTGTGACTCCACGGTTGTTTTGGGTGTCCATGGGCGGCTTCAATTGCGCACATCATAAAAACTCTTCCATAATCAAGCCTCCGCTAGGAGTACCTTCCTTACTATAATACATATTTAGAACTTAAATTGTTTAATGTTAGAACAATAATAATGAGCAGTTTTCCAGTAGGTATTTTCGGGTGGTTTCTAAAAGCAACACCAGGTGACGCTAATCTCACTATCAATTAAAAGTTTTTTTTTTGTCTATGATAGATAGGAAATATTTTATAAACCAACCATCATCATGACATTTATGGTCCTGCCATATTTAACTTTATTTTACCCATACGAAAATAGAAACCATTGTTCGTGAAAAGTTTCGTTTTGAATCACTCTCTGTCATTTAAAATGTACATAGCACTAAATATACATATTAACTGCGAAGTGTTAAGATATTTAATGTAAAAAACCTAAAACAATTTTCCCATAAATAAGGGTCCTCATGAAATATCATACCACACCTAACATTTACAGGGACTGATTGCGCCATCTAGCGAATCACTGGGAAATTTATAAATACCTACTAGAAAACTGCTGATTGTTCTGCGAATCAAATTGTGATAGTTGGGCAACAAAACTACAGACTTAGACAAGTTAAAGAAATGGCAATAAAAAACAAACAGATCTTTGAATTTGGAATGCCAGGCCAAAAAATAACATACCTTGTTAAGATGCATATATTCTATGGTAAGTTTATATAGTTGGGTGTGACAAAGTCTTTATAATCATAATAGTAAATTACATTCTAAGATAAAATTGTATAGTATACAATATTTTTATTGTATTGTGTTGTTTTTTTTTATACCTACTTAGTTAACGTTTAATTGCACCCAAAAAAACGACGAAGAAGAAGAGAATGCGGACGGCTAAGGAATGAAACTCCTTGCCGAGTTCTGTTTTTCCTGACCAATATAATATGGACATCTTTAAGACAAGACTGAGAAGGCATATTTTAGGCAAACGCGTATTATCCTAGACCTCATTGTCGCTTTCCATCAGGCGGAACGAAAAGAAAAGACGACTAATGGTGATTAAAAATTGTTTCGCAGAACAAACGTAGAACACCTTAATTGGACAGCCTAACATGTTTTTTAAAAAAATGTTTAACATCATTACGCAAGTCCTACCTAGAAAGTAAGGATGCATTTTTATTCCAGCGTACTAAATTGGCAATTTGGTGATTGTTTTTAGACGAACGAACAACTTCACGGTAATTTTATTTCGCTCTAAAACTGTTTCGATATTTTTTGTGAGGGCGCGTGAGGTCACACGCCCCCCTGTCACACACAGGCCGCGGCGAGCGGCCTGTGTGTTTAAATACTTGAAATGTTATAGTTTACGGTGCATAGAACAATCCCTTGCAGAATGAAACCAAAAAAACGTTTTTTGGATGTACGGTCAGCATCAAAAGTAGCTTAACACATTAGTACCATGTCGAAGAAACATTTTTACGTTCCCCTTAGAAACTGCCTATAATAGGCAGAACAGTTACTTTGACATGGTACTAAAGTGTTAAGCACATCAAAGTATACAAAACTGTATAATTTCCCCTTGAAGTTATGTGGAATTATGGATTGTAAAAATGGGTAGGGCGCTGAAACAGGAAAGAGTATCTTGTAATTCTTGTGAGCAAATTACTAAATGAAATCCGTTGAAATTGTCCCCTCTAGATGAGCTCCTAAAAAAACTAATCGCAGAAATTCTAAATGGACAACATTTCATATTTTTAACATGTCCATATTGTTTTTTTATATGAAAATAGACATAAAATGAACGGACCCATATTTTTTCTTTTTTCAAAATTTGTCCATTTTCAAGCATAAAATAATTTTTAAAATTCTTTATATTCTAAATAGACGTAAGCGCCAAATGCCGTCATCGGACGGCTGAATACAGCGATATTCCTTTGCTTATCATTGTTTTAATAAAAAAAAGGTACTACTGTCAAAGGTAAATAATACTAGTGTCAACATTGTCAATGTCATTCATACATTCAACGTTGACAAGTTGTCTTTTTGTTGACAGTTGCATGTCATGGGTTTGGCATTTCGTAAATTTAAAACTATAATGTGCTAAGCAAAGAAATATTTTACATTCTGCCGTCCGATGACGTCATCTTACGTTTTTTAGTTTTTATTTTTTTTCTCAGTAAATAAGCAATATAAAAAATTTATAAATATATATTCGCGCAGCGGAAAAGTAAATAAAGAAATGGTATTTTTTGTTTCAGAGCTTAGCAATTTTGAAATGTTGTCCATTGTTGTTAAGACGATCGGGCTTGGATCCACCACTGCCTCTCAAAATAGCGAAGGACATTGTCCATATCACTAGTATCTTCTATGAAGAATATACAAGACGAAAAAACCGTAGGAATAAAAACATACAATTTGACAAAAAGTACAACAAAATGTTAGCAGAATTAAATAATAAGAAAAATTTCAGTAAGATATTTTTTTCCAAAGGATTATCCAATGCCTATCATAATTTTCCCTTCCAGTATAAAAAAAAACTTTTAAACATTTTTTGTTTGGATACCTATCGTACCTACTTTTCGTAATATTTTTTATTATTTTTAGGGTTTGATTTAATTATATCAAATTTCAATTTATAACGATCTGCAATTATTTAAGTTGAAATAAAAATATTTTTTAGTGTTTGTATGCGTTTTATTCATAATAACATAATACGTACGTAGGTATGTTGTTCATGATACCGCATGCGTTAGTAAAAATCTGCCATATCGAGAATCTGTCCTTTTGCGAATTTGTCCTTTTACGAATATGCCATTCTGCAAATTAGTACTTTTACGAATATGTCATTTTACAAATTAGTCCATTTACGACTCGGTTGCCATTTTGCGAAACCTGCGTATAGGTCGATTCACGAAAGATGACCACAAATGGCCAGCATTTATGCATGTAATCTCATGGAACAAAGACTAAAGACAAAAAACATAGAATGTATTTAGTCTAAGCTCTTATAACGTGTTAAATTGAGAAAGCCATTTCTTCATGAGATTACATGCGTAGACGGTTGTCATTTGTGATCAACTTTCGTGAATCGGTTATTTAATAAATAGTATAAGTGTTTTCCGAGAGGCTGTAACCCCGAAATTGTTTAAAATAAATCCGGTTTAGTAGCTAAAAATTAAATTCGATTGGCGTCGCTAGTGTGCCCTACCCGTCACCTATATAAGAAGGAAATTAAACTTTGGGTCTGGAAAAAAAGGCGATTTCATTCTATTCTCTAGACTTCGATGAAAACGATGATATGAAACGAAACGATAGGCATTAAATAAAGCACGATCGTCCTTCAAAAATTACCACATTTAAGGTGGTTCTATTCCTATACAAACTTGTTAGCTAACTTACCGTCACCTATACGGTCTTATACATTTAAAAAAAAATTTTACTTGCGCGATGCAATTTCGCACACCGCCATCTAACGTCAACATGGCACACTAACAACCGCGATCTTTGCTTGCTTTAAAACTGCCTAGCACCGTCACTAAGTGTGTATGCGATTCCCCAATTTTTTTTCTGGTTCTATTCCCGTCACAAGCACAACCCAAAAAAATGTTTGATGTCCTTTAGGGCGACGGGTACCCCTAACTGGCGACGCCAATCGATTTTAATTTTTGGCCACTACACCGGGGCTCCCGTCCCTAAGAAATAATTGTGCACTACTTTTTGATCTCTTTTTGCATGCGAAATTAGAATTAACGCCATAATTGGGCATTTTTAATTTAATTCATTTATGTATTTGCATAATATAGGTAAGTAATACTTACAGGTCTTAAAATTAAATGTGTTGCACTATAAGTATTAGGCCTAGCAAGGGCATGGAAATTTTAAAGTGGTTAAATTAATTAATCATTCAATTATATTTATTCAAAAGATACGTAATTGAATAGGCTAAAATTATTATTTTTTGATTAAAGTCAATGAAGATTACAGTATTATTTTTATTATAATTAATATCATGTCATGTAATCCACAATTATTATTAAGTATTACATAATATTAAATAAGGCATTTTTTATTGTTTTATCATTTAAAAATTCGACTACACTGTAAATAGCACTTCTGTATTAAAAATAATTTAAGTGTTTTTTTTAATAAGTTAAAGTGTTCAATTTCAATTATAATTTTTGGTGGTAAATAAATCCTTACTAATATTATAAATCCGAAAGTAACTCTGTCTGTCTGTCTGTCTGTCTGCTACTCTTTCACGCCAAAACTACTCAACGGATTTAAATGAAATTTGGTATACAGATAATCTAGACCCTGAGAAAGAACATAGGCTACTTTTTATTGCGAAAAGGGGGTTGTAAGGGGTTGAAAGGGGGGTTAAAAGTTACTTTTCCACGCGGACGAAGTCGCGGGCGGCCGCTAGTAATAAATAAATATTTCACAACATCACATAGGTACATTGATCCGACTCCGAGATAGTTTAGCTCAAGCACCTGTGTTACGGATATCAGAACTAACCGCGCGAGCGAAATTACAAATAATATACATATAATACTTTACTTTTGTAAATACCTACATACATACAGATGTTCATGCAGACAAATGCTTGTACTGTGCGGGGATCGAACCTGCAGCCTTTGCACCAGAGCAGCGTTCACTACCAACGGCAGTAATTCAAATTTAGAGTTCAAAAGCAGGCCAGAAAATTAAGTATAAGTATTAAATAAATAGTATAAGTGCTTTCCGAGAGGCTGGAGCTTCGAAATTGTTAAAAAGATATTCGGTTTAGTTACTTACAATTTGAATCAAAAGGCGTCGCTAGTGTGCCCTACCCGACATTTTAGCCAGGAAACTCGGAAATCTACCTACTGTAACTATAAAGAGCAGGTATACCCTGAGGCGAGGAAAACTGCCGTGAAAATATAAATAAGAAATAGGTTCAGTGTTTTTATTTGCCGCCGGCGACTCACTGATTACGCCATACGAGAGGCATAGCTGTGTTCCTTTGTAGGAAGTCTCCTTCCATTGTTTGTGAGACTATATGTAACACATACAGTGTTGAAAATACGATTTTGAAATGAACGTTTTTTGATTCTGCACAATGCTTGGAACATTACGCACCTTTAGAATTATAAAGACCTAATCCAAAAATTTAGGATTTTATCTTTTAGTCATACAAATGTTGCATGTTTGTTTAAAGCCTTTCTATGATAAAAAGTCAAAATTTTTCATAATTCTGAAGGTACGAATAGTAGACATTTTTTTAACGCCATGGGCCGCGGAATTCGCTTGCCACCCGTCTACTTGTCTGCCAACTCTGATTACCTGTGAGTTGGACAGGATGCAGGCTAATGATATGATATCAGATGAAAATTAAGACTTAATTCATTAGATCGTTTTAAGTATAGGTTTCTAATTTATAAACAGGTTCTATCTTACGAAAGGTAAAGTATCAGCCTACATACTTATATATTGTTCTTATATATACTTATGTATTGTATATATATTGTAGGTATAAAATATATCTTCTCTATTATAACCTTATAGTAGTATATTTTAAATAATTTTATATAATTTGTGTAGGTTATATTGTATTATAGTAAGTTAACATTCGTATATATTAGTGTATGATAACGTGTTTATTTATTTATTTATTATCTAGATATATGTGTTTATACTATAAATTTACTTAATCAATATTCAAAATCAAAAGGATTGCACCACCCTCCCCTCTTCTATCTAATGTCCTTTACCTGAAGGTTGTCTGGTAGAGATCGCTCCCAGCGATAAGACCGCCTAAATTGTACATTGTATCTCTGTATACCCAGCTTTTAAGTTTTGTATGTTGAGCAATAAAGAGTATCTATCTATCTATCTATCTACTGTGCCACTGCAGGGCAAAGGCCTTCATCATAGAAATTAGGTCATCGCTACTACGATGGGATTAGGGTTTATCACCACGCTTGCCAAATGCGGATTGGTGATCAGAAACCTGAGCTATTTTCGAAAAATTCGAAACATTCTTTTGACTCGATCCGAGAATCGAGATAACCAAGGACCCCGAGATCACGGCCCGTTACTTATAGAACTAACCAACGAGGCGTCTGTTCTGTTTTACGAAAGGACGACAAGATAATTTGTTGGAACCCAGATATTATCTGTATCTTGTTTTTGTATAAATACGTAAAATAACATTTTAAATGTTTTTCACCACTAATTTTATATGAAAAATTAGAAAGAGCCGAGCATCTACAATAGTCCTATCAAGACTATTTTATTGATTCTTTTGCAGCCTCATTTCAATGGCGCCAAGCGACGGTTTTCAAGAAATTGACCGTTTCTTTGCTGTAGATAAGGCTTCAAAGAAAATTACGTTTCTCATTCAAATTCTTTTCGATTCTGTGTCTTGCATAATTGCATCGTCTCTGTATTTCTGTTTGTCAGCATTCGTTGAACATTCCTGACCCACCTCAGCAATATTGGTTGCGCATTCGCCAATCACATTTTCTCTTTTGTCTCTCTTACTACCTACTCGTGCACTTTGTTTTTATCTTTTATCTTTTATCTGATCTTTATCTAGTCATACCACAGATCAATAAATGAACATGTTAGTCATACGATACGTGGTTATAGCCGTGTGGTCCCGGCCGTAGAATAGGCCACCCTTACTCTTACCTAGGTGTCGTAAAAGGCGACTAAGGTAAAGCTGCTGGCATGATCATCAGCACCCTGAGAAGGAAAAGTCTGCATTTATATCAAAACCCTCGCCAACCCGTCTGCCAAGCGTGGTGAGTATGGCAATTACCCCTCATGTGATTGAGGGAGGCCCGTGCCCCAGCAGTGGGGACTTAAATGGGCTGACGACGACGACGACGTGGTTAAATATTGGAAAGAGATAACATTGAGAAATGTATGTAGTCACTCGTATCAATCTACAATGAATATGGTTACCATCAGATATCACAATAATAGAACAAGTTTGCCTAACTCTACAGATCATACAAAAAGACTGGATGAGTAGGTAATGCGTAGCCGTGTTCCTGTGAAGTAATATCTGTATATTACTAATGTGGCGTAGCCCATCAGTAATTCATATTTCACTCCACTGTAGACCTCCACCTCCCAATTCTCGTGCTTGTGATATTTTGAGAACATGGCGGATATCACCCGATAACCATACAAAAAAACTATGTTTTAGTGATATATGTCGTATGAAAATAAATGTCACGATCCCGAGAATTGGGCTTCTGGCAAAAACGTATCTTTCAAAAGATCGGAACATTTGTATCTGGATCAGTGCAGAAATGCGCATGATGAGAGACATTGTAACGCTTCATTTGGAACATCGACTCTCAGATAGATCCGTGATCATTCCGCTCATTCGACTCAGTCGGATCATTCAGATCATTAGGTTTATCGAATCATTCCGCTCATTCAGATCATTTGGCTCACTCGGATCATTCAGCTTATTCGGATTATTCGGCTCATTTAGATCATTCAGCTCATTCGAATCATTCGGCTCACTCGGACTCGAGATCCATTTGGGTCGAATGAGACATTCGGAGCGAACATTAGAGATTTGGAACAGTGTATTATTTGGCTGAGTCGGATCACTGAGTCGTTTCAGTAAAGAGTTACATAGACTACACAGACTCCAATACTCCACTGAGTATTCATATTTACTTGTAGAGATTTTGACTCAATTCGGGCATAATATACTATAAGAGTAGAATTAGAAGAATAAGTGCAATATCACGTTCTGATTTAATCTAAGCGTTCATACCTTTACATTTATCATGTCCTAGTTAGGTAGCATTTCGTCAAACGAGTACTTTGATCCAAAAAAGTAAACTAGATACTAATAATAATAGGTATCCTCCAACCTATTACGGTTATAGGGGCCAATCTCAACGATCGGCCACGTACGCAGGATATTTTATAGTGCTCAAGTGTGTGCGCAAACACAAGTGCACTCTACAATTCCTTATCCTCATAATCCGATGGGACACTAGTGTGACACGACCGGAGAGGGATGGGGCGCAGGACCAACGCGGCTTTACGTGTTTTCCGATACACGAGGTACAAGGCCCCCAAGTTCCAGACTCCGGGCTGATACTAAGAATTTCTTACCGAAAACATAGGTAGGTACCTCTTGCGCAGCCGTTGCTTTAAAGTGCGACCCACAACCCACTGCGCCATAGAGGCAGTCAACTAATTCATCACTTATAAACCTACCTACCTATAGTTAGGCCAAAATAAAAGGCCACATTTGACACTTCATCAAAATTCGACAACGTAACCTTGTAAACAACGGGCATTGAATTTATCAATCTTTCAATGTTAAAATAGCCCAAATTCTTGACTTTTTGAAATTATATTGTCATATATTTATTGCATAAAAGACAAAAAAGATAATTTCACGATTTACTTTCTATTTATAAACTTATTAAAACTTAGGTACTTTTAGGTAGAAAATTGGACGTATATTATATCTGTCAACCGATTTTCTTTTTAAGCTCTAGGGATGTTACGACGAATACAATGTTTACTCGTGTAGGAATTTTCAACCATAAATGAAAGCCATATTCAGATTAAACCAAACGTATTATTTAGTTGTTGAAAAATATAAATACATTTATAATCGGTAAATAGAAAAACTACATATGGCACACGTTATAAGCGCTTTGATTTCGAAGAAAAAGAAATAAACTGGCCGCGGATCAATATCTGGGATCGGTATCTACTATCTTCTTTCTTTCCAATAATTTCGATTCACACTTCTCCAAATAAAAGTACTTATAACTTCTTTTCCATTATTATTTTATTCGATTCACGTTTCTTTGTACATATCGATTATTCACTTTAATCGAAGTTTTTTAGTAGGCCACCTCTCTATGAGAGAAACGTCAAATGTGGCTTAATATTTTGGCTCAACAGTAATTTTAAACGTACCCCAGTATTCTTAAATAAAATCCGAGTTAAAGACTCTTCACTATGCGAATGTGGTTTAGATGAGGGTACGTCAGACCACATATTTTTTAATTGTCAAAATTATAATTTCTCACTGTATGACATCCTACCCCCAAGAATTCCCCGCCCCATTAACATTTCTTTTCTCCTTTCTTTGTCCTTCTCCTCTGTTATAGAATATTTATGTAGATATATTATTAAATATAATATTAGACTTTTAAAGAAACTCCCACTTAACATTTTGTGCCGTCTATGTGTTTTTTTATACGTTTTGTTTTAGGTGGTGTAAGAACTCAAATTAAAATAATATCCTGAAGAATTTAATCTCATCCATACCGGTCAATTTTTCTTTTAAAACGTGTCTCGTTAATCACTCGACATTGGCAGAGTTAAAAAAATGTGTTTGGCATAAGCAAACGCAATAGCAGCCAATACAAAAAAAAAATTAAACGTATT
Source organism: Marasmia exigua (assembly GCA_019059595.1). Lineage (NCBI taxonomy): Eukaryota > Metazoa > Arthropoda > Insecta > Lepidoptera > Crambidae > Marasmia > Marasmia exigua. The sequence goes on along the minus strand of CM032477.1, from coordinate 10,892,418 downwards.
CACACAAAGCTATGGACCTACGCCAATACAGAATTTTGTGTAGGTTCGAAAAATGACTATGTTCTAAATGATTTAGGGTCGATAATGTGAAAGTATTTGTGTGAATTTGTTTTTGTCACTATTAACTCCTAAGCGCTTTTCTTCCACGTTTATAATGCGGACAGCTAAGGAATGGAACTCCTTGACGAGGTCTGTTTTTCCTGACCACTATAATCTGGACATCTTTATGGCCAGAATCTTTTAGGAAAAGGTAAACGCGTATCATCCTAGACCTCATCGTTGCTTTGCATCAGGTGCGATTGTGGCCAAGCGTTAGCCTGTAGACAAAAAAAAATCCTAAGATTCGAAACTCGTACAACTATTCAGATTTCTGCCGTTCCTACTTCAGCCAGTATTTATATCTACTCCCGCTCAATTCTGAGATTTCCCGCAGTTTGAATAGTGCAGTAATTCTGCCGTTACCGAGTCAAATTAAAACAGTGAGAATTTAATTAAATGTGTAAATGGGTGCACTTGAAAAAATTGCGGCATGGCGGGTGCACTCCAGGATGGCTGCGTCTGACTTAATTCATTATAGGCAGATTTAATGCTTAGCGGTCTCGTGAATACGATAAAATGTTGGAGTTATTTTCAGGCGATTATGTAATGAAAAAATAATAAATGAATTAGTTGAACTGGATATTATTGGCTTTGATTGCTGAAGAATTAAAGTTAATTGAACTGGAATAGCTACCTACTGAAACTCTTTTTTACCAATAAAGACTATAAAATCGGAGAATGTGAAACGATTTTAAGAACCTAACCCGCCGGCCCCTTTTGCGATATCGACAACTTCAGCAAGTATTCAAGTACTTATTTGCAAACTAAGTGTACAAAGATGGTCTTACAGCTATTATTACAAATGTACTTATGACTTTGCAACCTTTTTCGGTATTACAAATGACTAGAGCATGATTATTAATAAAAGAGTTACAACAACTATCATACAGGGTGTAAAAAGACCCTTAACGAAGCCGAAACCTACGTATTCAGCACATCATCAGGTCCATTTTTTCCTTCTAGACCATACCTGGGAACTCAATACTTTCCAAGTTATTAAAGATCAAAGTCAAAATAAAAATCTCAAGATTTTGATGCAAATAAATTTTAAACATTATTAGCTAATTTTTGTCCACAGAATCTTGTTCAAATTTTTAAGTAATTCCTAGGGAAAAATGGACAGAGGCGCGAGCGCGCGTGCGGCCGCGGTCGTTTATAGGATTAAAATTGACACCAAAAATTCAACTTCGTTTCCCATCAATATTTTTTTATTCTAAGACTTATTTAATGGTCTGAGTGCGTAGACGCCGGATTCGTTAAGGGTCTTTTTACACCCTGTATATATTTGTACTGTTGTTAGTTTTATGTACTTTAATTGGTTCACTATGTGTTTTTATCTAGATATTCATGAAAAGAATAGATGCATTTATTTAATAAGTATATGTTTAGTTTTTTATTAAATGTTCTGTAATTTTTATCATCTCTAATATTTTGTAGCAATCTATTATACAACTTTATAGCCATGTAGTAGGGGCTGGAAGTAACTAAGTAGGTAAGTAAGTAAGTCATTTATTGACCACTAGATTAAAGAAACGCTTTATGCAAGTCAGTTTTCTACATATGTTGTTGAAATACCATGAAGGAACATAACAATTACTCTACATACCTACATGGTATTCCGTGTGTCAAAGTGTACCTACATTTCTGTGGATCCGGTCAAGAAATGGAACAGACGGAAGTGCTCCTTGAACACTATAATTTGAATGTTTTGTACATCTACGTATGTAAATGAAAATAGATCCCATATATGGGAAAAAATCCAATGGGGGCAAAAATAGACTCAAAAGTTAAGTATAAGTATGAAATAAATAGTATAAGTGTTTTCCGAGAGATCGTAGTCTCGAAGTTGTTAAAAAGATATCCGGTTTAGTTGCTAACAATTAAAATCAGTTGGCGTCGCTAGTTGACCCTACCCGGCACCTTAATTGACAATTTGACATATCACGTCTAAAAATACCCAATCACCTTATAGATGGACCACAGGCCTATATGCTATCTTGCGGATTTTTCGCACGCGATAGCCCCATTGGATGTTTTCCCATATAAGGGATCTATTTTCATTTACATACGTAGATGTACAAAACATTCAAATTATAGTGTTTAAGGAGCACTTCCGTCTGTCCGTCAAAATTGTTAAAAAAATATCCGGTTTAGTTGCTAACAATTAAAATCGATTGGTGTCGATAGTGGGGTATACCCTTTACCTTAACGAATAAATAAGTATCAGTAGTATTATAATATCGGTGATATTAGCCAAGGATGTTGAAGTCGGACCTCGATTCACAGGCACGCCATTTAGCGGATATTTCACACGCAATAGCCACCATTACGGTGACGGGTAGGGCACACTAGCGACGCCAATAGGTCCGGTTTAGTAGCTATAAATTAAAATCGAATTTTTAGCCACTAAGCCGGACCTATTTTAAACAGTTTCGAGGTGACAACCTCTTGGCAAACACTTATCATCATCATCATCAGCCCATTTAAGTCCCCACTGCTGGGGCACGGGCCTCCTTCAATCACATGAGGGGTAATTGCCATACTCACCACGCTTGGCAGACGGGTTGGCGAGGGTTTTGATATAAATGCAGAGTTTTCCTTCTCTGGGTGCTGATGATCATGCCAGCAGCTTTCCCTTAGTCGCCTTTTACGACATCTTTTACTTTTACGACATTCACGCCAAAAGCGGTCACTTTTGTCGTGAATCAATTTTTCGCGTACAAAAACGGACCCAACATTTGTGCATGGTTATTTAATAAATAGTATGAGTGTTTGCCGAGAGGTTGTAACCCCGAAATTGTTTAAAATAGATCTGGTTTAGTAGCCTAAAAATAAAATCCATTGGCGTCGCTAGTGTGCCCTACCCGTCACCTTAAAGGTAATTTTATCAATTAACTAGAAGTTCTGTGGTTTGCAACATTTTCTTACCGTGAAAAACTTACAAACTTATGTCTAACCGCAATTTTATTTTCAGCGCAACATTATACCTGGTTCTAATTTATTACGGGCTTAGTGCTGTCTGGATTATGAAAAAGAGGGTTATTTTGCACGGGTGTTATCAAATAGGAGGATAATCTTCTGCTTAGCTACGAGCCTTGGGTATTGCCTCTATAACATACCTATCGACATTCTTATAATCCTTGTTTTCACTGTCGAGTAATTGGTTCCTGTTTTCAGAAGTAAGATAGGAAGTGATTATGTAAGACAGAATTTTACCCTGCTTTTTTTTTATAGTGGCAATGTATATTTTCTCTCCTCAGCCTGATGGTAAGCAAGAGAAGAGCCCACGTTGCAATTAGCGATGTTAAGTTTAGCCTTATTGTCTATTAGTTCTAAGCATCATCAAACGAGATTAAGGCCTGTCGCACTTTTGACCGTGGCGACATTTTTGGGGTGACGTGTCAGCATTTTTACTTACTTACATTTGTTTTGTTTACTTATTAGGTAATTAGTTTACTCATACATATCGTCATTAACTGCAATCGAGAAAAGACGTCTTATAAACTTAACCTTGTAATATAACATAACTTCAATAAACCTGGGAAAGTAACAAACTTCATTAACAATCATCAGCTGATCTAAGTCCTTCATAGACAATCATCAGCTGATCTAACTGCCTGTACCTGTCACCGTCAACTGTTTGGTGATAGTATGTGTGGTGTAGCGGTCAACGAATATAAATAAATAAATAAATATTTCACAACATCACATACATTGATCTGACTCCGAGATAGGTAGCTCAAGCACCTGTGTTACGGATATCAGAATCAACAGTGGGATTACAAATATATGCATGTAGTACTTTTCTTTTGTAAATACATACTTATAATATATAGCAAACACCCAGACCAATACAAACAAACATGTTCATGCACACAAATGTTTGTACTGTGTGGGGATCGAACCCGCAACCCTTGTATCAGAGGCAGCGTTCACTACCACTGTTCCAATCGGGTCGTCACTCGCACCATACAACTTGCTAAGGCTTCCCAAAGAGCTCAAGAGTATTGTTACCTTACTTTTTGGCGCCAACCTACCTTTTTTTATGCTTGAGGCGACAAACGAGCAAGCGAATCACCTGATGGAAAGTAATCAACGCAGCCCATGATTTTTTTTATTGCTTATAATAAACAGACGAGCTTGCGGCCCATCTGATGGTAAACGGTAACCGCCGCTGATAGTCATCAACAATGCCGGAGCACAGTCATGCCGCTGCCTACCGTGACAGAAGAACTCTTTTCAAACCTCGTTTAGAAAAAAAAAGGACATATCATAGCGATCAGGGAACACCGCGGGTGGAAGCTCATTCCAGAGTTCATCCGCAACAAGAGGGAACATCCGCGAAATCAGAGAGATCGCTAATGTGTTGCCGGCCTTTTTAAATAAGAGTACGCTCTTCTCTTGAGGGTCCCTAAGCTATAGCCGTCGGGGAATACTCCCGCAGCCAAACCGTTCCACAGAACTGAGGTACGTGATGGAAAGTTCCGAGAGAAACGCACAGTATTAGACCGCCGTCCATCGAGATGATGGGGAGTTCCTGCAGCAGAATCTTACATCGAACCACACAGTTCCTCAGAACCTGGAACTAAACAGTCCGTCTCCAACACACACCAGCCATGTTTCTGAAATCGTGATCCTGTGAGTCGATCTGCCGCAAGGCGCCCTACACTACGTTTCCTTAGGTGGGATTCACTCCATTCGAATACGTGTCGGCTCTTTTGTCCTCGTCACCGTGCTAATACTGCGAATAATATCATTGATGTTTGTTTTCTGACGAACAACATCAGTCAATTTTGCACACGTATTTCATGTCGCAATAATCTCTTGCAAGATTTAAATTTTTAGTGCCCCCTCTTTTTAGGGTTCCGTAGCCAAAATGGCAAAAACGGAACCCTTATAGTTTCGTCATGTCCGTCTGTCCGTCTGTCCGTCTGTCCGTCTGTCACAGCCGATTTACTCGGAAACTATAAGTACTACAGTGATGAAATTTGATGGGAATATGTGTTGTATGAACCGCTACAAAAATATGACACTAAATAGTAAAAAAAAGAATTGGGGGTGGGCCCCCCCATACATGTAACTGAGGGATGAAATTTTTTTTTTCGATGTACATACCCGTGTGGGGTATCAATGGAAAGGTCTTTTAAAATGATATAAAGTTTTCTAAAAAACATTTTTCTTAAAGTGAACGGTTTTTGAGATATCAGCTCTCAAAGTCGTAAAAAGTATGTCCCCCCCCTCTATTTTTATAACTACGGGGTATAAAATTCTAAAAAAAATAGAGGTGATGCATGCTAATTAATTCTTTCAACGATTTTTGGTTTGATCAAAGTATCTCTTATAGTTTTTGAGATAGGTTGATTTAACTGTAATTTTGGACTTTGCTGCTACGGAACCCTTTGTGCGCGAGCCCGACTCGCACTTGGCCGGTTTTTTATAATCTTGCTAGAAAGTATTGTAAGATGAATGGCGTCTGCAAAATAAGCATGAAAAATCACAAATCCTTTTTTTTTTGTCAAGTGCCAGCAGCAGTACGGGAATGCTACAAAAACATATCGTGGTGAGAAACCCATTTACGGTCACTGTGGCGAAGATGGACACGACATGAATGATTGCCTAAAGAAGGCCGTGCTACCAAAATATGCCACTTGTCTGCACTTCAAAATACAGTCCAATCATAAAACTGGTGACACTGACTGCCCTGCTGGAAAAATGGCCGAAAATCGATTATTCGATCGATTGATTACGGAGGCGCCTAATATCGCCCTTGTTTAGTTAGTGTACTTATATTTAATATAAATATGTAGCTTATATTTTTAATTTGTGTTCAGTGCCTACTAATTTTATTTATAATGTAATCATATACCTTGTAAGGTGTTTCGTAGTATTGCAAGATACCTACACGTTTTTAAGTGTGAAGGTGTTATGTAAATTTCAGAGTCATCAAATTGTTATTCATCAATCATAAACCTGACAATGATTCATGAATAACCCAGTTATTCATGAATCATTGACCGGTTGTCAGGTTTATTTATTTATAGGTTTTCATTATTTATACGCCCATATAAGGCGTTATATAAGGCAAATTTGGATTAAGTGTTAGTATAATTTATTGTTTTATTGTTAAAATTGATAAGCTTTTTTTGACCTTTTCTTTCTTTCGTTTTTGCCAGAGATAAGGAATATGAGATGAGGAATATCCTGTGATATTCCTAGTTCAGGCAACAAACTTAAATTAGTCCCTTAGTATAAGTAGATTTTAAGTATTTATATTGTTCTCGTGGTTTTTCAGTAAATTTTATTTATTTATTTTAAATGTCTCGATCAGTATTTCATTTTGTGTCTTAATTTCATTATAATAAAAAACCGGTAGCCGTGCCATTGATCCGTAAAGGGGCTCTTAAATAATCTATGCAAAAATATAAAGGTGAATCTTTATTCCAGCAACAATGTGAATTTGCACTAGGTACGCCAGCAATAAAGAACAGACATAGGCAACAAGGTAACGCCATACATTCAGTTTAAAAACCCTTTATTACCTCGTAATAGTCCACACGTAGCTTCTATTAAATTTACTTTAGAGTGTCATCTTTACGCGAAGATTGCGCGGCAGAAATATTAAACTTCCTCTAAGAATAAGATGTAGCATAAACCGTGGTGCCCTCCCAAGGGAAATGAAATTGCAAAATATGTCCGTGGAATGGAGCGGACCCGTCGGGGGAGGTACACATGTTGCTGGGCAAACCAGATTTCAGGGCAAAATAGTTCATCCTAGGCGGAATTGGGTTTATACATATAGATTATAGTCAGTCTGGTTATAATCTATATGTATAAACCCAATTCCGCCTCGGGCTGGGTAACCCTTTTAACACGTGTAAGATATTAGTGTTTACGCTAGAGCGTCATCCGGTCATCGCATTCCCAGAACTTTCCTTTATTAAAGTCAAAGTCAAAAACGTTTAGTGCATTCATGAATGAAGTTAAGGTGTTTATATTCCTGTACATCATGTTACCCTTAAAAATTTCTCTGTACCCCAAAGTTCAAGTTGATGGCTTTGTAGATGATAAACAATTTTTAATTTGTTTCCTCAGTTCAGCCTCAATTCTTTAAGCATTATCAGTCTGATTCAAGCGTTGTGAGCTCGTTTAAAGAACACCGTAAGCATATGTTAACCCCCGACGCAAAAACGACGGGGTGTTATAAGTGTGTGTGTGTGTGTGTGTGTGTGTGTGTGTGTGTGTATCTGTGTGTATGTCTATGGCATCGTAGCTCCCGAACAAATGAACTGATTTTGATTTTGTTTTTTTTTTGTTTGAAAGATGAATAAGGGGGGAGTGTTATTAGCTATGTTGGATAAAATTTGATCCAAGATGGCCACCGTCACAAAGATATGGATTGTATGTTTTAACACAACTCCCACAATATGGGTATCATATAAAAGGGCTTGAGTACCAGAATACATTTACTGTGACAAATTTCAAATCCCAGATGGCCGCCGTCGGGGGTTTTCTAAATTTAATTTTTTTTAACCTATTAACCCTTCTTTCTCAAATGACAGCCGACAGTCTGCAATGCTAAGATACTTACTACGCTGGCTTAGTGACCCCAAGCGGATCTTGGTCTCCGACACGATAATTCGCCAATCTTAGTGGAGCGTCCCCCGAGTGGCGGAAGGGGTAACGATCGGCAGCACAACCTAGCTAGCTGCCGGTCAAGTCCGATGTCCTCGCTGATCAAAGTAGGGTGTGGTCCTCCAGCATATTGGGGGTTGTGCGGTAGGTTAACGCCCCACCCATGTAAAAAGACTTTTGTTACGAAACCGACTGTCTACAATTGTGAACTAAACAATGAGGTGGCATTGACCCTCATCCCATCATCGTCCTGTTGGATATCTTTAAATGTGTGCATGATCTTTGGCAACCCGCATCCAGATCCTGCCAGCTAACCATCATGCGCCATCTTATGCCGTGTGGTCCCCGGCAGAGTAGAATAGGCCACCCTCACTCTTACCGAGGTGTCGTAAAAGGCGACTAAGGTAAAGCTGCTGGCACGATCATCAGCACCCAGAGATGACAACTCTGCATTTATATCAAAACTCTCGCCAACCCGTCTGCCAAGCGTGGTGAGTATGGCAATTACCCTTCATGTGATTGAGGGAGGCCCGTGCCCCAGCAGTGGGGACTTAAATGGGCTGATGATGATGATCATAATGAACCATCTTGCGCAAATCACAACTCCATCTGACTAGAGGGCGTTTTTAAAGTAAGTCGTACTACGTTTACCGAGACGTGGTCTCTACTGCAGTTAAATCAGTTACTAACTGTTAGATAAGAATTGACTAACAATCTATTTCAATTTAGAACAATCTGTTTAGGTCTAAAATTGGTTTTGGCCGGTAACACACTGAAGACGGTGGATGTGAGTGCGAATGTACGAGTCCTGGAAGCGCTCATAGCTCGTAGTCACATGTCAACTCGCCATAGCCTTCCAACTCGTAGGGGCTATTGTAGATGATTTGAATAAAATCTTTCTGAAGGACAACCAAGTTATAATAATAATTCATAATAATAATTCTCACAACATCTCATACGTTGACCTGATTCCGTACTAAGTAGCTGAGGCACTTGTGTTACAGATATCAGACAACAGAGGAACACAAATACTTAAATACATATATTACACCCAGACACCGAACAAACACAAGTGTTCATCGCACGAATGTTTGTCCAGGGTGGAGATCGAACCCACGACCTTTGACGTAAGAGGCAGGGTCACTACCAATTGCGCCATCCGGTCAGTCAAACTTCAAAAAAGTCAAAGTTACTTGCATAGAACCTAGTTATTTGAAAAATAATTTATTTGGTAAACTCTTAACTTTCAAAATAGAAATAAAAGAACTGAACGAATATTTTTTTCCGTTATATGCTACCAAAATGGTTTCCACTTGGCTATTTTGTCAGTGTGCCATACCCTGGTATTTTTTGGAGCCATATAAACTTATGGTATTTTTAATGAGGTAAATGTGGGACCTGCGTGTTAATAAAAATCCCTGTTGATCTAGTGGTTTAAGTACCAGGCCGTGATCTCGAGGTCCTGGGTTCGATTCCCGGGTCGAGCAAAGATATGTTTCGAACTTTTCGAACATAGCTCGGGATTGTGATCACCAATCCGCATTAGGCAAGCGTTGTGATTAAGTCTTATCCCATCATAGTAGCGATGACTTGATTTCTATGAATGCGGGATCTGCGTGTAGATAAAAATCCGTAAGTTATCGGGAGTCCAAAATTACCGTATCACTACATCACCTATTTAGTTTACGGTTTCTAATTTAGACTGTAGTGTCTGTTCATGGAAATGATGTTAAATCGCTAAGATGTACCTTCTACGTGTGTTTGGGTTCATTAGGACCCTGTAACTAATAAGCGTTAATTATACCTACCTACAAACTGTTTAATTTTTCGGATCGTTCTAACTTCTATGTTTCTCCGTTTCTGACGACCCGTTTGGAATCAGTGGTAGTAAACGCTGCCTCTGGTGCAAGGGTTGCGGGTTCGATCCCCGCACAGTACAAACATTTGTGTGCATGAACATATCTGTTTGTATTGGTCTGGGCGTTATTTATGTATTATAAGTATGTATTTACAAAAGAAAAGTATTATAATATGTATATATTTGTAATCCCACTGTTGATTCTGATATCTGTAACACAGGTGCTTGAGCTACCTATCTCGGAGTCAGATCAATGTATGTGATGTTGTGAAATATTTATTTATTTATTTATTTCTGACAAAGAGGTCCTATTATGCAATTTTCGATAAGATCAAGAACGCAACATCCGGAGCAGTTAGACATGATAAAGGTACAAAATTCTCCAATAGCCCTTTATTTTGGAAGTTAAATTAGATGTTCATCCAATTCATCAGTGTCCAGCAAATGTCCAGCAATGGATGAGTGTGGGTTCATCCAATTCCCAGGGATATAATACCCTTGAAGAAATGAAGAGATCCGCAGGAGAACTAAGGTCACAGACAGTAGCCTCAAGGGATTGCATGTCTCAAGTGGCAATGGGTAAGGCACATAGCGAGGAGAACAGACGGCCGTTGAAAGGAAAGGTCCTCGAGTGGAGGCCACTTACAGGAAATCGCAGCCGTGGCAGGCCCCCACAAGGTGGACCGACGATCTGGTGAAAGTTGCGGGAATGCTTTGGATGCGGGCGGCACAGGATCGATCTGTGTGGAGAACAATGGGGGAGGCCTATGGACGTCTATTGGCTGAAATGATGATGGTGATGAATGCCCTTAAGATACTGCAGCGCATCGGGGATGTTTGCAGAAGCGCGAGTAGACTGCTTCTATGCGACTATGCGGAAGCGATGCGCCTCCCTGGCGCGCAGAGTGCGGGGCAGCTCCAACAGCATCCTGACTATTTTATTTTATTTATTCAATTACACAGGCACTTAAACCTAATTACGTAATTGAAACACACAGTAACAAAAGTTTTATATAAAATATCGAAACAAAACAACAAAACAAAAAAGTAACAGGGTAAAGCAGATAATATGAAGTGAGCAAAACTCTATTCACAGTCTCCCTCACAGAAGGACTGGCATGTAGACACTATACTGTGCCACGGATCCACAAACAGGTCACAGAGGCTCTGGCGACCCAGGAGTGCTTTGAAGGCGGTGTGCATGCGACATACTATGATAGCGGGCAGGCTGGACTGCCGCTATATCAATTACTGCTGCATAACGTCTGCGGGAGTTGTGCATAAAACTAAATGAATTTAATTTTTATAAACGTGTACTTACTAATATAGGATAAGCCTTGAATAAATAAATTATTAATAATAACAATTTATTTATTATTATTAATAATTTATTTTTAATATATATATATAACAATTATTTTTAATATATTATTATTAAAAATAATTGTTAAAAATGAGATAATAGCTAAAAGCAAGTAAAAAGAAAAGTAATTTTAATAATTAGGTATTCGAATAAAATTGTTATCTAATGCCTAATGAAAAAGGTTAATAAATGTATTCTCTCCAGAGATAATTAGTCTATGGTCCTTCTAAGATTCCGAGAGAAAGCAGTAGATATTTTATTGTTATTTTAAAATCAGGACTAAGCACTTAATTGGAAATGTTTATCTAAGGAATTCTTCGTTCTTGAACAAGAATTGTCTTGTTTTAGTTTCTTTATTGGACACATCTACTCCTTTGTTTTTATTTTTCTCAGTACTTAGAGCACATTATTAACAAGGCTATCGGTATTTTTACCTTTGTTAGCATTTTAACACAAGTACCTACTCTTGAATTAATTACCTGTGTTTTTGTTGTGGCACAGTTTACTGACTTTACTTCAATAGGCGTAGAGGAGCCCAGTTTTCCATGGAAACTGACAGTTAGCCATATCGACACTGGCTGTATTGTAATGTTTAATGACAGTTAGCCATATCGACACTGGCTGTCTTTTAGTGATAACTACTTTTTAATCGACTTCAAAAAAAGTAGGCTTTCAATTCGACATGTATATTATATATATTTTTATGTTTGTTCGCCGATTAGTTTGCCATTTATGAATCGATTTAGATGATTCTTTTATAGTAGGAAAGTAGATAGTTCCGGATTGGTACCATGATCAGGATATCAGGATCTGATGATGGGATCCTGGAAAAATTGAGGGGAACTCTCAAATTTTATAGAAACACGTAAAGTTTTTGTATCTTTTTTCAAAACTGCACCAGTATTTACGTCTGACTGTATTAATTATGTGGCTCTAGTTATTGGAAGTTGCCAAAAAATGAAAATGAGTTTTTTTCTGTAAAAAGCTTGAGAAAAAAACTTTCTTCGAAAAAAAACCGTCTTCAAAAACCACGAACTAATAAGTGTAAAATAATATTTTTAATACTTTATACATTTCAAATAACATTTTATAATATTAAACTCGAGAAAAGGTGTTACTGAAGTCGGCGCCTAATCCCTGTTGAATAATTTAATGTTGTATCAAATTACAAGATAGTATTGGACGCCGACTTCGGTAACACCTTTTCTCGAGTGTACTGTTATAAAATGTTATTTGAAGTGTATAAAGTTTTTAAAAAATATATTATTTTACACTTTTTAGTTCGTGGTTTTTAAGGCGTTTTCTTTTTGCAGTTTTTTTTAATTTAAGTAATCTTTAATCGGTATCAAGCTTATACAAAAACTCGAGAGCTCCTTTCAACTAGGCGCTTGTGTTAGGAGATCTCGCTCTTACATTTTTTTGTCTTCATTTTTAATACCAATTTGAAATTTGACTGTATTAAATGTATTATTTTTATTTCAAGAGTTCTGAACATCTCAGCTATTATGAAGATTTTTTTATTCGACAGGTGGCAGACGAGCAGACGGACCGCCTGATGGTAAGCGCTTGCTGGCGCCCATAGTCACCCGTGACACAAGTGGAGTCACAAGTGCGCTGCCAACCTTTAAACCCCCTTTCCTGCCGATTGGGCCTCCGGTACCCTCACTCACGCAGCGAAACACCACTCAGAGTTGCTTCACGCCGGTTTTCTGTGAGGCCATGGTGGCTCTCCCATGGTCATTTCACGTCCTATTTATGCTGTATTGCGTTGGAATAAAGTTTAGGACCCTTACTCAATTTGATATTATTCATTACTGATATAATTCCATTGCGCCCTACCTTTGCTAAAGAAGGAATATGCCTATCTAAAGTAATATTCATATTACGAGCCAGGTTCGATCACATCCGCAGGAGACACGTAGATGAGCGTATTTCACGTATCCTCAATAGTGACGGCTGGCGGCGCACGTACTGGATTTATTGGCCCTCTAATAAAACAGAACACATTTTCTGCATTCCGCCGTGACGGCCCACGCTCTCCCCGGGGCTGGGGCTGATACGGGAATCGCTCTTTATTGAAAATTTTGTCATTAGGGCCTATGTCAGTCTGGGTAACCAAAATGGTTTCCCTGTTAAAGAATTGCGAAGGTCAGACGACAGTCGCTTCATTGTAATTACCAGACCCCCCAATCCTGAATCATGGTCTAAGCATACCCTGGGCTCCAAAGCGACAGCTTAGGACGCAACCGGGAATTACACGCTAAGATGAAGAAGAAGCGTACGAGTATGTGTATCGTAAGCAATTTGTATGAAAACAGAAGAGCGCTCTATCGAACGTACGCATTACTATCTTCTCTCTTACTCCCTCACTTGGAATTAAAATGTGACAAAGTTTTGCAAGGGCGTATTGCATGCCTTGCATGTTAGTGTTTGCCATTCAGGTTACCCACTTGATCATTTGTCGCCTGTAGCATGAAAAAAAAGTTTTATTTAACGTTTCGTGCGATCCCAGGATAGGCCATACCCAAGAGATACGTGTAGTAATCACGGATAGCGAGGTGTTTGCTCCGACACAATCATGGCTGCTCCGATCAGGCCTTTAGGGCGGATTACGATATGTGCCGACACCTCGTGTCTCTACGAAAGGTATGTGCCTTTTATCAATAGGAAGTTTTCATATTACCCGCTGCCGTACCCGTTACCGTGTGGTCCCCGGCAGAGTAGAATAGGCCACCCTCTTTCTTACCGAGGTGTCGTAAAAGGCGACTAAGGTAAAGCTGCTGGCATGATCATCAGCACCCGAGAAGGAAAACTCTGCATTTATATCAAAACCCTCGCCAACCCGTCTGCCAAGCGTGGTGAGTATGGCAATTACCCCTCATGTGATTGAGGGAGGCCCGTGCCCCAGCAGTGGGGACTTAAATGTGCTGACGATGACGATGACGATGATATTACCCGCTTATACTAGGTACATACTTACCTACTTTTTATGAATAAAAGGTTACAGTGCTTAAATAAATAAATAAATATTTCAGAACATCACATACATTGATCTGACTCCGAGATAGGTAGCTCAAGCACCTGTGTTACGGATATCAGAATCAACAGTGGGATTACACATATATACATATAATACTTTTCTTTTGTAAATACATACTTACAATACATAGCAAACACCCAAACCAATACAAACAGACATGTTTATGCACACAAATGTTTGTACTGTGCGGGGAGCGAATTCGCACCGCGCACACTGCACACCCGCACACAGCGTTCACTACCACTGTTCCAATCGGGTCGTCAAGTGCTTAATACTACGATCATCTAATACAACGCCGAGTAGGTTTTGATATTATTTTTGGTATTGAAGAAAGAAAGAAAGAAAACCTATTTATTGACTACAACACATAAAATATAAAAAAAAACGGTACAGAGCATAAGAGTTGCGGCCAACAAGGCTCAGCCTCAGCATATGCTGCAAGTGCCGCAAACGACAGCTGCAGCGCTGGTTTTCAGGCTGGACCTTGGGTGACACCTTTACATTAGAAGAAATATAAATATTGACATCAGAAGATAACAAAACAGATACAATATCGAATACATAAAGAGTATTTCACAGTTTCACATACATTGATCTGACTCCGAGATAGGCAGCTCAAGCACCTGTGTTACGGATATCAGAATCAACAGCGACACACAATACTTTTCTTTTATAAATACATACTTATAATACATAGAAAACACCCAGACCAATACAAACAGATATTATTTTTGGTATTGAAGAAAGAAAGAAAGAAAACCTATTTATTGACTACAACACATAAAATATAAAAAAAAACGGTACAGAGCATAAGAGTTGCGGCCAACAAGGCTCAGCCTCAGCATATGCTGCAAGTGCCGCAAACGACAGCTGCAGCGCTGGTTTTCAGGCTGGACCTTGGGTGACACCTTTACATTAGAAGAAATATAAATATTGACATCAGAAGATAACAAAACAGATACAATATCGAATACATAAAGAGTATTTCACAGTTTCACATACATTGATCTGACTCCGAGATAGGCAGCTCAAGCACCTGTGTTACGGATATCAGAATCAACAGCGACACACAATACTTTTCTTTTATAAATACATACTTATAATACATAGAAAACACCCAGACCAATACAAACAGACATTTTCATGCACACAAATGTTTGCACTGTGCGGGGATCGAACCCGCAACCCTTGCACCAGAAGCAGCGTTCACTACCACTGTTCCAAAGGGGTTGTCAAAAAAGGTTAAGGAAATATTCCTAAGTCTTTACGATCTCACGAAAACAAAATCATGGGGAGTGGAGCATTTGTATAATCTCATTTAAAGTTTTCATCTACTTAATCAGGGACTCAAGTATGAAGTAGGTAAGGACTTTCAAAAGAAGACTAAGTAAGTATAAGCTTTAGTTAATTAAACACTTATTGAAGATCCGACTTCAATCTTGACCCTTCCGACATAGTGTAGAGAAGAATAGTAAAGTAATAATGTCCTCCAAAACGATATTTCGGTCATAGCGGCCATTCTTAGAGATCGGCCATCGACGCAGGACATATCATAGTGCACAAGTGTTTGCGCAGAAACAAGTGCGCTCTCTATTCCCTTACCCTCATATTTCGATGGGACACCACTGTGACACGACCGAAGAGGGACCAGGCGCAGGACCAACGGCTTAACGTGCTTTCCGAGGCACGGGGGTACAAGACCGCCAACTTCAAGACTCCGGGCTGGCACTGAGAATTTCTTAACAGAAACATTCAGGTACAAATGTTGGCCCGACCCGTGGATCGAACCCGGGACCCCAAGCGCAGCCGTCGCTTTAAAGTGCGACCCGCTAAACCCCCACCCCCCCACTGAGGCAGTCAAGTCAAGTAAAGTAACAAGACATCGCTATGAATGGGGATCCACACGCAAAGCTTTTCCCAGATGTCGCTAGCGGCGGTGCGTTGGTGTCAAACTATGTTGTTGTTGCGAAAGTTTTTATTCTAGTGGATTTAGAAAATAAAACCTGTGCTGATAAAGAATGGGATCAGAAATGGCGGCGCATCTATTCACTTCTCGTTCGCTCACTATTTGCGTCTATACTCGCACTCGTGGGGTGCGAGTATAGACGCAAATAGTGTGCGAGCGAGAAGTGAATAGATGCGCCGCCATTTCTGATCCCATTCTTTATCCACACAGTCTGTACTGTGTATTTGCTTTAATTTTAAATTGTATAATAATTTTAAGTGTTGGTTCTTAAAGAAGAGTTAAAAAAGCGAGGGGGGACAGTAACTGGGAAAAAAGCTGACCTTATAGAAAGGTAGGTGTCGGTTCCACAAAATTTACAATTATTTCCCGATTTTATAGTGTTATCTCGGTTAAAGTGGTGAGATAGTAACTAATCAATTTAATATGATCATAATATCTGCAATTAAAAACGATAAAAACATAGATTTTGTATCATAAATATAACACTTGTTTTAGGTTAGAATTCTATGATCGAAATGCCGACAGAGAAAATAATAAAATACAGGGCATACAGCATGCTGTTCCACTCGACCAACACAATGTAAACAGCCTGGTACTGTACAAGACATATTAGTGTCTTATTAGAAAGAAACTTAATAATTGCTTACAAATCGTGAAAATGTATGAAATTTACAGTTGTCAGTCTAACCATCGACGATACGCCATCTGACGGGATAAATACGCAGTGTGTGCCATCATCATTCCTCTGCCCTGATCCCAGGTTATCTGGGATTTGCGTAGTATGTCTTCCATAGGGCCCTGTCTTGGTTCTTTAGTTTTTTTTCACTATCTATTTATTTTTGAACCTTATGGGCATCTTGAGCCACTCCTCTGGCCGAATGGTTCCCCAAGCATTTGATTTTATAATATGAAAATGTGTTATTTTTTCTTACGCAGAAACAGACTACTACTTACTTTTTTTATTTGACGCAGGCTTATTTACTAGGCTTTTATGACCCAAAAAATATTTTAACCTCACCGCAATTCATAGTGACCCTGCCTCGTATGCCAAAGGTCGTGGGCACGATTCGCACTCTGGACAAACATTCGTGTGTTGAACACTTTTTTTGTTTTGTGTTTGGGTATATGTCCGTGCCGATGGTGTCGACCGTGGGAGAGCCACGCTTCGGCATGAATGGGCCGGTTCGACCGGAGTGATACCACGGCCTCACAGAAATCCGGCGTGAAGCAGCATTGTGCTGTGTTTCTCTGCGTGAGCGCCCTTGTGACTCCACTGGTGTCGGGGTGTCCATGGGCGGCGGCAAACGCTTACCATCAGGTATCCGTCTGCTCGTCTGCCACCAATCACATAAAAATGTGTAATAATATTTTGTATTCAAGTAAGTTATTTCATTCATGTTTCACTTGCGAGACACGGATACCAACCCTTAACATTAGTTATCAGATCAATGTATGAGATGTTGTACTTTTTTCACCCCCGACGAAAAGTCGACGGGGTGTTATAAGTTTGACGTGTCGTGTCTGTGTCTGGCCGAGGCATCGTAGCTCCCGAACGGATGAACCGATTTTAATTTCATTTTTTCGTTTGAAAGGTGAATTGATCGGGAGTGTTCTTAGCTATAGGTATTAGATGGTAATTGATCCAAGATGACCACTGCCACTAAATGTCGGATTAACATATTGTGTGATGACCCTCCTCGATATAGGTATCAAATAAAAGGGATTGAGTGGTAGAATACAAAACACTATTAAAATTTCAAATCCAAGATGGCCGCCACCGTAAATTGGCAAAATAATAAATTATAATATATACTTCAGTGAGGTGCCTATTGAAAGCCACAACTGATTTGTATTCAAGTAAAAGAAAAATGAGAGAGGCTGTTTAAAAAGCGAAAACTAAAATAAAAAAATTTAAAAGCCCCCGACAAAAATTTAAAAAGTCCAATATTTTCACCAGTTCCAATATTTCACCAAAATGTTCATACGTAGAACAGTCAACAGCAGTTTCAAATTATTTGTAGCCTTTTTAAATTTTTGTCGGGGGTTTTTAAATGTTTATTTTATTTAGTAAGTTATAAGGACGTGCGCTACGTTAAGCGGGTGCACGTCGCGGGCATCCGTGGCGAGCGTCCGCGCCATGCTCAGTCGCGGATAAATAGCCCGTCGCAGCTATCCAGCAACGACCTCCCTCTAACGCAGTGCCACCAGTCTCCCGCGTTGCGTGCTCCGTCGCCCGCGCCGCATGCGACGGGAGACCCGCTTCACGCAGCGCTGCTTTGTGGAGATGACTACAGAGTACTTTTAATAGAGATGACATGAAAAGGAACGCCGCGCGGACGCCCGCAACGTGCGCCCTCTTAACGCAGCGCACGGCCAAACACGAAATTGATGTTTCTTTTAAGCTACAGTGGGCTTGCTTTGCCGTCTTCGCGTACTCTGTGACAGGCAGTAAATGTGCAAATTCTCAAGAGCCGGATCCAGGCAAGTTAGATACAGTTATTCTTCCGGGGCTCTCGCTTTGTCGAGCTAACTCGCCAACAACAAACTTGAAGGGCCCTGATACGGAAATAAGCTTACTTTGTAGCTATTACAAGCAAATAATATGGAATTGAAAATTTCCTTGGCTCGAGGAGATTGGAAGTTGCTTAGTTTGCTCACTGGTCTTAGCCTGTAAGTAAGCTTCATTAGTTGATAACCTTATATTTTTTGCTACTTTGGTGTTGCTTTAATGATAGTTCATGACCTTTCAATCGAACTGAGTTCACTACATACCTCACTTAGAGTTAAATAACCTTCTACAAATCAGGTTACCAATCGTATTTTATGTATCTAAAAATCTATCTAGCCCTCCATTTTTTTCACTTAGCTAAAAACTATTAATACTTAATTTCAAGTGAAATAAACATTTTGGCTGGGTTTTTACCGTGCCCATTAAGGTGACTAGTGTGCCCTACCCGTCACCTTAAGGCCTACAAAGGGGCGTGATCGCACACTTTGGGAAAGACTGCTCTATATAAAACGACTACAAGTTACAAAAATGGTACAAGCGATAAGACCGCCTTATTGTAAATACTATCTGTTTCACTGTGAAATTGGTTTTTTTTTACTAAAGAATACTCGACCTATCTATCTATCCTCAAGGTAACCAAATCAAACCTTCTCAAAAAGGTATTATTGAAAAGTAAAGCATGAGAAATGAGCTGACGATAGCTTAATCAATATATTTGGATCCCTCCTGAAGGCCGTCGAAGAATATTATATTAAACCACGGTAGAAAGCGGTTTGAAACGGGGTAGGGTAACGATAAGAAGTGGGAGAGCCACGCTTCGGCATGAATGGGCCGGCTCGACCGGAGTAATACCACGTTCTCACAGAAAACCGGCGTGAAGCAGTGCATGCGCTGTGTTTCGCTGCGTGAGTGAGGGTACCGGAGGCCCAATCCAGGGGAAGAGGGGTTAAAAGGTAAGCAGCGCACTTGTGACACCACTGGTGTTGCAGGCGTCCATGGGCGGCGGTGATCGCTTACCATCAGGTGATCCGTCTGCTCGTCTGCCACCTATATCATAAAAAAAAAGAAAAAGATAACACAACAAAATGTCTTCATCTTCATTTCATCATGTGATTTCCCAGTTGCGTCTAAAGCTGTCGCTTCGGAGCCCGGGATTAGCTTGAACCATGATCGTGTATGATTAGAAGAGACTGTTAATTGTAATGAAGCGTCTGACCTTCACAACCTGCTCCTTGATCGTCTATGATCCGAGGAGACTGTTGGAAGTGTCTGACCTTCACAACCGCTCCTTGGTCGTCTATGATCCGAGGAGACTGTTGGAAGTGTCTGACCTTCACAACCGCTCCTTGATCGTCTATGATCCGAGGAGACTGTTGGAAGCGTCTGACCTTCACAACCGCTCCTTGATCGTCTATGATCCGAGGAGACTGTTGGAAGTCGTCTGACCTTCACAACCGCTCCTTGATCGTCTATGATCCGAGGAGACTGTTGGAAGTGTCTGACCTTCACAACCGCTCCTTGGTCGTCTATGATCCGAGGAGACTGTTGGAAGTGTCTGACCTTCACAACCGCTCCTTGATCGTCTATGATCCGAGGAGACTGTTAGATGTTTCTGACCTTCACAACCGCTCCTTGATCGTCTATGATCCGAGGAGACTGTTGGAAGCGTCTGACCTTCACAACCGCTCCTTGATCGTCTATGATCCGAGGAGACTGTTGGAAGTGTCTGACCTTCACAACCGCTCCTTGATCGTCTATGATCCGAGGAGACTGTTGGAAGCGTCTGACCTTCACAACCGCTCCTTGATCGTCTATGATCCGAGGAGACTGTTGGAAGCGTCTGACCTTCACAACCGCTCCTTGATCGTCTATGATCCGAGGAGACTGTTGGAAGTGTCTGACCTTCACAACCGCTCCTTGATCGTCTATGATCCGAGGAGACTGTTGGAAGTGTCTGACCTTCACAACCGCTCCTTGATCGTCTATGATCCGAGGAGACTGTTGGAAGCGTCTGACCTTCACAACCGCTCCTTGATCGTCTATGATCCGAGGAGACTGTTGGAAGTGTCTGACCTTCACAACCGCTCCTTGATCGTCTATGATCCGAGGAGACTGTTGGAAGTGTCTGACCTTCACAACTCTTGAACAGGGGACCTAGACCAACTAGATCACGGTTACACGTTCAGAATCATTATCTCAACCACAGATGTCTCAACTATTGTGAGTCTGTGGGTATTCACAATTTTCTGAGAATCAATCTGAAATGTGCAGGTTTCCTCACGATCTTACCTCACCACCAAGCTAATGGTAGAAATACAGACATAGATCTGAACATGCTCGAATTCCAAAGGAATGAAGGAATTCCAAAGAAATGTCTCAAAGGGCAATGGGCAGGGCACATAGCGAGGAGAACAGACGGCCGTTGGGGCGGAAAGGTCCTTGAGTGGAGGTCACGTACAGGAAGTCGCAGCTGTGGCAGCCCATTGGGGGAGGCCATGTCCAGTAGTGGACGTCTGATGGATGAAATGATGATGATGATGATGATGCTCGAATTCGAACCTACAAACTCACGTATGGAAGGCGCGTTTATATCCACTGAGCTGACGTCGCTCTAAAGATACAGCAACATGTATACGGTATTTTCAATTTACCAGTAAGTAGATATAAAAATAGAAAATCCATCTGGAAACTCAGCCAGGATTTAACTAGTGAAGTGACAGGAAATTTGGTTTGGAGCGTTCGACAAACAGTTTATCTCAATAAGTCATTTCAAGTTACCTTTCGATTTTGCCAACGCGCTCCCGGGGAGAAGACATTTCGCTTGTGTACCTACGTTTACAAAAATATCCATTTGGGATTTCTTTTTAAAAGTGTCAACGAAAATCGCGGTAGGAATATTTTGTCAATTCTGTGCCTTAGGTATATTATGTACAGTTAAATAAAACAAATCAAGCACATAAGAACAGCTTCTACACAGTTTTTTAGATTTTCGCGTTGCATTATAACTATAATTAATCAAAACGGGAATTAACACGATATTTATTATGTGTTACTACATTGTGTACTCACTATATTTTATTCGGCGACTCGAATATGTGAGTACACTAATGTTGTATCACATAATACATATCGTGTTAATTCCCGTTTTCATTAATAATAGTTATAATGCAACATTACACATTACCCTGACTCATACCATCATACGAAACAAGGTTGTGGGATCGATCCTTATCCTGGACAAACATTTGTGTAATATATTGTATTTAAATATTAGGTTTGTAATTCCTCTGTTGTCTAATATTCGTAACACAAGTGCTTAAGCTACGTATAGAATTAGGTCAATGTATGAGATTTCGTATGAATTTATTAATTATTTATAAATTATGCACCTAGTTATGTCATTTGTTGTATCCTTGCGCCCTTAAATTGTTGGATTTGAGATAAAGATACAAAAAATATATGACCTAAAGATATAGGACGTATCCTCGTTTTTACCCGCATCGAGTTTGAATTTCCAAAACCCTTTCGAACTGCACACAAACACTATCTATCTAAAGGACCTCAAAGTTGAACTTTCACCCTCTTATTACAAAAAACCGGCCAAGTGCGAGTCGGACTCCACCAACCAACTTTTTTCCACTTTGGAAGCGTCTGTCACGCAAACTTATTTAGTTTAGAAAAAAAAAGATATTTACAACCTCGCTTTAATTTTCAAAGACCTATCCATAGATACATCACACGTATGTGTTTGATTTTGAGTCATTTGGCTACCGAACCCTAAAAACCACTCTGATACCGGCTTTAAGGTGACGGGTAGGGCACACTAGCGACGCCAATCGATTTTAATTTTTAGCTACTAAACCGGACCTATTTGAAACAATTTCGGAGTTACAACATCTCGGCTAACTACCTATTCTATTTATTTAATATGTATAGTTAACTTTATGGTCTGCTTTTGCTCTCGAATTTTGGATTACCGCCAAAAGTGGCCACTTTTGGCGTGAATCAATTTTTCGCGTACAAAAACGGACCCAACATTTGTGCATGGTTATTTAGTAAATAGTATAAGTGTTTGCCAAGAGGTTGTAACCCCAAAATTGTTTTAAATATATCCGGTTTAGTAGCTAAAAATTAAAATCGATTAACATTGCTAGTGTGCCCTACCCGTCACCTTAAGCTCCTTCTTCACCCAATCTTTATCCGTGGATAAATCTATGGTATAACGTCAAACTTGTATATAACGACAGCGCTATACCATAGGCCGTGTGGTCCCCGGCAGAGGAGAATAGGCCACCCTCACTCTTACCGAGGTGTCGTAAATGGCGACTAAGGTAAAGCTGCTGGCATGATCATCAGCACCCAGAGAAGGAAAACTCTGCATTTATATCTAAACCCTCGCCAACCCGTCTGCCAAGAGTGGTAAGTATGGCAATTAACCCTCATGTGACTGAGGGAGGCCCGTGCCCCAGCAGTGGGGACTTAAATCGGCTGATGATGATGATGATGATACCATAGATTATGTATCGTAATAAGATTGGTCGAATCGGCCTTTAGTCAATCAATCAGCTTGTCCTTATCATTAAATATTATAATGTATCTAAGTATAGAATATGCAAACTTCACGTCCTATTTGTGCTGTATTGCATTGGAATCAAGTTCAGGACCCTTAACCTGAAAGGGTCGAGATATATTTAAATTCTTTTACAATTTTCGAATAGCTACCGCCTAAGTTTTATTTGACTTTCAACCGAATATTTTGCAATCATGTTAATGGTTTTTGCTTTATCATTTCTTTCTCTGTCATTCACGTCGGGATGTTGAATTATTCAGATAAGAGAGAAGCGGGGAGTAATGTAATGGAAATGTCTCGAAGTTTACCCAAAAAGTAATAAAAGAGGGCTTTTGGATGCCCCTATTAAAATATCTGTCCTGTTGTACGCTTGGTTGACGGGAAGTAACGCGTGTGTAGGCTAGAGAGGTGAAAAATAACCGAATAGTTCAATATTCCATGGGACCATGGGAGGCCAACGGCTTCGGCATTAATAGGCCGGTTTGACCGGAGTGATACCACGGCCTCACAGAATAGCGTGAAGCAGCACTGTGCTGTTTTTCGCTGCGTGGAGGCTCCTCTAAGTAAGTGGGCAGCGCACTTGCGACTCTATTGGTTTCGCGGGTGTCTATGGGCGGCGGCAATCGCTTACTATCAGGTGATCCGTCTGCTCGTCTGCCATTTATCACTTAAAAAAATCTATTTCAAACTTTTCAAAGTATCGATATCTATTATTTCCATAATTAAATATTTAAAACGATTACAAGATAATTAAATGATAGAAATAGAATCACATAATGTTAGTGTTTATTCTTTATGTTCCACGAAAGTAGAATCAAAACGTCAAACAATAAAGTCTTTTGTTGTATTTGCCCGCGACAAATACCTCAGTATTTGTTTCAGATTCATTGCAGATCTTGCTTTTTTTCACTCAGGGGAAAAGCGATACGCATACCCGTCCGCCCGAGGGCGGACTGGTTATGTCGGACTCCCTCCCCATGACGGCGGGGGTCTACCGACTGAAACCCCTGGGCACCCTCTCATCGCCCATAGTGGGGGGTCGTGGTAACGGGCACGAAGCTATGTGCTCGACTATTAAACATATTTTAATCGAGAAAGTTTTGTATGATTTTATTCCATCATCATCATCAGCAACCCACACTCGTCCACAGCTGGACATAGGTCTCCCCTAATGTACGGCACTGCTCCAGATTTTCGGCCACTCTCATCCATGATTTTATTATGAATCGATTATTTAAAGTATCACATCCCGTCTCTAAAACGTTGGCGAGCCTCCAAACAATGTGGAATATTTCTAAAAACATTCCAAAACGTTTCAGATCGTTTTATGATTTTGCGCTTAATATATTGGCAACATTTCTTTTAATCCGTAATTTTCAAGCGATTGAGAAAATGACTACAAAACCAACCACTCGGCAAAACCCATCGCAGAAGTTGCTTCACGTTGGTTTTCTAGGAGGCCCTGTTATGATTCTTGTCGAGTCGAGCCGATGTTATGATGTCGATCGATATACATTATTGCACAAAATCCACAACTTAAAAAACTAGGCATTACAGAAACTTAAATGCAAATTTCACAAATAAAACCCAACAGGCGACCTTTTTTTTACTCGAATACGGCAACGCCAAAAAGGAAGGGTTATGATTTTAGTAGTCTATGTATGTTTGTATGTTCCAAGATTCTTCCTTAACTACCCAGCCGATTTTAGCCGAAGTCTATGTCAAGGTGACGTATGTTTCTATTATACTATAGAAAAATAATATTATTTCCATCAGTTAAATTCCCTGCAGAAGTTTCTAAGTCGGACAAAAAAGCACGGTATATATAACCTAGGCCATAGAGTAAGATACCTACTCTACCTTAGCTTATGTTAAATCTTAAATTAATATTTTTAGCTGATCTGACCTCAACCAATTTAACCCGAGTAAACCTAGACTTACTACATCTTCCAGCATTACCCGTAACATTGGAAAGCAAGATTGGAACAATGTCGTACCAGTAGTTATGTTTGCCGTACTCGACAACGACAGAAAAATGTTTGACAATAAACCTTCCAGTAAATGTAATGTAGTGCACTATTCTACATGCGTACCATCAGAAAGCACGCCGGTTCGCTTAATAGAGTCTATGCATGTCCCGATAGGGACAGGTCGGATATATTTCCGTGCTGCAAGGTTCAACAAAGACGACGAAATACGAATAAATTTATACAGCGTCGCGAAATTGAAATCTCAGGTGGTCGCGGGTGTCCTAGTCCCCGACCAACATATCCTGGCCTCCCTCGTACCTCGCATTTCTCTATTAAAGGACAGGTGCAGGAGCAGTGTGTAAGGAACTCAGGGGTCTATCGAGTCTGGAGGTAGCACTTCGTATTTGTATTCCGGAGCCAGCCTTGCTTCGAGCCACCTATCCGCCGTGATTTGGTAAAATCCCGATGGTGAATTATTGTAAGACGTATAGGTTATATAGTCCGTTTCTTAATTTATTATTTTAGTCTTCGAAGGCTTTTTTTTATTAATTGCTGAAATAGGCAAACAAGCATGCGGCTCGAATAGTAAATGGATAACCTCCACTCATAGATGTCTATGAGCGGATTTGTTGAAATCAACAATGCCGGAGCTCAGCCTACCGCGGAAGAAAAACTCATTTCAAACCTCGTTGAAAGAAACCATGTCATAGCGATCAAGGAACATCGCGGTTAAAAGCTCATTCAAGAGTTTACACAAGTGTGGGAGAGGTCAAAGGTTCAGATCCCATCCTGGACCAGCATTTGTGTGAGAGACACTTGTGTGTGTTCTGTCTTTGGGTGTAGATACCCCTGTAATTTAAGTATATGGTAATTCCTCTGTTGTCTGATATCAATAACACGTGTTTAAGCTACTTATTTTACGAAAGCAGGTCAATGTTTGAGTCGAGTCGGCCAATTCATGCCGAAGGTTGAGTCTCCCACGGTTAAAATCCGTGACGTCATGCGAAAATTGCGACGCACTACAACTAGTGAGGTAGGTATACTTTATAATTAATTTATTTGACTTGAAAGGGTCGACTTGATATGCAATAAAATTACAGACCGGCGATGAATAGAATGATATAGAATGATGAAACGCCGTGGGGTCCCCGGCAGAGTAGAATAGGCCACCCTCACTCTTACCGAGGTGTCGTAAAAGGCGACTAAGGTAAAGCTGCTGGAATGATCATCAGCACCCAGAGAAGGAAAACTCTGCATTTATATCAAAACCCTCGCCAACCCGTCTGCCAAGCGTGGTGAGTATGGCAATTACCCCTCATGTGATTGAGGGAGGCCCGTGCCCCAGCAGTGGGGACTTAAATGGGCTGATGATGATGATGATGATGAATAGAATGAGAGTTTAAGGTGGCAACGCGCGATACTAGTGCTGCCAAGTGATTTATATTGATTGTAGCGAACAAGAGAAAGTTTAGGGAAGAATTTTTAGGAAAGTATTAACATTTTTTTTAAACGATCATAGGTAATTATTACTACCTACAAGTAACAATAATCTCTATAAGTGCAAAGTGTGGCCACTTTATAATTTAATTTAAAAACAATATAAATCACTTGGCGGCGCTAGTATCGTATACAAATTGATTAGTATTGATTAATCAAACAATTGACAAGATGATAACCACCTACTATTGTACACCTCGTCCTGCAGTTTATTAGTTTTGGATTAAGTACTTTGTGACCTATTAGGGGAACCTAAGTAGTCATGCTCACTTAAATGTCTCTGAGGTGATGGCGTTATGTGGCGGGTCATTACATTCCCTCTAATATGGTTGAGTGAAATGATGGCTGACACATACGTCATACTTGTGAACAGGTGCCACCTTTGGGGACTGGTCCGCTTCGGTTTACCTCATATTTAGCTTTTAATTTGCTTCATTCTATTTTGTGTTGCATTAGACTGTATGACTTGGTATGAGGATAATAAACCATTGTAAAATAGTTGGCGATTTAAAAGAGTAACTGGCGAGTTTCTTGCCGAATCTTCTCGACCAGAAATAACTTTCCGAGCCGGTGGTAGAATCGCATTATGTTTATTTACTTTTTTTAGTATATTTTATGTATTAACATATATATGTATTAACATTTAAATTATTATATAAGTACTTATAAATAGTTTTAAATCATTCAAATGTATGACGATTTGTAAGTGCTGTGTACAAGCCTATGCAAATAAAGAATTATTTGATTTTGATTTTTGATTTTGATCGTCGCGGTGACATTTTTGTTGGAAGTTTTGTGATTTCCATTGTTAATAATACATCCGGTGCGATTTGGTTTCACAAAATATTATTCCCGAATAATTCAAGGAGGGTTTTGCCCTACTGGGCATACACAGTAGGGCAAAACCCTCCTTTTGAAAACTCTTTTATTTTTATTGCCAAGTAACATATTACTTGGCAATAATAATATAAGAGTTTTCAAAGTCGAAATTTATGTATCTAATGTATATGCAAATAAAATGAATGTTTGTATGTTTCGGTGCTATAGTAGTATCAGCCTACATACACTGTCCCACTGCAGAGCAAAGGCCTCCATCATTGCCTTTGCCCTGCAGTGAGACAGTAAGCATGTCGATGAAGCCTAATCCCATCATAGTAGCGATGACTTGATTTCTAAATAAAAAAAAATGCCAAATTTAGGTGCTATGATTAATCCTTACTAATATTATAAATGCGAAAGTAACTCTGTCTGTCTGTCTGTCTGTCTGTCTGTCTGTTACTCTTTCACGCCAAAACTACTCAACGGATTTAAATGAAATTTGGTATACAGATAATCTAGACCCTGAGAAAGAACATAGGCTACTTTTTATTGCGAAAAGGGGGTTGTAAGGGGTTGAAAGGGGGGTAAAAAGTTACTTTTCCACGCGGACGAAGTCGCGGGCGGCCGCTAGTGTCAAATAATTTATTTTACTGTAGTACCAAGCGTTCGTACACATATAATATCTGTGACATAATTCAGAACCTGAGATTGCTGCAACTTGTTTATCACAGAATATCTCGGATCGGTATATCTATAATATAAAAATGAATCGCAAAATGTGTTGGTAAGCGCATAACTAAACAACGCCTGGACCAATTTGGCCAATTCTTTTTTTTAAATGTTCGTTGAAGTCCAAAGATGGTTCGTACGGCGAGAAAAAAACGAATAATTGTCGGGAAAACCCTAAAAACAGCCCTTTTCTTTTTCACATACAAACGTTTTCTAACTAAAACGTAGAATCAATTTGAGTTTTATTGCTGTTATATAAAGTTCATATTTGTTGCCACAATACAATTTTTTTTGACAGGACGAAGTCTGTCGGGTCAGCTAGTACCTAATAAACTTGTTCGCTTACTTCCATTTGAAATATCGACTATTTCTTTTTGCAATTCGCTACATTCATTTCACAACTAGGTGAGTTGCAAACTAATATCACAGTATGTATAATAAAAACCGTGTGGTCCCCGGCAGAGTAGAATAGGCCACCCTCACTCTTAGGTACCGAGGTGTCGTAAAAGGCGACTAACGTAAAGCTGCTGGCATGAGCATCAGCACCCAGAGAAGGAAAACTCTGCATTTATATCTAAAACCCTCGCCAACCCGTCAGCCAAGCGTGGTGAGTATGGCAATTACCCCTCATGTGATTGAGGGAGGCCCGTGCCCCAGCAGTGGGGACTTAAATGGGCTGACGACGTCGATAACAAGAGCTTTTCTTGTAAAGAAAAACAAAACAAAAGAATATCTGTCATCAAAACGAAATCTCCCGGAAAAAGCGACTCTTCAAGATGAGATTAGGCCACCTGGTTACATCATGTCGAAATAAATCCCGTGTTCATCTACGCAAGGTGATTTACACCACGTATCCGCATACAATAATAGATGCGCAGGTAGGTAATAAAAATGCCGATACAGACGCGAGACGAATTCCTTCGGAAACGAGCACAAATAAGATTTGTAGGGGTGTGTGTGGGGGGCACCCCCTACATATGCTCGTCGGAGGTACGAAGATCGGCCTAATGTGTGCCGACGTTAAGTTCCCATGTTTATGCATTGTTTGGCAGAGGTTCGGTGATTTTGATTTTCGTTTAGCACTCGTGTGTCGTGTGATGGAATTATTTGATGCTTATTACGTTTCGCCCCAGCTTATATTGCTTTTCTGTTCATTTCTCATTTATTTTGCTCCTTTGATACACTTTCCTTGTTTTTTTTTGTGATCTGTGGTGTGGTAGTTTCTAAACAGTACAGGCGTCAGTCAGGTCAAGTTACCCCTCCGCAGTGCAAAAATAACACATGTGTCTCAGACATAAGGACGGTCCAAAGTCCAACAAGGGTCCATCAACGAACTGACGCCGTACGAGTATGTTAAAAATCACAATATACAAAATTTGTTGATGATACGGTAGATGATAATAATATATATTTACCTATATTGACATTCATAAGTGTTCTGTATGGACCTGAACTGAATAAAGATTTTTTTATCTTTATCTTTGTTTTCTTGTGTTTGTTTCGAATTCTGGGAAGTCTCACGTGAAAATTACCATAAAATCGACATCGAGATGAGGGTGAGATAGGGAAAAAGGATTGTGTACTCACATATATGGCTCGACGTTTCGGCTACGTTACAGCAGCCGTGGTCACGAGCGGACCGCTCGTCGTGAGTCCGCTCGTGACCACGGCTGCTGTAACGTAGCCGAAACGTCGAGCCAAATATGTGAGTACACAATGTTGTTTTCACATAATAAATATCGTGTTAATCCCCGTATTGATACATTATAGTGATAATGCAATGCAAAAAAATCTAAAAAAAAAGCATTTATAGTAATTAAAAAAAAACATTTCCTAACATGAAACTGTTCGTCGACATCCTGACCCTTCAAACAAACGGGCCGAAACAATGAGTAAGTAGGCAGAAAAGTTAACAGTATCCGGGCAGAAATTTGGTGGAGCGATCACATTTTGTGCCTGTTACTTATCTTTTAGTCTGGCTGGTGGAATTCCAAGGGGAATGTTGATAGATTACAGACAACTTATCTCATTATGCTTCAGTGAAATATATAAATCAGTAATGGTGTAAAGATATACTATACCATTAAGTATGCTCAGATGTTTAGTCTCTAAGCGCTATTGTGCTTTTTAGTTACAGACGGTTGAAGTTGCGTTGACCAATTTCATTAAATTTTCTTTCATTTATACTCTTAGAGCATGATCCAGCACTTGGCACGTCTGGTTATAAGATTGAAACTATTGCCATCTTACCATTGCAACCCTTCAGAGGAACCAGATCCATTGGCTTATTGTTGCAGATCAGTACTTCAACACTGAGATACTAATTATCTGAGAAGATAAGAGTTCCGCCTTCCTATGTTTTCCCTTCCAGAAGAACTATACGTCGTGGGAGAGTTACGCTTCGGCATGAATGATACCACGGCCTCACAGAAAACCAGCGTGAAGCAGCACTGTGCTGTGTGTCGCTGCGTGACTTTTTCGATTGTCGATTGGTCATGCACAGCCCCATGGGAAGATCGACGTGGTGGCGGTAAAGCTCCCCCTCCCCACCATGATAAAATAATTTAATAACTCCTGATCCTATGAGTGAAGGTACCGGAGGCCCAATTCGAGGGAAAGGGGGGCTTAAAGGATTGGCAGCGCACTTGTGACTCCAAAGGTGTCACGGGTGTCCATGGGCAGCGGCAATCGCTTACCATCAGGTGATCCGTATGCTCAGTCGGACCACCTATGACATTAAAAAAAACTATTCGTACAAAAGTAATCAATGAGTAATCAGCTGTAAATTCCATGTAGTCGTAATATCAGTTGCCTTCGTCCCAAGATAAGATAAGATAAGAAACCATTTATTCGACACTAGGTAGGTTGGCTTACTGATGTCATCATCATCATCATCAGCCCATTTAAGTCCCCACTGCTGGGGCACGGGCCTCCCTCAATCACATGAGGGGTAATTGCCATACTCACCACGCTTGGCAGACGGGTTGGCGAGGGTTTTGATATAAATGCAGAGTTTTCCTTCTCTGGGTGCTGATGATCATGCCAGCAGCTTTACCTTAGTCGCCTTTTACGACACCACGGTAAGAGTGAGGGTGGCCTATTCTACTCTGCCGGGACCACACGGCTTACTGATGTAAGTGACACGATTCAATAGGTACGAGTATGCTAGTAGAATCGTAAAAATATCCAACGAATTGAAAAGCGCATCTGAGCTCGGACATCTTCTCGAAAGTTCATTTCACCTGTTTCATAGCTCGTTGTAGTAAGTAGTATATTTTATTACTGCAACACACTCGGGGTGTGTGGGGGCGCGGATCCTCGATATGGGGAATAACTTGTGGATTTGATGCTGTGGTGCCGCTAGTCGCGCCAATCTGTGCGGTTACAGTCGGCGGCGTACCCTGGAGCACTCAATCACGCTGCTTCATGTCTGGTACATATCCGTATGATGATGCGATGCACTATAGTGAAATGCTGCACTATTTTTAAAATACACCTTAGGTGATAGGTTGGTGAAATAGTTTTATGACTAAACCGCTCGAGAAACCATTTTTGTACTTAGTTTCTCTCATTATATTATATGTTATAATGTATACGCCGTCATTTTTTAATCGTTTACATCCGGCAATAATGTATAACAGCTGATTTTAAGGGTTCCGTAGCCAAATGGCAAAAAAGGAACCCTTATAGATTTGTCATGTCTGTCTGTCCGTTCGTCCGTCGGTCCGTATGTTACAGACACTTTTTTCCGAAACTATAAGAACCATACTATAAAAACTTGGTGAGTAAATAGAATAAAATAAAATAAATATTTCACAACATCACATACATTAATCTGACTCCGAGATAGGTAGCTCAAGCACCTGTGTTACGGATATCAAAATCAACAGTGGGATTACAAATATGTATATACATATAATACTTTTCTTTTGTAAATACATACTTATAATACATAGCAAACACCCAGACCAATACAAACAAACATCTTCATGCACACAAATGTTTGTACTGTGCGGGGATCGAACCCGCAATCCTTGTATCAGAGGTAGCGTTCACTACTACTGTTCTAATCGGACTGTCAATAGATGTATATAATGTAGAATAGATGTATTTTGTTAACCGCATTACGATTTTAGACAAAAATAGGAAATAAATTTTTTGGGTGGTCCCCATACGTGTGGACCTATCCATAGGATAGGTCTTTAAAAATGATGTCGAGATTTCGAATATTTTTTTTCTAAACTTAATACTTTGCGCAAGAGACGCTCCTAAAGTGATAAAATGTGTGTCCGTCTCTACCCTAACTCGAAAACCCGAGCGATGTCCGAAAAATTCGAAACATACTTTTCGCTCGACCCGGGAATCGAACCCAGGACCCTGAGATCACGGCCCGGTACTTAAATTACTAGACCAACAGGGCGTTATAATAAAAAATATACAATAATAAAGTAGTTTCAAATAAATTTGAAAATTAAGTTTGTAATTCATTTTTTTCTGTGTTGACTGAACTCTTTACGTATCTACAAGATGGTACGGAATCTTTTAAACACGACTCGTAAATTCTTATTACCTAATATGGCAGAAGTATTTTCTGTTCTACGTATAAACACAGCTTTAAGCCTAGGTAATCCTAAATAAATGAATCGTAACTGAGCGCAGATATTACTTACATTTCGGTTATAGGATTTACTAAAATGGCAAAGCCGATATAGAATGTGAAACACGAGAATTTTGAAGAGGATTCATCTCGAATTGATATCCAATTGACGTTACCGAATAAATGCCTTGTACGTAACCATTGTATACGCATCGTCGAGTCGTCTCGTTTATTAGATTACGATGTTCGTAGAAAAGCGATGGAATCGGAAACAATGGAAAGGTTTCCAGTTTGTTACATACGAGTAGGTAATACAATGTGTATTGACTAAAAAACATGTTAGAATAAGCTAGAGGTCTCGTTCGAAAATGGAGATATACTGATGTTTTGTGTAGAGTTTTTGAAAAAATGTCTGGTAGATATAGCGAAGTTGTACAGTAGGTATCAATAGCTTAGATGTACCAGTGAGGATATGTTAGTAGGGACATGGACTATGGCGGTCGATTTCAACGATCAGCCATCGACGCAAGTCATATTATAGTGCATAAGAGTGTGCGCAGACACAAGAGCCCTTTTTTTTTTGACGCTGGGGAATGCCTCCTTATACCATACCCTCCTGCCGGGGGGCAGGCAAGTTATGTCGGGCTCGCCTCTGGCGGGGGCTTCTCCTAGCGAGAAGCCGGCCAAAGGCATACCGACTAAATCCCAGCGGCGCTTCCTTCCTCATCGCCAGAGTGGGGAGGGGACATGAGTACGGGTTAAAGAACCTTACTTCACGTCCCTCCCCAGGCGGAGGGCCCACTTACACAGCGGGCCCGACACTGCCACTGATATGGACAGCCGGGAGCGCCGGGCTGTCCCTAACAGGCTGAAGCAGAAACCTGTGTGGTGCCAGTGCTGGTACCCCCGTACCACGCGCCGGCGAGCCTCTGGTCGCCGTCTTCTTCCCCTCCATGCCCTTCTACGAGCGTCTGCGAGAGGGTCCTGCTCCCTTAGACGGCTGCCTCTTTTTGGGACATTACGTCCTCACAAAAAAAGGCCCGTTCGTCGGCGACCATCGCCCGAACTATGCTCGGGAGCGAGAGGTCGTTCCCAACAACGCGGAGACAAGAGCCCTGCGGTTTCACCCGTGTGGTGAGAGAATTATTGTTATATTTTGAATAATATACAATATAATCTTTTGAGTTGTTATTCATAGTAGTCTATTAACTTTCATAATTGTATTTTGTTTTCTCTTCTCAATTGAAACTCTGTAACATCATCAATATTTGAAAAAAGTAACTATTGAGTTTCTTGCTGGTGTCTTCTCAGTAGAAATCGACCAGCGTAGATATTATGTACCTATTTTGAATTTCATAAGTGTTCTGTGTGGACCTAAATTGAATAAAGATTTTTTTATCTTTTATCTTTATCTTTATATATCTTTCTATACCTTACCGGAGGCCCAATCCGGGCGAAAGGGAGGTTTAAAGGTTGGCAGCGCATTTGTGACTCCACTGGTGTCGCGGGTGTAAATGAGCGGCGGTAATCGCTTACCATCAGGTGAACCGTCTGCTCGTCTGCCACCTATAGCATAAAAAAGTAGTATAGATGTTATTCTTATATGTAATCGATATTATTGTGAAGTTTCATCAAACTCTATTCAGTAGTGGCATGAAAAAGGAACATACAAACACCTAAGTAGGTGCATACATTTGCCACAAACTTTCGCGTTTTTAACATTAGAAGGATCGAAAACTTCTTTCAACAATTCATACATTACCGATCCGTTTGGATCAGTGGTAGTGAACGATGCCTCTGGTGCAAGGGTTGCGGGTTCGTTCCCCGCACAGAACAAACATTTGTATGCATGAACATGTTTGTTTGTATTGATTTGTGTGTTTTCTATGTATTACGAAAGAAAAGTATTAAATGTATATATTTGTAATTCCACTGTTGGTTCTGATGTCCGTGCTTGAGCTACCTATATCGGAGTCAGATCAATGTGTGTGATGTTGTGAAATATTTATTTATTTATTACCTAGTCTAGTAAATTATTCACCCAAATCCTTTGCTTGTATCTTGTTGAACATTTTATCTAGAAAATCTATTTCCTATAAAGTTATTTATGCTGTAGGGAGTGCAGCACTCGAGACAGTGCTCGATCGACAGCTTATAACATTACCTACGTGCCCGTGAGAAATGAGTTTTTAAATGAATTCCGTTAGCGTGGCGATCCGTTCGCTCGGGTTTCCGTTACCTATATTCTATTTCACTTACAAACATTACAAAGTGAACTTTGTTTTAAAAAAATAAAGTGAAAAACTAAAATCAGATTACTATATATAATAGTCTGTGCTGAATTTTTTATGAGGTATCGCGCTGTAGTACAACATGTACCAGCCGACGATCAAGACGCTTCCAACGACACCTCATTTGTAAAATTATGATGTTTTGATCGCAATAATTTCGTGTTGACTGATGAGTCTCGAGTGTAAACTTTAAGTATTGTAGTTAGTACCTAGATATCATCATCATCATCATCATCATCAGCCCATTTAAGTCCCCACTGCTGGGGCACGGGCCTCCCTCAATCACATGAGGGGTAATTGCCATACTCACCACGCTTGGCAGACGGGTTGGCGAGGGTTTTGATATAAATGCAGAGTTTTCCTTCTCTAGGTGCTGATGATCATGCCAGCAGCTTTACCTTAGCGCCTTCTACGACACCTCGGTAAGAGTGAGGGTGGCCTATTCTACTCTGCCGGGAACCACACGGCCTAGATATGAAGTCTTTGAAATTTATTTAGGTAGCTTACAGGCCAGAGTCAGGGTAGGGCAAGCGTCTCTGCCCCCCACCGGATATTCGACCGCTATTGCGCCGATATGGACACCCTAGCCATCTTATTGCAAAACGTGGCTTAAAATAAAAAGAGGCATTTAAAATAATAACCTCAAAATATCGATTCAGTAACCATGGCAGCTCGTCCTTGTAATGGATCATCATCATCATCAGCTTATCGCAGTCCAGTGCTGGACATAGGCCTCTCCAATTGTTCGCCACTGTGATCTATCCATGGCTTCTCGCATCCAGCTCAGATCAAATAACATTATTCCGTAACTATCATCAAATTGCTAGTTTAGTATTAAAGCCGGTATCAGAGTAGTTTTTTTGTAACAATAGGGCAGGGGTTTTGGTTAGTTTCGCTCGCGGGTATGTATGGCTGTTTCACGTTGACTCTGGGCTCAATATAAAGTTTATTCGTACTGTGGTCAACTGTGGTCGGGTGCATCTTAAGTTGTTTTTGTGTTTCAAAGATCCAAGGGAAGAACTTAAACTTTTTACCAACACAATTGATTTTGTGTAGGTAATTGTAAAATGGATAAAAAAATAGGAAACTCACTAAAGTAAAAAAGCCTTTTTTTAACTTCGCTGGTGTTGAGGGCGGCGGCAATTGCTTACCATCAAGCGATCCGTCTGCTCGTCTGCTACCTATCACATAAAAAAAAAACTTTTATTTATTGTATTAACGATAACGCATCTATGCCCTAATTTGATGCCTTCGTGTTACCTAAAATTGCTTAAATGGAAATTGTTACTCAAGTTCCTATCTATCTGGCAGCTCTTTTTCTCTTCAACTTCGATACCCACTTAATATGTATTCTTTGCCTTTGACGAAAGCTCCCAGATCCTAATTCCTGGATCTCGACGAGGTCGTGTATCCATAGGTAGATGCTGCGATGCAGAAGCAAAATTCAAATTTAGATTTTGTGCATAAAAAAGAGGTTAGACATATTTACAGGAGCCCAATTCTCGTGCTTGTGATATTTTGAGAACATGGCGGATATCACCCGAAAACCATACAAAAAAACTATGTTTTGGTGATATATGTCGTATGAAAATAAATGTCACGAGCCCGAGAATTGGGGTCCAGGTGTACCACGTTTATAAGTTACATCGGCAAAATTCGTCTACCCAGAAGAGCAAGTTAAATCCGATTGATTACGATTGCGAAAGCAGTTGGAATACAGACTTTATTGCGCTACGTTAAGATTAAATACAATAAATCTAGACAGGAACGCTATCTCTCTCTAAACCGCACTCGCACCGAACATGGCGCTGACGTATCAAAAAATAAGAAATGGTAATTTTAGGCGCGCGTAAATGGAGCGTTGTGATTGGTTAAGAGTATTGCCGCAGATTTCGAAAATAAGACTTCTACGCAGTTACATTGGTGTAACTTATAACATTGGTAAAACTGTACGTGTTTGAAGAATTGATAGTAGGTAGGAATGGACAACATTTCAAAATTGCTAAGCTCTGAAACAAAAAATACCAATTCTTTGTTTAGTTTTCCGCTGCTCGAGTATATATTTATTCATTTTTTATATTGCCTAATTACTGAGAAAAAAATTAAAAACTAAAAAACGTAAGATGACGTCATCGGACGGCAGAATGTAAAATATTTCTTTGCTTAGCACATTATAGTTTTAAATTTACGAAATGCCAAACCGTTGACATGTAAATGTCAAAAAAAAAGACAACTTGTCAACGTTGAATGTATGAACGACGTTGACAATGTTGACACTAGTATTATTTACCTTTGACAGTAGTACCTTTTTTTTTATTAAAACAATGATAAGCAAAGGAATATCGCTGTATTCAGCCGTCCGATGACGTCATTTGGCGCTTACGTCTATTTAGAATAAAAAGAATTTCAATAATTATTTTATGCATGAAAATGGACAAATTTTGAAAAAAGAAAAAATATGGGTCTGTTCATTTTATGTCTATTTTCATATAAAAAAACAATATGGACATGTTAAAAATATGAAATGTTGTCCATTTATTTCATAGATCACTGTTTCATGCTGATCAAATGCGAAAGTTTATGAAAGTCTTGTGTATACGCCCTAGTTTTCTGGACATCAATAAGTGTGATTGTTCAATCACATCATTAAACTACATAATTTCTTTTTATTTATCTAAGTTACCTTATACTTTTTCTTACTTTTCTCTTTTTTACATGAAAATATTATATTATAGCGGACAAGCCTATAGCCGTATTAGCCGTGTGGTCCCCGGCAGAGTAGAATAGGCCACCCTCACTCTTACCGAGGTGTCGTAAAAGGCGACTAAGGTAAAGCTGCTGGCCTGATCATCAGCACCCAGAGAAGGAAAACTCTGCATTTATATCAAAACCCTCGCCAACCCGCCTGCCAAGCGTGGTGAGTATGGCAATTACCCCTCATGTGATTGAGGGAGGCCCGTGCCCCAGCAGTGGGGGCTTAAATGGGCTGACGATGAGCAGACAGCACACTGCTGGTTAGCTTGACAGCTGTTGCGACGATCTAGGTTTTTTAAAGACACAATAATTATTTTTATTAATTATTAAAAGACGTTTCCGATGTGTGATAAACTGGTAAAAGGATTTGACTCTAAAATTAGGGGTTAAAATATGAAATTGCCGTTTTGTATAGCGATTGTCTTAAAAGTTGTGTTTTCCATAACTAACATTTTTTTAAATTGCAAAGTAACTATTAACATAATTAAATGTTCTTAAATGGACAACGTTTAGGAACGTGTAGGATAGATTTTCAAAAAAATATATTTAAAAAAAAAAGTTATGTAAAAACGCCAAATCTGCCAAGTAACACAATACAATAGTAGTACTACAATAGGTAAACTTTAATCTCTAATATAAACCTTAAAAATATTGCCTTAAATCAAAATAAAATGATGATAGTGACTTTTTGCTTATTTAAAAAGTTATACATCTTTTGTCGAAAAAAAAAACGACAATTTCATACTTTAACCCCTATTATCAAGGGTGTGAGAGGGAGCTAGATATCAGAAAATCGAGTTCATAGGTTCTCAACGCGAAGGCTTTACATATCATTGAGGGCGGTGGGCGACAAACTTTAGCCGAAAACTAAATAATGCCTCCATTTTTTCCCTGTCATCCTTTATTATTGATATCAGTTTCTTAGCAAAAAAGGATTTGGGTATCTTATAAGATAAGTAGTCTACTCTCTAAGGGATTTCGTAAGCAACTAGGTTATTGAGTCAGTTAATTTTTTATGCGATTTTTTATCCAACTGCGATATTTGAAGAGGTCTGTTGTATTTGTCGAAGTGATCCATATTTCGTCCATTCTCATAGAGTAAAGTAATAATAGTCTTGTTATCCTGCAGTCACTGATTTTTTTTCATTTTTAGTATTCATGTGATAGGTGGCAGACGAGTAGACGGATCACCTGATGGTAAGCGACTGCTAACGCCCATGGACACCTGCGACGCCAGTGAAGTCACAAGTGCGCTGAAAACCTCTAATAAACCCCCTTTCCCCCGGATTGGGCCTCCGGTACCCTCACTCACGCAGCAAAACATAGCACAGTGCTGCTTAGCACAGTCAAGAACTGATAGCTGCTTTCTCCTCATCTTAGCGTGTAATTCCCGATTGCGTCCAGAGCGGAGCTTTGGAGCCTAAGGGTACGCCTAGACCATAATTCAAGATTTTGGGGAGTCTGGTAATTACAGTGATGCGACTGACCTTTGCAAACCTTTAACAGGTGAAACAAACCAATTTAATCATGGTTACGCGATCCGGAACGTGCAGGTTTCCTCTCAATGTTTTCTTTCACCGTCGAGTAATGATGATAGAAATAAATAAATTCAGAGGTTTTGACCGTGGGTGATACCACGGCCTTACAGAAAACCAGCGTGAAGCAGCACTGTGATGTGTACCGGAGGCCCAATCCGCGGGAAAGAGGGGTTTAAAGGTCCACTCCTGAGGACTCCATTGGTGTCGCGGGTGTCCATGGGCGGCGGTAATCGCCGGTGATCCGTCTGCTCGTCTGTCACTTATCACATAAAAAAGGTGAATAGTCGGTCGGATTTGAACCGTGACTCCCGCGTGATCGTCGCGTTCTTATCTACTGAACTCACATTGTATTGCCAACACAATCTGCCAATGTTTTATAATAAAAAGGTCCATTATTATAAAAAACGCAAGCGTGTGTTGTTCATGTCAGCTGCCCACCAGTATATCCTGTATATCCTGGCAGTCTTAACGGTTAATTATTCTGTATCCAGGCACGAGTGTCGATTAGGGCCGGAAGGGTCTCTGGATTAATTGCCGTCACTCCCACCTCACTCGTACAATTTTACCCACTCATTGTCGGCGAAATAGGCTTGGGTACAAAATATCGATACTTAAGATATTATAAAAAAAAACCGCCTTCAAAAACCACGAACTAAAATGTGTAAAATAATATTTTAACACTTTAAATTACATTTTATAACAGCACACTCGAGAAAAGGTTTTACCGAATTCATATTTAGAATAAAAGATTTAGAAGAAAGAATTGAATAACATCGATACATACAATGTCTGTTACTGTAAAAGCCCGATCTACGGTAAATCTTAAGATATATCAATGTCTACTGGTAATAAAATTGTCCGAAAAGGTCTGCAGTCCGAAATTTTACCAACATTCACTTGGTAAATATTAGGATTTACATTAGGGCATGCTAAATGTTGAAAATGACCATCTCCAGGTCACCAGTTCTAAACCAACCTAATTTTAACCTAAACCTGAATACACGTTTAAAGGGTCAATGCGCTGAACGCGTATTACATCAGTATTTTCAAGATTTACCATCCAACGTAGTGGATACCTCGGAGGAGGTACTCGATCGAAAGGCGGTCCAAGCCATTTGGCTTGGAAGACCCTTTTCCATCTTAATTCAGCCGTCTTTACGGCTGAATTATGATGGAAAAGGTTCTTCCGAACCGGTGAAGGACCAGAAAATCGCCATTGGGTGCCTTAAGAAAGAGGAGAAGGATAGGGTCCAGCAAAGACGGAGCTATGTGCCTCAAATTTGAGGATCTCAAGAACAAGGATCCAATGGTGATACTGAAAGGGGTGCTGACAGTAAATACTTACAAAGATGTCATCACCGCCCTAAGGAACCAGAACGACTCCGTTTTTGAGGGCCTCAAATATAAGTTAATCGGAACCTTCACACTCAACTTGTGGTCCTCACAGTCTCCCCACAGATATAGGACAGACTCACCGAAAAGGGGTTTGCCCTTATCGATATACAAAGAGTCAAAGTGAAGGACCAGAGCCCACTTGTGTAGTGTTCGTTGTACCTGGGACACGGGCACAGCAGGCGGTTCTGCACTGACAAGGCAGAGAAGTGCCCTCACTGTGGGGGATCCCACATGAGATCGCAGTGTACCGAATGAAAGGCTGGCACTAGTCCTCGATGCCCCAACTGCTCGGAGGCCAAACACAATGCTTTAAATGAGGAGTGCCCGATAAGAAGGAGATGGGAGGATGTCGCCAGAGCCATGGTTGCATACTGCTGAGGTCCCCCCAGCCCAAAGGCTAGTCTTTCACAAGGGGATCATGATGTTTCGCAGATTAAAAAACGGAAAGGGATGGGAAAGTGCTATGGATGGCAAAAAAAACAAGCAATCTTGTAGATTGTAGGTGGTTTTAAACTGTGTGTCATTGTGTATATAGTCCTTGTGTAAGTCCAGCGTCTTTTGAATGTTAAAAACTGTCTGTCTGTCGAGTAATATTGCAAAACATTGATGTAAATTACATGTTTAAAAGAATAGTATAAATCAGGAAATAGTATTTGTGAAATCAAAGTAAAATAATAAAAAATGATACTTACCAAAGAATAAATTAAATTCTCTTCAAAACTTAGTAAATCATAAAAGAAATAAAGATAAGTAGAAATGTAAAAAAATAGTAAAATACAACTGTAACTTTTGGAAAAACTTCTAAAATTGGTAAAAAGTAAGTAACATTAGATTTTTTTTTTTTAATTTTTCAAAATGGAACTAAACAAAAAAGCGAATACAGGCTTCGAACTCTACATCGAAGGGTAAACATACAAAAAAATCCATGCCTTAATATAAATCCTAAGTGAATATTGATAAAACTTCGAACTGCATACATTTACCAACTCAAGTCGTTAAATCTTAAGATTTACCGTAGTTCAGACTTTTACAGTAACATATCGATAAGAGGTACATTTTTTCATTTACCCATGCCTAAATGCGAAAAACAAAATGATAATATCTCTCCGAAGCCCGTGAAAGATTTA
Organism: Marasmia exigua; assembly: GCA_019059595.1. NCBI lineage: Eukaryota > Metazoa > Arthropoda > Insecta > Lepidoptera > Crambidae > Marasmia > Marasmia exigua. The sequence goes on along the minus strand of CM032477.1, from coordinate 10,850,664 downwards.
TTCACGCTTAGAAACTCATTTGCCGGCACACCACGAAATAAAAAGCAACTCAACAGCTTGAAAAATATTATTTCGGTAAGCGGGAGAGAGGGGGTGTACAGAGTAATGTCCCCTAATGTACGGACGTAAAAAACCCACTCGGTGGAGGCCGCGAATTCTTCCCGAATGGACCAAATTTTATGTAAATTTCCTTTATGATCTTTCGGCATTTGTCGCGTATTATCGCCGGAATCCTCGCGCTAATATTTTCGTTTAGAAATAATGACGGCATGCGGATGTCGAATTTAGCGACTGTCGCATGTAGAATGGTAGATTTCGCTCGCAGTTGGCCACTAAGGGTTCGGTGACTTTGGATTCAGTTTATCACAGAAAGACCTGTGAGAGAGAGATTTTATGGACGAATGTAAGAAATCTCCAAATTCGACTTCAATGTCGAGTGCACAAGAATTGTTCGTAGCAATACATCTTCTGACGTACGTATATAACGTTCCCTTCTCCAAGGTAGAATCTATTTTGGTACAAAACTTCATTAAAGTGGTCTATTTTACTTGAAAGGGTTAAACAGTTACAGTAAACGGTGTTTTCAAATCGTCATTAAAAACTTTAAGAGTCAGTAAACTCACAAATCCAACTCGCACGCACGTACGGGATTCGATCCTACGCCAGAAAGGTCTGTTACTCATTTACACTCTTTCTCGTACAGCTGATGTGCATTGACATGGGTAATCACTATCATAAAGTGAATTGCTGGCTCGTTGCCTTCTTTTCCTTAAATAGCATATCTTCCCCCGTATCTTGCGCGTGGTCCTTGTCTGTAGAGTCTGAGCTAGCCTTCGTACTAGCCTCTATACGTGTTGGGAACACGGAGGGTAAGCGAACCCGAGTACGATTCCCAACCAGATGGACCGATCAAGTGAGAGAAGCACCCTCAAATAAGTGTTGCTCGGTGGCCAGACACGCGATAAATAGGCACTTGTGGAGGCAGATCACACAAGCTAGGTGCATCCCATCCACATCCACTAATGACCACTATTCTCAGTCATGAGGGAGCGACCGCAGAGAGGTACGTCCCTATATAATACCTTATCTGTGGTAAGGCATTGGAACCTTAAAAAGCTTTGGCGCAGTGGGTAGTGCGGCACCGCATCCGTTGTCACTGCCATACTGGCCCGTGAGATTCTTCTTCACGCTTCGTTTGAAGGAAGAGTAATACATAGGGGGGACAACGAGTTCCATTTCTCAGTTTCTTAGTTCAAGTAATATATGAAATATTTTCAAAAATCATGCATTAAAACACTGATAGGATGGTGACTAGACTAGGAACGGACATCGCCGTCTGCGTATCGGTATTTTCGTATTCAAATGCCAATATAATTCTGTAAACGTCTAGTGGAACCTTTTCCGATGTGTGGGAGGGTTGTGGGGACAAGAGGCTTGTGCCTGTGCTAGTGATGCCAAAATCGAGTCCTGAGTCGTTATCGTGTATTATCCTCGGAATGACCGCGTCAACTACGCGATAAGGATTTCAACAACATGCAAGAAGTTACTTAATTTTCTCTCCCGTAAAAGTTAATTTTTTATTATGAATTTATAGGCCAACGTTTTACCACGATCTTACTTGATGAAAAGTGACCAGTACTCTTACCATGAGTATGAAAAACTGTTCTCGCTATCGAAATCTATCGCTCTGTCCCTTTCATTGTGGTTCGAGTGAAAGAGACAGAGCAATAGTTTTAGATAGCGAGGATAGTATTTCAAACTCATGGTAAGGCCTCTGATGAAATAATGCGAAAGCGAATCCTTCGTGCGGATAAGGTTTTTTTATGAGATAGAAAGGCAAATGAGCAAGCGGGTCTTCAGACGCGAAATGAAATTATCGCCACCTATGGACATCAGCCAAACCAGAAGGAGTGGAGCTGTTGCCGGAATTTTATTAAGGCGACGGGTACCCATAACTAGCGATGCCAATCGATTTAAATTATTATCTACTAAACCGGATCTATTTTGAACTATTTCGGAGCTCCAGTCTCTAAGCAAACATTTATACTATTTATTTGATTACTTTTTTACTTTTTGATCTGTTTATGCACTCGTAATTTGGATTAACGCTATAAGTGGCCTTCTTTGGCGGTAAATAAATTTCGAGTACAAAAGCATACCAAAAAGTTAATAATTATAAGTATTAAATAAATTGTATAAGCGCTTTCCATGAATGAGGCTGGAGCTTCGAAATTGTAAAAAAGAAGGTTTAGATACTAACAATTTAAATCAATTACCCGTCACTTTAAGCACAGATATTAATACTAGTCCTTAAGGTATATGCTCGATTCTTGAAAATTTGAAATGCTTATTTAAATAAATTGAAAATTTAAAAACCCCCGACACAACTAAAGCTCTTTCATTTGATACCTATATTGAAGTAGTTGGAACAACAAATTCGTCGTATTCGTAGGTTATTCGTCATTTTCTGACAGCGGCCATCTTGGATTTGAATTTTTTCATAATTAATATATTCTGCTACTCAAGCCCTTCATATGATACCCATATTGTGGGAGTTGTGTTAAAACATAAATCCAAATCTTTGTGACAGCGGCCATCTTGGATCGGTTCGTTTGTTCGGGAGCTACGATGCCATAGACAGACACACAGACACACACACACACAAACACACACACACACACACACACAGACTCGTCAAACTTATGACACCCCGTCGTTTTTGCGTCGGCGGTTAACAAAAAAGAAACAACGTGAAAATGAAAACCTGAAATTCTCGAAAACTTCGGTCTAAATTCTTGTTCCATGATTTATGTTATTTTGTTGTTATACATAATCAAGATTGTTCAATCCCGCTTAAAAGGCAGAAATTTCGAAGCAATAATTTACATTCTTATCCCTGAACCTCGAAAAAGCTGTTTTGCCCAACACTAAAGGCCGCGAGCTCAGCATTTTTTCGGCAAGAACACCGAAAAAGTTGGGAATTTGTGGCTGAAACAAAAATCGTAAATTGCTTATAACCGGAACAACAGATGAGCGTTGGACTATTTTATTCCTTCGCGGGCAACTTCGTACGTAGTTCACGTTTTACGGCTTATACGTATTTAGTTGAGCTGCTGTCACAGTATAGGGAAGATAACGAAAGGGTTGGCAGCGCACTTGTGACTGCTCTGGTGTCGCGGGTATCCACGGGCGGTAGCAATCGCATACCATCAGGTGATCCGTCTGCTTGTCAGCCACCTATCATTATATTATCTACCAAACACAAGTTTTTGGAAAGGAACTGAACATATTGAGAGTCGTAGAAAATGTTGAACGAAATTGTATGTTTTAAAAGCTTGGTGAGCGGAAAAATGGTGCGAGAGATTTTCTCTCTTTCGCGCCATTTTTTCGCACTCCAAGCTTATAATTGTAGCCTTCAATTATATGTATACTCTTAACTTAAAAGTATAAAAGACTACAGATCGACCAAGATCAGAAGGCACTTCATTGACATCGACAGGGGGCGTTGTAATGGGTTCCGACGCTCTCTCTTTCTTTCGTAACTTAGCTAAGCGTTTAAACGAACTCACGGGAGAGCCAAAGGCTGGCAGCTACCTCGCCCACCGAATTTCCATCGCGATCCAACGCGGTAACTAATGCTGCGAGCATTTTGGGGGCATTGTCATGGGGCTTGTAAAACGTTTTTTCTATGCGATAAAGTCAAAACAGGATAAGGTATTTGACAGTGATAAAAATATACATTTCTTTTATAACATCAGTGTTAATATATTTTTTGTGGAGCGATTTGTAATATCGCGAGATAAATATATTGCATTATTTCATCATATTCGTCTTCTAAAATTATTATTTTTTAAACAGGGTCACGTGACTAAAAACGGCCCGTGACGTAGATTACGCGTAAGTCTACTGCCTATGGTTGATTGCCTTTCCTTCATAGGAAGAAATAAACAAAAAAAAAGTCTATGGTTGATCGTACCGTCACGTCAAACTATTTATAAGAAACACTGAAACACCAACAAGCTCAATATTTATTTATGGACAATCTACGTCACTGGCCGCCATATTACTAAAAGACGCGTTTTTGCGTCATATTTGAATATTGCATTTTCTTTTCGTTTTTTTTATTAAAATATCTAAAATAATGGCAGAAAAGTATTTTTTTAGGGCTCCTTATAAATAAATGAATACCCTAAGATAGTTTTCAGAATTTTGTCAAATATCCTATTAGATCCGACCATAGACTTTGGATGCCGCCCTGCTAAAAGACCAAAAGCCCAATTCTCGGGCTCGTGACATTTATTTTCATGCGACATATATCACTAAAACATAGTTTTTTTGTATGGTTTTCGGGTAATATCCGCCATGTTCTCAAAATATCACAAGCACGAGAATTGGGCTTCAACAAAGCGTGGGGAATGAGAAGACGCCATCTTATTCACAGCGTAGAGTAGTATTCACAGTAACACTAGTTCACGCACACATGTGCATTCAGTTTTTGGTATCACCTACAGCTACCGAATGACATTGTTCTTCTTGTATAACCTAATTCTATGGTTCCGACAATTGTCACGTGCCAAATAACAGTGATCGGACTGTACGAGTAATTTAATTTTGGAACGTCCTATTGAACGTTTGGTCTATGTCTATACAGCGTGTGTATTTTATACGGGCGAATAATTAATCCAGCTATAATATCTGATCCTACGAATCGTATAAGATAATCATTTTATTAAATTTTGTGGTTAATTAGGTGAAATGATTTTTCTAAAGTGCAACCCAGCAGCAATGTATGCCGTCCAACTTTGTTTGACATGACAAGTGACATGAGTGTCATGACACTCGTATGACGTTTAGATACTTATGTCTACGTTAATTGATGTTATTAACGTTAACTACCAGTGGATGCAATACATTGCGTGCTCAATTATTTTGTATGAAAAAAAAAGTACCTTAATTTCCTAAAGAAATGTATGTAAACAGGTTCCCTAGGTCCGATAGTAATCGCCATTAAAATATTCGCCCGTATCAAATAAACACGCTGTATAGTGGTCTATGGTCCTAATCTCGAGGTCGAAGATCAAAAAGTATGTCGAATTTTTGAACATAGGTCGAGTTTGTGATCACCAATCTGCATTAGGCAAGCGCGAGCGTGGTTATTAAGCATAATCAAATCATAGTAGCGATGACTTGATTTATATGATGAAGGCCTTTGCTCTGCAGTGGGACAGTAAGTTTAATATACCTACGTAGGCTGACTACTTTAAGCGCTATTAAGTAGTTAAAACGACATTACTGATACACAAAACATAACATATATTGCAGCTTGTCTTCAGTAAACCTTAAATTTGTGTGATTTAACATCACACCCAATTTTTGATTTCACTGAAATTAGGTATGAAAATCAGAAGTCCAAACTCAAGATTTGCCAAAGAGCTATGGAACGTAGCGTTCTAGCGATCAAAAGATCAGATAGAGTGCGCAACTCTGACATACGCTGCAAGACGGGAATCACGGATGTGGGTCGGAAAACTGCGAAGTTAAAATGGGAGTGGGCAGGCCATGTATGCAGAATGAACTCTGAGAGATGGACATAAATCGTCACCCAATATCAACCGACTGATGGACGTCGACTACGCGGCAGGCCCTAAAAAAGATGGTGTGACGATTTCAGTACGTATGTCCAAGTATGGCAAGTAAAGGCATTGGATAGGGAGGAATGGAGAGACTTGGGGGAGGTCTTTGCCCAGCAGTGGGACTCTGCAGATTAAATTTAAAAAAAAAGGTATGAAAACAAGTTCTATACGCTTTACAATATTTAACTTTTTTGGCAGAGATTTTTTTATTTATTTATTTATTTAAAAAGGTACACCAACAGCATATATACAAAACACGTAAAAAAATATAAATTAAGGTAATAGTAGTTCTTATATATATGCCCATTACAGGCGTACACAACATTGACTATTTAACATACTGTACATACTAATTAAATAAGAATTTAGATTAACTTAAATTTGAAATAAATTAAAATAGAAATAATAATGATAATGATAATAATGTTACAATTAAAAATAAACTATAATAATAACTTAGATTCTTTCACAATTTGGCTGATTCTTTGGTTGACAACAAGGCATCAGACAAATTACGTCTAAATTTGGATCGCGAATCGCAAAATATATCAGCAGGTGTATTAATTTCGTTGTATGCACTGCAACATCTCGGCAGGGGAGCATGGCGACCCAGATTGGTTTTAGACTTTTGTAAACAGAGATGTCTTACTGTTGCATGATTTCATAGTCCGTGCCGATAAAATGAAAGTAGCAATATCTTTTTGTTTCAACTGTTCCTTTGAAAGAGGATTATAGTAACAAATAATAATAGGTATCTTACTTCTTTTATGGCGATTAGTTATTACGGAACTGAGGGAGGAACTAACAAGATCGTTAACTTGTTATGAAATTCTTGTATCTTATACTTTTCATATTGCGATATTTTTCACCTGATTTGCTAGATTTGCTCATTAAATATCATCCAAAATAGAGATTTTTTCGACACAAAGTTCTCTCATTCTCACCTGTGACCTTTTTTTTACCCCTCTAAAGATTACAGATTTACGTTGATAGTCCCCAAACCGATTACGGCTACGGCGGCCAATCTTAACGATCAGCCACGTACGCAGGATATATTATAGTGTTCATGTATTTGCGCAAACACAAGTGCACTCTCTATTCCGTTACTCTCATATTCCGATGGGACACTACTGTGACACAACCGGAGAGGGATCGTACGCAGGACCAACGGCTTACCGTGCTTTCCGGGGTACGGGGGTAAAGACCACAAAATTCCAGACTCGGGGATCGAACCCGGGACCTCTTGCGCAGCCGTTGCTTTAAAGTGCGACCCACTAACCACTGCGCCGACTCAGACAAAGGTGTTTGATAGTTAATAGGTGCAGGACCAATGGCTTAGCGGGCTCTCGGAGGCTGGGGGTTACAACAGCGCTCACTTCCAGACTCCGAGGCACCACTGAGAATATATTTACAGAAAAACTCAGGTCATGTCCGTGTCCATCGCTAAAGTACAACCCACTAGCCACTGCACCACCGATATAGTAAACCAAGCCAACTAATATCAACAACTATACTTAAGTCCTAACTTATAGGAAAAGGAGATTACAACACTGTTTCATAAGTACAGGAAATTCACCCACGTATGTAAGTTTAGTCGGAAAGGTTGTTACAAGGTTTGCCCACTAGTGTGTTCGACAGATTGGGCGCGAGTGCGCCTTAATATCCGCCGCGCCGCGCGCTTCCGCCAGGTGGCGTCGTCTGCAATTTACCGCCAGTGGTAAACTGTAGGTAGGTTTTTAGTATATTGATAGTAGAAATTGGAAAATGAAGCTGAGGAATGGACCTGATCGGTCTTAGAGGGGAAGTTCTCGCACTTTTGACATGAAGTCGAATTCGACATTTTCTAAATGAATAGGGTTGGCGCAGCTATCCGAAGTGACCTATGGCCTATGACTTGGCTTCTCGTTAGGACAGACAATCCGCATATGAACTCCATAAGATGGACGGACTAGTGGTATTCTTCTGCGAAATAAATACAACTAGGTACCCAAAGTGAGTTTCGGCCTCCAATACCTGTACGTGTCGCAGCCATCTGGTTAAATGAGATCCATTCAATGCCGCAATGGGACGTCTAGGGCGTTAGTTAAACGCCGGCATCCAATCAAACGACTGAAGAATAACAAACCATGTCGTTGACCGCAACGTTTAACCAGATGGTTGAACGTTTGTCGCCACCATCATCCAGTTGAATGCCTAGGCCGATAGTTGTTTGAACTAAAATCACTCTACTCAAACTTTTTGTAAAATTTTGCAGACTACTTACTATTATTTGGCACTTTCATGTTTAAGTATAGACTATTATGACAATCACACTTCATTTTGCTTATAATTGCACACAAAAACGAGTCAATCGAGCCATACCATTTACTCTCTACAGCTCTGTTTTCGCTGCAGACGCCTACATAGTTCGGAAATCTATATTAGTTTTAGAAATTCCGAACAAACAAATGGAAAAACTGTTAGGTAGTTTTGGTTTGGCCAAGGCTCACTTTGGGTCGCTGCGCTAACCTAGTTAGTTTTGGTTTCGATTGAGGAAAGGTTTCCACTGGAAAAAATGTAAACACATTACACTAATAAAGTGACAAACATGATTTAACGAGAGCGAAGGCAAAGACAGCTGATATTTATTTTATAGGTAGGTACTAGTAGCCCGCCCTCACTTCATTTCGGGACATTCGTTTCAATCTGTACCAACAGATGGCGTTGGGTGTCGATTGCATCGTGCAAGTGATTTGCGTTTTCAGATTATCTACCTTGGAGAGAATAAAGCTTTTACAAATACTATAGATGTTCCCCATACGAAGGCAAGACAGCACGCAGCCTAAAGTTTCGGAATGAGAAATCATAACAATATTTGCACGTTTTATTGTGAAAAGATACCTTACTAAAATTTAAGCATTTTTCGCCAAATATTTATGAGCTGTCAGTAAAATGTTTCTTTCAGCAATATCCACCGCTTGCACAAGCAAACTTGATGGAAATAACTGAATCGAAAAACTGAAACGAGTTCAATTTGTTATTTTATTTCCAATCGCTCTAGTAATAAAATCCATCGGGCATTTCTTGTTCATGTTTTCAATCAACCTTTCTTTTATATGCCATTTCCCATAATACGCAATATCTTAATAACTTCGTAAGTACTAGAGTTTGTCCTAACGTTGCGATATTTTCTACCGATTCTTTTTTCTATTAGCTATGGCATGTAATCGGTACCTACCGACTAGATCCATCAATAAACAGCTCGATTCCATCTATTGCTGGAAATAAGACTCCTTATTTTTCTTATTTAATAGTTATCAGACAAATATATGGATCACCTGATGGTAAGCGATTGCTACTACCCATGGTCACCCGCAATACCAGGGGAATCACAAGTGCGCAGTAAAAAAAAATTACTTCCCTTCTCCCTGAATTGAGCCTCTGGCGCCTTCACTTACTCGGCGAAACAGAGATTTTTTTATGTGATCGGTGGCAGACAAGCAGGACGGATCACCTAATGGAAAGCGATTGCCGCAGCCCATGATAACAATCACACATGTAGTGATTTTGTCTTTTTTATGTAATAGGTGGCAGACAAGTAGACCACCTATTGGTACACCAACGTACACGGTACATCAACGAATACCCTCAACATAAGTGAAGTTATAAGTGCGCCGGTACCCTCATTACGTACCAACGCAAGCGCTGCTTTACGCCGGTTTTCTGTAATATCACTCCAGTCAAGCCGGCCCATTCAAACCGAAGCGTGACTCTCCTACGATTACTGAACTTTAGGCAATATAAACATCAGTTCGCATGCGAAAGTCTTCTCTTTCGGTCTCCTCTCTAGTATGATAGATGTATTATATCGATCGATTAAGACTTACCGCTATACGGCCTAGCAATAGGTAGCACCTACATATTAAATTTGTGGTAGCACCGCAAGCTCTCCTCCTCATTTTAGCGTGTATGCATCAGTTGCGTCCAAAACTGTCGCTTTGGAGTCTAGGGTAATTACCTCAGACCATGAATCAGGGTTTTATGTAGTCTGGTAATTGACAATAAAGCGACTGCCGTCTTCGCAAACCTTACTTTCCTTAACATACCGGTATATGGCATTGCAACCGGTAGCGCCGCAAGCCCTATTTACTCTTAATGTGCAAGTTATTGGTTCACCGTTTGTAGGAACCTATATTGTATATGTTGTATATGCTGGCTTACGGCTCCACTACCGAAGTTACGAGGGCACCATTAAGGAGCCCTAAGAGCCTTTTTGTGAGGCCTTCCCTCTAATCGGCCAAGTGAATATTTCGCGGGGGTTTTTCTGTGCCTAATTAGCGATTAGTTGGGCTTTTGCCATTTACTGGCCTTTAGTCGTTGAGATAGGGATGTGATATGATATTACTGGAGCCCAATTCTGGTGCTCGTGATATTTTGAAAACATAGCGGATATCAAATGATAACTATACAAAAAAAACTATGTTTCAGTGATATATATCGTATGAAAATAAATGTCACGAGCACGAGAATTGGGGTCCAGGATCAAATGCGACTATTTTTTTAATCGATGTTTTATTTACGCACCCAGAACGACCAGAGGCCTACCATGAGTTTGAAATACTATCGTCGCTATCTAAAACTATTGCTCTGTCTCTTTCACACGCACCACAATGACAGGGACAAAGCGATAGTTTTCGATTGCGAGAACAGTTTTTCAAACTCATGGTAATGGTACAGAACAGAAGCCACTGCTTAGTCTCAAACGAAGACATAGGCGCCAGTATTATGAGTAAAATAATACCACAAAAAGAACTCTGCGCCCTATTAGTTCTTACTAGTATTATAATATCTGTGGTTCTGCGATCTGCGATAAAGACTTAGTAATATAAAAATAGGATTCTTAAGCCCGTTTTTTTTGACGGCGGTTACCGTATTCGACACGATTAGTAGCTCATTGGATAAGAACACGCCTTCCATAAGGACGGCCGGGGTGAAAATCCGAGCATGCACCTCTTTTTCAAATCTAAGTGCGTTCTTTTACTATTAGCTCGGTGGTGAGGGAAAACATCGCGAGGAAACATACACGTTTCGGATAGTTTCTGAAACGTTATCAGTTTGTACCGGTTTGTTGGAAAAACCGCTGCGGGAAGTTGACGGGGTGTTATAAGTTTGACGTGTCTGTGTGTCTGTGTCTGTGTCTGTGCGTGCGTGCGTGCGTGCGTTCGTGCGTGCGTGCGAGCGTGCGTGCGTGCGTGCGTGTGTGTGTGTGTGTGTGTGTCTGTGTGTGTCTGTCTATGGCATTTTTTTAACTATAGATAAGATGGCCGCCGTCACAAAGATTTGGATTTTATGTTTTGACACAACTCCCACAAAGGGCAGTAGCAGAATATATTAATTGAGAAAAATTTCAAACCCAAGATGGCCGCCGTCAGAAAATGACAAATAACCTATTTGTTGTTCCGACTGCCTCAATATAGGTATCAAATGAAAGAGCTTTAGTTGTGTCGGGGGTTTTTTAAATTTTCAATTTAATTTTTATTACCTTTTTATCATAACTTTTAACTATTGGCTTAAAAGCCGATAAGCACATCATTATTTTTGCGTAAAAATAACAAGACCACACAGCCGACCGTAATTATGTGTGCCATCGTATCGGCAGGATAACCCGCTGTCAGTAAGCACGAGTCATGAGCTTTCATCCACACAAAACCATCTTACCATACACACCACCTGACTCTTAAACCAAGGACACAAAATTGCTTATTCCGTGGCTTTCGTGTGTTGGACCAGTTAAATCCTACCAGATTAAAATTCGGACTGTGATCCCAGTTACGAGGCGTTAAGGTATAAAATCATGTAATGGTTGTTTGTGGAGCCGCGCGGGTCACTGTGAGCTTGTTTAATCAACCGGCAGTTGCAACAAAACAACGGATTTCAGTTTGTGTTAGCTCAAAAGTTGATTGGGAAAGCTGCATTTACATCATTACATATTCATATATTTTAAAATTCATTTTTTATTGACACACTTGCACCAGATGGAAAGCGTCGATGCGGTCTTGGATATTATTATTTGTTAGAAATGGGGTGAGCCATGCGTCTCATAGCCACTGCGACCAGTAGATGATCTATTGTGGCAGCCCCGTAACCTATTACAGCACCTCATGTAGCTCCAGTTCCAGGATAAACCCGAGAATGGAGCTGATGGGGGAGCTTTTGATCTCGTCTGCTGAGATCATGTGTGCTCCCAGGTGCCGGCTTCTGCACCGGTGCAGCGCTATGCACTCGCCGAGGACGTGGATAATCGTTTCCTCGTCCTCGCGACAGAACCTGCAGATTTTGGTATCTGAAAGGCCCATGTTGTGCAGGTGCTTATTTAATTTGCAGTGCCCTGTGAGGGTCCGAGTGAGTGCCCTAACATGTCCTCTGCTCAGTTTTATTATTTCTACAGCTCGTCTCTGATCGAACGCCTGTATCAACGCCTTAGACTGTTCTAGTCGAGGTAGTCTTTTCCAATATTCAGTGCTTTGCTTATGCTCCCACTCTTTTAACTCGAACCTGACCATGCAGGCTGGAACGCCACTTATTGGTTCCGGTCCGAGTAGTGGGCTCTCTGCCCCGGCCTTTGCTAGCACGTCAGCGACTTCGTTGCCTCTGATATTGCAGTGTCCCGGTACCCAAATCAGATTTACGATGTTGGCATTGCCAAGCTGGTTTAGGAGCAGGACACACTCGCTAGTGAGTTTGGAGTCAAGTTCACAGGATGTTAACGCCTTGAGGGCAGCTTGACTATCTGAGAAGATGAATATCCTCTTATTCTGGAGATTCATTTGCAGACTCTCTTGGACACAGCCAATTATTGCGAAGACTTCTGCTTGGTACACTGTGGTATAGCGACCCAGGTTGGCGAATTTGCGTATTCTGAAGCGATCATTATAAAATCCCGCCCCGGATACGCCTTGCCTCCTGGAACCATCCGTATACCAAACGATGTCATTCTGCTTAACATTTCCGGGAGTTCCAGCCTCCCAGTCTTGTCTACTAGGTAACAAGACTGTAAACCGCTTATCGAAGCGGTATTCACGGATCATGGAGTCAGAGGGCATATCCATGACCGGAATTTTCATTAGTTCATTGTAGAGGTTACCTATGACCCTAGATTGCCATCTCGTCCTTCCTCTGATTTTTGCTCTCGTAATGGCCATCCTCGCTTCCATCTGCACGTGAATGTGCAGAGGTGGAATGTTCAGGAGGGCATCCAGTGCTGCAGAGGGAGAGGACGAAAGAGCGCCAGTGGCTATAAGGCAGGCTGTTCTTTGAACTTTGCTGAGGTTCTCCACGCAGTTGAGTTGGTGCGTCTTCTTATACCACACACAGCAGCCATAAGTGACGATCGGCCTCACTATGGTTTTATAAATCCAGAGTGCGGCCATGGGCCGTAGCCCCCATTTTAGCCCCACCAACCTACTGCTTGCCCCCATCGCTATTTTTGCCTTTCTAGTAATGTAGTCGAGATGCTTGTTCCATGTTAGTTTTTGGTCTAGAAAGACTCCGAGATATTTGACCTCGTTGGACAAGCATAGCTTCGTACCAAGAAGTGTTGGGGCGTGAAGCGCCTCTAGTTTCCTTCTTTTGGTAAACGGGATTAAGACCGTCTTCCGTGCGTTGACTGTTAGCACGTGTCTTGTGCACCAGTTTTCTACTATTCGTAGGGCCCTTTGCATAAGACTGGAAATGGTGCTAGGACATTTTCCTATGACCATTATTACTATGTCATCTGCGTAACCCTGAGTCAGGAATCTGGCTTCATTGAGCTCACAGATGAGACTGTCAACAACCAATGACCATTGAAGGTGTGATAGGACTCCGCCCTGTGGACACCCTCTGGTCACTCTATAATGAAGAGTTTTATTCATCAACGTTGTTGTTGCAGTTCGATTTTGTAGCATGGATCCCATCCATCTGGTGGTGGTATCGTCGATTCCACGATTCACCATGCTACGTGTTATAACATCGAAGTTGGTGTTGTCAAAAGCCCCTTCGATGTCGAGAAAGGCACAGAGTGCAATTTCTTTGTCTTCTATGGCTTTCTCAATTCTGTCCACCAGATCAATAAGTGCCGTTTCCGTGGACTTGCCTGTTTGGTAGGCATGTTGTCTTGCACTCAGGGGTTTTTCAACGAGGTATGTTGCCCTGATGTGACTGTTTAACACCTTTTCCATCGTTTTTAGTAGGAATGAGGTGAGACTTATCGGTCTGTAGGACTTGGGCTGTGATTTGTCTTTGTCCCCTCCCTTGGGGATGTAAGTGACCCTCGCCCGAGTCCACGCTGATGGCAGATAACTCCAAGCAAAGCTTGCACGGTAAAGTTTTATCAGCGTTGAGATGATGATATCTTCGCCCCGTTGCAATATAGCCGGGAAAATACCATCGACCCCACCAGATTTATAAGGCTTGAAGCTCCTAATGGCCCAACTTATCTGTTGGGGACGAAAAATAACGGAAGCTCTCCTCCAGTCTTCATTCCGCGGTTTCCTGTCCGGAGACTTACTGTCCTGGAGTTCTCTTTCGTTATTAATGTACACGGATTCCGGAAAGTGCGTTTGAGCAAGCAGTCTCAGTGTTTCCTCCGGGGATTCCGTGAAAGATCCGTCCGCTTTCCTTAGCAGGCCTAGATGGGATTCAGGTGTCTTGGCTAATATTTTGTGGATCCTGGCAGCTTGGGCAGTGTCTTTGATGGACCCGCAAATTTTTTGCCAGGATCTTTTGTCTTGGATATTACGCAAGATGCATGTTCACAGATTATCAAATTATAATAATCATAGACATTTTGGTGTCACTTGGTTTTTTTCTGTCATTATAGTACTTTGTAGGCACCTACAGAAAACTTTGCAGTCATTCTCTTACGTACTTCTTTCTTTTGTTATTTTTTCAATTTTTTTTTCTCAGCTTGTGTGTACGTATGTCTTCGATCATTATATCGAGAGTGTATGTAGATGGCCAGTTTGTCTGATAGACATCTTATACGCATATTTATAGACAGAAATCTCGGTCTACTTCCGAAGATCGACTAGTTAATTGTATCCTATTCGACACCTTATGCAGTGTGTCACTTGATGTGAATCACAGGTGATTAACTCGCTAATCAAGTGTGAAGCCAGCGCATCGGATAGCTGCCCCGTATGCTGACAATCACAATAGCGACTGGCCTATTGAAGTTTCTAGGGTTGTTCCTAACATAATAGGAAGAATGTAATTAGGGAGGTCCTTTTTTTGTTTTTTTTTTTATGTGATAGGTGGCAGACGAGCAGACGGATCACCTTGTAAGGCCGAGGACACTTCGGCCTCCAGGATTATTGGTATGAAACTATAGTATAATGACTTCGTGTATTGCCAAACAACTTATAAAATATTTTTTAAATGGTTTACGAATGTGAATAGCTTTTCTTCTGAAGCCGGATTTCTGTTTAGTGGTCCAATATCTATTAGTTACTAGGCTCAGCGACCTGAAGTGAATCTTGGCCTCCGACACGAGAATTCGCCATTCCATTCTATTCTTAACCACCTGTCGCCAATCCGGCCTTTGTAGGTAACTATTAAGCCATCAAAATTCGTTAATCTGCGCCTCTATCTGTTATTGTTACACACGGTATTGGCAACCATACCGTACGGATCACTAATGATAATATCCCGAGACAACCCTAAGTGGATGCAGTGTTTATCAGCTTGCGTGAATGGTTGTCGTTTAGCGCGATTGCCTTACACAGGCGCGTGTCATCGCGACGCTTCGCTCTACGAATAAATCTGTTATGGTTACACACGCCCATTGGCAACGATGCCATACAGATCACTAATGATTTTACTCAGTAGTCAGCCCTATGTGCTTGCGTAAATGGTTGTCGTTTAGCGCGAATGTCTTACATAGGCGCGTGTCATCGCTTCAATCTGCGAATGAATCAGTTATTGTTACACACGATATTGGTCACCATATACGACGACGATATGGATCAGTTATTAATATCCTCCAACCGATTACGGTTACGGCGGCGAATCTCAATGATCAGCCACTTACGCAGGATATAATATAATAGTGCTCAAGTGTAAGCGCAAATACAAGTGCACTCTCTATATCCTTCCGATGGGACACCAGTGTGATATGAACGGAGAGAGGTCGGCTATAGGACCAACGGCTTAACGTGTTTCGAGGCACGGGGGTACAAGACCTCAAATTTCCAGACTCCAGGCTGACACTAAGAACTTCTTACCGAAAACTTATGTACGAATGTTTGCTCCGACCCGGTGATCGAACCCGTAATCCCTTGCGCAGCCGTTGCTTTAAAGTGCGACCCACTATCTATTGCGCCATCGAAGCAGTCAATATACCACCACTAATGATATATCCCAGTAGTCAGCCCTACGTGTATGTAGTGTTTATCAGCTTGCGTGAATGGTTGTCGTTTAGCGCAATTGTCTTACACAGGCGCGTGTCATCGCGCGGCTCTGCGAATGAATCTGTCATCGTATCGCGCGGAATAACGCCAAACTGAATGGATGACCATTATTACTAACTGGATGTTTTGTTTTATAGAGTGTATCGCCGATAATAGAGGAGGATAATGAGTTCAAGTAAAGTAACGAATGAGGAGGGGTCGAAGACGCCGACAATATGCCCGTCTCTTTCCCACGGTACTGGGGTCTCCGCGCCGGCATTGCACCGGTCACCTCCAGTGGACGTTCGTAGGGACGGCTGCTCTCCCTAGGCTGGCTTAAACCCCCCCTCCCCCCCTTTTTTATGTGGTAGGTGGCCAACGAGCAGATGGGTCACCTGATGGTAAGTGATTGACACCCGCGACACCAGTGGACTCACAAGTGCACTGCCAACCTTTGAACCCCCCTTTCCCCGGAATTGGCCTCCGGTACCCTCACTCACGCAGCGAATCACAATACAGTGCTGCTTCACGCCTGTTTTCTGTGAGGCCGTGGTATCACTCCGGTTGAGCCGGCCCATTAATGCCGAAGCGAGGCTCTCCCACAGTCTATGTATCATTATATATTTGTAGTAGATATTCATTAATAAAATGTTGTAATTTATGACGAATATTACGGCTTTTGATTACAAAATATAAATATTTAGAAACTTAATAACCATAACTTCAAGTAAATTAAGCTGTTGGTGTTCCAAATAAAATTAAATAAAAATCTCTGATCATCGTAAAATATAGCAGATTTTAGGTTCACATGAAACATTCTGAAGAAATTGATGTTTGTGTCTTTCTGATTTTCAAAATATATATCTTCAAGTTTGATCTTGGGCCAATCTGTGTAAAATCATTTGGTTTTTAAAGTGTTAGTAACTAAATAATTTTACACAGATTGACCCAAAATAATCAATGTTTGGCGCAAAATGAACAATGATGATGAGATGATGTTAAACCGCTCATTGTTCTCATAAACGTTTTTTGCCAGCATATTTCTGTTACTTTTTGCGAAACAAGCGAAACGGAATCCAAATCAACCATTTGCACAGACAACTTCGGTTTGAAAACACGACTCAAGTCGGACTTTAATTAAAACTGAAAGAGTGCATTATAAAACCCGTGGGCGGCGAAAGGAGCGGCGGCGAGTTTTCTTTGCATAGGTATATGTACCTACATATGTAGATGTAGACGTATAGATTGTGTTCGCTTCTCAGCTCACTAATATAGCTACGGCTTATGAAATTTGCCGGACAACAGAAACTTTGATGTTTAAGGTGACGGGTAGGGCACACTAGCGACGCGAATCGGTTTAAATTTTAACTACTAAACCGGATTTATTTCAAACAATTCGATTGATTCACGCCAAAAGTTGCCGCTTTTGGCGTTGATTTAAATTTCGAGTACAAAAGCAGACCCAAAAGTGAAGTATGAGTATTTAATAAATAGTATGTTTGCCGAGAGATTGTAACCCCGAAATTGTTTAAAATAGATCCGGTTTAGTAGCTAAAAATTAAAATCGATTGGGGTCGCTAGTGTGCTCTACCCCTCACCTTAACCGTGGGAGAGTCACGGCGTCACAGATAATCAGCGTGAATTACCAAGCATCTCTGCTGTTTTCAAGAATTCATGCGAATTACCATACTGCGTCAGTCACGTGACTTTTTCATTTCGTTTCTAATTGTTTTATTACTGAACAGGAAGAATCCAAATAATAAATTAAATCATTCTCAATTTTGGCAAAAAAAAATATCACAGACTCAAGTATCAAGCATGTGGGCTCAAGTGACACTCACACTTGCATTGGTCTCACCCAACCCAATCGCACTGATACCTTAGATTAAATCAAACTAGCGGAAGATACGGCACGTCCCTTCAATAGGCTATTTAACAGTGATAAAAGTATACATTTCTTTTATAACATCAGTGTTAATATATTTTTTGTGGAGCGATTTGTAATAACGTGAGATAAAAATATTGCATTATTTCATCAAAATTCGCCTTCTAAAATTATTATTTTTTAAACAGGGGTCACGTGACTAAAAACGGCCCGTGACGTAGATTACGCGTAAGTCTACTGCCTATGGTTGATTGCCTTTCCTTCATAGGAGGAAATAAACAAAAAAAAAGTCTATGGTTGATCGTACCGTCACGTCAATCTATTTGAAAGAAACACTGAAACACCAACAAGCTCAATGTTTATTTATGGACAATCTACGTCACTGGCATATTGCTAAAAGACGCGTTTTTGTGGCATATTTGAATATTGCATTTTCTCTTCGTTTTTTTTTATTAAAATATCTAAAATAAAGACAGAAAAGTATTTTTTTAGGGCTCCTTATAAACAAATGAATACCTTAAGATAGTTTTCAGAATTTTGTCAAATAGCCTATTAGACAACTGAAAACGGTCCTATTTGTTTTGGCACCTATCTGTTTTGGCACGTTTGATGACTCAAGCAGAGTCATCAAACATGCTACGTCAGTCCAAGTGAAATTAGGCGACGCGAGCCTAATTTATGCGGTCCACGTGGTAGAGACGAGTCACCTGTTTTGATCTGCCGCTATTTTGATTTAATCTAAGACTGATACATACAACGGAAAGATCTTAAATACAACGGTGAGTACATAAAGGAAAGAATTAAGGTTTTTTTGGGACAAAATTATGTCGTAGTTGCATCTTACAAGTAAATATTATTTTTTTTAATTGCTAAAAGTGGCCACTTAAGACTTATGGTGACTTGTACAAAGATAATATTACACCAGTACATTTAAAAAAAAACTTGTATACTTTAGTTTATGTATCCACCGTTGTACTTAAAAAAAAATGTTTTATAATCGCCACAGTTAATACAAATCTACTTGCGGCGCTAGTTACCTCGATGCGTCACCTTAATACCTAAAGTTTCTTAAATAATTGTCAATCTTAATTTTTGGATTCTTCCCGATTCGACTTCCAGGCAATATTAAAAAAAAATGAATACAGTTATATTTCTTAAAAAAAAAATAAAGGATGTCTTCATTAATTAAAATTATTTGAGGTATTGTTTTCCACAGTTTACAGGTAGACATTTCGACGAAATAAACCGTATGTAAAGTCTGTAATTAAATAAAACTCCACGGTATAGTCCCTGGTTGCTTATTCAGAGGTAGTATTTCATTGAATTTCACATAGCCGCGTATTTAAGGTCAACGAACTGCGGTTGAATTAGGGATGGGACTCGAGTCAATAGTCAGTAGTCGAGTCATTCGAGTCATTTTACAATTTAATATGTAATAGGTAATAGAGTATCAGCCTTATACACTGTCCCACTGCAGGGCAAAAGCCTCTATCACAGAAATCAAGTTATCGCTACTAGGCTTAATCACCACGCTTGCCTAATTTGGATTGGTGATCACAAACCCGAGCAGTGTTCGAAAAATTCGGAACATACTTTTTGCTCAACCCGGGAATCGAACCCAAGACCCTGAGATCACGCCCCGGTACTTAAGCCACGAGACCAACAGGGCGTTCTTAATAATGTCCTCCTAACTGATATTTCGGTCATGGCCTCCAATCTCAGTGATCAGCCATCGACGCAGGACATATTATAGTGCACAAGTATTTGCACAGACACAAGTGCACTCTCTATTCCCGTACCCTCTTATTTCGATGGGACACTAGTATGATACGATCGAAGAGGGATTAGGCGCAGGACCAACGGCTTAACGTGCTTTCCGAAGCATGGGGGTACAAGACCACCAACTTCCAGACTCCGGGCTAACACTAAAAATTTCTTAACAGAAAAACTCAAGCACAAATGTTGGTCCGACCCGGGGATCGAACCCGGGACCCCAGGCGCAACCGTCGCTTTAAAATGCGACCCACTAACCATTGCGCCACCGAGGCGTTCTTAAGTAGTACTTGGGAAAATCTACCACCTATTCTTACAGGTCAGGTAGTTGTAGAGGTAATAAAGCGTCGCCAGAGATGCGATTCCAATATGTAATTGCTATCACTACATGTCAGGGATTTTTATTAACTGTGGTGAATGACACCACAGTTAATAAAAATCGCTGACCCCGGGCTCCAAAGAGACGGCTTGGGACGCAATTAACCAAATGACGACTTAATAAAAATCAGTCTAAAGGAACGCACAAATAGCCTCAAGGAAGTTTGACATTTTGACATCAAATCATAATTGACTCAAGTGAGTAATTTAGGATTGAGGTAGTTGAGTCGATTCATTTACTCGGAATACATTTTTTCTGTGACTGACTCAACTTAGTCCAGTCGGGTGCACCACTAGGCTGCGAATGACGGACAGTTGGACATGGCGGACGGTTTTTTAGCCGTTCGTTAGCGATTTTCCGCTTTTTTAACTTTTTTGCGATATGGCGGCGACTCGCTGTGTCTGGATGCGAGTAGGACTATGCACGGTTTAGTTGTTTCGGTCGTTGTGTCGGTTTAAAGAAATTTATTCTCATAAGAAATTTACATTTCACTTATAATGAGAAATACAAACAAAAATATAATTAAATTAAAGTAACGATGTATTTAATCATCGTGGCCGTGTGGTCCCGGCAGAGTAGAATAGGCCACCCTCACTCTTACCGAGGTGTCGTAAAAGGCGACTAAGGTAAAGCTGCTGGCATGATCATCAGCACCCAGAGCAGGAAAATTCTGCATTTATATCAAAACCCTCGCCAACCCGTCTGCCAAGCGTGGTGAGTATGGCAATTACCCCTCATGTGATTGAGGGAGGCCCGTGCCCCAGCAGTGGGGACTTAAATGGGCTGACGATGATGATGATTTAATCATCGACCGGCACTCTTTTCCAAAATGTGTTGCTTGAGTTTGTGTTTGAAAGTCAGCATACACTCACATGTCTTTAGCTCATCGGGTAACTCATTAAATACTTTTGCCCCCTCAAAGAGTACTGTCTTGGTTCCGTAGTTAGTTCGAGGCATAGAAAGTCTAATTTTGATTTTATTACGAAGATTGTGTTTGTTTGTGTTTATGTCAAGTTCTATGTTCGTTTTGATTTATTTGTTTAGCTATATAAACTATAGATTTTGCGATTCGTGGAGTCGGTATTTATTTTCACGAAGGCTTCTGGATTACAGAACGTGCAACAGGAAGTAACGTTTTTTTTTATTGTGGCTCATTAATATACTGATATTGGCTCTCCTCAGCCTGATGGCAAGCAAGAGAAGAGCGCAAGTTGCAATTACAACGGAAGCGATGTCAAGGCATCACCTCCGTTGGCACCGCGAGATGCTTCTTCAAGCTTCGTTTGGAAGAATCCATATTGTAGGGAGTAGGAAATACATGCGCCGGCAATGAGGCCCATTTCTTGATGGTGCGTTAGATTTTTTCAACTTGTTGAGGTAGAAATGTTGTCTCATTTTTAAATGATGTTTCATAGGCTTTCTTCTTGTTTTCTGTCGCTACGCTCTTGCCAGAGCGGTCATGATCACGTTGAGGTGTCCTTGTTGGTGTTAGAGGTGGACACTACTTTCCTCACGATCTCACGCCATCTCCCTTTGTTCACAGACTAGCACAGTCTGACACGGGGTTTCCTATTGCGGATTTCACTTGATCAGTCCAGCACATCGGTGATCGCCGCGTGATCTAGTTGTCTCTACTTTCCCTTGATCAACCAGCCGCTCTATCGAGTCGTTATCACGCCTGGAGACATTTGGTTTATAGACGCTTTGTAATGCCGAGTTCCTGGAATATGGATACGGAATGTGTTTCGCTGCGTGAGTGAGGGTACCGGAGACTCAATCCGTAGGAAAGAGGGGTTTAAAGGTTGGCGGTTGGCAGCGCACTGATGACTCCACTGGTGTTGCGAGTGTCCATGGGCGGTGGCAATCGCTTACCATCAGGTCATCCGTCTAATCGTCTGCCACCTAACACTTAAAAAACCTATCTTTCTCTTTTCAAACTCACGCACTGTCGACATATGCTTTAGGGATAACCCTTTCTTTGTCTTTTCCGTAGTCAGCCAAAACTAAAGGAAGTTTATGACCTACTTAGATACCTAATGCGTCTCACATTAACAGTCGGTATATAAAATAAAACCTACTTACAGCCATTGCCTAAGTAACTTATATGGATACGATAGCAAGCAATTTCCACGGTGATATAAAACTCGACGACGTAGGAAATAAAATTCTAACTAGTAGTCTCTCGAAACAAGAACCTTTACTTAAGCCCAGGGCGAGGCGGCAGTAACCACTGGACAAATTAAGTGAAAGTGATAAGTGTGCGAGCTTCGTGAGGCGCCCATAAAACGTAGTCGGTTCGGAAAGTAAGTAAGTTAGTTCGGACAGCAGACGAAAGTAATGATTGGTTATTTTATGTGATACTCGTAGATAGATACTCCTTATTGCCATTCCTAATCCGTAGTACACCTGACAAGTTCACCAGGACTACAAGCAGTACCAAAGTTAAACAAAATCTTTATTCAAGTTAGGTCAAAACTAAACACTTTTTGACTTATTCTGACCCTTAGTTCACCTGGGTGAATTGCAAATACCGAAGCAGACCCGTAGTTCACCTTGCTGGACCACGGATACTGACTAGAGGTCCGTAGTCCACCCTTCTAACGGGCGACCCCGTCGAGATGAAATAATAAGCCGCCACTTAAGCTCCGTATCATTCCATTATTCTGTTAAATGCCAAGAAAACTCAAGTGTGTGCCTTCACGGCTAAGACATCCCCATTCCATTCCCTAACTTCTCGCCAGAGAACTTTCCTCAGTCCACGTATTAGCCTAAGCATGCTGGGCATGGGAATTCGCTGCAATCTTAACCAAAGCCAGTATGTCGAGAGCCTCATCTCAACAGCATCTAAAAAACTGGGGATCCTGAATAGAACGCGCAGGTTCTTCTCGCCGGACCAGCTCCGTCTCTTATACAAGACTCAAGTCCGGGCATGCGTGGAGTACTGCTCGCATCTCTGGGATGACTCTGCTAAATACCTTATGGATGCCCTCGATTAATTGCAGCGACTGGCTGTTCGAATCGTAGGTGACGAAGAGGTCACCAATACCCTTGAACCTTCTCAACTACGTCTAGAAGACACTAGACATCGGGTCGCTTAGCGTCTTTTACCGTCTATATCACGGTGAATGCTCTGAAGAGCTATTCTCCCTCATCCCACCTGCACTATTCCGTCACAGAACTACACGCGCCGGACAACGCTGTCACCGCTTCACAGTGGAAAACATTCCACATGGACTATAAAATATAGCAATTCTTATTTCTGCTGCACCATCAAGAAGTTGCCGGCGCATGTATTTCCTCCTTCCTACAATATGGATTCCTTCAAACGAAGCGGGCCAGTATGGCAGTACCAACGGATGTGATACCTGACATCGCTTCCGTTGTAATAGCAACGAGGGATCTTCTCTTGCTTACCATAAGCTGAGGAGAGCCTATATACAGTGTCACTATAAAAAAAATAGTTTACTGTATATTTACTATAACGAACCTTAATTTTAAAATAGCAAAACAAGCACATAAAAAACCTTTTTTTTTAGTGTATTACCAAACTGTTAATTATAATTCGGTGCTCAGTGGAAACCAAACTAGCATAACTAAAAAGTTTCAGTAGTTCGGTCAACCGGTCTATAAGGGTATATTACTTAACAAAATAGCAACAGACCGCCTCTCGGGTGTTCTACGGATTGTCAAATTTATAGTAGTGCCCTTAGCACACCTATGAGGTGTATTTTGGTTCAAAATAAGTACTCGCGGTCCACACGGGTGAATTTGTCAGACGTACTACGGATCCTAAGGTATTCGACGACCCGTTTGGAACAGTGCGGCAGAATTAAGGAACTGGCCTGCCAAATTTTTTAGTCCGTGACGGATTGTTTTCCACTGTGAAACGGTGACAGCGTTGTCTGGCGCGTGTGACGCTTACGTGAGTATTTCTACCAGTAGCCCAACGGCGAGAGAATACATCCTGAGGAAACCAGCACGTTTCGAATAGTTTCTGCCAAAAGAAGGTTTCCCCTGTTTTTACAGGGTTACGAAGGTCAGACAGCAGTCGCTTCATTGTAATTACCATACTTACCAAATCCTGAATCATGGTGCAAGCTACACCGGACTCAGCTCGGGACAGCTTTGAATGCAACCGGGAATCACACACTAAGATGAGTAGCTTGAAGATTTGAACGGATAGAGAGTGATACATAGGCTACTTTGTGGCAAACCTAATTCCACACAAATGAAGCCGCGGGCGACCGCAAGTAACTAGATATGTATAGTAATTTACAGCAACATTTATCACAGTATTTTCCGCCATAAACATTTAGTATCAAGACTCAAGCAAGACCCATTTCAAAATAAGAGCTCGAGCGTAATACAAGCAAAACAGCGAGCATATTCGGTCATTAAGAGTTTAATTTTAAACAGCAGCGGCTACGCGGTTCAAACAACTCTATTGTACTATATTACACTGCCAGCTCGTTTTTTCTTTTCAGAACCTATAACAAAGAGATCACTCCAGCAAAATAAAGAGCTCGACATGCACGGAGTATTTATGAAAAGAAAAATCGAACAAGAATAAGACCAGACTGAGAATAGATTTGATTTTGTTTTTTTTTTTCTTTAAGGCTGTGTTTATGAAATCAGGATAGGATAGGGAGGAGACGACGCCAATACTTGCGTCTCCTTCCCCTGCGAGGAGCAGGTCCTCCGACCCCGGGGGAGGAAGCGCCGTGCCCGCCGTGTAGGCGGGCCTCCGTCCGGGAGAGGTCGTGGTGCAAGGTTTCGTACTTCACCTCACGACCTCTCCCACTATGGACGATGAGGGAGAGTCCCAGGAGTTTTAGTCGGTATGCCTCTGGCCGGCTTCTCGTTAGGAGAAGCCGTCGCCAAAGGAGAGTCCGACATAACCCATCCGTTTACAGACGGATGGGTATGCGTAACGCATTTCTCCTGGGTGACCAAAAAAAAAGGATTGCATTAAGTGGCAATGGGAAAGGTCCTCGAGTGGAGGCCACGTACAGGAAGTCGCAGCCGTGGCAGGCCCCCCACAAGGTGGACCGACGATTAAGTGAAGGTCGCGGGAATCCATTGGATGCGGACAGGACCGATCTGTGTGGAGAACATTGTGGGAGGCATCATTATCATGTCAGCCAATAGACGTCCACTGCTGGACATATCCAGCAGTGGACGTCTATTGGCTGAAATGATAATGATGATGATAATTATGAAATTAATGACGTCATGAGCTGGTTTACGAGTCAGCTTGTGGAGTAGATGAACTGTTGTAACTCGCACACTAAGAGAGACAGTACTCGCATACGAGCAACTTTAATATATCATCAATAAGATCATGCATAAATCGCAGTTAGATTGTAATATCCCCTTATTACATTAAGGCAAACTGTTATCAAAACCAGGGCCGTTTTGAAATGCGGCCGTTCAACGATTAACCGGATTGAATGCGGCTGAATAAAAAACGGTCGGAATGTATTCAGCGTCATACTTTATTCATTAAGACTAGTCATAATGTAATAAAGCGAGAGATTAGCCGTCACTTTCACCGATTTTAGTTCCGATTCATAACACTGGTGGCGCTGCTTGACATAACAACAAAAATTTATGTAGCAGGGATATAATACTAATACTAAGTTTTTAGTTGTACGGTCAACAGTACGTCATCATAAATATTGTAGGGTACAGCTGATTTTTTTAAAATAACGGTACAGTTATACCAATTTTTTAAGTTACACCAATGTACCTACCTGCGCAGAAGTCTTATTTTCGAAAACTGCGGCAAAATCTTAAAGAATCACAACGCTCCATTCACGAGCGCCAAAAATTAAAATTTCTTATTGGTTGATGCGTCAGCGCCATGTTCGGTGCGAGTGCGGTGAAGAGAGAGATAGCATTCCTCTCTGGATTTATTGTATTTAATCTTAACGCAACGCCATAAAGTCTGTATTTTAACTGCTTTCGCAATCGTAATCAATCGGATTTAACTTGCTCTTCCGCGTAGACGAATTTTGCCGATGTAACATAAAATCGTGGTACTGCTGTACAATGATAGAAAACCGCACAAATATTTAGATAAAAATCAAGAGGTGTGCTGTAGTGACGAGAAGCGGTGAGGCGTGCTCGCATTCGGTCGAACTTACGACCTCTCTCAATGAAAGCGCACGTTGTTACCCAATGGTAGCTCAATCACCTGGATGACTATGGGCTGGCTCGACCGGAGTGATACCACGGCCTCACAGAAAACCGTCGTGAAGCAGCACTGTGCTGTGTTTCGCTGCGTGAGGGTACTGGAGACCCAATCCGGGGGAAAGGGGGTTTAATGTTTGGCAGCGCACTTGTGACTCCACTGGTGTCGTAAATATCATCATCATATCATGCCACTCCCTTCGGTCCCCTGCCAGCCTTATCCATTGTTATTGTGCCCTGCCCATTGCTACTTGAGGCTTGCAATCCTTTGGGCTATGTCCGAGACCTTAGTTCTCCTGTAAATTTCAAATTTGTCCCTGATTCGATCACGCAAGGAATTTTCGAGTAGGTAATCTGCATTACCTATTAAGTGCTGTTTACAACTATAACCTCCCTCATCTAAGCGTGTAATTCCCATCTGCATCCAAAGCTGTTGCTTTGGAACCTGTGGTACGCTTGGACCGTGATCCAAGATTCGAGCAGTCTGGTAATTACAATCAAAATTCAAATTCAAAAAAATTCAAAATTATTTATTCAATAACACACATGTCATGCAGATAATTGTGGTTGGAGCTTCCTTTTAAGCAACATATTTGCTTGTATTAGGGAACTCCGCTCTTCTTTAAATTATTACATATGTTATGTTTAAACTTTCCTTAATTTGAACAATATAACAATTTTATTTTTATTTTACTTTATTATAATTCAATTTTCATTTTTATTCTATTAAACAAATTGTGTGTGTGAGTGTGAGTGTGTGTGAGTGTGTGTGTTTGTGTGTGTGTGAGAGAGAGAGAGAGTAAACAGAGTAGAGAGTTATTTAAATTAAATTTACGCGTGATAATATTTATGTAAAAGTTATTAGTTTTTATTCTTTTATTTTATTTTACAATCAAACGACTGCTGTTCTTTGACAAAGATCGTCGCTTGAAAACATACCTTACATAAGTTAAATTTATCGATCGGATCTCGGGCGAAACCTGGAACTCTCACCAGTTCTCCATAATAGGGCACAAGGCGAGGGAAGACAATTACATTTTCTTTATTTTTTTCTTAACGGGACGATCTCGTGGTTCCGCTATCGCGGGTCGTCCCCGTTCGCAAATTCAATAAGTCAACTGGAAGAAATCGCGGCCCGTACTCAGGGACGGCGTAAACAGATTTGTGATATCTCGAGGTCGCATTTAGTTTAACTTTAGACGAAATTGTTGAATGACTATTTTATAAATAGTCATTCAACAATTAATTAAGCTAAAATAAATGTTTAAAATAAACTAAAAAAAAAAAGAAAATTACTACTTTTTATGTGATAGGTGGCAGACCAGCAGACGGATCACGGATGGTAAGCGATTGCCGCCGCCCATAGACACTTGCGACACCAATCACAAGTGCCCTGCCAACCTTTAAATATCCCTTTCCCCGGACTTGAAATAAAACTTTTTGTACTCACATTATGATTGACATTGTAAATTGGCTAATTTCACAGTCTAGTCTTTTTGATGCCTTCATAGTTTTTCGATCGAGTCAATTTTATCTTGTCTCGTTATTATTTTCTTTCACATCACTAAATATAGTAGTGCTTTTTTACTGGGCGTTTGGTTGGAAAATACTTTTAACATCGACTTACGAGTACAGGTGTGTTTGTGCACGGTTCGTTAGGTCAAATAGCTTGCCGATCACGGGCAGAACTACAATAGTAACTAGGTACAATACATACTATTGTGCTTTTGGTAAGTATTTGGAGATCTATTTTTGATTCACTCGTATGACTTAGCGTCGTCGCATGCGACGTAAGTCACATTCGCATGAAGATTTTCCCTATTTTTGAATATAATACGGTAGATTGACATTCTAACCCTTCCATGCAGAAATTTATAAAAACCGGTAACTTCCGCATTGCAAACGGAACGCAAAAACTATAGATAATTGGCTGTATATGAAAAGCTTTGCCGTGTTTGCCATTTATGCCTTGTGGTCCCCCGCAGAGTAGAATAGGCCACCCTCACTCTTACCGAGGTGTCGTAAAAGGCGACTAGGGTAAAGCTGCTGGCATGATCATCAGCACCCAGAGAAGGAAAACTCTGCATTCATATCAAAACCCTCGCCAACCCGTCTGCCAAGCGTGGCGAGTATGGCAATTACCCCTCATGTGATTGAGGGAGGCCCGTGCCCCAGCAGTGGGGACTTAAATGGGCTGACGATGAAGAAAAACTTTGCTTTTTTTTGTCACAAAAAACTATGAATGTCACATTGTGTCAACTCTCAAAATCAGTCAAATCAAAGTTTTGAAATTTATATATATAATATTTTGTTTGTGCTTGTTGCTATTGACAACTATTTTGACGTTACATCAACCGCTCGCTTTAAGTCACTCGACCAACGAGTGGGTGGGGTCACTCGTTGCAGACGAATGATTAAAAAATGCGGAATTTCGTATTTCGAAGGAAAATCAGTAGAAATCGTGCGCTCGTCACGACGCTAAGTCATACGAGTAAATCAAAAATAGGTCTCATGGATTTTAATTCTCAATTGCAATTCTTTGACTAGTATAGACAATTTATGCACAACTTACCTAATGATGCTGATAGAACTGAATAACATTTCCAAATGGACGTGGCTAGAAATAATAGAAAAACTACTTTTCATACAAAAGATCGGTATGAGAGTTCAGAATCATTGTCAATAACCAGTGAGTTATTACTACGTATAATAATAGTTCAAGATTGGTTCGAGAAGCCAATAGAAGAATTCAGCTAGGCTGGGCAGCATTTGGTAAACTTCGTCAAGTCTTCTCGTCACCCATCCCTCAAAGTCTTAAGTCGAAAGTCTTCGACCAGTGCGTCCGCATCAGAAATGATGTAATCCGACAGAGAACCAGAGTCACCGACATAGCCCACCGAATTAGCAAACTGAAGTGGCAGTGGGCTGGTCATATTAGCCGCAGAACTGACAGCCGTTGGAGCCGTAAAGTCCTTGAGTGGAGACCGCGACTCGGTAAGCGTAGTGTAGGACACCCTGCGACAAGATGGGATGATGACATTCGAAGGCTGGCTGGTGTGGGCTGGATGAGAGTGGCCGAAAATCGGGAGCAGTGGCGTGCATTAGGGGAGACCTATGTCTAGCAGTGGACGAGTGTGGGTTGCTAATGATGATGATGATGATAAAAATAGTTCAATGTCAATAACTATTAATGGAATGTTGTCAAATAGAATGAGTAAGAACCCTTTGCCACACAGCAAACTTGATTTTCACTGCAGCTCTCTAAATATTTACAAATAGTTACGAATCATGGTTATCATAACGCCACATTGATCTTTTTTGTATAATACTTTTATTTACTAAATAACTGGTCATAATTAAACCATCTAGGCGTTGATTGCAAATTAAAAGTGGTCGTCTGTGGTTATATACCTTCATATTAACGTGTTCAAGTCAAATTGAAATAACTTTTAATGCGGACCGCAAAACCGAGTCATATTAATCTTCGGTCGTTTTAAAGAGCTGTAGATTTAAATCGTAATGAATTAGGCGTTATTCGGGTGAAGCGAGTTGGAAAATGACAAGGGCTTAATTTGGGGGATGTCGACGTTTTAATACGATAATGCCAATGATTCATTCGTGGAAATGACGAACGGCGCTGATTACGTGGTAACGTAAAGGACAAGATCTCAAATTTGTTCGAATAGAATTGACTATTTGGATGTGATTAGCAATTGGAATTATTGTTGGAAAAATAGGTTATAGATTAGAGAGAGCGGTGGTAGCTCAGTAGATAAGAAGCCTCTCATGCGGGGTTATATAGTTCGAATCCGAGCATGCACCTCTATATTTTTCAAATTTATGTGCGCTTTTCTACCATTATATAGTGCATGTTGATCAATTTATCACACGGTCCTAAGAGAATGAGGTGGTGAGGAGTGCTTGATAGTATCTTAATAAAAAAAAAACACATGTGACTTTTTCGTTTAACAATATTTTTATCACAAATTGTTAAATCGCACATAACAAACAATTCGCTTTTTAAAATAATACAAAGAAAAAACAAACAATATTTTATACCGTAGTACCTAATCCCTTTAACACGTTAGCTGCGGCACCAATTTTTGCATACTTTCCGTTCCTGCGGCACGAGGTATAATCGGCCCGTACCGTGACCAGACGTTAGGGCGACACGCGGTCTATTAGACCCCACCTCCTTTTACAGACTAAAATCCATTTTCTGGCGCGAAATCAAAGATAAATGAGAATTTTGGTCCTTATTGATATAGACAGTGAATTGATGAACCCTAATCCACCGTCGCCCCGGGATCGGATGGCTAGTTTAGGAATTATTAGGAAAACAAAATATGGGATCTTATACACCTCGTAACGCACTGAAATAGGGCAATTTTTCGCTGCGATTAGTGATGGGAAAAATAATATCGACGTTTTTAAACTGTCTTAACTACGCAACGACTTGACCGATTTTGATCAATTATATCAGCCGCGTGGTCCCGGCAGAGTAGAATAGGCCACCCTCACTCTTACCAAGGTGTCGTAAAAGGCGACTAAGGTAAAGCTGCTGGCATGATCATCAGCACCCAGAAAAGGAAAACTCTGCATTTATATCAAAACCCTCGCCAACCCGTCTGCCAAGCGTAGTAAGTATGGCAATTACCCCTCATATGATTGAGGGAGGCCCGTGCCCCAGCAGTGGGGACTCAAATAGGCTGATGATGAAGATGATGATGATGATCAATTATATCTCATTAGATCGTTTTAAGGGCAAAACCTGGCAAAACAACACAAAGCTATCAAATATTTAAATAATCTAAATTATGCTTGAAGGCGCCATAAAGAAAAAAAAACCGGCCAAGTGCGAGTCGGACTCGCGCACGAAGCGTTCCATTCTATACCATTAAGAGGCACCTATTACAGACTTATTATTGGAAAATAATGGATTACGGTTTATGCATAAGGTTTATCTTTCTATTTGTATATGAAAATCTTAATGCGGTTCACAGAATAGAATAAAAAGGCAACCAGAAGTCGAAAAGAAACTGTCCTATTTATTCTGCCTCGGGCTTTAAAAATACACTTATTAGAACTTGAATTAACATTAAAAAATCAGTATCAATGTACTTTTTTTATAAAAATCTCAATATATTTTTGTACTTATTTATGAGTGTTTTTCATTGAAACAGGGTAGACAATAAGATTTTTTGCACTGAGTGCACTGAGTCAAAATCTTTTTAGGTTTTTTATCAGCTTCACGAGATGGTAAAAATGTGCACAGTTTTTGGTAACAATCAACACATCTTCTCCTTTTTTCACCCTTGTCGAGTATACTTAAGTAATAATATCTTACACTTACTTTAGGTACATAGCTACCAAGATAAGAAAAAACTAGGTACTTACTGAAGATTTTTTCATTAAAAACTTACCTGTTTTGGCTCTGTTTTTGGGTTTTTAAAATTAACTTCTTCCGACATCGTTTAGACATGTTCGGCGCTGTAAAAGGACGTGCTCTCCAATCGACGTGATGCACAACACTGGTCGCGGGAAGCTCGCGTTGAGTGCGGTACGAGGTCAGGGGGGATATGGGACGTTTTAGCCTCGTTCCGCACTGCTTTAAAATTATATTAATTCAGTGCGGCACGAGGCCTAAGACATCCGGTACCAAGGTAGGTACACCACCGAGTCCGGAACCATTAGTGATCTCAAATATATATTTATCTCTTTCGTACACTGGACCAAACCAAAGCTATGCCATTCGCACGACAGAGAAATTCACTTTTTTGCTTGCCGCACCACAGGGAAGTTGCATCAGGGGTGATTTAGGCCTCGCTTCGCACTTAACGTGTTAATAATACTTCAATTCAAGCTATGCCAAAGAAATGTATTTGCAAAACAATTTAATTAAAAATGCCGCCGCAACCATTCGGCACGAATGGGCTGGCTTGACTCGGAGTGATACCACGGCCTCACAGAAAACCGGCGTGAAGCAGGTGCTGTTTTCGCTGCGTAATCCGGGGGTCCCCCACCTGATACAGTAGTGCGGTGGCGAAGGGCAGCCCAGGATACTGCTCTGTGCGTCTGGCGGCGGCGGCTTGAGGGATCAGGTATTTCAGATGCTGGATCTCAACGTCGGATCTTAGAGGCAGTTCGACCCGTTCTGGACAGATGGATCGGACGAAGGTGGGGGTCGATGAGCTACCGGCTAACACAGATCCTCTCAGGGCACGGTTGCTTTGGGAGGTATCTGTGTCTTGTCGCCGGTGCGGAATCAACCCGAGCATGCCACCATTGTGGCTGTACAGAGGACACAGCACAACACACAATGGTGGATTGCCCTGCGTGGGCTGGGCCGCGGACAACTCTAACCATGGCTCTGGGAGGTGGAGACTTGTTGTTGCCAACTGTCCTCGAAAAAATTGATCAGCAGCGAAAGTTGGATTGCAGTGGCTTCTTTCTGCGAGGAGATGTTGCAGAAGGAAGATGCTGAACGAGAGAGGGAGCAGGATCCGCTCTCTCTCTCCGACTCCGCCGGGGGCGAGGCAGAAGGGGGGCTCGTCAGGGAATTGCTTTGCCCGGAAGGTCTCGGGTGGCAGGTGCGGGGGCACCGGCTGACCTACAATGAGGTCTGACAGTGGAGGAAGGCGCACTGCATCGACGGTGCGCAATCTAGGGGTAGGAGTGAGTGTAAATATTGCACATCTCTGAGGCGGTCTTCCATTTATACGTGGGTGGACGTTGGCCGGAGGCGAGGTTTAACGGACTGATGAGTCACCATGGACCTCGTCTATTATATCAACAGCGGCGGGCGTCGGAGGGTTTTTAGTGGGTAAACCTCTGGGATTACCTCCCGGAGGGAGTCCCACACACCCTGTCAGGTCCCCCGACCTGTTGGACGGTGCGTAACGCATTTTCCCTCCGTGATAAAAAAAAGGCGTGATCCGGGGGAAGGTAGGTTGGCAGCGCACTTGTGACTGCACTGGTGTCGCAGGTGTCCATGGGCGGCGGCAATCGCTTACCGGCGTCAATCGCCTAATCGCTTAAAGGTGATGCGTCTGCTCGTCTGCCACCTATGACAAAAAAAAACAGGTTGTCTGTGCGCGGTGTATAAGGTCCATCGTTACAAAATGGCCTGGAAAACGTCACGAACAGCAACTGTTAATGTGAATTGAAAAAATATTGTTTACTTTCAGTTGTTTTTATGGGATAGATAGCAGACAAGCAGACGGACCACCTGATGGTACCTAAGCGATTACCCCAGCCCATGAACACACTCAACACGTGGAGTAACAAGTGATCAGCCAATATTTAAACACCCCTTCACCTCGACTGGGCCTCCGGTGAAGGAAAATATCGAGAGTGCTAATCAAATTCACAACTTTTTCCATAAAAAGACATAATTTCCAAATGAACCACAGATCAGTTAAGGGGCGCACGAACAAACGTAAAAACAAAATAATTTGCAATTAGAAGATATCTCGTTTCATTGCTGTTACTCGGATTTTAAAGGAGTATTTATCTATGCCTCGGTTAACACTTGCTCTTAAAAATATATGCGAATACATTTCGTAAATTTTTCGACATTCACGACCTATTTTCTGTCTATTTGTTTTATATTAAAAAGTCAATTATTCATTATAAAAATTTAACAGAGACACGGCTGGTATTGGCTTGTTACACAATGTCTTAAGGTGACGAGTAGGGCACACTAGCGACGCCAATCGATTTTAAATTTTAGCTACTAAACCGGATCTATTTTAAACAATTTCGGGGTTACAACCTCTCGGCATACACTTATACTATTTATTAAATAACCATGAACAAATGTTGGGTCCAGTTTTGTACGCGAAAAATTGATTCACGCCAAAAGTGGCCGCTTTTAGTGTGAATCAATTTTGCGCGTGTTTTTTGGATCCACCTTTCCTGTATGGTTATTTAACAAATAGTATAAGTGTTGGCCGAGGAGTTGTAATCCCGAAATTGTTTAAAATAGATATGGTTTTGTAGCAAAAAATAAAAACCGATTGGCGTCGCTAGTGTGCCCTACCCGTCACCTTAAAGAAAATTTAAATATTATCAAGTTTCATTCATCATTTTTGGTATTCACAAATGCTTACTATTTTGTTACTAATTTCAAACAGCTATCTTGCTGTTTCTACTCACACGCGAGGTTCGCGATGGAGCGACAGAGATAGCGAGATGTCCGAGGAACGGCGAAGCTCGCCACGAATTGAATTTTAACGATGCTCCGCCGCACTCTTAAATTATCAAACATAACTAAGTGCATAGGTCGTAAGGTAAATCATGAAATCGTAATACGTCGCCTTGTCCTGTCTGATTCAGAGACATTATCAAAAGTAAACTTGTTCACTTGTACCATACAATTCATACTATACAAATTCATTCCTACTTGTCCAACTAAGTGGGAAATAAAGATATAAATTATACATACCGCAGTCATAATAAATATTACAGGAATAAAAAATGTACAGGTAAAATAAAAGGCTAAGAAGAAAAGGTTTCCTTGGAAAATATTGTCGGCGAGGATATTACTGGTCTCTCAACTTAACAAGAAACATTGCGTAAATTACGCTAGAATACTCGTACATTTAAGTAATGTTCTCATAACTGGCCAAGTGTGAGTCTGACTCGAGCGAACAGGTAATATTTATGTAGGTAACTTGAAATTAGGCAAAGTACCACCATAACAGTTAGCACCTATCCACTATATAGTAAGTATGTAATTATTTATTTGCCAGAATATGGTTACAAATGATTGTAATAAATCATCGTCATAATCGTCAGCCCATTTAAGTCCCCACTGCTGGGGCACGGGCCTCCCTCAATCACATGAGGGGTAATTGCCATACTCACCACGCTTGGCAGACGGGTTGGCGAGGGTTTTCCCTTCTCTGGGTGCTGATGATCATGCCAGCAGCTTTACCTTAGTCGCTATTTACGACACCTCGGTAAGAGTGAGGGTGGCCTATTCTACCCTGCCGGGGACCACACGGCAATAAAAAAATATTTTTTTTGATAATGAAACGACTGCCATGCGACCATTTAACAAGGGAACCAGACCAACTGAATCAGAGTTACACGTGTCAGAAACTATCCAAGAGTGCACTTATGTCTGCGCACACACTTGTGAACTATAATATGCTCCGCGTCAGCAGCAGATCGTTGAGATTGGGTATAGCCGAAGAATCGTTAAGGAGGACATTAAGATTACCTACTGGTTTGCAGCAAGTATAACTTTACTTACTCGTAGTAAAGTTTTTAGTACCTACCACCATATAATGGATTGTCTTCTGTAAAAGTTTCGTGCGAGTTCATCAGTGTGCTTTGGATAGAGAGCATGTAAACAAATGTTGGATATAGGACCGGTTTCAAACGCCCTCTTAGATCTCGCTATCCAATTTGTGAAGATGCACACATAGTAAAGTATGCTACAGTGATACTGTTGGGATCTATGACGCTTTTATCCATAGCGTCCATCCACCTTTATCCAAAACCAAGACCACTAATGCATGGGAGAGCATTGTAATCGAATTCGATCTCTGGGCAATATTTGCAAAGGCTTTTCTATCCAAAATATATTGTCTACTCTCTGTCTCTTATTCTATTCTCAAATTAATTGTTTCTAGCCAGACATGATCTATCTTCAGTAGGATCATTACTTGACATCAGATTAGATAGCGACATGGAAAGAAAATAAAAAGTACAAAGATGCAAGACCTATTACTACGGAAACGTCCTAGTTAATTCAAGGAAAATTTCAGCTGTACATATTTGCAACCTATCACTTTTTATTGGTCTATAGGCTTTACCTCAATCCCACCTGATGTAAAGCGACGATGAGAAATGATACGCGTTTGCCTGGATGATGTCAGGTGTCCAGATTATAGTTCCATTCCTTAGTTGTCCGCATCATAAATGTGGAAGCGAATTCAAAATAAGTTATGTTATAAACTTTTTTTTATGGTCGTGGGGGCAAACGAGCAGACATATCACCTACCGATGGTAAGCGATTACCGCTAATCATGTACACCTGCCACGTCAAAGGAGTCACAGGTGTGCTGCCGGCCTTTTTAAAAGAGAGTACGCTCTTTTCTTGAAGGACAAGGTTTTCTTTTCTTTTCTTTTCTTGCTCTCAATCAAAGGAATTGTGGCTATGTTCCATGTTTAGTTTCAAAGTTGCATGCCCGTCTTGTTGAGAGCACTCAGATTTTTTATTCGCACGTAAAAATGGAAGTGTACAATAAAACTAGTGTAAATTTTCCGACTTTTACAAAGCCATATGTAGACAGTTTGTGTAACTATAACTTTTAAAGAGAATAACATAACAAATAAAATTTCAGTTTGTCCAGACATTGCAGTTAAAAAAAGAGGACATTGTGCATCTCGAGGGAAAATTGTACACCATGGTAGGATTATAATTTTGGATTTGATGCAGGGATACGTATTTTTTTATTCTTATTATATTTTTAGGACATGACATTTTTATAACAATTGTTCTCCATTTCAAAACGTCGCACATGTCGATGGAGTAGCCTCCAGCTACTTCAGCCTTCACTCGGCCTTCAATTCCTCAAACGTCATGACGTTTACTTTTCCCCTAAAAGTTGTACTTACCTAATTTGTTTTTGACCTTCCTCTGCCCCTATTTCCTTCAACTTTTCTGTTTATAGTTTTAGTAACATATCATGTCATAATGTATGGGCGATAATTTATTCCTCTTTTTTTATTATTTCCTTCCAAGTTCTCTACGTGTTTGTAAAGGGATGTAAATGACGTTTCGTTTAGCAAACACAAAGGTATGGAACGCCACGGTGATTGCTATATACTGTTTTATTATTTATTAGGAGCCTGCTGGGCAAAAGCCTCCCTACCCTTTCTCCAAATTGGTTTTTTTGGTCGACTGATACTTTCTTTTTTTTTATTTATGTAGGTAGATTATGACCATACTCGTATATTTGTATAGCTGATATTGCAACGCGTTCCACATTACGTCGCGCAATAAATTGTTGTTGCTTACTTCTGCGTTGATTTATATCAGTCCGCCGTAAAATGGAAAACTTTCTGATGTTGCCTAACTCCACACGTAAATGTGGAAACTCGGTGCGGGTAATAAAAGTCCTTTCTTTTTCTTACTTAGTTTATAGTGCAGTGATAAAGCTGAGTTCCAGCTGGGGTTAATAAATATCCAGCAGTAACCGCCACCCGCGGCTCGGGGATAAATCTTAGAGTATTCTACAAGTTACCTACACGTTCTCTAATCCTGCTCGTATACTTTACAGGATGTATCGGTAAACATTTACATTCCTTTAGCCACGTCTTCTACCAACCATTCTGAATAAAATATGTTCTATGGCTTTTGGAAGTTCGCATGAAAAAAAAAACTTTTTATACGCTGTCACCGCTTCACAGTGGAAAACGTTCTATCAAGAACTAAAAAAAATAGCAATTCCTATTTCTATAGAACCATCAAGAAATGAAACTCGTTGCCGGCACATGTATTTCTGTATATAATATGGATTCCTTCAAACGAAGCGTGAAGAAGCATCTCGCGGGCCAGTATGGCAGTCCCAACGGCGGTGATGCCTGTCATCGCTTCCGTTGTAATTGCAACGAGGTCTCTTCTCTTGCTTACCATCAGGCTGAGGAGAGCCAACATACTGTGTCACTATAAAAAAAAGTCGGTCTCGTGACTAGTTTATTTTGTATGGAGAGTTGAAAAATATTTTGACCTAGATCCAAAATTTGTAGATTATTTTGTTTGGAATGGTTGCTAGGAGACGTAGTTAAAAGGATGTTCATAAATATCGATACACTTTTACTGAGACATGTGCAGCTAACTTAAAATTCTGGTGACACATGAAATCAGATCCGAAATTGCAAAAACAAAAGAAATTACGCCCTCATTAATGACAAACTTAATCTTCCAGTAATCTTTAAATTTTTCGGCTACTGTCTAGAGAAAGCGCATACATAGATAGATAGATACTCTTTATTGCACAACATACAAAACTTAAAAGCTAGATATACAGAGATACAATGTACAATTTAGGCGGTCTTATCGCTGGGAGCGATCTCTACTAGACAACCTTTAGGTAAAGGACATTACATAGAAGAGGGAAGGGTGGTGCAATCCTTCCGCGCATGTTTCCTAACCGTGTACCGCTTACCGTCGGTGGCACAATACACAGGTCTAGTCAAGTGAATGTAATAAGTGACCACTATCTGTTTCGCCTTAATCCTATTGACATCAAGGTTATCTAAGGCTCAAAAAATGTATAGTATCTCTAACCTTATCTACATTTTAACTGAACCACCCGGGTAGGTTTCAGACTGACGAGTAAAATAATCTTTCTGGAATGGACTTTTCTATTGAAATAGATTGTGTCGCTAAACCGATTGCGCTTTTGCGATCACGGATGGCGTGTTCAATATGAAATTGGATTCGAATTATGTTGAAAATAAAAGGAAAATACTCATGGAAATTAAGAGATCCTGTTTAATCCAAAAACGTTTAAGAGACCTGTACGAAAAGCTATTAGCTAAGCTAAGCTAAGTACATTAATAGATAGATCTTTTTTTATTTTTTATGTGATAGGTGGCAGACGAGCAGACGGATCGCCTGATGGTAAGCGATTGCCGCCGCTCAAAGACACCCGCGACACCAGTGGAGTCACAAGTGTGCTACCAACCTTTAAACCCCCCTCTTAACTGGACAGACCCTCCGGTACCCTCACTCACGCAGCGAAACAGCACAGTGCTGCTTCACGCCGGTTTTCTGTGAGGCCGTGTTATCACTCCGGCCTAGCCGGCCAATTCATGCCAAAGAGTAGCTCTCCCCGTTTGGTTCCTTGCAAAATTCGAAAAAAAAAGTTTTTCTTTCAGTTCAGTTTCTTTTGAAAAATATAATAATGATTTTCTTAAGTAAAACGTTCTAACTAAAGTATTTGAGGTGGTTTCCTTTCGGGGCTCAATAGATAGATACTACCTGTGTGGATAAAGAATGGGATCAGAAATGGCGGCGCATGTATTCACTTCTCGCTCGCACACTATTTGCGTCTATACTCGCACCCCACGAGTACGAGTATAGACGCAAATAGTGTGCGAGCGAGAAGTGAATAGATGCGCCGCCATTTCTGATCCCATTCTTTATCCGCACAGGTTGTACTCTTAATTACACAACATACAAAACTTTAAAGCTGTAGAGAAAAATATACAATTTTCAATGTTTTTTTTCACCATGTATATCATACGAAACTGTACCAAACATTGAAACTAGGCTTAGTAACAATCAGGATTTCAATTTTATTGTAACCGCAAGAATGAAAATTATTTATTTTCTGCGAAAGTCGTAAAAATAAAAGTTGTCCCATTTCTCCCCGTGTCCCTTATTACCCCGGGAGAGAGCTATTAGAGTAATGCGCCTCCGCACGATTGCTCTGAATCATTTCTACTATAATTTGCTATACCTTTGACTTTCAAAGGTGAGATGAGTTCCGAAAACCACAAATAGAAATTTTCTACTCTCGCAAAGGAGCAGCTCATCTGGAAGAAATTGCTTCTGCCAGTAGGTTTTCTGGTTTAAAAATAATGTGCATGGTCGGAAATGTCGGTAAAAATAGCTTCATAACTGTTTTTTGAATATTAAATATTCACCTTAACTCGCACATTACTTATAATAAAACGTATTAAAATCCATTTAGCAATAGAAGTACTCGCTATATGTTTTATTGGAATCCATATATGTATAAATTTGGCCGTGTGGTCCCCGGCAGAGTAGAATAGGCCACCCTCACTCTTACCGAGGTGTCGTAAAAGGCGACTAAGGTAAAGCTGCTGGCATGATCATCCGCACCCAGAGAAGCAAAACTCTGCATTTATATCAAAACCCTCGCCAACCCGTCTGCCAAGCGTGGTGAGTATGGCAATTACCCCTCATGTGATTGAGGGAGGCCCGTGCCCCTGCAGTGGGGACCTAAATGGGCTGATGATGATGATGATGATG
Organism: Marasmia exigua; assembly: GCA_019059595.1. NCBI lineage: Eukaryota > Metazoa > Arthropoda > Insecta > Lepidoptera > Crambidae > Marasmia > Marasmia exigua. The sequence goes on along the minus strand of CM032477.1, from coordinate 10,810,379 downwards.
ATATGTATAAAAGAAAAAAAAACTTACTTAAAATATTCGCAGTGAAATTCACTACATAGTTTTCCTGAGAATTCATTTAATAATAAATTGATCAGTGAATAGCCAGACGAAATACCTTCGTTTGTGGCTACGAATTTGCTACAAATTGCTACGGCATTGTAGTCGGTGCTACGAGCGCTACGGATGACTGAGCCCCTTTCGGTCGGACAAGTTATAAAATTCCGAGAAGTATTTCGGTACCACTTTGTTGGAAATAGTTGCCATACTTACTAATAGTTTCCTAAAAGTGTGAACTTTGTGGTTCCAAATTGTGTGGATATGTCAAGAGTGTACATAGTTGTACATCAAAAAAGAAATCGTTTTTAAGGAGTCGCAGCATACATCGTTCATTTTTAGTCGATAGAATATTGATATCCTCCTAATAGGGTAAGCACGGGGAATAGCGCTCAGTGGGTAATAGCGGCATTACCCAATGCCAGGGGCAATGCCGCTCAAACATGATTTTTTTAAAATGTTTTTTTACTATTAATGGGTCTAAGATATAAACTTCTGTAGTTAAATTGTTGACTAATAGATAATTAAAGAATTTATAACGTTTCATAATTTTCACTTAAAATAATTAATTTAAAAAATACACATGTTTTTCCTAAAGTGAACGCCATTCCCCCTCCTTACCCTATTAGGTAAGCAATATCAAAACAAATATTTGCGAAAAAAGAACTAACATTGCTTGTTCAGTCCCTTTATTAGTTGTGATATATTTAAGACGTTTAATGACGTCTTTTCTCCTGTAACAAGAGCTTATCTGGCAGTAGTAGTACAATAAATGTGTCTATTTTAACACAAAGGACAAACCATTATAGGTGAAATTGGAGACCAAAAGCCTTCGAAAATCACTGAGAGTCCTTGACACCATCAATCGAGGCCTACTTATCCCTTCAGAAAAACACGTTTCCCTCTAATGGGTTCAATTTGACGTAAAGTATTCTCGTAAAATCAGACCGAAAATGGGGTCATTGCCCTTTGTATTTTCGAACAAAGCGAATAGAAAAAAATAGGATAGTTTTCTTGACGCCCTCTTTCATCCTTGATCTCTGCGGCTTTCCTAGCGATCGAGTGGTAGGTAAAGGCGTGTTCAAGTCGAATACTTTTTCATCTCAAGTCGTATTTCATTTTCCACATAGTGTAGCATAGAAGGCGATTTGATAAATAAAAATCATCTCGGGTACAGAATAATGATAAAACTCTCATACTGACATTTCGGTTAGGGCAGCCATTCAACTGCACAGGAATGGTTACTGAAACTAAATTATGCAGAAACGGAATCTTTAATAACAAACGTACATTAAATTCATATGACAACCACATAAAAATACACACAGACGTGCGACCATGAGCGCGCGCACACACACAAACACACACACAAAAAAAAACAAACACAGTCATTTAAATTGTTATTCATTTTAGGTGACGCGTGACGGGTAGGGCACACTAGCGACGCCAATCGATTTTAATTTTTAGCTACTAAACCGGATCTATTTTAAACAATTTAGGGTTACAACCTCTCGGCAAACACTTATACTATTTATTAAATATCCATTGCCAAATGTTGAATCCGTTTTCGCGTACACGTTGGACCCAATATTTGTGCATGGCTATTTAATAAATAGTATAAGTGTTTGCCGAGAGGTTGTAACCCTGAAATTGTTTAAAGTAGACCGGGTTTAGCAGCTAAATATTAAAAACGATTGGCGTCGCTTGTGTGCCCTACCCGTCACCTTAATCTTTTAGGTGGGACCTGGAGGCCTGAAATACAGGGTCGCCCTAGCTTAGGCTCCAGATCACCCGCAGAGCATTTATCATTAAGTTTAAAACTGTAATAGCAAAGCATAGCATTGTTCTTTTTTTTATTTATATCAGAGGTGGCAGACGAGCAGACGGATCACCTGATGGTAAGCAATTCCGCCGCCCATGGATACCCGCAACACCAGTGGAGTCACAAGTGCGCTGCCAACCTTTTCTCCTTCCCCCCCATTGGGCCTCCGGTAACATTGTGTAATATATAAAGCATTTTTATTATTATTATTTATTATTATTACTTACAGCCGTGTGGTCCCCGGCAGAGTAGAATAGGCATCCCTCACTCTTACCGAGGTGTCGTAAAAGACGACTAAGGTAAAGCTGCTAGCATGATCATCAGCGCCCAGAGAACGAAAACTCTGCATTTATATCAAAACCCTCGCCAACCCGTCTGCCAAGCGTGGTCAGTATGGCAATTACCCCTCATGTGATTGAGGGAGGCTCGTGCCCCAGCAGTGGGGACTTAAATGGGCTGATGATGATGGCAAATTTTGTGGGTGACTACACAAACAACATGAGTCTTTTGGAAACTTCTCGATTTGTTCGCCATTTCCCTGTCTAAGGGTTGCGAAGGTTGACGTCACTTTATTGTAATTACCTGATTTTTTCCTAAATCTTGGATCATGGTTTAATCGTACCCCGGGCTCCGAAGCAATAACTTTGGATGCAACTGTTAATTACACGTTGAGATGAGTAATAGTGTATGCTAATTCTAATTTAATAAATAAAATAAATAATAAAATTAAATTTAATAGTAAAAAAAATATATTCAAGTCACAGAGTCCATAGGTGTTAGTAACAATATTACCTTACAAACTATGTTAGTACATATTTCTAGTCCCCTAAATAAATTAAATTAAATTATATTTATTCCCGCCGTAAGCCCCCAAACCAAATGAAATATAAAATTAATAATAATATTAAATAAAAAACAATTTCTTGCTCAAAATAACAAAAAAAATAAAAATAGTGAAGCAAGCCAAACCAAACACAGAAAACATTCACACTAATTTTTTTTTATTTTTTTTATATGAGATGTGGCAGACGAGCAGACGGATTACCTGATGGTAAGCAATTCCGCCGCCCATGGACACCCGCAACACCAGTGGAGTCACAAGTGCGCTGCCAACCTTTTCCTCTTACCCCTCATGTGATTGAGGGAGGCTCGTGCCCCAGCAGTGGGGACTTAAATGGGCTGATGATGATGGCAAATTTTGTGGGTGACTACACAAACAACATGAGTCTTTTGGAAACTTCTCGATTTGTTCGCCATTTCCCTGTCTAAGGGTTGCGAAGGTTGACGTCACTTTATTGTAATTACCTGATTTTTTCCTAAATCTTGGATCATGGTTTAATCGTACCCCGGGCTCCGAAGCAATAACTTTGGATGCAACTGTTAATTACACGTTGAGATGAGTAATAGTGTATGCTAATTCTAATTTAATAAATAAAATAAATAATAAAATTAAATTTAATAGTAAAAAAATATATTCAAGTCACAGAGTCCATAGGTGTTAGTAACAATATTACCTTACAAACTATGTTAGTACATATTTCTAGTCCCCTAAATAAATTAAATTAAATTATATTTATTCCCGCCGTAAGCCCCCAAACCAAATGAAATATAAAATTAATAATAATATTAAATAAAAAACAATTTCTTGCTCAAAATAACAAAAAAAATAAAAATAGTGAAGCAAGCCAAACCAAACACAGAAAACATTCACACTAATTTTTTTTTATTTTTTTTTATATGAGATGTGGCAGACGAGCAGACGGATTACCTGATGGTAAGCAATTCCGCCGCCCATGGACACCCGCAACACCAGTGGAGTCACAAGTGCGCTGCCAACCTTTTCCTCTTCCCCCCCATTGGGCCTCCGGTAACCTTACCCACACGGCGAAACACAGCGCAGGGGCTGCTTCACGCCGGTCTTCTGTGAGGCAGTGGTATCACTCCGGTCGAGCCGGCTCATTCATGCCTAAGCGTTGCTCTCCCACATTTAAATAATGTTTCGTTAATTCAATTTTGACAAGTTAGGATCGTGAAAAAAAAACTCAGATTTGAAAGGAGTTCGGAGTCAAACTGACGACCAAATGACGACCCGATTGGAACAGTGGTAGTGAACGCTGTCTCTGATACAGGGGTTGCGGGTTCAATCCCCGCACATTACAAACATTTGTGTGTATGAACATGTTTGTTTGTATTGGTCTGGGTGTTTGCTATGTATTATAAGTATGTATTTACAAAAGAAAAGAATTATATGTATATATTTGTAATCCCACTGTTGATTCTGGCATCCGTAACACAGGTGCTTGAGCTACCTATCTCGGAGTCAGATCAATGTAGGTGATGTTGTGAAATATTTCTTTATTTTATAAAAAACTTATAGATAGGAGCTCCCTTTCGGAAAGTCTACGTTCGTATTTACTGAGCTACCATTGCTACGTTTTGCTCCTTTGTCTCGTATAAAAAACAAAGTACCGATTGTATTGAAGAGTTATTATGGTGATCAGTCTCGTTGATAAGCGAAACAGTTATCGGGAGAAACAGAGACTGCCTGACAGATGCCCGGCATCAATAACGCCCGGACGAATGCCTCTATCACTCACTCATCATGATAGCGAAATTGAATCTTGTGAATTACAGTCACCTAAAATTTCTCTTCGTAGTTGTAAATGTTGTTAAAGGTTGTAAAGACATGATCTTGGGATCGTAGAGATCCGAGGCCTGCAAACTATTCTAAGGGTTATCTATTCGTTTGCATTGAAATTTCGGGTGATCGTTATATTGGCAATACCTTCATACTTTGGAAAATGCTTAGGGTTGACCATTCAAAGAGGTAAGGCTGATAACGTTATTTGCAAATACATTTTCATAACAGCTAAGAATAATATAAACCATAATAAGACCAAAACAACGTGTTATATATCACTTCGTTCAGAGTTGAGATAGAAACTGTGTAGCAGTCGAGGAGATTTCCTGCCCAATCTAGTAATGCAAAATCTTATTCTCTGTTGCGATTTTGTCAGAGCGGATGTGGTCACGATGAAGCGTCGTTTTTGGTATTTGAGGCAGGCACTGCTTTCCTCATGATCTCTCGCATGTCACGATGAGGCGTCCTTGTTGATGTTTGAGGCAGACACTGCTTTCCTCACGATCTCTCGCATGTCATGTCTCTCGCATGCCACGATGAGGCGTCCTTGTTGATGTTTGAGGCAGACACTGCTTTCCTCACGATCTCACGCATGTCATGTCTCTCGCATGCCACGACGAGGCGTCCTTGTTGGTGTTTGGGGCAGCCACTGCTTTCCTCACGATCTCTCGCATGTCATGTCTCTCGCATGTCACGATGAGCCCGTCCTTGGTGGTGTTTGAGGCAGACACTGCTTTCCTCACAATCTCTCGCATGTCATGTTTCTCGCATGTCACGATGGGGCGTCGTTGTTGGTGTTTGAGGTAGACTTTTCTCACGACCACTAATCTCCCTCTGTTCTCAGACTGTCTGGGGAATGGTGATGACAGATTATGATACGATCTCGACTAAATCTGATATTTCAGCACAAAACATCATACTCAAGCATAGTATGAGCGGTTGGCTTTAGTTTTATTTTTTCTTTTATTTTTTTTACTTTAATTAACTTTAATAATTAATAGTTTAATATGGCCGCTTACAATGTGCAGATTAAGGAGGCTCAAAGTGACCCAGAGACAATGGAGAGGGCTATGCTCGGAGTCTCCTTGCGTGATCGTATCAGAAATGATGAGATTCGCAGGAGAACTGACTTAGCCCAAAGGATTGCATGCCTCAAGTGGCAATGGGCAGGGCACATAACGAGGAGAACAGACGGCCGTTGGGGCGGAAAGGTCCTCGAGTGGAGGCCACGTACAGGAAGTCGCAGCCGTGGCAGGCCCCCCACAAGGTGGACCGACGATCTGGTGAAGGTCGCGGGAATCCATTGGATGCGGGCGGCGCAGGACCGATCTGTGTGGAGATCATTGGGGGAGGCTTATGTCCAGCAGTGGACGTCTATTGGCTGAAATGATGAATTAATAGTTTGCGATTGTATTAATATGTATCAATTGGTTGTACTAAGGAAATAAATAAATAGTCGCACTCCATCGTGTCGCATCGCTCCAACAGTTATAGTCGTGCCTGAAATTTCAATAACATTATGTACATTCAACGTGCTGTATACAGCAAACAATATAATGTTTTATTCATAAACATATTTCAAATTAGAACAGCCAAGGATTAGTACACAAAACTAAAAATGTTAAAAGTCTTTTTAATTCTCGACGGCAAATAGATATACTCAATTTTTGTTACAAGAAATTCGTCAGCTTACTTGAAAAAGTAAATATCTTATTTCTAAAAGTATTTTTTGCTAAAAAAGGTACTGGTACCATAAAATTGCTTCCTTTCATTATACTTAAATCCTGCAGGGTTACATAGCGAGAAATTATACTTATTCAATTCCTTTACTCGGGTAGTAAAAACAAAAGACCCAATCTACGTAATTAAAAAATAACATACTCGTATGCTACTAAAACCACATTTTTATTTTCTTACCCGATTTTAGATCTTCACGGAACTACTTTAAGTTGATTTTAAAGGAAGCCCTAGCTGGTTAGCGCATGGTTCATTTTTTAGAACAAGTTGTACGCTTTGAAGAGTAAACATTTTCTGTTTGAGGCAGGGCTCGGAATATCCGCGTATCCGGCCGGAGGAAACAAGTATTTCCCTTACTGTTAAGTGAGCTCATTTTCAAGAGGATGGCGTCTATGTTTAGATTTTAAGTATGAAATTTATATGAGAAAATCTTCTGAAATCGTAAAGCACAAAACCAAACAGAACAAAAATGCCTGTGTGAAACCAAGAGGTTAAGAAAAAAGTTGGTTTTATACCCTCAATTACACAGTCTATGTATTAGATACGTCTTGTTTCATTAACGTAATTCTAGGCAAACACGTTACATTCTAGACCTCATCGTCACTTTCCATCAGGTAGTTAAGCGTTCGCCTACTATAGTTCATAAAAAATGTGATTCTAAGCTATATACGATGAAGACCCATTTGATCAGTGGTAGTAAACGTTGCCTCTGGTGTAAGGGTTGCGAGTTTGTTCCCCGCACAGTACAAAAATTTGTGTGCATGAACATGTCTGATTATGATATAGAGTATTGGTCTGGGTTCTGTGAGGCAGTGGTATCACTCCGGTCGAGCCGGCCCATTCATGCCTAAGCTTTGCTCTCCCACATTTAAATAATGTTTCGTTAATTCAATTTTGACAAGTTGGGATAGTGAAAAAAAAACTCAGATAGATTTTAAAGGAGTCCGGAGTCAAACTGACGACCAAATGACGACCCGATTGGAACAGTGGTAGTGAACGCTGCCTCTGATACAAGGGTTGCGGGTTCGATCCCCGCACAGTACAAACATTTGTGTGCATGAACATTTATGATATAGAGTATTGGTCTGGGTGTTTTCTATGTAGTATAAGTATGTATTTACAATAGAAAAGTATGAAATGTATATATTTCTAATTCCACTGTTGGTTTTGTATCCATAACACAGGTGCTTGAGCTATCTATCGCGCAGTCAGATGAATGTATGTGCTGTTGTGAAATATTTATTTATTTAGATATTGATTATAGTTGTTAAATTAAGCGAAATTATAGCTGAAAGAATATATAGATATTGGTAACGCTCCAACTATTGTTTTTTAAAACACAAACGGCTTAATTTATCATGTTAAGAATGCCTTTCATTTGTAAATTTGTCTGGCACTCGATCACGCTTAAACGATGGACGGATTTGATTGTAACTTTGGACGTAGATGGATTACGCAACGTACTCGAGGTGAATACATTGTATGTAGGTAGGTACGTAGTTTTTATTCTTGAATAAAATCTGATTACGAGATAGATTCACGATTTGTGATAATGAAAAGAAAGTGTTTACGTTTTGATACATTGTCGAATAAATTTTAGTAGAACTATGATGGTGCCTCATTGGTTTGGTTTTGAATATGTCACTACTCATGTATGACTGCCTCGGTGGCGCAGTGGGTTGCACTTTAAAGCGGTCCCGGGTGCAAGCCCCGGGTCGGGCCAAAAAATTGTACCTAAGTTTTCGGTAAGAAATTCTTAGTGGCAGCCCGGAGTCTGGAAGTTAGCGGTCTTGTACCCTTGTGCCTCGGAACGCACGTTAAACTGATGGTCCTGCGCCCGATCCCTCTCCGGTCGTGTCGCAGTAGTGTCCCATCGGAATATGAGGGTAAGGGAATAGAGAGTGCACTTGTGTTTGCGCACACACTTGAGCACTATAATATATCCTGCGTACGTGGCTGTTCGTTGAGGTCGCCGTCGGTTGGGGTATTATTTTTGAATATGTTTTTTTTATAGGGATAGGTGGCAGAGGAGCAGATGGATCATATTTTAGGCCCATCTATAGCAGTGTCTGAAGACGAAAGTCTAATGCGTGTGTGTTGTCAGTGATGACACACGGAACCGAAACGTGGCCGCTTACAATGCGCCGATTAAGGAGGCTCTAAGTCACCCAGAGAGCAATGGAGAGGGAAATAGAATAGAAAAGAATAGAAATGATGAGATCCCCAGGAGAACTAAGGTAACAGCCCAAAGGATTGCATGCCTCAAGTGGCAATGGGCAGGGCACATAGCGGGGAGAACAGACGGCCGTTGGGGCGGAAAGGTCATCGAGTGGAGACCACGTACAGGAAGTCAAGGTCGCGGGAATCCATTGGATACGGGTGGCACAGGATCGATCTGTGTGGAGAAAATTGGGGGAGGCCTATGTCCAGCAGTGGACATCTATTGGTTGAAATGATGATGATGATGAAGTGTGAACTATGAAGGATTCTATTTTTCTAACTTTTCGTCGCAATTGTTTAGTTTTTCAATGCTCACACATGTAATACCTATTATTTAGGAACAAAATTCAGGAAAATACGAGCTCTACATGCGGTGCCGTCTATTTTAAAGCAACAAAGCTTCATGTGGAACTTTTGAACATTCCCAAAATATTCGCAAAAACTAACGTTAGAGAGCAGCTGTGCCGCAATCACGCGTCGTGTAGTTAGCAAACTCCGAGTGTCATAGATAGATGGTTGCGTCATTCTAGATTTGGAGTGATGTTAGTTTAGTAGATAGGAAATTACGTCTTCTGTAGAAGGGTGTAGTTACAGAGAAGCTGTGCCGTTGCGTCATTCTGGGTTTTGAGTGGTGTTAGATCAGTAGATAGGAAATCATGTCTTCTATAGAAGGTGTATGTTGCAGAATAGCTGTGCACGCAATCACGCTTTGTGTAGCTAGCAAACTCCGAGTAACATAGATAGACAGTCGCGTCATTCTAGATTTTGGATGATGTCAGTTCTGTAGATAGAAAATGACGTCTTCTACAGACGGGTGTAGGTTACAGATTAGCTGTACCGCAATGACGTGTTGTGTAGGTAGCAAACTCCGAGTGTCATAGATAGTTGCGTCATTCTGGATTTTGAGGGATGTTAGTTCAGTATATTGAAAATGACGTCTTCTACAGAGGGGTGTAGGTTTAGAGCAGCTGTGCCGCAATCACCAAGTGTCATAGATCCCGCACTACTTAATTACCTGACTCTGTAGATGTTTTTGTAGATACGAGTATGCTGACGGTACTTTTGAAATCGAAAGCTGCGTGCTCTTACGTTTGAGTCTAACCGGAAACTTAACGACCAATTATACTAACAATACGTGCCATATTTGAAAATTTTCTTGTCTGCGTGAATGCGGCGGTATTTCAGCTTAGACGATCTTTATTTTAAAATTTTCTTGTGTGCGTGAATGCGGCGATATTTCAGCTTAGACGATCTTTATTTCCAATTTAAAGGCGAATCCATACTTTCTAAACTATGGGATAGTAGATGTATGGACATAGCTTATCTAATAGTGTACTTTACCCTTTACAAATCCAATATATTATTTTTACATTATAGCGGACAAACGAGCAGACGGCGCACCTGATTGATGGTGATTGGTGAGTGATCACCGCCGCCCATGGACATCTGCAATACCCGAAAAAAAATCTTAAATCTTAATCTTATCTCAACGGAATGAAATAGCACATTTTATCAATTGGCACCAATATACAAGATTTGTAGAATAATCTTATATGTCGCAAAGTAGTACACAAAATACGAATAAGCACCAACAGAATCGGTAAATCGAATTCTCCATAAAACGACTCCCACATCCGCGAATTAACCACAATCGAGTTAAATCATACAAATTAATAAAATCGTATTGGGAATCGATGCAGGCCCGTATTGGAGCCGACGAGTAATAAAGAGTGATCGATGGGATGGTCCATGTTCGCCGTGCCTACCTCCCGTGTCCTGCGGGGAGGGATGGGACGAGTCAGACCAAGTCGATTACTGACTTAAATACCAGGTACTGATGTGCTCGAGTATATAAAATACTTGATCTTACTTTAGCATCCACAATAAGATTACGATAAAAATACAGATTTCGAATACATTCGGTATGTGAATCTTTAAAAACGGTTTGCACATTTTTACATACACATTGATTCTGAACATGTAACTGTGTTCCATTTATTTGGCTGGATCACTTGTCCAAAGGTGGCAAAGGTCTGATGGCAGTAATTTTTTTTGTAATTACAGAATTCCTTATTCCTAGCAGGCGCATCTTGGCTCCATAGCTATGGTTTTCAATGCAACCGGGAAATATACCCCCATGAAACGAAGTACAGCGTCATGTTGGAACGGGTTCTAGGCAAGTTCACAAGATAAATAAATAATAAATAAATAAATATTTCACAACATCACATACATTGATCTGACTCCGAGATAGGTAGCTCATGCACCTGTGTTACGGATATCAGAATCAACAGCGGAATTACAAATATTTACATATAATACTTTTCTTTTGTAAATGCATACTTATAATACATACAAACACCCAGACCAATACAATCAGACATGTTCATACACATGTTTGTACTGTGCGGGGATCGAACCGGCAACCCTTGGACCAAGGGCAGCGTTCACTACCACTGTTCCAAACGGGTCGTCAAATAGATACTTGTACTTTAAACTTAATGGGGTTATACCCTTTCTACCCGCTGAAATACCTTTTGTTCGTTTTGGGTATGGTGGGGTACAATCAGCTCAGGGTTTGAAGGGATTTCGCGCTTATCGTGTATGTGGTAAAGGTGCTTTGCAGGAAGCAGCTCAACCCGGAGCTACTGCGCTACCTGCAGCTGAGCGTGCGCGACCGGCACATGTGGCGGCGGCGGCGCCCGCGCTTGCTGGCCGTGCCAGTGGCCAGAACCAACTTATTGCCGAAAACGCCACTTATTCGTGCGTTCCATATTATAAATACGGTCCATGAGACAATAGATATTTTTTCAGGCACTTTCAGTGAATTTGCTAGAATGTAATTGTACTTACAGAAAACTGGCGTAAAGCAGTGCATGCGCTGTGATTCGCTGCGTGAGTGAGGGTACCGGAGGCCCAATCCAGGGGAAGGGGGATAAAAGGTAAGCAGCGCACTTGTGACACCACTGGTGTTGCAGGCGTCTATGGGCGGCGGTAATCGCTTACCATCAGGTGATCCGTCTGCTCGTCTGCCACCTATATTATAAAAAACAAAAAAAAAGAATTAGTAACCAATGTTAAATTGTTAAGTATAATATCATCATTTCAACCAATAGACGTCCACTGCTGGACATATGCCTCCCCTAATGTTTTCCACACAGATCGGTCCTGTGCCGCCCGCATCCAATGGATTCCCGCAATCTTCACCAGATCGTCGGTCCACCTTGTGGGGAGCCTGCCACGGCTGCGAATTCCTGTACATGGCCTCCACTCGAGGACTTTTCCGCCCCCACGGCCGTCTGTTCTCCTCGCTATGTATGCAATGTAGAGTTCGTAGCAATTGAGAGGGCTATGCTCGGAGTCTCCCTGCGTGATCGTATCAGAAATGATTAGATCCGCAGGAGAACTAAGGTCACAGACATAGCCCAAAGGATTGCATGCCTCTAGTGGTAATGGGTAGGGCACATAACGAGAAGTATAATATAAATTTATAATATTTTTCAAGTAAGTAGGTAATTTATATCTTTATGTTATACATTTATTCAGGTTGAATAAGTGTGTAATGTAGATTGTAAATTAGATAAAGATAATATTTATAAGGATTGCTAGGCTATCGCATTAAGTTAAGGCACCCGTAATGGTAGTTTAAGCTGTAAATAAATTAATACTTTTTATTAATTGAGACAACATCACATACATTTTTCTGACCCGAAACTAACCGACCGGTTTTTCCTTGTAATATGGAAAGCCAGAACAACGAAGGTACCAAAAACACCCACGATCAACACAGATATTTGTTTCATTAACAAACATTTGTGTTGGTGCGGGAATCGAACCCGCAACTCTTGAGTCAACCAGCGCTAAACGGGTCGATCGTTAGGGTCATATGTTGAGATGCTGAATGATATCGAATATATTTCGAATACCAAAGCCGACTCAGCACATCACTACTGCGTGGGGAGATGGGAGAGTAGAACCACCACTGTGTCGTAAATTTCGAATGACACTGCTGACAGTACAGGGTGGCTGTTGATCATAAATTTCGTTAATGTTTCCATATTGGGTACACGGAGAAAGTATGACCATTAATAAATAAATTCATATCACGTCTTATACATTGTCCTGATTCCGTACTAAGTAGCTTAAGTTGACGGGTAGGGGACACTAGCGACGCCATGTTTTAGCTTCTAAACCAATTCAACAATTTCGGAGTTACAATCTCTCGGCAAACACTTATACTATTTATTAAATAACCATGCACAAAGGTCAGCACAAAAGTTAGGTCCCTTTTTGTACGCGAAAAATCGATTCACGCCAAAAGCGGCCACTTTTGACGGTAATCCAAAATTCGAGTGCAAAAGCAGATTAAACAGTTAACTATAAGTATTCAATAAATATTATAGGTAAGTATGCACAAATGTTGGGTCCGTTTTTGTACGCGAAAAATTGATTCACGCCAAAAGTGGCCGCGTTTGGCGCAATTTTTCGCGTACGCGTTGGACCCAACATTTGTGCATGGTTATTTAATAAATAATATAAGTGTTTGCCTAGAGGTTGTTACCCCGTAATTGTTTAAAATAGATCCGGTTTAGTAGCTAAAAAATAAAATCGATTAGCGGCGCTAGTGTGCCCTACCCGCCACCCTAAGTACTTGTGTTATGGATATCAGACAACAGAGAAATTACAAATAATATCAATTGTGTCAAAATTATATAATATCATTAGTGACCAGTTCCTAGAAAGGAGTATCATACCAAATACATATATTACACCCGGACACTAAACAAACAAGTGTTAGACAAGTATGTTTGTTCAGGGTGCTCGAACCCACGACCTTTGGCGTATGAGGCAGGGTCTACCAAATATGGAGGGGCGGCGGTAATGGCTTACCTTGCCACCAATATCATACATATTTATAATACATCGGAAACACCCAGACCAATACAAACAGACATGTTCATGCACACAAATGTTTGTACTGTGCGGGGATCGAACCCGCAACCCCTGGACCAAAGGCAGCGTTCACTACCACTGTTGCCTGCTGCATCCGCCATGTGAATAACACACTTATAATTTTCATCTCGTGTTACGCCTCTCATAATCCGGGTGAATCCAATTAGACCACTGAACGCGTTACTAACCCGACGAAATTTGTAAGTGCGTGATTCGACATGAGCTGTCGATAGTCTGATCAATATTGTAGGTGTATTTACAATATCCAGTGGAAATATTATTACTAATATTTGACCACCAGTTAAGATGAGACTGATGGTGCATGCTCGGATTCGAACCTCGATCACCTGCGTGGGAGGCCCGTTCGTATCCATTGAGCTACCATTTCTCTTTAGCTCTCTGGTTTCTCACATAAATGAATAATAATGAATAATGTGCGTTTTTCGCGAAAACTTACTTTCAAAATGGCCCAAGTATATAAGACCTATCAAAAGGCAAAAATACCTGTACCCGAAAATCTTATAAATAAAGAACATTTCTGATTTAAATATGAATAATTGTTCATTCGTTTCGTATATAAAGGGTTTGGTCGCTTAGCGGAGACGAGGTATCAGCTGTTTTCCTTCTAGAAGCAGAGTAGGGGGGGGGGGGGGGGACGTGAGCTTTCATCGGCTGCTTTGTGATCCTTGTGAAAAATGCTAGGTAGGTACTAATTGACGTTAGGTAGGAAGATATTGTACATAGCAGTTCAAAAGGATTGAAACATGGAGGTTTGATTTTTGGTACCAACATCTCCCTTATATAAATTCTTTTGAGAATAGGTTTGTATCTTCTTCAAGGTTGTTCCTTTAAAAATTGGCTTGGGGTGATTTGGCTTGAAGAACCTATTTCGGGGCCCTATACATTGGTTATAAGCTTACAGAGGGTTATGTCGTATGGTCCCCGGCAGAGTAAAATAGGCCACCCTCACTCTTACCGAGGTGTCGTAAAAGGCGACTAAGGTAAAGAAAGCTGCTGGCATGATCATCAGCACCCAGAGAAGGAAAACTCTGCATTTATATCAAAACCCTCGCCAACCCGTATGTCAAGCGTGGTAAGTATGGCAATTACCCCTCATGTGATTGAGGGAGGCCCGTGCCCCAGCAGTGGGGACTTAAATGGGCTGACGATGATGATGAGGGTTATGCTTCGTAGTATCAATCTACACATCAGGGGCTGTTACGTTTAAGGACCATCAAATCCTACAGGCTGGTATATTTTATACATACACCTAAGTATAACGAGTTAAGAGATAGTTTACTTATGAGAGTTTCTTTAGATTACGAAATAATGGAACCACAACAATATACCATTAAGATTACGACTACGGCAGCCTATCTTAACGATCAGCCACGTACGTAGTATATACTATTGTGCTCAAGTGTGTGCGCAAACACAAATTCAATTCAAAATTCAATTCAAAAATTTATTCATTCAAATAAAGGTTTTACATTTTCGAAATAAATAGTTAAGGTACTTGTCTAGTTGTTAACAATGCTAACTAAAGGTAGTTAGCATTGTGGTGCTCGGCTTAGCATAGGCAAGGGCCTATGCTAAGCCGAGGCTTGTGCTACACAAATGTACAAATGCACTCTCTATTCCCTTATCCTCATATTCCGATGGGACACCAGGGTAACACGGCGAGAAAGGGATCGAGCGCAGGACCAACGGCTTAACGTGCTTTCCGAGGCACGGGGGTACAAGACCGAAAACTTCCAGACTCCGGGCTGACACTAAGAATTTCTTACTGAAAATTTAGGTACAATTTTTTGGCCCGACTCGGGGATTAAACCCGGGACATCTTGAGCAGCCTTCGCTTTAAAGTGTGACCCATTTAGCACTGCGCTCCGTTAAAATATATAAGCAACAAACAATTTTTACCTACAATCTTTACCCAAAGCCCTTCTGGCCTTACAGTCATTACAGTTATTTCCTGTACTACCTGTGATAATTAATATCCTATAGTAAAAGTGAGTCTTTTTGATTTTCATTCCATTTGAGAATATATTTAAATGATTACAAAATAGTATTGGTTTGCGTGCCGACAGATGTTTATTGAAAATAAAAAACAATATGGTGTCGGCAGATACCTCATGTCTGACCTTTGCATTTCATATTTATTTTAGTCAAAAGCTAAATAATTAAAAACACGAACGAACTGAGATAACGAAATACTTTTTCCAAAAACCTTTACCTACTTTGTTCTGCCGACAGGAACAGAGCGAAAAAAGCCATAAGTACGTTGAAAGCAGAGTAATTTACTAGCAACAAAACGGCACACGTAGACAAAAAATAGAAAATAGAAATGCGCCACGTCCGCGCCCCTACAGGAAAAAGCTCGGAATTATACTGGAGAAATGGGAACAGCAAAGAAACATCAAAATCAGTGTGAACAGGCATCTTGTAGGCAAGGCGTAACACCCTAGACCGCATCGACGCTTTCCATCAGGGGCGGCTCTAGCCCAAGAATCGTTCGGGTGCAATCAATAACCTGGCGCCCTCTTGTATCTAAATGCGAACAAAATTGAATATGTGCTTACAACATGTTCCACCACCTATGGGCAGTCGCTTCATTGTAATTATCAGACATTCCGAATCCTGTATCATGGTCCAAGCGTACCCCGGGCTTCGAAGCGACAGCGTTGAACGCAACTGGGAATCATATGCTAAGATGAAGAGAATGATCAGCACCTACTCGCGCCCGCTCCTTACGGAGCATTACAGCGAGAACCCTTAATTTCATAAATAAAGGCTTGCATGATTCGTAAGGGGCCCTTACAGCAGAAGACGCCACATATCCGTGATAGGCGCTCAAAGTTACATTTGGTGATTGATGGCTTCTTGGTCAGCTGACTAAGGACGTAAACAAATCTATTGATCTTATTACAGACACAATCGACATGACTAATGAAGTTCAGACTACGGTTTAGTACTATTCCCAAGAATATTACATTATTCGGTTTATTCCCCCCGTCCACCCTCTGCTTGTCCACTCCGGGTGGACAGTGAAACAATTGTTAAAATAATTCCCGCTGTCCACCCCCTCTTTCAACCAAGAAGGGGTGGACAGCGGGATTTTTTTTAACAATTGTTTCACTGTCCACCCGGGGTGGACAAGCAGAAGGTGGACAGCGGGAATAAGCCCATTATTCGCACATTCAATAAATGGTATTATTATAATGTAAATTTAGGCTCTATGTGTAGAGACTCCACTGTAACATGGGGCTCTCGGGGTCTCTTACCCCCTGCACTATAGGTAGGTAAAGACGCCCCGAATGGTGGACTACATCAATAAAAAAAAGGAAAAATCATCAGCTGGTAGTATGTACAGAGAGCCACACATCAGGTTATTACAATCTTTCGAAATTCCTCAAAGGATACTGAACCGAATGTGTTTGACATTAAGGTGATAAGCGACTGAAGAATTTTAACAGTTTTGTATGCTTTGATGCGTGTACGTACCTACGTGACGATAGAATCGGCTTCTGCCGAGCGATTTGAAGCTTTACCGTTAATCTATTAGGGTATTAGTATTAACTAATAGCCTCGTGACGTGGTTTTAATATTTCCCAAAAATCATCATCATTATCATTTCAGCCAAAAGATGTCCACTGCTGAACATAGGCCTCCCTCAATGTTCTCCACGCAGATCGGTCCTGTGCCGCCCGCATCCAATGGATTCCCGCAACTTTCACCAGTTCGTCGTTCCACCTTGTGGGCCTGCCATGACTGCGACTTCCTGTACGTGGCTTCCACTCGAGCACCTATCCGCCCCCACGGCCATCTGTTTTCCTCGCTATGTGCCCTACCCATTGCGACTTGAGACATGCAATCCTTTGGGCTGTCTGTGACCTTAGTTCCTCTGCGGATCTCATCATTTCTGATACGATCACGCAAAGAGAATCCGAACATAGCCCTCTCCATTGCTCCCTGGGTGACTTTGAGCCTCCTTAATCGGCAAATTTTAAGCAATAACAACAACAATATTTTAATAAATTAGATTAAGTTTCGAAATACATTTAAATTAAAAAAATAGATTTTATTATTCTGTCCACGAAACTAAAGCTAACTAATTGATCATGGCGTTCCTCTAGTCCAAGTGTACCTTGGCCTCTTTTGAACTCAAAATTAGACTCGGAACTCATTAGGTAAAATATTGATGGGCAAGGCATATTGCACACACAGTACGACGTCGTCGAATGGAGGCGGACAGGGCCCCCTTAAGGTGCTGGTGGTAATCTAGTGAAGGTCGAGGGAATTCCTTGGATGCGGGCGGCACAGGACTGGTCTGTGCGGAGAGCATCAGAGAAGGCCTATATCGAAAGAGCGTCTATTGGCTGAAATGATGATGACATAAAATCATAAGTAGACACAAAAAGTTAGCAAGTCTGGGTGGAGACTGCTTACTGTAACTACGTGCACTGTCTTTAGTTCCTTACAAGAAAAACGCTCGGACGCGCCTTGGAGATGGACGTGGGGTATTAGAGTTAGTTGCAGGAGTTCTGTTTATCCCTAATGCACTGTAATCTTACTAATATCATAAATGCAAAACTTTGAGAGGATTAGTATGTTTGTTCCTCTTTCACTCAATAACTGTTAAGGCGACGGGTAGCCCTAAACGGGTTTAGTACTAAACTGGAGCTCTTTTAAGCAATTTTAGAGCGGGAGTTTCTAAGCAAATATTTATACTATTTATTTAATTATTTAGCAGTACTTTTTGATCTGTTTTTGCACTGGAAATTTGGATTAACGCCGAAGTGGCTGTTTTTGGCGGTAATTCAAATTTCGAGTACAAAAACAGACTCAAAAGTTAAGTATAAGTATTAAATAAATAGTATAAGTGTTTTCCGAGAGACTGTAATTTCGATATTGTTGAAAAGACATCCAGTTTAGTTGTTAACAATTTCAATCAATTGGCGTCGCTAATGTGCTCTACCCGTCACCTTAAATTTTACGAATAGATATTAGTTTATAAATTTACCGTGTGACGTGTTAAATTGATAAATTTACGAAAGTGTGGACGTAAAATAATACAATTTATCTCCCGTTTAGAATCCTACGAAAGTTTATAAACTTCCTAGTAAATTGATAAACTTATGGATTTCGTTATTTTCCGGTGACATATACATTTCAATATGTACTTCTTTTTTGTAAATACATACTTATAATACATAGAAAACACATACATTCTGTAATGCCTAGTTTTTTAAGTTGTGTTTTTTTGTGTTATAAAGTATATCTATTTATACATAGATAAAAAATATATAGTATAATATCATATACAGATGAAACTACAAGTGCAGTGTAACTACGAAGCTAGTCTTATAATTCCCAGTTGGGTCCAAAGCTGTCCCTTCTGAGCCCGGGTACGCTTGGACCATGATCCAGGATTCGGGAAGTCTGTCAATTACAATGAAGTGACTGCCGTCTGATCTTCGCTACCCTTAGTCAGGGGTGTCCAATTGTCCATGGGCGGAGACAACAGTTTACCATCCGATCCGTCTGCTTGTCTGTCACCTATCACATCCGTCATCGCGCATCTCGTCGCCATTTACTGTTTGCGCGCATGCCGTGTCGTACCTACTGCAGCCCGCGCGGAGTCTCCCGTATGTCGCATGCACACCGCCTTCAATGCACTCCTGGGTCGCCAGAGCCTCTGTGACCTGTTTGTGGATCCGTGGCACAGTATAGTGTCTACATGCCAGTCCTTCTGTGAGGGAGACTGTGAATAGAGTTTTTCTAACTTCATGTTTTACCCTGTTACTTTTTTGTTTTGTTTCGATATTTTATATAAAACTTTTGTTACTGTGTGTCTCAATTAGGTAATTAGGTTTAAGTGCCTGTGTAATTGAATAAATAAATAAATCAAACCATCAAAAAAAAAAAACTAGATCACGGTTACACGTGCACAATCATTATTTCAAATACATATTGTAGGTATCTACAATTTTGTGAAACTATCCCAGACGTGCAGGCTTCCTCACGATGTTTGTAAAAATATGCACATAGATTTGAAAATTGCAGTGGTGCATGTTCGGATTCGAACACGACCCCCGTATGAAAGGCGCGTTCTTATCTACTCAGCTAGCATCGCTTTTCGCTATTGTCCCACTGCAAAGTAACGTCTTAGATTAAACACAATTCATCATCATCATCAGCGCATTTAAGTACCCACTGCTGGGGCACGGGCCTCCCTCAATCACATGAGGTAATTGCCATACTCACCAAGCTTGGCAGACGGGTTGGTGAGGGTTTTGAAATGCAGAGTTTTCCTTCTCTGGGTGCTGATGATCATGCCAGCAGCTTTACCTTAGTCGCCTTTTACGACACCTCGGTAAGAGTGAGGGTACACACAATTAATTAAAATCAAATGGCGGCACTACTGGACCGAGCCAGATATCTTAAGCTAAGGTAAATACTCATTCATAATACTGCAAAATTTCTGCAACTGGCCGAACAAGTACTTCAATCGAATGGCAATGGGCAGGGCACATAACGAGAAGAACAGACGGCCGTTGGGGCGGAAAAGTCCTCGAGAGGAGGCCACGTACAGGAAGTCGCAGCCGTGGCATGCCCCCCACAAGGTGGACCGACGATCTGGTGAAGATCACGTGAATCCATTGGATGCGCCCGCATCCCCGGCATCCCCGGCATCCCCGGTACAGGATCGATCTGTGTGGAGAACATTGGGGGAGGCCTATGTCCAGCAGTGGACGTCTATTGGCTGAAATGATGAAAGTAACGAAAACATTTGTTTTGTTATGCCAAATCTTTACTTTTCAACGTTTGATGTGTGAATCCTTTTGAATGAAAGTACAGTTTTAGCTTGATTTTTTGTTTCATTTTTAGGGAGTTTTAGGATAGGTAGCTTCTGCTTCCAACAAATACATGTAAAAGTTTTCTTAGGATCAATTTTTCGTACCCATGTAAGTATAAAGATAACATTACGCAGCGTTCACGCTGTTCCGCATCTGTTGCGCATGCGAGGCGTCACAGTAGATAAATACTCTACAGCAGTATCGACACTCCGCCCGTTTTGGACAGAAAGTTACCTACCATATAGGGTTGTCCTCTTATTTTTGTGAAATATCATTATTACCTTGGGACTACTGGTTTAAGTACCTGGCCCTGATCACGGGGTCCTAGGTACAACAAGGATAGAAATAATATTTCTTAAGAAATAAGCATAATACTAGCATACAATATTCGTACACAAAGGTACACAAAATGATTCCTAAAGTTGCAAAAAGCTACGTAACGATACAAAAAATTAGACATACTTTTCATAATGTTTTGTTTCGTTACTTGGAAACTACGTTAAGGTATTGGTCATGAACCCGATCGCTCGGGCCAAGACACAGTGAAGTCTCACCATCCCCCCATATCAATCTCCATCTCCGACCCTCCAAAATGTAATTGTGATCGTAACTCATAAATTACAGCAGACAACAGTAAATTTCGACTAAAATAGAAAGAACGCTCCTTAGATACACCACTTAAGGGTACTACTACTGCGTAATACCCCACCAATCATATCACTTTAAAATCCGAAACCATTTTTTGATAACATACATAATAATGTATGCATATTTTCTCTACCAAAGTAAAGTAAGCGCGGCACTCGTGTAAAACCGACAATCCTGGATTTAGTTCCTACGATTGTACTCCGATGGGACCTTAGAATCCGTGTAAAGTGTGCGTCTGTGTGCGTGCGTAATCGAGCGTTTGTTCGTAGTGTCCATACTACTTGCGTATATATATATAGGTACTGTGGCAGCGTGTTCGCTGCGTCGTCGCCCCGCTTTTAAAACCGCTCGCAATCCGACAATGTGGTAACTCCCTTAGGATGGATCTAATGCTACCTACATTGAAACAATGAATCAAAAAATTACTTCTTAGCGCATATTTGCGTTCCGCTATTTCCTAATGTTATCTTTTTACTTACATGAGTACGAAAAATTGATCCTAAGAAAACGTTTACATGTATTTGTTGGAAGCAGAAGCAACCTATCCTAAAACAATAGATGCCAGCCTCGTTGTTTGCGTTTTACTTCCAAACTGTGCGAATTGAATAATCAATTCTCATTTTGGTCCCTTCAAAAGTTAAAGCAAATGCTAATAGTTATAAGGTTGTCTACAATCATATAGGTTCCTACTTTTTATGTGCTAGGTGGCAGACGAGCTTACAGAGAATCTGATTATTACCGTTGCGTGGATTAAATATTTTTATATTTTTATTGACTTGGCAAAATACTAACCTATTGTCAATACCAAGGTGACATCCTGGGTCAACACTGATGGTACCGATTGACGCCGCCACAGGTCGCTGCCCAGGAATAAACGCCTCCCCTCGGATTGGTTCTCCGGTACTATAACTCACTTACCTATATCATAGGTAGGTGACTAAGCTAGTCTTCTTTTTCTTTTTTCTTTGGCCTCGCCTCTTCCCGTTACACAGGGTCGGCTTTCCTAATCATTCGGCGCCATTCATTTCGCTGGTAAGCATCGTCTTCTTTTAGGCCGAGCTTTTGCATGTCTTTCCGGATATTTGTCATCCAGGTAGTTTGGGGTCTACCTCTTCCTCTCTTTATCGTAGCCATAGAAAGGCACTTTTTAACGATATGGTTATCGGGTCTGCGCATGACATGTCCATACCACCTTTGCCTGGCCTCAGTATTTTTCGTTGATAAGTATTACTTTGAAGCTTCTGCTCACATGTTCACTAGTCAGAAACATCCTTACTAATATTATAAATGCGAAAGTAACTCTGTCTGTCTGTCTGTCTGTCTGTCTGTCTGTCTGTTACTCTTTCACGCCAAAACTACTCAACGGATTTAAATGAAATTTGGTATACAGATAATCTAGACCCTGAGAAAGAACATAGGCTACTTTTTATTGCGAAAAGGGGGTTGTAAGGGGTTGAAAGGGGGGTAAAAAGTTACTTTTCCACGCGGACGAAGTCGCGGGCGGCCGCTAGTAAATATATAAATATAATTTGTGTGATGTCATGTTATTTTATACTTATTTGACTACATAATAAAAGTTTGTTTCTTACCATAAATATTTAGAGCATCCTGCAAAAGTAGCACTTTTGCTATGATGGATCATTCATTCCTAGTTCCTATGAACCTCTTTTAATTCCATCATCAGATCCTAGTAGCCTGGTAAACTTACTTGCATGTTTTTTGCTCGTGAGATACCTGTACTTCAAACTGTATAGGGTATATCCATTTTATCCACAAATGTATCCAACACTTCGTGCTCGGGATGGTCAAATGAGCTAAAGGTGCGACGAGAGTTCGCGCTCGCCGCGTACGTGGTGAAACTTCTACGTGGTATCGCGCACAACCCGGGAATGCGGCGTCACCTGCATCTGTGCGTGCCGGACTGGTATGTGTGGCGAAGGAGGTGCCCTCCATTGCTGGTTGTGCCACCAAGCAGAACAAATTTGCTGGTGAAAATGCCTCTCAGCCGCACGATCGCTATTGTAAACGAGGTCCTTGAAAATATTTATATTTTCTCATGCTATTTGTGTGAACTCGCAAAGGCGCTCCTATGTAATTTGTTACTGCCAATGAAAATGTAAATTGTACTGTAATTCTATTTATTCAATTATGCTGTTATGATTTGAGGAAATTAAATTAATATAATAGATTTAAGTTGACGTGACATGAATTAATTATTCAATAGGTACCTAATTAAGTCGTTTTTAAGTTGACATAATACCTACATATGAATTTAATATTATTATTGTGTATCTCTCCTGCAGGAAATCACGGCACAAGGCCGATCCTTTTGGAAGGCGTACGTGGGGATACAGATACAACACGAAGAGGCCCCTTTATTATTATTATTATCAACCCATTGTGTCCCACTGCAGGGCAAAGGCCTCTCTAACCTTTTCTACCTCTCCCAGTTCTGGGCTGCTGTGGTCCAGTCTTCAGAAAACGCGTCGAGTTCATCTCGCCACCGTCGCCGCGGGGACGTTTAACATTTTGAATATAATTTTATTAAGCCATAATTTAGCCATACTAGCATTAAGTGCATGCTTGTAATGATAGTCAGGGTGTTTTAAATAAATAAATGTTATATGTTCGAAAAGCATTTTCAGTCGAAAATTGTTCCCAATAAGAAGATAAGTAAGTGATTATAAATTTGAAAGTGGTCACCGTTAAGTAAGTACACCCCCTATTTCCGGCTTTTAGGTTAATTTAAAATTATCTCTGGAATTTCAAACAGAAGTGAGCTGTAAATGGTTTATATAAAGGGAACAGAGAAGTGACGTTTTGAAGGATGACGTCATTAATTATGAACAGCTAAATTCGTGTTTTCGTCTATGTATTATTAATGCAAGCAATTAAATGTATGTGGAGCATCTCCAGTTAAGAGAATTGTCAGTACATTCCCTTTTTAGTAAACTACGTCTTATAAACTCTAAGATTGTAAGTATATACTCGAATAATTTATGAGAACTTCTCACAGGTCTCGAGATAGTTATAGAGTAAAATATATTAAATGGAATTTCCATGTTTCGACTGGCCTGATGGCGCATTCGGTAGTAGGTAATCCTGTTCTTTTCGCCAGACGTTGCGAAATATTGGTAAAAAGACTTAATTTTGTCTTGGGTAAAATAATCATTATAATTATGAATTCAAAATTAATGACCGATTGTTTTCTAAAATTAATAAAGACGGGGATTAATACGAAATTTATTCATCATCCCATTTAAGTCCCCACTGCTGGGGCACGGGCCTCCCTCAATCACAAGAGGGGTAATTGCCATACTCACCACGCTTGGCAGACGGGTTGGCGAGGGTTTTGATATAAATGCAGAGTTTTCCTTCTCTGGGTGCTGATGATCATGCCAGCAGCTTTACCTTCGTCGCCTTTTACGACACCTCGGTAAGAGTGAGGGTGGCCTATTCTACTCTGCCGGGGACCACACGGCCAAGATCCGGTTATGTATATATTGGTTTGGTAGTGCAGTGGCTAAAGAATTGCACTTTAAAGTGACGGCTGCACTTGAGGTGCCGGGTTCGATTCCCGGGTCGGGCCAAGCTTTTTTTGGTTAAGAAATACTCAGCATCAGCCCGGAGTCAGGAAAGAGACGGTCATGTTCCCAGAAAAGGAAAACTCTGCATTTATATCAAAACCCTCGCCAAGCGAGGTCTGCGTCTTCCAAGCGTGGTGAGTATGGCAATTACCCCTCATGTGATTGAGGGAGGCCCGTGCCCCAGCAGTGGGGACTTAAATGGGCTGATGATGATGATGACGCATTTTAGGAAAGTCCATTGCAGTCTCATTACATCAAATGTGTTTCGTACATAAGTAATTTATCTTAAGAATTTAATTAATCCATTAGGTGAGATTTTAGTCAAGGGTTAGCTATCATCATCATCAGCCTGTATTTTGACCCAACTGCAGGGTATAGGCCTCCTCCTGTGCTCGCCACTCGCGATGGTACTGTGCAAGCCTCATCCAGGTCTTACCTACCGCTCTGTCTATGTCGTCAGCCCATCTTACTAGATTAGACTGACCGGATGGCGCAATTAGTAGTGACATTACCTCTTGCGCCAAAGGTCATGGGTTCGATCCCCACCCTGGACAAACATTCGTGCGATGAACACTTGTGTTTGTTCGGTGTCTGAGTGTAATATGTATTTAAGTATATATTTGTGTTCCTCTGTTGACTGATATCTGTAACACAAGTGCTTAAGCTACTTAGTACGGAATCAGGTCAATGTATGAGATGTTGTGAGAATTATCTGGTTTATTTATTAGACGACCCGATTGGAACAGTGGTAGTGAACGCTACCTCTGATACAAGGGTTGCGGGTTCGATCCCCGCACAGTACAAACATTTGTGTGTGCATGAACATGTTTGTTTGTATTGGTCTGGGTGTTTGCTATGTATTATAAGTAATACTTACTTATTAAGTATGTATTTACAAAAGCAAAGTATTATATGTATATATTTGTAATCCCACTGTTGATTCTGATATTCGTAACACAGGTGCTCGAGCTACCTATCTCGGAGTCAGATCAATGTATGTGATGTTGTGAAATATTTATTTATTTGCGTTATAATCATAATATGCTTTATTGTCAAAATTTTAGTTTAAATAAAGTAGGTGTTACAAAGTATATGCGTCTCATACAATTTACCAGTTTAGGCTAACGATATGTTGAGGTTCTTTTTTTAAAAAAAACTGCATATATCTGTATGTATGTACTATTGGAATTCTTAAACGGACAAGTTTTATGACCTTTTTTTTAATTTTTTTTTACTTGTCTGGCAAGCAATATTAATCATCATAATACAAAATACCATAAAAAATGTCAAGAATAATTATATTTAAATATGTCAAAAATTTTTTTTTCTTTATTTAAGGACTTTTATACAAAAGTACATGTCAGTCCTATAGGACAATACATTAGTTTACTCTTAGTATTAAATAACATTCAATAACTAATATAAATGAGACAAGTGGCTTCTCATCCTCTTGTTTTGATGCAGTCTATTGCAAAATCCAGCAGAAACCTTGCACGTTCTGACGTTGAGTCGGCCAAGATCTAGTGGAACCTGCCAATTTTTGAGAAGTTCAATCCTATTTTTGCTACCAGATCCTGTCTCTTTTGCTGGTACCGAGAACATTCTACCAATAAATGATGTTAAAAGTTAATAAACTAAGAATTTAAATTGTGTGGTCAGAATTGAATTATCATTAAAGTCAATGTTTGGAACAGTGGTAGTGAACGCTGCCTCTGATGCAAGGGTTGCGGCTTCGATCCCCGCACTGTACAAACATTTGTGTGCATGAAAATATCTGTTTGTATTGGTCTGGGCGTTATCTATGTATTATAAGTATGTATTTACAAAAGAAAAGTATTATATGTATATATTTGTCATCCCACTGTTGATTCTGATATCCGTAACACAGGTGCTTGAGCTACCTATCTCGGAGTCAGATCAATGTAGGTATGTGATGTTGTGAAATATTTATTTATTATTTATTTATTATTATTTATTAATGTTTAATCATGTAGCTTCATCGTTGTAATAAGTCATAGTTTTTCAGCCCTCTTTTTCGTTTCCCTTGCCTTGGCCACCAGTGCGTTATGGATTGGCTCCATCTACCGTCACCTCCACCTTCTGCCATTTGAGTGACATTACGCGTTTCCCAATATCCACCACCTTGGTTGCTATAGCCAACAAAAATTCATATTTTAAATGTAAAAGTGTGTGTCTGTCATTCTGTTTGCCGGAGCAAAGGATTGACGTGATTTAAGTGGAAATAGTTGAAGACATGGAGAGTGACATAGGCCACTTTTTTATTACCTTGCCGTAACTACAGTCAAAACTAGCACGGGAGGTAAGAGTTCCTAACTATCTGCTATATTCCGTTCTATTATGTTGTATCAAAATATGCATTGTAACAAAATGTTGTATACATTTGGATAAGTCCTAAATTTGTGAAATTGTTTAAGTGTACTTATAAGAGAAGAAAAAAAAAAATAAACATCCCTTCCACTATTACACACACACAAAGGAAATCCCACGAGCGAAGCCGTGGGCGACCGCTAGTAAATGATAAAGCATTTTTATTTTAACTGAGCAGTGTCTTCT
The DNA here is from genome assembly GCA_019059595.1 of Marasmia exigua. Lineage (NCBI taxonomy): Eukaryota > Metazoa > Arthropoda > Insecta > Lepidoptera > Crambidae > Marasmia > Marasmia exigua. Next base: position 10,783,286 of record CM032477.1, on the reverse strand, counting down.
GCCGGATACAAAGTTATTCAAGCCACGCAATAACAACGCTAGAAAATCTGAATACGAGTTCTCACGTCAGTTATTGAAATAGTTGCGGCAAAGGGTTCGGGTTTCATTGAAATACTTTCGCTCTTCTTAGAGACTCTGAAATACTAGAAACAGTGTTGCTATAAAGTTTAAAAACTAAAACCCGACTACCAAAAAACACGCTCTAAAAAGTAAGACAATTTTCTTGTTTCGTACTTTTTAGAGCGTGTTTTTTGGTAGTCGGGTTTTAGTTTTAAACTTTTTTTTAGTTATGTTAGTTAGTTAACATTAGTTAGTTAACATATTTTTAGTTATATAAATAAAATTACATATTTGAAATGTGCTAAAAAAGCTCTTTCATTTGATACTCCTTTTAGTTCCTTACTCTAAATCCCCTAGAGGGAGCTGAAGTCAATTTAACATTACGTCATGTCGCCTATAACCAGAAGACAATCAAGACGCTTCTAACGACACACGATGAACAAATGAGTTGTTCAAATAAGATAACTGGTTTTGAAGTTATGAGGGAACAGATGAACAACCATACATAACATTCAGGTCAAAATCATAATCCTTCTTTTTGCTTTGCCGTAGTCGGCTAAAAATTTAACATTTAAGGATCCCAAGTCTATGCCATACAAATGATAGTCTAGATTGTTTATGCGCATGGCGCACCTAGCATTTGACCCCGACTAAAATCAAAAAAGATGGCAAGTTAGTTAAAAAGAAAGAAGGGCCGTTCGGCTGGGAAGGCATAGATTTGATTCCAAGCATGCACATGCCCAATGTTGGTTTGTAGGTAACTGTGGGAGAGCCACGCTTCGGCAGGCCTCACAGAAAACCGGCGTGAAGCAGCACTGTGCTGTATGAGGGCACCGGAGGCACGGGGGATTTGTGACTCCACTGGTGTCGCGGGTGTCCATGGGGAAGGCAAACCACAAGTGATCCGTTTGCTCGTCTGCCACCTATCACATAGAATATACCTTCGCTGATTCTAGTACACATTACACAAACAAGGATTAGATTTATGTATATGTTGACAGGAGTTCATCTGCACCGCACCATTTCACATTTCCATTTTTACCTGGATCACTTGATTAATGTTAAGCGATTGTTGCTCGTCATTAACTCGCGAAACACCAATAAATTCACAAATACGCTGCCAATATTTAAACTGCACTCACCTCGGATTGGCCTCCGGTACCCTCTTTCGAAAAACTCGGCTACCTTACGCCTTTTTCGTTGCGAGGCCGTGGTATTTTCTCGTTCGAGCCAGCCCATTCAGATGATTTTTTGGGTATAGCAATTTTGCAATTTATTCTTAAGTTTTCTTTTTTTTTATGGTGTTATCCCGCGCACGGTTACGGCCGCGCGTGTGACCCCGCCAATGTCTATTCTAAAGTTAATAACGCACCAAAACATTTTTCGACAGTCTTCGGGAGGGACTGAAGCCCACGATCTTGCGCTTACCGGGCAACTCCTTTACCGACTAAGCTACCGGAGACCTTGGTATGTCGACGAATTTTGTAAGTACATTTTGCTTCGCCATGAGCCGATGATAGTTTCATCAATATACCAAGTCGACATACCAAGGCCTCCGGTAGTTTAGTCGGTAAAACAGTTGCCCGGTTAGCAGAAGATCGTGGGATTCAGCCCATTCATATCGGAGCGTGGCTCACACATATCAACGTGTATTTGAATGAACAAAATATTGCAATTACTTTTTTTGAATGGATTCTACTCATGAGGCTCTGTAACAGAGTATTCTGGAGAAATATTTGCGTAAATCGGTTGATCAGTTTCATTATTTAATAGGTAGGTATGATAAAAAATCTTATAGCGACCAAAGATGGGATATAGGTACGAAATTGCTTTTATTTGTTCGGTTTTATTTACAAACCTAAACATTCACCATCGAACACAAAAAGGTTTGGCAGAGCAAACAAATTAGTCAGCCAAATCTTTGTTCAGTAGTACTTAAGTAAATGTGCTCCGGATTTTTTGTATCGCATCATCAACATGAGAGACGAAAAGCTTTCCAGCTTCCACGTCGGCCTCCAAACCGATTCCTCGAAATTGATAAAACATTCCGAAAAAATATTACTCACAAAAACGAAACTCATAAATCGAAACGAAATATTTCGCGGTGCGGCATTTACAACGCTCAACTACAGAGCGAAATAGTAGAAAGGAAGGCATAAAAGCCTTACCCTTTCTAAAAAACACGTAAATAGACGCAGGCGTTCGGTTCGAATGGTGGGAACACACACACACTGCCCGCGCCTTACACACGGCGAATAAACGACATGAAATGGGAAAAAAGTTAAATATGTATGAGTGCGGGTAAATATATAAATCGGTATATAAAGGAGTTTATATAAAATAGATGGAAGCGCGCGCGGGAGGCTTTCAGTCGCGCGCGAACTCCCGACCGAGCGAGTCGGCCCCGCGCGCCGACCGCACTGGACTCGCGATGCACTCCGAAATAGTGCACAAGGGCCCTTAAAAACATTACAAACTTCAACAAAACTATTTGAAACAGTGCTTTGTGAAATGTTTCGAACTTTGATCTCATTAGGACGTGATTCATTTGGAAATTAACCCCACTTGGTAAGTGTTTAAAACTTTTCGAATCTTGTACAAATTGTTTGAAAACTTTATAAAACACACGCCTTTTCCGTAAATGATAAATACAATAGCGGAACTTCTAATGAGAGTATGTAATACCCATTAGTCTTTTCTAAGTAGCTAGGAAAGAAAATTGTTACAAGCAAACGGTACAATATTTCTTATTTCTCTTTGGCGAAATAACTTTACTTTTTCTTTTATTATCGAGGCCAATTTATGTTATGGTTTTGAGGTTTTACGCACAAGAACAAAGTTGGCATTGTTAACTACAAAAGTTTTGATAAAGAAATTGGAAGGTACATAACCAAAAGTTGCGTGCTTTATTTTTACTTCTAATTGTTGAAACTTTGCCAGTCAAATACTTACGTTAATTTAGTGAATTTTTTACTGATGCAGATTTTCATTGAATCAAATAAAAGGTGGATTTGCATAAGAAAACGTGAGTGCTTTTTAATCGATAAGAATTGTAGTTAAAATACTTCACTATATAAGTATAAGTCTTGAACATACAGTGTATTTAATACAGAACCACTGCACCATTATACGACATATTTTTTTTTTCAAGAAGATTTAAATTAAAAAAATAAATTCAAAGGGTTACAAAGGTGTTATAACTCTGACTTACACACTAGGCTAAGCCTGTCTTGTGAAGTCCTGCAGAAAGCGATTACAAAGTTATATAGCTATATAGTGGCAACAATATTTTATGGAAAATCAGGTAGTGTATCTAGCGAAAATAGTTATCTGCTTACATTCGTTTAATGTGTTTATGTGGCTGTTGTGTGAGGTATATAAAACAATACTAAACTTTATCTTACTGAACACAATACATTCTTTAAAATATAAGTATTAGTACTTTTGATAACTGCATTTTTTATAAAACTTACCATGTTTATGATAAACGCTACATAACAGTAAATGGTTATTTTTATTTACCAAAACTTTGTGGGCAAAAAGTTCGGCGAATATTTTTCAAGTTTTCCTACAAAGTTTGTGATTTAAAAACGAGTAAGAAATTCTTATTTAAAATATTCGGAGCAGCAAGATGTTATCTTTGATGGTTTCTAAAAGTTTGATAAATGGACTGGAAAGAAGACAGATAAAAGGTTCAAGTTTCCTGTGACTTATGCAACAAGATAAGCACAAGAAAAGGTCAAGCGTAGAAGTATTTAAGAAACGAGATAATACTAAAAATTGCATGAAAATGAGAGTAGACATTTACAGGTATTTTTTTAATAATGTAAGAAGGGTTGTTAGCCGTGTGGTGCCCAGCATAGTAGAATAGGCCAACCTCACTCTTACCGAGGTGTCGTAAAAGGCGACTAAGGTAACGTTGCTGGCACGATCATCAGCACCCAGAGAAGGAAAACTCTGCATTTATATCAAAACCCTCGCCAACCCGTCTGCCAAGCAGTGGTGAGTATGGCAATTACCCCTCATGTGATTGAGGGAGACCCGTGCCCCAGCAGTGGGGACTTAAATGGGCTGATGATGAAGAAGGGTTATTCACATTTATGAATTCGCTATAAATGAGCTGGCTCGACCGGAATGATAACAAGGCCTCACAGAAACCGGCGTGAAGCAGCACTGTGCTGTGTTTTTACCGGTTTGCCGGAGGCCCCATTCGGGCGAAACGGAGGTTTTTAAAGGTAGGCAGCGCACTTGTGACTCCACTGGTGAAGCGGGTGTCTATGGACGGCGGTAATCGCTTACCGTATAGGTGATTAGGTGATCCGTCTGCTCGTCTGCCACCTATCACAAAAATAAATTAATTTAAACTGTCTACGAACTTTTGTAGAGTTCTGATTTAAAATTATATAGAATTAATTTTGACTTTTTTTTAACATTCTATATTATGAGCCTATTCCTTTCTAAAAGGCCTGCAACACAACAGTGATTCCTCTGACCTCGCAGATGTTTGTAGTCGGCGGAAACGATATACCATCAGCTGACCCACATGCTCGTATGTGAAATCTGGCATAAAAAATATCATATAATTTGCTGGACTTACTGGACTGTTGGCAGTGACTGCACGAGGAAAGCATATGATTCAAATCTGTAGATCAGGATGTACAACTGCGCAATGTGTCTACCCTCCGAGGGTTGACACATTTTGTTATCTGATTGCTTGATTGAATATGAAACGTGAACCCCAGGAAACTCATATGGAATCCAACTACTATTTGTACACGTCATCATTCGTTCACTGCTTCGATGGGAGCAGTGGGTAGTGGGGCTGCGCTTGGGGTCCTGGCTACCTGAGTTTTTCTGTTGAGAAAATATTATTATTTATTTACTTTGTGTCCTATCGATATGGATGTAAGGGAATAGAGTCTAAGATCCTAATTTATATGAATGTATATCTAGTACTTTATATTATTTTATCCAAGCATAACATATTTATTTATAAGTATATAATATTGTGTTTATTTATGTATTAGCATTATAAATATTTTAATATATATATATATATATATATATACAGTTCACTCATATTTCCCTTTTTCAATATTGCACCACCTACCCCTCCTCTACTATCAAATGTCCTTTGCCTGAAGGTTGTCTGGTAGAAATCGCTTCCAGCGATAAGACCGCCGAAATTGTACAATTAAGTTTCTGTAATGCCTTTTAAAGTTGTGTTTTTTTTGTGCAATAAAGTATATCTATCTATCTATGTAAGGGAATAGAGAATGCACTTGTGTTTGCGCACATACATGGGCACTATAAAATATATTTTTGTGTTTTTTGTGCCTCATCGTTCAGATCAGCCGCCGTAACCGAATCGGTTGGAAGAAAGAAGACCGGCGGGAGAAACACGTGACTAAGATTTAGAGTCCATCTCTCTCTCTCTGCTACAAATCGTAGACTAAGGATAGTCCCGGAACAAAACTTGAACCGGCCACTTTAATTCTGGCCGTGTGGTCCCCGGCAGAGTAGAATAGGCCCGCCTCAACTCTTATGCGAGGTGTAGTAAAAGGCAACAAGGTAAGCTGCTGGCATGATCATCAGCACCAAGAAGGAAAACTCGGCATTCAACCTTAAATGGGCTGTCGATTGAAGGGTTATTCACATTTATGAATTCGCTATAAATGGGCTAGCTCGACCGGAATGATAACACGGCCTTACAGAAACCGGAGTGAAGCAGTACTGTGCTGTTTTTACCGGTTTACCGGAGGCCCCATTCGGGCGAAACGAAGGTTTTTAAATGTTGACAGCGCACTTGTGACTCCACTGGTGAAGCGGGTGTCTATGGACGGCGGTAATCGCTTACCGTATCGGTAATCCGTCCGCTCGTCTGCCACCTATCACAAAAATAAATCAATTTAAACTGTCTACGAATTTTTGTAGAGTTCTGATTTTAAATTATAAAGAATTAATTTTGACTTTTTTTTAAATTCTATTTTATGAATCTATTCCTTTCTAAAAGGTCTGCAACACAACAGTGATTCCTCTGACCTCGCAAATATTTGTAGTCGGCGGAAACGATTTACCATCAGCTGACCCATATGCTCGTATGTGAAATCTGGCATAAAAAAATTCATATAATTTGCTGGACTTACTGGACTGTTGGCAGTGACTGCACGAGGAAAGCATATGATTCAAATCTGTAGCTCAGGATGTACAACTGCCCAATGTGTCTACCCTCTGAGGGTCGACACATTTTGTTATCTGATTGCTTGATTGAATATGAAACGTGAACCCCAGGAAACTCATATGGAATCCAACTACTATTTGTACACGTCATCATTCGTTCACTGCTTCGATGGGAGCAGTGGGTAGTGGGGCTGCGCTTGGGGTCCTGGCTACCTGAGTTTTTCTGTTGAGAAAATATTATTATTTATTTACTTTGTGTCCTATCGATATGAATCGATAAGGGAATAGAGTCTAAGATCCTAATTTATATGAATGTATATCTAGTACTATATATTATTTTACCAACCATAACATATTTATTTATTAGTATATAATATTTTGTTTCTTTATGTATTAGCATTATAAATATTTTAATATATATATTATATATATATATATACAGTTCACTCATATTTCCCTTTTTCAATATTGCACCACCTACCCCTCCTCTACTATCAAATGTCCTTTGCCTGAAGGTTGTCTGGTAGAAATCGCTTCCAGCGATAAGACCGCCGAAATTGTACAATTAAGTTTCTGTAATGCCTTTTAAAGTTGTGTTTTTTTATGCAAAAAAGTATATCTATCTATCTATGTAAGGGAATAGAGAATGCACTTGTGTTTGCGCACATACATGGGCACTATAAAATATATTTTTGTGTTTTTTGTGCCTCATCGTCAGATCAGCCGCCGTAACCGAATCGGTTGGAAGAAAGAAGGACCGGCGGCGAAACACGTGACTAAGATTTTAGAGTCCATCTCTCTCTCTCTTGCTACAAATCGAGAACTAAGGATAGTCCCGGAACAAAACTTGAACCGGCCACTTTTAATCTGGCCGTGTGGTCCCCGGCAGAGTAGAATAGGCCACCCTCACTCTTATCGAGGTGTCGTAAAAGGCAACTAAGGTAAAGCTGCTGGCATGATCATCAGCACCAGAGAAGGAAAACTCTGCATTTATATCAAAACCCTCGCCAACCCGTCTGCCAAGCGTGGTGAGTATGGCAACTACCCCTCATGTGATTGAGGGAGGCCCGTGCCCCAGCAGTGGGGACTTAAATGGGTTGATGATGATGACTTTTAATCTTGCGTGTTGGAACGGGATGACGTGAGTTTTAGTATGGTAATAACTTTAGATCGCGATTTATAATAAGGTGGCATGTGTTTATGAATATAAAGCTCAAATTTTAATATTTATGGCGACTAAAGCGCTCTTTTAACTAGACTTCTTTGGTGGCGCGGACTCTAATAATCATTCGTAGTTCGTAGCACCTCGTAGCACTCGTAGCTACGTTCTACGACGTGCTACGAGTGTGTGTGCAGTGCCGAGCGCACCTCTATCGATTGTTACCAAATTAAGCCTGGTCGGGAGACTATTCCTGTTATAATTAGCACATACTATTTCTGGAAATGTGTTTAGGGCAGACTTTTCGATCCGTAGTTAAACTAAACCAATGGTTTAAAAAAGTCACCGATGGTAAAATATCGCTAAAATGTGTTTTATGAGCAATAGTTAGTTTAACCAATAGTCATATTACAAGAAATTTTGTAACTTTGACACCGTCACTTTAACTATTTGCTAGATAATTAACAATAATTAATTTAACCAAAGGTAACTACGGATCAATAAATCGGCGTTAAAGTAGTTGCAGAAATAGTAAACTATAGACAATTCAAAAGTAGCAATTTAATATTGCAAATTGGATGCATCTCTGATGTTTTATTATTGTAATTAATTACCCTGAAATATTTTATACTAATTTTTTGCAAGTTTATTCACTTAACTGAATAGATACCTTATGTAGTCATAGTTAATAAGACATTTTACCTATGTACCTATTCTATGCAAATAAGACTTTTTGACTTTGACGCATTATGTTCGCCTATCAATTATTCGGGGCCCCAAGGCCACGGGGGTCCTTCAAAGTGTGTAAGGAAAAAAATAAAAACTTACTAACTTATTTAAGACAAAATTCTATAAAGCAATTACTATTTTTCCCGCCTTAAGCGTGCGTTGAAAAGTTCAAAATGTGTTATTTGTAAAGTGATTAAATTATGTATGTTTTGATAAATAAATATTTATTTTCAGAGTATTTTTTTATTTTGTGAAAAATCTTTACCCCCGTATAAGGGCCTCTACGCTATTGTGTAACACCTCAAGAAGATAGCATTGGTCTTATTTTTGCTACTGTAAATCAGCATTTAGCAGACTGACCCAGCACCAAAGGATACCAAATATCGTGGGAGACGACGTTTTGGCATGAATAAGCCGGCGTGATACCTCGGCCTCACAAAACACCGGCGTGAAGCAGAGCGCAGTGCTGCGTGAGTCGGAGGCCCAATCCAGGGGAGAAGGGGATTTAAAGTTTGGCAGCGGCTCCACTGGTGTCCATGGGCGGCGGCAATCGCTTACCGGTAATCTGTCTGCTCGTCTGCTACCTATCAGCACAGAGTGGATTTATGACTATCAGAAAGAAAAGGATATCAACTAACATCAAACTCCAGTCCAAAATATATAGCAGAACGATAAGTCCTCTGTTACGTAGTGTTGGCCAAAATAGAGAGCAACTCACCTCTTTCTCCTAACTGCCGAGCTGGAGCAATGCCGGCGCCGGCGGAACCGCTGTTTGCTTTCTGATTTCGAACTAACGTAACTCTGCTAAGGTTCACAATTATCCATAGGCCTTGAAAGAATATGATCCGAAACACGAGGCACTGATTCGCGGCGATAGCATCCGCTAGGATGGGATGCTGGAGAAGACCGTTGATTCGCACGGTCACGCGCCACGGCATTCAGAAGACGACTGGTTTGCCCTTGGTACGCAGGGCGGATGGCGCTGGTGTAGCACCAAGATGGTGATGTGACTATATTCACACCACTACTCCTTTGAAGCTCAACAGCTTCGGATCGGAAGGAATTGCACTAATTTGTCCACAGATTAAAAAATATTTAGAAAAATACCAAACTTCCTTCCAAATTGTGTTGCTTTGTCGTATTTGAAAATAGAACATGAAAATATCTCTTTCGGTACGAAACATCCTCTATCCAAAGGAAGGAGTCCCTACAAGCGACAAGACTGCCTTGTTGTACTGTCCGTTGCTGTTGTATCATACCTGTATTTTGTTTTTATGCAATAAATAACGTCTATTTATCTAAGTCTCTTAGAACATAATTCAGTAGATAATATTTCCGGTTATGCGCGATGTATCGGACGATCTGTTGTGCCGGACGTAATTCTCGCCTGACAGTTAAATTAGTCCGCCCTCGCAAACAAATGAAAATGTCTAGCGTAGATGAGCATTGCCTAGTTTCGCGTTTTGTGATTTCAACCATTTTGCGTACCCGTGTTTAGCAGTGTCGAGGACAGACCTCCTTGCTTCTTAGGCGCCCTTATAGATAGAAAAGTATTTTTTGTCGTTTTCTTATTTTTCTGACGTTTCGACCGTTAACATTTTATTCTGTATTTTTCTATAATTTTATTGCGTTAATATATTTATTTTACTACTTGTGCGGATAAAGAATGGGATCAGGAATGGCGGCGCATCTATTCACTTCTCGCTCGCACACTATTTGCGTCTATACTCGCACCCCACGTGTGGGAGTATAGACGCAAATAGTGTGCGAGCGAGAAGTGATTAGATGCGCCGCCATTTCTGATTCCATTCTTTATCGGCACAGGTTGTACCTTTTTTTTTTTTTAAATATTTATTAATTACACAAGCAATAATCATTGGGTAAGATAGTAGTTAAAAAACCACTAAGGTTTACTCTTAACTATCGAGTTTACAATATTATCTACTATTTTATAGTGTTGTATATGGTATATTTATCTATAACAGAAATACAATCTACAAAAGGTTTAAAAAGTATTGCTTCAGTTACTTTTAATATTTTAATGTGTTAAACATGTAACTAATTCAGGCGGAAGGTTATTGACAATGCGCGGGATTAGGTATAACCTGTGCGGATAAAGAATGGGATCAGAAATGGCGGCACATCTATTCACTTCTTGCTCGCACACTATTTGCGTCTATACTCGCAATCGTGGGGTGCGAGTATAGACGCAAATAGTGTGCGAGCGAGAAGTGAATAGATGTGCCGCCATTTCTGATCCCATTCTTTATCCGCACAGGTTATAGTTACGAGTAGTCATGCGCTCGCCGTAATGACCATTTCTATTTTTTTTTTATGCTAGAGGCGGACAAACGAGCAAGCGAGTCACCTGATGGAAAGTAATCATCGCCGCCCATGAACATCTGCGAAATCAGAGAGATCGCTAATGTGTTGCCGGCCTTTTTTTAAAAAAAGAGTACGCTCTTCTCTTGAAGATCCCTAAGTCGTAGCCGTCCGGAAATACTCCTGCAGCCAAACCGTTCCACAGAACTGAGGTACGTGGTAGAAAGTTCCGGTACTATTGCGGGTAGATACGTGATATTTAAGCGAGATCGCGCGCGACTGTTCTTGTTGATAACTAGACGTAAATTGATTGACCCCCCTTACCGGTGTCTCCTTTTCTGTCCGGTGCAAGCAGTATCAGCCGATTTTATTGCCCTAATGCGGGGCACAGGTCGCGATAGTAGAAATAGAGTCATCGCTACTATGGTAGGATTAGACTCGACGACCCATTTGGAACAGTGGTAGGGAACGCTGCCTCTGGTGCAAGGGTTGCGGGTTTGATCACCGCACAGTAAAAACATTTGTCTGCATGAACATGTCTGTTTGTATTGTTCGAGGTGTTTACTATGTACTATAAGTATGGATTTAAAAAAGAAAAGTATTATTTGTATGTATTTGTAATCCCTTGCCGTGTGGTCCCTGGCAGAGAAGAATAGGCCACCCTCACTCTTATCGAGGTGTCGTAAAAGGCGACTAAGGTAAAGCTGCTGGCATGATCATCAGCGCCCAGAGGAGGAAAACTCTGCATTTATATCAAAACCCTCACCAACCCGTCTGCCAAGCGTGGTGAGTATGGCAATTACCCCTCATGTGATTGAGGGAGGCCCGTGCTCCAGCAGTGGGGACTTAAATGGGCTGAGATGATGACACAGGCAATTGAGCTGCCTATCTCGGGATCAGATCAATGTATGTGATGTTATGTTGTGCAAATTATTTATTTAAATCTCCACCCTCGCCTAAATGCGGATTGGTGATCCCAAATCCAACCAAATCCGAATGAACTAGAGTTTTGAAAAAATCGACCTGGGAATCGAGCACAGGGCCCAGAGATCATGGCCCGGTACTTAAACCTCTAGACCAACTAACTGGGCTTCACTTGGACAGCAATGCATCTTAAATCTGTACTATTATTAAAACTAGAATTAGTTTTTTATACAGGAATATACTTTGGCAACATGATCTAGGGGACAGGTGCAATCGACATACAAGTCGAACATAGAGATTTCATACATTTGTCCATACAAATCTCCATCTCGTCTTCAATGTCGAGTGCTAAAGAATAGGCCTTCTGGGCTTAACTGTATTTATTCGTAACGAAAACTATGAAACTATGTATATAGACAATATCTTTCAAAATCAAAAATCAAAAATACGTCAGTATTTTTAAAATTGAATATTCTAGCTCTCTATTGTGCAATAAAGAATATCTATCTATCGATCTTATACTTCCCTTAAAGTATTAATTTGATGAAATACAATAAAAAAATATCTCTTAATCGCCGCAATCAATATAAATCACTTGGCGGCGCTATTATCGTCGCGGTGTCACCTTAAGTCGAGCTGTTCGGAGGTGCTTATGTTTCAATTCTCACAAGCATTCATACGGTTCAGCTGTAAAGAATATGTGCCGATGTTCCCGTAAATGTTTATTGTCTCGAACCTGTGGAACGGAACGTATTTTTGTTTAAGTAATTCCGCTTTGAAGAAACGTAAACGATTATTTATAATGTAATGTCGATTCCAACGTGTTTAGAATGAAATTGTTTTGTAGGCATTCCGTTGTTACGTTTTTGGTTACTTGTTTTGTTCTTTCTAAAGAACGAGTTTTCTATTACAAATTCACGACGACAAATCAAATGTAATAAAACACAATGTAGGGTGAATAGTCTGTTGGTATATTGTCTGTCTTACAGTTACTTAATGCACAATTACAAATAAACTTATCTTGGACAGCTGCACTGCTTGCCGCTCAAACCAAAAACTGCTTATCCAATATGGCCGCCCGTCACTACCTTTTGTATCGATTACTTTATCGATTTTATAATTAAATTAATTTATTTATATTATAAATTAAACACAATAATTGTATTTTTAAAATAACCGTAATATTATAACAAACCTAACACAAAGAGCGTATGATAGATAAAACGTTTTTTTTAATATGGCTCTATCCGAAGATAATTCGCCAATGTCATGTAACTTATTCAGAAAAAGTAGGTAGTGAACAGTCAAAGTCACACTGCCGCACTCAGAGACGTCAATTAAGGTAAATGTTCACTTACTTAATTATAGAAAGTCTTTATGCGTTTTGAAATAGGTGTCAATATTTTTTCTTAAGTACCAATTAAAGTTAACTTGACGTCTTTGTGTGCGGCAGTCAGTCACTCAATAAAACGCCGGTGTTTTAAGTTTTATCGATCTTCGGATTCAGCGGATATCACTTTAAAAACAATCGCGGGTTTTAAGACTCTATTAGATCCAAGCAAGTTGTCACAAGACAAATCACTCGACACACTAAAGCAGTGTTAATAATGATACAATCCAACGATTCTTATTATTAGGATCACTTTGCAGCACTTTACTGCACAAATAAACACCAAATTTGTACACTAAAACCACTACACACTAATATAAAACCTTTGAATTGCCCACGCGGCTTGTTTTAGCCCTACTCTCCGAATCCGATGATACGTTTATTCTGCTACATAAAATTATACAGTGACATAATGAAGTTGTAAATACTAATAATAATCATAGAGTCAGAAAAATATAAGCAATACCAAATACGTTGTTTCTAAAATCTAAATTTAACAATTTAGATCACATACTCGTAGAGTTAAAAGTGTACTGATATCTACGTATCAGTAATTATTATTGTTTTATAGTTTAAAAATGTTTAAGTTAGTACCTACCTACACTATGATATTTTAGATTAAATTTAACCGATAAGGTGTCTTTATCAGCATTGTATTCTGACGCCCTGTTGGTCTAGTGGTTTATGTACCAGGCCGTGATCTCAGAATCCTGGCTTCGATTCCCGGGTTGAGCAAAAAGTATGTTTCGAATTTGCGAACGTTCCTCTGGTTTGTGGTTTGTAATCACCAATCCGCATTAGGCAAGCGTGGTGATTATGCATATTCCCATCATCGTAGCGATAACTTGATTTCTATGTTGGAGGCCTATACCCTGCAGTGGGACAGCATAAAGGCTGATACTTAACTTACTTTACAGCATTATATAGTGTATAACATAGCTTTAGCAAACTATTATTAATAATAATCTTCTATTTTAAGTAAGTTTGAAATTAAATATATGAAAACTCCACTTGTGACTCCACTGGTGTCGCGGATGTCTATAGACGGCGGCATTCGCTTTCCATCAAGCGACCCGTCTGGTCGTCTGCCACCTATCACATAAAAGAAAGGAAAGGCGCAAAAGAATGTAAGATTTTTGTTCAAGAACATTGCTAAAATATCTATACAAGTAGATATTGAACCATAATGCGATGGAATAAAATGAAAGGACATAGAATAATACTTTCATACTTTAGATCTTACGAGAGAAAATTATTCACGTTTCAATTTTTTTTAATAAATTAATTATTTATTTTTCTCTTCACAATGTTGGCTTACATTTATTATGTACTTACTTAATTTTAGATGTTATCTCACGTTCGAGCCAAACCGCCGTAACATTGTAAGAGACTGGTGCCTGATGTAGGTTTAGAGCCTGTGTTACAGGTCACAAGTGCCCTCTCGCAGTTGAATCAGTGTAACTCTATACAGTTAACTTAATATAAAGTAAGAGATATAAGGTGTTTTTATTAACATAGGTACACATTTTTAATTAATCATGAAAATCACCCAGAGAGCAATGGAGAGGGCTATGCTCAGAGTCTCTTTGCGTGATCGTATCAGAAATGATGAACTAAGGTCACAGACATAGCCCAAAGGATTGCATGTCTCAAGTGGCAATGGGCAGGGCACATAGCGAGGAGAACAGACGGCCGTTGGGGCGGAAAAGTATTCGAGTGGAGGCCACGTACAGGAAGTCGCAGCCGAGGCAGGCCCCCCACAAGGTGGACCGACGATCAGGTGAAGGTTGCGGAAATCCATTGGATGCGGGCGGAAAAGGACCCATCTGTGTGAAGAACATTGGGGGAGGCCTATGTCCAGCAGTGGATGTCTATTAACTGAAATGATGATGATGAATAATGAAAATCACTTATCTAAAAGTTAAAATGTTTTATGATACTTCCAAAAGTTGTCATGTGTTACCCTTTCTTCATTATTTGAAAACAAATACTACTATAGTACACTAATTAGTAGTGTTTAGTCAGCTTGCAGGTAACGGCGTGGTAAACGCTCGGGCGAGGCAAGCTTACTGCAAGAACACCACTTAGCATAATTGAATGTAGTTACGGCGCGGCCGCAGTAATCTGTGTCTAAATGCGACCTATTATTACACCTAGAGCGGTTGATATGTCATCTGTGTATCTAGAGTGCATATTTGTGATCTAATTAATCTGCTTACTAATTTCCTCCACTAAACGTCCACTTCTGGACATACATGGCTGGGGATCCCTCCGTTTGGCCAAATTATTTTTCGTCTAAATTCATTTTCCAAAAAACTTTTTTCCCAAGATTCATTTCGCAAATGAATCTTTAGCAAATGCACATTTCGCACTTCATTTATTTGGTCAAATTATCATTTGGCAAAATCTTACTTTGACAGGTTTTATTTAGAAAAAAAATCATATGGCAAATCTGATATGCCGAAAAATACTTTGGTCAAAATATCACTTCGCATACTTACTCAAATTATAGTGTAGTTAGGAAAATGATTAGTTGTGCTGATACAGGAATGTAGAAATTTGAAAAACAAATAAATTGCCGAAAGTATTATTTATTAAACTAATGATTTAAGGAACAGCTTGTAGAAACAGAAACGATTTTCTAAAGTAAGGCGAGCGAGCGAAGCGAGCGCAGTGAGCGTGCCGCGGCAGCGGTCCACGTTATCGCCTCTATCGTTAATGCTTATTTTTAACGATAAAGTGATAACGTTCTGTTCTTGGGTATTAGGTAAAAGGTATTGACAGAAGAATAGCTGCAAACCCGACTTCACGTAGTCTTGTCTGTTAGGACAGGTAGGCCCCTAGAGTGTAATTCAAGCCCGCGTAGGTGCGAAGGGGCGAGGCGGCCCGCAGCACCGGAGCTGTGACAGAACCCATGCATGACATGTAAATCGTTTGCCATGGCATATTTTGGGAAGAGTATGTTTTGCCGAATGAAACATTTGATGAAATCATATTTGGTAAAATGATACATGACCAAACAAGTGTTAAACAAAAATTTGCCGAAAAAGGGATCTGCTAATTAAATATTTGCGTTAAGTTGTTTTGACAAATGTTTTTTTGTTAAATGAAAATTTGCGTAAAATAGTTGCGATGTGATATTTTGCTAAACGGGTTTTGGCCAAACATAAGTAAACCAAAACCGCAAAATTGAGGACTGATCTGTGTGGAGATCATTGCGGGAGGCCTATGTCCAGCTTCTTCTTCTTCCTAAAGTTCCTCTCTGACTAGCGAAGGTTGGCCGTCAATCTAGCATATCATTCACTCCCGGATGTTACGCAGCCATGTGGTTTGGTGGACGGGTGTTTTGCCTCGCTAGAAACCGAGAATGCTAGATTGACGGCCAACCTTCGCTAGTCAGAGAGGCACTTTAGGAAGAAGAAGAAGCTGGAAATAGGCCTCCCGCAATGATCTCCACACAGATCAGTCCTCTATTTTGCGGTTTTCCCTCATCGCCCTTGAGTGAGGAGGAGTAATGGGTTCAAAGTCCTGTGTCGCCCGCATCCAAGGGATTCCCGCAACCTTCACCAGATCGTTGGTCCTCCTTGTGGAGAACCTGCCACGGCTTGTGCCTCCACACGAGGACCTTTTTTTATTTGCTATAGGCCACAATCTCACCTGATGGAAAGTGATGGTGAGGTCTAGGTTGTGACGCGTTCGTCTAGAAGATGCCTGTTCACTCTTGCTTTAAAGATGTCCAAATTGTAGTGGTCCGGAAAAACAGACCTTGGCAAGGAGTTCCATTCCTCAGCTGTCCGCATTATGTATGTGGAAGCGAATCACTTCGTGCGCATAAGGGGTAAGTCAACAATGTATCGATGAAACCCCTCGCCGATTGTTGTCCGGTAGTGGGATGGGCTAGGGGGGATCAAATTATGCAGAACCTCCGCACACTCACCTTTCTGCCCCACTGGCGGTCTGTTCTCCTCGCAATATGCCCTGCCCATTGCCACTTGAAGCATGCAATTCTTTGGGCTATGTATTTGACCTTGGTTCTCCTGCGGATCTCATTATTCCTGCACTATCACGCAAGGAGACTCCAAGCATTACCGCCGCACATTGACACTTGTAGTCAATGGGCGTCCGACATTGCTTACATTGGGATGATTTTTATGCTCATTTGCCATCTATCGCGAAAAAAAGGTCCCTCTCTCATTTTAGCGTGTAATTCCTGGTTGCTTCCATAGCTGTGGCTTTGCAGCTCGGGGTACGTTTAGACCATGATTCAGGATTTCTAGGTTCCGGTAATTACAATGAAGCGTTTGCCGTCTGACCTTCGCAACCCTTAACAGGGAATCCAGACTAACTGAATTATGATACGTTTCAGAACACTCCAAACTGTCCCGTAATTATTGAGAATATGCCTTTAGCATCCAAACCAAAGACGCATATCGCAGGTGAAATAGATAACGAATGACGATTTGATCGTGAATAGCTTTTCATTTTTGCTGTGTTATTTAAAATTATGAATTATATTATTGATTGTTTCGAGTAAAACAAACACATAAGCTGATTAAATAAAATGTAATCAAACACTTTTTTATTACTTTTGATAGATAAAGTTCAACACACTTCTATGTGGTAGTATTTTGAAACTTCGCTAGTTAGCTCCTCGAGTGGAGTTGCTTATTTCTTTAGTTATTACTTAACTTATAGGGTAAGGGTCGAAGATTTATCCAGTCCTTGAAACTATTATAATGTGAACTAGTCGTGACAAGAGATTCTGCTAGTCGGCTTGTGTACACAAGTGGCTGTTTATTAGCAATTTGATTACAAAGCACCTTATTTTTCGGAGTTCCTATTCCTTTGTTCGTCAGTCTATGAATTACCTGAATAAACCATGAAATTAGAAAAAGCGTGTAGAAAACGCGCGCTTTAAGGTGACGGGTAGCGCACACTACCGACGCCAATTGATTTTAATGTTTAGCTACTAAACCGGATCTATTTTAAACAATTTCGGGATTACTACCTCTAGGCAAACACTTATACTATTTATTAAATAATCATGCACAAATGTTGGGTCCGTTTTTGTACGCGAAAAATTGATTCACGCCAAAAGTGGCCGCGTTTGGCGCAATTTTTCGCGTACGCGTTGCGTTGCGTATCCGAGATCATAGACATACAGATCAATGTATATGATGTTGTGAAATATTTATTTATTAATTTAATGTAGAGCTGCTGTGTGTGAAGAACTTTAATGTATCTCTACACGGGTGCGGTAGAGAAAAAACATTGCCAGCCACGTCGTCCCAGTACTGATGGCTTTGCGCGGTTTTTCAAACATGGCTTTCAATGAAAAAGCAAAATCTGGTTAGAGTGGACATCAGTGGAACAAACACTTTAGGCTGCGTTCTGTATTTATGGGCAACGTGTAGTTTTTTTATGGCTATGAATAAGGAGGCAATTCAAGGCAATTTAGTATTTAATAATAAGACTTTTATGTATCTATAAAGAACATGGCTGGCGCTTTGGGAGGTTGTAAGCCAGTATGTGAGAAATCTTTCTAATAGATAATAATAATAATCGACCAAGGAGAATAGACACCATCGAGAGAGAGTATACACCATCAAGCTATTCAAAAGATGTCCAATTCATTTTGATTTGTCCAGTGAATATTTACTCGACGTTAAAGATGTATCAGCCTCTTCTGAAAGGAGGACTAACAAAGATGGCCAGCCATCAAGCTACGTAATCTGCATCTAACTTAGGGCGGATTTTTCATCCGTAGTTAAACTGAAAATGGTTAAAAAAAGTAACCAATGGTCAATTAAAATTGAGCAAAAAAATATATTAATACCAATAGTATTACAAGGAATAGACCGTTGGTTTGACTATTGGTTAGACAGATAACTATAGTTAATTTAACCAAAAGGAAACTGATCAATAAATCGGCCCTGCCACTAGCAATCGAAGGTAAAATCATAATAAATAAATAAAGTTGTCTGTTGGATTCAATTTAGAAAGAATCAGCAAGAAACTCAGTAGTTACTCTTTTCAATATAATTTGTATAAGAATGGTTATGACAATTTTCATTCTTATACAAATTATGATTACAGTGACAGTATGATATACAATACTTATAATCAGTATCGTTTAGATAGATCGTCAAATAAAAATTATCAAATGAAATTATACATTAGAGAACAGACGAAGAGATCAAGAGGAATCCTTATCATTTAGCCTTTCTGCATTAGGCAGTTTTTACATGCAACTATAATTTATGTACCTACCGGTAAATCAATAATTTTTTGAGGTAACATATTAAACATTCTAATAATCAATCCTACAAAATGAATTTCCAATTTTATGAAGTCTAATGGCCGCACTCAGAGACGTCACGTTCATTAACTTTAGTATTGGTAGTCTAGGGTAGTCTTTATGCATATCAAAATAAGTATCAATATTTTTTCTTAAGTAGCCAACTAAGTTAATCAACGACTCTGAGTGTGGCAGTAAGATTTGGGACAGCAAGCGTTTATTTCGTGTGTCTATGAAAATCTGAAAATTCTTGCGTACTGTATTCCGTACTGTACACTCTATTATGTTTATAATACAATCAAAAATGCATTGAGATGATACGGTGATAATCGTTTCATTATCGGACGGATCACCCACGGGGCTGATCCATCGGACGCCGAAATAAAAATATTCATCTACAATTTCGTAAATGATCTATAAAACTGACCATAACTTATTTCTATCGGCGATAAAGTTCCTAAGCGAGTTGTAAATATCCCTAACGACTAGTAATCAACTATTTACATAACACGGTGGGCGTAAGAAACCCCAAATAAATTTTGGGGTAACTACCGACCGCACAGATGAATCATTCCCCCGCGGCCACTGGTTCCTTCCTTAATATTAAATTTAATGACTTTCACCGAGAAATATTCAATATCGGGAATGAACTGCGATAGGGTTGCGAAATCTTAAAGTCAAAGAGCCGGACAAAATTATCAATTTGGCCGGACAATGTATAATAATTTTGTAAAAGCCGAACAAGGTATTTGTACTGTAGTTACTCTTTGAAGCGTCCTACAAAATGGGCAGCTGGTGCTTTGCACGCTTTTCCAAGCCTACTATAAGTGTGGAAATCAAAACGTTGTCATGAGCTGATTTCCAAGTGTTACTCGATCAAAAGCAAGAAAAGCCTATCAAAGTCCTGATACACTGTATTTTTTTTGACGACATTAATTTAATCTAGACGCAAAATAGCTGAAACACGTGTGTTATGGGTATCAGGATTAACGAATAATAATTTGGCCTGACATGCAGCTCAATAATAATAATAATATTGAAAAAAAAATATTTCGAGGAAAAAAAATGTTACAAAAAATAATAATAATCATTCTCACAACATCTCATACGTTGACCTGATTCCGTACTAAGTAGTTTAAGCACTTGTGTAACAGATATCAGACAACAGAGGAACACAAATATATACTTAAATACATATATTACACCCAGACTCTGAACAAACACAAGTGTTCATCGCACGAATGTTTGTCCAGGGTGGGGATCGAACCACGACCTTTGGCGTCAGAGTCAGGGTCACTGCCAATTGCGCCATCCGGTCAGTCCAACAATAGGCTGATATGTCCGGCTTATGCCAAATGCCTGGCAACCCTAGAATCTAATGAGAACTCAATGCCATTAGATGGCATTATGTGCGCAAGGACTTAAAGTTGGGGCATTTTGTGTGTGTTTGAAGTAGGACTGCTTTTTTATGTGATAAGTGGCAGACGGGCAGATGGATCACCCGATGGTAAGCGATTGCCGCCGTCCATGGACACCCGCGACACGAGTGGAGTCCCAAGTGAGCTGCCAACCTTTAAACCACCGCCCCAATCTTCCCCCCGATTGGGCCTCCGGTATCCTCACTCACGCAGCGAAACACAGCACAATGCTGCTTCACGCCGGTTTTCTGTGAGGCCGTGGTATCACCCCGGTCGAGCCGGCCCATTCATGCCGAAGCGTGGCTTTCCCACGGTTAACACACCATGTACACTCACGAACCACGGTCTGTGACACACTTACAAAATGATCACTTGTAAATTACGTGATTTTAATCAATTATAATATTACTAACGCCCTGTTTGGTCAAGTGGTTTAAGTACCAGACCGTGATCTCGGGGTCCTGGGTTCGATTCCCGGGTCGAGCAAAAAGTATGTTTAAAATTTTTCGAACATAGCTCGGGTCTGTGATCACATTTTAGCGATATTTGACCATTGGTATTTTTTTTAAACTATTAGTTCAGTTTAACTACGGATCAAAACATCGGCCCTTAATGATTGCTATTCTCTTTTAAAAACGGAATTTCTAGCTTATAATTTAATTTATTTACATAAAAATGTTTTGCTGCTTAAACATTTTATTATAATGTGTTTAAATATATATTATTTTATGATATAGGTGGCAGGCGAGCCAGCGGATCACCTGATGGTAAGCGATTACCGCCGCCCATGGACATCTGCGCCACACTAGTGTACACTTGTTGGTGTCACAAGTGCGCTGCTTACCTTTTAACCCCCCTTCCCCTGGATTAGGCCTCCGGTACCCTCACTCACGCAGCGAAACACAGCGCATGCACTGATTCACGCCGTTTTTCTGTGAGGACGTGATATTACTCTGGTCGAGCCGGCCCATTCATGCCGAAGCGTGGCTCTCCCACTGGTATTTTAATCATTTTGACAATGTACAGTGGAAATAATTATACTACCCTGTCCTATAGGTGCTGACTTACATACTTAAGCACAGCCAATTTTTTTGAAGCAATTTGTCATTTTTCTTCCTAATGACCCGCGAAGTTAAAGAAAACTGAAGAGGATTACTAAAGATTTAAATCCAAACGGGTAAAAAAATTTTCAGAATTAGCAATTAAAATAGTTAAAAAACAAAAGTTGTCCATTCACTCAGTCCGGAGTGCAGGAGATGGCCACCGCTGGTGCGCGAAGTTCCTCTGTTGCAAACGGAAAGTTTCGGCCCAACCTTGGGCGTTTTAATTAAGGCAGAAATAATTGGGTCCGAATGTTTATTTAACGATAGTAATAAAATGGAAAGTTCGCTCGTATATTGGAACGGCTGTGGCTCAGTTTGAGATGACGATTTGGGATTTGTGTTTGGTATATTGGATTTTAAAGATTGTAGTTACATTATGCTGTTATGACATTTGTTGTTAAAAGATAGACGAAATACTGAGAGCAACACTGGTTCGTGAGTGTACGTGTTGTCTGCCAATAATGGTAAATATTTGGTTGGTTAGTTAGGCGAAAGCAAGCGTATCAACCGAGACCTCATTGTTGCTTTCCATCAGTTACAATGGACAACATTTCAAATTTTTAACATGTCCATATTGTTTTTTTATATGAAAGTAGACATAAAATGAACAGACCCATATTTTTTCTTTTTTCAAAATTTGTCCATTTTCATGCATAAAATAATTATTGAAATTCTTTTTATTCTAAATAGACGTAAGCGCCAAATGACGTCATCGGACGGCTGAATACAGCGATATTCCTTTGCTTATCATTGTTTTAATAAAAAAAAGGTACTACTGTCAAAGGTAATTAATACTAGTGTCAACATTGTCAACGTCATTCATACATTCAACGTTGACAAGTTGTCTTTTTTTTTTTGACAGTTACATGTCATGAGTTTGGCATTACGTAAATTTAAAACTATAATGTGCTTAGTAAAGAAATATTTTACATTCTGCCGTCCGATGACGTCATCTTACGTTTTTTAGTTTTTAATTTTTTTCTCAGTAAATAAGCAATATAAAAAATGAATAAATATATATTCGAGCAGCGGAAAAGTAAACAAAGAATTGGTATTTTTTGTTTCAGAGCTTAGCAATTTTGAAATGTTGTCCATTGTAGCTAAGCGTTAGCCTATAGTCCAAAAAAAATCATCATAGCCAGAGAAATAATAAAATTTACTGATTGTTTATTGGTTTATTTTTTTATTTACTTAAAACTTTATTGCACAAAACGATACAATAGGCGAACTTAAAGCCCAAAGGCATTCTCAACCAGTCAACCTTTGGGTCATGCAGAAAAGACAATGGTGCCGCGAAAAGAGGTCTTATGTAATTATTACAATTTCCAAAAAATAATGGCAACATAAACTTTAGTATTATTCTAATAGAAATACGTAATTATATAATCCTTACTAATATTATAAATGCGAAAGTAACTCTGTCTGTCTGTCTGTCTGTCTGTCTGCTACTCTTTCACGCCAAAACTACTCAACGGATTTAAATGAAATTTGGTATACAGATAATCTAGACCCTGAGAAAGGACATAGGCTACTTTTTATTGCGAAAAGGGGGTTGAAAGGGGGGTAAAAAGTTACTTTTCCACGCGGACGGAGTCGCGGGCGGCCGCTAGTAAATAATAAAATACCTATATATTATACGTATAATAAAATAATACATAAAATAAATATGTATGTGTATAATATATTTATATATAAATATATATGTTTATACAAGCAACTAAGTCTTATCTTTCAAGTAAAGATGCGAAAGAATGCTCAATGAGCATTGCTCATGTACCCATTTTCTTGAAGGCATCTTTGTTATGAACCGCTCATAACAAAGATGCCTTCAAGAAAATGATGGTAATAGGCAGCAAATTCTAAAGCCGTATAGCCTGCACAGTCAAGGAGTTGGTGACGAACGAGGTGTGGTGTCGCAGGATGTAGAGACGAAAACTGTCAGAAGAACGAAGGCAGCGATCATGAGATTCATTATGACCAAGAACAGGGTTAGCGGTAAACTTTATTTTTATTTATTTATTTATTACATGGAAAACAAACAGCATAACAAGAGTAGTATAAAGAATAGAGTATATATGCCTTGAACAGTTTTCGCCAATAGAAATAGTGAAATTTATTAGGATCATATTGTTTTGTTTTGTGATCGATTGGATTTACAGTCCTGTAAATCTCGTAAGACGTGTATTAAGGTGACGGGTAGGGCACACTGGCGACGCATCATCATCATTTCAGCCAATAGACGTCCACTGCTGGACATAGGCCTCCCCCAATGTTCTCCACACAGATCGGTCCTGTGCCGCCCGCATCCAATGGATTCCCGCGATCTTCACCAGATCGTCGGTCCACCTTGTGGGGGCACACTAGCGACGCAATTGATTTAAATTATTAGCTACTAAACCGGATCAATTTTAAACAATTTCGGGGTTACTAATTCTCGGCAAACAATTTTACTATTTATTAAATCTGTTATTATTATTTACTAAGTTTGTACTAGATATAAGTTATTTACAATAAACATTTTATTGTTATGATGATGAGATTAAATAACCATGAAAAAATGTTGGGTCCAACGCGTACGCGAAAAATTGATTCACGCCAAAAGCGGCCGATTTTGGCGTGAATCAATTTATCGCGTACAAAAATGGACCCAACATTTGTGCATGGTTATTTAATAAATAGTATAAGTGTTTGACGAGAGTTTGTAATGCCGAAATTGTTTAAAATAGATCCGGTTTCGTAGTATTCCGGTATAGTAGTGAGTCGAAGTATTCATCAATTGAGTAAAAGCACTTTTCTATTAAACATTTTTTTAAATGCTTTTTAAATTTATTTATAGGCAATGACTTAAGGTCTTCTCCTAATCTATTATAATTTTTTATCGCCATAAAATATGTATTTTGGCTAAACAAACTTGTCGTCACAAAAAGTAAAACGAGTCTATTAGGAAATCTCGTGGTGAAAGAGCAGACGTCTTTGTATGTCTTGAAAAGGTGATGATTACTTTTCACAAAAACGCACAATTCAAAAATGTATAAGCTTGGAACAGTCAGCAAGTTGAGGCTCTTGAAGAACGGCCTGCAAGATGTCATGACGTCAAAGTTTGTGAGTGCTCTAACACATTGTTTTTGTGCTATAAGCACTCTATTTACATGGCATGAGTTACCCCAAAACAGAATACCATACCGTAAAACAGAGCCTACATAGCCATGATATGCTTGTATGGCAGTCTTTACGTCACTAACTTTTGTTAGACGCCATAGCGCGTAGGCAAAAGAATTTATTTTTTTACATAATGTGTCGATATGACCGCTCCAAGAAAATTTGTCGTCTACCTTGATGCCAAGGAACAAGGATTGGTTTGACTCCTGAATAGATTTATTTGCAAAATTAACATTAAGAGGAAGCTTTTTGCTATTCCTATTTATAAATTGGATGTATGTTGTCTTGCTTAAATTAACTTTCAAATTGTTATTACTTAGCCATTCTATTACCTTACATATAGTGTCATTTATATTCTTATTATATACCTGAGAATCGCTACACGGTATGATAACAGATACATCGTCAGCAAAAAGAGTACATTTAAAATTCAAGATCTTCGGAAGGTCGTTAATATAAAGCAAAAATAGCAAGGGACCCAGAATGCTTCCCTGTGGTACCCCGTAACGATTTGATTTAATGTCAGACTTATAGTCATTCACTTTCATACTTGAGTATTTTTTTTTATTTCTACATATCGCACTCTTAGTAAGATAACGACTCAACTCAAAATTTCGGAAAAATGAGTTTTAGTGAAAAATCGACCTTATGGACCAAGTGTCACAGCATACTTCTTTAAAAAGCAATCTTATTCTGTAAACAATAACGTATAGAATTGATGAGTCACTATCTTTCCCGCCGCGCAGACCTCATTCGTTCATCGAATATCGACCAATTCAGTCTTGCGGCGGCGGTTGCGCGCGAGGGTTTTGTGAAACGCCGGCAGATTTGGAGATGCGTCAGTGTTTTACTAAAAAAATCGGTAAATTTGTTAAATATCTTTATAGTAATAATGACTGGTTTTGGCATAGGACTTTGTTTTACTAAACTTCTCTGAGTTGATATAGGCTCCATTTAAATTGAGTCTTTATTTTATTGAAATGTATTATAGGATCAATGACAAATTATTACTTAGGTCTATGTTTTTTTTTTAATCGTAAACAAAATATAACTCAAATCGAATTTGGTCTCTGTTTTGTTAAAAAACTACATAACTGTATTGTAATGTTTAAATTTAGGTCTTTTTTTCATAAAAAAAATATTAATTCCAAGTCATAATTAAAAAAAGGTCTTCGTGTCATTTCATATAAGTTTCAACTTTTAAATTTAAGTCACTGTGTTGTTTATTCTTTTGTATCTCAGCTTTTCGCGGGAATTAGCCAAATTCACGCTAATACTATAATGAGGATTTCAAGGACACGGCCGTTAAATCCCGCAGTTATTGATTGAAACTCACATGCCGAGATCCGAGCGCGCAGGTATAGCTTTTGCGCGTCGTTTATATGAAGTTGGAATGCTGTTAGATAAATATTACCATTTAAAAGTGCCCATTTACGTTGATTTGCTTACTGCGCGGATGCGGTGATGATGAGTGTGATAATTTGTGTGTAGTCTAACGTTTGTGAATGTGATTGTGTGAGTGCTTTGTATGCAGGTTCCGTGAAAGATCCATCCACTTTCCTTGGCAGGCCTAGATGGGATTCAGGTGTCTTGGCTAATATTTTGTGGATCCTGGCAGCTTGGGCAGTGTCTTTGATGGACCCGCCAAATTTTTGCCAGGATCTCCTTTTTGCTTTCCTGAGCTCCCTATTAAAGCGTGTTAGCGCCTTCCTGTAAGCATCCCAGTTCTCGTCTTTTTTTGCCTTGTTAAATAAGGCACGGGCCTTTTGCCTCAGATGCTCCAGGTTTTTGTTCCACCAAGGCGCGTTCCTATTGCTCTTAGTGGTCTTAAGAGGACAATTTTCTAGATACGCTTTCATTAGGCTTCTGCCTAAGTCCTCTACTGCGGCTTCCACTTGGACCACAGTTTTAATGTATTTAAAATCTCCAAAGTATAACCTAAGGGAGTTCCTAAAGCCCTCCCAGTTTGTTCGCATGGGGTCTCGGTACTTGTTCGGTTCCTTTGTTCCCGAGCATATTAAGTCGTACCTAATATGGGTGTGGTCGGACATGGACGGCTCATCTGAGACGTGCCGATTGGTTACTCGGTGTGCGAGATTACCTGAACACCATGTTATGTCTAGTACTTCCTGCCTAGAACGTGTGGTAAAGGTTGGTTTGCTACCCACGTTAAGAACAAATTGATTGTTGGTGAGCAAGTAGTCAAACAAGGACTCACCTCTTGCGTTCGTGTCGGAGCTGCCCCATGATGTGTGGTGGGAGTTGCAGTCGGTACCCACCAACAGCTGGGTTTCTCTCTCCAAACAATATTCCACTACCGGCGTCACCTTGTTCACCGGATCCTGGTCCTCTCCGGGTAGATATATGGAGCTGACTATGAGTGTCTCTGCACCTTTCCCCCCGGGGAAAATAGACCTCTATATACGCCTCTATATATATAGACCTCTATATACGCTACAACAGCGTACACAGAGAAGGGATCGGGAAGTAATGTATATCTCTCTTGAAGAGCATGCATGCTCTTGGCCTCACTCCGCAGGTTTTACTTAATATCTTACCTGTCGAGTTTAGCCCCACTACCGTGGTTTTTTTCAGCCCCGGTTCTTGGATCAAGGCTATATCCAGGTCTTCAGAGAGGAATCTTTGGCAAAGGGCAGCTATGGCTGCCTTTGAGTGCTGGAGGTTTACTTGTATTGCCTTACTCATTGTGTTGTTTTGGGGGATTGGGAGGGGAAGGGCTAGGAAATTTAGCTAAGACGGAGGGATGAGATAGGATTATATATAGGTGCATAGGTTGTGTCTGTTTCTTTACGATGGTGGTGTGTTTTATTAAGCAGGTTTCTTGCGGCCTTCCTGCTGGAGTGCTCCTGTGCTAGGGACGGTAGATAGGTAGACCGGAAAGCCGAAGCAAAATGGACCCAGCAACCTCCTTAAAGGTAGGCTTCGGGTTTCCGGTTGATTACCCTCCAACTCGAGAGGTCCGGCATGGTATCGGCGTCGTGTTTGGCTTCCTGTATCCAGGCCGTACGGTACCTGGGCTTGGGCATCTCCTCTTCGTTTACGACGGAGAGATTAGCCCCATCCCAGGGTTTAATGATGGGCAGTTTGCAGATGAGACACTCCTTCAAGTCCTCATCTACGCGCGCCAAAAGGATGCCACCCGAGCGCGGTTTGCATCCAATAAAGCTGGGGCCGTCACCATCGTCTAAGGTGTCAATACACTCCAAGATAGCACCTTGAAGCATTTCGACCCTCTCCTGGTCCATTTTACCCAGGGCGTCTATGATGAGAAACCTTCTTAAAGGTAGGCTTCGAGATGGAAGGCTCGCCAAGTTTCAGTGCCTTGGTAGGATTACCTTGATTCGAGGTAGACGAGGTATTGAGAGGGCGCTTTGACGCCCACTCCCTCGTTTCCCCCTTCTCTCGGGTCCTCTGCTTGGTATTTTCACTCATGCGCAGTTCTATCGCCTGCTCGAAGGTCATACATACCCTTCGCTACGAGCCGATGTATTTGTTTTCTATCAGCTCCAGAGAGCTTAACCCTGGGTTTACTCTCTGGCCCCTTGGTTGACGTGTCCCTTTGGTGCGTTGCGCCCAGAGGGGTCGACTCTGCATTGGAAGTACCTGGCCCCTCAGTCCCAGGTGCTCCAGCGGTGTTCGTATGCTCCTCAGTATCGCTACCAAGGAGCATAGCCTCGGAGGTACCTGGTACCTATTGGGTAGAATTTAAATGGTCGTCTATTATGTCTAAAATATCTATATAGTTCCTACGAGAAGCTAGGGAAGTAAAGGTCCACCCCTGCAGAATGAAAATTAAGGTGATGATTAGACTGCTATTAATTATTAGTATGATTTTGCCGTGTGGTCCCTGGCAGAGTAGAATAGGCCACCCTCACTCTTACCGAGGTGTCGTGAAAGGCGACTAAGGTAAAGCTGCTGGCATGAGCATCAGCACCCAGAGAAGGAAAACTCTGCACTTATATCCAAACCCTCGCCAACCCGTCTGCCAAGCGTGGTGAGTATGGCAATTACCCCTCATGTGATTGAGGGAGGCCCGTGCCCCAGCAGTGGGGACTTAAGTGGGCTGATGATGATGATGATGATTAATTATAGTTGCACCTAGTGCGTTTTTATAAAGACTTATTTTAGATTTTAATACATTTTTAGAGTTACATTTTAAGAAATAACTACTTAGTTCAGACAAAAGATACAATTTACCGAGAGTAAATTTGACTCTATAACTATCAGTTGAACCAAGATCTATGCTAATTTTGTACTTTCTTTTTTTACGTGAACTTTTTCTAATAAAACATTTAAAACTATACTGTTGTTTTTCTAATTAAGTTAAAAATACCTACACTTATTTCCAAATTGAGTCATAATCCAAGGAAAAATATTTTGTCAAAAAGAGACTTAACTTTTAATATGTTTTTTTTTTGTATTAAAAACTTAATAAAACAGTGACCTAAATAAATGGTGGTCCAATTTTTTTGTCAATTTTTGAGTAAAATATTGACCTATTTTTAATTACGTCATAAATTGACTGGGTGGATTTCATGAAATAATGACGCATCTCAAAATTGTTTTTTCAAAAATTTTTTTTTACCATCGTATTAAATAAATTCATTTATTTTTTTGCTAAATCTAAAAGAATATATTCGAAGGCTTAAAACCGTAATTTTAGTTTCTTCCTACTCATCATAGTTAAAATTTGATAGGAGACTAAAGTATATGCTCTAAAACCACAAATCATTTTTTGCCATTTACCAAAACTTAGCAATTTTGAATTGAGTCATTATTTTATTAAGAGTGCGATATTGCATTCTATTACTCAAATAACTTTGGAGCCAATCATTTGCTACGCCTCGTATTCCATATATATCACATTTAGCTAACAAAATTTTATGAGAAACCAAATCGAAAGCTTTACTCATATCAAATAAGACTGCTGTTACAAGACAGTCTCTTGTCCATATACGCCATTATGTCATGTACCAAAGAGAAAGCAGTCCAAACTTGTTGACTTACCTTTCCTGAAAACCGTATTGTTCAGAGTTGATAATTTTATACCTATCCAAAAATTTACTCAAACGATTATGCAAAATCGCCCTCTCAAAAATTTTTGATATCGGTTGGTAAGAGAGAAACTGGTCGATAGTTATCAATGTCACACCTATTACCTTTCTTGTATAATGGTTTTACCACATGCAACTTTCAGAGGTTCAAATATGTAATAATAATAATATGAATAATACGGTTTAAATATGATTAACTAATTTAGAAGTTATTAGGGTACAGATGAACAACTATACATACATACAGGTCAAAATCATAACCCTCCTTTTTGCTTCGCCGCAGTCGGGTAAAAAGTGATTGAATGACTTTTCAAATTTTTGTGTTTAGGTACTTATTTAACATTTAAAGCTCCGTTTCTTTATACTTAAATGTATGCGGTATTTTGCTGTTATCTTAGGAGCAGCAAATTTGGTCAAGACTTCCTATCTGTAAACATGTATACGATCTGCTATTGCGTTTAAACCCTCTTACCTGCAAGCTTGCTGAATCAGGGATCTTACAACTATTAGGTACACTTTGAGATATTCGATAAGACTGGGCGAATTTGAACTTTATTGTGAAAGCAATAAGGAAACAATGTAGTTATTGTACAGTTTACGTTATGTAAACTGCGCAAGGCCGAAGTGAGGAGCTAGTTATGGGCTTGTTTTCGTTTGGGAATGAATTTTGTTTGTTTGTACTACACTACAGATTTGATTTGCGGACATTTTAAAAATCAGCAAGAATTTTCTACCAGAATATGCAAGAAAAGAGAAAAAGGATAGGAATCAGATCTGACAAAAACGTATCTTTAAAAAAATTGTAACATTTGCATCTAGTGCAAAGATTCGGAACAGTGAAACGCTTCATTTGAATAATTTGGAACATCAACTCTCAATGCCATGTAATATACCTGTCTCTTTTCCCCGCGTAATACATGGAAAGACGGTTACCTATTCAACCCGAATAGCCCACAGCTTACTCTTTCGTTCTGGATTCTGATCATTCCGCTCATTCGGATCATTCGGCTCACTCGGATCATTCAGCTCATTCGAGTCATTTGGCTTACTCGGACGCGACATTCATTTGAGTTGAATGATACATTCGGAGCGAACATTAGAGATTCTGAATAGTGTATCATTTGTGTGTATGTTAGCCCCGACTTACTCTTTCGTTCTGATTTTCTGATCATTCCGCTCATTCGGATCATTCAGCTCATTCGGGTCATTCAGCTCATTCGGGTCATTCCGCTCATTCAGCTCACTCGGATCATTCAGCACATTCGAGTCGTTCGGCTCACTCGGACTCGAGATTCATTTGAGTTGAATGATACATTCGGAGCGAACACTAGAGATTCGGAATAGTGTATCATTTGGCTGAGTTGTATCACTGAGTCCTTTTAAAAAAGAAACGAAAAGTAAAAACGTGTGTAACACACGTCTAATAGGAATGATGGTA
The DNA here is from genome assembly GCA_019059595.1 of Marasmia exigua. Classification (NCBI taxonomy): domain Eukaryota; kingdom Metazoa; phylum Arthropoda; class Insecta; order Lepidoptera; family Crambidae; genus Marasmia; species Marasmia exigua. Next base: position 10,752,031 of record CM032477.1, on the reverse strand, counting down.
AAAGAATCATTTATCTATAAAACGTCAGTATATTGGCCTAGTGGATAGACAAAAATCTTTATTAAACAAAAATATGATAAAGCTACAAAACCTGTATGTTCATTAAAATGTCACTTTTTTATTTCACTTCGTACCTTTGTAATATGTGTGTCTTGAACAAAAAAACAACTCATTTAGCCTTCGGCGTTTCGAGCCCTACCGAGTGAGACACAAACGATATATTGTTCAACATTTTAACGGCAGGACAATTCTCTGTTCTTTTGCTTACTCCGAAGCTCATGTCCTGAGGCTAGAAATAATTGCACTTGTAAGTATCAAAGGGTGTGTCCAGCCTTTTGAGCTTATTTATTATTACAAGCACGTCGTTGTGCGTCTCGAATCAACATATAGGACATTACATGTTACATAACATACGGGTATGATGATATACTCAAGAGATGAGGTGTAGCAAATACGTGTCAATTTGACAAACGTAATACTTTATTTGCCGTGTATAATCCGTGTGATGCCCGGCAGAGTAGAATAAGCCACCCTCACTCTTACCGAGGTGTCGTAAAAGGCGACTAAGGTAAAGCTGCTGGCATGATCATCAGCACCCAGAGAAGGAAAACTCTGCATTTATATCAAAACCCTCGCCAACCCGTCTGCCAAGCGTGGTGAGTATGGCAATTACCCCTCATGTGATTGAGGGAGGCCCGTGCCCCAGCAGTGGGGACTTAAATGGGCTGACGATGAATACTTTATTTGATGGCAAACTCATTATTCAGTAACGAACGTATATAATTATGTGTCCTCCGGCGCCCCGCCCTTGAATACGTGCAACTATTTATGCTGCGATTGATATACGTACGGTACATATAAGTACCTACCTTGTTATTGGTAAAAAGTACGAGTACAATAAGCCGCAACGTACCCTTAAATTTTTTGCGACAGAGTTCATAATAAGGTAGAGCAGAAACATTGAGATCGACATTGCTCACCGGATTAGCAAGCTTAAGTGGCAGTGGGCTGGCCATATTAGCCGCAGAACCGTCAACCGATGGGGTAAACGAGTTCTGGAGTGGAGACCGCGTCTTGGCAAACGTAATGTAGGGCGCCCTCTGGCTAGGTGGGGAGACGATCTGCGCAGGATGGCTGGCAAGAGCTGGATGCGAGAAGCCATGGATAGATCACAGTGGCGAACAATTGGAGAGGCCTACGTCCAGCAGTGGACTGCGATAGGCTGATGATGATGATGATGAGAAACATTGTATTAATTATTTAGTATTTTTTATACAAAAAAAAAATCCGCCCTCATCTTAGTATGTAGTTCCTGGTTGCGGGTATTAGAACATGATTCAGGGTTTGGGGAGTCTGGTAACTAAGCGTCTGACCTCCGCAACCCTTTAACAGAGAACCCGACCAACTGAATCATGCTTACACGTTTTCAGAAACTATCCGAGACATGCAGGTTTCCTCACGATGTTTTTCTCACCGCCGAGCTAATAGTAGACGCACATAGATTTGAAAATCTGATGAGAAGTGCATGCTAGGATTCGAACCATGACCCCCGTATGGAAGGCACGTTCTGAACTGAGCTACCATCGCTCTTAACTGTCATACAAGAAAAAATATTAAATGCGCACTTGTGATTCCACTGGTGTTGTGGTTATCCCTGGTCAACTCTCTGTTCTTTCAATTGCATACCATCAGGTGATCTGTCTGCTTGTCTGCCCCCTTTAACATAAAAAAAAATGTTATCTAATACGTACTCATATGTTTTGTTTTCCTTCCAGATCCGTCAAGATGGTGGCAATTATATCGGCGGTTATATTAGGTAAGTGTTTCGTTCACGCCTCGGCGGCGGCTGTCGGTCCTCTCTCGTGTGTGACGCGATTGCTCACGCTCCTCTAATTCAACATTATCAAAATGTCGCACGCGTAAGGGAGGTTGCAGACGAGCGACAGACGACAAACGCCTGAGCAACGGTAGTATATCATTTATTTTTACCCAGGAGAAATGTGTTACGCATACCCGTCCGCCTGGGGGCGAAAGGGTTATATCGGATTTTCCTCTGGCGACGGCTTCTCCTAACGAAAAGCCGGCCAGAGCATACCGACTAAAACTCCTGGGACTCTCCCTCATCTGTTCATGAGTGGTCTGTCCCGTGCAATGCCGGTGGTGGGGCTCCAGCCTCACGCACCAGCGGACTTGCTCCTCGCAGGGGAAGGAGACGCAAGTATTGGCGTCGTCTCCTCCCTCTACGTGCCTTGCGGATCGCGGGGGCGAGAGGCCTTCCAGAGACTTACCAAATTCTGGTCCAAATAAGCGTATCTCGCTTCGAAGAGATGGTTACGCAACTATCCGATTCCGGTGGTAGAATCACATTAAATATGTTTATTCATTTCTTAGTTTATTGTATGTATTGACATATATGTGTAATTGTACATGTATATTGTACATGTATCTTATACTAACAAATAAATAGTTATGATTTTTAATGTATGACGATTTGAAAGTGCTGTATGTATACAAGCCTATGCAAAGTTACTTGAATTGAATTGAATTGAACTATAAATGACATGCTGAGATGTTAAAAGGTTGCTTAACATAAAGCTTTTTTTTGTGCAATTAAGAATAAATCAATCAAACATTGACACGTAATAGAAAATTTCAATATCGATTTTAAAACCATCACACCTATTAGTTGCGTCTGCGACATTCGCCTGCGAACGGCCACCTACCTTTTTGTCGCAGGGGCGGTTGGTCACTGGTATTTGTCGCTCGTGTGTGAAAACGATAAGATATTTGCTGTATGCTCTCATTTTTAGTTTTCTTGTCATAATTATTTATAAGACTATGAAAAGGGAATTATAATTATTTTTATGGCCGTCTCAGTGTGCTTATTGTCTTCTAGACAACGCGCCCAATGAGCACACGGACTGTTAAGATTAGGTTCAAACCCCACAGTGGTTAGGACGAATATCTACACGAAGTGATTATAATTTCATAATTCGGTCGTAATAATCAAAATGTATCTTTCGCAAAACCTGAATAAGTACTAGTGCTTTAAGTATACCGATAATCATAATTCACAAAATATAATATGTACTATAATTATAGCCCACAGTTATCTCATTATGACCCTCCCACACATAAAGAATATGTAGGGCCTACTTCACATATATCAATAGAAATATTAATAATACAAGGGTCCTAGGTAATACATTTTGCGAGCTTATTAGATAGATTCGTCTTCCTTTCGTCTAATAATTTTTATCCGTCGTTCTAATTATTTAATAATGATCTTTTGTTTTATGCTAGAGGCGACAAAAGAGTAAGTGATGTACAACCTGTGCGGATAAAGAATGGGATCAGAAATGGCGGCGCATCTATCTACTTCTCGCTCGCACACTATTTGCGTCTATACTTGTACTCGTGGGGTGCGAGTATAGACGCAAATAGTGTGCGAGCGAGAAGTAAATAGATGCGCCGCCATTTATGATCCCATTCTTTATCCGCACAGGTTGTAAGTACCTGATGGAAAGTAATCAATCAATTTTACGATAATTTTACCAGAACATATTGTAATTATTGTTAATAGCACTCTTGTTGCGGGAGTCCACGGGCGGCGGCAATCGCTTACCATCAGGTGATCCGTATGCTCGTGTGCCACCTATGTCTTAAAAATAATTATCTTGGTTATGCTCCATTATAATCATATATTATTATTATGTTACGACAATCAAACATTTGACCTCAATCCCTCCTGATGTTAAGTGAAGATAAGTCTAAGGTGGGCTATGCTTGCTGGTGATAAGTCTCACTCTTGCCATATACCATACCATTTGATATAGTAAACAATTTTCTTTTCATATTAAATTTTGTTTAAACTCCGTTCGTTATTTAAAATTATTCATACGTAAGCACATCCAGGGAGGAAAAATATGAAAATATTTATGAAACCTTAAAACAACATGCAGTTTGTGTAAACAAGGCTTAGTCTCAAAGAGTTGGAATATTTCTTTTATAGTGAAAAGAATTTGTCGCCCGTCGGGTGCCGGTAAAAAGATACTTAGATAAGAAAAGAAAGAAAGGGGAATAATCCCCCGTCGCCAATAGGGATTGTTGATTAAGTCACCTGAGCACAGGCAATTATTTGATATCTCGAACGGACAAAGAGGCATCGACGCCGATCTCAATGACGAGGGTTATCTAATACAATTCTTGCGTCTCATGACTGGAGCTTACCACAATATAAACATTAACCTACTTTTGCTAGCTTAGCTTAGCTGTGAGTATTGAAAGGAAAATAACTTTGAGTTGTATTTTCTGGGTATTTGATATCGAATATTATCCTTTTGTTCAGAGTCAACTGAGCTCTTTGAAGGGTTAAAGTGTGGGATGAAAGAGCACTTAGTTCATTCGATATCTCATGGAGAATGACCAACGACAATACCTAGGCTAGACTATTGTGGACACAATAGTCAAGTTCTATGTATGTCCTTTAAGTCAAGAACACTTAAAGGACATACATAGAAACATTTAAAGGTCAAATTTTAAGGGCGGTATAAGATAGGTATTAAAATGTGGTGTTTATTATTGTGAGAACTTTTGAAGCTAAAACTATGATGGACTCCCACGAACATCCTTTATTATATGGCGATGAGGGAGCGTCATATAGGTTGTATAGTGTTAACTTCAGGGTCATCTTTCTTCAGGGAAAGCCTTAAATAGTAACTGTCTTGCTCTGAACATCGTGATCCGGGTACAAGTCTATGGAAATATGTTATCTGCATTACAATTTGCAGGGGCGTTTCATATTGTTAACCAAAAATTAAGAATTACATTTGTTTAATTACCGTTCTTTCTGTTTGGCTCCATTAAATAAATAATATTAAATTCATACTCTCATACTATAGACCTGATTCGTACTAAGTAGCTCTTAAGCTAAGAGTGCTTATACTCGTGTTACGGATATTAGAAAACAGAGGAATTACAGAATACTTAATGTACCTACATATATTACACCCAGACACTTAACAAACGCAAGTGTTCATCACGCGAATGTTTATTCCGCTTGTGAATCGAACCACACCTTTGGCGTATGAGGGAGGGTCACTACCTAATGTGGTATCCGGCCAGTCAAAACTACCTTACAGCTGCTAGCAGGAGAGATCATGTTTCACATTTCCGCTGACTTTATTTCATACTCCGTTATAAACAGCGAAAAAATATCAGCTGTTCCATACAAAAATATCCACCCGGCAATTTTTGTATGTACAGCTGTTTATTTTTCCGCTTATATTGTTGATCTAACATGCTAAATATACTTTATTCACGATACTTATTAGGTATGAGGTTTTCGGGATGTAAACGATATAAAAATAACGGTGTAGAAAAATGTCTGTGTTTGTGTAGAAAAACATTGAAAAGGAGGCTTAAGGTTCTAAAATTCTATTTCTTATTTAGTTCTTAAAAATGCAGCTTTCAAACATTATAAAGATTTAGCAAATTTTCTAAGAGGCAGGAGGATTTCTCGAGGTACAAACATAAACAATGACGAATCCTGGCCTCTGTTTGCTGGATGGGCGGACAGTCAATTTGTATAGCTCGAGAATTTTTAATTATTATTTTAATAAACGGAGAGCGGCATTTTTAAAAATCCTGGAATATTTTCTTAGCTGTTATTCCAGCGTCGAAGCCCGGAATTACGGGCCGGGCCGTAACTGAAATTCTTGGTAGCTCCGGTATGTAACATGGTGTAAAAAAATTCACATTCTAGTAACATGAATAGAAAATGTAGGTTACTCGGTACACGGACATAGGTGGGAAATTTTACTAAGACTATACTTTTAGAAATATTTACGTATTAAGAGGGAAAAGTATAAGCATAAAAAACCACCTTCAAAAACCACGAACTAAAAACGCCTGTTGAATAATTGAATGATGAAGTATTTATAAGATAGTCTTGGGCGCCGACTTCAATAACACCTTTTCTCGAGTGTACTGTTACAAAATGTTATTTAAAGTGTATGAAGTGTTAAAAACGTTATTTTAAACTTATTAGTTCGTGGCTTTTGAAGGCGGTTTTGGCGGCTCTCCCCCCGTCCCTGCCAATAACCATCAGCCTAATTGTGAATTGAAAGAGTTATTTTTTATCTCCTAACCGTTGAGGAGTTGACCTTCCATCATAAGCTGAACCACAAAAATAATACAATCAGGCGTAAATACTGGTGCAGCTTTGATAAAAAATACAAAAACATTTCATGTGCACAAAAAAATAATTTTGCAAATCGGTCAACAATTGGCGGCAAAATCGGTGAACATACATAATACAAAAAAAAACTTACATTCGAACATAGAACCTCCTCCTTTTTTGAAGTCGGTTAAAAGACATTTCTTAATTCATTTCTACCGAGGAATCACGATGTATAATCGAATCTATAGCAAAATGGTACATACTGATATTGTATCATCTGAATTGCTGCCCGAATACTAGCACTGCTGCGGTACCATATTGGATGCTGTAGCAGCGAATGCAGAAGTCGGTACCTAAAGGACCAACCACATTTTCTTTTTTATTGATTACTAAATAAGTTTATCAAAATGTTTCCACTGCCTTACTGTACCTACCTAGGTACATGCCATTTAGTTTCATGTAGGTAATGTTTACTTGTGTTAGTTAGGTTATGTGGACTTTTTTGTGTGATAGGTGGCAGACGAGCAGACGGATCCCTGATTGTGCGCGATTGCCGCCGCCCATGGACATCCGCGACTCTAGTGGAATCACAAGTGCACTGCTAACCTTAAAACCCCTTTCCCCGGATTGGGCCTCCGGTACCTTTTACTCACGCAGCGAAACACAGCAGTGCGAGGCCGTGGTATCAGTTACCGGGGACATAATTTGAAGCGTGGCTCATGATCAATGAATGTACTTATTCAGTTTCTCTCTTTCTTTTTTACATTATAGCGGACAAACGAGCAGATGGCACACCTGATGGTAAGTGATCACCCATAGATATCTGCAACACCTGCGGTATCACATATGCGTTGCCGGCTCTTAAGAAAGGAATAAACTCTTTGTGCCAAACAAAATAACTACAATGTAACACAACACGAGCTTCCCGCCAAAGAAAGCTTCAAAGTCAAAGACGCACACTTTTCTGTTGTTGACCTCTCTGATTAATTACTTGACGTATCCACGCGACACCCGACCTCAAACGATATTGGACTCTAAGGGGCTGCAATAAAGTGCACCACCGTCACTTTGTAGCCTCGAGCGCGGCGATCAGTGGCGACAAATTGCCACTCAGAGGAGCGTTCCGTATTAATTCTGTAGTGATACTGTTTACCTTTAACCGGAGCTGTTATTATGTTATTTTACGGTTCAAGCTTTGATATATAGTACTAAAAATACGTTCAAGGCATACATTTGCTTTTATAACAGGTTGTTATGACAATTCTTTGTAATGGGACAATTGAACTTTCATTTTTTGATGTGAAATTTGAAGGTAAAAATGTTGATTGTGAGAAAATCTTTGTAAATTGACATAAATCCAATGTGCAAAACCTTTAAGATAAGGTTAGGTCGTTTTTGACTCAAGTGGTTTCTTTACAAAAAAAATTATTAAAGTGCACGTAAATAATTGATTCCGATAAGTGAGCTACACTACCAACAACTACCGTGGGAGAGCCGCCCTTCGGTATGAATGGGCCGGCTCGACCGGAGTGATACCAAGGCGTCACAGAAAACTTGCGTGAATTGAGTGAGGGTACCGGAGGCCCAATCCGGGAAAAGGGGGGTTTAAGTGTTGGCAGCGCACTTGTGACTCCACTGGTGTCGCGGGTGTCCATTATTTACCATCAGGTGACCTGTCTGCTCGTCTGCCACATATCACATAAAAAAGAACTTTAATAATGCTCATCATCTAAATGCTAAATATCTGTTGTGTCCTAAATTGGCGGGGCCTAGCGTCCGCTTTCCTACTCTTACTTTTTGTTTCTGAGCCGTTTCGAATGTTGACATCAGTGATTGGAATCGCGCACCTATGACGAGTGACTCATCTTCTTTTACTCGTAGAAGATCCTAAGTCATCAAAATTCCATAAATGCTAGTGAAGCTCCACAATGCACAATTCTAAACAGTCCAGCAAACATAGCCCGCAACACCAAGTACACGGACTATCCATCTTCCGAGCAGGATAAGTTAAGGAAAACTGGGTCACTTTTGTGGCCGATGACAAATTATGTCCCCAGTAAGTTTTCTGTTTCCAGGAAAACGCCGTCGCTTTGTGTCCATCTATTTTGCGCTGTGACGTAATAGTGCCGGCTTAAGGCAATAAGATTTTAAAATTTCGTTCGTGAAAAGTGGAATCTGTGCCGCGGAGTAAGTAGAAGGAGGATCATTCATTATCATAATTCGAAATAGGTTTCAATAGTACTGGCGTCGTAACAATAGCAAAGTATAGATAAACACGATATTTATTATGTGATCCAACATTGTGTACTCACATATTTTACTCGACGTTTCGGCTATGTTACAGCCTATATTAAAAGCATAACTGACAAGGTTGGAACAGTACTCAAGAATTTCTCTATTAAGACTGTATAAACTCCGTTATGTCGAATATCAAAACAACTGCGATTACCAAAAGATGTTATACCTTTTCAGACTCCAGGTGTTTACAAAATCGATTGTAGTTGCGGTAGTTCTAATATTGGACAAACGATGCAGTCAATTGCAGAACGTGTCAAGGAACATCGCAGCTATTAAAAATCGACAAGCGAATAAATCGGCAATAGCAGACGGGAATCGGCATCTACTGGAAATGGGAGTTAATCATTGGATGGAACTACATGACCCAAACATCCTCTCCACCTATCGTCATTATCATACCAGGATAGTACGTGAAGCGATTGAGATCAAGAAGTACAAGACTTTCAATCGGGAGGATGGATTTAAAATATCATCAACATGGAATCCAGTATTTAACAAGTGCAAACCCCGTGCTAGGCCGTTCCTAACGCAAACAAACACCGATACTGTTAGTGTAGTGTGTCGGAGTAGCTTCACTGACAGTTCATTTAGTGGCGAATTAATATCGGAAAATGTGAGGGGGTCTGAAGATTCACAGCCCGGCCCCAGCAGACGACGCCGTGCTCCGCCAGTCAGCTCGTGACCACGGCTGCTGTAACTTAGCCGAAACGTCGAATAAAATATGTGAGTACACAATGTTGGATCACATAATAAATATCGTGTTAATTACCGTCTTGATTAATTATAGTTATAATACAACGCGAAAATTTAAAAACTTAGTATGGATAAACTTCCAAAGTATATTAACATTCCGGATTCTTAAATCCGGAATGTAAATATACATAATATGAAAAAATATATATTATACATTCATGTTAATTAAGTTAACAGTTAAGTAAAGTAAATTTTATTAAGTTATACACTACTCGTACCTATCCCAAATTTGACAAGACGTGGAAATAATTTATTTAAAATGTTATCGTTGGGCGTCTTTTACCGGCAATGGCGTCTAATTGTTAAAACAATTAGATTACAATAAGCTACTACAATTTTGTAGTAAAACGCCATTAGGCGTTTAACCTGTATTTTTTGTGCACAGAAATAGTGAAATAATGAACACGTTATCCCAGTTTTCTGAAATAATAATGTGTTTAAAAGATGCATGTTATGTGATGATTAGATGATTATTTGAATGATAAGGATTCCTGGACATGTTAATCTCTTTGCCTATCCTGTAATGTATAATTCATTTCATATTTTTTCTTAGACGATTTATCTTAACGATATTGATTATAAGCATTGTATATCATACTGTCACTGTAATCATAATTTGTATAAGAATGAAAATTTTAATTACCATATTATTTGAAAAGACTGACTAACTTCTGAGTTTCTTGCTGATTCTTCTTGGTAGAAATTGACATTCCGAATCAGCGGTAGATAACATAATATTTGGCATTCATAAATGTTCTGTATGGACATAAATTGAATAAAAACATTTTCGATTTTTGACTTTGATGTGAACGTTACAAATGTTAATTATAATCTTAATCAATCCGTGCCAGTTTGCTGGTAGTTATAACAAATTCATGAGACTGACGATATTTTAATTACTGTGAAATGGGTGACTAATAATATAACCAAGTACTTATTTATATAACTAATAATGTGGAGCAACGATCTTGTGAAGGAAGGAAGGAAATCCGTTGGACGCGGGTGGCGCAGGACCTATCTGTGTGAAGATCATTTCGGGAGACCTATGTCCAGCAGTCGACATATATTGGCTGAAACGTTGATGATTATAATGATCTGTAGAATAAAACTGGAGGGTATATAATTTACATTATTAAGCTCTACGTTAAGTGCGCACCGGCACTTATGCAAATTGGATTAAGAAATATTGAGTTCTTATACTGAAATGAAAATTAATAGGTGCTTTAATATTAGTGCCCTAATTTTATCTACTTTACGTGGACGAAAGTATTAAAGAAGTAATATTATTAGGACCGTCGCAAAATATGACTCAAGGGAGATTCTTTTTAAAAATAACTTTGATAAAATATTCCACAACACTTTCACTCCCCAGTACCTACGTGAAATTTACTAGTTTTTAGGGTTCCGTACCTCAAAAGGAAAAAACGGAACCCTTATAGGATCACTTTGTTGTCCGTCCGTCCGTCCGTCTGTCAAGACCCTTTTTCTCAGGAACGCGTGGAGGTATGAAGCTGAAATTTATATCAATTACTCAAGTCTACTGTCCCTTGAAGCTGTGAAAAAATCAAACTTCTAAGCTAACGCAATCAAAAGATACAATTTTCGACACTCGCAAAGGAATCAAAACCTACAGGGTACTTCCCGTAAACTCAGAATCTTGAAATTTGGCATGAAGCATTGTCATATAATGCAAATATAGGAAAAATTGCGAAAATCACATTTTTTTAGTTATATAAAATAATAAAAATATTTTAATAAAATGAAATTTACTACTTTATTTCTCACGAACGAATAAAGGTATCAAATTGAAATTTATACCAAATACCTAGGTCTACGTCCCTTTAAGCTGTGAAAAAATCAAACAAAAGTTAACGCAATCAAAAGATACCGGCGGAACCCTCGGTGCGCGAGTCAGACTCGCACTTGACCGGTTTTTTTATAATGAACCGTGAATTAACTTTTCACCTTATACACATGTTTGGTAGAGGAAAGGCTAAGGCTAATCAGACGGATTTTGAGTAATGAGTTTGGGAAGTTGGGCTTGTAGGAGGCGTAGAGTTAGAAATTTGGCTTTACATTGATATAATAAATAAATAAATATTTCACAACATCACATACATTGATCTAAGTCCGAGATAGGTAGCTCAAGATAGGATTACAAATATATACATATAAAACTTTTCTTTTGTAAATACATACTTATAATACATACAAACACCCAGATACAAACAGACATATTCATACACACAAATGTTTGTACTGTGCGGGGATCGAACCCGCAACCCTTGGACCAAAGGCAGCGTTCACTACCACTGTTCCAAACGGGTCGTCAATATCTGACAACTTTTTCATACCGATCTCGTTTGTAGGATTGTGATAAGGTGTATATAATCGAATCAATTTTTTTTTTGCAGCAGTCTGGTTAAAATCGAATTATTATATTAAAACCCTATTACTAGTTCAAAAAGCAGTGTTTTCCAGGCAAATAATTACATTATAACGGGTTCCTTACAATGCACAGTGTGTGGCTTCTCGTGATTGGTTTATTAATATTCAGGGAGTACTCGCTGCACAATTGAAACATTGGTTTGGAAATGATTACCCAAGTCATGCAAGCTAGCTTCCGTTTGGCAAAGGGGAAACGATAATATACAATGCTGCTTAACAGTAATAATAATAATTAATAATTCTCACAACATCTCATACGTTGACCTGATTCCGTACTAAGTAGCTTAAGCACTTGTGTTACAAATATCAGACAACAGAGGAACACAAATATATACTTAAATACATATATTACACCCAGACACCGAACAAACACAAGTGTTCATCGCGCGAATGTTTGTCCAGGGTGGAGATCGAACCCACGACCTTTGGCGTAAGAGGCAGGGTCACTACTAATTGCGTCATCCGGTCAGTCTTATAAATTACTCCTGACCAAGACCGTTCGTTCATGTCGTTGTGTACCTACGTTTTTTGTGTGAGTCAAGCATCTACTACCTAGTCTGTCGTGCCAGTAGATAAGTAGAGTCTGCGCAACGAAAGATGTCCCGCGGAAAAACACAACTAAAATTTTAGATTCCTTGTCTTTATGTTCATAAAGCTCAACATTCAATGTTGATAGCGACTACAGCACACTTTTCACGTTTCACTAGACTTCTTTGATGGCATGAACTCTACGTAAGAGGCAGGGTCACTACTAATTGCGCCATCCGGTCAGTCAAAAAAATTAACAGTGCAATGTTTATGTAAATTAAATATAAAATATGTATTGGTATGAGCATAAAGTAGTATGACATATGGGGTAACTCGTAGAAAGCTTCTGATTTTTACTTGAATTAGTAATTATTTTTCTTGTCCTGTGTCGTGCCTGTCCAGTTTTTATTAGGAAGTCAATATATTCTTTAAACCTACCTTTAAGTCTAAAACCCTCTTTAGGGGCCAAGATAAACCTCATATAGTCACGATTAGGAAGCAGTTGTTCCTCACATTTTGTCCCACGTCGTTGAAAACTATTAGGAAAGTTAATCAATAAACTAATTTCAAACTTGGCTCCTACTGCGAACCTCCAGATTCAGTTAATTTCGTTAATAGAGGTTTAAGCCTCCAATACAAGTTTCCCGATCAAATGCGGCTCGATCATCGAAATTATGAGAGTTTGATGAACGGGGATGTGAATGTTTTATTGTGTTATGTTATGTTATACAAACCACTCACTTGTGTGTGTTTGGATCTCTGGATTTTTCGAATATTCTTACCAATAGCTCGGCTATAACGACTGATCGGATGGCGCAATTGGTAGTGACCCTGCCTCTTACGCCAAAGATCGTGGGTTCGATCCCCACCCTGGACAAACATTCGTGCGATGAACGCTTGTGTTTGTTCAGTGTCTGGGTGTAATATATGTATTTAAGTATATATGTGTGTTCCTCTGTTGACTGATATCTGTAACACAAGTGCTTAAGCTACTTAGTACGGAATCAGGTCAACGTATGAGTTGTTGTAAAAAAATATGTAAAAAAAATGTATCAAGACGGGAATTGACACGATATTTATTATGTGAAACAACATTGTGTACTCACATATTTGGCTCGACGTTTCGGCTACGTTACAGCAGCCGTGGTCACGAGCGGACTCAATGTTGTTTCACATAATAAATATCGTGTTAATTCCCGTTTTGATACGTTATAGTGATAATGCAACGCGAAAATATAAAAAACTAAATAGCTCGGCTGTCTAGGGTAAATATTGCGAGGAAACCTGCACGTTTCGAATTGTTTCTGAAACGTGTAATCATGATTCAATTGGTCTGGTTCCCTTGTCAAAGAGTTGCGAAGTCTAGACGGCCGTCACTTCATTTTAATTACTAGTCTCCTCAAATTATAGATCATGTTCTAAGCGTACCCCAAGGCTCCAATGCGACAGTTTTGGACGCAACCGATAAATAAAGGCTAAGTTGAGATAGGTTGGCGGCTATTCCCGTCGCCCCCTCAATAAGGGGGCAAGCCCGGCCTGCCATGTAGGTAGGTATCCGCCCGGGGGAGGTCGTGGTAGTCCAAGGCTTTGCCGGATATCCCATAACCTTTCCCCAATTGGGCGATTAGGGAACGCCGCTGTGTTTTTTAGTCGGTATGTCTCTGGGCGCATACCTAGAGAAGAGCCCGACATAACCCCTGATGGCCCCCGCTATCTCGGGTATGCATAAGGCCAGCATTTTTCACAGCGACAAAAAAAAACAAAGAAAAAAAAAGTTTAGCGATCTTTTGACTACCTAACTAATTTTAACTGTTCGAAATAAGATGATTCTGATTTTGCGTTTTTTTATTTACGTACTGGAAATACGGAAGACATGTTTTTTTATGAAATAAATTTGGTGTTTGTTTTTTTTATATTTCACATTTTTTTATTGCTCCGTGTAAAGTATTCTATTACCATATTAGGGGAAGCATTGCGTTAATGTGGGGACTATTTTAAAATCGCTAGCGTATTCTATACATTTATTTGTACTTATTTTCATTTCTCTCAGTTTGCCTTACCATTTTCTAATAGGATCCCCAAGAAAGCACTGTGCTGTGTTTCGCTGCGTGAGTGAGGGGACCGGAGGCCCAATCCGGGGGATATGGGGGGTTTAAAGGTTGGCAGCGCACTTGTGACTCCACTGGTGTCGCGGGTGTCCATGGGCGGCGGCAATTGCTTACCATCAGGTGATCCGTCCGTTCGTCTGCCTACCTATTACAAAAAAAAAGAAGCTTCGGCATGAATGGGCCGGCTCGACCTGGAGTGATACCACGGCCTCACAGAAAACCGGCGTGAAGCAGCACTGTGCTGTGTTTCGCTGCGTGAGTGAGGGTACCGGAGGCCCAATCCGGGGGATGGGGGGGAGGGTTTAATAGGTTGGCAGCGCACCTGTGACGCCACTGGTGTGGAGTGATGACTGACTGAAGACTGGGTGTCCATGGGCGGCGGCAATTGCTTACCATCAGGTGATCCGTCTGTTCGTCTGCCTACCTATTACATAAAAAAAAGCTTAAATTAGGACAGAAGACTTGACTTCATATCTGCAGAATATTGTTTTGTTCTTTTTGAAATATTTACGGTAAGGTCCGGATAATCTACGCGTGATTTCCAGTTACATCTAAAGCTGTCACTTCAGAGCCCGGGGTTCGTTGAACCATGATCCAGGATTCGGGAAGTCTGGTAATTACAAACTGTGCGGATGAAGAATGGGATCAGAAATGGCGGCGCATCTATTCACTTCTCGCTCGCACACTATTTGCGTCTATACTCCCCCACGAGTGCGAGTTTCATTCTTTATCCGCACAGGTTGTACTATGAATCGACTGTCTGACTTTCGCAACCCTTTGGGGGAAACCAAACTAACTGGATTATGGTTACATATTCATTCATCAAAAAATTGCTACCTAAGTTTTCGGTAAAAAAATCTTAGTAGCAGCCCGGAGTCTGGAAGTTGGCGGTCTTGTACCCCCATGCCTCGGAAAGCACGTTAAGCTGTTGGTCCTGCGCCCGATCCCTCTCCGGTCGTTTCACAGTATTGTCCCATCGGAATATGAGGGTAAGGGAATAGAAAGTGCACTTGTGTTTGCGCACACACTTGAGCACTATAACATATCCTGCGTACGTGGCTGATCGTTGAGATTGGCCGCCGTAGCCGTAATCGGTTGGGATATTATATATATTATTATGACTGTCTCGGTGGCGCAGTGGTTAGTGGGCCGCACATTAAAGCGACGGCTGCGCAAGAGGTCTCGGGTTCGATCCCCGGGTTAGGCCAAAAATTGGACCTAAGATTTCGTTAAGAAATTTTTAATGGCAGCCCGGAGTCTGGAAGTTGGCGGTCTTATACCCCCGTGCCTCGGAAAGCACGATAAGCTGTTGGTCCTGCGCCCACGTCGTCACGATATTTTTTCAAAGTTTAAAAATATATAAGTCGATAACTCACCAACAAACATCAAACACCAAGCGTGTCTATAAAAATCACTGCACTGTATACGACGTGCTCTGTATTTAATTAGAATCCTAATTAATTTGCCAGGTAAGCACTGCCGCTCTCGAGCGACACTTTGTCTCCGCTTGACCCGACACCTAGCCCGATAGATAGGTGGCTGCTAATAGAAAAGAGAACATTCTACGAGGAAATACTTTTACGAAGAAATGGTCGGTCGATAGTTTTTAGTCAGGTTGTTAGTTTGTTTCCAATAGCTTTTAAACCCCCGACGCAAAAACGACGGGGTGTTATAAGTTTGACGTGTCTATATGTGTGTCTGTCTATGGCATCGTAGGTCCCGAACAAATGAACCGATTTTGTTATATTTTATTTGAAGGTGAATAAAGGGGGAGTGTTCTTAGCTATGTTGGATAAAAATCGATCCAAGATGGCCGCCGTCACATAGATTTTGATTTTATGTTTTTACACAACTACCACAATAGGGGTATCATATAAAAGGGCTTGAGTAGCAGAATATTTTTACTGTGACAAATTTTAAATCCAAGATGGCTGCCGTCGAAGGTTTTTTAAATTTTCAATTTAATTTTATTGAAACCTATACGTAAAGTCAAAAGATGGTTGCTAAGTTGTAATTGTTACTGCTAACGCTTATACTTTTCCATATGAGGTACACTTGGACCATGATCCAGCATTTAACAAAGTATAGGTCAGATGGCTAATTGAGGTCCCTAGTACTAGGGAACCACAGTAAGTGGATCGCGATTAACATAGACAACTGAAGTAGTTTTCTATGTTACTCGCGATGCACTTGTTGTATCGATTGTGCAGATAAATTCACGATAAACACTCCGAGATATTGTTCGTTTCCTCACGATGTTTTCCCTCACCGCCAAGCCAATGGTATGACAATTTCCATAGATTTGCAAAATTTCAATTTTATTATAATTCACATTGGACCCCATATCCACCGATCAATGTTCAAGTCATTGCTAAAGTTCGTATTGTACTTACATACCTATATTAGTTCTCTTAAAAAGTTGAAAATATAACAAAGGTTTTTTATAATTTATTATTCAAATAAGTATAACAGTTAAGATATAAAGACGACTATTATTGTACATCGCGTACCTCCATGTTGAAAGTGCGCCTTCTAAAATAATGTTGCCATTCACAAACGCGATAACATTGTTACTTCTCACAAAGGTCAGTACAAATGTTTGGATGGTGCTGTGGGACCCCAGAACAAACGCTCAGTAGGTACTTTTGTGCCAGATAAAATCCCAAATTTCCGTTGGAGCCATCCCTGGACCTAAAGCAATTAGAACGGACACATCTCTTTCAAACTTCCCTCAATATTTTCGCGGCGTGTTTTTTCGACTGTGTTTATTGGAAAAATGTTTTTCGGGCGTGTGCCTAGAGAATACCTTGTTTTTATTTTTTTAACGAGTGGAATTGTTTTTTGCTTGAATGTGCTAATTGATATTGCGAATGTTTTACGGCTTTGTTGGAGCCAAATTAACAGTGGATGATTTGATTGGAAGTAATTAACGGAATGATTCAATGTGAATATGTTTTTTTGCCAATACTGAAAAATATTTTCTTCTTAAATACTGCTGCTAGTATGGTGAGTTTCGAATGAATGAATTGTATTATAAAATTGAAATAACTTCCATAGTGTTAATAGTGAAACAGCGCCTGCGCTGTGTTTCGCCGTGTGAGTGAGGCTACCGGAGGCCTATAGGGGGGAAGGGAAAAGGTTGGCAGCGCGCTTGTGACTCCACTGGTGTTGCGGCTGTCCATGGGCGGCGGAATTGCTTACCATCAGGTGATCCGTCTGCTCGTCTGCCACCTCTCATATAAAAAAAAAATAAACATAATTTGCTTAAATTATAGCCTCCATTATAAGATGTAGAAGGATGTACATTCTTCTTCATTTGTATGTTGTTTTACTATGTACATTTGTACAATTCGAGTCACTCTCCATTCGATCTGCCCCATTAGGGAGAAGCAGTAGGTACATGGGCATTGGGAGCCCCTGGCCAAAGATGAGAACATTATTTCATATGCTTCTTTGACACTACGAAGAGATTATGTATACTCGTAACTAACTAAATTCAAGATTTTTTCTATTTCACAAAGAGCTTTGAAATATTTTTTATAAATGTGCCCCATCCAGGCGTCCCAACATCCACGTCGGGCCTATAGCCATCCATCCCATTTAAGTTGATGGGCGGCTTCACAGCCTCCTCTTAATGGAAAGATAATAACTGTTTAGTGACGGTGTTAATATTTTGTTACAGCGATACTGCTGCTTTAGTTCTAAGGGAATTTCGGGCTCTCGTTGGAAAGGAGGAAGTGGATGCCAATTCAGATTTACCTTTGCCTTTATTATCGACTTGGTGATTAAGTTTTATGACGTGATATTTGGCTTGGATAATGCCCGAGACTTATACGGGAGGAGATGTATTAAAGGATAATGACATCATGCGGATTCTGCGCCATACCTGGGATGTATCCCGTGTTATCGTCACTAAACCAGCAGGGGCGATAAATCAGACCTTGGTTTTTTACATTCTAGGTCAGCAGATAATTATTTTATATTTTCGGATGTGTATTCATGTTTAAGGTAATTTAAAAACTTTTACCAATAGCTACAGTAGGTAATTTAGGAATTATATTTTCAGTGGGACATAGGTATATATAAATATAAATAAATATTTCACAACGTCACATACATTGATCTTACTCCGAGATAGGTAGCTCAAGCACCTGTGTTACGGATATCAGAATCAACAGCGGAATTACAAATATATACATATAATACTTTTCTTTTGTAATTACATACTTATAATACATAAAAACACCCAGGCCAATACAAACAGACATTTTCATGCACACAAATGTTTGTACTGTGCGGGGATCGAACCCGCAACCCTTGGACCAAAGGCAGCGTTTACTACCACTGTTCCAAACGGGTCGGGTATTTTATAATTTACAACAATTATTTACGAGTAGGTACTTCAGTTATTGCACAAGTGCTGTGGTAAAACAAAAAGTTAACGAAGTAAGTTTCTAAAGTACTTCGACACAGGTACTTTTTCTAGCTTAACTTTTGATGAATGTTGACCCCAAATGCCGATTAAGCTGAAGGGCAGGTAAACAAGTCCATTAATAGGCTGGTTCTTTTATAGAACAGTGAGTAGGTACTCTGCTTGACCTACTCAAGCAAGAGTTGCATGCCACGGAGATGGACATGCTGCGATGGATGTGTGGAGTTACCCGGAAAGATCGCGCGAGAAACTCTCGCATATGGGGCAGCCTTCATGTTCGTAATACTGCAGACAAGCTGCAGGAGTGCCGTCTACGTTGTTACGGTCCTTTTTGGGCAACAAATGTCGGGCCATGTCACCACCGCCGGGTTTCGATACAAGGGGTAGGCCTATAAAAGTTTCGCTTGACTTCGTAAAGGATGACATGCGTGCCAAAAACCTAACTATAATGGATGCAAAAGACCGTGCGAAGTGGAGGAGACACAGTAGGAAAGCGGAATCAGGGCTCCGAATTGTCAGCTTGGGACGCAACCGGGATTTAACGTTAAGATGGTGATGATGACTCCTAAAGAATCTTTTCGGACTTCAAAAAAAATACAAAATTCTCAGTCCTTTTCCATCCTGTCAAACTCGTTGTGACGTTAGATAAGGGACTTTATTGTTAACGGAATGACGCTTCAAGGACCGCGGCTTTCACTGAACCAAAACAAGTGTCAAACGTTTAGCGATGGAGCCTGACAAAAATATAAAGCACTCAAAAAATATTAAGAAAAATCTAAATATTTGAGAACGGTAGAGACGAGTTGGTGTTAATTTAAAAAAAGGGTAGTAATGTACTTCTAACCTGTGTGTCTCAACTGCTCACATCCAACTTTCACCATTTTTAAATTGTAAAAAGAATGTTATTTAATTTCCAAACAAAAAAAATCAAATAAAAGTTTCATAACTTCTTATCGTACATTGTATTTACGTATATTTTAAAGTATATTTTATCTATTTGGATATGTATACAAGCTTATGTTTAGTAGGTAAATAAGTTACGAAGATAAGATGAAAGCTATAGCTATTTAAAACTTGGCACTAGACTTTTGCGTCATACTGTCGCAACATCGAAATGCATTTCGAAGATAAGTTGTTAAGGATAAAAATAACTCACAAAATACGAGTAAATACAATCCTAGCGAAAATGGACCGAGTGAACGGAACCTTATATAAAGGGTAATACAAACTTAATTGTTGATTTGATCCTCGGCCAGGGAACCCGCCCCCAGGTGCCTCTTACAATAAAAGATAATGAAGATATTCAAGGGAAGCCCCGTGATCGTAAAAACCAATTCTCTGAAGATAAACCTCAGGCCGCAATTTCCAACTTTTTATGGAGTGCTGAATTTTACGGGAAGGCGGGAATTCCTTCCGAACAAGTATCTGTAATTAGAACGGCCCGTTTTACCGTCTCTATTTTTTTGCTTTCATTTGTGAATACTGAATTTCACCTTTAATATAAATGGTTAAACCTCTTGGCTGTATCATATTTTAAGTTCAGATTTATTAAGAAACAAGGAAAAGATTTTACTGGTTTTAACATCATTTTTTTAATAAAAATACACTAGATACAATGCCATAAGGAGAAATGAAAATAAAACGTTGCTTGATTTAGATTTCAGACTTTTTAAAAATGAGAAAAACATTTAATCATTTAATACTCCTCCGCGAGTAATTCTTTCATTCAATTACAATTTACAAGCAAGACGCTTAGAAAATTAGGTTAGAAAAAGGTTTTTTTAGAAATTACTCAGTTTTTATCACAAAAATATAAAATGAAAATTATTTATTTGCTTTTTTCATGGTAATAAAAAGATTGAAGTATAGCGAAGTAGGTCCACATGTTGTTAATATATGTCATGCAAATAGTGCCTCTGTCAGTGCATTAATTCTTTCCATTACATTAGAAAGTTATAAACATTTAACACACCAATAAACGTTATACTTTATGTAACTTTTTGCGAATAATATTAAACCATTTTCACTTTCAATGCCTTCTCATTTTCAGGAAGTTATGAGAACACTGGTTCCAGTCACTGTGTACAGGGTCGCACATTAATCTATTCCAAACATAATAGGTACTAGCTTTTTCCCGCGGCTTCGCTTGCCTTAGAAAGAGACAAAAAGTAGACTATGTCACTCTCCGCCCCTGAGCCATCCCCACTTAAAAATCATTTCATTCTATCATTACGTTTTGCCGTGAAAGGACAAACAGCAGATAACAGACAGACAGATTTTCACATTAATAATATGCATGTATAATTTCAAACTTATAACAATTTAACATACTTTATTGCATCTCCTAATCAATAAACCATAGAGTAGCGTTATAATACTCCACACTAATCCCACGTAAAGATCTTTGAACCATTAAATGCTTTTAATCTTAGCCTTGCAGATAAGATAGAATGCACTTTCTTAGTCTCTTTTACACTAGTGTATTGTCACAAATTTACTAAGGCTTTTCCATTGGGAGATGAAAAAAGCTTATCGACGCATTTCACTATATGAACGTTCCATTGACGGTAAATCGGCCGATGACCCAATTGACAAAAATGGATTACCCTTTACGTGAAAGGGACGAGATGCGATGGATAAATTGAGCGTCGAGTGGAATAATTAATTTTAGTGCTCTATTTTTATGGTATTAAATGGAGACTGGTACACAAGGTTTGCAGAACGGATTTTTGGCATAGAAATATATACATTCCCCTGAGGTTGTCTGGAAGAGATCGCTATTAGCGATAAGACCGCCTACATTGTTTTAGTATAATAACTTAGGCTAAGATTTGTAAATTTTGTGCAATAAAGTGTATCTATCCATCTATTCCCAAGTTTGTATTATGGGATACTCGCCTGATGGTGCTACACATCTTAAAACTATATGTCTTGTAAATTGTCTATAGAAAGGGCCTCTTCGTGTTGGCTTCGGCGCCACGCACGCCTTCTAAAAGGATTCCGTGCCGTGATTTGCCGCAGGAGAGATACAAATAATAAAAATATTAATAATATTTTGTAACATATTGCTTTGGCATAAATTAACTTTGCCGCAATTGCATTCTGCCTTATCTCAATAAGAGTCAGGTAATTGGACCTAAATATTGTAGTCAAAAAGAGTGGTGGACAGCAAACGAGTGGACATACCGCCTGATCTCTGTCCCCGATCTCTACCTCTGCGTTCAATCATCTAGCGAGTAGTTCCTGGTTGCGTCCAAAGCTGTCGCTTGAGAGCCCAGGGTATTTGGGAGGGATTCGGGAAGTCTGGTAATTACATTGAAGCGACTGCTGTATGACCTTCACAATCCCTTCATCACGGGCACCGGAACAGGGCACCGAATCCTGATTATACGTCACAGAAGGTATCCAAAACGTGACGGTTTCCACGCCGAGCAAATGGTTGAAATACGCAAACAGATTTGAAAAAACCAGAGGTGCATGCTCGGATTCAAACCACCCTTTTTTGTCCCTGGGGAATGCGCCTTATGCATACCCTCCTGCTGGGGAGCAGGAGAGTTATGTCGGGCTCTCCTCTGGCGCTGGTTTTTTCTTACGAGAAGCTGGCCAGAGGTATACCGACTAAATGCCAGCGGTTTTCCCTCATCGCCCTTGAGTGGGGAGGAGTCATGAGTTCAAAAGGGCGAACCCTGGCACCATGATCTCACCCCAGGCGGTGCCGCATGGAAGGTCTAATCTACTGAACTACCATCTCTCTCTTTTTTTTTGTTTCCCGGGAGAAATGCATTCGCAGACCCTGCCGCCGGGGGGCGACAGGGTACTGTGGGACTCACCCTCCGGGCCGCTTCTTCTAACAAGAAGCGACCTGAGGGCATACCCACTAAAACTCCCGGGGCTCAACCACCAATGGCCCGTTGCGGCTTCCATAAGAGGGCCGCATTGCCCCTCCTGCTCAGGGCCTCCTCCCAGATCGGAGCCCCGTAGAGGGCCATGGAGCGGAGGATGCCGGCGTATAGCCGCCGACACCTCTCTCCCGGCCCTCCCAAATTCGGCAGCAGCCACGAATGGTGGTCTGCTGCCTTTAGGCACCCGCGCTGACACCCCCCTAAAGTGGGGGCCAAAGTGCCAGCGCGGATCCAGTGTGAGGCCGAGATACTTCATCTCGGCCCCTCACCGGGATATCCACCCCCTCGACGCGGTTGGCTGGGCCGGGGGGTGGTCGGCTCTCCCGAGGCCCGGGAAAATAAAGGGCCTCGGTTTTGGTCTACGTTTAGCCCCAGCCGGCCGATACGGCCGACGACCAGATCGCCGCCGACCGATGCGAGGCGCGCTGCATCCCGGAAAGACTTCCCCGGGCGGTAACTAGGGCATAGGTGTCATCTGCATAACAGATGACACCTATGCCCGGGAGAAACGCGCCTCGCAACACCCAGTCATATCCGATGTTCCAGAGCAGGGGCCCCAAAACGGACCCCTGTGGAACACCGGATACGACCTGACGCCGCTGGACAGAACCAGCGGCATCTACAAACTACCATCTCTCTGTACCTCAGCGTTATTAACCCTGAAGCGTACTTTATGCTGAGTCACTGTTCATTTTAAAACTGCACGTTAAACGCTAGGTTTCGCTGATGGAAATCCGCTGAGAACCCTGGTCAACAAAAATGGATTTACGTTTACGTGTAGGAACAAAATTCGACGGGCAAATTGAACGATGTGAGAGCGCCCCGTGACCCAATTTTTGACGTTTGTTACAATAGGGAGTAAAAAACCGGAGCCTGGACCATGCCGGGACTAGACTAAACTTTTATTTAGGTACTCTTGGCACGTAGGTAACCTCGATATGAGACTCATGTGAAAACTGTATTTGGTCAATATACAGTCTCGTTGTCTCTCCCTAAGACCATGTTAAGCGTTTATTTTATATGATCCCCCATCTGGAATATACTCGTAATACCTATATGAATGCTTATATTTTTAATTGACATATTTCGTAATAACGTAACATTTTCTGAGTGGGAAACATCTGATTTCTACTGGAAAACATAATCTAGTCCACGCGGGCAACAGTATGAGCGGAAAATTTGTTATACTAGACGCAAAGACTCGTAGCAGATGGTAAAGTATTTTGTTAATTAATTTATGAATGAAATATTACACGGCCTGCCACGAGTTTTTGGCTCCAGTATAACTGTCACTTTCCTTTAAACCTACTGACTAATTTGGGAGAGCCACGCTTAGGCATGAATGGGCCGGCTAGACCGGAGTGATACCACTGCCTCACAGAATAAATGTGGGAGAGCCATGCTTAGGCATGAATGGGCCGGCTCGATCGGAGTGATACCGCTGCCTCACAGATGACCGACGTGAAGCAGCGCCTGCGCTGTGTTTCACCGTGTGAGTGAGGCCCAATGGGGGTTAAGGGGAAAAGGTTAGCAGCGCACTTGTGACTCCACTGGTGGTGCGGGTGTCCATGGGCGGCGGAATTGCTTACCATCAGGTGATCCGTCTGTTCGTCTGCCACCTCTAATATATAAAAAAATATATTCTTCCATTTGTCACGAGCGTTTGCCTCTTAGAGTATACATAATACAGTACATACTCACAGAGTATGAACTGTAAGCACCTGTATGTGCATACTGGTGTTCATTTATCGACTGTCATGCACACGTCAATTAGCACTATTTTATAGGTAGGTAGGTATCTTGATCCAAGGCTATATCTGGTTATGTTTGGCAAAAGAGACCGGGTCTGACACACGCGCTCTATACCTTGCTTTGTACATAATTATGCTCTAAGGTTTGCTACTAAAAGCAAACTGTACAGTCATACTAAATAATACAACATGACCACACATGGGGGGGCACATGACCGATCTGTGTGGAGATCATTGGGGGAGACCTATGTCCAGCAGTGAGAGTTTACTGTCTGAAATGATGTTGATGATAAGGTGAAATTCCCAAAATACTCTCTGTAAATAAAATGAGTTTGAAAGGAGTTAACCATCAAATAAGCATTTCTAAGTATTACGAAGCAACAACATCTCAGCTAATGAAACGTCTTAACCGCATCACAAGCTACATTAGCCTTAGAATTCCGTAACTCTTTATGTAAAAGCAAATTGGGAAAAATATAAGCGAAAATTCAGTCCGAGCTGAAGTGTATGGCGCTGCGAGAATCCAATTTGGGTGGAAAATAAAAGAACAAGTTGCAGAGGAAATTCGCCTCGTTTATACCCGTCCCGACCTCATCGCTCGGTGGAACAGTGCGGCACCTTAAGCGCGATATGTCATATACTGAAGCAGTTGGATATGGGAGGTACTTTAGGGACGCACTGACGCCGCCGCCAGTAGATGACGCAATAATTGTAGCGATATTGAGATATTTTAAAAAAAAGTAAAACGGTGAATCCATAAAGAAATGTACTTGAGTAATAAAATCTTCGAGCAAGTAACTAAAATTCTTATTATTGCTTAAAGTGGCCATTTTTAACAAGTAAAATAATGGTTACTTGTAGAAAGAAATTATGGCACAATTTTGTCTCAAAAATTCTTAATACTTTCCTTTATGGATTCACCGTTGTACTTTTTTAAAAATGTCGCATAATTTCCACACTTGATAAGAATCTATTGGCGGCGCTAGTTTCACCTTCTTATGGTGCGCAATTTTTTTTTTATATGGTAGAGGCGAATCGTCAGCTTATGTGAAATCTAGCACTTACTGCTTACAAACTTCATTCATTGCTATTTATGTACTCATATACTAATCGAACATTAGCTAGTATATTATTCGAAAAGTATTTTGTCAGCCACATAAACTAGGTACTTACTATTATTGTGACCACTTGTAACATTTTTTAAATATCTGTGGAAACTTTGTTGTTACATGTTCTATCAGTATTTGTGTTATTTATAAGTTTACAAAAGAATGTTTGTTTCCCTTAAAAATAACTAAAATAAAATAAACTTTGTCAGCTTAGTAACACGTTCAGTGGTCTACTTGCTAGAACATGCAATCCACGGATTGTGGAAGATGTGGGTTCGATTTCCGCCTGAACACGAGAGGAAAATATCAACTATTGATCAAGCAAGTCACCGAAGTGATCAATGCCGCTCATGAACATTTGCGTAATCACAGAGATCGCTAATCGAAATAGGGGTTAGTTTATTAACCATTTTTCCCAGGGTACTGTGTAGTGTAGTTTTTGTAGAGAGCTTTGCGATCTACAACCTTCTTTACATTATAGAGGACAAACGAGCCGAGGGCTCACCTAATGGTATGTGATTACCGCCGCTCATGGACGTCTGCAACACATGAGGCATCACAGATGCGTTGCTGCCTTTTTACTTAAAAGTAAGGCTAAAGGTACTAGTGGCCCTTAATTTTTCGAAACCCGTTTCCATTACCGAATGTATTATTTCCAAATTATAATAGATTGGCGCTGGGTCTGATTCCATCGTTCAAGTATTTATATTTCTTTTTTCCTTGCCTGTTGCTGTCAGTGCTATTTATCTGTTTATTAAGAGAATGGATTTCTGGCTTTTACCTTTGCAGAGGTATCTGCAAAAGAAAAACTACATATTGTGACGACGCAGCAAGGGTTAGATGGGGCTTTTGACAACAATTACAATACTACTCTCGTACGGCGGCTGGTGTCCGATCCCCGATTCGCCGCATGCTTGATACTTATAATAAAAAATTTAACTCTTATAGTAATTTTCACATGTAGTGCTGGCTCCTATAATAGAGATATTGTAAAATTACTCACTAACATTTGTTAGTGAGTAATTTTATAATTAATAAATAAGTGTGAGTTATAACTACTAAATAATTCACATTCACACACTAGAAACCTATTCTACATACACTGATATTATTATTATGTCTTCCATTTAAATACTTTTTAAATGTACACACTTATTACGCACACATCACCAACACACCAATAAAGTTAATTTCGACTATGTAATAAGAACTAGAGTCCCGCATGTTTATTTAAATTTTACGTAAAATGTAACCCGGTGTTGAGTTTACAATTGTTAAGTTTCTTTTTTGATATAAGTTTTAGCTTATGTTTATTGTAAACTTGTTTGTGGTTCATTAAATAAATTAAAACAAAAAAAAACCAAACTATTATATAATGAATTTAAGCATTATCAAAATTCAGCTCCAAAATGTCCTACTTTTTGAAAACAATTTGAAATGGTCTGTATATTAACCCAAAAGTATCTTTCGCTAAAAATTACTATCGTTTTTTAGGTTAGGTAGTTACGGGTTTGGAACCTTAAACAACATATTATGTAAAATTAGATTTCGAATTAAAATAAGTATTACTTAAGTTCGAGATCTTAATGGTATGTAAATGTAGAACAAATACGAGATGAATCTTGTTAACAGATCCATTATTTTCATATAATTTATCTTGTAAACCCGAAAACGGTCGTAATCTCACGCATTTGGTAACGTACATTATTTTTCTTGAAAGCCTTAGCGCAAATTTCTGGCCTGAATAAATAAACTTGCGGGTCACAATGTAGAGAGACAAAGCAGTAAGAACTCATCGAAAAGATTTTTTGTACAAATATTTTGATAAGAGTGTACATAGGTTCTAAACCATACCTATTAACGTTTTATTTGAAACGTCTTCCTACATGTTATACAAAATACAAATTTGATGTAAGTTTGATTTATATAATCAGCTAATCCAGCTAGGTGACTTCAGCAAAATATTTTTTATGACTTTGTAGTTGTAATAAAATTAGTCAACGTTTTCATATTCTTCGAGAGGATGAAACGCCCATACTGTGAACTCTAAAATTATAAATCATCATCAGCTGAGAGACGTCCACAAAAGTTCGTAATTGATATTCCAGAGTGTCCGGTTGAAAATGGCCTATGGTCTAAGTGTTGCAGTGCGATCCTGTAACTGTAACTATTCTTGGTGGGTATTCTCCGCTGCGCTTGTTATTTAGTCTCCACTCCAGTACCACTTTCCCAGCGACTATAAATTTTTCGTGCTATTAGTCTATCCCGCAGCCATTTGAACATTAATCGATTTTGTTTCGTCTAAGAATTTCCTTATGCCGATTAGATTACGAAATTCCAACTTTCCAAAAAAATCATTATCTTTTTTTTTATATGAGAGGTGGCAGACGAGCAGACGGATCACCTGATGGTAAGCAATTCTGCCGTCCATGGACACCCGCAACACCAGTGGAGTCACAAGTGCGCTGCCAACCTTTTTCCCTTCTCTCCATTGGGCTTCCGGTAACCTCACTCACACAGCGAAACACAGCGCAGGCGCTGCTTCACGCCGGTCTTCTGTGAGGCTGTGGTATTTTATCTAAAGCCATTATAATAGTAATATTTCATTCAGCCGTTATAATAGTAATATTTTTTCGCGTATTTAATTGATCTAATTTGCTTAATACTTTAAATACATTCTTCTATCAAAATAACTTTAAACAGTCCTAATATTAACGCTATAATTCTAACGCTAAGAAATGTCAATAGCGAGGTAACTCAAAGATCAAAGGGTGCGACGGTAATTTCCGTATGATTTCAGGATGTAATTAAATGACCCTATACTTCGAAGTAGTACCTAGAGGTAATTCCACGGTTCGGAACACTTGATCAAAGAATTGTCAAGTCTCCCTCGTTATAATGACGGTAAAATGACTGGAGCAATAAAAGTGTAAAATCTTTAGATAAAAATCCATGACTTTTTTTTGCGGCTCTTTTTTTTTGTTCGTCTGTGTATTATTGTTCGTGTGCGTCGATCGAATGTACACCACACACCTATATTACTCTTAAGGGTCCGGCGAACAACGTTTTTCCTATACAAACGTAATACCAAAATAATTTCCAATTTGAGGATATCTCGACATTTCATTGCTGTTCCTCAGATCTATAACTCGGTTAACATCTGCTCTTAAAAATGTTTACCCACTTAAAAATTTATTCGATTACATTTCGTAAATTTTTCGACGTTAACGATCTATTTTCTGCCTATTTGTTTTATATTAAAAACTCTTTCATTATGAAAATTTAACAAACAGTCAGCTTGTATTGTCTAGTTACACAATCTCTTAAAGAAAATCAAAATATAATCAAGTTTCATTCATCATTTTGGGCAATATTCTTACTAATTTCAAACAGCTATCTTGTTGTTTCTACTCGTCGCGTCGTAAGGGTCGCGATGGCGAGACAGAGTTAGCAAGATGTCCGAGGAAAGGCGAAGCTTGCCACGAATTGAATTTGAATGACGCTCCGCCACACTTTTAAGAGTAAACCGAAATTTATTTCACTGATATTTACTCAATTGTACGGAATCCGCCGTGAGGTTGCAACGAGTTATTTTTCATATCTAAATGAGTTACCATGGAAAAGTGTAATTTATTATAAAAATGTTGCGGCTTGCGTTTGGAGATTGTCTCCTTCGTAAAAATTTAATAAGAATTCGGAAAAGCATAAATGATTTTTGTTTTTTAGGTTTCATTGATTTGTTGCCGTTACCGTCATTTGCAGATACACAAATCTAACCTCATTTTCTTTTTTGTGATATTATTTAATATGTTTCTATTGTATTTAGTTCTGGGTTGCGGTTGCAAAGCAGATTAGGGATAGAAATAATAGGAAATATGCATATATTTAAATATATTTATATTTCCTATTATTTCTAATATCTTTAACAAAATCTAGTATCGCATTTTAAGAGCTTGAATCCTGATAAATCATTCCTCACTGCGCGCCCATGTATTATGGCTCTTTTAGCATAAATTTCAGTTACGCAAAAAACACAATGAAAGTTTTGCGACGTTATGAAAATGTATTGTCAGATTAAACACTGAAACGTTATTTCTCTTTTACCCTTGAAAGATGGTAAAATGAGATTTTATGTTTATTGTCAGAAACTTGGGTAGTGAAGTGACAATCGTTAGTAAAACTCAAGTGATATTTTTTAAATACATTTACCTGTTTATAAGAATAATACATTTTGATCTAATATAGATACCTAATTCAAATAAGGTTTTATTGCATAACATGACATTTTTTTTATATGACGAGCTGCAGACGAGCAGACGGATCACCTGATGTTAAGCAATTCCGCCGCCCATGGACACCCGCAACACCAGTGAAGTCACAAGCGCGCATTGGGCCTCCGGTCACCACGGCGACACACAGCGCATGTATATCAGACGACTACCTTATACTCTCACGTGCTATAATATAAACAGCTACACCATTAATTGCTCGCTGTTGATTTTTACTGCTCAAGGCATAAGGATCAACAGCTGACAGTCAGTCACAACGGTGGCTGATGTGCGTTAAAAAGTCCGCCAATTGTACCTTTTTATTTCGTGCAGTGTAATCCCATTGTTGATTCTGATATTCGTAACACAGATGCTTGAGCTACCTATCTCGGAGTCAGATCAATGTATGTGATGTGGCGAAATATTTATTTATTTTATTCAACCACGTTGCAACCGTCGGGGTCACAAGCAGACTGGAGACACACGGCGTTGTCTAGTTGAGGCCATCGCGTTTCGTCCCTTACTTGTACAATGCAACGCAAAAGTATAAAAGCTAATAATTTTCCTATGCTCTCTTTCTTTGCATTGCAACTTAAACGGCGTACAAATTGACATAGATATCAGCAAGCCATCAAGACGATCCATCAACCTATTACTGCGAGTGAGTTGGGGCACAATGGGGCACCGGGCATAATCGTCCAAGTACAATCGGATGTCTTTTTTTCCAGTGGGCGCGATGTAAACAGATGACCGTAGGTTCAAAGCCCGGGAAGCTAGCGAAGGGGGGGTTGGAAACAAAAGATGCTCGTTTCCCGAAGCCGGGAGGGGGCAACCCTACAATGGAGGCATTGTTTGTGGCCGGTGACAGGAAAAACTCCGACCTCCGTGTTTCTGTGCATTTTTTATTTCTCCGTTCTCTCCCCGCAAGCTTTTTCTTTAGCCCGGTAAGCCCCTTTGACCGCGCGGAGGAAATCAAACTTGTTTTGAAAGCACTACCTCTGGGGAATTCGCATTCGAATATCTACCTCGGTAAGGGTATTGGGTTTGGTAAACGAATTACTTTTAAAAATCAGCTGGAAGGGTAGGGTGGCGGGATCACATAGTGTCTCATGCATATTGACCTACCTAAACTCCACTTGTGTGCTATAAAACCTCTCTTAAATGCTGTTTTTGTTTCTTTAATACTTTAGAATATATTCTTATTCAATAGAATAGTATCAGTAGCGATTTTTATCACTGACATTCATATTACTCCTGATACAAAATAATAGTAATTAACTATACAAGTAGACTAGAAGGCCTCCTTTTCCTAGCGAACGTTATGCCTAATCATGCTGACAGTGTTTTTTTTTTATTTATTATTTATTACAATTTCTATGAAGAAAAATATATAAATAAAATATAAATAAATAAATAAAATAAATATTTCACAACATCACATACATTGATCTGACTCCGAGATAGGTAGCTCAAGCACCTGTGTTACGGATATCAGAATCAACAGTGGGATTACAAATATATACATATTTATTTTTTTATTTATTTAAACTTTTATTGCACAAATTTTGATACAATAAGGCGAACTTAATGCCAAGAAGCATTCTCTACCAGTCAACCTTTGGGTCATGCAGAAAGTGCAGTGGTGCGGCGAAAGGAAAATTTGTAGTTACTAGTAAGGAGAAAAAAAAAATACTAATATTAAATAACTACATTATATACTATATACATACCTACATATATAAATATATTTAAATAAATATATTATTTATAAGTACATTTTAAATAAATACAATATATGCTGCTAACTAAAAACAAAAAAAAGTAAAATACATAGGAAAAAAAAAAATACTACATATAAAATGTTATTTATATACATATAAGCAATTAAGTCATGCGGAAAGATTAGATGTCAAAAAATGCTCACGAACCCTTTTCTTAAATGAATGCCTATTCAGTGAGGTTTTGATATTAATAGGCAGTAAATTCCAAAGCCGTATTGCCCGCACGGTGAAAGAGTTGGTAACGAACGAGGTGTGGTGTCGCGGGATGTAAAGACGCAGGTTGTTTGCAGAACGGAGAGAACGATCATGAGACTGGCACTGGAATTGGAAGTGATCCTTGAGATAAGATGGAGAAAGTGGGTTATGGAGGATATTAAAGAGAAAACAGAGTATTCGACAGTTTCTACGCTGACGTATGGGGAGCCATTTGAGGCGATCACGGAAAGCAGAGACATGATCGTATTTTCGGAGTCCAAAGATGAAACGAATGCAGTTATTGAGAAGACGATCAAGTTTGTCGGTAAGGGTGCAAGTGAGATCGGAATAACAGACGTCAGCGTAGTCAATAATGGGAATGATTAAAGACTGAACCAGCATAAGCTTAGTGGTAAAAGGAAGAAAGAATTTAAAGCGGTACAGGCCTCTCAGGCACGCCAACACCCTACGACTTACCTCCGCGATGTGGACAGTCCAGCTAAGAGTTGAGTCCAAATAGAGGCCCAAGTTGCGTACGGAAGAACAATATGGGATGGTTGTTCCGTCGAACTGAACGGATATAACATATGATACTTTTCTTTTGTAAATACATACTTATAATACATAGTAAACAGCCAGACCAATACAAACAAACATGTTCATGCACACAAATGTTTGTACTGTGCGGGGATCGAACCCGCAACCCTTGTATCAGAGGCAGCGTTCACTACCACTGTTCCAATTGGGTCGTCAAAGAGTTAATCTATACACATGCTACAAGATCTAGCAAATACAATGGCTAGTAAATTTCCTCCTTATAATTCGTCTAGACGTGGATTCACCAACCTTAAATACCGATACAAAATCAATGGTATAGCGCTTTCATTTAATACAAATATGACATTATACCATACATGTATACACGAATAAAGATTGGTTAAATCGAGCCTTAGCCGCAAAAACGAGTATGAATAAATTAAGTTAATCAAAGAAACCTTACCTTTTTCAAACGGCTTAATTTGGGGGACATTTAATCTAGCATACGAGTGTATTTTCAATCGCATACAGTGAATAGGTGAGTTTAGTCCGCCCACCCGGTTCATTTGGTCCACCCACTCTGCCCTTTTAATTTGGGAACTTGGACCTATATCATCTTGATTGGATGTCAGCTTGTGCTCCTTAATTATCGTATTAATCCAAGCTACCACATGCCCAGGAGTACACATCGATAATAAAAGTTGACGATTCTTTATGCAGATTTTTTTCCGTTTCCTCATATGCGTGTGATTCCCGATTGCGTCCAAAGCTGTCGCTCTGGAGCCCAAGATACGTTTGGACCATGATTCAGGATTTAGGGAGCATAGTAATTACAAAGAAGCGTCTGCCGTCTGAAATTCGAAACTCATTTACAAGGGAACCAGACCAACTTAATCATAGTTACACGGTTAAGAAACTATCCGAAACGCGCAGATTTCCTCACGATGTTTTCCCTCACGCCGAGCTAATATTAGAAATACGCACATTTCTTTTATCCCTGTTAATCATGACCGCACAGACGTGATTTTAAATATAATCTTTAAATGTTTAGTGATTTGCACGATAATATACTCGTTATAGTAGTCAGACTACGGAAGTTTCTAGTGCTACGAGATTGGGCACTGATAAGCGTTACGAAATTTCGAGTGTTATGGCGACGTGTGCTACGACAGGCTTCGTAGCCGCAAGTGCTGTTAATGCCACGAAGCTAAAGTAGCTACGGAGTGTAGGAGCAAGGATAGTAAGATAATTGATAAATGCTTTGGAGCTATTTAAGGACCGAGTTCACCAATTTTGATCGCACTTTACCCGTGATTTAAGCACTGATTAGAGATAAAGTACGGTTAACGTGTGATTACTGTCGTTTGAAATGTTGGTGATCTCGGCCCTAAACTCGCATCTAATTGACAGTGTGCTTGCCATATGTAGGTAATTGTTGGGTACGAATGCTTTATGATAGGATAACGAACACGAATCATACTTATATGATCTGTAATTATCCTCTTATATTGAGCCAAACCTAGCATCCGCATAGTTAAGCTTGAATGCAACAGTATCAGAACTTTGCCGGTCAGCTAACAACACAGCATGTTACCGTTACATGCGCCTTTGATGGATGATATAGTTTTGTAGTTCATGAATATTCTTGCTTCTATTCTATTAGTACATATATTTTTGTACTACAGGTTTCAGCACGAAAAACTTACATAGAACAATTCCTGCCGCACTCAGGGACGTCAAATTAACTTTAATGCTTACATAAGAAATAATATTGACTTTTGTTTTAATACACATAAAGACTATCTATTAATTAATTTCATGAACAATTAGCTTAAAATACATCTCTTAGTGCGGCAGTTAGATTACCGAATGATGATTGGCGATGCTACCGGCCTAATGCGGCATTGGGTTGTGTACCAGTTTAAAAAAACAGGCCAAATGCTAGTCGGACTCGCCCATGAAGGGTTCCATAGCAGCAAGTAAAATATACCTTAATTGTAAAACAATTGAGTTGACAAAATGGAAGGTAAATTGCGGGTTACGGTGTTACGTATTAAAAAAAAACTACTTACTGGATCTAGTTCAAACCAATTTTCGTTGTTAGTTTTCATGGTAATTACCTATATCACATTTTTTTTTTAGTTTTATAATTCTTTTATCATAAAAGTTAGAGGGAGGGTGGGGGGGGGGGGGGGTTGCATAGATCGTCGATCCCACACGTATGGGTTTGATGAACAAAAATACAGTTTCAGTTCTAAGTTGGACCCTCCAAAATGTTTTTTTTCCTATTTTAGTGTCAAAATCGTAATGCGGTTAAAAAAAATACATGTAAGTTTCAATAGTACCTATACTTCTTGTAGTTTCGGAAAAAAGTGGCTGTGACATACGGACGGACGGACAGACGGACAGACAGACAGACATGACGAATCTATAAGGGTTTCGTTTTTTGCCGTTTGGCTACGGAACCCTAAAAAGATAAATAAAATAAATAAATAAATATTTCACAACATCACATACATTGATCTGACTCCGAGATAGTTAGCTCAAGCACCTGTGTTACGGATATCAGAATCAACAGTGGGATTACAAATATATACAGATAATACTTTTGTAAATACATACTTATAATACATAGCAAACACCCAGACCAATACAAACAAACATGTTCATGCACACAAATGTTTGTACTGTGCGGGGATCGAACCCGCAACCCTTGTATCAGAGGTAGCGTTCACTACCACTGTCCCAATCGAGTCGTCAAAAGATGCTGCTTAAAAAAATTAAGTAGATATTATATTTTGTAAATTAGTTCATTATGTTTGATCGTACTCGTAGGTAATCAGCAATTAATTTGCTAAAGCGGTATAATTACCTTGTCAAAGGGTAGTTAGCTACACGTAAGTGTAGCCAAATTAATTAGAAATTATGTCGATTTTGTCGTGGGTAGTCGAACGCTACGTATCAGCTGATGCGATGCAAAGGATTTTAATTATTACATTTTTAGTAGTTTCCGGTGTATAAGTTTGGTGTTTTTGGTGCATTAATCGAAATTTCAAATTGAATTGTATTGTTTCTAACACTGCTATTATCTGTCGAGTGGTCACATTTACAAATTGCTTGGACTTGATAGAGTCTGAAGATATGCAATTTTGTTACTTTAAACGTGATTGTTATTATAATTTTCGTTACGTTTGATTACCTCATAGAATATATTGTTTTGTAGTTGAATAGATTAAATGTATTTGTAGTTGAATAGATTAAATAATAATGATAATATAATATAATTCTCACAACATCTCATACGTTCACCTGATTCCATACTAAGTAGCTTAAGCACTTGTGTTACAGATATCAGACAACAGAGGAACACAAATATATACTTAAATACATATATTACACCCAGACACTGAACAAACACAAGTGTTCATCGCACGAATGTTTGTCCAGGGTGGGGATCGAACCCACGACCTTTGGCGCAAGAGGCAGGGTCACTACCAATTGCGCCATCCGGTCAGTCAAACTTTCATGTCACTAACATTTGAATAGGATTTCTACCATATACCTTATTGAGTTTCCGATATTTTGGCACAGCAAGCGCCATGGTCACTCACAAAAATAAGGTAGATGGTAGAAAATAAATAACTATTCTAATACCTCGTAGAAGCCTCAATTTCATTTGTTAAACTACTTTGCACTGCCTTCCCTTATTACGAACACGATATTTCTTTTTTCTACCCAAAGGTTGTCTGGAAGAAATCCCTACAAGCGATAAGACCGCCTTATTGTACTGTCTGTTGCTATGCTTGTATTTTATTTTTGTGCAATAAAAAATATCTATCTATCTATCTAAGCCTCATAGAGCCATATTAAAAAAAAATACTGTGTCAAATCGAGCATGTTACCACAATGGTAATATAACAAATAAATGTTTTATTGTACAAATACAAATCATTTTTATTTTTAAAATAATCAATAGTTAAAATTGGTAATAATATAGGGTGGTTACAACAAACTGTCAATGTTCGACGCAGGGCATTTACGTATAGTATAATAGAACAGATAGTGTACCTATACTTAAATAGTTTTAAAATGTATGACATTTTGTAAGTGCTGTGTGCGATCCTATTATTGGATAGACTCCTTTTTAGACTCTCTTTTGGTCTAATGTACCTACATGAGAGAAATTTGTACAACAAGCTTATACATTTTTTAAAAAAAATTATACAATCAAATCCTGGCCTAACCGGGAAAAATAAGGCCTCTATCGACTCATTAGTTCTTACTGTTCCAACCCTCCCATGCCGAATGTTGCCGACAATTTATTGTTTCGTTTCATCTTCGGTCATACGTATGTGCTGTATCCCGCCACGGCTAACTCTTATATACCGGGTATAATAATAATAATAATAATTCTCACAACATCTCATACATTGACCTGATTCCGTACTAAGTAGCTTAAGCACTTGTGCTACAGATATCAGACAACAGAGGAACACAAATATATACTTAAATACATATATTACACCCAGACACCGAACAAACACAAGTGTTCATCGCACGAATGTTTGTCCAGGGTGGGGATCGAACCCACGACCTTTGGCGTAACAGGCAGGGTCACTACCAATTGCGCCATCCGGTCAGTCAAGTTGGGTATATTTATATAATTTAGAAAATATGCATTAAAATAGATATTGACTTTTCCATCCATCAAATCATTGTTAATTTAATAAGGTGAGTTGAAACATTTTTCGACAAACTTCCAAAAGTTTTTAAAACAAAAGTAGTTCATAATGGTTGGGTAGAAAAAGTGATTAACGGGATGTTAATGTTAACCGATATACCCTGTAGCTCAAAAATATATTTTATGGTAATTGGTAGTGATCCTCCCTCATGTTTCATACTTGTGGAATCGATTCCCACCCTGGATATATAGAGTATTATAATATCTATAAAACCGCTGGGTTTGGTCGATATGCGTGTGGTCGGCTTCTCGTTAGGGGAAACCCCTACCAGAAGAGAGCCCGACATAACCCTCATGCTCCCCAATATATAGGGTATGCATAAGGCGCCGCTAAACAGCGGCGGCCACGTCGGCCACTTGCTCTTTGGGCCGGCTTATATATTTATTTTGTACAATTGAAATGAAATGCTGCAACCATTTGTTATATGGGTTTTCAAAACCCGGAGTGCCCTTTAGAGTTCTTGGAAGTCCCTCTAAAAATACTTTACCTCAATTTTAAGCAAAAGTATTTTCGCTCGTACTCGAATTATAACCGTCCATATGTTCTTCGGGCCCTCCCTGACAAATACTTCTTAACGTGAGATGTTTCACAAAAGTGCGCCTTCGGTCTATACACTCTGACTGGCGGATGTGGTGTGTCTGCCGGAAACCCCTCCCCCTACCTCTGACCCTTTCCGGGCCTTCTACTCGGGGCTAGAGGTGTGAAGTACCTATCGATGTTTGGTGCTTCAAACACTCAGATGGAAATTTGGGATTTGTAAAGTATAGATAAACTACAAACAAAATATATAAATATTTTTACTGGGCGAGCAAGCATGTGACCAAATGGTAAGGTACAACCGCCACACGTGATCATTTGCAAGATTTTTTTTATGATATAGGTGGCAGACGAGCAGACGGATCACCTGATTGTAAGCGATTACCGCCGCCCATGGACGCCTGCAACACCAGTGGTGTCACAAGTGCGCTGCTTACCTTTTAACCCCCATTCCCCTGGATTGGGCCTCCGGTACCCTCACTCGCAGCGAAACACAGCGCATGCACTGCTTCACGCCGGTTTTCTGTGAGGACGTGGTATTACTCCGGTCGAGCCGGCCCATTCATGCCGAAGCGTGGCTCTCCCACTGTTAAAATCAGATCAGAGGATTTGCTAAAACGCCTAGCATTTTTAGAGTTTTGAAGGTACCAATACGAACTGGCGCTTAAACCACAGTGTTAAATGGGTCGTCAATACTTTTAATCTCCTTTGGATTCTTATCATAATTAAATAAAATATGATTGGCCCAAAGGCGCATTCGGCCGAAAAAACCCCGTACTAATGTGCGGGGTTGGTATGTACGGGGAAATGTTAGCAGAGTTACCTAATCATAGATCATGATCTCAGGGCACCCCGCAGTGAGCTTCATTCGACGCGGTGTTGGACGCAACTGGGAAGGTCACGACGATTGATGATTCAGAGAGCATTCAGCAAAACCATACCAACAACATATGTCGCATTCAAATAAAAAAACACGCTATATATGCCACATTGATTTTTATTTTATTATTATAATGAATCTCTTTTGCTACAGTAGGTGGCATACGACCACGCCGATACGACATAATCATTTCAGCAGAGACAATTTTCTTGTTTCGTACTTTTTATAGCGTGTTTTTTGGTAGCCGGGTTTTAGTTTTTAAAGTTTATTTTTATTTAACATATTTTTAGTTATGAAAATAAAATTACATAAAATTACAATTACATTGAAATGTGCTAAAAAGCTCTTTCATTTGATGCCCAACACGCTACCGTCAAGCATTTTTTTTAGTTCCTTACTCTAAGTCCCCTAGAGGGCGCTATAGTCAATTTAACGTGACGTCATCTAACCTATAACCAGAAGACAATCAAGACGCTTCTAACGACACCTCATTTGTTCAAATATGATAACTAGTTTAGAAGTTATGAGGATACAGATGAACATACATACATACATACAGGTCAAAATCATAACCCTCCTTTTTGCTTCGCCGTAGTCGGGTAAAAATAACCGCGTTTTGTCCTGTGTACATTAACTACTCAGACTACTTATCGATATTATTCTAACTAAACGGATTGATTTTAGAATCTTTGTCAAGTAGATATGCGAAGTTTTTATCGATACTCTCAAAGTTTGAAGTCTCTATCTAGGCTCTTATTATCCGTTTTTCCTTATCAACCGCGGCCATTCGCAACACTTCGCCGAGCACTTTTTGTTGGCAGCGAGATGATTATAGGATTTGGAGATGGTACTGATCACTTTATTTCACTTATTTTTCTTATCCTTTTCTTTCAGAAACTATCCGAAACATGCAGGTTCCCTAAATAGTTATCTTGGTAGCGACGTCTTTTTGCTACTCGTATGTACAGTCAGCGTCAGATCAAGTTACCCCCCTGCAGTGGAAAAATAGCACTTGTGCCCCAGACATAAGGACGGTCCAAAGGTCAACAAGGGTAACTCGATGTGAAGCCGTGCAGACATTAAGAGTAAATATTATTTTGAAACATGTATTTAAACGAACATGGGTCAGAAATAGTGGCAAACTTATTAAATAGTATTAACCTATTTTGGGCACATTTAGTGTAAAAAGTAGTACAAATAATTGTCACTTATCTTTATCTTTATTTCGGACTTGAATGACACACAAACCCATAGCAAACTACACACAGGAGTCATCGGCCCTCCGTCTCGTGGAGGGCATGGGTTCTTTATACCTCTGCATTGAACGCTAGCACGCTTTCGTCACTTACATAGCAACTTATTTTAATGTAAAGATTTTTTGTAACTTTCAATTTTTTTATGTGATAGGTGGCAGATGAGCAGGCGGATGGTAAGCAATTGCCGCCGCCCATGGACACCCGCAACACCAGTGGAGTCACAAATCCGATGCCAACCTTTTAAACTCCCTATCCCCCGGAATGGGCCTCCAGTACCCTCACTCACGCAGCGAAACACAACCTAGTGCTGCTTCACGCCGGTTTTCTGTGTGGCCGTGGTATCACTCCAGTCGAGCCGGCTCATTCATTCCGAAGTGTGGCTCTCCCACAGTCAATTAACAATATATCTTTTTTTAAACAATTATAAATATATCTTTGACGTCGACTGTACAGATCTTCCACAGTTAAAAATATAAAAATTCCTTTCTTGAGTACACTACGAAAGGATTTTTGTTTTGATGTCCTAAATTCATCACAATTAATAATAATCAATAAGCGCTGCTAGTGGACCGAAAAAAAACCTTAACGACACTTTATGCCTTAAGCACTATAGGGCTGTTATGTACTCGTTATCCTTATCTACGGGGGACATTCGCGACAATTGCCGGGTCTGAATGAATATAAGAAAAGGGGTTAGTTCCGATCAGATGATTTCACTTTTTTTTCTTATTTTTTACTATGTCACAATTTTGATCACAATTGAGGGGGCCGGTAACACATTAGCGAGCTCTCTGATTTTGTGGATGTTTATGGGCGGCGAAGATTACTTTCCATTAGGTGACTTGCTTGCTCGTTCGTAGCCTCTAGCATAAACAAAAAAATCTCTAACTGGGGTCTTTCTCAGTGCAAAACTGTCGCCTCGTAGTCCGGGATGGGATTGGATCATGATCTAGAATTTGAAAGTTTTGTTCGCAGTCTGACTGTCTGACATGGCACCCCTTATACAGGAAACAAATCATGGTTACAAGCTCAGAATCAATATCTCGACAATTATTCACGGTTTGAAAAAAACAAAGGTGCCTTCAATGAATCGGAATACGACCAAATCACTATGTCCGTCCCTTTCACCGCGCTGTGCGTCCCTCTTGTTTGGATTTGAGAGGCATATTCAGTCTCATTCGTTACGGGACGGTTTGTTACCCTCAGGTTACCTAGTAATAAATAAATGAATAAATATTTCACAACATCACATACATTGATGTGACTCCGAGATAGGTAGCTCAAGCACCTGTGTTACGGATATCAGAATCAACAGCGGAATTACAAAAATATACATAAAATACTTATCTTTTTGTAAATACATACTTATACTACATACAAACACCCAGACCAATACAAACAGACATGTTCATGCACACAAATGTTTGTACTGTGCGGGGATCGAACCTGCAACCCTTGGACCAAAGGCAGCGTTCACTACCACTGTTCCAAAAGGGTCGTCAATGAACAATAATGAAGCTCATATCGATACTTCATGCTTGAAGCCCTACAGGTCTGATATTTACCGGCTTTTCCTTATCAACCGGGGACATTCGCAACACGTTGGGTCTTGTTGAAGGCGCGGATATTAAATGTGGTGAGATGAATATAGAATTAGGGGTTTGTTCTGATCACTTAATTTATTAACTGACATATCTTTTGGCCGGCTCTCAGCTTTTTGGTCACTTAATCCAGTGTTATTTAGATTAAGCCTTGGTTTTCTGTTATTTCGATCAAAAATATAGAATTTTAAAGATAGTTGTACAAAAATGGAAGTTATAATACTTATACTGAATATAAGTATGGACCTCTCTCTCTGAGTCTGAGTATAGTAACCAAATAGTTTTTCCAAGAGCGCTTGTTCGGTCCAGTAGCGATACTATTTGATTTTATTAGTTGCGCTGCCAACCTTTGAACCTTTTCCCCGCTAGTGCATTATATGTCTGATTGTTATTCGTGAAAACCGTTTCAGGCATATTTGTTCTAAAGTACCTCAATCATTATTGTAATTTAAATGCCGTTTGTTTTCCATTAAGAAATAAATCAATCAATCAATAAAACTCCTCTACGACCATATAACTATGAACTGTGCCATCTTGATCTTAGAGTAATCCTCTTCGCCCTCAATCCAAATACGAGAAAAATAAAAGAAAAATATAGGATAATCTCTTTGTCTACATTACACGAGTTGGTATAAAAGGGTTGAGCTTACAAGATGTTATAACACCTCTCTCTTTGCATACGGGATTGAAAAGGCTTGAAAGGTTTCGAGAGGGAAAATGATTATAGAAATGACAAAAGTACACAAAAACGAAAAGATTATGTACGTGTTTACATTTGCAAGTGGTGTGTATGCTCCGGTACCTGAGTCATCATCATTTCAGCCAATAAACACACTGCTGGACATAGACCGAAACCGCGAAGCTTAAGACCGTTCAAGATGGCGGAGCACTGTGGGCGCCCTTTGCCCCACCTAGGGGACATAGGACATTAAGTCAAGTGGACATAGACCACCATATGCCCCGCATCAGCTTGACACATAGAGTGACAAACGAAACGGTACTCTAACGTAATTAAAATAACGCTTGATTAGTCTGTAGGCTTTTGTGACACGAAAAAAACATTCTTCTGTTTTTTTTT
Organism: Marasmia exigua; assembly: GCA_019059595.1. Taxonomy (NCBI): domain Eukaryota; kingdom Metazoa; phylum Arthropoda; class Insecta; order Lepidoptera; family Crambidae; genus Marasmia; species Marasmia exigua. The sequence goes on along the minus strand of CM032477.1, from coordinate 10,709,646 downwards.
CTGTGGACAGTTCTACTTATAAGCGAAAGTACTTGTTCCGCTGGATCAGTAGCAATCTATATAGAGACTTTTTACATTATACAATTGCGCTACGGAGCTGTATAACAGCTCTATAATTAAACTAAATGTTTACAGTCCTACTAAAAGCGCATAAGCGCCACTCTAACCGCTATTAAAACTCCAGTCCCACGAAAACAGCTAGAACAAAGAACATGAGAAGCAATCCGCTGTTTTGAATCGTGGAAATTTCGTCGCTACATGAGCCGCTGCAAAAATGTCACTCGAAACCGCGAGGGTGCATTGTTGCAGCGACATGAAAGCCTCTCTGGAGCTGCTTTTTAGCTGCATAATGGTGTCGATAAAGCTCTCTGCATTCAATTAACGCTGAACGCTCGGTACCGAAGAGAAAATCATTTTAAGGCGACACGCGGGTACTGTTATGTGGAAAGATGTCGACGATTTGCGCTTGGGATTTTTTCAATTTAAAAATAAATGTGGATCTCCCTGATTTCACGGATGTTCTTGGACGGCGTTGATTATTTTCCATCAGGTGACCCGCTTGCTTGTTTGTCGCTTCTAGCATAAAAAACACGTTTTAAACCTAAAATCAGACCAACACATATAAAAATTTGTTATTTAGATTTTCGCGTTGCTTTGAGACTTTATAACTACAATTAATTAAGACAGAGATTAACACGATTTTTTTTTTATGAAGTATAGGTCAACGCTTGACCACAATCTTACCTGATGGAAATTGACGATGAGGTCTAGGATGTAACGCGTTCGCCTAGAAGATGCCTGTTCACTCTTAATTTATTATGAGATACAATATTTTGTACCCACATACTTTGCTTGACGTTCCAAAGTTGGTACCTATATCATCTAGATCATTTTCTTAGTGTTTTTCTATTAAGGTTACGGGTGGGGCACACTAGCGACGCCAATTGATTTAAGTTGTTAGCAACTAAACCGAATATCGTTTTTACAATTTGGAAGCTGCAGCCTCTCGGAAAACACTTACACTATTTATTTAATACTTATACTTGACTTTTGGGTCTGCTTTTGTACTCGAAATTTGAATTACTGCCAAAAACGGCCACTTATGGCGTAAATCCAAATTTCGATTGCAAAAACAGATAAAAAAGTAGTGCACAATTATGAAATAATTAGTATAATTGTTTGGCAATGTTTAAATGGATCCGGTTTAGTAGCTAACAATTTAAATTGATGTCGCTAGTTAGGGCTACCCGTCGCCTTAAAGGAAGAAGATCTTCATTTGTTCTCTTTTGCTATAAAAAATACAAGTAGTTTATAAGGATTAGATTTGGTACTGATCCAGCGGATCAAGATCAATATTTACCTTTATAAGTGGAACTGTCCACAGAAAAAAAAAACGAAGAATGTTTTTTTCGTAGCACAAAAACATTCTTCGATTTTTTTTTCTGTGGACAGTTCCACTTATAAAGGTAAATATTGATCTTGAGTGTTTTTTTCGTAGCACAAAAACCTACAGACTAATCAAGCCATTTGTTACTGAATTTGTTTTTTTCGTATCGGGTTTTCGGCTCATTCGGGAATTGCTCTGTTGGCACAATGAGTTTGGCATTTTTATATCTCGTGTATTTTTTGTTGACCCAAATTCAATTAGAAGATAAGTGGGGTAGTTCTATACACGGTGTGTCGGTTCCCCTTGTAAACATTATATGTTAAATTATGGATTGAGAAAGTGTTTCTGTTCAAAGATATATTTTCAATACTGAGGTGGTTAAATTTTTTATGCTAGAGGCGGCAAACGAGCAAGCGAGTCACCTGATGGAAAGTAATCTTCGCCGCCCATAAACATCCACCAAATCCGAGAGACCGCTAATGTGTTGCCGACCTTTTTAAAAAGGAGTACGCTCTTCTCTTGAAGGTTCCTAAGTCGTAGCCGTCGGGAAATACTCCCACAGGAAATACTCCCACATTGCCAGTGGGAGTATTTCCAGAGAAATCTATATTATATGCCGATGCATTCTGTAGATTAGTGCTAAGTTGCTGACCTTACCTGCTGCCTATAAAAATACTATTAGGAATATATACTATATATTTGGATATCCCGGAATTGTAATGCTCAAAATCGGTAAAATACTTCTAAAATGATAGGTAATAATTAGAGAAATCTTAAATTCAGCAGATTACAAAAGAAACATTTTACCATTTTATTTCGACTAAAGCACTTACGAATTGAACGAAATATATTCGGTGGGCAGCGGGGCCCGAATCGACTATACATCCGGGGGAAATACGTAACGTTTCCCCACCCCCCTGCCACCACCCGATTTCCAATGGCTGCTTCGTTTTTTTTTTCACCTCTCGTCCTGCTCACGCGTAACACATCATGTACTCGTAATACAATTTGTTTTATAAATACTTTGTCAGATCGTTGGGCCGGAAATCGCTAAGCGATTCTGCTAAGAATTATGTGCTCGAGATTACTTATTTGGTCTCGTTTGTGCGACATGTTGGGAAATTTAGATTGCTGTAATGAGGTTGGGTGTGTTACTTATTGAGTTTTTTTTTATATTTGAAAACCTATTTACATAATTGATATCGTTCAGGTTGTTTGCTGATAGAACGTAAGGGGACTCACCTGCCCGTAGCGCGTCCTGTTAACCAACAAAAGAGGCCCTGGCGAACCATCCACCAACCCGCACTGGACCTGCGTGGTGTGTTATGGCCCGAATGGTGCGAATATAAATAGGTACACTGTTTTTTCCTTGTCTCTTCTTCCTTTTTATGTGGTCTGCTCTCTGGTCATTTATACCTATCTATAAGAAATATTTTTATTGAATTTTTGTTATAAATTACCTATGTATATAGTATTGAGTATGTATGTATTGTTTATTATTATTTATGTAATGTAATAATATTAATATATAAAATAATGTATATTTCTGCCATTCTCAATTTCATTTGTCAAACTACTTTGCACTGCCTTCCCTTATTACGAATACGATATTTATACTCTACCCAAAGGTAATCTGGAAGAAATCGCTACAAGCGATAAGATCGCCTTATTGTACTGACTGTTGCTGTTGTATAATGCTTGTATTTTATCTTTGTGCAATAAAGGATATCTATCTATCTATTCAGAGATGTCTCAGTGATCAATAGGTTTAAAACCGGAAGTGATCTCAGAGGCACTCTGAATATCGGTTTTAAGCTTGAACGTTCTCGGTTGATGAAGTCCACGCTCCGGCCAAATCTGCTTCAATCGCTTGCTGGTTCCGACGCCTTCCAACTGAAATTGGAAAATCGGTTCACTGCTTTGGAAACCACATTTGACGTGGATATCGACGAAGAACTCGACCAAGTGGTTGAAATCTTTCGGGACGAGGGTGCGAAATTCTGTGACTTTCGACATACGGGCAAGCGGTCTAAAGAGACTTTCGAAAGAGACTCTGGATGTAATGGACAAGATGCGGAACGATCCATCAGTCACTTCGGCAGAACAATGGGCTAGAATAAGTCCATCTCCAAGCTGGTAAGACGTGACCTCCGAAGTACCAACACTCTCAATAAAGAGAGAGAGAGAAAAAACAAACGGAGAAGTCGTCACGTCAAAGCCTGAGATTCTTTTGGAAGTTTACACCTTCTATAGTCAGTTATACGCATCGCACTCACCCCCACCCTACGCCAGATGAGAAAGGAGTCAAGAGCCACATTAAGAGCCACATTAAGGATCTTCCCGACATCAGCTAGGAGAAGATCGGAGCAGCTTTTGGGAAACTTAGAAATGGAAAAGCCCCGGGAGAAGACAGAGTTACAACCGAGCTTCTGAAAGCAGCCGTCAAGCCGGTGCTGAAGGAACTTCGGCGTTTAACTAAACCGCCGAAATTGTTTGAAATAGATCCGGTTAACTAAACCGCCTGTTCTGTTTAACTAAACCGCCGAAATTGTCTGAAATAGATCCGGTTTAGTAGCTAAAAATAAAATCGATTGGCGTCGCTGGTGTGCCCTACCCGTCACCTTAAAAGGCAAATATGAATCCTCATGTTAGCGTGTGATTCTCAATTACGTCAAAACTATCGCTTCAGAGCTCTGGGTACGCCTACCTACGCTTGGACCATAAAAGGCGAAGTAGGTACATAGCGCAAACAGTTTAGGTATAAAGGCAGAGGTAGGTACAGAACCTTGGCATTCATGTCGGTGTTATAGAGTATTTGCATTCAAATCGCGAGAGCATTATATTGCTAGCCCTACTGTACGTACAAGTTGGTACAGTTGGAGCCTGAATGGACACCAGAACTCGTGTTTGCATACATACTAATTACTTTTCAAGTTCCGTAAAGCGGAATCCTGTTGCACTGTCTAGATTTTCATACTTATCCTATCTTAGTTGTGTAACTCCGGCAGTGAAGTTAATATATATAGTCGTGGGTGTTTTTATAAAATGAAAGAAAGAAAGAAAATATTTATTATTATAGACATCACAACACAGAACTTATAGCAATTGTAAACAGAACACAATTTGGCACAAACAGAAAACAAAACATAAAGCAATTAAAAATACATATAAATAAAGCAAAAGGAAAAAAAAAACAAAACTATATTCAATCATGTCCAGACAGTGGCAAATGAATATTATGATGTGTTATGACGTCTAGTATAATAGGCCCCTTACTCAGCTTATCGCACAGCCCATACAAAGGCCATGACGCTGGTTTTCAGTGAGACTAGTTGCATGAGTGCCACGGACGCTTGTCTAGTGTACACATACGTGTAATGTGGGTACATATATCTACTAAGAAGAAAATATCAAAAAATAATGAGATACATACTATTAAATTATTATAATGAATAAATAGGAGTGTGGGTATCTACAGTTTAAATATAAAATTATTACGGCTTACAAATCAAAACAACTTCTAGCGCGCGCATACAGTTATGCACCTATAATTAAGTAACTATATCGACCCATGGCTACCGGACGAGAAATCGATGAATGAAATATGTGAACAACTTCACAATGTCCTGGATCGTATCGTCCAAGCTCCGAAGCGACCGCTTTGGATGCAACCAGGGAATGATACGATAGGATAATGATGATCTTGGTTTAAGAGCTTATTCCTCCTTTAAGAGCCGATGCCTGGGCGACGGTAATCCCTTACCATTAGGTTAGCCGTCTGCTCATTTGTCCGCCTTAATGTAAAAAAGCAATGTAACTTTTTTTATGTGATAGGTGGCAGACGAGCAGACGGATCACCTGTGATGGTAAGCAATTGCCGCCGCCCATAGACGTCCGCGTCATCAGTGGAGTCACAAGTGCACTGCCAACCTTTTAACCCCCCCCCCCCCCCCTTTCCCCCGGATTGGGCCTCCGGTACCCTCACTCACACTGCGAAACAGCACAATGCTACTTCACGCTGGTTTTCTGTGAGGCCGTGGTATCACACCGGTCGAACCGCCCCATTCTTACCGAAGTGTGGCTCTCCACGGTCAAAACTACATGAAATTTGAGGTCTGGTAATCATAAAGAAGAGACTACCGTCAGTTAGATCGTCCTTTGTGTTAATAAAAAGCAAATATAGAGAGTGGTAAAAGATAACTAAACAATAGACTGACCCGATAGTACATTTGGTAGTGATCCTAACTCATACTGTAAAAGTCGTGAGTTCATCCCCACCCTGTATAAATTTATGGCGCCGGGGTTCACCCTTTTTGAACCCATGACTCCTCCCAACTCGAGGGCAATGAGGGAAAACCGCTGGGGTTTAGTCGGCATGCCTCTGGCGGGCTTCTCGTTGGAGAAGCCCCCCGCTAGAGGAGAGCCCGACATAACTCTTCTCCTCCCCTGCAGGAGAGTATGCATAAGGCGCCTTCGGGCCGGTGGCATTACCCAGTGACAAAAACAAGGCTTTGCACGCACAGTAATAGTTTCTTTCTACCCGACACGATATTGAATGTGATATTTTTGATTCCATTCATCGTACACCCAACCTTCATACACTTCTTTAACAAGACATCTCAAAGCAATATCTACCCTTTGCATTTCCTTGGGAAATCGATTCGCGATATTCCTTCCTACATATTACTGAGTGGGCTCTCTCACTCAATAGCGAGACGGGAAATAGATTACGTTATAAATATCAAATACCGAGCTGTATATAATCGATCAAAGTACAGACATTCACACATCAGATTAGTACGATGTGTCAAATTTCCTCAATCGATATCGAACCTGACGTCTCTCATCATCGTCAGCCCATTTAAGTCCCCACTGCTGGGGCACGGGCCTCCCTCAATCACATGAGGGGTAATTGCCATACTCACCACGCTTGGCAGACGGGTTGGCGAGGGTTTTGATATAAATGCAGAGTTTTCCTTCTCTGGGTGCTGATGATCATGCCAGCAGCTTTACCTTACTCGCCTTTTACGACACCTCGGTAAGAGTGAGGGTGGCCTATTCTACTCTGCCGAGGACCACACGGCGACGTCTCTCATGTCAGCGTGTAATTCCCGGCTGTGTCCAATGCTGTCGATTCGGAGCCCGGGCTCGTTTTTACCCACCACTGTTTTTAATACCACCATCATCATCATCATCATTTCAGCCAATAAACGCCACTGATGGACATAGGCCTCCCCCAATGTTCTCCACACAGATTGGTCCTGGTACCGCCCAATCCAATGGATTCTCGCGACCTTCACCAGATCGTCAGTCCACCTTGTGGGGGGCCAGCTACGGTTGCAACTTCCTGTACGTGGCCTCCACTCAATATTTCCGCCCCAACGACCGTCTGTCCTCCTCGCTATGTGCCCTGCCCATTGCCACTTCAGGCATGCAATCCTTTGAGCTGTCTGTGACCTTAGTTCTAATGCGGATCTTATCGACACCATCACTCAATACTATTGAACCAAAGGTTGTGGTGAGAGACGATTGAAGACATTTGTATGTCCTTGCCTACATCCATGAATGTCTCAGTAATTTGTGCATCTTTTTAAAGTACAGATAGTAGCTCGCTAAATTACTAAAGTCAGTCACAGGATATATGTTTTCTTACGTCAAAAACAAAAGTGTAAAGTCAGCATTAAGATGATCCTAGTGTTTAAATCTATAAATCTAACTGAGTATATGACAAAAATCACTTTTAGCACAATACTTTAAGTTGTAATTTCATTTGTTCTCGAAAAACCAAGGGAAAATCCATTTGTATATAATATGTTGGAAAAATGTTTTTTCTTAAGTTGCCAAACTCTTTAACTGACCATACATTCATTCATCGAATCGAAAACGGACAGCAGCGATAAAAGTTCTTCAGTTACAATTACAATTTGGGCCAGAACGGACCGTGTAGGCAAAGGGGTGGGGACAGGAAAAGTGTAACGAACACATTTCTATTTAGAGTGAGATTCCATCGTGTAGATAATATGTGATTCAGTATAGTTGTATACATTGACTGCCTCGGTGGCGTAGTGGTTAGTGGGTCGCCCTATAAAGCGACAGCTGCGAAAGAGACCCCGGGTTCGATAAGTTTTCGGTAAGAAATTCTTAGTGTCAGTGGAAGTGGGAGATCTTTTACTCCCGTGCCTCGGAAAGCATATTATGCCGTTGGTCCTGCGCCCAATCCCTCTCCAGTCGTGTTACCCTGGCGTCCTATCGGAATATGAGAGTAAGGGAATAGAGAGTGCACTCGTTTTTGCGGACACACTTGAGCACTATAATATACCCTGCGTACGTGGCTGATCGTTGAGATCGGCTGCCGTAGCCGTAATCGGTTGCAGGATGTTATTATACTTTAGAAGCATTGATTTATTTATAACGCACTTCCATTTGTCACTTAATCAATACATAGTTATAAGTAGGCAACTTTTGCTAATACGTGACTTCTGTGTATTTTTTTTTTGTTCAAAATTAGACTTCGAAAGAGACTGTTATCGAATCGATTAATCAAATTTTTATTCACTTTTGAACGGACGGATAGAATGTACCTAGTACAAAATGTTTAGAAAGCATTTTGTTTGGTGAAACCTTCTAAGGCTCCTCGGTAGTCAAATTAGATTTACAATTCTTTATACCTACATATATTATAAAGTTAATTTGCTAACGTTTTTCCTCGATCATAATAAAACTTTAATTACTCGTTGATCAATTCAAATTCACTTTATCTTTATATTAATCTTATTTATTTACTTTTTCCTGGTCATAATAAAAATTTAGTCATCTACTGACCCATTTAAGTACGCGTATAATGTAGCTTTTTCTACTCAAAAAATTCGAATTCTCGGAATGGTGAAAGAATCTTTTCAGTCTGGAATTTATGGTTGGTGTAACTGGAGAAAGGAATAGAATATTATCAGACCTCAACAAAATTCCATTTTATAGAACTACTGAAATTTTGCTGAAGAATATTTTTTTTTACTGAAATAACATGTAGCCACTGTGTTTATTCAAACAATGTTAGCTTTCTAGGAAAAGTTCGAACAAACAATATTGGTTTTGTTCTCGAAAAACCTCCCATATTGTTTTCATTATTTCCCTTGATTCAGTACAAAGGAAAATGTGTGATTGGAATCTATACTACACACCGTTATTTTATAGTCGCTTACACCCCAAAAACCACATTATAGGTATCGTAAATAAAGACCACCTAACATGCTAGATCAACAAAATTAGGGAAAAAAAACAGTTGTTCAATACAAAATTGAATTTCCACCCGGCGATAATGTACAGTGGCGGACAGGTATAGGTACAAGCTATACAAAACTGTCAAATTTCCTCAATCGATTTCGAACTCAATGTGTAACAATATAAGGTTTCTAATCGAATGAAGAAATTTGACAGTTTTGTATAGTTTGATGTGTCCGCCACTGTACGGAATAGCTGATTTTTATTCGCTATTTTCTACTATGGGGTTCCCGGGATGTAAACGATAAAAAATAACGGTGTATATTTATTTAAAATATATAGTTATTTAATAATATCAGACATAAGTCGATATTTACATTCCGGAAAACAAAGTACATAATTATATACAATTTTAAAAATATAATAATATAAATATAAAAATTATGAATAGATAATCTATAAAAATTATATTATGATACTTGTAAGAACACAATGTGATAATAATATAGCTCCTACTCTCTCCAAAATGTTTGCAGTGCCCTATAGGCTGAATATTATAACTTAAAATACTTTAAAGTAAGATATTTGTTCAACATATCAGAAAGCAATGAAGATATTGAATTGAATTGAATACTAGCGCCGTGTGGTCCCCGGCAGAGTAGAATAGGCCACCCTCACTCTTACCGAGGTGTCGTAAAAGGCGACTAAGGTAAAGTTGCTGGCATGATCATCAGCAACCAGATAAGGAAAACTCTGCATTTATATCAAAACCCTCGCCAACCCGTCTGCCAAGCGTGGTGAGTATGGCAATTACCCCTCATGTGATTGAGGGAGGCCCGTGCCCCAGCAGTGGGGACTTAAATGAGCTGATGATGAGAATACTAGCATTTACACCTGTATTTTGGTATTGAATCAATGGTACAGTCAGCATCAGACGTAGCTTTAGTACCATGTCAAATTAACTGTTCTGCCTATTATAGTCAGTTTCTAAGGGGTACGTAAAAAATGGTACTTTGTCATGGTACTAAAGTGTTAAGCTACTTTTGATGCTGACCGTACCACAGAGTCATTATAAAATGTGTAACATGGGGTTAGTCGATATACATACAACACCAAGACGCTGACCAAACGTATGAAGTTCATCACACGATTGTTTGGTGTATACTTACTCGTAAGAGACTCATCCAATTACGTATCGTGGAGGTTGGCCAAGGGTTCTAGAAAAGGCGAGGTAACCTGAAAAGATAAACAAATACCTATGTGCCTATTATAATAATAATTCTCACAACATCTCATACATTGACCTGATTCCGTACTAAGTAGCGTAAGCACTTGTGTTACAGATATCAGACAACAGAGGAACACAAATATATACTTAAATACATATATTACACCCAGACACTGAACAAACACAAGTGTTCATCGCACGAATGTTTGTCCAGGGTGGGGATCGAACCCACGACCTTTGGCGTAAGAGGCAGGGTCACTACCAATTGCGCCATCCGGTCAGCCTATTCGATGTCTGTCCCGTACAAACATTATTTCGGTTAAAAAAACATAGATATTAATGAATTATTGATTAGCAATAGGCTTTTGTAAAATTATGTCGGGTCTATTCAAATGTTACAACATATTAAATAAAATGCATATTAAGTAATGCTCGTAAGGGTTTTACATAAAAGGTTTCGTCGCATGTTCAGAAAGTTGTTTAGTACCTATGCATTAAGGTGACGGGTAGGGCACACTAGCGACGCCAATCCATTTTAATTTTTTGCTACTGAACCGGATCAATTTTAAACAATTCGGGGTTACAACCTCTCGGCAAAAACTTATACTATTTATTAAATAACCATGCACTACCCGTCACCTTAATGACTTTATAACATCGTCATCGTCAGCCCATTTAAGTCCCCACTGCTGGGGCACGGGCCTCCCTCAATCACATGAGGGGTAATTGCCATACTCACCACGCTTGGCAGACGGGTTGGCGAGGGTTTTGATATAAATGCAGAGTTTTCCTTCTCTGGGTGCTGATGATCATGCCAGCAGCTTTACCTTAGTCGCCTTTCACGACACCTCGGTAAGAGTGAGGGTGGCCTATTCTACTCTGCCGGGAACCACACGGCAACTTTATTACATTTTTATCCAATTAGTTATCTATTGTCAAAAGCATAAATTAATTTCATGTGTTGGTTCTTAAAATAAAACATCGTACCTACTTATTGTTCTGTGATCTGTTGTTACCTGTATTCTATAATTATATTTTCATGTAATAAAAACAACTTCTTATTTGGTGGATGCAAAAACCATCCCTGGTCTATCTGGCCACCTTTAGAACGGCTACGATACAGAAAGAGGAGATTGAGGATGTAGTTGCAGCAGTCACTTTAAATATTAAAGTCTTTTAAATTGTGTTCAAATCACCCTGTACGGGCGGGAAGCGATGGTTGTAAAGCACCGCGTCCCGGCGAACAGAATATATGGAAAGGAAGGGAACCTAACTCTCTAGTGAGCCTAGAGCCCCTTTGTCTAAGACACCAAGTCCCTAGGGCCCTAGCCCTGCCTATCCATGGGAATAAATACATATCTATTTATGTAGGTGATGGGAGCTTGGTCCCGGGTCGCCCAGGGTAGCAAGCGGGAAGAGTCAAGACGGTAGGTAGGAGGGGTACCGCTGCCAGTCGAGCAGGCTCACTCGACTGATCATAGTGACGGGTAAAGGTGTCTTGGCCACAGCGGGCGAAATGAGACCCAACACAGACGGTTGAAATCTGTTTATTGGTAAAATCTTAATGGTTTATATACATGGTTTACATTATTGAAAACAGAAAGGTATTTGTTGGTGTAGAGTGCCGACGGTGCACGAAGACGGTCCATCGGTCAGGCGCGCTGCATGTAGGTCGCTGCTGAGTTGCACTGTACGAGTAGCTCGTACACACCCATTATGGCCAATTTCCATATAATTATCAATTTGGGTGAAAGGGGGTTTTAAGGTTTGCAGCGCACTTGTGACTCCACTGGTGATGCGGGTGTCCATGGGCGGCGGCAATCGAATACCATCAGGTGATCTGTGTACTCGTCTGCCAACATCACATAAAAAAAATACACTAACTAACCGGTACGACATTGAGATCTTCAGGAAACGAGCCTATACCTTTCTAAAAGGCCGGCAACACATCTCCACTCCCTCTGGTGTGGCTGATGTCTATGAGCGGCGGTGATCACTTACCATCAAATGACTCTCTTCTCGTTTGCCTCCTTTCTCATTAAAAAAAACTAAAATATTTAAGTACTTTTTTTTTCAGTGCAGCGACTTTATTTATTTATACATGCAGAAACAAGCAGTCATTTACAAACTGTACAATATATAGATATGATTAATAATAGACTTACAGTTTTACTAATTGCAATTATAAACGGCACTAAGATAGACTAATTTAAACTTTAGAACGAAAATTTTAATTGAAAATATCACATAAACTTTCTTATAATAAACTTTTACGGGTGCACTCGTTACCCGTTATTTCTCTCCATCGCCCGCGGTACCCTAAAAGCATGCACGGCCGTGTAACTGGAGGTACTCTTCTCATGCCCACGTCAATAATTGGAGCGGTTGTTCATGTGTATTTTTTTTTCCAGCGTTGCTTTCGACGGAGCGCCATTGTTCGTGTGCGCCCGGCGCTGCGCCCCCGGCCTCCCCCCCGCCCCACCTAAAACGGTTCGTATTTTTCATTGTTGCTTTAAAGCCTTATAGGTTTTGCTTTATTTATGCCCTTTATAACTCGCCGTGGAAGATAAATGCCTGCGAGGCGATGTTCTGTTTTTGTCATGGTTTAATGGTTTCGCTGGAACCAGTGATAACACGGCGGCTAAGTTGAATAAAACAAACTCTTTGCGGGTAATAGGTTTTTTTATGTTTAGGTCGAGATGTGAGACTGGCTGGAAATTACGGACTGAAATTTCAAGCCAACAAGATGGTTTCTGTTTGTGATTGGATTGCGTCTCAGTTTACTTTATTGGTTGGAAAATATTTTACAGAAACGAGTAATATTTTTACAGTCGTGTTCGTTTGGGATGCATTGGTGGTACAGATTTGAAATAGTTAATCCGACAAGTGCTGCAGTGAGGTTGAGCTTAGGCTTATAGATCTTTTCATTCCAGTTTTCATTCTGTAACGAACTTATTGCTTCATCTACTTTGTAAAAGAGGATTCATTCGCCAATCATAATTTTCTGAAAATTCAAGTGTATAGTTAGAAGAAGAGTCCTGTTAATACGCTTCTCAAATCTAAATCAATATAAGCAAAAGCTGACTGACTGACTCACGTAAGGCCTATAATCAACGTGAGGGTTACCAACATAGAAAATTTTGCACAGGCGTTCCTTTTACAGCGTAGGGGACCACTAAGAAAGGAAATTTTGTAAATTTACCCTAATGGGTAAAACGGAGGTTCAAAGTAAATATGGAAAATAGTCCATGTTCGAGCCCTCGACGCGAACATTACAAAACCAAAGAAGAAAGAAAGAAAATATATTTTGGACATCACAACACTACAGTATGTAGTGTGAATACAACATTAGTTACAAAAGAACAAACAAACAAAAAAAATAGATACAGAAAAAAAAGAAAACAAAACAAAGGAAAAACCAAATAAAAAATACAAATAACCAGGCAGTGCATATAATATATTGTGTGTTGTGACCTCTAACATAAATGGCCCCCACTCAGCCTACGTCATGACCCTGAAAAAGGTCATGACGCTGATTTTCAGTAGGGCCAGCTGAGTGAGTGCCACGGACGTGAGCCTTGTGTGTCTTGTGTACCTAGTGTGTACATGTGTAGAAAAAAAAGAAGAATAAAATCGTTTTGACGAATTATAGTATAAAACTAGCATTTCTATAAGTACACATTAAGTATCTAAATTGTGAACTCATCAGATTTAGGGTAAACTCTTGCCACCTTATTATAAATCGCGATCTAAAGTTATTACCGTACTAAATCTCATGTCATCCCGTTCCAACACGCAATGTTAAAACGTGCTAGCATGAAATTCGTTCCGGAACTATCGTTAGTTCGCGAGTTGTATTGAGGGGGTTGCGGTTTTTAAAAGATTTTATATCAGTGTATACGTTCTGAGTTTTTATATGATAAATTAAAAGATTAGTGCAGGTGGGCCACTATATTTTTATAAGACATTTAGCAGCATCTAGATCGGCTGGACGCGTCGATGCGGGCTTATCGCACTTCCGGCGGCTGTGCGACTGCGTCCGCAGAGATATATCGCATGCATGGTGCATCCTACGGGATACTGTGTGTTGACGGTAAATGACAAGGTAATCTCTTACCTTAGCGTGTAATTCTCAGTTAAATCTAAAGCAGTCACTTTGGAGCCCAAGCTATGCTTAGATTATGATTCAAGATTTGGTGATTACAATGAAGTGACTGCTAACAAGCTAACAAGGGAACCAGACCAAAACATGACGAATTATTGAAAGGGAACATTGACACATTTCATTTCATGAAAAATTTAAAGGGATACACGTTTCTGAAACTATTCGAAACGGGCAGGTTTCCTCACGATGCGAAACGGGCAGGTTTCCTCACGATGCGAAACGGGCAGTTTTCCCTCACCGCCGAGCTTAAGGCTAAATGACAAAGTAATACTGGGTGTATTCAGGTCAGTGGTTAAAGGGGTGTAACTGTTTTCCGATACAGCCTGTAAAAAGGGATTTTAGAATTCTTGTGTCAACGAATGCTTCTGTATACCAACACATTCAATTTCCAGTTTAAATCATATTCGATAGCACTCCTAAGAAAACCCCGTTCTGTATTAATCCAAACAACTAACATTCAATTTTATCATTGTACGTCCGAAATGAATAAACTGTCTGTTCTAAAAATACTGTACCATCTTTTTTACACAGTTATGACCGTAAAAATATTCTGTATTCTGTAACAAAGCTTTATATATGAAAGACAATATGTTTTCTTCTCTTTTAGAATATTATCCATGATAAGATTATTCTGACGTAGATGTAAAATATAGGTAGCTACTTTAATATACCTACTGTATTGTTTTCCCTTTCTATTGGAAGTATTTCAGAAGATTGAGTAGTAGTTAAGTAATTACTATACTTCTGCACGATTTTACGTCTTTATATTGTTTTTATATTATTTTGAACAGCGTGGTATGTTCATTTCGTAACTAGTATTTTGATAGTTATCTTGCTAATCGAAATTAAAAACCGTGATGTTTAAAATCTATATGTATAGTCACGTATTATACTTAGATAAGTTATGCAACTAACACGACTTTATTTAATAGTTTTACATTTATATAAATACGTGACAACACATTATTTGTCATCATCATCAGCAACCCACTCTCGTCCACTGCTGGACATCATCATCATCATCATCTTAGGCCCATTTAAGTCCCCACTGCTGGGGTACGGGCCTCCCTCAATCACATGAGGGGTAATTGCCATACTCACCACGCTTGGCAGACGGGTTGGCGAGGGTTTAGATAGCCAGCGCTTTACCTTAGTCGCCTTTTACGATACCTCGGTAAGAGTGAGGGTGGCCTATTCTACTCTGGCGGGGACCACACGGCCCTTTACTTTTATATACATAAGTGACAACACATTATTTGTCATCATCATCAGCAACCCACACTCGTCCACTGCTGGACATAGGTCTCCCCTAATGTACGTCACTGCTCCCGATTTTCGGCCTTCGAATGTCATCATCCCATCTTGTCACAGGGCATCCAACACTACGCTTACCGAGTCGCGGTCTCC
Source organism: Marasmia exigua (assembly GCA_019059595.1). Taxonomy (NCBI): domain Eukaryota; kingdom Metazoa; phylum Arthropoda; class Insecta; order Lepidoptera; family Crambidae; genus Marasmia; species Marasmia exigua. The sequence goes on along the minus strand of CM032477.1, from coordinate 10,694,241 downwards.
ACTCAAGGACTTTACGGCTCCATCGGCTGTCAGTTCTGCGGCTAATATGACCAGCCCACTGCCACTTCAGTTAGCTAATTCGGTGGGCTATGACGGTGAATCTACACATTATTTGTATTACCTAGTAATTGAAACTAATTAGGCTAGTGAGTTACTTATATTTAAAAAGTCTTAATTTATGGGTACTAATTAAACAAGCTTCTTTTTAATAGCATTATTCGCCTCAGAAAATATATGTTACCTTCTAAATTACTAAGTCGGCCACAACCAATGCGCGTCTTAATAATAGTATCTCAGACACTAGTTATCTTATATGTAAGCCACTGTAAATATAACTCAGCATAGTGGTTATTTTTTAGCATCTAAATTTGTGGTATGCATTCAAATAGGAAGCTTCTAAAGTATTAATATATGACACCAAAATAGTAAGAATATTAGCCTCTAATTGCATAATTTAGTATGAATAAAATGTAACTCATCCTACATTAATCGATTGTTAAATGTACCTAAAATTGTCATCAAATAGTATAATTAAAGCCACTACATATTATTATTATGTATTACACATGAACTATTAAGGACAGTCAGCCAGAGCGATGGTAGCAGAGTGGTTTAGAACGCGGAGGGTGGTTTCTCCATGCGGAGGGTGGTTTCTCTAGATTTGTCAAATCTATGTGCATATTTCTATATTTACCTCGGCGGTGAAGGAAAACATCATGAGGAAACTTGCTCGTTTGGGATAGTTTCAGAAACGTGTAACCATGATTCAGTTGGTCTTGTTCCTCTGTCAAAGGGTTGCGAAGGTCAGACGGCAGTCGCTTCATTGTAATTACCAGGCTCCCCAAATCCTGAATCATGACCAAAGCGTACCCTGGGCTCCAAAGCCCAGCTTTGGACTCAACCGGGAATTATACGCAAATATGAAGAAGAAGAAGAACTATTAAGGACAGTCATAGTAAAACCATTTATTTATGCAAATCAATTTGAGTATTAATATGTGTAACAAGTACAATCATTTATAGAAAAGTAATTAATAAACATTAACACGTATAATTACGTGATTAAAAGAAAAAGAAAATAATGGCAGGCGGGCGGGCAGGCTTTCGGCACTAGTATCGAATAGCGCTCTCTGATTGGTGCAAATGGCCGGTTGCTGTCATGTCGCGCACTCGCGCCAAATCGTACAGTGGCTATTTTCACGATAAAAGAATATACAGTATTATTTTACATGTTAAGTTATAATATATGATGTTAAGTATTGAAGCTTGAATACATAATTTTTGAGGAGCTTGTATTGAAGCTGTAAAACGTAATATGGGGATGAGTTACAAATTTCGTGGCTGAGTTAGTAAATTAGTTTGCAATGTATAAATCAGAAGGACAAGGAAAATTAATTGTTGATATTGACTTGACGCTTTCTTTAACATTTTTAGTTGGCGTTGTAAAGAAGATGAATCAGTTAATTAAAGGCTATGTCAATTTCCCGGTGCTTAGTTATTAAATTAGAAGTTTGCGCGCGTGGCCAAATAAAAATTCTGTGGCCTTGTTTATTATTTCTCTTAATTTATTAGTATTTAAACTGTTTGTTTCCGCAATAAAGAAAAATAACACAGATTGTAGAAGATTCGATTACTTGACAACACAGTTTGTACAACATTTTATGCCACGCACCTCCTCATTGTGGAATTAACTTCTCGCAACAGTACTTCTGAACCAGTGTAGTATAATATCAGCCTATATAGTGTCCCACTGCAGGGCCAAGCCCTCCATCATAGAAACCAAGTCATCGCTACTATAATGGGATTAGGCTTAATCGCCACGCTTGCCTAATACGGATTGGTGATCACAAACCCAGTTCGAAAAATTTTAAACATACATTGACCCCGAGATCCGGTACTTAAACCACTAGACCAACGGGACGTGTCTGAACCAGTACGACTTTGAAATCTTGAAGAAACGAGCCTTTACCTTCTTAAAAGGCCGGCAACACATCTCCACTCCCTATGGTGTGGCTGAGGCCATGGGCAGCGGTGATCACTTTCCATCAGGTGATCCGCTTGCTCTTTTGCTACCTTTTCTAATAAAAAAAAAGAATCATGATAAGTTAAATTGACTTTAATAATATTGTCCAATTCGTTTAGACAAAGGCTTCTGACGTTATTATGAAAACATAAAGAAGAACCTGTCCAAGTGGCAAGCCCTAATTATTATTTTCTATCTTTCTATGCGTTTGCTATTAATTAGAAGCTTTAATTTTACGCTGAATTATTACAGTCAATCATTCATGAAGTCGGTCTAGAATCTAAATGCTTAAATAAGTTATGAAAATGATTTTAATTTTAATTAAACTCAATAGGTATGTTTTAATTATATTGTCTATTGTTTAAAATATTGTTCGCAGCTTTAGCTAAAATTTGGTTATTATTATATACTTTACTAAAGATATTATTACAGGAATATACCTACAGGTGAATATACAGGAGGGACATACAGGTGGATAGAGGATGTTATAGTTATTTTAAATCAGGAGGCCAGGTGATAATTATTATTTGTATAAAACTGTATGTGTTTGGAAAGGTACTTGTACAATTTACTTAAATTGTGCTAAAGATTTAGTCATATTTTAAAGCAGATAACATACACTTGTATGTTATTTGCTTTAAAATATGACTAAATTTTGAAATAATAAAACATGAAGATATTCGTCATTTCAGTACTTACTCCTCGATTTGTTATCATTTATTTCAATGATTACTTTCTCCAACGTTAGTGGCTTAGTTACTATAACAATAGGACTTAACACCTCTATTCAAAATCTCTAATGAGTAGATAGATAGATAAATAGATATTCTTTATTGCACAAAAATAAAATACAAGCATGATACAACAGCAACAGACAGTACAGTAAGGCGGTCTTATCGCTTGTACAACATATTGGGGGAATTAAGTATGACACTTAATTTTTATTAGAGATTATGATTTAGCTATAACAGCGTTAGTAGTGTAGGTTAATCAATATTTTCAATATCAATATTTTCAACATCACATTCATTGATCTGACTCCGAGATAGGTAGCTCAAGCACCTGCGTTACGGATATCACACCCAACAGCGTAGTTAACACCTAGACCAATACAAACAGGCATGTTCATGCACACAAATGTTTATATTGAGCGGGGATCGAACCCGCAACCCTTGCACCAATGGTATCAGCAATACCACTGATCCAAACGGGTCGTCAATATATGATCATTATGATTGTATTTCACTAAAAGAGATTTTTTTATTATCCTGCCTGCTGTTAATCTGGAGCGTGTAATTGAAATATATTTAACTTCTGTAGTTAAGTAGTTACTGTCAAATATTTTACCGAAACAGCTCTTCTTTCTTAGGTCTCTCTTATTAGTGCAGCGTAGTATTGTTTCTATACATGTACGCTTTAACCATGATCCTAGATTTGGCAAGTCTAGTAATTAGGTACATTAAAGCAATTATATTCAAACTTAGTAATTGTGGGTATCCACAGTTTCAAGAATCTACCAGAAACTTGAAGGATTCCTGACAATGTAGATTTCCATTAGATACCTCTCTTTCTCGCTTCTATCACGGGATATTCTTCCGCCTGTCACACTTTTGATAAAATCAGAGGTGTTTGCCTATCTCCTCATAAGGTCTCTATTAGAAGATATTCGTCATGCTTGGCACGTACGTTTGGCTGCCGATATATTTCCGACTGTTCTTTTCGTTAGGGTTAAACATTTCACCACGTTTAATACAAGAACATCCCTAACCATTTGACGACTATGAACTTTCTTTTTTTTACAGAATGCTAAAAATAAACAAAAAGAGGAATACTATTTACAAGAGATGATGGATGAAATGAAACATCTGCCCCGCTACTCATCGTGCCCAGAATGCTGGCAGCGTTACCTCTTTGAATGGTCACCTGAAATGTCGAGTAGCCGGGCAGACAACTCGCGGAAAAGCTTGTGCGCCTCGGGCCCCCACGGTCCCAAGGTTTCCACGTCGAACGGAGCAAATCGGTAACAGGTGTTCAAGGCGGATTTGTTTTTTTTTGTGACTCCGCCGAAGCAGCTGCTGCACCCGCGCCCTGTGAAGTGGCGTGGACATGGGAAGGGGCCAACGTGTCCGCACAGGTCGCGTCCCAAACCAATGCCTTGCCCTGACTCCACGGGATGAGGGCCATTCCATCGGGCCTTTTGCCGTCGCTCCGACATATGCCTAGGGGTTCTAGGACTGCCGGAGTGCGGACTGAAATGAAGGTCCGGCGGAGGATGTCATTCAGGTAGGCATGGCGAGGGACCTGGCCGGCGCTTCGGGCACACGACAGACCGTGGTGGCCCAGGGATCCCACACTCTAGATGATATTCGTCATGCCTGGCACGCCAGAACCAGGTGTGTAGTTGAAAGATTCATGGAATGCTTGGCGTCGATATATTTCCGGCAGTTCTTATCGTAAGAGTTAAACATTCCACCACCATTGCTTTTGAGACATATTCGTCCCCACAATTATTCGACGGCCATGGAGTTTCTTTTTTTCGCGTCTCTATCAGAGGATATTCGTCATGCTTGGCACGCCAGCCCCGAGCGTGCAGTTGAAAGATTAATGGAATGTTTGGCTGTCGATATATTCGCGGCTGTGCGGTCGACGTCGGCCGAGTAATTTATACGTAATGTACTTGGGAAATAAATGTGACTAGCTTATTTTAGAGAACTAGGTACTTAGTCATCGAATCGAAATTGATTTGGCTACAAATAAAAGCTTGATTTTCATTGTTTTTATCGTCATCCTCTTAGTCAACGTCTATTGTTGAACTTAGGCCTCTCCAATGTACTCCGGGATGATCTGTCCACCTTGTTTACTTATTACACATCAGTTTACTTATTTAGTAACAAAGTATTGTAACGAAAATCTTTTAAAACATTTTAAAAACGTTATTGAATGTGCCTGAAAAAAAAATATTGGTTATTAGAGTACTCGTATTTATTAAACGTGAATCTCTTAGACGTACGTGATCTACGAAAAGTTCTGGAACTAAACTCATTGCGTGTTGGAACGGGTTGGCATGAGCTTTGGTACGGTATTCACTTAAGATCACGTTTTGAAATAAAGGGGAATGACTACGCACCCAACAATCTTAGAGACTCATATTTTACTGATTAAGTCATTCCATCTTTGGTTCAGTCCGTAGACAAATGAGTCATATCGATCCTTTAGTCTCAGACTAGTTCATTCTCTAAATCAAGGAACTTTCCTTAGTATAGATATAATCATTTATAGACTTACAATACGACGATATTGACGACCCGTTTGGATCAAAGGTAGTGAACGTTGCCGTGTGCAAGTGTTTTGCGGGTTCGATTCCCGCACAGTACAAACATTTTGTGCATGAACATGTCTATTTGTATTAGTCTGGGTGTTTTTTATGTATTATATGTATGTATTTGATTAGAAAAAAATGTTTTAAATGTTATATATTTGTAATTCCTCTGTTGGTTCAGATATCCGTAAGCTTCCGTCCGTCCGTGGCTTGAGCTACAGATGTCTGTGATGTTGTAAAATATTTATGAAAAAAAAATACATTTTGCTTCGTGTTATTAAAATATGATCTAAAAGTGGTCTACAAAGAAGCACTCAGAAGTACGGTTAGAAACGAGTCGTAAAAACATTTTCCATTTATTTTTCCGGAAATTGATAGAAAATACATTTGCTACATGCGGGTATTGCGAGCACCCGATAAGGAAGGCCTTAACAAAAAGTATACCTATTTGATATTATAATTCACACGCGAACTCCAGCTTCAAAGCGCTCTCGCCGCGTGTGGTTGCCGCTGTTGATCGACGAGGAGGAATAATTTAAGCGAGTGGGCATCTATCACTGAATGGGGAAAATGTGATTGCCTATACTAAACTCAAAAACTCGTGGCAATCTGATAGAATAACAGTGCCAATTCAATAAAACGAGCGATATTTCTTTTTTTAAAGGTTCATTTAGATCTGATTGGTAGTCTTTTAAATGCCTTTTGAATATTAATAGTTCACTAAGGATATTCATCATCATCATCATCAGCCTATCGCAGTCCAGTGCTGGACGTAGGCCTCTCCAATTGTTCGCCACCGTGATCTATCCATGGCTTCTCGCATCCAGGTCTTGCCAGCCATCCTGCGCAAAACGTCCCCCCACCTAGCCTAGAGGGCGCCCTGCATTACGTTTGCCAAGGACGCGGTCTCCACTCTAGAACTCGTTTACCCCATCGGTTGTCAGTTCTGCGGCTAATATGGCCAGCCCACTGCCACTTAAGCTTGCTCATCCGGTGAGCAATGTCGATGACTTTAGTTCCGTGCCGGATCACCTCATTTCGGATTCGATCTCGGAGAGAGACGCCGAGCATTGCTCGTTCCATAGCCCGCTGGGCGACCTTTAACTTGTAGACCAGCCGTAGTGTTCACATTTCGGCTCCGTATGTCATGACGGGTAGGACGCACTGATTGAAGACTTTCGTCTTTAGGCACTGTGGTATCGACGATACGAAGAAACGACTTAGATTTCCAAACGCTGGTCAACCTAACTGGATTCTCTTATTCACCTCATCCTCGAAGTTGTTTCTAAGGATATTACAAAATCGTTATCAACATAAGCGAAAACATAATGTATCATGGTTTTTGCTTATAATCTTTTGGCAGTAAATAACTAGAACTATTATTGTGCCAATTTCAAAAAATCTTTCAAAACTAAAAATCTTTATTCACCCTGAGTAACATAGGCTAAAAATCGTATGTCTATTCGAAGAAAAATAGGTAATATAGAAGCTCACTCGTTTGGATGAGAGTGTTTTATTTACTATACCTACTATATACTTCATTAATGACAGCCCGTTTGGGTTAGTGGTAGTGAACGCTGTCTCTGGTACAAGGGTTGCGGATTCAATTCCCGCACAGTACAAACATTTGTGTGTATGAATATTTCTGTTTGTATTAGTCTGGTTCTGTTCTATATATTATAAGTATGTATTTACAAAAGAATAGTATTAAGGTGACAGGTAGGGCACACTAGCGACGCCAATCGATTTTAATTTTTAGCTACTAAACCGCGTCTATTTTAAACAATTTCGGGATTACAACCTCTCGGCAAACACTAATACTATTTATCAAATAACCATGCACAAATGTTGGGTCCGTTTTTGTACGCAAAAAATTGATTCATGCTAAAAGTGGACGCTTTTGGCGCGAATCAATTTTTCGCGTACGCGTTGGACTCAACATTTATGCATGGTTATTTAATAAATAATATAAGTGTTTGCCGTGAGATTGTAATCCCAAAATTGTTTAAAATGGATCCGGTTTGGAAGCAAAAAATTAAAATTGATTGGCGTCGCTAGTGTGCCCTACCCGTCACTTAAATGTATATATTTGTAATTCTACTGTTGGTTCTGATATCCGTAGCACAGGTGCTTGAGCTACCTATCTCGATCACTGTATGTGATGTTGTGAAATATTTATTTATATTTATTATTATTATCTGCACAAAATTACCACCTTAAGTGATTAAAATGGGTGGAATCCTGCCTTAATTATTGGAAGGCTGAAGCGATAAACAGTGACGTCACTGTATCGACAGGCTGATTGATGGCGCAGATGTGCTCAATGCCTAACGCCGCCCGCAATTTATCAGATCATAAGGAGCGGGATAAAATCTTTGAATTTTGTGTTTGAATGGTTATGATGCTTCATTAATGGACTCCCTTCCTCCTCATTTTAGCGTGTTTTTTTATAGGTGATAGGTGGCAGACGAGCAAACGGATCATCTGATGGTAAGCGATTGCCGCCGCCCATGGACACCCGCGACACTATTGGAGTGGAGTGGAATGTTTTAGGGTGAGGGTACACTCGTATAATAATACTTTTTATGAATATCATTTTCTTAGAACGAATGCAGCCTGGAAAGCTCACGTAGGCGTGGAATACCAAATACAAAAATACAAAATACAAAATTCTTTATTTATCAAAAACTTTATGGCCACTTAACATTTGTGGTGTTCTCAGCTGCAAAAGTTTTAAACTGAAGCGCAGTGAGAACGCCCTCTCCGCGCGCGCGTGTGTGTGTGTGTGTGTGTGTGTGTGTGGTGTGTGTGTGTGTGTGTGTTTGTGTGCGTGTCTGTGTATGTCTGTGTGCGTATAGGCGTGGTCTGGTGGAAAGTTGGTGACCTCTACCCTAAATCTTTGACTGTCAACTTATGTTCACATTACGAGTTGTCACATTACGAGTGATTACAAAATATCTTCATTTGTTTTACCTTCCTCATTCTGGACAACTTTAAGGCAAGAGTGAGCAGGCAGCTTCTAGGCGAGCGCTACGAGGTTTTATCAACAACTCGTATAAAAGACGATTTTATCTAACTTTATTATTTGAGCCCTAAAACTGAGACATGTGCGAAAATTTAGAAGCATCCTATTACTCGTAACACATGGAACTTTCCAAGTTGCAAAAATTTTATAAAAGAGAGAATTCAGATCATGTTCTATCCATTAGCCCTGATATGCACTCTAATTGATGCAGAGTTTCCAAAAATACCAATGTTGTTACGAATATGAACTTTTATCCAATATGTTTTCATAGTATTGCTAGCTCACGTCATTGTTCCAATTATATCCGTACTATCCGATGGAGTAGGTATTTGATAAAAACAAAAGCTCGGGCTCTCCGAATATTTTGTGCGGGCAGCAAAATTCAATTTCACATTTCCATATTTTTCAATCCGATTAGCATAACATGCAATGGCACAGAGTAGGTGTCCGATATGTAGGTAGGTGTGCAGGTAGCAAGGTAGGTTTTTAGGGATCCACCTATCAAAAGGAAATCCGAAATTCTGAATGTATCATTTTAACGTCCATTGTTTGCCTCCTTTTTAAGGTGACGGTAGGGCGGAATGGATAATTTTAACGTCAATTGTCTGCCTCCTGTTTAAGGTGACGGGTAGGGCACACTAGCGACGCCAATCGATTTTAATTTTTAGCTACTAAACCAGATCCATTTGAAATAATATCGGGTTTACAACCTCTCGGCAAACATTTATACTACTTATTAAATAACCATGCAAAAACGTTGGGTCCAACGCGTACACAAAAAATTGATTCACGCCAAAAGCGGCCACTTTTGGCGTGAATCAATTTTTCGCGTACAAAAACGAACACAAAATTTGTGCACGGTTATTTAATAAATAAAATAAGTGTTTGCCGAGAGGCTGTAATCCCAAAATTGTTTAAAATAGATCCGGTTTATTAGCTAAAAATTAAAATCGATTGGCGTCGCTAGTGTGTAAATATCATCATGAAAAAAATCTAAATACTATGGGCCAATTCGACCAAACTTTAACCGAGAACTTATAAAGATAAACTATGCACTATGCTATAACGCTGCTTCAATATAATCTAACGTTTTACAACAGATCTATTCGTCAAGATAGTTAATTACATCACATTTATGCCGCATATTTTAACGGTACAGGGGGAACTAATAAGATTTATTTTGTTACAAATTCATATTTGTATAAAAGTTTTTCTGTTATAATGCATTACTGAAATTTTTAGATACAAGTAATACGGAACCTTCCGTGCCGAAGTCCGACTCGCCCATAACCGGTTTTTTCGGGTAGGATACCATTTTATTTTGTCTTGTTAATCACAGTTTGGAAATTAAATTGAAACAAAACAAATAACAACAAAAAAGCTTTACCTTTTACAGTTTTGAGGCTCATAAACACACTTTAAAATTCATTATGTGTATTTCATAGATAATTCGACTGCGACAGTCGACCTTAACGGCTTAGCCATAAGTTCGGCTTCGAAAGTAGGACTTATTGTTAACAAAGACATAAGTAGCAAAAATCGAACAAGGAACCTGAAACCGTAATTACTAGACACTGGGGAGACGAGGAAGTCATGTTTTAAGCATAATAATTTTATATTATTTTCCAGGTGCATACGTACAATCCAAGCTAATGCATCATTAATGCGCCGCGTAGTCAGAGAATCATAATTAGCCTGATGTTGGCTTCAAGCAAATTGAACCAGATCTAATTACCGGCATCTTTAGCTAAGTGCAATCGGTTTTGCGGAGTGCGGGTCAGTAGATGCATCTCACTCACATGCTTCTATGCTTTTAGTATAAGTACGCAAACATTTGCTTGCTAAATCACTTAGTGATATCTGCTGCAACGTTTATTAAGAAAACAGCATTAAAAAAGCGCTCTTTAAAACTGAAACTCCATTAAACGTTTTATTTTGAATTCATCCAAAATAAATATTGAGATGCATTTTTCTTGAATTTTTGAATAAAGGCCACTCTTTGCGTCCAATATTATTGAATCCGAGAGAAAATATATCTGTTATTATGACGGTAGTGATGGGATACTGTATTTAGTGTTGTACTTATCGATTGATCGCTTTTTGCGTCTAACAATAATTTAACTTACTACCAGTCCCACGTTGGGCGCCAAATAAATCAATGAAATATCAGACAACAGCACATACATGTGAGCATTTGGTATCAAAAACTACGAAGGTAACTCAAATGTACCACTATATATAATAATCACTGAAATAAATTTTAAGTAACACCCAATAAACACAAGTGTTAATCACACGACTGTTTGTTAAGAGCTTAGTGTTGGTTCGGACTCGTGCCACCGACCTTAATATATCTTAACAGACTTTGTTATTTTCTATCAATAAAAGCTTTGATGATATGATACACATCATTTTTTGACTCATTATATTATTCGTCTCCCCAGATAATATAGTTTTTACCCGACTACGGCGAAGCAAAAGGGAGGGTTATGATTTTGACCTGTATGTATGGATGTATGGTTATTCATCTGTTCCCTCATTACTTCTAAACTAGTTATCATATTTGAACAAATGAGGTGTTGCTAGAAGCGTCTTGACTGTTTTCTGGTTAGAGGTAACATGACGTCACGTTAAATTGACTACAGCGCCTTCTAGAGGACATAGAATAAGGAACTAAAAAAAATGTTTGCTTGACAGATATTGTAAGGGGTATCAAATGAAAGAACTTTTTTAGCACATTTCAAACATTACCGTACCCTACTGTAGCAAAACAGATTCAGATAATAATAAAATAAAATCAATATGGCATACGACCACGGCGATACGGCATAATAATTTCAGCACAGACAATTTACTTGTTTCGTACTTTTTAGAGCGTGTATTTTTCGTAGTCGGGTTTTAGTTTTTAAACTTTATTTTTTTATAGTATATAGTTTATATTAACATACTGGCGCCGACTTGATTTTCTATGATGGTGGCCTTTGTCCTGCCTATATATTGTCCCAATGACAATATATAGGCTGATACTTTATATTATTCGTCATGTCACGAATTAAAAGGTTAAGTAGGTACTCGATTATAATAGGCAAGAAAGGATAATAATAATGTTCACCTTTCATGAACTAAATAGGTAGGGGACAATAAAATCTTTCATAGGTGACAAAAAATAGCGAATTTCAGAAAACGATGCTAGAATAGGGATCTTATTGCTCGGACATAAGTGCTAGTATCGGCAGAGGTTGTATAATTTGAGTATACTAAGGCAGTGGAGTGGAGCGGCAGGCGTCCATTGTCTGAGGTGAGAAGGTATTGTAGTCGGGGAGAGCACTTGCCGGCACTTTGCTATGGCGTGTGTGAACTGAACCTGTGCTTGTATGTACTGTTAATGTTATTGTAACGAAAATATTCTTTGTGTACAAGGAAAAAGGTGGAATGTAAACACACAACTACAAAGGATAGACTAAACCTCAAAAATACCCAGTTTGTTGATAACTATAAGGTTGAACTACTTTTAACGGAAAATCAATCATTAATTATTTATAATGTCAGTCATTATTAATTATGAATTCAATTATTTTATATCGAGGATTATATATAAATATTTGCAAAAAAAAATATAAATAATATAAATATAAATCGTTTTTTAAATTTTTCGCGTTGCATTATAACTATAATTAATAAATATAAATCGCTGCCCACAAGTAAGGCGACGGGTAGCCCTAACTAGCGACATCATTCTTTTTAATTGTTAGCTACTAAACCGGATCTATTTTAAACAATTTGGGGTTACAACCTCTCGGCAAAAACTTATATTATTTATTAATTAACCATGCAAAAATGTTGGGTTGGGTCCGTTTTTGTACGCGAAAAATGGATTACCGCCAAAAGCGGTCACTTTTAGCGTGAATCCAATTTTCGCATACAAATGTTGGGTCTGCATTTGTGCATGGTTATTTAATAAATAGTATAAGTGTTTGGCCAGAGGCAGTGACGCCAAAATAGTTTAAAATAGATCCAGTTTAGTAGCTATAAATTAAAATCGATTGGTGTCGCTAGTGTGCCCTATCCGTCACCTTGAAACTGCGTATTTGTGCCGTTTGAGCGATGCCGCTGATGCAGCAGCGGCCCCAGCCTCTAATGCGGTGCGTGGAAGATGGGGCGGAGCCATCTTCTGAACCATAATTGAATAACTTGATTAAATTTACGTTGTAGCAATGTGAGCGTTTGAGGCCCACCTACTGGCAAAACGTACCAATGCTCTCTTTTTCATTAACCTATTTTGCTAATAAAATCACTGAATAGATCTGTAATTAGAATTGAGATTTTTTCTTAGTGACTATACTCGTCTAAATTTCATTTACCGTGGAAGAGCCACGCAACCGGATTGATACCACGGCCTCACAGAAAACCGGTGAGTGAGGGTACCGGAGGCCCAATCCGGGGGAAAGAGGGAAGGTCGGCAATGCACCTGTGACTCCACTGGTGTCGCGGGTGTGTGGTAAGCGATTGATGGGCGGCGGCAATCGCTTACCACAAAACACCCACCTATCACCATTTTTTTTTTGTGAGGTGAGAGGACATAATAATTATTCACTTCCAAGTATGCCTTATACACATACAGCAACCTACATGTTATCTAAGTTAAGGTAGGTATACCATTATTTTGTACAATTTTTTTACCTTCCCGGTAGTAACCTTCCCTCGTATAAGGATAATGAGGTGTCAGATAACTTTCTGTTGCTCAAATTTCATATTTGAGAAATTCCATTTTTTTACAGACATATTTTCCATCTTTTCAGTAAAAAAGGTAAAGGTCTTATCCATAACAACTTAAGTAGGTAGGTAGCTTTGACCGTGGCAGAGCCACGCTTCGGCATGAATGGTACGAATCGGCCGGCTCGACCGGACTGATACCACGGCCCCACAGAAACCGGCGTGAAGTAGCACGCTGCGTGAGTGAGGGTACCAGAGGCCCAATCCGAGAGAAACGGGGGTTTAAAGATTGGCAGCGCACTTGTGTTGTGGGTGTCCATGGGCGGCAGCAATCGCCGATCCAGATAATAATGCATTGATGTACATAATTTTTCAAATATAATTTTAACATTCAATATTGGACCGGAACCCCCAATTTTTTATTTTTTCTAATTTTTGTGTAAAAATCGTAATGCGGCTAACAAAATACATCTATTTAACAAGTTTCAATAGTATAGTTCTTATAGTTTCGGAGAAAAGTGGCTGTGACATACGGACAGACGGACAGACATGACGAATCTATAAGGGTTCCGTTTTTTGCCATTTGGCTACGGAACCCTAACAAAGTCTTGTTAGTTTCAATACTAATAAAGAAATAAAGAAAAACTTTTTACTGACCACAACATATAAAACATAAATAATAGAATAAATGATAAAAAAACGGTACAGAGCATAAGAGTTGCGGCCAACAAGGCTCAGCCTCAGCATGTGCTGCGACTGCCGCAAACAACAGCTGCAGCGCTGGTTTTCAGGCTGGACCTTGGGTGACGCCTTTGCATTAGAAGAAATATAAATATTGACATGCAATACAGAAGATAATAAAACAGATACAAAGTTATCGAATACATAAAGATCGACTAAGATCAGAAATCACCTCAGTGACATTGACAAGAGGGCGTACAGCGTATTTTCTATCCGGAAATGTCTGAATAGCATTAGTTCCGACTTATGCCACGTGCCAAATAACCGTGAACAAAATTTAATAGACAGTCCAATATATTGGAGACAGTGGCGCCATCATTCATTCATATAGCACAGTTATTTTTTTCAATTCCAAAAATTTCATAATAGGTCATCATCATCATCATCATCATCAGCCCATTTAAGTCCCCACTGCTGGGGCACGGGCCTCCCTCAATCACATGAGGGGTAATTGCCATACTCACCACGCTTGGCAGACGGGTTGGCGAGGGTTTTGATATAAATGCAGAGTTTTCCTTCTCTGGGTGCTGATGATCATGCCAGCAGCTTTACCTTAGTCGCCTTTTACGACACCTCGGTAAGAGTGAGGGTGGCCTATTCTACTCTGCCGGGGACCACACGGCGTCATAATAGGTGTCTTGAATAAAGTCCACTTAGCATGTTAGATCAACAAAATAAGCGAAATTAAAATCAGCTGTTCCATACATTATCGCCGGGTGGAAATTCAATTTTGTATGGAACTGCAGATTTTTTTTCGATTATTAAGTTAATCTAACATTCTCTCTCTGTCACTCTCTCTAATATAAGAGCGACGCTCTTGTCGGTGGAGTAGTCTTCATTCCTCTCTCGATTCTGCCAGTACTTTTAATTCCTTGTACGACATTTTCTCCTGATATCTATAGTTTCGAGCAAAGACATCTTCTCCTTTACTATTTCTAAAACTTCCTCATTTGATTTCTTTTCTATCCAGCCAATGCCTTTCATTCTTCGCCAACACCACATCTCGAAGGTCTCCAATCTCTCTCTGTTTGTTTCATTGCCACGTCTCACAACCGTATAGAGCAATTCTCCAGATGTATAATTTTATAAGTTTATTCTTCACTTTTAGTCATACGTTTGATATAAATAGGTGATTTTTACTGTTAAATGCTGTTTTTGCGGGATGTAAACCATAAAAAATAACGGTTTCATTACATTAATTCGGTTCCTAAGTGCAGACTAATTTTCAAAATATTGAAAAAGAAAAAATATTTGGCGAAATGAAATCCGCCGCAGGCCACCATTTTTAAAGGCATCAGAGAAAGTTTTTAAAAACTTTGCTCTTTTAAAAATCTGCCGCAAATATTTTATTTTGCTTAACCCTAAAACGCCGGCCCTTAGCAATGGAACCCTCGTAAAATATAATACAATATCTTGGATTTTGCGAAGTTGTGCTTTCTCAGAGTTATCTTGTTTATTTTTTTAGTAGAATCGTTTTATTACTTAGGTACCTAGTTCAAACAAACTTTTGCGCACTGAATATTGAGTCTAGTACTGTTCAAGGAGAGATTTTGTTCTGAGAAAACTTATTCAATTTAATTAGATAGGTTAAGGAGCTGGTCCTCTAGCCGGGGTCGGGTAGGTATGGTTCGGGAATCTGGCACTTAACGAGAAGAGCAAAAATCACTTGCAGCTTGCATAGTTTTTGTTTTAAATGACACCGTTTTTGTGTCGTGTTTGCAAGCGATTTTCATTTGAAAGTGGTTTAGCGCCAGATTTCCCTTATTCATTCATTTCTAGGTGTTACATAACATAGTAATGTAGGACCCCAAACTTTTGATATTATCAATGCAAGTGTAACCCGCCCCTTAATGAAAATAATTATTTTCATTGACGTCTTTGTATTTTAAGGCGGTATAGGTGAGAAATCATATCATATGCCTTATAAATAGCACTGCCCTTATAACTACAACGCGACGATCATAGAGCTAATAAGAGAAAAGGCCGCTAGATGAATAATACACGCTTCGTAAAAAAATATATGGAATCACATATTGCTTTGTTTGGTAAAAATAATAGATAATAACCTTTGCCATCCAGACAATTCTATTTATCCATCCAAATCAGTTTTATTTATTCGTTTTGACATAACGGATGGTAGGTATACCTACATAAATACTGTACCTTGCAAACTTAGCCGAAGACCTGTTTGGATCAGTGGTAGTGAATGCTACCTCTGGTGCAAGGGTTGCGGGTTCCCCGCACAGTATAAACTATCTGTGTGCATGAACTTGTCTGTTTGTATTGGTCTGGGTGTTTCTATGTATTATAAGTATGTATTTACAATTCTTATTCTTACAAAAGAAAATAATATTTGTGATTCCGCTGTTTGTTCTGATATCCGTAATACAGGTGCTTGAGGTACCTATCTCAGAGTCAAATCAATGTATGTGATGTTGTAAAATATTTATTTATTATACATTTATTTACGTACGCATAAATGCTGTAAGCATTCTGAAAATATATATGTAAATAGACTTAAATAAAGCTATTAACTCTAGAACATAACTTTTCACTTTACATCACACAAATTGTGTCTAAAGTTTTATCTTCCTCATCATGGCACAACAGAACGACCACGTGGATGCCGTATTCTCAGTGATGTGTATTTTTATCCGTTTTGCAGATGTCGGCGGGCCGGCCTGGGCGGAAGTCGCACCATTGATCAAGATATCGGAGGGCATAGTGAGTATTAACTAAGTACCTAATAATGTGTAGGTTACGATGGGATTGACATAATACAAGGTTAAAGTCCCCAAACTAAAATAGAATAAAAAAAACTAAATACCTAAGTAAAAACTTTTAGTAATATTGAAAAGGGGTGGAAAGTTGGGAGGCAAAGTTGTTGTGCAACGACGTTCTACTTAAGTGGAGAGAAGTCGAAAGCCTTTCCTCTACATTAAAATAAATTCATACAACATCTCATACATAGACGTTCCCATTTTTTATGTAATAGGTGGCAGACGGGGAGACGGATCACCTGACGGTAAGCGATTGCCAATGTCCATGGACACACACGACACCAGTGAGAGGTCATAAATACGCTGCCAACCTTTAAGCCCCCCTTTTCCCAGGATTGGGCCGGCACCCTCACTCACTCTGCGAAACACAGCACAGTGCTGCTTCACGATAGTTTTCTGTGTCTCTGTCAAAAAGATAGCGAAGGTCAGACGACAATCGCTCTTAGGCTTGTGTCCTATTTTTTTCTCTTGTTGGTAATATAAGAACCCCTCTAAAGTAAAAACATCGGTGAAATAATGGATTTGTTCTGCTTAGAAACTCTTCGAAAATCACTAAAAATAGACTTGCCCAAAGCGCTCCATACAAACAGCGACCCGAGGCGTGACGTCAGCCCTCACTAGTTTGTGCGCATCGCGAGATAGTTATATAAAATAGTGCGTTTATGAAAATGCTTTCTTAACCAAAGTTGCTATATAATTGAATAAGATATCGATTGCTATATAAATATTTCGTAAATTTAAGACTTCAAATTTACTTCCATATCTTTGACTTTGAGGGCTCATAAAAAAAATACATAAGGTGTCAAGCTGAAATTTTGTACAAAGCTCCTTTTGACCGTTATTTTTCAATGCTATTTAAAAATCTGCCAATCTCTGACCTAGTACACAAGCCTAACAGTAACAGTAAACAGAATCACAATAGATAGATAGATATTCTTTATTGTACAAAAACAAAATCCAAGTATGATACAATTGGAAATTACCCCTCATGTGATTGAGGGAGGCCCGTGCCCCAGCAGTGGGACTTAAATGGGCTGATGATGATGATGATAATGATGAAGTATGATACAACAACAGACATTACAATAAGGCGGTCTTATCGCTTGTAGTGATTTCTTTCAGACAACCTTTGGGTAGAGAAAAGGAATAACGTTTTCGTAATAGGGGAAAGCAGGGCAAAGCAGTTTAACAAATGAAATTTAAAATGGCAGAAGTATATTTACTTATATATTAATATTACATACTATAAATAATAACAAACAATACATACATACTTTACTATACAGGGTGTAACTGTGAACATTTACATCCCTTTAACCACGTGTTATACCAACCATTCTGAACAACATTTGTTCAACGACTTTTCGAAATTCATCGAAATATTTTTCGAGTCCCCATACAAAATGACCAAGTCACGTGACCGACTTTGTATGAAATTAAAGTTGAAATTTTTTTCATGCGAATTTCCAAAAGTGTTAGCACAAATTTTGTTCATAATGGTTAGTAGAACACGTGGTTCAAGGGATGTTAATGTTCACAGATACACTCTGTATATAGATAATTTTAAATAAAATTCAATAAAAATATATAGATAGGCAATAATACCTTATTTACAATAATATAAAATTCATTACACCAAGACTGAACAAATACACATTCATTTGTTCATCGCATCAATGATATCCAGAGTGAGGATTGGATACACGACCTTTGAAGCATTTGTTAGGGTCCCTACCAAATACAAATAGTATATGTTGTACTCATAATATTTGATAAATCAAGAGTTTAACCTGTCCATTAAGGTGACGGGTAGGGCACACTAGCGACGCCAATAGATTTTAATTTTTAGCTACTAAACCGGATCTATTTTTAACAATATCGGGGTTACAACCTCTTGGCAAACACCTATACTATTTATTAAATACTTATAGTAAACAGTTTGGTCTGCTTTTGCACTCGAATTTTGGACTACTGCCAAAAGTGGCCGCTTTTGACGTGAATAAATTTTTCGTCGAATCTATAATTTGTGCATGGTTATTTAATAAATAGTGAAAGTGTTTGCCGAGAGATTGTAACTCCGAAATTGTTTCAAATAGATCCGGTTTGGTAGCTAAAAATTAAAATCGATTGGCGTCGCTAGTGTGCCCTCCCCATCACCTTAAATATCGGTACAGCTAAATAATAATATAGATTGACGGCCAATCTTCGCTAGTCGGAGAGGCATTTAAGAAGAAGATCAAATAATAATCTTCAAAGTTATTATGCCTGGTAATGACATGTAGGTAGTGGCTCCAGTTATATCCTGTTATTAGCAGCCCTGTATTTTTAAGCTTGTAATGATGCATATTGTATTCGCGTAACGCCGAAATGTAAAGCATAAAATATCGAAAATTTCAACGCGGAATAATAAATAATCACCGACTTTTCATGTTAAATGCGAAACGGCTTTAATTTAATCCTTTGCGTACCATACATGTACGTATCTGATTTACGTAATTTAAGGCTTCGATTAAAGCGAAAAAAATCATTACGCTCATTGAGTGAATCGTGATTGTTTACGGAAAGCTTTGCGAAGTGCCCACTCGTCGCTACAACCTGAAAATTGAAACATTTTATACGGAACGTATTCGTTTTGGAACGTATCTCATTATGTATGTGCGGGAATAAATTGGAACAGAGTATTTGCCGAACACTTGGTAGCTCGCTCCGATCCGCTTCGATTCAATTTGGCCCAAATTTAATTGCAATCGAATTGGTTGGGAAACGAAAGCCTCTTTCCGAGATTATCCCTACAGCGAAAAAGGTTTGGCACCGAATTAATTTTGATTTCTGTTTGGACAACCAAAGGGGTAAAGTAGGTCGCATTAGTTTTAAGTCAATTACCTACATTTGAATGCAATATATTAATATATTTGGATTTTTTGGATCAAGGTTTTTTTGGTGCACCTCCTATATGGGTTCGATGTATCCTCGACGAAGACGCGTTAATGTTAATCGATACACTTGTATAGACGGCGACACTTATCACTATACAAAGATATTTCTCTAATATTCACTGTTGGACCTTTTGCTGACTACTCATCCGGATGGCTACCAGGTTTCCGTTTGAGCCCCTCTCGGCTCTTTGGACTATTGCCTCGTCCGCAGTACAGTGCCCATCACTAGCCCGCCAAGACCGCGAGCGGGCTCGCGGTCGCCGTCTTTGGCACTACAAGTCAGCAGATTGGGATGGCACGCGATCCTTCTGTGCGTCCTACCCTTGGAGACAGTTGTGTTTCACGCCGGGTGACCCTGGCGTTGCTGCTGATTCTGTTGCTGATGTGGTGCTGCAGGGTATGGAACTCTTCGTCCCATCCTCTGGGGTTCCTACTGGTGGCAGATTTCGGCCTTGGTTTGGTTCATCCCCCAAAAAAGCTTCTCGCAGAAGCAGGAGGCTAACCAAGCCTGAGCTGATGCAGTGGCGACGCAGGATGTCAAGACCAGCAACTTAAAAAAGAAATACAACTTTGCCTCCAGGTCCTTCAAAAGAGAAATTGCAAAGGCGAAATCAGAGCACATCGGTAGAATTGGGGAGAGGCTAGAGCGTCTTCCTTCGGGAACCCGTGCGTTCTGGTCTCTTGGCAAAGCTAGCGAGGGGAATTTCTGTAGGTCTTCTTTTCCACCTTTGCACATGGAGGACGATTCATTAGCCTACGGCGCAAAAGAGAAAGATCTCCTGGGAAAACTCTTCGCGTCCAACTCGAGCTTGGATGACAGGGAAACAGAGCCACCGGTGATACCGCACTGTAAGAGCAGTATGTCAGAAATACGGTTCAACCAACGCTCAGTGCGCTTTATCAAGTCGAGTGGGCCCGATGGAATTTCTCCAGAGTTGGCACCTGTTTTAGCGCGCTTTTGTCGGCTCTCATATTCTTCTGGCGTAGTCCCGACATCTTGGAAGACAGCTTTTTTGCACCCGATTACGAAAAAGGAGACCGCTCAAATCCGTGGGTCCTATCCCCTCATTTTCAGAGCACAGCCTTAACTCAGCCAGCATTAGTAAACTTGGCGTCGACATAATGAGCGAAGTCCAGTTCCGTGGCCACTTAGAGGGAAAGGCTAAATTAGCTTCTAAAAAGCTCAGCATCCTAAACAGATCGAGACTGTATTTCACTCCAGCCCATCGCCTCCTGCTGTATAAGGCACAAGTCCGGCCGCATATCGAATACTGCTCTCATCTTTGGGCAGGGGCGCCCACGTACCAGCTTTCCTCTCTGGATCGGATTCAAAGGAAAGCAACTCGAATCGTCGACTGCCAAGATATCTCTAATAGGCTACACTCCTTAGCACTGGCTAGAGATGTAGTTTCGCTATGTATATTTTACCGCCTATGCTATGGAGAATGCTCTGAGGAATTGTTCGGACTGATCCCTACCGCTTCATTTCGCCATCGTTTCACTTGACAACAGTTCTATCGATATTATCTGGATGGTTGGCAGTATCCAACTGTGTATGCGTATTCCTTTTTAAAAGGTCGGCCGAGTGAGTGAGATTACCGGAGGCCCAATCCGGGGGAAAGAGGGGAATAAAGATTAGCAGCGCACTTTTGACTCCTCTGGTGTTGCAGGTGTTCATGGGCGGCGGTAATCGCTTACCATCAGGTGATCGGATCATCCGTCTGCTCGACTGCCCCCAATTCCCAAAAAAAAATTGTGACATTAGGAAAAAAATATTTTTCCATTAATGGTTCGCCTATTGACTGACTTCATATTGAAGGCCCAAAGAATCGCCTTCCTGCTACCGTTTTCCAGTCCATGAAATCCAGGCGTAAAACCACTTCACATTTTTATTGTTACTTTAACTTTATAGAATTATTGCTGTTGCCCGTTTCACTTTATCACAGATAATCTTCAACGTGAATTTTACGGATAAAGATTTTATGATGTTGCAGAGTTAGAAACGACATCATTTAAATCTACAGTTCAAACCTTAAGGGCCCTTTTTAAAAGTTGCCACTAAAAACTTAGATCTATTGTGACACGAATAGCGTGTGCATAAAAAACATGGAAAATCACAAATCCTTTTTTATTTTAAATGCCGTGATCAATTAGTAATTTATTGTCTTAATTTCATTACAAACAAAAAATAATAACTAATGCCTAAAAGATTTGATCTAATTGGTTTAATTTAATTTGAATTTTAATTCATTTAATTTTTGACTCCAATAAAATTACAATTTAATTTCTTTACTAATAATAGTCCTTAAGTCAATTGTTACTAACACAAATATGGATGTTACTTATCTGAATTAAATGTTATTTTATTTTATTTTATTTTTTAAAAGGGCTCTTAAAGCAACACGGGTCTTCTACCATCTTATTATATAAAATAGACATGTGTAACTCAGGAGTGATTGGGACTAAAAGATGTACATCCTTTCAAAAGAGTTAATAACTCCGTAACTCCTTTGCTTCCTTTATAACTCTTTACATGTTTAACTCTCTGATGTGAAGATTGATTTTAAAGGGATGAAGTCGGAACCAATATAGAATATTACTCATTTTAAGTAATATTTTAGAGGATATGATTAATTCAATAAAAATAAGAAACACTTTCTTTGAAATTGCATATTGATATTTTTATTTTTTAAATAAGTCTTCTGTGAAAATGTGCATCAATCCAATCACATCAATGCGTCTTTAAATCTTTTCAGTCTTAGAGTTACAGAGTTATTAAGGAGTTAAAGATGTAAAAAGAGTTAGTGAGCGAGACTGGTACCACGGATCGTAAAGGAGTGAGTGAAATCGCCATAGCGGTATTTTATGAGTCGAAAAGGGACGAAGCTTGATTGGAACGCGTCGCGCATTAATCTGTACATAAAAAAATATCAGGGGAGAAAACTGACCCTACCACTGTTGCAATAAAGTACAAAATTATTTATTTGTATTGAATTTATTAGATTGGATAAACACGTCGATCAGACAACCCATCGCAATTCGCATCAATCACATCATTCAAGTCTTTTGAGTTACGGAGTTAATTGGGAGTTAAAGATGTAAACGAGCGATATAACTCTTTTCTTCAAAGGAGTAATAACTCCTTAGTCTATTAAAAGAGTTGTTCTGCGCATCTGTAATATAAAACGTGATCTTGAGTTATTACCGTCCTAAAGCTCAGCGATAGCTGAACCATTTGAACTTAGCTGGATGTCGCTCGCTATGTTAAAAGGGGATTGGAACGAGTTCAGTCCCGTCTCAACTAGAATTGATAATGAGTATTAGTTTATTAATCTATACAATTCATAAAGAGGTAAATTCTACAGACAGGGGCAACTCTTAGGTAATCCGAAAACACAAAACGCTTGTGCGATGTAATCGACATCTAGCGCCATCTATTAGTGTAAAGTGGAACTAATGTCCCAAAACGAAGTGAGGGCCGCTAGTACAATATAAAGCAGTCGGGAGCTATAACTATTGAATCGAATGTGTTTGACATTAAGGATATTCGATTGAATAATTTTGGCAGATTTGTATACAAATTATGTGTGGCTGTCCCTACAACTCGCCTCTGTAATGTCTCTAGGTCAAAGCAATTGTACAGCAGTATTTAATACAGTTAACAGCCATGTTGTATTGTAAAACCTCAGAACAATAACTAAAGCAATAGAAGCCCTACTAAAATAAAAGCTACGTAGGTACAACTATCTTATTCACATCTGATGATAGGTACATCGTGCACGAGAATGAGCGAAACAAAAACAACGCCTGGTTTTTATTATTTTTGAATGAGTCACGAGTTAAAATGTCAAATGGTTCTACTTGGTTGTAATAATAAATAATATAAAAAATCAAAAGTACGTACGGCGCAGGTGCGCCATCATCTTTTTTGATAATGGTCGCATTGTAACGGTCGTGCGTCGTGGACGGTTTTGGCTGGTGACAACCTTCTGAATTACGAATGTCCAGATGTATATGCATCCGTTTCTTACACATTCAAAATGTCATAAGAGAAAATAGTACAAACTGCTGTATTCTGTTGCTATTTTAGTACGGTTTCTATTGCTTTAGTTATTGTTTTGAGTGTAAAACAGTATTATACAACCTACGCACTCGTGGGGTGCCCACGAGTGCGAATATAGACGCAAATAGTGTGCGAGCGAGAAGTGAATAGACGCGCCGCCATTTCTGATCCCATTCTTTATCCGCACATGTAGTATGTATGTCATTGCAAAACATTGACTTTGACAACATAAATCCACCCGGTGTTTAGGAGCGACAGCGGCAGTGATGAGTGAGGGTCGTCAGCGTTGAACGCCATAATCAAGTGACTTCATACGGACCAATTATCCAAAATCAATATCATTCGAATTCTATTGGAATTTTTCTGACTCCTCACCTTCTGCAAATGCTATCTATTCAGCGGCCAAAGTAGCTATGTCGCAAAATTGGAACTAATGCTGGTTTATTTGCATCGGGCATATAGGCACAGTGGTTTTTACACACACATATATTTATAGAAAAAAAAGAAGTACAACGCTCTCCTATTAATGTCTTTTTGGGCGAAAACCACCGTTGCGATTTAAAAAAAAATTACAACAGTATTTTAGGTCAAACCAGCCCCGTCGCATTGTATGAACAACATTGACTTTGACAATACAAATCCAGCCGGTGTACGCGATGTGATGAGGGTAGTCAGCTTCGAGCGCGGTAATCGAGTGGCTCGCTTCATACGGACCATTTATGTCAACTCTATATTATCATCGATTTTAATGTAATGTAAACCAGCGATGTGGAAATTTGTTTTTTTTTTGCGTTCGGAAGTTCTCGCGGATTTCTCCAAGAAACTTCGCTAAAATTATTCGTTAAAAATATTTGATCCCTAACCTAAGGAAGCCTCGAAATCGATCGACGTCTCAAAAAGTCTCGCACCTTTAGCACACCTCCGCTGCGAAACCATAACAGCGGAACCGCATTAATTTCGTGGTGGCTTGTCCGTACGTAGGAACTGCCAAGGAACTGCCTGTTCTAACGCATAGATTTAATTATATTACTATATACTTATCTCTTTCCCCGCGCGGTTTCGTCGACATACTCCGACGCCAGCCACACTGCCGCGCTCCAGCTATTGTTGCCGTGTCGCGTTCTTTTTGCACGTGTTTGTGAAAATCGACAAAAATTAAAAGCGAAACTACATTTTTTCATAAAATGGACGTCGGTTTCACAGAATAATTTATTCAAGGGGTCAGAAATTGACCTATATGTATAAAAACGATCTTCATGTGACAAGTTCTTTACCTAATCGGTTTTTCTCCTAATTTCTTTCTGTTTTCATTCATCTCGTGCACGCAAATTCTACGTATATATTTCCTCCTCCTTTGACTCTGATAACGATGACATTTCGCTCCGATGGTTCGTTCCGCAACTCAAACTACACATATCGCAGCGGAATTCCAACAGCGGTTTCGCAACTTAAGGTTCGTGTGCTAGGGGCGTCAAGCTCTAAAAAACTCCCGAGTCATCGAGTTTCATACAAGTCGAAACGAGGCGAGTCATATAAACGACACCGAGCTTTAGATAAGATGATTCGGGGGGCTCAAGTCTTGTCCTACATCACTATTAAAAATAATACTATACAACAACAACAGTACCTTTCAGTTACAATAATAATATTTTTCCGGACGAGAATTAAAAGACGGGTACAAAATGAAAGAATTGTTAGAAAAAACAGACACTTACTAAGTTTTTCTATTTCCAGGCGAAAGAGCACACGCTACATGGACCGTGTCGAGGGCGAGTTGGAAAAGTTCTACACCCTGTAAATGTTACGAGCGAACGGACGAGACCAGCTGTAACATCTTCAGGTAAATAGTATTCTTTGTTACTATTTCACTACATCACAAAGTTCGAAATCTAGGTTACAACCTATTTGATGGCAAGCGATTACCGTTGCTTTTACGTAACTGTAGTTAGGGTTACGATCTTTGATCAAAACATATGGGCGAGTACTAGACACTACTATTTATACTGCGCTTGTCTAACTGGATCGACACTCCAAGAAATGACAGTTCTACGTGTCAGACCTGCCTACTCAGGCGTGGCCGCTGAGGTAGACCTTGCGATCCACACCCAATACACCCTGAACCCGGGAGGGCCAGGAGAAGAAGCCCGGGTAAAGAACAAAGGCTCGAGGCCCACACTCACGCCCCACGGCTTGAATGACCATTGAGAGAGCGGTTCTACTTTTAGTGACAGAATACCGAAAGCCTTGGGATAGCATTTGGAGCGCAGCTTAATTTTTTCTCGTCAGAAATGACACATAATGTCTCGTACCATTTTTAAGAGTCTGACACCTTTATAGTTATTAGTTCTGCGATGTAGTAGATTGTTACGATATTTCTACTATGTACCTTATTTTTAATTTTCCAATAGGTATTATACTTTCAAAGCTATATTATTTTGTTTATACCGTGACTACGGTGCTTTCAATAGTGTCTAAATGGCGGAAACTTGAAAATAAAATGCTAGAAATCCCGTAACAAATGATTCTAATCTTTAACTTGCAAACGGGTCACCTAATGTTAAGCAATTGACGCCCGCGACACCAGTGCAGTCAAAAATGCGCTGTCAACCTTTAAATCCCCTTTTCCCCCGGTTTGGGCCTCCGTTAACCTCACTCAGGCAGAAAAACACAACACAGTGCTGCTTCACGCCGGTTTTCTGTGAGGCCGTGTTATCATTCCGCTCGAGTCGGTTGATTCGTGCCGAATCGTGGCTCTCCCACTTGGATTCCTGCCGAGGCTTGGCTCTCCAATTTGCTCCCACTTAACTCTTCGGTTATTTAGAAAATCAAAACGAATGTTGTGTTCTTAGGATGTGTGTGAAACAAAAAAAAGTCCATGCGCCCACCCCGCCCAAATCATTCATGGTCCAAAAGAACATATTCACTGTTGTCAAAAAAGCTAAGTCTTCTTATTTCTGAAGTTTACGGCGCTTCAAATTCTGAAATTCTTAACTGAAAGACAGGAATTAAATGAATTTACGACTGAGGGAAAACCACTTTTAAAATCTGCAACTCTGCGTCTTTGCTCGACAACTCGAAAAGCTGATAGTTAAATATTTTTCCTTTATTCTGTTAACGGACTTTGCTTATACCCTTTAGCCGTTACGCCAACCTTATTGTAAAGTATAATAATGGAAGAGAAATCCTATGATCCCTTAGTTACGACGACCTATGTTGTGAATATTAAATGGCATTCGTTATGTATCCTTTGATATCAACATTTCTATCAAAGCTGTACAAATGTTAACGGTATTCAACATCTATTTTAATGGTATTTCGATACAATTATGAATGTTTTATTTTAACTTAAGGTGACGGATAGGGCACACTAGCGACGCCAATCGATATTATTTTTTAGCTACTAAACCAGATCTATTTTAAACAATTTCGAGGTTACAACCTCTCAGCAAACACTTATACTATTTATTAAATAACCATGCACAAATCTTGGGTCCGTTTTTGTACGCGAAAAATTTATTCATGCCAAAAGTGTGCGCTTTTGGCGTGAATCAATTTTTCACGTACGTGTGTGCATGGTTATTTAATAAATAGTATGAGTGCTTGCCGAGAGGTAACCTCTAAACTTTTCTATTTTTCATTCATTTCTTTCATTCATATTTTTTGTAAGTAAACTTTGATAGTAATAAATAATATAATAATAATAAAATATTTATTTCAAATAACTTTTGTCTAATAGATACAACTTTTGATCAATAAATGTTAAATAATAGTACGTATATTAAATAAGTAAGTATTATATAGTAAGTAGAGTTCATGCCACGAAAAAAGTCTAGTGAAACGTGAAAAGTGTGCTGTAGTCGCTATCAACATTGAATCTTGAGCTTTATAATCATAAATAAAAGGAATCAAATCAATAAATACAAAATTTTAGTTGTGTTTTTCCGCGGGACTTCTTTTGTTGCGCAGACTCTACTTATCTACTGGCACGACAGACTAGGTAGTAGATGCTTGACTCACACAGAAAACGTAGGTACAACCTGTGCGGATAAAGAATGGGATCAGAAATGGCGGAGCATCTATTCACTTCTCGCTCGCACACTATTTGCGTCTATGCTCGCACCCAACGAGTGCGAGTATGAACGCAAATAGTGTGCGAGCGAGAAGTGGATAGATGCGCCGCCATTTCTGATCCCATTCTTTATGTGCACAGGTTGTACACAACGACATGAACGAACGGTCTTGGTCAGGAGTAATTTCATTGCTACTTCTTATCAAAAACCGAATCACTCTCTCCGTCTCTCTAATCTTTATACCTCCAACTTCGCTCGCTAAACTTTTAGAAAGATCAACTAAAATATTGTTTTGACATCAAATTGTTTGCAGCGCTCCAGGCTTCCGATTAGGAAGATGGAGTGTCCGCTCTGAGTTATTATTTTATATAAACAAACTTTTTATTTACAGCGCAAGTTGCCCAGCTAACGTCGGCGAAGACGTATCGGCGCGGGCGTCTGCGGGTGAGTTCAGCAAATGTGCTTTATCATCATCACGCTTTCATACACGGAAATATTACATACTTGTTTATGTTCTCGAGAGAGCTTCTTCGTACATAGAATTTTAAACCAGATGGTGTGACGTATACTTTTATGTAGCTTTCTACCTACCTACACATGCGAACCTGTAGTAATTTATCCCATAAAAACCAATACTTGTCAGAAAATCTAAGTCTCGCATTCAATTGTTCTACCGTGAAAGTTATGAGATCTATGTACAGTGGCGGACACATCAAGCTATACAAAACTGTCAAATTTCTTCATTCGATTATAAACCTTATATTGTTACACAATGAGTTCGAAATCGATTGAGGAAATTTGACAGTTTTGTATAGCTTGATGTGTCCGCCACTGTACATCATTTCTTTTTGTAGTCCATCTATTTATTTTCTTTGCGGTACGTTCACCTTCAACTGCAAACGTAATTTTGTAATCCTATACATTTATATGAGATTACAAAGATATTCATGCAGTTGGTGTATTTAGAACACTGAACGTAAATTACAAAAAAAACCCATGATCAAGACACAAAATCCGTTTGTATTCTTAATTTGAAGTTTCTATGTCTGCCAGAAGTGCCTTGGACTAATGATGATCGGTGAGTTAGTGAGTCAGTCAGTGAGTGACACATTTCAGAAACTTTAACAAGTTGTCATTCTTAAACTACTGGTCCAAATTGACTGAAATTTTAAATATACCGTGTTTACACAATGCCTGATAAGGTACTGAAAATTCGGGCTTCTTGTTTTATCCACACAAGTTAAAAGTTATCGGGGGGTCGAAAATAGCCTGAATTGCTTCGAGAATAGGATGGTACGGCCGTGCCGCTTTTTTGCTCGACTTGCCGAGGCACTGCCGTGCCCCCAGATTCTCGTACCTACTTTGAAATTTTACAACATGAACGATGTATTTTGAGAACAAAAAGGGTATTGTTTATTTATTAGGTGGATTTTTTTATTGCGAAAAGTAGGCAGACGAGTATGCGGCCCATCTGATGGTGAATGGTAACCGCCGATCATAGACGTCAACAATGCCGGAGCACAGTCATGCCGCTGCCTACCGTGAAAGAAGAACTCAAACCTCATTTAAAAAAACATGTCATATGGTTTGGACAATGATCTAGGATTTGGAAAGTTTGGACGTCATGGACATTAAAAGGAGGTCTCTGGTGCGTTGCCGGCCTTTTAGAAAGGAGGACACTCTTCTCTAGAAGGTCCCTACAGTCTGTTCCAATTATAAAGTAATTTTTGACATTTCGAAGAACGTCGAACGTCGTAAATATCTCTTTTAGTATTTGGTAGTAAATCAATTTTGAAAAATATACAATTATACAAAATTAACATATTGTCATTATGTTCATAATGCTCAAAATAATATAAACTTCAAAAAAAAATTTTTTTCTGCGCGATTGCGGTTACGTACTATGGTTTATGTTTTACTTTTAAACATAGTGACGTGCTTCAAGTATTCAGTTACTCAAACCGATCATTCCCGAATAAAAATGAATCTGGCGGCAATGGGGCTGCTTATAGCTGAAATAACATTAATGCATTTAACAATAAAAAGTACAGTAATTTGCAGATAATATTTAAACTGTTTAAATAAAAAACAAATTACTTGATCTGAACATTGAACGTGATGAATGGATAAAAAATTTTGTTCGCCAATTTTGAAAATCCGTGTTCATCAATCATCATCTGCCATTTTGTTTGTCATTTCAGTCACTACGAGTCGAGTGCAGAAAAGCATACGACGACAATAAAACGTACGTGTTTTTTTTTGCATTCAATATCTATATAACTATACTAAACTTCTAATGGTGTATTTCTTTGACAAAAAAAACATTGGAAGTGTTGCAAGTCTAAAAGTGTTCATTCGACAATATCCTAACCTAACCTTAGTTGTTAAAAGTAAATTTATAGTTTTTTAGATTTTCGCGGTGCATTATAACTATAATGTATACGGGGATTAACACGATATTTATTATGTGAAACAACATTGTGTACTCCTCACATATTTGGCTCGACGTTTCGAGCCAAATATGTGAGTACACAATGTTGTTTCACATAATAAATATCGTGTTAATCCCCGTATTGATACATTATAAAAGTAAATTTGATTAAAATTGGTTAGAAATCAAGAATCGATGCCGCTGAGTATCGATTTCTAAGGGTTCTGCCCTAGTACTGAACTATTAACATCTGTCAAAAAGGACTTCATAATTGTAATAGACTATAAGTCGGGAAATTCCCGTATTGGTGCAGCCAAACTTTTCAACAAAACTGAGGTACGTGGTAAAAATTTCCGTGAGAAACGCACAGTCAAATTCAAAGCAAAGTGCATTAATAACATTACGATTGAAAATGAAAAAAGAATGAAAATGAAAAAATCTTTATTTACAATCACAATTTACACATTTTGCTGCGAGTGATTGGGACCACCTATTAAGTATGCGCAGATACTTGTGTCAGGTGGCCCCGCTCTTCCTATAGCTAAGTTATCAATTGTGTATTGTAGTTACAAAGAAACAAAATTCGATATCACAATCATGTTTTAACAAAAAGTTAAATGGGTGGGTATTAAAATAGCAAATATAATATAAATAATATTTTAAATTAGCAAACTTAAGCCGACGAGTACCTACATACACGCATGTGCGAGCGAAGCTGTGTGGTGGGGCGTAAGCGACGCGTGGCTGTGTGTGTGTAAGTGCGAGCGATTGTTCCTACAACTACGTAATATTAGCAAGGCGGAAATATGTATTACATACTTAGTTATTTTTGTTTACGAGGGAAATAGATGCTTCGTACTTTAGGATTTTAAAGCTGATGGTTTGATAGAAACATCGCGCCGGGCTTTGTAGCTACATAGTAATTTGTACTTGACATTTCAAGAAGTATTGTTTTAAGTATGCACTCATGCTTCAAACATGAAGCTTGAGGGCATGCCCACTGGCTTGGCCTGCTGGTACTGTGATTTTTTTAGAAGTTCTGGTTTTATTGTATATTGTGGGCTAGTCTTCTTGTTCATCATATTCTTCTTCACTGAAGGTCATCCTTTTCTGGACTTGCCTTTACCGAGTTTTTTTAATTGGATAGAATGAGTGAACAGGAGTGAATGAATGGACTGAAAGAAGGGGAGACAAGACCTTACTGCCACAGCCAGCAGATAGCGCTATTAATGACTTAACTTACATGTTATAAACGGTCTACTAAACTTAACATTAGCAAAATAACCACAAAGTAATGGCAAAAGATTATGTTGGTAAAAAATCAAAACATTCTGTTGGCGAAACTTTCATGTGACAAATTGTCTTTGGGTGAAAGTTTAATAGGCAAACATTCTGTTGATCAAACTTTCACGGGTCAGATTAACGAAACGTTTCAGAGCTTGGTTTGATTTTGTGATGCATTTATAATTATTCTCGTAAATTCCAAATTATTATAAATGACCGTGTCGTTAACTAGGTCATCATCATCATCATCATCTTAGCTAATTGTTTCGGTTGTATCCAAAGCTGTCGTTCCGAGCCCGGGGTTCGCTTTCCTACTTCTACTCCTCCACTTCGCAAGGTCTTGTGCATCCCTAGAGGTCAGTTGATTAGCACGCTTGTTATTCTTTTCGATGTTTTTAGGTTTATCTCCCCGGGACGGCGGCGGTGGCATGGCCAGACATTTGTTTCCCTCGTAGCTGTCTGATTTTCGCAGGACATCATCGTACCAACTTAGTTGAAGAGTCGCCTGCTGGAAAACAGTGTGAGTAACTAGGCATTATCGCATACTCTTAATATTGTACCCAAAAAATATTTTCTAACCAGACTAAATTAAATTTATTTAGTACTAGAATTAACTAGCGACATGACGTCACGGTAATGGAATCCCAGCCTCGAGGCACAAACAGCCTAATTCTCGCCACAAAACGACAAATTACTGGACTAATTTGTCCCATCGTTGTCATAATGGGTTCATAAAACACTTCGTTTGCGCGATTTCAGCATTATGCACTACCTGTCTGACATAAATAGTTAGCTATAATGTAGTAAAGTTACATTGGTTTTTTATGATATAACACACCAATGGGTATACCTTGTCTATACATTCAGGGGAATATTATATTAAAAAAAAAAACAAAGTCTTTATGTTTACTTGAATTATGTATCTACTCTGGGCCACGATTCTCTAACCATTCATCATCAGCCCATTTAAGTCCCCACTGCTGGGGCACGGGCCTCCCTCAATCACATGAGGGGTAATTGCCATACTCACCACGCTTGGCAGACGGGTTGGCGAGGGTTTTGATGTAAATGCAGAGTTTTCCTTCTCTGGGTGCTGATGATCATGCCAGCAGCTTTACCTTAGTCGCCTTTTACGACACCGCGGTAAGAGTGAGGGTGGCCTATTCTACTCTGCCGGGAACACACGGCGTAACCATTATCACCGGGTTTGGCGCAAGATCTTGGTCTCCTTAGACAATTTAATTGTCTGTGTTAGCCTCTTTCAATGGGAACTCCGGGGGCTTTAAAATAAATATAAAGATACTTTATTTGCTTAAACAGTACAATAGGTGTAGTTGTATTAGGAATAGTTCCAACATGCCGTACCATTGCGGTGTAGAAATGGTTTAACCGCTTGAATCACTCGTGCTTCAAAGCAGGGCTTAGATTAGCTTATCCACCTCCTAGGGCTAACCACATCACGGCATATGACACTCAAACACCGCGACGTAACGGTAATGGAATCCGCAGCTCAACAGCGCGCCGACAACCGAATGTGCGCCACAATACGACAAATTACCGGTCTAATTCGGCCCATCGCGGTAATGTGGGTTCATAAAACATCTTGTTTGTGCGGCATGAGGCACAATGGACAGCCAGAGCCGCCCCTGGCATTAGAGATCCCCGCAATTCCGACCCACTTTGTCTCCCCGCTCGCTGTCTCCCAGAACAAATGAGAAATGAACACAAAGATGCCACGTTTTTTCATTATTTGCCTTAGTGTCACTTTTAGGGAAATGTTTAAATGAAAACGTCCGAAAGATGTATATTGAGATGCTTTTTGTTATCTTTTGTTACGACCCAATACACAATTTAACATATTTTCAGCAGGGAAATGGTTTGCTTTCTGTTGTTTTCTTTACAGGGAGAGCTGAACTTTCTTTTCCAGGGTAATTAATATAGTTAGCCGGTTCGGCAAGCTTCCAATTTAGGGCTAATGGCCTTTTTGTGGTTTCTGTCAATCATGGCTTTTTTTGTTGCGTACCTTGAAAATTACAAGTCATTTGTTCAATTTACAGTTTCTTCTTCTTTCTTCCTTGCCTCGAGATAGTATCAAATCTAGTATATTATTTATCTTAAAGGACTTTAGGATCGTTTTGAAAGCTATTGCATCAGCATTTTTAAATAGCATATTCTGACTTGCAAACACAGAAGAGTAAAGGAAATATTTATAATTAATTTAACTGGTATCCAGCAAACGAAATATCACAAACGCAATTTGTTGCTGGTGCACCCATGAGAACAAACGAGAAACACGTTATAAAACAATTACGTAACACAAAACATACGAAATTTCTCGCTCCCTACTTTGAAAGAAAAACACAAATGTAACATTCCAGTTTTGTCTGTTTATGAGTTTCCCTAGTTCTCAAAGGGGGAGATATTGCGCTCCGTTCTCGTGTTTGAGGAACAAGAGAGAGTGTAATTCCCGGAGGTTTTGTCTTGCGGCAACACATCCACAAATGGAAAGATGCCGACATTCAAAGCGGGTTGGTGCATTTTTAAATTCGCCTACAGTGGCCGGACTGCGAGCAGTAAAAACTCATGTGGGTTTGCCAACTAATGGACTTTTTAAACGCTCTCCCTTTTTTATTCGCTTGGTACATTTACATTTGAGGCCGGCGCATCTGGGGGGCTGGCTGGCCTAGGGTGACCAGTTTCGATTGTTTGGTTTAGGTAATTTACACCACATACTTATTTACTCCGTTGTCTCAGCCACCCGAACCGAGTCTTGACCCCCGACACAAGAGAGCACTACTTTGGTCGATCCTGCAATACTTCTTGTCAAGTTAATAACACACTTAAAAATTTCATCTCGTGTTCATGTCGAATCAAGCACTTACAAATTTCGTCCGCTTAATAACGCGTTCAGTGGTCTAATTGGTAGAACATTCACCCGAATTGTGAAAGGTGTGGGTTCGAGTCCCGCCTGAACACGAAAAGAAATTTTTAAGTGTGTTATTTACTTAAGAATAAATTGCAATATATTTTCTATAAAAAATATCAACTACTTCTTGTCAGTCATAGACCTGAAGGCCTCGAAGATTAGTCTCGATGACGTCTTTCTAGCGATACTTAAGAAAAAGTCTCTAGTTAGTTAGCTAATTTACCACCAATTAAGTACGTTACTTTTAAACAGTTTCAAGCTTTATACCAACTTTTTTTTAGCAGACTCAAAAAATATATACCTACTTATATCTTTTACATATTATTACTTATTACTTATTGATGCTACAGGTATAGTAAAGTATCAGCCTATAAACTGTCCCACTGCAGGGCAAATGCCTCCATCATAGAAATCAAGTTATCGCTACTATAATTGGATTAGGCTTAATCACCATGCTTGCCAAATGCGGATTGGTGATCACAAACCCGAGCTATGTTTGAAAAATTCGAAACATACTTTTCGCTCGACCCGGGAATCGAACCCAGGACCCCGAGATCACGGCCCGGCACTTAACCCACTAGACCATCAGGGCGTTCATCTTTTACATATTGTAACTTATTACTTTTTGAGGCTACAGGTGTAATAATTACACTTAATCTGAAAGAAATTACTATTTAAAATAAGTAATTATATTCGTTGTGGCGAATTACATTTTCATTTAAAAAAAAAGAAGTAGCCTTAAGGTAGTAAGGGAGTAGGGTGTCTTTAAGTCGAGAGTGAATAGGCTTCTGGGTAAGCACGCTACATATTAGACCTTATTGTCACTTTCCGTCAAGTCAGATGAGGTCAAGTTTGAGGTCATTTTTACGGTCGAAATTTTGACAGATAAGAAATACTTCGCATGGCTTTTTTTATATACAATGGGTTTGCCATTGTATATAAAAAAAGCCATGCGAAGTATTTCTTATCTGTCAAAATTTCGACCGTAAAAATGCAAGAATTATTTGAGTAAAGTAGATCATCACTAAACCTACTTTCTGAAAGAAGACTCGCGGTATTTTATGTATTAATTCGTAGTAACACTACATATTCGCCGTGTGGTCCCCGGCAGAGTAGAATAGGCCACCCTCACTCTTACCGAGGTGTCGTAAAAGGCGACTAAGGTAAAGCTGCTGGCATGATCATCAGCACCCAGAGAAGGAAAACTCTGCATTTATATCAAAACCCTCGCCAACCCGTCTGCCAAGCGTGGTGAGTATGGCAATTACCCCTCATGTGATTGAGGGAGGCCCGTGCCCCAGCAGTGGGGACTTAAATGGGCTGATGATGATGATATGATGAACACTACATATGAGTGACGAGCAAAAACTATTATAAATCACCTAAAACATAAGTGCAGCGCAGAAAACACAATAACGACTTTGAAATCATCATCATAATTTCAGCCAATAGATACCTACTGCTAGATATAGGCCACGCCACAGATCGGTCCTGTCCCTCACCCAAGGGAATCCTTCGATCATTATTCAATAATATGATCGAATCCGTACCCATAAAATCTGGTCACCTTAGACTGGGCTAGTATTCCGACCATGCGGAAATGCCGGCTCGCTCGCAGTTCGCAGTACACTGTTGCGATTAGTTTTAATTTCGCCAACTATTTTGTACTAGACGGTTAGCTCCTCAGGGATTTATTGTGAAACTTCCGAGATAGTTATTTGAGATCGCTTTACGACTGTTAAAGGACTAGAGGAAGCTTTTAACAGATGCTGCATTTATCTTTGTATGACTAGAGCACCTACTTACTAGCTGAGCACGTCAACAAAAAATGTAGGTAGGCTGTATACACAGTGATTTTATGATACCCAAGAATTGTTTGAGAGCCACAAATAATGGGCCGGCTCGACCGGAGTGATATTACGGCCTCACAGAAAACCGGCGTGAAGCAGCACTGTGCTGTGGCTATCGGAGGCCCAATCTGGAGAAAAGGTGGTTTAAAGGTTGGCAGCGCATTTTACCTCCACTGGTGTCGCGGGTGTCCATGGAAAGCGGCAATCACTTACCATCAGATGATCCGTCTGCTCGTCTGCACTTACCACATTATATAAAATTTCTCGAGGGCTATTGAAAATAATATTTTTTCCCCAAGGAATAGCTGAATTACACTAATTATTTTACAAATATTTTTTTTGAGATTAGTCGCTATAATCTCAAAAAAAAATATTTGTAAAATAATTAGTGTAATTCAGCTAATGGAGCTCACTTTTGTTGTGGTGATTATTTTATTATGTTTTAATTCTCTCTTAGCTCTTGTAAAAACTAATTTAGGTACTTACTTATGTATCAATTTAGGCATATACTAATGAATCTGCAGTGGATTAAGAGTAACCCTCTGAGACATTTTCTACTTTGTTACGTAGACTATCCGACACGTCTGCCATCTTAAGCTGCAAACTTAACTGTCTTATTAATGCCACAGCTAATTTCCTTAGCTTAGCTTGCATAGTGGTGGATTTGCTTTATGCAGTTGGAGATTTATTTTGAGTTTGCAGACTGGCTTAAGAAACACTCACGCACGGTTTATTCCCGCTGTCCACCCTCTGCTTGTCCACCCGGTTGGACAGTGAAACAATTGTTAAAAAAAATCCCGCTGTCCACCCCCTCTTTCAACCAAGAAGCGGGAATTTTTTTAACAATTGTTTCACTGTCCACCCGGGGTGGAGAAGCAGAGGGTGGACAGCGGGAATAAACCTCACGCACGACCATCTCACGACCAACATTTTAACTGTTTTAAACTTTTAGACCGAGCGAGGGCCACGTTTGGGCATGAATGGGCCGGCTCGACCGCACTGTGTTGTTTCCGTGTGATAGATAGATAGATAGATATACTTTATTGCACAAAAAAAACACAGCTTTAAAATCTAGGCATTACAGAAACTTAATTGTACAATTTCGGCGGTCTTATCGCTGGAAGCGATTTCTACCAGACAACCTTCAGCCAACCTTGTGGTGCAGGATAAGGAAAGGGAACTGCCCTTTACTTAGGTTAAAGGTTGGCAACGCACTTGTGACTCCATAGGTGTCGCGAATGTCCATGGGCGGCTGCAATCGCTTACTATCAGGTAGTCCGTCTGCTCATCTGCCACCTATCACATAAAGTTGGTTCACCTATTCATTCTTTAATGTTTTTATACCTACTGACTAGTTTCCCATCCATTTTGTATTCTGTAATATATTAATGTACCTCTGCTTGCTAATGTGTTTTAATCACTACACAGTATAAAACTAAAGTCGCCCTCATTGTCTCTTGCCTATGTAAGCTTAAATCTTTAAAAACACGCAACGGATTTTGATGCAGTTTTTTTAAATAGATAGAGTCATTCTAGAAAAAGGTTATATCTATAATAATACAATACATGCATAATATTGCACCCGTGCGAAGCCCGGACAGGGCGCTATATTTACTTTATATTGCTATGGTCAAGGAATGTTTTTCATTCCATTCTGTTTTATTCTTCTTACCCTCAAAATTTTCGTCTACTTGATCATAAATTTACAATTCATTCTGCCAACGACCGTTTGCTAGAATGAATTAGATAGCTCTGGTCAATATTGGTCGATTGATTGTAGAGTAGATGATTTAACTCCGACTATAGTGAAACTCAAAAGTATAATATAGTGGTCCAATCCGGGGGATAGGGGGGTTTAAAGGTTGGCAGCGGACTTGTGACTCCACTGGTGTCGCGGGTGTCCATGGGCGGCGCTAATTGCTTACCATCAGGTGATTCGTCTGTTCGTCTGCCTACCTATTTCATAAAAAAAAACTCGATTTCACGCTAGTCAATGTTTTATGGAATCGTCGTTCAATAATTTAAGGTGACGGGTAGGGCACACTAGCGACGCCAATCGATTTTAACTTTTAGCTACTAAATCGGATCTATTTTAAACAATTTGGGGATTAACCCTCAAGGCAAACACTTATACTATTTATTAAATAACCATGCACAAATGTTGGGTCCGTTTTTGTACGCGAAAAATTGATTCTTTTGGTTTTGGCGTGAACCATTTTTTTGCGTATGCGTTGGACCCAACATATGTGCATGTTTATTTAATAAATAGTATAAGTGTTTGCCGAGAGATTGTATTCTCAAAATTGTTTGAAATAGATCCGGTTTAGTAGCTAAAAATTAAATTCCATTGGCGTCGCTAGTGTGCCCTACCCGTCACCTTAACACAATAATTGATCAGATTCAATAAACATCGATTGATGCCTTAAATTGACGAACACCCTTAAGATTTTGAAAATAATAAATGCTGCTATGTCGCTTTTAACTTTGTACCTATATCTTCACCAACATTTTAGAGCATAAAAAGTAAAAACATTTGATTGTAAAATGCGCAACTGTGTTTTGTTTTCATTGTACACACTCCTTTAAGTTGGCTTTAATATCGTGGCTAGTAAAACTATTAGGTACGTACTAAACTTAGAGCTCCGAGATTCATTGTAAAACTTTTTTCGCGCGACTTATTTCGAAAATGCTTAGTGTTTAAGACTTTTCTTTTTGTTTCCGTTGCGGAGCAGTCGTTTATTGTTTTGTTTCTTCGACCTAGAGACTTTGTACATTCATTTTTCTTTCTCTTAGTGCTTTGTTCTGTTTTCTATTAAGGGCTTTGACTGTAATCACAATTCGGTGAACTTTGTTGTTACTAATATTTTCATACAAAGTCGCTTACCTGATTCCTTACAAAATACTTCGCATAAGCAATTATATTACGAATATGTTACGAATTATGATATAGATAGGCGACAGAGGAATTGAAAAATTGTAATACTTAAATTAAACTCAGACACTGAAGAAAGTAACAAACACAAGTGTCCATTAATGACACATATGTCACAGTATGAGAAAATTGTATTGTATAGATCGAAGTTCATTCTTTTCACTATTCTGTCTGATAATAGCAAATAAATATATTTTTTTATCATAGAGGCGACAAACGAGTAAGTGGGTCACCTGATGGAACGTAATCAACGTCCTCCCATGGACATCCGTGAAATCAGAGACATCGCAATCAGTAAAAATATGTTTTTAATTATAAATTATTTAATGAGTAAAGAAAAAAAAAATACCTAGAAATTTTAATCATTCGGCCGGGCAATATTTACAATGTGTCCAGGTAACAAAAAGGAGCTCACTCAGCTAATGCCACGACTTAAGGAAGGATGGAGGTTAGACCATGGTGTTTTAGTCTTCAAAGTAGGTAAAAACCTCAGTATTTTAGCTTGAATTTTTTTTTTCATTGAGTCTTCAAGGATTATTCTGATTTACTAGGCGGTGTTATGAATCTTGATAAACTATATGTAAAATCGCTTTGAGAAATAGTTTCTAATTTATATCCAAGAGTAGAGTATCAACAAAAGTATTTAGGTACATTTGGCTGCGAGCCACGGAACCGGCAAAACCAGTTTCCAAGAAACGTTAAATATAAATGACTTTGAGGAACAGACCATACATCAAAACCCTCTGATGTTTTATGCAACCCAACCCTTCCGCGCTCATTAGTAAATCTGTATTTTTACAAACAAAATAATAATTAACGCGCGGTCCGTGTAAATAGTCAGGATTGCAAATAAGGTGGCCACCCTGGCCAGGTATGGCTATTTGAAGGTTACCAGCATCAACGCCCTGACGCCCTGTTGGTCTAGTGGTATATGTACTGGGCCGAGATCTCGGGGTCCTGGGTTCGATCCCGGGTCGAGCCAAAAGTATTTTTTGAATTTTTCGAACATAGCTCGTGATCACCAATCCGCATTGGGCAAGCGTGGTGATTAAGCCTACTCCCATCATAGTAGCGATAACTTGATTTCTATGATGGAGGCCTTTGCCCTTCAGTGGGACAGTATATAGGCTTATAATATACAGCGTCAAAAATGTGAGAATGACACGCTAAGATGAGGGGGTAAAGTATCTCAGTGAATAAGAACATGCATTTTTTTTTATGATATAGGTGGCAGACGAGCAGACGGATCACCTGATGGTAAGCGATTACCGCCGCCCATGGACACAAAAATGGCCAACACTTGCGACGCAAGTAGTGTCACAAGTGCGCTGCTTACCTTTTAACCCTCCATAACGAGAGATCCTAGGTACAAAACGATCACGCGCCTCTGGGTTTTTAAGTTTATTATATATTTACCACCTCTGAGGTGAGGGAAATGTCGTGAGGAAACCTGCTCTTTTTGGATAGTTTCTTAATTTTTCAGATAATTATTCTGAATTCTTGGTTCCTCTGATTAGGGGTTGCGAGAGGCTAAAAAAGTAAAAGTATCAGCCTTAAAACCTTTGAATTTCATGATCCCATGCGGAGTGTTTGACTCCTACCGCCAGAAGCCATGGAAAGTCTCAGAGTGCAGCAGTTAGATTAATAACGCCTAGATGGATAGTTTTCTTTCAAACGTATCATCTAAGTGAGAAAAACTTTATTATAGTATTAATGTGGCTGTTAGTTTTACTTGCTGAAACGCACACGAACAAAGTAGGTATAAGTCGTACCACGAGCGGACTCGCTTGAGCGTAGTTTTAAACGTCTCACTTATGTTGCGCGCACACTGTCTCTAGACGTTATAATTATGTGCCTGTAAAGTATCAGCCTATAACTGTCCAGTGGGGCAGGGCCCATCATAGAAATCAAGTCATCGCTACTATGTTGGGATTAGGCTTAATCACCACGCTTGCCTAATGCGGATTGGTGATCACAAACCAGAGCTATCTTCGAAAAATTCGAAACACACTTTTTGCTCGACCCGGGAATGGAACCCAGGACCCCGAGATCATGGCCCGGTACTTAAACCACTAGACCAACAGGGCGTGCGAGAGGCTGTGAGTAATAAATACCTGACTTCCCATATCCTGGGTCATGATCCAGGATATGGGTACGGGTACGCTCAGACCATCCCTAATCCATTAGTCCCAAAGCAGCTGCTTTACAATCAACAAAAAACTGGTGGTGGCGCCACTAATCCATAAAAGGGCTCTTAAGGTCAGCTTTGGCAGACAATTGAGATGTTTTTATATCTTTAGAAAAAATATTAAAAAATATATGGTCACCCTAAATTGCAAATGGCGGTGTATTCTTAACAGTGCACAGTGGGTGCAACACAGCGCAGCTCCTCAAAGCAAACCATTGCGATTCATTCTCGCTCTAAAAGCAAGACAGTAATTTCACAGGCCTTTGTCTACCCGCGACGGCTACGGGAAAATATGCGCATTCCGAATGGATTTTTATCGTTTTTCAAGTGGTAGGCTTCACTTGCGTATTCTCCTTTAGGTTATTTTGCGACCTGTTTATGTGTAGGTTGGCATTATGTTCTTTTTTTTTTTTATTTGTATTTGTGGTAGCTTTGAGACACTAGGGACGCCAATCGATTCTAATTTTTAGCTACTAAACCGGATCTATTTTAAACAAATTCTGGGTTACAAGCTCTCGGCAAACACTTATACTATTTATTAAATAACAATGCACAAATGTTGGGCTCGCTTTTGTACGCGAAAAATTGATTCACGCCAAAATCAGCCACTTTTGGCGGTAATCCACAATTCGAGTGCCAAAGCAGACCAAACAGTTAACTATAAGTATTAAATAAATAGTACAGGTTTTTGCCGAGAGATTGTAAACCCAAAATTGTTTAAAATAGATCCGGTTTAGTAGCTAAAAATTAAAATCGATAGGCGTCGCTAGTGTGCTCTGCCCGTCAGCTTAAAAAGTTAACACAAAAATATCTGTATGTACACACATTTCACGTTACATTACTTAAAATATTTTATGCTTACTTTAGTTTCTTCGGCGCTACAGCCCTTTGTGGGTCCTGGCCTCTTCTACTATGGACTGACTGCCAAGCGCGTCGATCTCTGGCTGTCCGTCCATTTTCCTTAGCCGTGTTCGTTTGTAGTTTTGCAGTCCGGTATTGTCATTTGTAAAAGTTTTCGTAAGCATGGTTCTTTTTCCTATGCCAGGTGGTTAGCTCCGGGATGAACCCAGCTATTTTACTAAGCGGTACCATTTGCACTGGCAGAGTATGTAAAAAATATTCTATGCTCCATTTAATTAATTGTGTTTGACATTAAGATGAGAATCGTTGAAGAGATTTTTTTAATGTGATAGCACGAGCAGACGGATCACCTGATGGTAAGCGATTGCCGCCTACCATCATAATTGTAATTTGACAAATTGTAGTAACCCAAGGATGTCTGTACATATATATTTGCTAGTGCCTGCAACTTCGCTCAAACGCCCCGTTGGTGTAGTGGTTTCAGTACCAGGCCGTGATCTCGGGGTCGCCCGTAGCTCGGGATTGAGATCACCAATCCGCATTAGGCAAGTGTGGTCCTTAAGCCTAACCCCATCATAGTAGCGATGACTTGATTTCTATAATGGAGGCCTTTGCCCTGCAGTGGGCCAGTATATAGGCTGATACTTTACTGCAACTTCGTCTTATCAGATTTGAAGTAGTATACATGTCAAATATCAAAGTTTATACACGATGGCTTAGTGATTTATTATAGAGAGATTTAAATATCTTGAATTCCGTAAATTCTCAGACAGTGATCTGTGTTTGTGCGT
Source organism: Marasmia exigua (assembly GCA_019059595.1). Lineage (NCBI taxonomy): Eukaryota > Metazoa > Arthropoda > Insecta > Lepidoptera > Crambidae > Marasmia > Marasmia exigua. The sequence continues at coordinate 10,651,309 of CM032477.1, read as the reverse complement.
GTGTAGGGCAGTGGCCCTAAATGGGTGATCGTGTCTTTGTTTAGTTTTACCTAGAGATAATGTCCATAGTTTTACAGACAATAGTTTTACACACTTTCCAATTATGTTGAATAAATGAATGAATATACTTTTAATGCACTCAAAATAAAGCATGAAAACTTAAAAACAAGGTATTACAGTATGTGTACAACGAAGGCGGCCTTATCACTATGAGCGATCTCTTCCAGGCAACCTATGGGTAAAGGACACTTGATATTTTACAAGACGTAGACGTTAACATACAAGACGTAGGGTACAAGGCCGCACAGTTACAGATTCCGGGTTGAAACTGTGAATTCCCACTGAAAAACACTCAGGTCTGACAACCTCATCCGAGATATCTAGCGTACCTAGAGAAGTTGAAAACGAACTAGCCAGTACCAGGAAACTGAAAATGTCTTAAATGAGAAATACTCGGGCTACAAATTTTTGCCCGTCCGTCCGTGATAACCAGCTCACCTAGAATAGTACAAAACAAACTAGCCAGTTCCATGCTCAAATGTCCCAGGCAATTCCGGGCGCGCGCGTTTGTCCCAGCTAATTGGAACGAAACGCACGGCCGTTTTATTTCGCGGACCAACCAAATAGTTTATGCACCGTGTGACCTTATTCGGATGAGGCGCATCACTGGGTCACTGTACTCTTGGAAAGTTCACAGTATTGATTTTATTGCGCACGCCCGAAAATATAAATGGGAACTGCTTCCATCCCGTGTGGAAGTGCTCGTTGATTTACGTTCGCGGCTCTTGAATAGGGTAATGCAGGGATAGATGCCACACATTTTGAAATTATGTATGTAGGGCTTGAGAAGCCTGAAGGTCTCGGATAATTTCTTAAAAATTGTAGATACTTAAAATTTTTTGATATAATGATTCTGAACATCGTAACTTTGATCCAGCTGGGCTGGTTCCCCTGTCTAAGGGTTGTAATTGTACGGGCGGGAGGCGATAGTTGTAAGGCACCGCGTCCCGGCGAACAGATTATAAGGAAAGGCTCCTGGCCTAACAAATGTACGGGCGGGAAGCGACGGTTGTAAGGCACCGCGGCCCAGCGAACAGATTATAAGGGAAGGAAGGGAACCTATCTCTCTAGTGAGCCTAGAGCCCCTTTGTCTAAGACACTAAGTCCCTAAAGCCCTAGCCCTGCCTATCCTGGGAATAAATACATATATAGATAAGGTGATGGGAGCTTGCTCCCGGGTCGCCCAGGGTAGCAAGCGGGAAGAGTTAGGACGGTAGGTAGGAGGGGAACCGCTGCCAGTCGAGCAGGCTCACTCGACTGATCATAGTGACGGCTAAAGGTGTCTTGGCCGCAGCGGGAGAAATGAGACCCAACACAGACGGTTGAAATCTGTTTATTGACGTTAATTACATAGTTTATATAGAACGTTTTATCTTATGAACACATTAAAAGGTGTTTGCTAGTGTGCCGTCGGTGTAGAGTGCCGACGGTGCAAGAATACGGTCCATCGGTCAGCCGCGCTGCGTGTAGGTCGTTGCTGAGTTGGTCTGTGCGACGTAGCTCGTACAGTAATAATTACTAGACTTCCCGAATCCTGGATTATGGTCTAAGCGTTCCCTGGGCTCCGAAGCTTTGGATGCAACTGGGAATAAAAAGGGGTATGTAGGGCTTTATTTTACAAAAACAAATAGTTTATTTGTAAAACAAAGGTGGTATTACAGATGTTGCTGAAGAGTACTGTGTCCCTATGCCTTGTCTTTCACGGACGTACAAATTATAAATTTCTATATTACATAAATAGTCAGGTAGTTCATACAGTTATTGTTTTCTAAATCCTAAGTTTTCCTTCCTTTATCAATATACACCTATTATTTATATAGGAAATAAAGGATAAGGCTTCAAGGAACACATATTTAATTTATTAGTTTAACTAAACTGCAAATAACGTCTCTTTCATACTTTCATGTTTTACTTTACTTTTTAGTTATTATCATCTACAAAAAGCACTAATAACAATAATCACATTTCATCATGTACCTTATTTTTAATTTTATTTGGAGTTACTCCGTGACAAAGGCGCTTGCAAGAGTGCCGAAATATCGCAAACTCAAAAATAAGATACATGGTAGAAATCTCGTAAAATAACTATTCTAATGTTAATGACTTTAAAAGTCTAAATCACGTTTATTACATTATTATGAACCTTTTTCGCTCTCGAACCTCATTCTCGTACTGAATCACAATCCGTCTAATTATAAATCCCGATGTAAAGTTTTTGCCATACTAGAGCTTAAGCCGTCCCGTTCCAATACGCAATGTTAGAAAGGGCGGGCATGAGTTTAGTTGTGGAACTTTTCGTAGACCGCGTTTTGAAATAAGGGGGCAGAAGTTTACCTGTAGAGGTAATCATCAAATCAAATAATTCTAATTAGGTAGAGTTATTTAACACTTAAAACTTGCCCATCTAAAGAATATTAATAACTCAAGAATACGTCTGTTATCAACTGAAATAAGTACCGTCTATCCCAGTTTTACTCCAATCACCGTGGTACATCGTACTCCGAGTTCAATTACTTTAGTGTGTAAATGAACGTATCCTTTTCAAACACTCACAAGGCTTGACAGCGATCCCTAATTCAATTAGATTAATTCGACGATGATGAGTGTTTATCGAGTGTTGTTTGATCATTTAATTAAATTGAGATAGCTCTTCATCTGATTGTGGAGGAACGGATACCCTTGAATAGTAACAACATTGCCGTGCGTTCACATTAGGGCTAAGTACATTCAAGTAACAAGTAACGGAAATAGATAATGTTCAATAATAGTACCTACATCACTGTATATGTGAATTTTCTTCAGTTGATTCTATAGCAGCCTAAGTCTTTATTTTATTCTCAACTCTATGTCAAATACGTTTGGTTCATATTAATTGTAGTAACATGTGGATGTCTGTACCATTAAGGCCGTTTCCTATTTATGACTTCTCCTAATGTAAGTCGCGGTATGTTCACAATATAAGAGATGCACAAATCAATCATCATCATCATCTTAGCGTTTTGTCCTGGTTGCGTCCCAAGCTGTCGCTTCGGGGCCCGGGGTTCGCTTTCCTGCTTAAACTCCTCCACTTCGCATGGTCTAGTCACCATGGAAAAGGTGTTCATCAAACGAATGCTGTTAAGGGTGAGATTCGAATGTGGAGCATGAGGCAGGGGCTAACAAGCACCTGCACAACATGGGCCTTTCAGATACCAAAATCTGCAGGTTCTGTCGCGAGGACGAGGAAACGATTATCCACGTCCTTGGCGAGTGCATAGCGCTGCACCGCTGCAGAAGCCGGCACCTAGGAGCACACATGATTTCAGCAGACGAGATCAAAAGCTCCCCCAACAGCTCCATTCTCGGGTTTATCCTGGAACTGGAGCTACATGAGGTGCTGTAATAGGTTATGGGGCTGCCACAATAGATCATCTACTGGTCGCAGTGGCTATGAGACGCAGGGCTCACCCCATTTCTAACAAATAATAATAAAATAATGAGGCAGGGTCTCCAGGAGCGCCATCAGGTCAGTCGACCAAGACTATGATTATGTTGACTGCTTCAGTTGCGCAGTGGTTAGTGGGTCGCACTTTAAAGCGACGGCTGCGCAAGAGGTCCCAGGTCCGATCCCCGGGTCGGGCCAAAAATTTGTACCTAAGTTTTCGGTAAGAAATTCTTAGTGACAGCCCGGAGTCTGGAAGTTGGCGGTCTTGTACCCCCGTGCCTCGGAAAGCACGTTAATCTGTTGGTCCTGCACCCGATCGCTCTCCGGTCGTATCACAGTAGTGTCCTATCGGAAAATGAGGGTAAGGGAATATGAGAGTGCATTTTTGTTTGCGCACACACTTGAGCACTATAATATACTTATCCTGCGTACGTGGCTGATCGTTGAGATTAGCCGCCGTAGCCGTAATCGGTTGTAGGATATTATTATTATGATTATGTTATATCATTGTCGGTTCTGTAATATAAAATATTTTGTAGAATAATAAAGTTGTATTCCTGACATAAATACAACATGTTGTTACTGCAATATAAAACTGTAAGACAGCTCTACCTTAGACCAAGTGGAGTAACTGTCGTGTGGTCACATTACCTTTGTCCTATTTGCTCAGTGTATCCGTCACACCATCTTACGTTTTCTTCTTATATGTTACAGTACACGATGTTGACTTCGAAATTGAAGGGGGCTTAGATATAAAAAGTTATATCGAATTAGAAAAAAATAAGAGAGAATTGGGTGTCGATTGATCTTGTTTCAAATTATCACGGGCCTCCCTCAATCACATGAGGGGTAATTGCCATACTCGCCACGCTTGGCAGACGGGTTGGCGAGGGTTTTGATATAAATGCAGAGTTTTCCTTCTCTGGGTGCTGATGATCATGCCAGCAGCTTTACCTTAGTCGCCTTTTACGACACCTCGGTAAGAGTGAGGGTGGCCCATTCTACTCTGCCGGGGACCACACGGCAATCATGACAATTTGACGATTATGTTTTTATTTTTTATTAGATAAATTAAAAGAAAGAAAATACATTTATCACAACACAGAAAGAGTAAATATATAACACGACACGACACATATACAAAGAGGAGAGGCGATACAAGAAGAGATGGTGTGGTTGTGTGTGGTCAATCAGGTCCCGACCTCAGCATTTGCTGCTACGGCACTATCTGCAGTGCCGCAGCAGCGCTGGTATTCTGGTGGGACCTGGTTGCGAGTGAGTGTATAAGTAAATAAATAGCTATAAGTATATACACGTATAATATTTATTGAAAGACGTGTGGACTATGTGGCAGATACATGAGAAATTGATTGCCACTGCACCTGGTGGAAAGCGACGATTCGGCCTAGGATATAACCCGTTTGCCTAGAAGGTATCTGTTCACTCTTACCTTAAAGATAATATCTAGATTATAACAAGGGATCCAGACTTTCCATCCTACATTAAAAATATTTTTTTGGCAGTTTGACATAGTTCTGAAGTAAGTAATGTTATATTTCCTGATGCTATCAATGTTATAGTAATCCGTAATCAAATAATAATATCTTCACTAACACTAATAATAAGAGCTATGTTTTACTAACAAATGGATCGATCTATCTGAATATATTTTTTTTTATTTCATTTATTTATTTTATAGTGAACCTCCATCTCGGTCGGTTTTGCGCCACTTCCTGCCAGTCATCCGCCAAGAGTTCAATCCTTGTGTCTATTTCTTGCTCCCTTCTTTTTCTTGTAGCCCAGATACTTAAATCTATCTACACCTTCGTAAGAGACCTCTCCGACCTTGAGGTTTTGCCTCGGGACTCGGATATTGCCGTGTGGTCCCGGCAGAGTAGAATAGGCCACCCTCACTCTTACCGAGGTGTCGTAAAAGGCGACTAAGGTAAAGCTGCTAGCATGATCATCAGCATCCAGAGAAGGAAAACTCTGCATTTACATCAAAACCCTCGCCAACCCGCCTGCCAAGCGTGGTGAGTATGGCAATTACCCGTCATGTGATTGAGGGAGGCCCGTGCCCCAGCAGTGGGGACTTGAATGATGATGATGACTCGGATATTTACAAACGATACAATTATGTATAATAGACGGTTTCATACGTAACTGTCCTCGAATTTCTTCGCCTGCTATTACCACCACCTACCCGCGGTCTTCTAAACACGGCCTAACAGTTTAATCTCTTCCGCAGGTTACATCAGACTCCAAGAGCAGAGGGGAGGTTACGAGTGCCAAACTTTACTCAAGTGCCAGCTGATCTCGGACAGAAAGTGAGTACGTCATCACAGTATCTTGCCAACTGTAAAGCAGTTTAGCCGAACTCAACCTTTCAACTTGAGATAGGTACATTGCGATTTCAATTGGAAGGTTTAATCAGCGAAGTGAGTAAATAGCTACGTGGGAGGGTAATGTTTACGCTAAATCGAAATGGATGTTTGTGCTCTCTTGTTCAATTTCAGCTTTCTGAATTTAGTAATAAATAAAATGTTTTGATTAAATATTTTTGGAGAAACCAATTTAGAACGGCATTTGCGAAACACGTATAAAGAACGATAGGTATTGATTTATTATAATGATTCGATGAAATATATATCTTGGGCTCAACTCAATATCAATAATTAGTTCTAATAGTAACGAATCAAAAAGAAATAAAATTATTAGTAGATTTTTTCCGGTTTAGAAGTTCATCTTTAGTGCGTACTAGTGTTAGTATATTTTTATTTAACATATCTTTACTTATGTATATAAAATTACATATTAGAAATGTGCTAAAAAAGCTCTTTCATTTGATACCCCACACGGTACCGTCAAGCAATTTTTTTTTTTAGTTCCTTACTCTAAGTCCTCTAGAGGGCGTTTTAGTCAATTTAACGTGACGTCATATCGTTTATAACTATAATACAATCAAAACGCTTCTAACGACACCTCATTTGTTCAAATATGATAACTAGTTTAGAAGTTATGAGGGAACAGATGAACAACCATACATACATAGAGACAAAATCATAACCCTACTTTTTGCTTCGCCGTAGAAGGGTAAAAACTGGGGGCGATATCACTGATACAAGGGCTCTTAATGAAAGTCTTCACCGATATTTATTTGAGATAATGATGTGCCAAGGTCACTACTCATTACCTACCCACGCACCTCATTAGAGGGTAGCCATTTCATTTATTCGGAACCGGGATAAAGTTTACCCAACTTTACATTCGGCCGTAAAGGGAAGCTCAGACAGTCATAACTGCTCGTAAACATCGAGTTTATCCTCGCTACTTTGACCAAACGATTCTGTACCTTGCTCCCTCGGCGTAGATTACACATCAAGTTTAGCAGAATATTTAGGGTTGTACGTCTGAATTTACTTGCGTAAACTTTGATCTCATTTGGAGCTGAAATGAAGAAGTAAAATAAAGCTTAAGGGACGAGGTAATTTCGAGTTGCTTCGTGTGTTTAGCCATAAAATATTGCCTACATGAAAATAATTTGTTGTTGTCTAAAAGCGTGTTGTTAGCCGTTACATACAAATAATTTTCCCTCTATGTTGTATCTACCTCTTTCAATCTACCTATTGGTTGTGTAATTTTAATTTATAGATATTCTATTGTACACATCCAGATATGGATTATAGCTATATATAATGAGAGTCCCTACAACAAGGTGGTCTTGACGCTTGTAGCGATTTTTTTTAAGATAACTTTGGTCTTGCTTACTTGCTTTTTCTATTTTAGTTTCGTTTAGTTTGCGTAGCGTTTTTGCTCGCGATGTGGGAATTTTCCTTCAGTATAAATATTATTTTGTGACCATGCGCTTACTAACTTATTTTTCCTATTTTAGTTTCTTTTGCTTAACTTTTTTGTTATTGGAGAAGATAGTTTATACGATATCTTTTTATTGTAGATACATTAGCACAGCTACTAATATTGTATCAGGTTGACCGTGTTCTCTACATACATTATCGAATGTGAAAAATGTGTGTTATTTACTATTTTAGTTTTTTAGGTTCATCATTAGGCAACATATCAGTTTATTTATCCTTAAAGCATTGTCTAGAGATAGAGAGGTATGTATAAAGGATTTTAAATTAAAACACGAATTTTCACATACGATAGTATACGGGGACAGTCAGAATGTAATGTTGTCTGCTGTACAGTCACGTGCACTAATAAGTACATAAACTTATTCAATTATGAACCTTACTGTTCCGCTTTTAGACCAAGCATCATCACAGAAAACGGTATCCGTCTAACTTGTTTTGCGAGAGCAGTACACAGTAATCGTCGAAATGCCGCGATTCCGCGAAAAAAAAAACACCGTAAAAATTACACTCTTTTAGCATATCAATTGATTTTTGTAATAGAAAAATCATACATTTTAACAGGTTATTTGTAAAATTTGAAGACACATATTAAAATAATGTGGGAAATCAATTATTAATGTGCAAATAAATTCGTTTTAGATTTTTACACGAGCTCGTTTGTTATTTTTTTGGATCAAGTAAAATGAATTAGCACATTTTCTAGACAATATCCTCAAGTATATTGGATATTTTTTTCAATACCGAAAGTTGTGTTGGTTACCTTAAAAGTTCGATCTTGCATAGTGCCGTTCTTCTTCGCTTCACCGTGATTGATGGCCTTAAGAGGCGATGTGTTTACATTTCATTGCATACAATTGTACCTACCCGCACAAAATAAAGAGCTACCCGCGAGGGCCAACCCTGCGAGTCGCGACGCGACAGCCCCGTCGCGTAATTACTTTAGACGCGGGCGTCGACCCGTCGACTTTGACCCACTTCTTACTCTAATTTTCCCGTCTCACCCCAGACAACTTTGTCTATCTAAATGGCTGCACCGATGATAACAAGATAACTCGCCGAACGCAAACACCTGTAGTTGTTTTGTTTACAATATGATAATTTACTTCAAAAGTGGATCGTAACCGACGATTCGTCTGAATAAATAGATGGGAAATGGCACAACAAGGACCAATATTCGATTATATCAGACAATTTGGATAGACATGATACCGCTCGATACAGATGTCTCGTACTAATATTGTATCAGGTTGACCGTGTTCTCTACATACATTATCGAATGTGAAAAATGTGTGTTATTTACTATTTTAGTTTTTTAGGTTCATCATTAGGCAACATATCAGTTTATTTATCCTTAAAGCATTGTCTAGAGATAGAGAGGTATGTATAAAGGATTTTAAATTAAAACACGAATTTTCACATACGATAGTATACGGGGACAGTCAGAATGTAATGTTGTCTGCTGTACAGTCACGTGCACTAATAAGTACATAAACTTATTCAATTATGAACCTTACTGTTCCGCTTTTAGACCAAGCATCATCACAGAAAACGGTATCCGTCTAACTTGTTTTGCGAGAGCAGTACACAGTAATCGTCGAAATGCCGCGATTCCGCGAAAAAAAAACACCGTAAAAATTACACTCTTTTTAGCATATCAATTGATTTTTGTAATAGAAAAATCATACATTTTAACAGGTTATTTGTAAAATTTGAAGACACATATTAAAATAATGTGGGAAATCAATTATTAATGTGCAAATAAATTCGTTTTAGATTTTTACACGAGCTCGTTTTGTTATTTTTTTGGATCAAGTAAAATGAATTAGCACATTTTCTAGACAATATCCTCAAGTATATTGGATATTTTTTTCAATACCGAAAGTTGTGTTGGTTACCTTAAAAGTTCGATCTTGCATAGTGCCGTTCTTCTTCGCTTCACCGTGATTGATGGCCTTAAGAGGCGATGTGTTTACATTTCATTGCATACAATTGTACCTACCCGCACAAAATAAAGAGCTACCCGCGAGGGCCAACCCTGCGAGTCGCGACGCGACAGCCCCGTCGCGTAATTACTTTAGACGCGGGCGTCGACCCGTCGACTTTGACCCACTTCTTACTCTAATTTTCCCGTCTCACCCCAGACAACTTTGTCTATCTAAATGGCTGCACCGATGATAACAAGATAACTCGCCGAACGCAAACACCTGTAGTTGTTTTGTTTACAATATGATAATTTACTTCAAAAGTGGATCGTAACCGACGATTCGTCTGAATAAATAGATGGGAAATGGCACAACAAGGACCAATATTCGATTATATCAGACAATTTGGATAGACATGATACCGCTCGATACAGATGTCTCGCAAAGTACTAATATTGTATCAGGTCGACCTTAACAATTGTGTCTACTTACACTATCAAATGTGAAAATTTGGATTCTTATTTACCTAAGTTTTTTACTACTGTATATGTAAAAAAATTCGTTGTGTTATAAAAAAAACTGTTTGTTAATTCTTTAAAATGTCTCGCAAAGTGCGCCAACAGACTATGTCTACATCAAAACTGCCACAGCACACAGCAAAACAAAAAGATCATGCGCGGCAAACTGTCTCTGCGGTTAAAAACAAAGGTGTCCCTGTTGGAATCGCGTATTACACACGACTCAGAGACGATGTGCCAAACAGCTAGGTCCACAGAAAAGATAAGGGTGGCCCAATGAGCAATGGAAAGGGCTATGCTTGGAGTCACTCTTCGCGAATATAAGACCAACGAATGGGTTCGCCGAGAAACGAGCCTGAAGGACGTCGTCGTTGAGATAGCCAGGGGGAAGTGGAGTTGGGATGGACACGTAGCGCGGATGAGCAGGGACCGTTGGACGAGGCGGGTCGTTGAGTGGAGACCGTGGGAGCACACCAGACCGCGAGGCTACCCACTCAAGCGATGGACTGACGATATTAAGGTGACGGGTAGGGCACGATAGCGACGCAAATCGATTTTAATTCTTAGCTACTAAACCGGATCTATTGTAAAAAATTTCGGGGTTACAACCTCTCGGCAAACACTTATACTATTTATTAAATAACCATGCACAGATATTGGGTCCAACGCGTACGCAAAAAATTGATTCACGCCAAAAGCGGCCACTTTATTAAATAGTTTAAGTATTTGCCTAGAAGTTGTAACCCCGAAATTGTTTAAAATAGATCCGGTTTAGTAGCTTAAAATTAAAATCGATAGGCGTCGCTAGTGTGCCCTACCCGTCACCTTAAGGAACAGGCAGGCGTAAATTCAACGATTTTCAGATGCGCAGATACCCAAGTCCGAAAGAACCCTGTATCTCGTTCACACCCAGGCCGAGAAAGCTCTCTTAATCAGCCAGGGGTACGGATCAGACAAAGGATTGCGCACTCTGACAATCCACGAAGCCCAGGGACAGACGTTCGTGAACGTTGCGATAGTCAGAAAAACTCCCAAATAGTCCCATCTGCAAAGTGTCCCACACGCGGTGGTAGCCATCTCCAGACATACAAGAACTTGTGTATATTATACTGACAACGCCACTAACGACGCCACAGCGCGCCTAATATCCATGGCATCGAAGGCTACCATCGAAAAAATAACCGAGTACAACCTCAAAATGGCGATCCGCCGGGGCGATGACGCGGTTAGAGACAAGCTTGCAAATAAAACATAAATTATTAACATACCCCAAAACCCCCCCTCTGAGGTCCTTAACTACATAAAATCACCAAACCCGCTACCCCAAAAAAAAAAATGACAGTACATATACATCTTACTAACATTAACCATGCATGACTGCCTAATCTTAAGATTGTTATTGTAATTTAATTTAATTTAATTTTATCGCGGAGCAAATTTCTTAAATAATTAGTAACACTTAAAAAACGAGCACAAAAAAGGCACAGAACCAGTGTCCGTGGAATTTAATTAGAATAAAAAAAAATCCCTTAACGGAATGACATGAGCTAATTATATAGTCCATGATAATAAGTCATTCTACTTACATAGCATGAACCAGAACATCAAGGTATTACTTGATTGCCTGCCTATTTATTTTGAACGAACGAATCAAACATCTGGTATCTGGTTGGCAGCCCACTTGTGACTCCACTGGTGTCGCGGGTGTCTAATGAGCAGCGGCAATTGCTTACCATCAGGCAAATCCGCTCGTCTGCCTCCTAACATATAAAAAACAACATTATTTGAGCGAATTTAAGCAAAATAATGCCGATCCCGCGTTTGGCACTTACAGGTCTTTATATTTTCCGAACATCTGCTTATACTAAGTTTAGTCCAATGTTTTCTTTCCATTAGGTACCTATGATTTGGATCACAAAAGGGTTGGATAAAACAACATACCGAGGAAAAGGCTTTATTATCATAATATACTATTTCGAAGAGGTATGATTACCTTTTTGTGTTTAACGAGACCTTAACACGGTCCTTGATAGAACATTTTCAATTTCAGTACCGTATAAACCTTTGTGTTGGCGGTGTAAGTGAACTTCGTGGAATAATCTATGAATAAATGATAGCATATACACGAACGTTCTATAGATTCGGTGCGTAGGGTTATCAGAAATAAAATGTACAATATGCATAAATTTCTTAAGTAAATAATGCATTCACAGTCAAGTCGCAATAATGCACGACAGTCTTCGTTTGAAACTCGAACCCACGGTCTTTTGCTAACCGGGCACCTGGATTACCGATTAAGCTACCGGAGATCTTGGTATGTCGATAGTTTCATCAATATTTGTATGTACTTACAATCCAGTGAAAATATTGTTACAAATGTTATTATATTTATTTACTTAAGAATAAATTGCAAAAAAAATTATGTGGATAAATTTCCCCAGGGAATTGTAACGGTTTAGTGTATTTTTGTATTCGTTTGGGGGTTTCTATGTATTCATCATCATCATCATTTCAGCCAATAGACGTCCACTGCTGGACATAGGCCTCCCCAAATGTTCTCCACACAGATCAGTCCTGTGCCGCCCGCATCCAATGGATTCCCGCGATCTTCACCAGATCGTCGGTCCACCTTGTGGGGGGCCTGCCACGGCTGCGTCTTCCTGTACGTGTCCTCCACTCCAGGACCTTTCCGCCCCAACGGCCGTCTGTTCTCCTCGCTATGTGCCCTACTCAATGCCACTTGAGGCATGCAATCCTTTGGGGTATGTCTGTGACCTTAGTACTCCAGCTGATACGATCACGCAGGGAGACTCCGAGCATAGCCCTCTCCATTGCTCTCTGGGTGACTTTGAGCCTTCTTATTCGGCACATTGTAAGCGGCCACGTTTCGGTTCCGTATGTTATCACTGGCAACACACACGCATTGAAGACTTTCGTCTTGAGACACTACGGTAGATGGGCCGAAAATATGCTGCGTAGCTTCCCGAACGCTGCCCAGCCGAGTTGGATGTATGTTCTATATATGTATATTCTATGTATTATAAGTATGTATTTACAAAAGAAAAGTATCTATTAAAACTTATTTATTTATAATTCCGCTTTTGGTTCTGACATCCGTAACACAGGTGCTTGAGCTAACCTATCTCGGAGTCAGATCAATGTATGTGACGTTGTGAAATATTTATTTATTTAGTTTATTGTATGAGGCTTACTATTTTTATTTTAAAGAAAGTGGTGGCAGTACTTTTTGTGTTCTTGAATTCCAGTTTCTCCATTTTCTGACAAGTTTGTCTAAGAAAACGGAAGCTGTTGTAATGCATATCTACGTGTTGTTAATGGTGCTCAGGTTGATAAGCCAAAATGTACGGTCAGCATCAAAAGTAGCTTAACGCATTAGTACCATGTCAAAGTAACATTTTGTATGTACCACCTTAGAAACTGACTATAATAGGCAGAACGGTTACTTTGATATGTACTAAAGTGTTAAGCTACTTTTGATGCTGACTGTACTTCTATTTTAAAAAAACTTTAAAGCACTTTAAAAGATTATGTCTGTTAGGAAATAGCGTGCTCGCATAGGAATCGTAAAACTAAATTGGATGACGCAATTTGCGCTTACATGTTTTCTCGAGCACTTTTGACTATTTTCTTGAAATATTGTAAAGAGTTCCGGCAACCCTGGAGAGGGCAATGAAAACTGATACCATTAGTTTCTATTGCCCGCTCGGAGTTCCTCTCACATAAACCTATCTACTTACCAGTGCAGTGCAACGGACTGGCCTCAATTTTGCTTCTCAGAGTTCTTATCGACAATAACAAGTAATTTAAAAATGGGTTCTTAAAAAATTGCCCGTGAACTAGGTACCTACCAATTGGAAAGAAAGATTTTAATATAATATAATATAATAATTCATTTATTTCAGGCAACAAAATACATTTTTTTTGACACAGAATTTTTTTTATTTAAGTGCGATCGTTGTACATAAGTATTAAAAATTATTCGAATCTTTTATAATAATTTTAAAACTTATCTAAAATACAGAAAATAAAACATTGTTGTAAAATGTTTAACAATAAATAAAGGTACAGTCAATTACACTTTTCTTCATTCTATTCTTCATTATACTCAAGTTTGATGAAATTGGACTAATGCTGGATTCGCCCAATCTTTATCCACAAAATACATTAAAAAATATTTCTTTGGCCTATATCATAAATACCTTACAGTCTAACATACATAATAATATAATAAAAACATTTTTTTTACAACATCAAATTTACGTGCGGCACGTAGAGTTAGCTGATAGCCGTCCTCGAAACTTTCGAAAGACGACTCCCTGCGGCCAGAAGTCCTCCTTAATAAAGGTCGCCAGGGAGTGGGTCAGCACTCTCACCACAAATGAGCTGAAGTTATTGAGGATGAATAAAGCAGCAGTCAAATGACGATACAATCTATGAAGGTGCATACGTTTAGACTACAAAAATTGTATGGTAAGTAGGTATACCTTTTGATGGAATATGATGATCATGATACAGAACCTTTTTCAAAGTTCCTTATTCGCCAAATGCTAGCAATAAATTGAAATAAGTTAAAAAAAAAACTAAATGATCGACAACCCTGCTAAACAGAGTAGCTGCTTATGAGTCGTTCCACCAAAGAGCGAAGTTGGAAGTTATCATTTATTTAAAATAAAATCACAATAAAAGTTTCCTCCGCGGCAGGAATCCGAACTTCGCCATATCGGAGCTGAGTGTTGAACAACTCCGCGAATTTACATACTTAGCGGCGATTTAACAGCCTACTAGTATTATAGGAAAACAAAAGATGTTATCATCTGGCTCTTGAGAAAATAATCAAGCTATAGTAAATTAATGAACAATATTTTCTATAAAGACATCCGTCCTTTAACTCCTGGTCATATTTTAAGATGTAACTAACCATTTTATGTAGATACATAATAATATATTATTATAGTTTCATCTTAAAATATGATGAGTATGTTCTTAGCCCCGATCGGAATAATCTTAATTCGATACTAAATCTATGGTATAACGCTGGCATTTTTTACAAATCTGATGGTAGGATACCATAGATATCCATGGATAGAAATTGGTCGCCACTAAGGCCCGAGGCACTGTAACACAAGTGCTTACGTAGGTAGTACGGAACCAAGTCAATGTACAACCCGTGCGGATAAAGAATGGGATCAGAAACCCCGATATTGTTTTAAATAGATCCGGTTTAGTAGCTAAAAATTAAAATCTATTGGCGTCGCTAGTGTGCCCTACCCGTCACCTTAATGGACAGGTTAAACTATTGATTTATTAAATATTATGAGCACACCACATACAACCTGTGCGGATAAAGAATGGGATCAGAAATGGCGGCGCATCTATTCACTTCTCGCTCGCACACTACTTGCGTCTATACTCGCACCCCACGAGTGCGAGTATAGACGCAAATAGTGTGCGAGCGAGAAGTGAATAGATGCGCCGCCATTTCTGATCCCATTTTTTATCCGCACGGGTTGTATGAGATGTTGTGAGAATTATTATTATTATTCGACAACTAAATCTATGCTATAGCTCTGCCATTCTATACAAATCTGACTTTGAGCCATAGATTTATCCACGGATAAAGATAGGCCGAATCAGGCCTTAATAATTAAGCAATCACTTAAAATTTTAAAATACTAGGTAATATATACAAAAGAAAAGTTTTGTATGTACATATTTGTAATTCCGCTGTTGGTTCTGATATCCGGAACACTGGTACTTAAGCTACCTATCTCGGAGTCAGATCAATGTTTGTGATGTGAAATATTATTTGTGAAATATACTATTAATATTACAAATGAAAAAGTGCATGTGTCGGTCTGTTTGTTTGTCCGTTTCTCACGGCAAAACGGATCGACGAATTGACGTAATTTTTCAAGTGGAGATAGCTGAAGGGATGCAGAAGGACATAGGTTTTTTTTGTGGCTGAAGCTGCGGACGACGACTAGCAATAATCATATATTTTCTCAAGTAAGGCTTTTCAAAATAACGCATAGAAGTTCCAATTTATTTCATTAATATCGGACTAATAATACCTATAAATCAAATTTGATAATTAAAATTCCTACCATGTGGAACTCCCAAGGGTTGAAAATATAATTTACCTACACAATATGATAGTTAAAGTGATCATTTATCGT
The DNA here is from genome assembly GCA_019059595.1 of Marasmia exigua. Lineage (NCBI taxonomy): Eukaryota > Metazoa > Arthropoda > Insecta > Lepidoptera > Crambidae > Marasmia > Marasmia exigua. The sequence continues at coordinate 10,635,313 of CM032477.1, read as the reverse complement.
AATAAATATCCGATTCGGCAATACCAATTAATTAAAAATGGACGATATCGGTACAAGTACTTCCTATTGAAATATAATACTAGCAAATTTTGACGCCATTTTGCTGGTTGAATATCGCGTGGTCATGCATACGGGATTTGTTTATTAATTATAAATGGTAATGTTTTTTACCAATTAATGGAAATTAATGCTATCGAAATATTGTGACGCGCTATGATAATAATAGCTCTGCTGGTCGAATTCACAACAACGAACAGCGTAACGTGTGAGATGAGCTGAGATATTACATGAGACTAATTTTTTTTTGAATACCTAAATGAATAATTAGATCCTCACTCAACACCTATGAATATCAAGCAGAATTTTCGATTTCAGTAAGAATCCTTATTGTCACACCAAGTTTGTCACACTACTGGTGTGACTATGAGTAATTTCGATTACTCGTGGTCACACCGCTTCGTGCTCTGCCGAAATTCATGTACTTGATAAATAAATAACTTAAAGTCATCTAGCGTGCCTCATCATCATCATCATCATCAGCCCATTTAAGTCCCCACTGCTGGGGCAAGGGCCTCCCTCAATCACATGAGGGGTAATTGCCATACTCACCACGCTTGGCAGACGGGTTGGCGAGGGTTTTGATATAAATGCAGAGTTTTCCATCTCTGGGTGCTGATGATCATGCCAGCAGCTTTACCTTAGTCGCCTTTACGACACCTCGGTATGAGTGAGCGTGAACTAGCGTGCCTGATCCTGAGTTATCTTTGAGTTTTATAAAATTAACTAATTATAATTCTTCGTATCCACACCAGTGTGACAAACATCGACGTGGACACGAGTCATACATGCTTATTTTATAGTTAAACGAGTAGGTCAAACCTCTCATAACGTAGAGCTTTTGACCATAAATAGTTTTTTTTTATTAGGTACCCCTTCCTTTCTAGGTCTCTGTTACCATTTCCACTATCACTGCGAACTCAGAATAATAAATTTTGTTTCTGTATTTACATAGGTATACCTTCTTGGGCTGACAGTTTTTGTATAAAAACCCGGAACTGACTAGCAAGTAGGCATTACATATAGAAGATGTCGGCCTGACCCCTGTGACCCTCTTCAGAGCCTTTACAAAAGGTTCTTTTCCAAACTTACAGCTATTCTTATACTTGTATATGGAAAAAAACCGGCCAAGTGCGAGTCGGGCTCGCGCACAAAGGGTTCCGTAGCAGCAAAGTCCAAAATTACAGTTAAATCAACCTATCTCAAAAACTATAAGAGATACTTTGATCAAACCAAAAATCGTTGAAAGAGTTAATTAGCATGCATCACCTCTATTTTTTTTAGAATTTTATACCCCGTAGTTATAAAAATAGAGGGGGGGGGACATACTTTTTACGACTTTGAGAGCTGATATCTCAAAAACCGTTCACTTTAAGAAAAATGTTTTTTAGAAAACTTTATATCATTTTAAAAGACCTTTCCATTGATACCCCACACGGGTATGTACATCGAAAAAAAAAATTTCATCCCTCAGTTACATGTATGGGGGGCCCCACCCCCAATTCTTTTTTTTACTATTTAGTGTCATATTTTTGTAGCGGTTCATACAACACATATTCCCATCAAATTTCATCACTGTAGTACTTATAGTTTCCGAGTAAATCGGCTGTGACAGACGGACAGACGGACAGACGGACAGACGGACATGACGAAACTATAAGGGTTCCGTTTTTGCCATTTTGGCTACGGAACCCTAAAAATGGGTAGGTATTTCAATTTCAATTTAAAAATATTTCACAACATCACATTCATTGCTCTGACTTAAAAACAGGTAGCTCAAGCACCTGTCTTACGGATATCAGAAACAACAGTGGGATTACAAATATATACAGATAATACTTTTCTTTTTGTAAAGCCATACTTATTATACATAGAAAACACCCAGACCAATATAAAGATACATGTTCAAGCACACTGTTTGTAATGTGCGGGGATCGAACCCGCAACCCTTGCACTAGAGGTAGCCACTGGAACCGTTTGGTACAAACGGGTCGTTTTAAGATTTATTTTTCCAGCGTTTTGGTAACACGACGCGCAGCTTGCTGTTATTAGTATTTTGAGTACTTTTTTTAAGGTACTTAGGTACTTAATGATTGATTTACCTATTCAAAGTTAAATCAATCATTAATAATAAGAAGCATAATTTAGACTTACTAAAATAATGAACACTTCAAAACGCTTGTTCAGGCAGGATTTGAACAAGTTGGTCGTAGTATTGTGTGACGTTGTTGTTGTTGTACGACTTAGGGACCTTCAAGAGAAGAAGAGAAGAGTGTACTCCTTTTCAAAAAGGCCGGCAACGCATTAGCGATCTCTCTGATTTCGGGGATGTTAATGAGCGGGGATGATTGCTTTCCATCAGGTGACTCGCTTGCTCGTTTGTCGCCTCTAGCATAAAAAAAAAAATGATATCTATATGCGCGTACATCAGGCTTGTCTATAAATCTGTAAATGCTTAGCTGTAAATCAATTAAAACCTTTTTGGAGTTTGTTCGTTTTGTTCTGTCGTCCGTACTATGCAAACCACATGCAATGCAGTGGGTACGATATGAACCGCAACGTGAAGATGAGTTTCCATATTCTAGCAGCACTTTAACTTCTGCTTCATTCCACATTAGAATACACAATATTTTAAAGCTAGCTTTCCCAACTTTAGTAGCATGACCACAGAACTTAAATCTTTATGGTTCACCTCACGCTGCTGAAAAGTAAGATTTGTTCAAAAATCTATTACGTATTTTGAAAAATTAGCTTCCTGTATATATTGTATTGTATTGTGTATGTATTTGTGTTCCTCTGTTGTCTGATATCTGTAACACAAGTGCTTATGCTATTTAGTACGGAATCAGGTCCACGTATGAGATGTTGTGAGAATTATTATTATTATTGTCCTGTTTCAGCAATATTGGATTATTCTTCTTTACTCTAAAATACCCACAAATTAAGTAAATATAAATTTATATTAATTGTCACTAAATTTCTTGATTAAGGTGGCTGGTAGGGCACACTAGCGACGACAATTGATTTTAATTTTTAGCTACTAAAACGGATCTATTTTAAACAATTTTGGGGTTACAACCTCTCGGCAAACACTTTTACTATTTATTAAATAACCATGCAAGTAGTTAAAAATTAAAATCGATTATCGTCGCTAGAGTGCCCTACCCGTCACCTTAATACAAAAACAAATTTGTTCATGCGGATAAAATGTTATATAATAACAATTTTGACATGCCCATCTTAAGTGAGTGCCAAATAATTATCTTGGTACATTGTGACAAATTTAGCTTGTTTTACATTGACAGCAACGTTGTAATGCGAATAGTTCAAACATACATGATAGATTAATGTCAAAAATTTTGACAAAACTGCACTATATCGAGATACATTTTCAAAAGGAAACACTAAATAAGCATTCTTTTTCCTGCTGTACACAGCAATGATTCGATAATACGTTTTTTGCACTGGTTGTTCGCCGTTCCAGATTTACATACGCGCACGATACACACCGTACCTAATTGGTGCCCAGCCACGTCAAACAGTCTACAGAATCACAACCCTTTAATTCCAAACTATTAATAATGGAAACGGTTTCGTTCTACGACCTTTGTGGAATACGAATTATAATAATAATAATTCTCACAACATCTCAAACGTTGACCTGATTCCGTACTAAGTAGCTTAAGCACATGTGTTACAGATATCAGACAACAGAGGAACACAAATATATACTTAAATACATATCATCATCATCATCATCAGTCCATTTAAGTCCCCACTGCTGGGGCACGGGCCTCCCTCAAATCACATGAGGGGTAATTGCCATACTCACCACGCTTGGCAGACGGGTTGGCGAGGGTTTTGATATAAATGCAGAGTTTTCCTTCTCTGGGTGCTGATGATCATGCCAGCAGCTTTACCTTAGTCGCCTTTTACGACACCTCGGTAAGAGTGAGGGTGGCCTATTCTACTCTGCCGGGGACCGACACGGCCATGGCCAAATACATATATTACACCCAGATACTGAACAAACACAAGTGTTCATCGCACGAATGTTTGTCCAGGGTGGGAATCGAACCCACGACCTTTGGCGTCAGAGGCAGGGTCACTACCAATTGCGCCATCCGGTCAGTCAAATTAAAAAGTGAAGAAGTTAAAAAGTAGTCACTACACTCGTTGATCGTCATGTCCTGTTGTTCGTCGCTTTTGATTGAAACGCGAGCTTAAATTTAATGAGCAGTTTTCTAGTAGGTATTTATAAATTTCCCAGTGATTCGCTAGATGGCGCAATCAGTCCCTGTAAATGTTAGGTGTGGTATGATATTTCATGTGCATCCTAATTTATGGGAAAATTGTTTTAGGTTTTTTACATTAAATATCTTAAGTTACATTAAATATCGCAGTTAATATGTATATTTAGTGCTATGTACATTTTAAATGACAGAGAGTGATTCAAAACGAAACTTTTCATAAACATGTAAAATATGTATTTTACTTGTTTACTTTTTATCTCTATTTTCATAGGGGTAAAATAAAGTTAAATATGCCAGGACCGTTAATGTCATGATGATGGTTGGTTTATCAAATATTTCCTATCTATCATAGACAAAAAAAGAACTTTTAATTGATAGTGAGAGTAGCGTCATTTGGTGTTGTTTTTAGAAACCACCCGAAAATACCTACTGGAAAACTGCTCATTGAGAGTCTGGTTCTTAGTTGTTCATGAAGTAATATGTTAAAATGAAAACAAGTGATAGTCTTATTTTTCAGCTCATTCAGGTGAATTATCTAATAATAAAAAAGCACAGGATTTTATTACAGTGGCACAGTTTAATGGCTCACTTTAGCCCTATATGGTAAAAAAAAGGATGACGAAAAAAAGGAACACGTTGCAATCACAAAGGTCGCTATGGCATGGCATTATTTGGAGCGATGGTAGCTCACTGGTTTTGAACGAGCCTTCCAAACGGGGGGTCGTGGTTTGAATCCGAGCACGCACCTCTGGATTTTTCAAATCTATGTGTTCATTTCTACCATTAGCTTGGCGTTGAGGAAAAACATCGTTAGAAAACCTGCTCGTTTCGGATAGTTTATCAAACGTGTAACCATAATTCAGTTGGTCTGGTACCCCTGTTTAAGGGTTGCGAAGTTCAGACGGCAGTCGCCTGATTGTAAAATTTACCAGACTCCCCCAATCCTGAATCATGGTCCAAACGTACCCCAGGTTCCAGAGCGACAGCTTTGGACGGAACCTGGAATTACACGCTAAGATGAGACTATGGCATGGCATCATTTCCATTAGTACTGCCATAACTGGTCTGCGACACATCACGAAAACAAGTAAACGTTAGATGTTTTCTCCTTATTATACTAGTAAGACAAAGCACCCAAGAAGATTGATTGCCAAGTAGCAGGTGTTGGCATCCGTCACTGTCTCGCTCATTTCAACTGACTTTTGAGAATCATTTTCATGCGAGGAAAAACAATGTTATTACAAACATAACATTGTTTTTCCTCGCATGAAAATGATCGTTATTTATTCTGGTAGTTTGTATGCTGTAATAGAAGTTGTTTTGTGAGCTGGTATTTATAATGATTTATTTTTTTACGAACTAGTAGATGCAAGAGCAAATCCATTCGATTCCCGTGAAAGCACAGTCCAAAAAAACCTTTCATGCTTTGACTTTTTTCGTTCGAAGTGATGGTTCGTTTAAGTAAAAAGGCTAACTTAAATAAAAATACCACTACTTTCCTTCGTGTCCCGTAGTCGTGGGACGCCCTGTATTTCGAATATTTATTAGCATTTTTACAACCATACAATTGTTACATAAACATTTAGAGTTGCATCTTGTTAGGGTACTGCAATACATGAAGAACCTTTTGTACTTAATTACTATCTTAAAGGGTTTTTATAGCCAATGCTATGTCCCAAAATTAGGACATAGCATTGGCTATAAATATCTTTACTGACTTATTAGGACTGCTTGAAACAATGAAATGTTTTTTATAGACAATGTACCACGAATAGAACATTGCATTGTCAACAAATAGATACCTTTACTAACTTAATATCAAAATCATATAAATAAAAAATTTATTCCATTCTATTCTATATCGATCAAATATCGAACCAAAATTTTACACATGATATCGATTTTATTATGAGATATAAAAATAATAGATGTCTGTAAACATCACGTTTTTAACTATAGAGCACCATCGATTTTTAAAACATTATACTATTTTCATTATCTTCTAGCTTCTTCTTACTCATCATCATCATCATTTCAGCCAATAGACGTCCACTGCTGGAAATAGGCCTTCGCCAATGTTCTCCACACAGATCGGTCCTGTGCCGCCCGCATCCAATGGATTCCCGCGATCTTCACCAGATCGTCGGTCCACTTTGTGGGGAGCCTACCACGGCTGCGACTTCCTGTACGTGGCCTCCACTCGAGGACCTTTCCGCCCCACCGGCCGTCTGTTCTCCTCGCTATGTGCCCTGCCCATTGCTACTTGAGGCATGCAATCCTTTGGGCTATGTCTGTGACCTTAGTTCTCCTGCGGATCTCATCATTTCTGATACGATCACGCAGGGAGACTTCGAGCATAGCCGTCTCCATGGCTCTCTGGGTGACTTTGAGCCTCCTTAATCAGCACATTGTAAGCGGCCACGTTTCGGTTCCGTATGTCATCACTGGCGACACACACGCATTGAAGACTTTCGTCTTGAGACACTGCGGTAGATGGGCTGAAAATATGCTGCGTAGCTTCCCGAAGGCTGCCCAGCCGAGTTGGATTCGTCGATCTTCTTACTACACATTTGTATTAGGTTTATACTAAATATTGTAGATATAATATTAATTTACTTAAAAAGGATTGCACCACCCTCCACTCTTCTATCTAATGTCCTTTACCTAAAGGTTGTCTGGTTTTTTTTTATATTAAATGGGTTTGCACTTGACCTTATCTCACCTCATGGAAAGTGACAATAAGGTCTAAGATGTAGCGTGCTTACCCAGAAGAAGCCACTCACTCGATTCGCTCTCGACTTAAAGACACCTAAATTGTAGCTCTCTGGGAATACAGAAGCCGGCAAGTTGTTCCTTAGCAGTTCGTAAGAAAACAAAAGCGAAACGCTTATTACGAGCTGGTGGAACTTCTACAGTGTAAGGGTGGATTCCTGTCGTCTTCCGCAATGACCGGTGGTAGAAAGGAGAAGGTGGTGTCAGGTCGTGTAGCTCATTCGAACACTCTCCAAAATGAATCCTATAAAAAACCGATAGACAGGCCACTGTACCTCGGTGAACGAGGCTTTGAGGTTTACCCTTCACTAATTCTGCGTCACCATCTAACTTCATGGCACGACACTCAATCGAGTCGAGGGCAGCCAGCTGATACTTGGCAGAGCCATACCATAGGTGACTGGTAGAGATCGCTCCCAGCGATAAGGCCGCCTGAATTGTATATTTTTATCACTGTATAGATAGAGTATCTATATATCTATCTATATTTATAAAGAATTAAATACTACAGAAAGCGGGAACGCATATACCTATAGGTAATCCGAAAACACGAAACGTTTGCGATATAATCGACACCTACCGCCATCTATTGGTTTAAAATGGAACTAATGTCCCGAAACGAAGTGAGGGTGGGGCCATTATTTTTACTTTAGGAATCTTAAATGAGGTGTACAAGTACTACTTATTTCCTCTTATTTTTTTATTTTTTTATTAGAATAGCCAGACATTTGGCCTCAATCTCACCTGATGGTAACTGATGGCGCGGCCGAGGATGGATCATGTCTGTCTAGTAACAGCCTATTCACTATTTTTTTTTTTATATGAGAGGTGGCAGACGAGCAGACAGATCACCTGATGGTAAGCAATTCCGCCACCCATGGGCACCCGCAACACCAGTGGAGTAACAAGTGCGCTGCCAACATTTTGCCCTTCCCCCCATTGGGCCTCCGGTAACCTCACTCACACGGCGAAACACAGCGCAGGCGCAGCTTCACGCCGGTCTTCTGTGAGGCAGTGGTATCACTCCGGTCGAGCCGGCCCATTCATGCCTAAGCGTGGCTCTCCCACATTTAATTTTCTTGAATAATTCCAAACCATATCGTTCAGGAAACACATCTCTCTACTTAATTCGCTGATGTGTGCTTACGCAGATTGTTTTGTAATGATCTTACGCATAAATTGTTGAGGTATGTTTAGTTTGGACCCAACTCGAATAGGTAAACGTGATTTAAGCTGACGGGTAGGGCACACTAGCGACGCCAATCGATTTTAATTATTAGCTACTAAACCGGATCTATTTGAAACTATTTCGGGGTTATAACCTCTCTGCAAGCACATAATATTTATTAAATAACCATACACAAATGTTGGGTCCGTTTTTAAATGCGAAAAATTGATTCACGATAAACGTTGCCGCTTTTGGCAGTAATCAATTTTTCGCGTACGCGTTGGACCCAACATTTATGCATGGTTATTTAATAAATAGTATTAGTGTTTGCCGAGAGGTTGTAACCCCGAAATTGTTTCAAATAGATCCGGCTTAGTAGCTAACAATTAAAATCGATTGGTGTCGCTAGTTAGGGCTACCCGTCGCCTTAATCTGCACTTCAAGTGACCTCATTCGGTAGTCTAAGTGGGTAAATATACTGTTTAAGAGGCTTTGCCGCCGGCACTCACGCCCATTTGCCGATTATCCCACCTGCTCTAAGTAAACCAATGCGAACATTTTCAAATATGCTGTTACGATGGAAAACCATGACAGTTTAATAATAGATAGTGACGTAGCTACCCATAACGCCCTGTTGGTCTAGTGGTTTAAGTACCGGGCCGTGATCTCAGGGTCCTGGGTTCGGTTCCCGGGTCGAGCAAAAAGTATGTTTCGAATTTTTCGAACATAGCTCGGGTTTGTAATTACTAATTGGTGATCACCAATCAGCGTTTGGAAAGCTTGGTGGGTGATTGAGCTAATCCCATCTTGGTAGCGATGACTTGATTTCTATGATGGAGGCCTTCGGCCTGCAGGGGGACAGCTGATACTTTTAGCTACCTGAAGGTTATGCGGGGCAGTGCCCCGGAGCCTTTAGTTCGAGGAGTCCCCTCAGCCAAATGGGGTTGTGCGTTTAGCCTTTCAACAGTATACAACTAAATACATATATTTTCATCATTGAGATCACAAGGCTAAAAGTTCCTATATCGACCTCAAGTCAATAGGGAACGATCTAATTTACACATACACGTTAGGTACACAAAATACACTAGACAAGCGTCCGTGGCACTCATTCAGCTGGTCTCACTGAAAACCAGCGTCATGGCCTTTGTCTGGGCTGTGACATAAGCTGAGTGAGGGCCATTTATACTAGACGTCATAACACATCATAATATTCATTTGGCACTGTCTGGACATGATTAAATATAGTTTTGTTTTTTTTTTCCTTTTGTTTTATTTTTATGTATTTTTAATTGTTTTATGTTTTGTTTTCTGTTTGTGCCAAATTGTGTTTTGTTTGTAATTGCTATATGTTCTGTGTTGTGATGTCTATAATAATAAATATTTTCTTTCTTTCTTTTTTCTTTCTTTCTTTCTAATTTAAATTAGCATAGTAGGTTGAATTATCATGATTCATGAATGGGTGATGATTAGTCGAGAACCAACTCGTTGAGTGCGGAATTGGAATACCAATCTTAAGAAATCAATGTAAACTAACTAAAGATGGTGGCCAAGGGCTTAAATATTTTTTTTTATTGTTAGACAGAAATATACTATGAGACGAGAGATACTATGAGTTTCTTCTTTATTGTTTTATTAATGTGATTTGAATGGCTGCTTAGTTGGCACATTGGGTAGTGTGTCGCATTTTAAAGCGATGGCTGCGCTTAGAGTCCATATACATACATATATACATATTTAACTTTTCTGGTGATATCACCTAATGGTGGATGTATATACAATTATCGTTTTTTTTTTCAGATACAACTTCGACTTCGTGTTCCTCAGTAGCAAACACAATCGAGAGTTTGGATGTGAAATCCTGGAAGCTTTCCACATCTCAAATCAGCAAAAACATGGTGAGTTTATTCTATAATATGATTCGAAGAAACGAAACTTGATTCTTTTAGCTGAATACCAAGAAATAATATCTACAACCTGTGCTGATAAAGAATGGGATCAGAAATGGCGGCGCATCTATTCACTTCTCGCTCGCACACCCACGAGTGCGAGTATAGACGCAAATAGTGTGCGAGCGAGAAGTGAATAGATGCACCGCCATTTCTGATCCCATTCTTTATCCGAACAGGTTGTAACATCCCTTTCTTTCTTTCTTTGACGACCCGTTTGGATCAGTGGTAGTGAACGTTGCCTCTGGCGTAACGGTTGCGATTTCGATCACCCCATACAAACATTTGTGTGCATGAACATGTCTGTTTGTATTGGTTGGGGTGTTTTCTATGTATTATAAGTATGTATTTACAAAAGAAAAGTATTAACTGGATATATTTGTAATTCTGCTGTTGGATCTGTTCTCCTCGCTATGTGCCCTGCCCATTGCCACTTGAGGCATGCAATCCTTTGGGCTTTGTGACCTTAGTTCTCCTGCGGATCTCATCATTTCTGATACGACCACGTAAGAAGACTCCAAGGTTGGGGCGGAAAGATCCTCGAGTGGAGGCCACGTACAAGAAGTCGCAGCCGTGGCAGGCCCCCCACAAGGTTGACCGACGATCTGGTGAAGGTCGCGGGAATCCATTGGATGAGGGCGGCACAGGACCAATGTGTGTGGAGATCATTGGGAGAGGCCTATATCCAGCAGTGGACGTCTATTGGCTGAAATGATGATGATGATGTTGGTAACACAGGTGGATATCCGTAACACAGGTGCTTAAGCTACCTATCTCGGAATCAGATCAATGGTTGTGATGCTGTGAAATATTTATTTATTAATTCATACATAAAGCGCAGTTATAGGCAGTGTAAAATATAAATCCGTTCCATCAACTACTCATCCAACAATCAACGTCTATTCCAATGTTAAATCGTTGGACCGCCAATTTTGACAGAATTAGTAATATCATAGGGAATTCAAAATGACGTTGTAATTGTTACAGCTGTTTTGGCATTATCATGAATCACAAAACAATACATACCCTCTTATTCCAAAACGTGGTTTAAAATAAGTAGTGGGATTAATATTGGGAATAACTGAAGAACTACAGTAAACATTATTACAAAACTAAGTTTAACGTTATCTAGTATATCAACTATAATACTTAAATTAAACCACCCGGACGCCTAGTTTAAAATGAGTACTAAAATAACCTCAAAATATTGATTCAGTAACCATGACAACTTATCCCTGTGACAGGCCATTCCGTTTTACACGAAAGTAGTTAATTCATTTTTTGGATTTAATACCAAAAATATAAGCAATTCCTATGCATATTACTTGGAAATCTTACTTATGTCAATATTTTAATTTATGGTTGCTTAAAAACAATTCTTAAATATTTTTACCCTTCAGACAACCAAATAAGGTTATGTAAAATGAAATGTCACTTGACGATTGAACGATTGAATGATTCGATCAATTTTGACACTATCCTGCGGTAATAAGTGGTCTATGGTTAGTCGAGGGTTTGTAATGAAAAAGTTAAGAACTAACATTATTCAGTAATAATCATGAACTTTCTAGTTTAAGATTAAATCCGGTATCAGAGCTGTTTTTTGTAATAAGAGGGATATTGTTTTTTGCCGGTTTATAATGTTCTTCGTTCATTCATTCGTGAAACAAGGTATAGCTATATCAGCTTTGCAAGGACATAATTGAATTGATTACGAAAATAAAGCAACCGAGTGAATTACCAAGTCGATAGTTATCCTTTTATAACTATCACGTTGCTTGAATCCGTCATTAGTAAGTTTGTCATTATTCTAGAGCAACGCTTCCTCTATCTCTTAATCTCGTTTCTATACGAGTGAATGAATGATTTTATCCTTTTTTTTGGACAAACGTTAAAATAAACTTAAAGTGATGATCACACTAACGACGCCAATTGATTTAAATTGTTAGCAACTAAACCGGATATCCTTTTAACAAATTTGAAACTGCAGCCTCTCGGAAAAGACTAATACTATTTATTTAATACTTACACCTAACTTTTGGGTCTGCTTTTGTACTCGAAATTTTCGGATTACCGCCAAAAACGGCCACTTATAATGTTAATACAAATTTCGAGTGCAAAAACAGGTAAAAAAAGTGCACAATTACTAAATAAATAGTATATGTAAATGTTTGCTTAGAGACTCCCGCTCCAATATTGTTTAAAATAGATCCGGTTTAGTAGCTAACAATTCAAATCGATTGGTGTCGCTAGTTAGGGGTACCCGTTGCCTTAAATAGTATGTACTCTTTGTTTTTTTTTATGAATAAATATTTCACTACATCACACATTGATCTGACTCCGAGATCGGTCAAGCATCCGCGTTACGGATATCAAAATTAACAGTGGGATTACCAATATATACATATAATACTTTTCTTTTGTAAAAACATACTTATAATACATAGAAAACACCCAGACCTATACAAACAAACATGTTCATGCACACAAATGTTAGTACTGTGCGGGGATCGAACCCGCAACCCTTGGACCAAGGGCAGCGTTCTCTTCCACTATTCCAAACGGGTCGTCAAAATCGTAATATATAAAATACAGGTTATGAAATACGTCATCGTCTGATGTTGAATTTAATGCAACACCCTTTTAATTCCGCAGCGTATTGTGGACTTATGATAAAGTTACTGTAGGAATTATACCTTTTCCTGCGGTAAAATGTTGCTTATTTTTCTCCGGAATAGCGTACTTTTACTTATATCTGAAAAGACTACCTCGACTAGAACAGTCCAAGGCGTTAATACAGGCGTTCAACCAGAAACGAGCTGTGGAAATAATAAAACTGAGCAGAGGACATATTAGGGCACTCACTCGGACCCTCACGGGGCACTGCAAATTAATCAAGCACCTTCACAACATGGGCCTTTAAGATACCAGAATCTGCAGGTTCTGTCGCGAGGACGATGAAACGATTATCCACGTCCTCGGCGAGTGCATAGCGCTGCACACATTATTTCGGCAGACGAGATCAAGAGCTCCCCCATCAGCTCCATCCTCGGGTTTATCCTGGAGCTGGGGCTACATGAGGTGCTGTGATAAGTTTTGGGGCTGCCACAAAAGATCTTCTACTGGTCGCAGTGGCTATGAGATGCAATGCTCACCCCATTTCATTCAAATATATATATCTGAGTATTCAAAATTAGTCCAGTTGTTGTTCAAGTTAATCCGGTACAAAACTAAAAGAGGCTTTTCCAATCTTTCCTGTTCATAATATTTATAAGGGTATTAGTTTAGAAAAGCCGGTTGCGTGAGATAACAAAATCCGTGTTCTCACACAAAAGAACTTAATTTACTTTTATGGGAAACGAAATAATACTTGAAATACATTTCTGAGTCTATCCTATTTCAGCCTGGGCAGGTTAATGTGAAACCGCGAAGTAGAATGATAACTTTGTGTTACAGGTTAGGGTTCTGTAGTTCAATTTGAAGAAACGTTTATAGGACTCTTTCTGGCCGGGTAGTCGGACAGAAGGAAGAGCAATATTAAGCCATATTAGCCAATCGATTTTAATATAAGGTGCCGTTTTTGGCGGTAATTCAAATTTCGAGTACAAAAGCAGACCCAAATGTTAAATATAAGTATTAAATAAATAGTATAAGTGATTTTCGAGACAATTTAAATCGCGATAAATTGATCGCCAAAAGCGGCCACTTTTGGCGTTAATCAATTTCTCGAGTACAAAAACGGACCCAAAATTTGTGCATGCTTATTTAATAAATATTATAAGTGTTTGCCGAGAGATTGTAACCCCGAAATTGTTTAAAATAGATCCGGTTTAGATCGATTGGCGTCGCTAGTGTGCCCTACCCGTTACCTTAAGTAAGAAATATTTTTAAGGAAAGCGATAAATGAAAATACTTTTCTATTGAACTAGTAACTACATAGACTAAAACTGTTTCATCATCCTATCGCAGTCCACTGCTGGACGTAGGCCTCTCCAATTGTTCGCCACCGTGATATCTATTCATGGCTTCTCGCATCCAGCTCTTGCCAGCCATCCTGCGCAGATCGTCACTCTACCTGCGCCAGAGGGCGCCCTACATTACGTTTGCCAAGACGCGGTCTCCACTCTAGAACTCGTTTACCCCATCGGTTGTCGCTTCTGCGGCTAATATGGCCAGCCCACAGCCACTTAAGCTGGCTAATAGCTTAATTGCTAAAACTGTTTATACCAAGTTATTTTGAGCGTTATTTCTTATGAAATAAATACAACTAGGTAATGCCTTTTTGAAATTTGGTTTTAGATTTATACCATTAGTCAATACTACTACTAAATTGATTTTCCTTGAAGTGGCATAAGTTCAATTTCTGGAGCGTCTAATCTTAAATTATAACAATAGATATAAATAAGTATCTAGAGTAATAGTTAAAGAAAATACCATACCTATATTCAATATTTTCTTATAAATACTGTGGATATTCTGAACTTGTAATCTAAGGGGAATGACAAAGGGAAAACAGCCGTTGCTTCTTATAATTCCAAGACTAGACTTTCCAAATCCAAGTGCATCCCAGGTTTAGAAGCTAAGCTAAGCTAAAAACAAAACGTAAGAACCAGCACGATGATGACATAAAATAGCAAATTTCCCGAGGCTATTGAATAGTTCTGTAGAAACTTTGTAACATTCGTGTAACTACTCGCACGTCGTAGTCACGAACACACCGCCCTAATACGATAGACATTTGCAACGGAGCGGAAACAATAAATGACCGATAGGAGATCGTGCGTTTTCCAGCTATGTGGTGAGCGAATACTCGACCTTCTTGTTCCTAACGGAGAATACTTACATCGAGCGAATACAGACTATTGTAACACAGAATGACACACAAAAGTTGTTCGTATAGAGGGATGAGAATGTTCATGCAAATATAGCGACTATATTTCTGTCGTCTAATCCAGAGTGACATAGGATGTGGGACTTGTCAAAAAATGCATCATGGAAACTGCCAACCCCACTCATGATTTTCTTTTTGAACAGTTCCATATTTTTTACGCCGTGTGGTCCCCGGCAGAGTAGAATAGGCCACCCTCGCTCTTACCGAGGTGTCGTAAAAGGCGACTAAGGTAAATCTGCTAGCATGATCTAATCTCTTTAAAATAATTTTCCTATTTATAACTCCTCAAAACTTCGTAAAAAATATCGTCGTCGTCGTCGTCAGCCCATTTAAGTCCCCACTGCTGGGGCACGGGCCTCCCTCAATCACATGAGGGGTAATTGCCATACTCACCACGCTTGGCAGACGGGTTGGCGAGGGTTTTGATATAAATGCAGAGTTTTCCAGAGAAGGAAAACTCTGCATTTATATCAAAACCCTCGCCAACCCGTCCAGCTTCCAGAGAAGGAAAACTCTGCATTTATATCAAAACCCTCGCCAACCCGTCTGCCAAGCGTGGTGAGTATGGCAATTACCCCTCATGTGATTGAGGGAGGCCCGTGCCCCAGCAGTGGGGACTTAAATGGGCTGACGACGACGACAACGATATTTTTTACGAAGTTTTGAGGAGTTATAAATAGGAAAATTATTTTAAAGAGATTAGTACATCTCTGCTCACGAAGTTTTCTTCACCTTCAAAACCCACAATGATTTGTAAAAATCCTCTAAGAGCTCTGCTCTTAACATACAACCTGTCGCTCTAACATTACTTTAATCTGTAAAAATATGTAATAAATCATTTCGAAATATAATAAAAACAAAGTGAATCCAATCAAGTGAAACCTTTTGGTTGACGAGAGTTACTCTCGAAGTGCCAAACACATATTTCAACGCTGCGAAATACGAGTTATTGAAAATTAATGATGATAAATCACAGGTTATTTTATAAAATATAGGTTGAACACGGACAATGGGTACGCACTCGTTTATCATCCTTGTAATCGAATATTGGAGCCATTTCTATTGTTATGTGTGCATCGATACTAACATTTATCTGATCGATTTTCAACAAATAGCTTACTAAAACTGGGAGACATCGAAATACCATGACGTTTTTTTCTTTACATAATATCGTTATTTTTTTATTTATTCCGTGTGAATGCGGAAAGTTTTAGCTTTTAATTTGATTTGTTTTTCCATTGATTTTCAACAAAAGTAAGTACAGGCACATACATACGCCCTGTTGGCCTAGTATACACCCTGTTGGTCTAGTGGTTTAAGTACGGGCCGCGATATCGAGGTTCTGGGTTCGATTTCTGGGTCGAGCAAAAAGTGTGTTTCGAATTTTTCGAACATAGCTCGGGTTTGTGATCTCCAATCCGCATTTGGCAAAAATGGTGATTAAGCCCAATCCCATCATAGTAGCGATGACTTGATTTCTATGATGGAGGCCCTGCAGTGGGACAGTTATAGGCTGATACTTTACAGGCACATAATTTTAACGTCTAGAGACAGTGTGCGCGTAACATAAGTGAGACGCTTAAAACTACGCTCAAACGACAGAGTCCGCTCGTGGTACGACTTATACTTTGTTCGTGTGCGTTTCTGCAAGTAAAACTGACGCTCACATTAAAACGTGTTTTTCTCACTTAGATGATCCATTTGAAAGAAAACTATCCATCTAGGCGTTATTAATCTAACAGCTACAATGAGAGACTTTCCATGGCTTCTGGCGGTAGGAGTCAAACACTCCGCATGGGATGATGTAATTCAAACGTTTTAAATTAGTTTTTAGAACAAATTTGGTGTTTATTTGTGCAGTGAAGTGCCGCGAAGTGATCCTAATAATTAAAATCATTGGATTGGATTGTTTTTAATACTGCTCTTATGTGTCGAGTGAGTTGTCACGGACAACTTGCTCAAACCTGATCAAGTTTTGAAAACCTGCGATTGTGTTTAGAGTGGTATGGAGTCAAACATTCCGCGTGGGGTTATGCAATTCAAAGGTTTTAAATTAGTTTCTCGAACTTAGGTGTTTATTTGTGCAGTGAAGTGCCGCGAAGTGAGTCTAATAATAAAAATAATAATAATAATAAATATTTTACAACATCACATACATTGATCTGACTCCGAGATAGGTAGCTCAAGCAAATGTGTTACGGATATCAGAATCAACAGAGGGATTACAAATATATACATATATTACACTTTTCTTTGTAAAAACATACTTATAATACATAGAAAACACCCAGACCAATACAAACAGACATGTTCATGCACACAAATGTTTGCTACTGTGCGGAGATCGAACCCGCAACCCTTGGACCATAGGCAGCGTCCACTACCACTGTTCCAAACGGGTCGGTAAATAGTTGAATTGTATTGTTTTTAATACTGCTCTTGTGTATCAAGTGAGTTGTCACGTGACAACTGGCTTGGAGCTAATAGAGTCTTACAACTTGCGATTGTGTTTAGTGTTATGTGCAGAATCCGTAGGTCGATAGAACGCAAAACACCGGCGTTTCATTGAATGACTGTGACTTTGACTGACTTAGGCTGTTGACTACCCACGTATTCTCAATAAGTTAGGTACTTGACATTGCCAAGATATCTTCGGGTGGAGCCATGTAATAAAATGAAAAGATTTTCCATAATTAAATTAACGTCTTTGAGTGCGGTCTCGTGCGCCCAAAGTCCTGAGGCCCCCAACCCAGGATAAACATTCGTGTGATGAACACTTGTGTTTTTTGTCAATGTCTGGATATATATTATCATCATCATAATCATCATCAGCCCATTTAAGTCCCCACTGTTGGGGCACGGGCCTCCCTCAATCACATGAGGGGTATTTGCCATACTCACCACGCTTGGCAGACGGGTTGGGGAGGGTTTAGATATAAATGCAGAGTTTTCCTTCTCTGGGTACTGATGATCATGCCAGCAGCTTTACCTTAGTCGCCTTTTACGACACCTCGGTAAGAGTGAGGGTGGCCTATTCTACTCTGCCGGGGACCACACGGGCACACGGGATATATATTATATATCACGAGTATCTATTAAGGCGACGGGTAGCCCTAACTAGCGACACCATTAGTTTTTAATTATTAGTTACTAAACCAGATCTATTTTAAACAATTTTGGGTTGACTACCTCGCGGCAAACATACTATTTATTAAATAACCAAGCACAAATGTTGTGTCCGTTTTTGTACGTGAAAAATTGATTACCGCCAAAAGCAGCCACTTTTAGCGTGAATCAATTTTTCGCGTACAAATGTTGGGTCTGCATTTGTGCATGGTTATTTAATAAATAGTATAAGTGTTTGCCGAGAAGTTGTAACCCCAAAAATGGTAAAAATAGATCCGGTTTAGTAGCTTAAAATTAGAATCGATTGGCGTCGCTAGTGTGCCTTACCCGTCACCTTAAACTACGTAAAGTTTCTGCCCTTAAAAGACAATGGGTGTAGATAGGTTGGTATCATCAAGAAAATAGTTTTATGTAAAGATAATACCTATAGCTCGCCCTTCGCAGAGAAACCCATACAGGCAGGCGTATTGAAGCAACTATATATTTTCATTTCTTTGCCCCCAAGCTCAGCTTACCTACCCTTGTTGAAACAATAAGTTTCCCCTCAAAATAGATAATATAATTTGACTTTCCCGCCGCATATAAATCATTTTGCTACTGAAATATTTCGGCGCCATTTCCTAGGGATTTGATGTGGGTAAATAATTTATAAGCTCAAGAAAGAGGGAAGTGTTGCGGATCCGTCTCGAATAATAAAACATGCACAGAACACGTTTAGACGTGTACGGAGCACCTACATGCCTAAGCCGTGTAGTTTAGCCTGTCTAAATATTTTATAAAGATTACTCGTCTATGCGACGTACAAGTTACTTGAGACCATTCTATTCTCTATCTCCTCTAGAGTCCGAAGTAATTTAAAAAACAATTCTTTTTCTTTTTTGGACAATAGGCTAACGCTTGACCATAATCGCGCTTGATGGAAAGCGACGATAAGGTCTAGGACGATACGCGTTTGCGTAAAAGATTCCTGTTCACTCTTGCCTTAAAGATGTCCAGATTATAGTGGTCAGGAAAACTAGAATCTATATGTATATTGCTTCTACATACGAGCAATAGAAAAATTAGGGCGACCGAATTATGACGTCCCGTTTGGAATAGTAAACAGTGGTAGCGAACGCTGCCTTTGGCCCAAGGGTTGCGGGTTCGATCCTCGCACAGTACAGACCTCTGTGTGCATAAACATGTCTGTTTGTATTGGTCTGGGTAATTTCTGTGTATTATAAATATGTATTTACATAAAGAAAAGTCATCATCATCATCAGCCCATTTAAGTCCCCACTGCTGGGGCACGGGCCTCCCTCAATCACATGAGGGATAATTGCCATACTCACCACGCTTTGCAGACGGGTTGGCGAGGGTTTTGATATAAATGCAGAGTTTTCCTTCTCTGGGTGCTGATGATCATGCCAGCAGCTTTACCTTAGTCGCCTTTTACGACACCTCGGTAAGAGTGAGGGTGGCCTATTCTACTCTGCCGGGGACACACGGCCAAAGAAAGAAAAGTATTATGTGTATATCTTTGTAATCCCCTTTGATACCACGGTTTCACAGAAACCCGGCGTGAAGCACCGCTCGTGCCGACTGAGTGAGGGCGCGTAAGTTTAATTTGAGGGTAAGGGCAAAAAGTTTGGCAACGCAATGTGACTAGTGGGTATCTATGGACAGTGACAGTAGCTTCAGCCATCAGGTGCCCTGTCTGCTCGTCTACCACCTATCACATAAAAAAAACACTATATCCTCCTAAGGCCCAGACAGCAGACATAATAAAAAATCTTTTTCTGTTAAAACCTTTTTCTCTAAGTTCTATTGTTTTTTAAAACCAAAAACAGTACAAATTTTAGGGAAAACGGACGTTGAGCCTTAGGACCATATGAAATCTTTTAAGTAGGTACCTAAATTCCTTTGAAATAAAAAGTTCACGCGGAAATTGTCTTAATAAAATTGAAGACGACGAGAGATGCCCCACGCAACGAGTGGCTAGTCCTATGGGGGTAGTTTAATTTGATGTATGAAAGTAGTCCTCAAGGGCCAAGTTATATTCGGCACTGGGCCGTAATGGCTGTAGCGTGACCAACCCACGTTTATGCGTTCAAATTAGTTTCTTGTACGGAAGTAAATACAAGATTTCACTTTTTGTAGAAACTATCCTATTTTGATCGTGGGAGAGCCACAAAGCCTTTGACACGAAAGCGCAGTTGCTAGAGACCCTGCTTTATAAGCCGCAGGTCGTTGGTACGATTCCCACCCCAGCGCCAGTGATTGTCGCCCCAGTGTCTCATCTCATCCCGTGTAATTCCCGGTTGTGTGAAATGCTGTCATTCTAGACCCCGGGGTACGCTTAGAGAGTCTCGTTATTACAATGAAGTGACTGCCGTCTGAGCTTCGTTACGTTTTAACAGGGGAACCAAGGTTAACCCTCTAAAAACGCAGGCAATGATCATCAGTAGGGACGGCTCAACCAAGGTCATGTTCAACGAGCTCGTTGATCCGGGACCAGTCGCTCTTAATGGAGTACCTCTCGAAGTTGTTCAGGAATATGTCTATTTAGGACAAACGCTCCATTTAGGCAGTAAACAACTTCGAGAGAGAAGCCAATAGAAGAATTCAGCTAGGCTGGGCAGCATTTGGTAAACTTCGTCAAGTCTTCTCGTCACCCATCCCTCAAAGTCTTAAGTCGAAAGTCTTCGACCATTGCGTCCTTCCGGTCATGACTTACGGTGCCGAGACATGGACACTCACGGCTGGACTAGTCCACCGGTTCAAAGTCGCTCAAAGAGCTATGGAAAGGGCTATCCCTTCAGAGGCTCGGAGTATCTCTGAAGGACCGCATCAGAAATGATGTAATCCGACAGAGAATTAGATTCACCGACATTGCCCACTGAATTAGTAAACTGAAGTGGCAGTGGGCTGGTCATATTAGCTGCAGAACTGACAGCCATTGGAGCCGTAAAGTCCTTGAGTGGAGACCGCGACTCGGTAAGCGTAGTGTCCCTGAAGCCCTGCGACAAGATGGGATGATGACATTCGAAGGCTGGCTGGTGGGGGCTGGGTGAGAGTGGCTGCAAATCGGGAGCAGTGGCGTGCATTTGGGGAGACCTATGTCCAGCAGTGGACGAGTGTGGGTTGCTGATGATGAGGGACGGCTCAGCGCTTCTGGCTGTCCTTACCGCATTGTAAGTGAGTCTACGTCTGGGGATGAACATGAAGAGAGACTGCTAAGACGATGTGCCTGTCCTCTCCCCACTCAGGCGATGAAGGAGCGTCGCAGGTGGTTTTGGTGGGTATGCGTCTGGCTGGCTTTTCATCAGGAAAAGCTCCCGGTAGGCGCAGAGTCCCACACTACCCATCCGCCCCGTGGACGGGTATGCATAAGGATGTCAGCCCATTGCACTATGGGCTGGCGACATTTCCCCTGCGCCAACAAAAAAAAAAGTAATGATAGTCGGTGGCCCTAGGTTAATTGCAAGGATTGACTAGTGGACTCCACCACCTGCTATTTTTGTCGGGGTCCGTTCCTATAGCCATTTGGTCAAGAACCTGGGAGTCTACATAGATAGCTGTTTATCCTGGAGCGTACCCTCTGGTACGCTCTCTGGTATGAGCTCTCTAGCTCATTAAACCGGTTACGTAATTTTTCACCGATTCCCACCAAAATTGCTCTTGTACAGGTTTTACTTTTTCCTATTCTTATGCGGATTATTGCCAACTGGAATTTTCTGAACAGTTACTTGATAAGCTGGAACGTCTTCTAAATTACTGTATCCGCATTTTCTTCGGCCTAAGAAACTATGACCTTATTCCAAACCTTCACATCCTCTCTTTTGCTTTACAACCTTTATCCCCTAGCTCTTGTTTATCTCAAAGAGTGATTCCAATTTCTGCAAGCCACTCAGGATCGTAATCAATTCGGTGAACACTGGAAGTGATCACCGAATGGTAAGAGGCACTTTGAATCTACACGTTACATCCGAAAGGAACTGATGAAATCTACGCTCCGCCCTGTAGCCATCCAGATTCAAAACCCAAGCTTTCAACTCGAACTGGAAAAACGCTTCGATTGCCTAGAGAGCTGCTCAGGCATGGACAAACATAATGACAGCTCGTGGAAGCTGTCCTTACGGCGGGTGCAAAGGTTTTCAGACCCAGCCAAAAAAGCCAGTAAAATCTCGGAGCAAACTCTAAAGCTAATGGACAAAAGGCGGAAAATGGTTCTGCAAACCACTGATGAAGCTCATCAACGACGGCAGCTCAGCAAGCGCATCTCCGAGTGCCTGACCCGGGACATACGCCAATTTAATACGGAACATATTATATAGCCGTGTGGTCCCGGCAGAGTAGAATAGGCCACCCTCACTCTTACCGAGGTGTCGTAAAAGGCGACTAAGGTAAAGCTGCTGGCATGATCATCAGCACCCAGAGAAGGAAAACTCTGCATTTATATCAAAACCTTTGCCAACCCGTTTGCCAAGCGTGGTGAGTATGGCAATTACCCCTCATGTGATTGAGGGAGGCCCGTGCCCCAGCAGTAGGGACTTAAATGGGCTGATGATGATGATATTATATAGAGCGGAACAAAGTCTCCAAAGTGTTCGCTAGTGATCTAGCTATTGGAGAGAGCTTGCTGACCAAGCTCAAAACAGAGGATGACAGAATCGTCACGTCACGCCCAGCGCTTTTGGCCGAGATCGAAAACTTTTATGGACAGCTCTACGCGACGTCACGCGCACCTGTCATTCAGGCCGTTGAGCGAAGAGTCAAATTATCCCGGCACTACACCGAAGATATCCCGGACGTCAGCCTATACGAGATTAGCATAGCTCCCAAACAGCTTAAGAACGGTAAGGCACTGGGTGATGATGAGGTCACAGCGGAGCTTCTGAAAGCAGATGGACGACCTTTCCTGAAAGCCCTTCAGAGGCTTTTCAACTCCATCATCACCGAGAGAAAGACACCCAAAGCGTGACACTCTGGCGTGGTATGGCTTTTCTTCAAAAAGGGTGACAAATCCCAATTGAAGAATTACAGGCCTATCACGCTGCTGAGTCACATATATAAGCTGTTTTCGAGAGTTATGACGAATCGTCTCGTACGTAGGTCCGACGACTTCCAGCCTCCCGAACAAGCCGGATTCCGAAAAGGCTTTAGCACCATAGACCACATACATACGCTGCGGCAGGTTATACAGAAGCCCGAAGAGTTTAATCTGCAATTATGCTTAGCGTTTGTGGACTATGAGAAAGCCTTCGACTCTGTCAAGACCTGAGCCGTGCTAGTCTCTCCAAAGGTGCCGAATAGACTACTGATACATACAATCAGGTCGATCAATATCGATACCGTCTTCAGGACCTCCTGGTCCCTACTCGCTGGAGAGGTACGGGTTTTGATTCCTATCAAAACCCGTACCTCTCCATCGAGGTGTGAGACAGGGCGACGTTATATCGCCGAAACTGTTCACCACTCTGTTGGAGGACGTGTTTAAACTGCTAGACTGGGATGGACTTAGCATCAATATAAATGGCGAGTACATGAGGCACCTTCGCTGATGATATCGTTGTCATGGCTGAGACCTTGGAAGACTTAGGCATAATGCTCGACGACCTGAGTAGAATCTCTCAACAAGTGGGTCTGAAAATGAACATGGACAAGATGAACATTATGTTCAATTCCCATGTCGTACCCACTCTTGTAAAGGCTGGAAGTACTACACTGGAAGTTTTGGACGAGTACATCTACCTCGGACAAAAAGTCCAGCTTGGTAAGTCCAACTTCCAGAAAGAAGTCGATCGACGAATCCAACCCAGCTGGGCAGCGTTCGGGAACCTACGCAGCATATTTTCGCCCCATCTACCCCACTGTCTCAAGACGAAAGTCTTCAATGTGTGTGTGTTGCCAGTAATGGCATACAGAACCGAAACGTGGCCGCTTACAATGTGCCAATTAAGGAGGCTCAAAGTCACCCAGAGAGCAATGGAGAGGGCTATGCTCGGAGTCTCCCTGCGTGATCGTATCAGAAATAATGAGATCCGCAGGAGAACTAAGGTCACAGACATAGCCCAAAGGATTCCATGCCTCAAGTGGCAATAGGCAGGGCTCACAGCGAGGAGAACATACGGCCGTTGGGGTGGAAAGGTCCTCGAGTGGAGGCCACGTACAAGAAGTCGCAGCCGATGCAGGCCCCCCACAAGGTGGACCGACGATCTGGTGAAGATCGCGGGAATCCATTGGGTGCGAGCGGCACATGTGGAGAACATTAAGGAAGGCCTATTTCCAGCAGTGGACGTCTATTGGCTGAAGTGATGACAAATTCTCACAACATCTCATGCGTTGACCTGATTCCGTACTAAGTAGCTTAAGCACTTGTGTTACAGATATCAGACGACAACAGAGGAACACAAATATATACTTAAATACATATATTACACCCAGACACTAAGACTAAGGATCGTGACATGCGTTCATCCTGCAAACTCCACCTCACATTACCACCCCACTTCACACACTCCTACTCACCCTTCACTGTCCAATCCATCCCACTCTCAATTTTGGACAACACCAACCAAAACTGGGTCCCAGGTTTGATCGACAAG
This sequence comes from Marasmia exigua, assembly GCA_019059595.1. Classification (NCBI taxonomy): domain Eukaryota; kingdom Metazoa; phylum Arthropoda; class Insecta; order Lepidoptera; family Crambidae; genus Marasmia; species Marasmia exigua. The sequence continues at coordinate 10,610,510 of CM032477.1, read as the reverse complement.
CCCAGGTATCGGTTTGGACTTAACACACTATAGCCCACTATAGCTATATGTGGTTAATAGATATAAGTAAGCAAATATAGAAAACAGGAAGAACGACCCACAAGTACGCGCTCAAATATTATTAGCCATCCAATTTTATAATACACTAAGAAATCTTTTATAGCCTAACAGTAATGTGGAAAATGCACTCCAATCACTTTTATAGCACTCTCCAAGCCGCTGACCCCAGACGTTTTCCATTTGATATAAAATAATGAATGGACTTCATAAAACGAACATTCTTACCATAAAATACTTTTTATCCGCAGATGCCTGAAATGGTTTCCCTCTAGCCACCAAGAAACAAATATATTGCGATTTGCTCCTTCATTTTCTCGCAAGGTATTTTATTGCTTTGGGGTCTCTCATAAATTCCGTACTCACTCAAAGAGAAAAATAAGGTCTAGTCGGCACCGAAGAAATTGGTGCGAAAATTTCTTATTAGTTTATTCTTATCACATAGACGCTGGGGTCGTTTTGACTCCTTACCAAGTATATTCTTTCTATTTGATTCCCTTATTGTTTTTGTGCGGTCGTGTAAAAGTATTATGATTGTGGCTTTTGGCTGAGCATGGTGCCTAAAGAAAAATAGGTACATACGTAGAATCTTATTATCTAATATATCACTATAAATAATGCATCTTTTGTAATATTGAATTTGCAGTGCTATCATAATGAATGACATACGTAATAGAAAACAATTTTTTTTTATTTCTGGCGACACCTGTTAATAAATAGGTGCTATCTACGTTTTAATAATTGTAGGTAGCTCGTACCAACTATTGTAGGACGAGTATATGGTAACAATGGTAATAATAAAATGTAATAACGTGGAATTTAGCGCATGAAGAGAAAAAATCGCCTTACTTTTTGTTTGATTCGACGCCATTTTTTTTTCCGTGCGTACATGCGATTTTCGTTAGAAAGTGACCATGCGGCAGATTCCCCGACTGTACATAAATTAACATAACTTATGAATAGTTAAAAGTAAAAGGTTGACCATCTACGCGTTGACGCATTCAATATGTGGTGCTGGCGCAAAGTGCTTGGGATCCACTGGACAGAGCACCGGACCAATGAATCTATCCTTGCTGAAATCGAGATACCAAAGAGGGTTTCAACCATATGCCTGAGAAGGTGTCTCGAGTTTTTCGGACACGTCGCCAGGTAAAGAGGGGGCAAACTGGAAAAACTGCTTCTGACAGGCAAAGTTAGCGGAAAGAGACCGAGAGGAAGAAGCCCAAGGCGATTGTCAGACCAGATCAATACCAGAACACCTCAGTATGCGAGGCCATTCACGCGCTGACGAATACAGGTCAAGCTGGCGGAAGAAAATCCTGGAAAGAGTGTTACCCGCCTGCCCTACCCGTCACCTTGAAGTCAGAATAAATGTTTCAGAATTCTGGCACTCGATCTTACAAGCCACATAATAAGAAAATTACTTTTGAGCTTTGAATTATAAGCCACACAGTTACATATCACCCAAATATTCAATAAATAAAAGAGACACTAATTAACAAAAATACAAGGTTAACATTATGCAGTAAGTAAGTAGTAAGGAAAAACGGTATGTACATTCACAATACTGATTTGGCAGGACGAAAAGACAAAGGGATAAAGTTCAGCTCGTGCTGCCTCGAGGGAAACCTCTCGGTCAGCGCTGGCTTTCAACTTCTCCCAACTCTCAAAGGTGGAAGTTGATAGTTTCTGGTTTTGGTCGATTGACATCTAAACATATTCGTGCTCGATAGTAACATAAGCGATCCGCAGATACCTAGTGAAATGAGGCTGTTCGCCTATGCTATCGCACTTGTGTATTGACGCAGGTTCAGACACCCTTTTTAGGGTTCCGTACCCAAATGGTAAAAAACGCGACCCTATTTCTAAGACTCCGCTTTCTCCTTTCACCGGGGTTGAACTGTAATCCATACCAATGACAGGTCTTTGCCTATGAAATAGCCGTTTTTTTCTGACACTATAAGATGTAACTCCATTACTAAGCAAAAAGTCACTGCACTATAATTTTTTTTGAACTAAGACTATATTTTAAGGTTTATATTAAATAGAGATCAGATATTTTTTATTTGTGATGCAAAAAAATAATCTTGAAAATGACCCTTTTTTACTTGGCAGAATTGACGTTTTTATCAATAATAACTTTTTAAATTTTTTTTCTTAAAATACAGTCCTACACTTTTCTAAACGTTGTACATTAAAGCATAGTTAATTATGGAATAGTAGAGTCTAGCATTAATAGTTACTTTACAAATTTAAAAAAAAGTTAGTATTGAAAATACAACTTCTAAGAAAATTTGCCATGCAAAACAGCAATTTCATAGGTAAAGACCTAATATTACAAAGGTGAAAGTGTGTATGTCTGTCAGTCTGTTTGTCCGTTATTCACGGTAAAAGTGAGCGATGGGTTAAAGTATTTTAAGTAGAGATAGTTGAAGGAATGGCACTCTCCGTCCCTTCAAATAGGCTACTTTGGGGCAAAGCGAATTTCACGTAAGCAAAACCGCGGGTGACCGCTCTAGTAGCTAGATAAATGGAATTCTAACTGATTACGTTTAATACACACGTTAGCGCAAAAAAAAGGGGAGCCATACAAAAACATTTTGCTCGATATTAATTACGGCAACATCTACCTGTTGCCGATTTAGGGCTGATTCGACCAATCTTATTTCTATACAAAATATATGGTATAGCGCTGTAATTATATACAAATCTGACGTTATACTATGGATCTATCCACGGATAAAAATTGGTCGAACCGATGGTTAGAGTATTTAGTTGTTCAATCAAATTAAAAATATTGTATACATAGGGAATGTTACAGAATCCTTCGTGCGCGAAACCGCCTCGCACTTAACGATTGTTACATTCCTTTTCTTGATTAAACTCGTATGTGTTCAAGCAGGTCCAAGTCGCAGGATTTCCCGAGGGATCACGCTGTCGTGACAATGTGTACTTAACTTTCAATGTGAGCCGGCAAAATTGGCTGCATTGGGGTTTCATTGCTATAGTGCAATGTTTATAATATAGGATCTATGTAAGTACGAGTCGTTTACACAAACTTCAAGAAAGAAGAAATAGAATTATGTTATGGTGTGCTTCACCGAGTATGTGAGGGCACCAGAGGCCCAACCCGGGGAAAAGGGGAGTGTAAAGGTCGGCAATGCACTTGTGACTCTGCTGGTGTTGCGCTGCCCATGAATACAGGACGTGTATGCTTATCTGCCTCCTACATAACAAAGGGTTCTCTAAGGCTTTTAAATGTTCATTTTTCCGTTATACCTACCTAGGTAGATGCACAACTCTAAAAATGATTTGCGAAATGCGGATAGCCACTTGCTTGTTATAAGTTATTTAAATATTGTGTTTCCATCAACTCTAATAAAATAGCTCTCGCGACATTTTTACATTTTCCGCCATTCTCGTCTGTTGAATTTTTCACAAGAATAAATATTCTATCCCCGACTGATTGCAACACGTCCAAATATAGAAGGCATCATGCGGTATGCCGTCTGTGCATAAAAGATCGACTCGATCGGTATTGTGGGTCAAACTTTTAGTTCAATGTATTTGTAAATAGTGCCTCCTGGCTGATCTGATAATACTTGTATGGTTTATGTAATTATCCGCGCATTTTTTTTTATACGGGGATGGGGTGTGAGTGAGTATTTTGGCAAGCGGCGCAGTTCACATCACGATGAACGCGCGAGCGGTGGCGGGCGCGGGCTTGCTACAGTACGTCTGTTTTGTACGTGAACACTTGCGTATGATATGTATATTGCGTATCATATGTTTGAAATTATGCGACCGTGCCCGCATGTCAACGCGTTAGGTCCCTGTTCCCGTTACTGCTACTGGGGGACACGAAATAGCTTTCGTGTCACCCAGTGGCAGTAACTACTGTTTCTATCTTCTTTGTTCTTCTGAGTTATAAGATGATTTGCTAAACAAAACAAAATTTAACAGTATAACTTAGTCACAGATACGAGTAGGTATATTAACGACCTATTGTTTGTTCAACAAGCAGAAGGAAATCAATACAAGAATATCCGATGTCAAAGAACCTAATATCTAATATACAAAACAGTTTATTTACTATGCTGTGTGAATATTATGTTTCATGCCTAGTTCACATTAAAGATTTTTTAATGTTTTTCTTCTGTGTTTTTAAATGTTCCATTTCATATTAAGTAGATAGATAGATAATACGTTTATTCTGCTGCACAAAATTATACAGTTATCAAGTTGTAAACACTAATAATAGTCATAAAATCAGAAAACATAAGCAATTATATAGGACTAAATATAAGAATAATAATTAGTGAACAATGTTGCAGCAAGAATAATCTCCGTCTCAGCATATGCCACAGCAAAGCCATGATGCTGATTTTCAGACGGCGGCCTTAGAGTTATCAATGCATGTATTTCATGGACTAAATCACATTGCTATGCATTCTCAGAAACATCATCATGGTGGCCCATTGTTTATCCACTCTTGGATGTAGGCCTCTTACCTCTTATTCCACTCCCGGTGATGCCGTACCTTTTTTTTTTGGTTACCCAGGAGAAATGCGTTACGCATACCCGCCGCCGGGGGGTGGACGGGTTATGTCGGACTCTCCCTCATCATCCTTAAGTGGGCGAGTGTTATGGGTCCAATGCACTGAGCCTAGCACCACGTCACCCCTCGGACGGTGCCCACCTTACACGGCGGGCTGAGCGCTTCTCCCCCTGTGATCGGGGGGAGGGATGGGAACAGCCGGGAGAGCCGTGTCGTCCCCACCAGGCGTAGGAGGGCGTCCGTGCAATGCCGGCGGTGTAACCCCCGTTACACGTGCCAGTGGACTCCCTCCTCGGAGAGAAAGGAGACGCACATATTGGCGTCGTCTCCTCTCCCTCCGTGCCTTGCGCATCGCGGGGGCGAGAGGGTCAGCCTCTCACTTGCGCTCCGCCGCCTCCTTCGCTACCATCACGTGCTCGCAATATGCAGCAAAGATCCGTATTATGAGGATAAAAATAACTTTTACGGATTTAATATTAGGGTTATCCGACTACCTCTGCTGCAGTGGCTGATATTATTGTGGTTATCTTTGTGATCCAGGGGAGCTATCAAGATCATTCATGGTATTCGTAGCGTGCCCACGCAATACTTTGTCACTTTTTAATTCCATGTGAAAGAGCGTGAGAGAAGATAGTTTTACTTACGTACGAAAGAGGGAGCTCTTTAGTTTTCGTACAAGTTATTTACGATACCCATACGCTACGATTCTTCGAAAAGATCGTTCTAACCTTTAAGGGTTAGGTCCCTTCTGGTCGTGCCAATTTTATTGTACTGGGCTTCCCTAAAATCATAAAGCTGCCAGTTTTAACCCCATAATTCCCCATCCCTCACCGATCATGGCAGATGCTTTCCCACCGGAGTAGGTCTATTGTCCTGCACGAAATGTCCTGTGTGTTGTGTAATCGTTGAAATTGGCCGCGGTAGCTGAAATTGAGCCAGGAGGAATATTGCTCTGTGTCAGTGCAATGTTACGGCTCATTTGCAAGGCGGTGTCAGGGGTAGCAGCAGTATGGTTACAGTATATAGATTTCCAGTAGCATGATATTAATTTTGATTTTAGTATTATGGCTTGTAGCGTGACGCTAATTCTGCCAATGTAATGACATTAAAGATGATGATGAAGATGATGACTATTTTGCACTGCCTTCCCTTATTACGAATACGATATTTCTTTCCTCTACCCAAAGGTTGTTTGGAAGAAATCGCTACAAGCGATAAGACCGCCTTATTGTACTGTCAGTTGCTGTTGTATCACGCTTGTATTTTATTTTTGTGCAATAAAGAATATCTATCTATCTATCTATGATTAAAGAGACACGACCTGATTTGAGTATATACCGGTGATTTGAGTGGCATCGCTTTGATTTATTGAGTCTTTTCATACACATAGAGATAGACAACATAGTACCATATATGGTATGTATGTACCATACTCGTATTTATACAATGTCTTTTTTTTCTTTTTCTGAATAGCACTGCCTTACCCCTTTTTTAATTCGCTATACTTTTCCTCCACCCTGAGGTTGTTTGGAAGAGATCGCTATTAACGATAAGACCACCTATATTGTTTTAGTATAATACCATAGACTAAGATCTGTAAATTTTGTGCAATAAAGTGTATCTATATAGCTATAGTATTAGAAGGTAGATTTGTATGACATTGGACATTTCGACGACCGTGGTCCGCCTCAGGTTTTGTTGTCTCTTGCTTGGTATAATATTATGTATTTAAGATTTTATTATAAATGTAAATATTTTTGTCTAGAAGAAAATACTGATTTGATTTTAGTATTACCTTTATTAGTGTTTCCTCTATTATCTGATGTATCCAAAACAAAAGTATAAGCTACTTAGTATAGAGTCAGTGTGAGATGTTGTATGACTACTGCTAGGGCTACTGAGGATTTGTACCCTGTGGCGCGATGCTTCCAGTGTGCATAAAGTATTGCGAGTCGATCGCCGTTTGTAGGTCACTCGGAGCCTCACAAATCACACACATTTCGATCGTTACGCCTCGGCTATTTGTATTGTATCGATCTACCATATGCTCCTCGGTTATACAGGTTATATATTTATATTAGGCTCTCGGTGGAAACGGTTCTATAAAAGTGGTAGGAACATTTTTATTCGTCAAATATAGCTCTAGCAAGTTCTTGACATTTGAAAATTGCTTTTTACCCGGCTAAAACTCTTGAAAACATAACCCTCCTGGCTCAGTAGCTAGGAGGGTTATGTTTTCAAGAGTATGTATGTATGTTTGTATAATTGTTTGCTGTCTCAACGGCTCAATGGCTAATAGATGTGAATGTTGATTGATTTGTTTAATTCTCGTAGGTACAGTCAGCATCAAAAGTAGCTTAACACTTTAGTACCATGTCGAAGTAACATTTTTTACGAACCCCTTGGAAACTGACTATCATAGGCAGAACAGTTACTTTGGCATGGTATTAAAGTGTTAACCTACTTTTGATGCTGACCGTACATGTAGGTAAATTTACATGACTAAAATAAGTATACTTATCTGTTTCCCAAAATTTTCTGTAACAACAAGGGTGATGTAAATTAAAATCTCATCGTTGTCCTTATAGCATAATCCTTTATTCCTATTCCTACTTTTTATTAGATCCCTAGAACCAAAGTTAGGAATGATATATACAGTACCATAAAACAGAGTCGGCAGCTGTGGAACCTTAAATTTTATTGAAGCAATCAAGTCCGATGTAAATAAACCTTTGAACGAACTCAGTCAAGCCTCGTTTCAGCGCCATTTGGTCTAGGAAAACACCAGCTGTTCGGACATACCGGCAAATACGGCATATAACATTGTTTATTGGGAATATGTATTTGTTGATTTCGATTCAGTCCTCCACAAAATCTAAATTTGGCAAAATATTGAAAGAACAGCATATCAAGGTAGGTTTAGGAATTTTAGAAAAATTGGGTAGTCTTCGTCTTAGCTTTACTCACTCACCATCTTCAAATCACCATCACTCAAAAAATATCTTAATTTGTCACAAATTAAGATTTTATACTCATTCATTTTAAAAATGGTTATACAAGACAGCAAGGCCTAGGTGGGCCGACGATTTTTTTATTAGTACGTACTTTGGTCCTAAAGTACTTATACTTTGTAGCGCGCCCATTTTCAAGTACACCTAATTTTGCTCACCTAAACTATACCTAGCTCATAGTGCCACTTTTAGCTGCGCTACAGATAGAAATAAAACTAAAAGGTGCTCTACGTATATAATGCACATACCTTAGGTGCGCAAAATCAGGTGCTATTAAAAATTGGTGCCATATGTTATGAGAAACACTTCGCCAAATCCTGATTGTCGTTGGGCAACTGTGCATTTGTATATAACCTGGCAACACCCGCAGGCAATGTTTTCTATATGAATCCTTTCATCGTTTGTGTAACTGTGTACACACGTCACCTGAAGTTACCTTGTTGGACTTTGAACCGTCTTTATGTCTGAGATACAAGTGCTATTTTTGCGCTGCGGGGAGGTAACTCACCCTGACGCGGTCTGTACGAGTATACCAACGGGCAATGTTTGCTGCTTTGAATGTGCTTTACACGCTACGTTTGAGGAATGTTCTATAAATTAGCTTTGACTTTATCTCATGGCTGGCGGTTTCGTTATCCCAATATTGCCGTGTTTATGCTCTCGGGATAATCGCAAACTCTTAATTAGTGTGCACTGTGAATCAAATTTACAGGCGGTATGAACTGCATACGAAATTTTGCATATTATTTTGCAGTTATTTTTGGTGAATCAGGGTTTGGCTAATTATCAACAGTGGTGTATTTACTGTCTATTTTATGGACAACTTAGGTTTCGCTTTCGGCGTTTCCCGCGTAGTTATTAGTTTTTGCTTATCCCACTGGAACGAGTAATTTTTCGGGATGAAAAGTATCCTATGTCCCCTTGTTCTAAGCACCAACTTTTCAGCACTAATTTAAAATAACAATTTTCAGCAAAATCAGTAGATCCATTTTTGAGTTATATAGTATTAGTGACAGGAATTTCTTTTGTAAATATAAATAGATAGAAAGATCGAATTGCTACACAAATTAATGATTAGGAAAATATGCTATCACAGTAAACTGATAGGTACCTGGATAAGACACATCAAAAGATACGGGTGATATGAAATATCCCAATAACCCTTCCCACCAGATACCGGCCGCACAAAGACGAATGCCGGGCCGAAATAGCCCGAAAACTATTCCAATTCGGAAAGTTCCCTTTACTGCCACCACCGCACTCGATCCCGAAATGGACGCGAAAAATTAATTCCAGGACTGATCAACACTGTAGTTCGCTTATGAACTCTAAATTACTTTACCTTTTTTTTAACAGTCATACCAACTATATATAGCTTTTGCCAGCGTCTTTGAAACAAAAATTAGTTTATGTTACTACTCCATCCCTCGATCTCCACTAAAAAAACACGTCAATCCAACGCTCCATATTGTCCTGAAAGACGGACAAACAGACAGACCGAAACACACACTTCCACTATTATTAGCATGGATTATACTCAAGGCTACTTTACGATTTTAACTGAGTAACTTATATTTTCAATGTGAAATAGCATTGAATTCAAAATTATAATCGTACTGATAGAAGTACATCCGACAAAGTTTCCGATAGACCAGTTTTCAACCTTGAGTCATTGGAATAGGGTCAAGAAGTGATCTACCGAGAACTCAGTCGATTGTACATGTCGCTTAGGTGAGTTGCCCTATTACGCACAATATGCACAAAACAAGTATAACAACACTCCTAGCACTCTTTTACAATCATCATCATCATCATCAGCCCATTTAAGTCCCCACTGCTGGGGCACGGGCCTCCCTCAATCTCATGAGGGGTAATTGCCATACTCACCACGCTTGGCAGACGGGTTGGCGAGGGTTTTGATATAAATGCAGAGTTTTACTTCTCTGGGTGCTGATGATCATGCAAGCAGCTTTACCTTAGTCGCCTTTTACGACACCTCGGTAAGAGTGAGGGTGGCCTATTCTACTCTGCCGGGGACCACACGGTAGAGTAGAATAGGCCACTATTTTACAATAATATTTCTATTGTCTAGAATTCACTACAAGTTATAAATCACAAGATCCTTGAAACAATGGTCTAAATCTATTAGACAATGTAAAAGAAAATACCGAGTGGAATTCTCCGATATCAGGTAGACAATGCGAAAGAAAACAGAGCTTCTATTGAAATTCCGATCAGCCTGATCAGGTGCATGCGGGAATGAGAGGAAAAAAGGGAAATGTAACTCGTTCGAGTACGACCAGGCTAATAATGAAATTAGATAGTGATATGCACTCAGCAAGCAGGAAAATATGTAGAGTATTTTTCCTTGGAATGTCTTTTTGGACAGCTTGTGTGAAAGTCTACATTAGTTGTGAATTTGTGCCTAGATATTCGCACCTATGATGTCCTTTTGCGGACTGTCTTGCCTTGCCTTGAAAGTTGACTGGACGGAATATTGAACTAGGAAAAATATTGCTTTATTCCCCGACGGCTGCGATGTGGAAGATCAAGAGAGGCGTTGAACGTACTCCTAAAGAACATACATAAAAATAATAAAAAATGATTCCGATGAATTGAGAAACCTTCTCCTTTTTAGGGTTCCGTAGCCAAATGGCAAAAAACGGAACCCTATATATAGATTCGTCATGTCTGTCCGTCCGTCCGTATGTCACAGGCACTTTTCTCCGAAACTATAAGAACTATATTATTGAAACTTGGTAAATAGATGTATTTTGTTAACCGTATTACGATTTTTACACAAAAATTCGTTAAAATAAAAGAAATTGGAGGGGTCTCCACACTTGAAACTGAAACTCAAAAAATTCTTTTCATCATACCTATACGTGCGGGGTATCTATGGATAGGTATTTAAAAATGATGTTGAGGTTTTTAACAGAATACTTTGCGCAAGAGACGCTCCCAAAGTGGTAAATTGTGCCCCCCCCCCCCTCCCTCTAATTTCTTTAATAAATGAATTATAAAACTAAATAAATATTTGATATACATTACCATAAACACTAACAACGAAAATTAGTTTAGACTAGATCTAGAGAAAAAAAACTACTCACTAAGTAGTTTTTTTTAATACGTTATAAACCGTTTACCTTCCATATATCTTACTTGCTGCTACGGAACCCTTCATGGGTGAGTCCGACTCGCACTTGGCCGATTTTTTTAAAAAGCCATCAGCAACCCTTCTGAATCCTGTTGATTCTGATATCCGTAACACAGGTGCTTGAGCTACCTATCTCGGAGCCAGATCAATGTATGTGATGTTGTGAAATATTCATTATTATTATTATTTGAATGCCGCAGATCTTCGGGCGGCGGTAATTTACCATCAGGTATCCCGTTGTCGCTTCTAGCATAAAATAAAAACAAAAATATATAAACTAATAGTTTCATACGAATAAAAGTTTGCCTCTTTTATTTGATACACAAATATAAAATTAGCGAGTGCATGCATAGTCTGCGCTTTTCATATGAAAGCTTTATTTATTTTTTCAGTGATTCTGAAAACATCAGTTAAAATCAATCAATGTTCAATATGCATTCGGCCTGTTTGCCGCTTTTGCTACTAGAATAATATTCAAGTCAAGGGGATTTAAAAATAATCGCCAATATTTTTCATATCTATTTAGGTATTCTTTCAGGAAAACTTTATTCGTTTATTAATTTTACTGTGGGAGAGCCTAGCTTCGGCATGAATGGGCCGGCTCGAACGGAGTGATTCCACGGCCTCGCAGAAAACCGGCGTGAAGCAGCTCTGTACTGTGTTTCGCTGCGTGAGTGAGGGTACCGGAGGCCCAATCCGGGGAATTGGGGGGTTTTAAGGTTGGCAGCGCACTTGTGTGTGACACCACTGGTGTCGCGGGTGTCCATGGGCGGCGGCAATTGCTTACCATCAGGTGATCCGTCTGTTCGTCTGCCTACCTATTACATTAATCGCTCAAAGAGCTATGGAAAGGGCTATGCTCGGAGTATCTCTGAAGGACCGCATCAGAAATGATGTAATCCGACAGAGAACCAGAGTCACCGACATAGCCCACCGAATTAGCAAACTGAAGTGGCAGTGGGCTGGTCATATTAGCCGCAGAACTGACAGCCGTTGGAGCCGTAAAGTCCTTGAGTGGAGACCGCGACTCGGTAAGCGTAGTGTAGGACGCCCTGCGACAAGATGGGATGATGACATTCGAAGGCTGGCTGGTGTGGGCTGGATGAGAGTGGCCGAAAATCGGGAGCAGTGGCGTGCATTAGGGGAGACCTATGTCCAGCAGTGGACGAGTGTGGGTTGCTGATGATGAAGCGATTGCCACCGTCCATGTACACCCGCTACACCAGTGGAGACAAAAGTGCGCTGTCAACCTTCAAACCCCCTTTTCCCCCGGATCAGGCCTCTGATATGCATGGGCTTCGGCATGAATGGGCTGGAGTAATACCACGGCCTCACAGAAATCCGGCGTGAAGCAGCACTGTGGTGTGTTTCGCGCGTGAGTGAGGGTATCGGAAGCCCACTCCGGGGAAAGGAGGGTTTAGAGGTTGGTATCGCACTTTTGACTCCACTGGTGTCGCGAGTGTCCATGGGCGGCGGCAATCGCTTACCATCAGGGATTCAGTCTATTCATCTGTCACCTATATCATAAAAATCTTAATTTATTACCAACTGCAAACGAACTAACAGAAATCAGCACATAAAAGTTTTTACGAGTATATTACGAAATACATGAGTTACTCATAAAGGAAAGAAATATTTTTTATAAAACATAAAGGTAACCCCATTACATACTATGTTTACACGTGCAAAAATATAAGCTTGAACCATCAAGGGCTCAGTTTATCTCGCCGATCCAGGATTCTGCATGGCTGTAAATTTTTTGCCGCTTTCGCGATTTACGGCGTTATAAATTCTGAGCGAATGCGGATAGTAAAACGAAAAGCTGAGTGAATTTTTCAACAGGACCTCAATTCTTTGTATATTTCTACTATGTATTTACTACATGACATACTACGTACATAGGCAGCACATAGGACATTTGTGGAGGCGGAGTTTTATAGCATACTCGTAAAGTACTACAGCATACTTTTTTCATACTTTTTCGTATAAAACCTTTTGAAAGCCAACCACTTGATATTTTTCAGTGAATACGGCTCTTCAACCGTATAACGCACGCAGAGTATGAGTGGCCATCGAGACTAACTCCGCACTCCGCCTGTCCATTAAAATATTGCGATCATAGGTTTATTCGCGTATCTAAACTTCAAAAGATTTAACAATATTTTTGAATTATTCGATAGATTTCGAAATGAAAGCTAGGGGCCTACATCAAAATGGAATTCAAGACCGAATCTTTGTTCTGCGCGCTGTGCGTTTTTTTCTTTTCGTTGCGATAGGTATAATTTTTGTTACAGGACGATTTATTTGTAGGCGATCGAAATAATTCATTTTATCCTTTTGATACTACATGTAGGTACTACATATCATTAGTAAATATAAGAAACTAAAACAGTGTATGCATACTAAACTTACATACTAACTTACATGGGGTTATCTACTAACAATCATGCATACTAACAGCACCACAGAGCACTATTATTACCCAACTACGGCGAAGCAAAGAGGAGGGTTATGATTTTGAACTGTATGTATGTAAGTATGTATGGTTGTTCATCTGTTCCCTCATAACTTCTAAACGTGTTATCATATTTGAACAAATGATATGTCGTTAGAAGCGTCTGTTGTGTACGTCTGATGTTAAATAAAAATAAAGTTTAGAAACTAAAATCCGACTACCAAAAAAACACGCTCTAAAAAGTACGAAACAAAAAAATTGTGTGTGCTGAAATTATTATGCCGTATCAACGTGGTCACATGCCACCTACTGTAGCAAAATAGAGAGATCAGACGGCAGTTGCTTCATAGTAATTACCAGGCTCCTCAAATATTATTATACTAATCAATAAAAAGACAGGCCAGTTGGCGCATTTGGTAGTTCTGTCTCATACGCCACAGGTCGAACCCACGTTCGATCCCCACCCTGGACAAACCTTCTTGTGATGAACACCTGTGTTTGTTCAGCGTAATAAATTGGGTGTAATAAATGTATTTAAGTATATATCTGTGTCATACCCACTCTTGTAAAGGTTGGAAGTTCTACGGGGGAAGTTGTAGACGAGTACATCTACAGTGATGACATACGGAACCGAAACGTGGCCGCTTACAATGTGCTGATTAAGAAGGCTCAAATTCACCCAGAGAGCAATGGAGAGGGCTATGTTTGGAGTCTCCCTGCGTGATCGTATCAGAAATGATGAGATCCGCAGGAGAATCAAGGTCACAGACATAGCCCAAAGGATTGCATGCCTCAAGTGTGAATAGGCAGGGCACATAACGAGGAGAACACACGGCCGTTGGGGCGGAAAGGTCCTCGAGTGGAGGCCACGTACAAGTACTCGCAGCCGTGGCAGGCCTCCCACAAGGTGGACCGACGATCTGGTGAAGATCGCGGGAATCCATTGGATGTGGGCGGCGCAGGACCGATCTGTGTGGAGAACATGGGGGAGGCCTATGTCCAACAGTGGACGTCTATTGGCTGAAATGATAATGATGATGATATATCCGTAATTCCTCTGTTGTCTGATATCCGTAATACCGTGTTTGGTATCCGTATTTGACCGTGGGAAAGCCGCGCTTCGGCATGAATGGGCCGGCTCGACCGGTGTGATACCGGCCTTACAGAAAACCGACGTGAAGCAACATTGTGCTGTGTTTGAGGCCCAATCCGGGGGAAAGAGGGTTTAAAGATTGGCAGCGCATTTGTGACTCCACCGGTGTCGCAGGTGTCCATGGGCGGCGGCAACCGCTTACCATCAGGTGATCCGTCTATTCGTCTGCCACCTATCATATAAAAAAAAATACTAGTTATTAAGCTACTTAGTACGAAATCAGTACAATGTATGAGATGTTGTAAAAAATATTCGTAGTTAAAGTACACACTCGAATACTCGCAGCTATAGTACCTACACATAAATGTCAACATTAAGAAAATAGATATTGCAATATTGATATATTAAAGTAGCGTCAAAGAAAGAAAAGGTTCGTCAGTTTTCAAATTGATTCGTTTGATATGCTATGAGCACTTATTACCTTTCGTAAATTTGTCAAAGTAATACCTACCTGTTGCGCAGAAAATTATGCTTAACTGTTTGATCAGAAAGTTCAGATTTGCTTGTAGCTACATTGATTCCTTTAGAGGTGAAGAAAATTTAAAGAAGGTTGGCAGTTCTTTTTAAAACGGTAAGTTGGTATAACTGATTCTAGCCGTGCTAGCGAAAATTTACCTTAAGGTGACGAACCTTTTTATTCTTTGAACCTTACGAACACCTCTTTATTCTACTCGTACTTATTAAATGTCCCGTTTTCTTAGAGTCGATATCTGTCGATATTTATTTACTCTATACAAGACATCAACGACTTAATTACTAGGTACGTATTTTGCTTTTCTCTCTACCGCGTAATTTATATTTGTTTTATTATGATCTAGATAACTAAATGGGTAAGTAGTAGGTATTATACTTCTTGCCAATTAGGAAAGTAAATGATTTGTATATTATATGTTTTATAGAGAATGTGCGGTTGTCAAATCAGGTAATGGCTGCAAAGAAAGAGAATATAATCAATAATAAGTATACTCCAACCGCAGCCGTAACCGGTTTGAGGATATTATCGGTGGCCAGTCAAAACGATAATCAGCCACGTACGCAGGATAAACATACATAGTGCTCAAGTGTGTGCGCAAACACAAGTGCACTCTCTATTCCCTTAACTTCATATTCCGATGGGCCACCCCAGTGTGGCACGACCGAAGAGGGATCTGGCGCAAGACCAGTGGCTTGACGTGCTTTCCGAGGCACGGGGGTACAAGACCGCCAACTTCCAGACTCCGGGCTGACACTTAGAATTTCTTACCGAAAACTTAGGTACAATTTTTTGACCCAACCCGGGGATCGAACCCGGGAAGTCTTCCGCAGCCGTAGCTTTAAAGTGTGACCCACTAACCACTGCGCTACCGAGGCAGTCAATACGTTAGTTAGCAAATTGGTGAAAGACGGCCGACTTAGGCCCGAATCGACCAATCTTTATCCGTGGATAAATCTATGGTATATCGTCAGATTTGCATAGAATGACGACAGTGCTATACGATAGATTTAGTATCTTAAGAAGGTTGGTAGAATCGGCCCTTAGACCTGTAATAAGAGACAAGACTATTTTATTAAACCTTTTTGGATTCAAATGTCATCGTAAAAAGAAAACATGTTTAATAAGATAAAAAAGTAATAGTGAATGCAAAAAAGGCCATTTAGTCTTGAAAAAAGTTGCGCCATTACATTTAGCGCGGGTAAAAAAAAATTAAAACAATTTTGATGCTTTTTTGTTTATCAGTTCGAAATTTTGGTGAATGTGCGTGACTTATTTGATTTATGGAGTTAAAAAGATAGTGAATTTTTTTGTTTAAGAGAATTAATTTTGTAAATGGCGTTATTGCTAAGTTTTTGAGATAATTTAAGTTGTATAAAGTGACTCAAGGCTTATAGCCTTGAGCCACTTACTACACAGGTATTTAATAATTTCATAAATTTTAACTCGCATACCAATAAATAACTTGCATAGAGATTTTTAATAATACTCGGATCTAGTGAAAAGTACGAGTATGTTTCTGTCTATCATAAAAGTGACTTCAAAAGAGGTGGCATTCAAGTTTGAGAGCTGCTCAACATCAGAGCAGCTCGCAAACTTGAATGCGTTTGATTACTCGAAGGTTATTCATTTTGTGACTAGCCTGATGGCGCATTTGATAGCTACTTACCGCTGCCATGCCTCTGCCTCATACACCGAAAAAAGATCGTGAGTGCGATCTGTACCACAAATCAGGTGATCCGTTCGCTCGTCTGCCACCTATCACATAAAAAAATGCATTCGTGTAATGAGTACTTGTGTTTGTTTACTTTCTAGGTGTATTAAATGAAATGTATTAAATCAAGTACTTTATCTATTTAAAATCCTCTGTTGTCTGATATCCGTAACATAAGTGCTTAAGGTGACGGGTAGGGCACACTAGCGACGCCAATCGATTTTAATTGTTAGTTACTAAACCGGATCTATTTTAAACAATTTCGGGGTTACAACCTCACGGCAAACACTTATACTATTTATTAAATAACCATACACAAATGCGGACCCAACATTTGTACGCGAAAAATTGATTCACGCTAACAGTAACCACTTTTGGCAGTAATAAATTTTTCGCGCACAAAAACGGACCCAACATTTGTGCATGGTTAATTAATAAATAGAATAAATGTTTGCCGAGAGGTTGTAACCCCAAAAATTTTGGCTTGCATGGCACCAAGGTTATACATATAACCACTTGCCTAAATATATTTTACATACTGATAACATTATGTCATTCAAACAAATGGTTAAAATGATCTTATTAGAAAAAAGCTACTAAAGTGTTAGTGACAATTTATCTGATAAAGCGTTATGTTTGTCGGCATGAATGGGTTGGCTCGACCGGAGTGATACCACGGCCTCACAGAACACCGGCGTAAACCAGCTCTGTGCTGTGTTTCGCTGCGTGAGTGAGGGTATCGGAGGCCCAATCCGGGGGAAAAGGGGATCAAAGGTTGGCAGCGCACTTGTTACTACGCTGGTGTCCAAGAGCGGCGGCAATCGCTTACCATCAGGTGATCCGTCTGCTCGTCTGCCAGGTGGCAGTGATAGGTATCACACATAAAAAAATGTTACATTAAAATAATAATTTAATTTAATTTATCCTAATGTAATTTTAAAAATAATCTAATTTCATTTGACATATATTGTAACCTATTTATAGTGCCGAATAGATATCCCATATAATGTACAGTCAATTTGGGTAACTTTGAATTACCTTGTAACTTTGAATAAAATTCTTTGGAATTCCTATACAATTTAAAACGGTATCTACATTGAATGGATCGACCTTTAGATACCGTTTTAAATTGTATAGGAATTCCAAGGAATAAAATAAAAAATCTTTAAACCAGTTTTATTCAAAGTTACAAGGTAATTCAAAGTTACCCAAATTGACCAATATAATTTAATTTGCTAATTCCATAATAATGAACATTGGCCAAATATGGCGAACCAAAGCAAACTTAACAGCTTTTTATACCTACTTACCGAATGCGAATAAAGAATTTATATTTTGTATTTGGCACAGCGATATTTTCCTTCTATCATTCAAAAACGGCAATAGCACTTGTACTTATAAGCAATGTGTAAATTCGAATTTATTTAATTCATGTCGTATTTTCAGTTATGCGGTGCTCATTACGGAGGAGAGCGGGCGCGTTCCGGCCGTTCAAACGAAAACGCTTAAAACGCTCCCCAGGTAAGCAATGTTTTCATTTTCCTTGAGTATTTACTTTGTTCTTTACATGTTTGCGAAACGTTTTAACATATTTAAACTCACTTACACGTATGTTTTTATTTGCTTATATAAACTGCCACACATCTGCTTCATTAAAAACGCACGTCGGATAAACACACGAGCTAATTTTGATTAAACTTGTCCGGTTTTTGAACGACTTCAAAAAAAAAGGAGGTTCTTAATTCGACATGTATATAATAATCCCTGTTCAATAATTGAATGATGTATTAAATTACAAGATAGTGTTGGGCGCCAAATTCGGTAACACCTTTTCTCGAGTGAAGTGAAGATATTAAATGTCATTTGAAGTGTAGAAAGTGTTAGAAATATTATTTTACACTTTTTTGTTCGCGGTTTTTTAAGGCGGTTTTTATTCACAGATTTTTTTTTATACCTTGTAGTACTACTGGATCACACAGTTTTCTTCATTTCTCCTTACTTCTTTATACAATATGATATCTCGATGTTACCATTTACCATCAGGTAGGCCGTTGGCTATAAAATATATATAGAAAACTAACTAGGGATAGTAAAATTACATTTCTTAAAAAAAGAAAGGACGTAAATCTACTCTTGACTTGACTCTCTCTAGTCAACTTGATCCTCTAGCGTTCCGGTGGGACATAGCTTCCCTCACCATTCTATACCGCATCTATCATGGAGAATGCTCTGAGGAACTGTTTGATCTACTCCCTGCAGCTAAGTTCTTACATCGAACCACTCGCAAGCCTTTGTCATTCCATCCTCATCATCTCGATGAATGGCGGTCTAATACTGTGCCTTCCTCGCGGAACTTTCTACCACGTACCTCAGTTCTGTGGAACGGTTTGGCTGCAGGAGTATTTTCGGACGGCTTCGACTTAGGGACCTTCAAGAGAAGAGCGTACTCTTTTTTAAAAAGGCCGGCAACACTTAGTGATATCTCTGATTTCGCGGATGTTCATGGGCGGCGTTGATTACTTTCCATCAGGTGACTCGTTTGCACGTTTGTTCGCCTCTAGCATAAAAAAAAGTCTACATTTTTTTATGTCTTCGTAAAGTAATTAAATTGCTTTTATTGTTTGTACCTAACAGGTTCGTTTTTTTATAGCCGCTTCTGTTGTTACTGTGAAAGAATCAATTAGCTACTATACAAATACCTCAAAGTAGTATTTTGTGAAAATAGTTTACAGCCACCTGCTAAGGTTATATTTACGTAAACAGTCCAATAGGTATACACAGAATTTGGTTATAAAAGTGACCTGGCGGCAGTAACCGCCATACATATTTAAAATTTAACAAAATTATTCTCGCACGCTAATTATACAATCACGGACCGTGTTTTCGTAATAACTAGGTAAGCATGGCAGCACTAACGGCGCACAGCCAACCAGTGATAGTTTTTCATAATTAAAGATAAGCAAACAGCATTTTTTATCTGTATGCATGCTACTATGATGGGATTAGGCTTAATCACCACGCTCGCCTAATGCGGGTTGGTGATCACAAACCCGAGCTATGTTCGAAAAATTCGAAACATAGCCGTGAGCATATAAAAGCAAATAAATTAGAAGTGAAAAGTCTGTAAGCGTTGTCTATTTTGTGCAAATTCAAAGTATCATTGTCACATTTAACTGTTTCGCTTCCACCTGCGCCCTTATACTGACGTCATGACGCGTCATGAGTAATTTATCTATAATTTAAGTACTTTGTGTTTATTATATCCAGCAAGAATAAGTGAACCAGGCGAGCATTTTAATTACATATATGGTGTCATAAATTAAGTTATTTAAAACATCCTACAATCCTATCATTCCCACGTTTCAGGTAGTTTGTACCTGCAAGATACTTCTTGCAGGCACAAACTATATATATCGTACTACTACTACTAAGGTTGATAATCCAACCGATTACGGCTCATCATCATCATCATCATCATCATCAGCAACCCATACTCGTCCACTGCTGGACATAGGTCTCCCCCAATGCACGCCACTGCTCCCGATTTTCGGCCACTCTCATCCAGCCCACACCAGCCAGCCTTCGAATGTCATCATCCCATCTTGTCGCAGGGCGTCCTACACTACGCTTACCGAGTCGCGGTCTTTTTTTTTTTTTTTTTTTTTTTTTTCTTTTCGCTGGGGAATGCCGCCGGCCCGAAGTGCAATGGCCGACGTCGCCGCCTAGTGGCGGCGCCTTATGCATACCCTCCTGCTGGGGAGCAGGAGGGTTATGTCGGGCTCTCCTCTGGCGGGGGCTTCTCCTAACGAGAAGCCGGCCAGAGGCATACCGACTAAACCCCAGCGGTTTTCCCTCATCGCCCTTAAATGGGAAGGCGTCGTGGGCTGTAGGACGAACCTATTACCCATACGGGCGCCACGACCCTCCCCGGGCGGTGCCCGCCTACACGGCGGGCCAGGCGGTTCCTCCCCCGGCTTGCTGGCCGGGAGAGGGGGTAGGGACGGCCGGGAAAACTGAGCCGTCCCTACCGGGCTGCTGAGGGAGCCCGTGCAATGCCGGCGCTGGTGACCCCCCACCATGCGCCAGCGGGTTCCCTCTGCGGAGAGGAGCGAGACGCGCATCTGTTCGGCGTCTCCTACCCCTCCTTGCCCTTCGGAGCGCGGGAGCGAGAGGATTTGCTTCGCGCTCGCGCTCCGCCGCCTCCTTCGCTGCCATTACGTGCTCGCAATAGTCAGCGAAGGCGTTCCAGGCCACCTCGCTCACTAGCATAGCTCTCACTATGCTAGGGAGTGAGAGGTCCTGGCCGACCTTCGCGACCAGCGCATCGCGCTGCCGAGACCACGACACACACTCCGCCAGGGTGTGGTGTGCCGTGTCCTCGACAGCGCCGCACGCATGGCAGGAAGGCGTCTCCTCCCGTTTGATTAGGTGCAGGTAGTGACCGAACAACCGTGCCCGGTCATTACCTGCGCCATTCGGAAGGAGACGTTGCCGTGGTGACGCTCAAGCCACAGGTCCAGGACCGGGGCGAGCGCGTCGAGGGTCCTACGGCCGTACGGAGCGGTGGTGAGATGCTCGGACCACCGCCTCAGGAGGCTCTTCTGAGCCCTCCTCCGTACGGCTTCCCTCTCGATGGGGCAGAGGCGTTCCCCCTCTGCCCTACTGACCACCATTTTCTTGTAAACGGTGGTCAGCACCACGGCTTCTAACTCCCATGGAGGGGTCCCAGCGAGCAAGCAGGCCGCGTCAAAGCCTACCGTCCGGTAGGTTCGAGCGACCCGCTGCGCCATCGCCCGCTGAGGCCCCCGCAGGAGGGGAGTGTTGTCCCGTCCTGCCAGGGAGTCGGCCCAGACTGGCGCTCCGTAGAGCGCCATGGAACGCAGGATGCCGGCGTAAAGACGCCGGCACTTCGAGCCTGGGCCTCCCAGGTTGGGCAGCATCCACGTCAGCGTGTCTGCTGCCTTTAGGAGTCGCGGTTGTAGCCCGCGAAAATGCGGGCCAAACTTCCACCGCGAGTCCAAGGTGAGGCCGAGATAGCGCATCTCGGCCTTCACCTCAACCTGGTGTCCCCCCACAGTGATAAGCGCACCGTGGGGGAACGGTTCCCGAGGCCCTTTAGGAAAGTAAAGGGCCTCGGTTTTCTCCAGCGCCACCTCGAGCCCAAGGAGGCGCATTCGGGATACGACTAGGTCGCCGCCGTGGGACGCCACGCGAGCAGCGTCCCTGTACGTTGACCCCCGGGAAGTGACTAAGGTGTCATCTGCATAGCAGATGACACTCATTCCCGGGAGGAGTACACCGCGGAGGACCCAGTCGTACCCGATATTCCACAGGAGTGGTCCGAGGACCGACCCCTGTGGAACGCCTAGCTCGACCGGGCGGCGCTGGATCTCCCCATCCCGGTCCACATACATGACCTCCCTCCCCTCGAGGTAGTTCTCGATGAGGAGTTTGAGGTACTGGGGCACTCGGAAATGTTCGAGTGCCTCCAGTATGACCGGGTGGGGGAGCGTATTGAACGCATTTCGGATGTCGTAGCTGACAGCTACGACACCCTGGCTGCGTCGAGCAGCCTGGCGGGTCTCGTCCCGCAGGCGGGTCAGGGCGTCGACGGTGGACCGCCCCGACCTAAATCCGTACTGGGCCCCGGACAAATCGGGCCCAGTAGTCGCCATGTGCTCGACGAGGCGGGAAGCGATGATCTTCTCGAACAGCTTCCCTACCTCGTCGAGCAGGACGATCGGTCTGTAGGCCGACGGAGAGTCCGCCGGCCGACCCGCCTTTTGAAGCAGGACCAATTGGCCCTGCTTCCAGATTCTCGGGAACCTCCCGACCGCCATACAGCGGTCGAAGAGGTCCCGGAATCTCCCCTCCATCTCCCCGATGGCGATGGCGATGACTCTCGCCGGGACGCCATCGGGGCCGGGGTACCGATAACACACCGACACAGCATAACCGATTACGGCTACGGCGGCCAATCTCAACGATCAATCAGCCACTTAAGCAGGATATATTTATAGTGCACTTGAGTGTATGCGCAAACACAAGTCCCTTACCCTCATATTCCGATGGGACACTACTGTGACACGACTGGAGAGGAATCGGGCGCAGGACCAACGGCTTAACGTGCTTTCCGAGGCACGGAGGTACAAGACCTCCAATTTCCAGACGCCGGGCTGCCACTAAGAAGTTCTTACCGAAAATTTGGGTACAAATTTTTGACCCGACCCGGGGATCGAACCCGAGACCTCTTGCGCAGCCGTCACTTTAAAGTGCGACCCACTAACCACTGCGCCACCAAGGCAGTCGGTACTTAGGTACCTAAAAGATATTGTACTGTAAGATGTTTGGTAGAAAATCAAGGAACATCGATTGAAAAAGCTCTATAGATTTTTAAAATAATGGAAAAGTTTCTACATACACAATATTGAAATGGTTTTTCTTTTGTATCTAATACCAAGAAGGTTTTTTAAAATATACACCAAAAAACGTGGAGGACACTGGTTCTGTGCCTTTTTTGTGCTTATTTTTTAAGGGTTACAAAATTTTAAAATTTTTGTCGCGATAAAATTCATTATACAGTCATGCATGGTTATTGTTAATAGGTTGAATTTGAATTTGGGGGTAGAGGATTGGTAGAGGATTGGTTTTTATGTAGTTTATGGGCCTTAGAGAGGGAGTTTTGGGGTATGTTGATATTTTATGTTTTGATTGCAAGCTTGTCCCTAACCGCGTCATCACCCTGCGGCAGATCGCCATTCTGAGGTTATACTCGGTGATATATTCGATGGTAGCCTTCGATGCCATGGATATTAGGCGCGCTATGGCGTCGTCAGCGGCGTTATCTGTATAATATACACAAGTTATTGTATGTCTGGAGATGGCTACCACCGCGTGTGGGACGCTTTGCAGAAGATGGAACTGTTTAGGAGTTGTTCTGACTATCGCAACGTTCTCGAACGTTTGACCCTGGGCTTCGTGGATTGTCAGAGTGCGCAATTCTTCGTCTGATCCATACCCCTGGCTGATTAGAGCCTTTTCAGCCTGGGTGTGAACGAGGTACAGGGTTCTTTCGGACTTAGGTATCTGCGCATCTGAAAATCGTTTGAGCTGTAGGGACTTAGTTCGGGTATTAGCCGAGTATATGCCACTATATGTAGATTTCTCTAAGGGCATACGTTACGATTTGTTTGTTGCTATAAGTGCATAATAACTCCTTTGTGATTTTGTTTGGTCTGTTGTAGTGTAGGGGAAAGAGATTGCGGCGGTCTATATAAGGGATACCACGGATAGATAGATAGATAGAGAGATAGATATTCTTTATTGCACAAAAATAAAATACAAGCATGATACAACAGCAACAGATAGTACAATAAGGCGGTCTTATCGCTTGTAGCGATTTCTTCCAGACAACCTTTGGGTAGAGGAAAGAAATATCGTAGTCGTAATAAGGGAAGGCAGTGCAAAGTAATTTAACAAATGAGAATGGCAGAAATATACATTATTTTATATATTAATATTATTACATTACATAAATAATAATAAACAATACATACATACCCAATAATATATAAATAGATAATTTATAACAAAAATTCAATAAAAATATTTCTTATAGATAGGTATAAATGATCAGAGAGCAGACCACATAAAAAGGGAAGAAGAGACAAGGAAAAAACAGTGTAACTATTTATAGAGATAGGAAGTGAGAGGGATATATACAAAGGAAGGGATACCAAGGAGGTTTATTAGCAGGAAAGCGGTCCTCAGGCTCCGAGCGCCAGCATGACGCAACCGGAAATAAACGCTAAGGACCAAGACGGGTCTACAACCGTACCGTACCGTATACCGTACCCATAGTGTATTCTAGCCCTTAGATAATGATGAGTTATACCTAATATGTACAGTTTCTCCTGTGCAGAATCCCGACCAGAGCTGGTGTACACGTTCATCGAGCAAGCTGTGCAGCCAGGTGCGCAGGTGGCTCTCAAATGCTCCGCGCTCGGGGAGCCGCCCCCTCGATTCCGCTGGGCGCTGGACGGTCAGCCGATACCCACTCATCATGGGTGAGCTACTAGATTAAATACTGCCAGTAGCATACTCCGGAGCTGCTGTACACGTTCATCGAGAAAGCTGTGGGACCAGACGCGCAGGTGACGCTCAAGTGCTCCGCGCTGGGGGAGTCACCCCCTCGCTTCCGCTGGACGGCCAGTCAATACCCACTCATCATGGGTGAGCTATTAGATTAAATACTACCAGTAGCATACTCCGGAGCTGCTGTACATGTTCATCGAGAAAGCTGTGGGACCAGACGCGCAGGTGTCGCTCAAGTGCTCCGCGCTGGGGGATAACCCCCTCGCTTCGTTGGACGGCCAGTCAATACCCACTCATCATGGGTGAGCTACTAGATTAAATACTGCCAGTAGCATACTCCGGAGCTGCTGTACACGTTCATCGAGAAAGCTGTGGGACCAGACGCGCAGGTGTCGATCAAGTGCTCCGCGCTGGGGGAGTCACCCCCTCGCTTCCGCTGGACGGCCAGTCAATACCCACTCATCATGGGTGAGCTACTAGATTAAATACTACCGGTAACATACTCCGGAGCTGCTGTATATGTTCATCGAGAAAGCTGTGGGACCAGACGCGCAGGTGTCGCTCAAGTGCTCCGCGCTGGGGGAGTCACCCCCTCGCTTCCGCTGGACGGCCAGTTAATACCCACTTATCATGGGTGAGCTACTAGATTAAATACTACCGGTAACATACTCCGGAGCTGCTGTATATGTTCATCAAGAAAGCTGTGGGACCAGACGCGCAGGTGTCGCTCAAGTGGTCAAGGTCGTGGGTTCGATCCCCACCCTGGACAAACATTCGTGCGATGAACACTTGTGTTTGTTCAGTGTCTGGGTGTAATATATGTATTTAAGTATATATTAGTGTTCCTCTTGTAACACAAGTGCTTACGCTAATTAGTACGGAATCAGGTCAATGTATGAGATGTTGTGAGAATAATAATAATAATTATTATTATTAAGTGCGCCGCCCTGTGCGGAGCCGCCCCCTCGCTTCTGCTGGGCGCAGGTCGGCGCGAATATTTGGCTCGAGTATACCAATTTACTTACCTTTAAACCTACTGACCACTTTGATCAACTTAACTAATGAATGAAATACTACGAGTACATTATTTTTTTGACCGAATTTGTACCGAAACCCATCGGTCAAGTATTTAGCACCGCATTTTTTATAGTGGCTCTCCCCAGCCTGATGGTAAGCAAGCGATGATAAGCGATGTCAAGACGCCTCCGTTGGCACCGCGATACTGGCCCGCGAGATGCTTCACTCTTCGTTTGAAGGAATCCATATTGTAGGAAGGAGGAAATACATGCGCCGGCAACGAGTTCCATTTCATGATGGTGGACTTACACATAGGTACTATTTTTTTATTTTATCCCTCATTTTCTGGCGGAATTCTTGAGTTCATTGACACGCTATACAAAACTCATGTATCCTATAGATTCCGCCTGTCTTATGTGTTTCGTAGTTACGTCATCCATCTCGATTTGGCACTAAAACGCGCTGTGGGTAGACAGATCCAAATTGAGCGCAGTTGGCAGGCGCGCGCTTATGGTACACGTTTTACATACATCTAACGCTGGAGGTCGGTTTTTACAACGCTCCCTTCCTGTAGTAAAGGAATATTTGTGTGCTAGCTACTATACTACATTTCTACTTTGTTTTTTATGTGATGTTATTTTTATAGACGCGTGGATCTCGCATTTTATCGTATGACTTGTCTGCCAAAGACATTTTGCGGTTAGCAAAACTTGTTACTTCGTAGCACCTTATGCAATAGTTAAACCAACAATCCCCTAAAATCTATAAATAATAATCAAATTAATAATACAAACATAAATTAAGGTAAAATTTATTTAGAATATCTAGATGTATAATTGGCTGTCAGTAAAATAGACTATTATTTATTAACGCTGTAATTAGCTGTAAGTCTTCCATAGATAATAGTAAATAAAATAAATACATTCATTTGTCGCTAATAGTTTCCACTAGGCGGCCTGCGAGAAGCAAAAATAATTAGACATAATCTGTGTAGTGTCCTAATTCTATAAAATTGGGACAATACATGCGGTATGTCTAATATAATATGACTGCTTTCGTTTAATTTTGCTGTGTCGAATAGTATCAGAATTACGATAGAGCCACCTGGCCTAGCCCATTCATAAATATCTCAAGCGTCGACATTCATTTGTCTGTGTTGCTGATGCGAGAATTCAGCTGGCATCCCTTACCTAGGCCGATGCCGACCTAGTTTAAAGGGAGACCTAAAAATGACTCAGTTTTTTTTCGGTGGGTGTTTGAGTTAAAATATATCTTGGGTGACTAACGCAGGGTGGTCCACAGAAAGGATCAGTTAACTTTATGCTCAGAGAGCAAAACACTGGTTTTCAGCTCAAGCCCTGATAATACACGTGGCGCACAAGAGATACCGCGTTTTGTCATTGAAAATATACAATAAAGGCTGAATTATTATCATCTTAATATCATATCAGATAGAAGATACTCATTCTTTATTGCACTGTATGTAGTGTAAATATAAAAGCTATGTAGTATAAAACAATGTAGGTAAAATTTATAAATACTAAATTCAAGCTTCAATCCAAATTTAAGACTGGTGTAAAACTCGGAACGCCGCAAATCTATTTATACCGCAGTAGCGAAACACCAACAATAGATACCTATTGATCTTTGTGCATCGGATCCTATCCGCACTTCCAGACTGTGAGCATCTCTTGAGGGAACGCTGCATCTACAATGTTAATTCGAAGTAACTTTACCGACGGTTAAGTTCCTCTTTGTTTATTTGTTCCGCGGATTTAAGTTCATAAAGTTAACCAGTGGTTAGGCGAACAATGAGATTTAACGAGCGTTCGGACGTGTTGACTCTTTGTTGCTTGCATGTTACCAATCTTCTACAGACTTCTCGCAATTTGTCAAGTGAACTGGCAAAAAAATTGTAAAGGTACAAAATAGACGAGTAAAAAACACAGTATTTCTTACATTATTATATCATAACCAGGCAGTTAACCATACGGGACCAATACATTTTGAACTATGTTTAGATGAGATAAGGTTGAAAACAATAAAATAAATAATATCTAGTTGCCTGGTCAAGAGATAAAGTTTATGCTGTGGATATAATTTTAATGTTTCTCTAGAAATTTAACGTAAACTTTTGAAATTAAATTATTGTTTCGCTAACGGTTTATAATTGAATTAAACAAAAATACTTTTATATGAATTATCATAATTATAATCTCTCGATGTTATATATGTACCATCAAAGTTATAAACTTCGACCGTAGGAGAGCCTATCGCTTTGGCATGAATGGGCCGGCTCGACTGGAGTTATACCACGCCCTCGTCAAAAACCGGCGTGAAACAGCATTGTGCTGTGTTTCGCTGCGTGAGTGAGGATACTGGAGGCCCAATCCGGGGGAGAGGGGGTTTAAAGGTTGGCAGCGCACTTGTGACTCCACTAGGTATCTCGGGTGTCCATGGGCGGTGGCAATCGCTTATCAGGTGATCCGTCTGCTCGTCTGCCAACTATCAGATAAAAAACAAAAAAATGTTAATTATAATAAAGTTGTCTCCTCTTCATCTCACTTATTGTCCACAGTGCTATAGTAACTGAGGGTCGGGAGAGTGGCCCCACCGGCGTAGGTGCCAGCGGCAACTACGTCCTCTCCACGTTGTCACTCAGCAGCGCCAGGGTCGAGCACGGCGGGCGCTACGAGTGCAGGGCGACGAACGCGCACGGGAGTGTCGCCCATGCAGCCAGGCTTAATGTCTATGGTCAGTCATGCCTCTTTACCATCATCATCTAGCGTCGTAGCGTAATATGCCAACGCTTTGTACTGAGAACTTCTTCAATAATGCATTTTTATAGTAGTGTAGATCTTTAGATAATAGGCTTGTGTACTAGGTCAGAGATTGGCAGATTTTTTAAATAGCATTGAGAAATAACGGTCAAAAGGAGCTATGTACAAAATTTCAGCTTGAAACCTTATGTATTATTTTTGTTATAAGCCCTCAACGGCAAAGATGGGCAAGTAAATTTTAAGTCTTAAATTTACGAAATATTTGTATAGCAATCGATATCTTATTCAATTTATAGCAACTTTTGTTACGAAACTATTTTCATAAACGCATTGTTTCATATAGCTATCGAACAAAGCTTTTTCGCGATGCGCACAAACTAGTGAGGGCTGACGTCACGTCTCGTGTCGCTGTTTGTATGGAGCGTTTTGGCATGGCAGTACTATTTTAAGTGATTTTCAAACTGTCCTATCTCGAAGAGTTTCCAAGCTAACAAATCCATTCTTTCACCGATTTTTTTACTTTTGAGGGAATCTTATATTAGCAACAAGAGAAAAAAATAGGACACAAGCCTATTGGCTCCGGGAACTGCCTTGAACGAACTGCATAAGTTCTCGTATTATTATGTAGCGCTTCCTTGCATGATGTCTTACATAGCTTCCTACAAGCTATGGAAATAGATTGAAGCGCTTTGATGAAATACTTCCGAGCCGGAACTTTTGAAAAGTTACCCTGTAACCCTGTAAGAATGTTTTAAGCGAAATGTTTTGTTTTAAGCGTACAATATCTACGCATAATACTTACTTAAGAATTTTGGCAAAAAAAAGTTATTTTCAAATATGCAGTATAAATCCCAACAGGATTGTTTTAGTGTTAATTTTTTTGGTAAATAAATAAATAAAAAAACCAACGTAAAAATTGACAACCTTTTTAAATGTCTGTTGTATGAATTAGGGTGTATTAACGTGTCAAAAATATTATTTTACACTTTTTAGATAGTTATAAAGTCACATCTCTGTTGAATTTGATGCCAAGATATAAACGTTTTTTCCTTTTTATTTATCTTTGTTACACTATGAGGTATTTGCACGATTTTCACTTAGAGTAAAGTATCAACCTATATACTGCAGGGCGAAAGCCTCCATCATAGAAATCATGTCATCGCTACTAATGGTGGGATTAGGCTTAATCACCACGCTTGCCAAATGCGAATTAGTGATCACAAACCCGAGCTATGCTGGAAAAATTCGAAACGTACTTTGGCTCGACCCGGGTATCGAACCCAGGACCCCGAGATCACGACCCGGTACTTAAACCACTAGACCAACAGGGCGTCCTTATTTTGCACTTATCTACTCTAAAATTACATTTTAAAAATATATCGTGAAGGTGTTGTACTCATCAATAAAGATTTTCTGTAATTTGATATTGACCGTGGGAGAGCCACGCTTCGGTATGAATGGGCCGGCTCGACCGGAGTGATACCGCGGCCTCACATAAGCAGCACTGTGCTGTGTTTCGCTGCGTGAATGAGGGCACCTGAGGCACAATCCGGGGGAAGGGGAGGATTAAAGGTTGGCAGCGCACTTGTGACTCCACTGGTGTCGCGGGTGTCCATGGGCGGCGGCAATTGCTTACCATCAGGTGATCCGTCTGCTCGTCTGCCACCTATCATATAAAAAAAATAGGCAATATAATGTTATTACGAGCACGCAATATTTGGGGGATGGCAGCGGGTGCGGTCGCTGGCCCATGTTCAATATTCCAATATTAAAATTTATAGCCCTTGCAATGCACCATGAATGTTACGTATTAAAATTGTCACATCCTCCTTGTATACAGCAAGATTTAAGTATTTTACTGGCTTGTAATAAAAAAGGAAACTTTATGCGGATTTTATGGTGAATAACTTTGTTTCCCTGTTGGTTATGGCTAAGCCAAATCAGATAAAATATATTTCAGTGTATCGGAAAACATTAATGTTACTTTGACCGCTAGGTACTTTTCCTGACTTTTTATAACATTCCATACCTACCGTGGCGCGCGCGTTGAATCCAGGGTTTAAAGCGACGGGTAGCCCTAACTAGCGACACCAATCGATTTAAATTGTTAGCTATCTATTTTACACAATAAAGTAACTAATTAAGTTGGCGCAAGCGACCCAAAGTGAGCCATGGCCTCCGATAATAAGAGTCTCGATCTAGGCCGGTCCCGCGCCACCTCCTGCCAGCCATCCGCCAGAAGTGTACGCAAATCCTTTTCGACCTCGTTACTCCATCGGTACCATGGAGGGCCAACTGGCCTTCGACCATTTGGTCGTCCTAGGTACGCTCTTTTTACTGCACGATCCTCCCCCATTCTCTCGAGGTTGCCGAGCCAGCCAAGTCGATGTGCTTTAGTTTCGCCGATGAAATTAGGCTCGCCCACCTGGTCTTGTAGCTCCCAGTTCTTCCTCCTTCTCCAGGTTCCATCCAGTGTTTGTGTAGGTCCCAGAATCTTCTTCCAGATTTGGTCCTGGTGATCTGGTCCAGGTCCTGGTGTCCAGGCTTCTCAGCAAATGGACAAAAAATCGTATTTATTATTATTTTTTTAATTATTATTTAAAAAAAAAATGTACGTAAAAAATGTACGTAATAATTTTGACATAAGTTACTCTATGATTTTGACATTTCTCTTTTTTTTATTTTTATCACGCATCTGTAACCTATAACCATTTTTTTTCTCTCTACTTTATATTTATCTATGGAGGTCATACAAATGGTGGCGCCTCTATCGCGTACCATAGTTATATTTTACTCTTTCTTTCAAGTATCATATTTACATTTTTTGAAATTTGGTTTCTCGCACCTTTTCCTTCGATTAATTTATATTTTGTGTAATGAATTAATGTAATAATGTTATTTATCGCACAATGTATGTAATTTAATTTAATTTATCTTAATACTTTTTAATTGTAATAGCTATTATAATTTTATTTTTATTTTTTTCTCTTCCTTTAATTAATTAGATTTTGTTCGTTTGTTTGTTTTACATTTAATTTAATTTTTTACATTTCATTTAATTTTTTTTTTACTATTAAATATTTATGTCCATGTGTATGTACCGCGAAGTGCCTTTCAAGGAAGGCCTCCGCAGAATACCAGCGCCACGGAGACTTCACGGTTTCGTGGCTAATGCTGAGCGGAGACCTTTTAAGTGCCAACATTATAATTGCTTTTCTTTATGTTTTTGTTTTGTTTTTTATTGGTATCTTAATAAATAAGTTATTATTCTTATTCTATTTACAAAACAGTAATACGCCCAATCTTAATGTACGGCTGTGAAGCCTGGACACTAACGCTTGAGGAAGAGATCAAGCTCCTTGTGGCTGAACGAAAGATCTGAACGAAGATTCTGGGACCTACATACCTAAACACAATAAAGTAGACTTTATTGGTCTGCTGACGCTTTGTGTGACGGTTGGGGGATCGGCCCTTGGTGAATAAAAATGTTCGTCCTTGCCCAGGAGTGGCTCAACTTTAATAGTAATGTATACCTACCTAAATGGTTATAGGCACTATATGTCTTTAGTAGTACTAATATTTACCATATTATTTGTTTTTGTACAAGACTGTTTCTTGCCTTAAATAAATAAAAAACAATTTCGGGAATCTCTAAACAAACATTTATTTAATAATTTTGCACTACTTTTTTATCTGTTTTTGCACTCGAAATTTGGATTAACGCCATAAGTGGCCGTTTTTGGCGGTAGTTCAAATTTCGAGTACAAAAGCAGACCCAAAAGTTAAGTGTAAGTATTAAATATATAGTATAAGTGATTTGGATTTTGGATTTGAAGGCTGCAGCTTGAAATTGATAAAAAGATATCCGGTTTAGTTGCTAACTATTTAAATAAATTGGCGTCGCTAGTGTGCCCTACCTTAAGTCCCTGCGTTTATCTCACTCGCTATTTTGTAGGAGTATTTGTTTATATGTACTCGTTTATACCTACTCGACGAATTATTAATTTATCTTTTATTAAATTGACAAAAGTTTTCAGAACTAAAGCTGTTCTAATGGTTAGAAACTTGAAAAGATGCGACTTATTATTATATATTTAGCGATACAGCGTGTACGCCACTCGTATTTGTGATTGTATCTTTATCTTTATTTATGATATTGCATGGAATAAGGTTTATCACACGTTCACTGTATGGTATAAAACTTTATTGTTATTCAGGTCCCCCCTACATTCGCACGATGCCTCCTGTGAAGGCTGTCTCCGGGTCTGAAGTAACCATCTGGTGCCCTTATTATGGATTTCCTGTCGAGTAAGTGCTGTATCTCCAGGTAATATAGATGAGGTAATAAGTATATATATATTGTACTCCAAACCGATATTTCGGTCATGGCGGCCAATCTCAGCGATCAGCCATCGACGCAGGACATATTATAGTGCACAAATATTTGCGTAGACACAATTGCACTCTCTATTCCTGTACCCTCTTATTTCGATGGGACACTAGTGTGACACGACCGAAGAGGGATTAGGCGCAGGACCAACGGCTTAACATGCTTTCCTAGGCACGGGGGTACAAGACCGCCAACTTCCAGACTTATATATAGGTATAATTAAGCGGGCTGAAACACAGACATAATGTTGAAATAAATACCCAAGAAGATTAAACTGTACAGAATTTTACGTGTGTATTTTAGCATAAATCACGTTACCATGTGGTAGACAAAACTTGAAATTACGAGAAAATAATAATGACATTCATTGTAATCCGTTTTTCTGTGATAAAATTATAGGGTCTTATTCATAAATGTTTGTTAAACCTTTGCTAACAACAATGGTGATAGCAAGCAGTTTTCTTTCTTTTTTCGAAAATTTGAATGGAAAATTTTGGTTTCAAACGTCAAAACTGATATATAACACCGTTTTAGCTAACAAGCGTTTATTAAACTTAATACTCTTTACTTTAACAACTTTCCCGATTTCTGCCAAATAAGTTTCCCGGTCATCAATTTTGTTCCTAACATAAAAATAACATTACTTTTACAACATAACTAACTTCGCGAAGGCCAAGCGGAAAGTGGAACTTTTCTAACAAACTCTCTAACCTTGTTACTTTTTACGTGAAACTTCGAAAAACTTTCTGTATCTTTCTGTAAATTATTAACTCCTGTACAAACTATACGACGTGCCAACATAACCTCACTTCATTAGTGTTTTAAGAACATACTAACACACTTTACACAATAGGGTATATGTATGTTTTTTATGTAAAATATTACAGGTAAGTTTACATCAAAATCTTCCATGTAAATCTATCTTTACAATCTGGTTTTTCCCTTTAAAGTTTAAAAGCAAAAGCTTTCATGTACTTATATATAAAATATTATATAGAATATATAATATTTTACAACATCACATACATTGATCTAACTCCGAGATAGGTAGCTTAAGCACCTGTGTTACGGATATCAGAATCAACAGTGGGATTACAAATATATACATATAATACTTTCTTTTGTAAATACATACTTATAATGCATAGGAAACACCCAGACCAATACAAACAAACATTTTCATGCTCACAAATGTTTGTACTGTGCGGGGATCGAACCCGCAACCCTTGGACCAAAGGCAGCTTTCACTACCACTGTTCCAAACGGGTTGTCTATTTAATTAAATGAAAATGAAGATTGATATTGATCGCTTACATTTAGATATTTGAAATGAACCGTGTTTTGTCTGTTCAATATAATACGAGTATCTACTGATAAAAATAAAAGTAACAAACAAATAATAACACAAATATACTATAGAAGTCACATTGAATTGAATTCTACTCTTACTGTTCTTTGCGAACAGATCAGTGAAATGGGAAGGCGGGGCTGGAGCGGATCCTCGCTACCAGCAGATGGACGGGCAGCTAACGATCAACAACGTGGACCGGAACCGCGACCGAGGCACCTGGACCTGTTCCGTGCTCACACCTGGCGGCGAACTGGCTAAAAGAGAAGTACGATATGTGTAATGCGTAAAAGTTTGTTAACTTTTGCTCGTAATGAGTACCTACTTGACTTAAGCGCAACGCGTTAGCAGTTTCAAGTTTATCCTTGTGACGAAATGTTGACGATCTAAGTAAGTAAATCACTTGATTCATTATTCAAATATCTTTATCTATTTTTCTTAAAGGCCTGCTGCGCCATCTGCAAACTCTTTGGTTCGTCATGCATACCTTATTATCACAATCATTTTGCTTTTTCTTTTCCTTATTTTCCATCATCCATGGTATGTCTAAATGTCCTTCACTTTCGATTCTCGCTTCCTCGTGTCCAGTTCTTGCAAGCTAATCTTGCGCAAATTATCATCACCTTGACCTAAGGATATCCTACACTACCCTACAGACACGCGGTCTCCACTCCAGAACTAGTTAATCTTTAATGCTTGTCGATTCTACTGCTGATTTAGACATTTAGACAACCCAATGCCACTCGTATTTTTTTTATTAGGGATTGAGTAGGCACCCATATTTTATCGAACAGTTGGGTCCTTAATTATGAGGCTTATCTTTATTAAACAGGTACAAGTATCGGTGGTGTCACCTCCCGTGCTATCACCATTAGTCTTTCCCCCTGGTCTCCGGGCAGGGGACAGAACTCAAGTAACGTGCAGCGTGACGTCCGGGGACATGCCGGTCTACTTCTCATGGCAAAAAGACCTAATGCCAATATCTAGTATTCTCCAGGTAATTATTGTGTTTTACTCTAGGTCTGTTTATTTTGTACCATTTGGAGGCAAATTAGAATAATGCAGTGGCAAATTCAGAAGTCAGATTGATTGAAAGAGACACTTCAACATTTCCTGCTTTATTACCTAACTGCTGGACTCAGAGACGTCAATTAAGCTAAATCTTCATTACCTTAATTATGAAGTCTTTATGCGTCTGTACGCAAAATTAAAAAGTGCAAAGGCACTACTGCCTTTGTTGTTGCAGGGCCTAATAATAAGGGCCTATAAGTGTTAGAAATTTTAAATTTTGCACAGGGGTTCGTTTTAGGTATAGCGTAAAAGAGTACTAAGAAATGATTTTTGTAAATTCTAAAAGGTAGTATGAAACTTTGGTGTTTTTGAAGTTATTTATATCCTGAAACGAAGTGAGGGCGAGCCTTATGTTCCGTAACGAAGTGCGGATTAGTTAGAATCATGGATAGTTAATCAAGAACTTTTTTACCCGACTACGGCGAAGCAAAAAGGAGGGTTATGATTTTGACCTGTATGTATGTACGAGTATGTTTGGTTGTTCATCTGTTCGCTTATAACTTCTAAACTAATTATCATATTTGAACAAAATTAAATGAGGTATTTTTAGAAGCGTCTTGATTGTCTTCTGGTTATAGATGAGGACACGTTAAATTGATTACAGCGCCCTCTAGGGGACTTAGAGTAAGGAACTAAAAAAATGGCATGACGGTACCGTGTGGGGTATGAAACAGCTTTTGATAGCACATTTCAAAGATGTTATTTTATTTACCCAACTAAAAATATGTTAGGTTTGGTATTAATTTCAGCAGAGACAATTTTCTTATTTCGTACATTTTAGAGCGTGTTTTTTGGTAGTCGGGTTTTAGTTTTTTTAAACTTGAACTTAAAATGTAAATTACCTAATCAACTACTTTTCCGGGAGTAGCTCAATTCTTGCTTACATTTTGTTCACCTTTAGGTAGATGAACGCGGCGCAGAGTTCTACAGCATGTTGATATTCAAAACGCTGACGGCAGCTCACAGCGGGACCTACACGTGTGTGGTCACCAACACGGCCGGGAAAGCTAACACCTCCGCTGAATTAGCTATCAAAGGTGAGCTGTGATCTCGTTCGACGCATTCTCATTGAATGATTAACCAATTTTATTTTGATTCTGAAACGTGTAACCACCTGGTTTCCCTGTAAATAGTTGCGAAGGTCAGACGGCAGTCGCTTTATTGTAATTACCAGACTCTGTATAACCTGAATCATGGTCATAGATACCCTAAATTCCAGAGCAAAAGCTCATGGGGCTAAGATGGGGAGGACCAATTTTATTTCTTTTTTTTCTTCTTTCAATTAGTACCCAGAAGAACCTACCTTTTAAAATTTATTTAAGGCGACGGGTAGCCCTAACTAGCGACACCAATCGATTTATATTGCTAGATCAGATCTACTTTTAAACAATTCCGAAGCGGGAGTCTCTAAGCAAACATTTATACTACTTATTTAGTAATTGTGCACTACTTTTTGATCTGTTTTTGCACTCAAAATTTGGATTAACGCCATAAGTGGCCGTTTTTGGCGGTAATTCATATTTCGAGTAGGAAGCAGACCAAAAAGTAATTATAAGTATTGAATAAATAGTATAAGTTCTTTTCGAGATGGTCGAACTTCGAAATTGTTAATAATATATCCAGTTTAGATACTAACAATTTAAATCAAATGCCGTCACCGTCACCTTAAATATTTTTTACATAATAGCCCTATAAGCCGGGTGGTGTGTTTCGGAGCAGCGGTAAATATTTTTATATTCTCTAGTGTTCTGTATGCAACTAAATTGAATAAACTGGTATCATTTTCAAAAATTGTAAATGAGAATATTGATAGTGATGAATATTTCAGTGCCGCCATATTGGCAGATTGAGCCGGCGGACGCGTCGGTGCTGCTCAACGGTTCGCTGACGGTCAGCTGCGAGGCGAGGGGGCATCCCTCTCCGGTTATTTACTGGACCAAGTTTGCAGGTAGGTGCTGTACTTATTTTTCAGTCTTGAATTAATAATTCGTTTTAAATTTTATTGAAAACAATATTTTGACCGTGGGAGACCCGCGCTTCGGCATGAATGGGCCGCCTTGATCGGAGTCTTACCACGGCCTCACAGCAAACCGGCGTGAAACTGTATTGTGCTGTGTTTCGCTGCGTGAGTGTGGGTACAAGAGGCCCAATCCAGGGGAAGGCGGGTTTAAAGGTTGGCAGCGCACATGTGACTATTGGTGTCGCGGGTGTCCATGGGAGGCGGCAATCGCTTACCATCAGGTGATCCGTCTGCTCGTCTGCTCCCTATCACATAAAAAATATGTTTGAAAATAATTACAATATACAACTTGTTTAATTAAACAACAATTCCTATGACATAGTTGAGAATCCATATTATGTCTCCAATTGTAATTAGAAAAAAATATACGCCAACCATAATATGTATTAGATTGGTGTAGTTGCTGGCACAAAATAAATATTTATTTTGGTCATCAGAGGAGTCAATGGAGCTATCAAGTGTTCATCTCAAATAAAAAAAAAGATTTTTATTTCTAGGCAGTACAGAAACTACTCTAGGAGGCGTCTCAGACCCGGTGGTGCTCACGAACGGTTCTCTCCGGCTGGAGACGGCGAGGGCTGAACATTCGGGGAAGTACCGCTGCAGGGCAGACAACGGGGTCGCTCCAGCTTTGTCCAAGACCCTCAACATACATGTCAATGGTAAGAATAATAATAGTATCCCAGAATTATTAGAACAGTATGACATCAAAACATTTTCTGAGAGCCCCTTCATGATCCACTCAGTAGTAGTAGAGGTAGGCAGATGAAAGATTTATAGATTTCATCAGCATCCCCTCTCTAGGCTTACTGTTACATATATACTAGGTAATATTTCGGCATCATCTATTAGTGTAAAATAATTCTAAATTGTGGAAATGGGTGAATGTTTTGAGATTTGTCAAATTACAAACTAGGATAGACTGGTTTTTTTTTATTTTTTTTTATATATTAAATGGGTTTGCACTTAACCTCATTTCACCTGATGGAAAGTGACAATAAGGTCTAAGATGTAGCGTGCTTACCCAGAAGAAGCCTATTCACTCTCGACTTGGAGATCTATAAGCACAAAAACCTATTTGGTAATCATTTCTTAGGTTTATGATGATCAGAGAGACGCTGAACCCCCACATTTAGTGCAAAAGAAAACCTCAGTTTGGGACCAGGACAAAATACACAACATTACGTGATGTCGCCTCTATTAATTTATTAAATTTGTTTTAGTCATTGCAGCAAACAAAATTATAAAACTACACTTTAATAATCCTGTCCCCAGGTAATCGAACAATTTATTACACAATTTAAATCTTATTTATTCGGAATAGTCATAGTAATTTATTCACCCAATTTGTAACAATGGTACAATAGTTACATATATTTATTTTCGGCCCATCTACCGCACAGTCTCAAGACAAAAGTCTTTAATGCGTAAAAAATTGTCAAATAAATGTGTATGCGTAAAAAATAAATAAAAATAATAAATCAATTGCCTATTTCATCATCATGCGTTTATTTGCACTTATATCAGAAACGTAAATTAAGATCGGCATTAGTTAAAATGCCATTACACAGCTTAAAGTCACCAATAACCTAGTAGGATAAAAGATAACTAGTAGGAAACTGCCGCATGGCATTAAGTTCGCCAATGGACAACATTTCAAAATTGCTAAGCTCTGAAACAAAAAATACCAATTCTTTGTTTACTTTTCCGCTGCTTGAATATATATTTATTCATTTTTTATATTACTTATTTACTGAGAAAAAAAATTTAAAACTAAAAAACGTAAGATGACGTCATCGGACGGCAGAATGTAAAATATTTCTTTGCTTAGCACATTATAGTTTTAAATTTACGAAATGTCAAACCCATGACATGTAACTGTAAAAAAAAAAGACAACTTTTCAACGTTGAATGTATGAATGACGTTGACAATGTTGACACTAGTATTATTTACCTTTGACAGTAGTACCTTTTTTTTATCAAAACAATGATAAGCAAAGGAATATCGCTGTATTCAGCCGTCCGATGACGTTATTTGGCGCTTACGTCTATTTAGAATAAAAAGAATTTCAATAATTATTTTATACTTGAAAATGGACAAATTTTGAAAAAAGAAAAAATATGGGTCTGTTCATTTTATGTCTATTTTCATATAAAAAAACAATATAGACATGTTAAAAATATGAAATGTTGTCCATTGTATTTTATTGTATGAACATTTTTGCAATTTCTTAGTACGAACTGCTAAGGAAAGGAACAACTTGCCGACTTCTGTATTCCTAGAGAGCTACAATTTGGGTGTCTTTAAGTCGAGAGTGAATAGGCTTCTTCTGGGTAAGCACGCTACATCTTAGACCTTTTTGTCACTTTCCATTAGGTGAGATAAGTGCAAACCTATTTAATATATAAACAAAAGTTTTAATAGATAAAGATAGTACAGTCAATTTGGGTAACTTTGAATTACCTTGTAACTTTGAATAAAACTGGTTTAAAGATTTTTTATTTTATTCCTTGGAATTCCTATACAACTTAAAACGGTATCAAAACGTTTTCAAGGAATAAAATAAAAAATCTTTAAACCGATTTTATTCAAAGTTACAAGGTAATTCAAAGCGACCCAAATTGACTGTATGTGCAGCTGAACATTAATTTATCAAAGTACATCTTCGAGTACCTGCGCCTGACCTTAGTCTTGCCTTCTATTGTTTGTGCGTTAGAGTTAGACCAGTTTTCATAAAGTGGCTCCCCACAGAGCCGGCTCGGTTCGAGACGCCGTCAGCCAACGTCACGGCGAAACTCGGCGAGACCGTGCGGCTGGCCTGCGTGGCCCGGGGCGACTCGCCGCTCTCCACCACTTGGAGCCACTCGGGACGGGCTTTGCCTAACTCGGATTATAGGTACGCATTTCTATTAACATAATAAGTTAATGCAAATAACACAAACATCCATTGTCTAAAACTTCTGAGACCCTGTAGACCGTAACAAGTGGAGATACATCGCGCGAGCCGCAATAGCACACGAAAGTGCTACATCACCAACCACGACTCGTTCACTCTGTCAAGAGTGAACGAGTAAGGAGATGAGCAGACTGATCACCGAATGGTCGCGATAATGTGCTTAAACGCCCTCCAGTAGTCCCACTCACTCGGCATGCAAAGCAAAGTGCAAAGTTAATATTTGTTTAGTGTAGGTAATCAGCCCTCAATCCCTGGAGCGCGTGGTAGGGTCAATGCCAAGTGCACCATTTTGCGCCAAACAACTAGAATTTGTCAAATTCTGTCTTTGTTTAGATTTAGTGATGGACGAGGATTTAGTTTCCCAGTAACACCCACAGTCAATAGCACTTATGATCTGAATTGATCTGTGTTTTATGTCATAGGTGGCAGACGAGCAGGTGGTTCACCTGATGGTAAGCGATTGCCCCCGCCCCCCACCTGTGTGTAGGTAGGTACCAAACCTGCTTGGTTATCTTTACTCATCGACCATATAGTATGATCACAGTCTTTACTGTATAAAATATGTCATGAAGTTCTTCATGCTCGATAAGTACCTATTGTGATTTCTGTTGTAACTTCTTTGCTCAATTTAATTTTGCTAAACTAAACGTTGCCGAGTTGTAGCAGATGATTAATTATGTTAATGACAGGATCTGAAACTGTAACTTTTTGAAAGTTCATCTAATTAAACTTCGTAAACTTCAAGTCTTATTATTAAGGGGTACTAATTAAACAAGCTTCTTTTTAATAGCATTATTCGCCTCAGAAAATATATGTTACCTTCTAAATTACTAAGTCGGCCACAACCAATGCGCGTCTTAATAATAGTATCTCAGATACTAGTTATCTTATATGTAAGCCACTGTAAATATAACTCAGCATAGTGGTTATTTTTTAGCATCTAAATTTGTGGTATGCATTCAAATAGGAAGCTTCTAAAGTATTAATATATGACACCAAAATAGTAAGAATATTAGCCTCTAATTGCATAATTTAGTATGAATAAAATGTAACTCATCCTACATTAATCGATTGATAAATGTACCTAAAATTGTCATCAAATAGTATAATTAAAGCCACTACATATTATTATTATGTATTACACATGAACTATTAAGGACAGTCAGCCAGAGTGATGGTAGCCTAGTGGTTTAGAACGCGCCCTCCATGCGGAGGGTCGATTTCTCTAGATTTTTTAAATCTATGTGCATATTTCTATATTTACCTCGGCGGTGACGGAAAACATCGTGAGGAAACCTGCTCGTTTGGGATAGTTTCAGAAGCGTGTAACCATGATTCGTACCAAATTCGTAACCAAATCGTACAGTGGCTATTTTCACGATAAAAGAATATGAAGTATTATTTTACATATTAAGTTATAATATATGATGTTGAGTATTGAAGCTTGAATACATAATTTTTGAGAAACTTGTATTGAAGCTGTAAAACGTAATATGGTGATGAGTTACAAATTTCGTGGCTGAGTTAGTAAATTAGTTTGCAATGTATAAATCAGAAGGACAAGGAAAATTAATTGTTGATACTGACTTGACGCTTTCTTTAACATTTTTAGTTGGCGTTGTAAAGAAGATGAATCAGTTAATTAAAGGCTATGTCAATTTCCCGGTGCTTAGTTAGTAAATCAGAAGTTTGCGCGCGTGGCCAAATAAAAATTCTGTGGCCTTGTTTATTATTTCTCATTATTAAGTAACGAATACTTTTCATTGATTAATCTTGTTTTAAGATGCTACATTTTTAGCAAAACCAGACAAGTACTTGATTATCTGACTGATGTTAATTTTGACTGGTTGTAATTAAGCGTATATTTACATTGAAAGTTTTATTATTTCCAACGATACTTTTAGTGGATCTGATGAGTGGAAACTCACAAGTTCAACCATCCAATATTAATTAAAAGTGTATTTACTCGTAGGTACTACTGAACTCATTGTATAGGTACTGAGCTCACTTTACAATGAATCTATTTAAACTTCGAGCAAGTTTGATTTCGCTCATAGACTAGATTAATGACCCACTCATATTTAGCGTTAAGGTGACGGGTAGGGCACACTACCGATGCCACTTATACTATTTATTAAATAACCATGCACAAATGTTGGATCTGTTTTTGTACGCGAAATATTGATTCACGCCAAAAGTGGTCGCTTTTGGCGGTCATTTAAATTTCGAGTACAAAAGCAGACCCGAAAGTTAAGTATGAGTATTTAATAAATAGTATAAGTGTTTGCCGAGAGATTGTAACCCCGAAATTGTTTTAAATAGATCAGGTTTAGTAGCTAAAAATTAAAATCGATTGGCGTCGCTAGTGTGCCCTACCCGTCACCTAAACAAAGTTATTTTCACAGTGGTTTCATACTTATTTTGAGCATGTGTCCCCAACTGAAGTCAACGAGGGATTCTATAATTGTGTTTCTATATTGAAAATCAAATATAATGCGTAACTTTTGAAAAATATTTTTCGTTAGTTCTAGTGCGTCCTACACCCGGAGACAAATGGAAATTACTCGTAAACGTTGAAACTAAATGATTGTTTTTAGAATGAGCATATCAGAAACTCGGAGTGCAGAAGGCCTGAGAAGCGAACTGGTGGTGGAACGC
Organism: Marasmia exigua; assembly: GCA_019059595.1. Lineage (NCBI taxonomy): Eukaryota > Metazoa > Arthropoda > Insecta > Lepidoptera > Crambidae > Marasmia > Marasmia exigua. Next base: position 10,567,598 of record CM032477.1, on the reverse strand, counting down.
GCAGACAGAAGAGACTCCGGAGTATATCGATGCCAAGCCTCCAACCCTTACGGACGATCTGACCATTTCGTCCATCTCGCAGTCCAAGGTATACCACTATGGTGTAGCTGTAAAGTGTATTGAATTTACTTTCGTTTTGACACGTAATTCTAGCAAGTAAACAAAGTCTTTTAATATTGATATGTTACATCTAGAAGTGGCTGATCAAGAGCAAGAGAAATCTTTGCAATGAGCATAAGAACCAATTTGTTTGGCGACCCGTTTGGAACAGTGGTAGGGAACGCTGCCTCTGGTGCAGTGGTTGCGGGTTTTATCCCCGCATAGTACAGACATTAACAGTAATGTCAACAGAGTGATTACAAATATATACATATAATACTATTATTTCGTGATTTATTTATCATACATAAAATTATAATACATAAAAAACACCCAGACCAATACAAACAGACATGTGTATGCCTGTGTATGCACATGTCTGTTTTATGTATGATAAACAAATCACAAAATAATAGTATTATATGTATATACCTATTTGTAATCACACTGTTGATACTGATATCCGTAATAGATGTTCTTGAGCTTCCTATCTCGGCGTTCGATCAATGTATATGATATTGAGAAATATTTATTTATTTTATTTATTTAAAATCCATAAATTAATGTTCCGCCGAGATAATAACGAGATAGATACACTTTAAAATTGAATTTGAAAGGTTCCAAAACAGTGCGACAAATATTTGCACTGCCAACAACAACTTCACTGCGACAGCCATCTTGCTAACGCAAAGACTAGCGGCAGACGGTAGTGTATTTTATTCATTAGTTTATCATTAATTAAAAATGACACCGACTGCCACGAGTCTTTGGTTCGAAAATAACAGAAGTACTTCGCAAATGAAATGAAATACTCTATCGTCTGCCATGAGTATTTGCGTTTAGTGTAACAATGCCGAACGCGCTTAATGTTCCGCCCTGTAACTACCTCAGCGGTTATTATTACTGGGTAAAATCCATTGTTTGAGTGTCTTCTACACGAGTAAAAATATATACAACATGCAGACCACATTTCACAAAATTAATTCAACGAAGCATTTCAAGTGCTGAAAATAAATTCGATGCTTATTTTGAATAAAACGGCGGACCGATTGCGTTTTCCAGGAAAATGGATACATATTTTTGATGTGATTCAAAGTGAAACGAGTAGGTATTGTGAAAATTACTTGGATATTAAAACAATATTGTGCAAATCCTTGTTTCAGTATTTTTATCATGAAAAAACAAATGGATTTACTATTTTTATTGTGATTTTACTTTTGCACAGAATTAAATAGAGACAAACATAAATATGAGTAACCTGACAATAAAAAATACTGTAAATCTAAAAATCCCATGAGGTTAATTGAGAAAATTCCTCTGATTCTAATAATTACGAACACATATTGAAAATAAGTATGTACGCGTAAGAATAATAAAGAAGTATGTATGATATACCATTTGAAAGTACATACTTATTTGTATTACAAAAATATATGAAGAAATTTCCTTTGATTTTTAATGGGTTTACCGAGTACACTAAAATGTTACTTAGTACACTACAATTTAAAGTAAGAAATCCTATTCAGTTGTTTTGTAAAACCTTAGACTATTCGAGTACCAATTCTTAAATCGATACCTACTAGGTATATTCTCTCGGATAAGTTTTAATTTCTCATATCTGAAACCGCCCGAGCCCCCGCTAACTCTCGAGTGCTCGAAACTACCGTGGGCTCGTTGAGGCATTTGAGCGGACCCTACGATTTGCACTGTATATCAATTATTTTATGTGTTAAAAATAAGCAAGATAATTCATTAAGTCAGTTATTTAGGATCAACTCGAGTACCGATTCCTACAGTATAGTCAACGCAAGGACTCGTGGCAGGCGGTAGAGTTTCGTTCATTAAAATAGCCGCTCGAACCCTCGTCAACTTTCGAGTGCTTGTGACATTTATATAAGTTACTCTATGCTCGAGACCAACTCCCGCACGATAACAGTTTGTGAAAGCCTTACGATTTGTGGACTATCTTGTACTATGCTGTATATCGATTCATTAAAGTCTATTAATTAAAGTGAGTTGTTAAGTAGAGATAAATCCGAGTACCGATTCCAAGTTCGATCGATATCTAATTTTTTCTCGCGGTCAAGTTTTAATAAAATTTCTCGCGTCTAGAGCCGCCCGAACCCCCCGCCAACTTTCGAGTGCTCGAGACCACCTCCCGCTCGGTGCGGCTGCAGTGGCGGAGGCCCTACGACGGGAACTCCCCCGTGGTGGGCTACGTGGTTCAGTACAGGAAGCACGACTCGAACGGCGCTGACTCCTGGAGGGACGCCGATACGCACAATGTGTCTGTGTCTGCGCATGCGATAGATTCATACGCTGAGTAAGTGTTTATTAAATTTTTAATTAATCTTCTTTAAATTTTATTAAAAGCTTTTTCTCAATTTCGGTATCATCCTCCAAGCCCAGCATTACATACCCTAGTAGCTATGGGAGTTGTATGTACAGTCAACTCCAAAAATATGTATACACTTTAGGACGTTGTCACAATATATAATATAAGAAAGTAAACCTCTACTTTCTTATAAGTAAGTATTGTGACAAGGTCCTAAAGTGTATACATATTTTTGGAGTTGACTGTCCGTGCGACCGGCAAATTTAATTTTTAATGTACTTATACTTTAAGGTAAATAATGCACTAAACATTATTCGACAGTCTTCGGGTGGGACTCGAATCAAGATCTTTTGCTAACCGGTCAACTGCTTTTGCTTTTAAGTGCATTATTTACTTAAAGATTGCTACAACCAAATAATTCAAAGTACTTTAAAGGTCTGTCATTTTAAGGCGAAGACGCCAATCGCTTTTAATAACAATTTCTGGTTTACATCCTCTCGGCAATCACTTAAATAACCATTCACAAATGTTGGATCCAACGCGTACGCGAAAAATTTATTCACGATACAAGTGGCCGCTTTTGGCATCTAATCAATTTTTCGCGTACAAAAACGGACCCAACATTTGTGCATGGTTATTTAATAAATAGTATAAGTGTTTGTTTAAACAAAAAAATCGATTGGCGTCGCTAGTGTACCTTACCCGTCACCTTAGTTTACTTCAAAAAGGAGGTTGTTCTATGTTCCAATGAATGTATGTCATGTCTCTTTATGCATTCGGATCGGATAGGTCAACGCTTACCTAAAGTTATTGATCTTACAGTACCTACAATTTTGTGACAACTTGTTTTAATTTTTATAAGAATCAGTCAGAACTGTTTTTGTTTTTTCTTCAAATGACCCTCATGTAATCAATGGGAAAATAAAATATACGTTTTTACGTTCTATGTAGTATTCAAACTACAGAAACTTCCAAAGAACATTGAAAAATAACTGTTATACTCGTATAAGATAAGATCGAACTAAATTTTGTTCCTCTCCTCCCTTAGGAACGAAGGCACGACAATATCTGGCCTAGAACCAGCCACAGCTTACCTAGTGCGAGCGCAAACCGTCACAGCCCAATTTGGGTCGTCGCACACGCGTGCGCTGCTCGCGTTGACCCTGCACGAGCCGCCTGCGCGCGCGCCCATCAGCCTGCGCGCTTCTGCCCCGAGAGCTTCCACCATTGAGTTGGCGTGGCAGGTCGGAACAATAAAATTTTCTTAAAAAAGTTAAATACCGTAGCGCTAGCCGAAAACGTCACAGCCAGTTTAGGTCCTCGCACACTCGCACATTGAGTTGGCTTGCCAGGTCTGAACATTTTTTTTTAAAGTTACACAGCGTAACTAGTGCTAGCCGAAATTATTACAACTTAGTTTGGGCCGTCGCTCGCGCCCATCAGCCTGCGCACGACTGCCCTGCTTCTATCATTGAGTTAGTTTGGTAAGTTTGAAAATTTTCACCTAATTTTCTTATGGAAAGGATAAAAATTAGTAGATATATATACCCACATTACACATACACGTTAGGTACACAAAATACACTAGACAAGCGTCCGTGGCACTCATTCAGCTGGTCTCACTGAAAACCAGCGTCATGGCCTTTGTCTGGGCTGTGACATAAGCTGAGTGAGGGCCATTTATACTAGACGTCATAACACACTATAATATTTATTTGGCACTGTCTGGACATGATTGAATATAGTTTTGTTTTTTTTTTCCTTTTGTTTTATTTTTATGTATTTTTAATTGTTTTATGTTTTGTTTTCTGTTTGTGCCAAATTGTGTTCTGTTTACAATTGCTATATGTTCTGTGTTGTGATGTCTATAATAATAAATATTTTCTTTCTTTCTTCCTTTCTTTCTTTAAAATATCTAGAAGAGCGATAGAAAATATACAAATCATAATTTGATAATACTTATTAGAGTACATACTTTCTGCAGCCTGCTGAATCCTGGGTCTCCTTCCTTCCCCCAAATACTATTCATTTCTCGACACCAAACCTTTCACGAAAAAGAATATTAAATGTAGGCATATAGGTTGATATCTTTCTGGACTCAGAGATGCTTTGTTTTTTTATATTTATTCTTGGTTTTTGTAATGATAAAGTTCAAATTCTTTTCCCACTAGGCCCCACCGTCCACATCCTGGAATGGTGAGCTGTTAGGCTATACCGTATGGTGGTGGGCCTCAGCGGACGGCTCGCTGGGCGGCGGGTCCAGTGTGGGCATGGAATTCGCCACAGTGCGAGGCCAAATCACCAAGTACACCATTGAGAGTTTGGAGCATTACACTAGGTGAGTTTTTTGGAAGGGACGTGGCTTATGCTCCGCACCAGACCTCATGAATCCTCTTCACTGTGTGGGATAAGGGAGAGCTACGTAGGTATGTGTATATTCGTGGGTATGCCTCTAGTTAGTTTAGAAGCATCCCAGATGGAGAGTCCAGCATAACCCAAGCGGCCCTGGCCCCTGCAAGAAGGGTTACGCGTGTGTTGGCGTGCCTCAGAGAAGGCTAACCCTTCTGGGCAGTGGATTGGAAGAGCTGTAATTCACCAGAAATACCTATGAGAGTCTCAAACATTATAAGAAACATAGGCGAGGTATATTATCCTATCTAGATCATTATAGTTACCTGATTTCGACATTCATAAGCAGGGAGCAAAAACAGTGTTTGGTTACTTCTCACTATGCACAGCTTACAGACACTTAGGTACTAGTCTCTCCCGACGCAAAATAGGTATTATGTAGATATTCGGAAACACTCCACAGTTATGTTTGTTCAAATTATTTTGACGGAAGTAGCTCAAACGCACTTTTTTACAGCAAACACAAACTGCAATGTATTCCTGGAATCAACTATAAGAGTATAATTGGTTTTTAGGGTTCTACTGGACCTCAATGAGAAAAATGGAACCCTTCCCTTGTTGTCCATCGATCAAGACTTTTTCTTTCTCAGGAGCTTATCAAAACCTCAGAATGGGAATAACTTGGTGAAAAAATAAAACTTTTAAATCGACGATCTACTTATCTATTCAAAAGATCCTTTGTACCTACATTAAGGATCATCAGAATCTTTAAATCTCTAGAAGTGGGGTACTTCCAGTTCTTATAGAATCGTGGAAATTTTCAAAAAGTTAGGAAGATAAATAAAGAACATTGTTAGTTATAAGCTTGCTATGTGACGTAGGTCCTTTAAAATATGACATTTTTATTCAGTCGCAAATACACACCTCTAAAGCACGCACGCGTTTCTCTTCATATCGACCTCTCAAGCAAAACTAAACTAAAACTTAACGCGAGACAAACGTAATTAAGAAAAACACTTTAGCACCTACATACAAGGTGTATCTGTGGACATTTACAATTCTTAAATCAAGTGTTCTACCAACCATTCTGACCCATCTTTGTTCTACAACTTTTCAAAATTCATCAAAAATGTTTTCGACTCCCCATAAAAAATACCAAGTCACGTGACCAACTTTATATGAATAGTTTTGTGCGGATTTCCAGAAGTCATAGAACAAATGTTGGTCGGAATGGCTGGTAAAACACGTGGTTAAAGGGATGTTAATGTTCACAGATACACCCTGTATAATATGCTCAATTGTTTCTAGGTACTCAGTAAGTGTGAGAGCCTTCAACAGTGCTGGAGCTGGACCCGCTTCCCTTCCCGTGAACACGCTGACCCAAGAGAGTGGTTAGTGTAACTTTATTTATACATATTACAATAGAGAACAAATAAATACTAAAATTTATTGTACATGACATCGTAATAAACATTTTTTTTAATGCGCTGCAGAGCAAACAAAAGACCTGTCTAATATAATACAGTGGCATTGTCCATCTAATCACTGCAAATTTTATAGGACTATTGTTCAGAAATACTTCCGTGACAACATTTACCTGATTAATTGGTCATAAAGATGACTTTTATATTAAAACGAAGGCACATTTTCAATCATTTGTAAATTCTAGATATAAAAATAAACAGTAAGGGAAAAAAATGTTTTGGCGTTTGACCGTCCTCATAATACTTCGTATTTTGCCTAATGAGAAACTCCACGAGTTTTTATATTTATAGAAAGATCTAAACATAATAAATTACCTGAATGTTTGAATAGCCACCACGTCAAAGTATCTAAATATGTAAAACTCCAATCGGCTCTCAGCTTAATTTCAAACATTTGGTGCTATACCAATTTTATTGACGAATTTGAATGTTGGTATTAATTTGATGTTCAGTACCTATGGTTGTGTGTACACATTTAATAGGGTTTTTTTGGTTAAAAGTGCCCTCCGAAGGCCCCCGGGCCGTGAGATGCCGCGCCGTGTCCCCCCAGAGCCTCAAAGTGGAATGGTCTCCGCCACCAGCCCACGCTCACCATGGAGCGCTGCTGGGCTTACAAGTTACTTTATCGACCTGAACATAGTGAGTACACGTTGTATGTTTTTCCTATTATATCTTTTGCTAATGAAGCGTGTAGGAAATTTATGTATTTCCATGATGATTTTTGTGCTCTCATTGTTCACAAATATTTTTTTACTTAGCTACTTTTCCTGGTACTTATTCCTTTTTTCCCTCATATTGGTTAATAATTGCCCTCTTAATAATTTATTTTGGAAACTGGTTAATTCCAATAATATTTTGTTTCCTTGACCTTTGTTCTCTATTGTATAAACCGTAGATCTTAGTGTATTGAGGAGCATACCGTTTGGTTGATCGTCGTTGCTTCCTACTTAACATAAAAATATTTAATAGTTTTAACACACACGTCCTAAGACTGACCTAGGTACAGTGAATAAAAAGGTTCGCCACCTTAAAGTAAACTTTTGCTTGCACGGTAAGAATCAGTCATACCAACATACCGTCTTAAAAAAACTGCCAACCTTTTAAAAATATCTTAATATATTTTGTCTTCAAATATGGCATAGACAGAGATTTTGACCTTTTAACCTATTATCCACGCTATTCGCGAAGGGACACACGAGACAGCCAAAGTAAACATCCAAATTAAAAACGTCACCGACCATGACAATAAATCTCTTAAAAAAATAATAATTATAAAAAATGGCACGTCAAACCAATGTTGGTTTTACTACATAGGTATCTTTAAATTTTCTTTATATCAAAAGGAATCGATGTAGCTACAAGCAAATCTTGACCTTTCTGATGTAACAGTTAAGCATAATTTTCTGTGCAACAGGTATTACTCTGACAAATTTACGAAAGGTAATAAGTGCTCATAAGCATATCAAACGAATCAATTTGAAAAATGACGAACCTTTTCGTTCTTTGACTGTACCCGGTGTATGTATAAAATGCATGCAATAGTTCACAGAGAAAAATTGCACCGCTCATGCGAAAAGCCGGGCGTTCAATTCACGGTAGGATGGCTGTACGACTGGGCTCGCATAAAACATAAGTAAGAACTGACTTCCAGAGACTATTATTCTTGCTTGTGGGCGGAAAACATTGTGTGCGTTATGTGGAGGTGGAAACGGAAATCACCCCTATAAAACCGCCAGTAACGTCTTTGCGTGAAGTTCATTCCACATGATTAATTACCCACTTTGCTATTGCGATTGCATTTGAATACCTACTAATCGAATAATTAGTTGTACAACCTGTGCGGATAAAGAATGGGATCAGAAATGGCGGCGCATCTATTCACTTCTCGCTCGCACACTATTTGCGTCTATACTCGCACTCGTGGGGTGCCGCCAGGTTGTATACGCCTATTGTATTGTGTAATTAGATAGGTACAGGTGCTTTGTTATATAATAGAGAAAGATGTCGAAGGACGAAGTTTTTCACCTCTTACAGTGTCTCAGTTAACGGTTACTTGTAAACAGGTATTCTACCCGTTACTTGAATCTACTTTTGTCTTTTATAAAAAATGTTTTTTTTTTATTAGCGTATAAATTGTAAATTGATGAAATAAAAAATACTGCTTTTCATACAATGCCTTTTCGGTTTTTTTTATGAACTGTTGGCTAACGCTTGACCACAATCTCACCTGATGGAAAGTGACGATGAGGTCTAGGATGTAACGTGTTTGCCTAAAAGATGCCTGTAAATAATAATAATAATAAATATTTCACAACATCACATACATTGATCTGACTCCGAGATAGGTAGCTCAAGCACCTGTGTTACGGATATCAGAATCAACAGTGGGATTACAATACTTTTCTTTTGTAAATACATAAAGATAAAGATAAAAAAATCTTTATTCAATTTAGGTCCACACAGAACACTTATGAATGTCAAAATAGGTACATAATATCTACCGCTGGTTCGGAATGTCGATTTCTACTGAGAAGACACCAGCAAGAAACTCAGTAGTTACTCTTTTCAAATATTGATGATGTTACAGAGTTTCAATTGAGAAGAGAAAAAAAAATACAATTATGAAAGTTAATAGACTACTATGAATAACAACTCAAGAGATTAATCAATTAACATGACCAAGAATCCTTATCATTTAAATAGCCTTGTACACTATAGTAACCTTTCTTCATTAGGCAGGTTTTAATATGAGACCTAAACTTATCCTTATAATACGTAGACAAACAAAAGTTGATCTAAATGACTAGTTGGTAGAACACGTGTTTTGAAAGATATACTCGTACCTATTTATTGATGCACGTTGAATTTCGATTCCTTATGGTAAATCAGACTATTGACGTACCTATGTAAGTACAATCTTCCCCAAACCTTATGTTTGGGATTCTTAACTCCATTTAGGTAGGTAAGGTAAAACCCTGATCCATTCCATATTTGTATTTTGAAAGTCAAATATTAAGTTCTGCTCCGAAATTGGAAATGTATGTATTCGTATAAAATCGATTACCAATTCCAAGTTGAGTGATGGTGGGTGTTTGGCGCACTAGACGGAATAGAAAATGTGGGCCGGGGGTGGAGAGGATAGCGGAATAAGCGAATACTACGAACTTGTAATAAAACCGCACAGTTGACTAATATCTTTGACTGAAGCTTATTTTGCCAACCAAAGCATATTAACATAAAACTTGCTACTTACATTGAAAAGAGTGAATGAGCGAGGCCAGGATTTTAAGCGCTGTGTATTTTATATATATTTTTATTTAAACCATTCAATGATACTGAGCTTACATACTGCACTTTGAGTGAATTCAATATAGGCACGATGTTTCTTGAATTTGGATTTGATGTTTTTCGGGATACGTGGGGCAGTCAGAACCCAGTACTGAGTCGCTAGTGTGTCTTGCCTTAATAAGCACGGACCGTTGGAAACTCGGCAAACATTGTATCATATATATTTTTTTAATAATTATCATCATAAATGTTTATTCACAGCCGTACATTAAGATTGGGCGTATTACTGTTTTGTAAATAGAATAAGAATAAGAATTTATTTATTAAGATACCAATAAAAAACATAACAAAAACATAAAGAAAAGCAAATATAATGTTGGCACTTAAAAGGTCTCCGCTCAGCATTAGCCACGAAACCGTGAAGTCTCCGTGGCGCTGGTATTCTGCGGAGGCCTTCCTTGAAAGGCACTCGCGGTACATACCTACACACGGACATAAATATTTAATAGTAAAAAAAAATGCCAAAAGGCCAAAGTGGCCCCTTTTGGCGTTGACTAAAGCTTTGAATACAAAAACAGACCAAAAAGTAGTGCACTATGATTAAATAAATAGTATACTTACAATGTTTGCCGAGTAAGTATAAGACGGTCTACAATAGATAAAAATAGATCCAGCTTAGTTGGCTAACAAATTAAATCAATCGGCGTCGCTTAGAGTGCGGTACTCTTCGCCTTAAGTAATTGTTGATACAGAGCAGATAGTGTAATTTCCCAAATATAAAATTACTGATTGGTACAAGTAAAATGGTGCCAGTAATGGAGAGAGCCTAAAATTACCCCCCTGAGGAGGGGGAGTAGTAAATATGATAAACAAAGAGCGCCACAAAGCAGTCTCGCTCTCCCCTACCAAAGGCTTGGGTTAAACTGAGAAGTACCTAAGCCAAACCAACAGTTCACTGTAAACCGTTGGTACCTAATGTCGCGAATATTAAACAAAATCGGTGACCAATTCCAAGCTGAGTGATGGCAGTTGTTTGTCGGCAGCGGCGGAGTGGCTGGAGTGGGAAGTGCGGGGCGGGGGCGGGCTGAGCGCGGGGGGCGCGGAGGTGAAGCGCGTGGCCGGTGTGGAGACGCTGCTGCTGGCCTTGAGACCGTACACCAACTACACGATACAGGCCTTGGCGTACACTGCTGCGGGGGACGGGGTGCCTGCTCATCCTATACACTGCACTACACAACAAGATGGTAAGTATCGAATTGATTAAAGCCTACTATCCACATAAACCGCACATCATGCCCCCTCCTCTTCATCTTAGTGTGTAATTCCCAATTGCGTCCAAAGCTGGAACCCGGGGTACCATGATTCTTGATTTGGGGTGTCTGGTTATTACAAACTTATTACGTATGCTCCCATTTTTACCCGACTACGGCAAAGCAAAAGGAGGGTTATGATTTTGACAGGCTATGTATGTATGTATGTATGTATGTATGTATGTATGTATGTATGTATGTTCATCTGTTTCCACGTAACTTCTTAACTACTTATCAGAATTCGACAAATGACATATCATTATAAGCGTCTTGATCGTCCGCTGGTTATAGGCTATATGAAGTTTCACAAAATCTAATGTGGCGCCCTCTAGCGGACAAAACATACAGAGTTAAAAAATAAAGTTATGATAAATATGCCGTGTTTGGTATCATTTGAAAGCGCTTGACTTGTACATTTTGAATATATATATATATATATATATATATATATATATATATATATATATATATATATATATATATATATATATATATATATATTACTAGCACTTGGACACCAAAATAGTACAAATAAAATAAAAGTAAAAAAACTAAAACCCAACTACGACAAAAAACGTCGCTGAAAAAGTATAAAACAAGCCTTCGTTGTCAATTTATGCAATATTCACTATGTAAAGATAAAATTTCATGTTTGGAAAGGCGTAGTCACACGTTAAATATACTACCCTTTGACAACGTGTGACTGCGGATTTCCAAACATGAAATTTTATCTCTACATAGTGAATATTGCATAAATTGACAACGAAGGCTTGTTTTATACTTTTTCAGCGACGTTTTTTGTCGTAGTTGGGTTTTAGTTTTTCATAGATAAAAACAGAACTGTGTATAAGGAGCAATGGAGGCCGCATAATGTGCAGTCTACTTGGACAACAAGCCTTAAATTTTTTCGCATCGCTTTTAAGAATGTTTTTATCGTCTACTGTACAAAATACTTTTTTACATTTAGAAGGTCCTCCACTGACGCTGACGATGTGTTTCTTTTAAAATATAGACTAATAAAAAATTGTTATATGTATGATTATAAACGATATCTTCTGCTGATACTCGTATTTTAATTTAATTTTCTAATGGATTATTCATCGACTTAATGCTATTGTTATATTTAATAATAATTTATTACTTTGTTTAGTTAAAGTTATTTGAATGAAATGGCAAATTGTAAGCTCAGAAATGGGCAGGACTCAGAGATTTTCTCCTTTTTCTGATATTGTTATCTTTTGTACTTACCCGTTTCCACAATAAAGAACTTACTTACTTTAGTCGACCAGCTGGATCAGTTGCATTCCATAGAATATATAATGGTTTATCAGCTCCGAACGCATGGTCATAGTACTGTATAACATGGTCATAGCTTAACTTAGTGCATAAAACGGAGACCTACTCAATGTACAAGACATTGATTGCAAAATTAATATCTTACCGGATCTGCTGCAATAATTGACCTTTTGACCTTCTAACCACCGACTTACTACCCCGTGATCCTAACTATCCTTAGTGAGGGTGTTGACCTGATCAGAAAGGGTTACCGTGGAGTCCGATGTTCCCCGGGCAATGGCGGATAGTAAAATGGTGCCCTCAACATCTTTTTCTATACGACGGCCGATGCACGCACGCACGGGGGGATTTGTGGTCTTTCTGTCGACCTGATCCTCCTATACATTGTACCATACGAGTAGAAATGATGCCAGCCAGCTATAACATTCATATTTATTTTGCGCTTGCTGGTTAGAATCCCGACTAGATTACATAATACTCCTGTACACTTACAATTTGAGTTTACATATTTTGCCAAACGTTTTCAAAACATAAACTTGAACATTGATCATTCACAGAAACAATAATAGGAATCACGTTATTGTACTGGTGAATTTGAAATCGTAACTGATTTTGCTTTTACGTACTGTGTGTGGCAGGTCCCCTACAAGGTGGACCGACGATCTGGTGAAGGTCGTGGGATTCCCTGGGATGTGGACGGCACAGGACCGATCTGTGTGGAGATCATTGGGGTAGGCCTATGTCCAGCAGTGGATGGTTGTTGGCTGAAATGATGATGATGATTTGATGTTGACTTTAGTACTTTTTCGTTCACGAAGTTGTTCTCTCAGTGTATAATTCCCGGTAGCCGGGGTACGATTAGACCTTGATCCCAGTATTTGGGGTGTTTGGTAATTACAATAAAGCAACTGCCGTCTGACCTTTACAACCATTTAACAGGGGAACTATGTCCATCCACGGGTCTGTACTAGCAAAGTATTCGTATCTTTTCCTATAGCACCTGGTCCACCTGCAGCGGTGAAAGTAGTGGCAACATCTGTCACATCCTTGGCTGTCAGTTGGCTTGCACCGAGTCGGCCAAATGGTCCTATACTCTACTATACCATCTTCTATCGGGAGCTTGGCAGGTGAGTACCATAAAACTAGTACCTACCTACTTTTTCATCTTTGCAGATTCACTTGATCAAGTTGTCCACTAAAGTGTCTTTTTTAGAGACAGACCTCCTCAAACAACGACAATTCAGGCAGAAGACGGTGACCCATCAGTTGGATTGGGAGGATCCACTGAGTTGCGTTCCCTGTCTGAAGGTTCCACATATGAAGCCTGGGTAGCTGCACATTCTGCTGCTGGGGAAGGTGAACCTTCGGCTCCACAGCCTGCCACCACAACTCCTAGAGGTAAGTTTTTGAAAGAATCAGGGGCGATTCGACCAATCTTAATCCGATACTAATAGTATAGCGCTGTCATCCATACAAATCTGACGTTATAACGTAGATGTATCCACGGATAAAGATTGGTCGAATTGGGCCTAATTACAACTGACTTAGGTATGTACCTATCCGAAGAGAGAAAGTTCTAACTAACAAAGAGATTTTCCTCCAAGCGGGAGCCAGGCTCCTCTCGTTTGGAGTATGGGCGCGGGTCCAGTGTGGACACTCCCTGCGACTGGCCTGCGTATGGCGTGGTGATCCTGCTCCTAGAGCGAGGTGGCTTCGAGGAGATCGACCAGTCACACATGATCCGAGGACTCATTTAACGCCACATGGACATCTTGCCATCCACGGTAAGAGACTTCTGAATTATTTTAGCAATGAGGGTTTTTATAAAAGGAAAAATCTGATTTTTAGACTTGACGCATACATCACTCTATCTACAATTTAAAAAAACATTCATTTTTCCAATGTTGCGTGCTGTGTTTCACAGCTACAGAAAGTCTAAGTATGAACTAAAGTATTCTTAGAATAACTGAATCTAAGAGCCCACTCTTGCGCAGAAGTGGATGCTTCAACCAGCGGCAACTATACGTGCTCGGCGCGCAACACTTACGGGTCGGAGGAAGTAACGTACCGAGTAGAATGCGCCGCTCCTCCCACCGCGCCCACGCTGTTGCTGGACCACGCTGCGCACAAAGAAGCAAGACTCACTTGGAGGACTACGCATCATCCCGCCGCTCCGCCACATGGTGAGTGCTAACTCATCTGTGTCACAGCATCGACTAAGGTTTTTCTTTGCTAAAGACGAAAAACGAGGGTCGCCTGATGGTAAGTAGGTAATAAATCCTGCCCTTGAACATCTGCGAAATCAGAGAGATCGCTAAAGCGTTGCCGGTCTTTTTAAAACACGTTCTACTGTTGGTTACATCCATTTTCTATAGCAACTAGAATATCTCCACTAATTATAATAATACTTGCTGATGATTGATGAATGCGTTTGGCATCCCGATATCCGATTGCTGCCGAACGCCTCAACTGGAAGAGGATTGTGTTCCAAGGCATAGCCCAACACGACCAAGCCTGGTTCGACCAACTCGCGTCAAAGCGAGCAAAACGTTATGCTGCTAACCTCCCACCCGCCAACTCTCATTTCGTTTGCCGCAAATTCGGACGAGGAGCACACTCGCGAATTGGCTTGTACAGCCACGTGGGTAGATGCAGTGCACTTACCCGGGTTGCTACTTAAAACACCTGACAAAGTTCCAAAGGCCATCCAACCCTATTTATACGATTATCATCATTACATTTAATAAACAATTTGTTAGACTACACTAGAATGCATGGGAACCATGGGACCCATTCAAGTGCCGGACAAAATTTGTGACTTGCTTTTTTCCTGGGCGTTGAATGTGCCCATGAACTAATTACTAGAGATAATTTTGTCCATGATTACAGGAAGGTCTGTCCAAAGTGAGGGTCGAACCAACGACCTTTGGCGTATTAGGCAGAGTCAATATTATAAATTAAACGGGGACTTGAAAAAATAACGCATTCAAACATTGATGATCATTATCTAGTGTTAGTCGAATTCAATTTCTGAATGCAAACACTTGGCTATCTCTGCTATCCATCGAGAACATTCACTGACTACTTAGTTCGGATACGGAAATTGAATGGAAGATATTCCTGTACCTAGTTTACTGCGGAGAGCGTATCTGGTAGCAGTTTCCGTGGACTCATTTATCATTATCACAGTCGGGATTTGTTTTTATTAGTCCACCGTAGTGCTGTTTCCCAAACCAGAGACGGCATTGAATACTGGGCCATTAAACTAAGAATACCGGTTCATAGCATTGCTCTCTTTTTTTAAATTTGAATGGAATCAGACTTTGGGGAACACTGGTCTATTGCAAATAAAGCAAACTGTTTGCGTCTTAAAAGGTTTTACCATCTGGTGGGTACGAGTTCGAGATGACTCGGGCGAAGGAGTAGAACCAGCGAGCTTGAGAGACGAAGAGAGGCGTCTGGAGGCCGGGGGCGAAGCTGTCAGCGTCGTGCTCCGAGCGCTGGCGTGCGGAGCGACGTACTCCGTCAGGGCGGTAGCGCACTCCCGGGCGGGGCCTTCGCCACCGTCCATGCCGTTGCTGGTTAGGACGAAACCACCAGGTAATATTTATTACTTATTGTAACAGAAGCTACTAGTGTTCATCAATTTCATCAACTTCAAAGCGCTTTATGCCACGGACAAATACCCCTAATATAATAATATTTCCGCCATTCTCAATTTCATTTGTTAAACTACTTTGCACTGCCTTCCCTTATTACAAATACGATATTTCTTTCCTCTACCCAAAGGTTGTCTGGAAGAAATCGCTACAAGCGATAAGACCGCCTTATTGTACTGTCGCGCAGGATGGCTGGCAAGAGCTGGATGCGAGAAGCCATGGATAGATCACAGTGGCGAACAATTGGAGAGGCCTATGTCCAGCAGTGGACTGCGATAGGCTGATGATGATGATGATGATGATGATTGTACTGTCTGTTGCTGTTGTATCATGCTTGTATTTTATTTTTGTGCAATAAAGAATATCTATCTATCTATCTACCCTAAAAAACAAATTTGCTACCAAGAAGATTATTTATTTATTTATTAGCATGAAATGTGCAACCTTTTTTTACTGCAATGTATATAAATAATCATCTTCCTTAATCAGTACTAGTCTGGGAAGGGGGAGGAGAAGACAACCACGAAGAAGGAGCAGAAGCGGCAGTATGGAGCAATAGCAGCTCGCTCGCCATCGATGCTCGCCGAGCGGTTCGGTGCGGCGCCCGGCTTGTGCGCCTGCAGTGGCGCCGCGTTGACGCCGGCGGGACGGCCTCGTGGAGGGATGCAGACCTCACCTCTCTGCATCACCATCGAGAGGTAACGCTAGAAAGATATCAATATAATACCTAATCTTTCCACAGCGTTCCATGCTCCATGAGGTCTGGTATTTGTGCACTGCCTAGCTCGTCCGCCTGAAGGGACAATACATTCAGAGCTATAAATTGTCAAATCCTTACTGAGATATAAAGGGCCAGCAGACAGTCAACATTAAATTGAAAAATGTATTCCATTTCGTACCCAAAGAGAAGGAATGCCTCAATTAAGGAAGGGGCCACATTCCGATCCCACAAAAACAAGGGACAAATTGAAACCTTTATTACAATTCCATACGAATTTGTCCCGTGCCGACTGTATAACTTTTTTGTGTACATAATCAGTAAGTTTGTACCTGCGAACTTTCTCAGGGCTGCAAATTTGTAGAGGGTGGCAAATAGGAATTTCGAGTCCGTTGGAGGGGCCTCTTTATGAATTTCTTATTTGCGTAAATAATCGCTTGGGACTCTGGCTTCACTTAATTTAATAAACTGGCAACGTTTTAATAATAGCTGTTAAAATAAATGGATTCGTAAATTGAACGGATCTAAATTGTTCAATTGACATTTTATCTTCTTTTGTGCTAGTAACGGGTTTAATAAGTCCGGTTTATTTATAGCAGAAACATAAGTTTAATATTTTCTATAGTTTACGTCTTTGGCACCAAACCGGGGCCCTAAACCTGCGGGAGCACGGTGAGTTGGCAGAGGTATTAGAACGTTCAGCCAAACCTTCCATTGCATGATTTAGTGCACTCGTATTTCAGGATTCCAGGTGCAGGATCTACCCAACGGGAATGCTAACCAGACTGTTGGCATTTATACAGCTGTACCAATTACAATTGAAAAACAAATCGTTTTGTATCGTTCTCCTTTTTCCTTGAATAGACGTAAATAAAGAAAAGTTCAACGTCATTAGTAACATAAGCTGCTAAGATAAAATATCGTAATCCGAGAACAGGTTATCCGATCGGCTCCACAATATAAACCATACAGTTCTCGGTACTAAAACGTGGCTGCTACAGTTTGATAGCAATAAATCTTCGTACTTTGTTTCCTCATATCCTAATGACAACTAATTGGATGTTATTATCAGGTTACAGCTCTTTGTAATAAGAAAGATTAATACGTTACTTTTATAGGTACATGTATTAGCTAGTGACACTGTGTATGAAACTATAATTAGCCTTGCGTTTAGCAAAAACGGTAGGCCGCGCGGATGCCTGCGACGTGCACCCGCTTCTAATGCAGCGCACGGCCTAAAGATTGGAACGAGGGATGCTTTTACAAGGCCACTAGATCTATTTTGATAATATGTTATAAGTAAATATCTTATAAATATTTGATGAATAACATTGTAGGTAGGTACTTTGTATTTCATTTTATTGACATGTTTTCTGTTGTTGTACCTATTTCCCAACCAGCGAAAAACAAGCCCCTCAGACCCAAAAAAATCCTTGGAACTATGAAAACTGATTAGGTTGCAAATTTATCTCCAATTCGAGATATTAATATGAAACTAGTTCTTTAAAGGTAGTTTTCTACTTCGATACGGTCCCGGCTCGTACACGTTTGGGTACAACTTATGATGGTTAATGATGATGTGTAGGTGGTCATCGGAGGATTATCCGCCGGCGCGTGGTACGGCCTCCGTCTCTGGACTGCTACGGAGTCAGCTCGCCACCAGGCGGTGCTCTATGCAGCTACTACGACACACTCCGGAGGTATGAAGCTTGAACTACATACAATAAAGTTGGTCTCCTTACTTGTGAGCGTCATCACTAAAGCGGCGTACTGACAGTGTTACGCACCATCTAGCGCTAGCTACTCGCGCAAAATGACGCGATGTTTGGCTTTGGTTGCCAAAAACATATCACGAAAGACAGAGCTTTAACTTAAGTACTAAGTAGTTTACTGAAACCTATTTCATCACTTTTAGTAGGTACCTCACATGAAGAACATGAAAGCCTGCCGAAGTTTTCCCTAGTAAATTTCTATGTATGAGGTTTTTGAAAATATGCGTCAAAAGGTGATTCTCATTGCAAGCGATAACATATAGGTATGTCGCAAGCCTATATGAAGAACACTTCATATATTATGTTTTGGTAAGCACCTTAATGTTTTGTAAACCTTATATCTTTTGTCCGGCGCGAGGGTGGTGCAAACAGTGTGATGATGGATGAGCAGGCGCTCCGACCGTGCAAACAAAAAAACACAATAACGCTCCTCGCTTGCTCTACCAAAAATGTGCTAGGTACTTCGTAACGTAAACGAATGTAACAACGTTACATTCGTTTACGTTTAGAATTATTTGACATGGGGGAGAGGGTTATACAAATGGTAATTAAATTCTTGGTTTTATCTAGAACGACTCCGACGACCAGTGGCGTTCCAGTCGGAGGGCGGTCCGATATTGACAACAGGCGGCAGTGAGAGCGCAGACCGAGTGCTGGGTGCGGTGTCGCTAGCGTTCGCCGCGCTTGCTGCGCTGGCGGTGACGGCATTGCTGCTTGTCCTGTTAGCCAAGAGAAGGTAGGAACTTGATACTAGGAATAGAAAAACAGCTTCGGCTAAGTGTATATCGGACGACGGTCCGGAGTAACGACGTAACGGCAGCACGGATTTAGGGTTATAGGTATGGTGTCGCTAACTTACAACATGGCTGCTCTTGTGATTTAGTTATTGTTGCCATTCATATCTAGAGACAAGACTGATGCACATTCACACACTTCTGGCACAGAGTATACGTACATGTACTTACCTCTCTTACAGCTTTTTAGCTGGTGGTGGTGATCAAGATGATTTTAATAAGGTTTTTCGTCGACCGATGGTAGATCAAATAGATGGTAGATAAACCTATCGCTTTGAAGCCCAGGGTACACTTATACTAGAATCCAGGATTTGGAGAGTCTGGTAATTACGATAAATCAACAGCCGTTTGATTTTCGCAACCCCTTACTAACAGGGCATGTTTTTGCAATTTTTCCCTCACCACCAATCTAATGATATACGCACATGGATTTGAAAACTGCACTTTTGTAACATAAGTTTAATTTTAAAGTTTCCCCCCTATCATCAGGGTCTTCTACTCCTTTTTAAGCAAAGAATAATATGTACAGTACTCTTTGGGCGTGTGGCGGGCCCGTGGACGAGGAGCCCCGCCGCTGCAGCCACTCGGTGGTGAGCACCGACAAGTCCGTGTGCCCGGAGCAGCAGAACTTGAGGAATTGCCAGCACGACTACAAGCACGACAAGCTGTCCCCTGCCTCGGGTATGTCCAATCACTATCATTAAATAGTATAAATGGAAGTTGCTTTTCCAGTCCGTCCCTTGTATCTTTAAAATTTGCGTCTTTTCCGGTCTTTTTAATGGGTAGAGTAATTCAAGAAGAAAGTTTATATACATTGCACTCGTGCGAAGCCAGCGCAGGTTGCTAGTAAGTTATGGTTCGACAAATTGATTTGCACTGCCTTACCCTATTACCAAGAGAGTCTGCAAATGAATCTCCAAAATAAGAAAATATTCATCTTATCAAATAGTCAAGCTACTACCCTCAAGGCGTTAACATCCTGTGAACTTTACTCCAAACTTATTAGCGAGTGTGTCCTACTCCTAAACCAGCTTAGCAATGCCAACATTGTAGGGCTGATTTGGGTACCAGGACACTGTAATATCAGAGGCAACGAAGTCGCTGACGTGCTAGCAAAGGCCGGAGCAGAGAGCCCACTACTCGGACCGGAACCAATAAGTGTCGTTACAGTCTGCATGGTCAGGTTCGAGCTAAAAGAATGAGAGCATAAGCAAAGCACTGAATTTTGGAAAAGACTACCTCGACTAGAACAATCCAAGGCGTTGATACAGGCGTTCGACCAGAAACGAGCTGTAGAAATAATAAAACTGAGTAGAGGACATGTTAGGTCACTCACTCGAACCCTCACAGGGCACTGCAATTTAAACAAGCACGTCTGCACAACATGGGCTTTTCAGACACCAAAATCTGCAGGTTCTGTCGCGAGGACGAGGAAACGATTATCCACGTCCTCGGCGAGTGACACATAAAATGTAGTAATATCTTTAAACATGATAACATTACCTTTTGATATTGACGATAGCTATTTTTCTGATGCATAATTATTCTTTGACATTATTGGGAACGTCAAGCCGCCCTCCTTTTGTGTCTTCACTCTGGTTTTGTGGCCCTTTATCATTAACCAGTTACTGTTCAATGGTAGTTGGAACCGTTATAAACTTGTTGAATAAGAAACTCTTGCTAATTATTAGACAGTAGGTAAGTACAACCGAACAAATATAAATTAACACGAATTTCCGAAACGACCCTAACCTATTGACTGCCACCTATTATCTTTATACATCAATGGTCTTGTCATTGTTATAAATAAACTGTTTTCACATTATTGCTATAGCTATTCGCAATCTTAATACCCACAAAATTTATATCGAATACAGATGTATACGAGATTAGTCCGTACGCGACGTTTGCCGTGGGGGGAGAGGCCGCTGCCGCCACTCTTGACCACACGTTGCAGTTCCGCACCTTTGGACACCGCGACAACGACGCGCCGCCGCACCGGCCCTGCAGGAAACATCCGCAGAGGCATCGAGAGAGGGCTGAGGGTATGTAAACTGTACCAGCTCTTCAGAGGAATCAGTTTAATATGTGTCCAAATACCGAGTGTAGTACACCCGGTATATGGGCATTTGAGCAGATGTGCCGCTGCACCGGCCCTGCCTGCAGAGGCATCGATGCCTGTACCAGCTCTTCAGAGGAAAGTTTTTAATCAAACATAAGGAGGATAGGGATTTCATGATTTATATCGTCAGCCATAGTCATTGCATCGTATTCTCCAGCTCTTCAGAGGAATATGTTTATGGAGTCAATATCCAAATACAGAGCTTACGCTCTGTATTTGCACGGCGGGATGGCATCAGCGAGATGCATATTTGGCTCGGACTAGTTAAGACCTACTTACTCATGGCACAGCGAGCTGCAGCTTTGCAATCATAGAAATGCGAGCAGCGCAGGCAGGCGCGCTTTAATGGCACTCGATGTTCGATCAGATTTTGAGTCAGTCCAGAGATGTACTCATAGTGTGGAACAAAACATTCTAGTTTTATGGCAACGCGACATCTTTTGTAGAGAGATTGTAGTTTTAACATTACATTTCTTTAGCCCGGGCCAGGGGCTTGGATGACCACTCTCCTTTATCGGAAGGCCATTATTTAGCAGAGTACGTCTGTACTAATGTGCTCTGGCGCCTGTGCCTAATTTTGATTAGGAAGATGATGTTTTATTTATTACAATGCTATGTCAATGTTGATTGTTGCGTGTGTGCAGTTGAGAAGCACCACTCAGACTGCGAGCTCCAGCAGCTGAGCCGCTACGAGAAGGTGCGCCCGCGTCACTGCGCCGCCACGTCCTACTGCGTGCCTCTGTCTCATCATGGTATGTTTTTTTTTAATTCTATAGCAGTTAGTATCTCATCATTTATATGTTTCGACTCTTGATTAGCTAAAAACCCTCGTAGTTATACCTTTAAGCTAATAGCTAAAGCTACATTTTACAGACTATAACAATTTTTTTCGTGACGACTCTTCAAACCATCTTCAACTAAGCCGATCATTGTGATAGAGTCCGCGCCATTAAAGAAGCCCCGTGACAAAACACGGAACTAAAATTCTAGATTCTTTTTGTCTACAAACATAAAGCTCGAATGTTGATGGCGACTGCAGCGCACTTTTCACGTGATGTCTTTGGCGCGACGCCCACACGAGAGTCAAGTCGAGGCGCGGGCACATAAGTAGCGCGCCGGTTCTAGGTTTTAGTCGTGACTCTTCCGCCATTTTGTCATTTCGTTTCATGCGTATGGGCGAATTAAAATGAGAAGGAAGCGTAGCTGCCCGCAACTTGACTCTACACACTGCGACTGCGCCGCTCCACGCTTCGACTCGACTCTCGTGTGGGCGTCCCGCCTTTGATGGCGTTGACTTTAGTAGGTAACATTTATTAGGTCTTTACCTATGAAATTGCTGTTTTGTATGGCGATTTGCTTAGAAGGTGTATTTCCCATACCTACTTTATAAATAACAATAATAATGAATTTATATTTCACAAGATCACATACATTGATCTGACTCCGAGATTTTGTTTTTAATTTGTCAAACAACTATTAATGCTTCTATGCAGTAGTAACTGTGCTTTAATGGATAACGTTTATGAACGTGTGGGATAGCTTTTCAGAAAAACATATTGTGTAATTAAAAAATATTATTGATAAAAACTGATACAATAATATCTGATCTCTATTTAATACAAACCTTAAAAATTAGTCTTAAATCAAAATAAAATTATAGTATCACTATACTATAATTTTATTTTGATTTAAGACCAAAAAGTCACTACTTTTTGGTTATTAAGGCGACGGATAGCCCTATCTAGAGACACCAAACGATTTCAATTGTTAGCTATTAAACCGAATCTATTTTAAGCAAATTTGGAGCTGGAGTCTCATAGCAAACATATCTACTATTTATTCCTTAATTGTGCACTACTTTTGTAACTGTTTTTGCACTCGAAATTTGGAATAACGTCATAAGTGGGTAACCGTTTTTGTTAATTCAAAATATTTCAAGTACAAAAGTAGACCCAAAAGTTAAGTATAAGTATTAAATAAATAGTATACGTGTTTTCCGAGAGGCTGCAGCTTTGAAATTGTTAGAAAGATATCTGGTTTAGTTGCTAACAATTTTCAATCAAATGTCGTCGCTAGTGTGCCCTACCCGTCTCCTTAAAGGAGTTATACATGTTATTGTGTCTAGAAAAAAAAACAGCAATTTCATAGGTAAAAACATTGGTCTTTACCTATAAAATTGCCTTTTTTTTCTAGACACCACGTTACAAAACTCTAGCCTAATAATAGTAATAGGCTAGAGTTTTGTAACGTGGTCCTGTGGCAGGGGCAGGCGCCGGCAGCGGCAGCGGCGGCGGCGGCGGCAGCGGGGGCGGGTTCTCGGAAGTGTACGCGGGCGACTCCAGCGCCGAGTCCGGCCCCGGCTCGCTGTCGCCGCGCACGCACCACGAGCACAGCTAGCGCGCCCGGCACTCGCTCAGCGACGTGCGCGCTTGAGATCGACGGGCTTGCAGGAACATTCAAAGAATCCGTAACGTTGACGTCTCATGCCCACGCTACGATTATGGAACAATACGAAGCACCTTCGTCGGCAATAGCTAGCCACGAAACCAAACGTCAAAATGTATTACATTAGCGTTGACGGGCGCTAGCGCCACTTATAATATAACACCAAGCTGACGTTATAATACTATCCTGTCAAACTTTAGATTAATACAAAATAGCGGAAGGTACGGCGCATCCCTTCAATTAGACAACTGAAAACGGGCTTGATGCATAACTAAAAGCATAGCTCTTATACAGAAGACAGAGGCAAACATATTTTTGACATAAGCGTGAGTGAGTCAAGCGTCCCACGCACAGCTACAATTCAGAGTTGAGTCCTGTCAAAAGGACTTAACTTGTCACTGCAAAATGGTGACCAAAACATTAATGATTTTAGAAATATCATAAGAAATTAAAACTTTTCTTCTATCTTCTTCTGAGTGAAATGTGATTCCATGGGATTTGTTATTTCTTTTTGAATAATGGGCACAATTAGTAGCGTAAAAGCGCACGAAGGCATTACCTTTATCCCACTTAAGACACACAAATAATGTTTTTATGTGACACGACCGCTGGTCAGACTCGCCAAAATGCGACTGCGTGCATTGGGGGCAATCGCGTGCGAAAAATCCGCAAGATGACGTACTATAGGCCTGAGGTCCATCTACAAGGTGATTGGGTATTTTTAGACGTGATATGTCAAATTGTCAATTAACGAATAAATCAGCCAATGATGTTGAAGTTGGACCTCAGTTCACCAAACAGTTAACTATAAGTATTAAATAAATATTATAAGTGTTTCTCGAGAGATTGTAACCCCGAAATTGCTTAAAATAGATCCGGTTTAGTAGCTAAAAATTTAAATCAATTGGCGTCGCTAGTGTGCTCTACCCGTCACTTAAAGCGGTCCATACGGTTGAAACGAGTCCCTATCATCTTCCGCTATTTCGATTTAATCTACGTCTCAAACGTTCGAAATTTTAAATTTAAGTTATGTTTACGTACGATAAAGGGAGCTCTTAAATTTTTATACAATTTGCTTACGATACGCATACGCTACGAATCTTTTGAAAAGTTCGTGTCCCTTTAAGGGCAGTCTTTCTCCATTCTTTTGATGCGACAGGTTTATTCTATATCGTTACGGGACGTGTTCGCACTAAGGCCCCGGATGTATCGAAGGGAAAGAAACGCAAATATCTCGATATAGTTGTGTAGTCGTCAGGTTCACTTCTTGTTGGGGAGCTACGATTCCACAGACACGTCAGACTAACACTCCGTAGTTAATGCATCGAGGTCATTTTAATGACGTTATTAGGTACCTACCAATGCCGTCAAAGTTGGACATCACGTCTATAGAGGGTGTGTCTGTGGACATTTACATCCCTACCATTCTGAGCTACATATGTTCTACGACTTTTCGAAATTCGTCGAAAAATTTTTCGACTTCCTATACAAAATGACCAAGTCACGTGACCGACTTTGTATCAAAAGTTGAAATATTTTTATGCAAATTTACAAAAGTCATAGAACAAATATTGTTCATTATTATTTATTATTATGTTGTTGTTAATCCATTAGGTTCACATTAAGACCAAAAGTATTAAATGTTTTCCTCTGTTTAGTAATTACCCGAAACAATCAGATTCAAAATCAAAATACATTAGCGATCTCTCCGATTTCGCGGATGTTCATCGGCAGCGATGATTACTTTCCATCAGGTGAATCGCTTGCTCGTTTGTCCGCCTCTAGCATAAAAAAAAACTTAACTCACTCTTTCAAAGCAAGCTGCGACTTCAGTCACTTAGGTACACCAGTCACAATGACAAAAAAAAACAAATTAATTGGAGGAAATATTAAATTAGTCGGTCGGTCAATACCAACACATTACTTGTTCGCTATGTACGTAATGCGTGTGCGACGAGAATCTTACGTGTATCTTAAATATTTTTTCAAAAAAAGGGACAACGAATGAATAGGTAGCTAAGTTATCTCCTGTTACAATATGCTGACCCACTTTTTGCTAGTTCCAAACGTGCGGATTTCGAACGGAAAAACGTGGGTAGTAATTTGGAAAGTACCTATATAATTTATAGGTAGGTAATCCATTATATTCGTCACGCTTTCAACGAGATTTCCCATTCGGTTATTTCTGTAGTCGAAGAGCACTTTCCGTTTTCCATCTACACACGTGCTGTAGAAGTTAATTTTTGGACTAACTTTTCCTTCTTGTTTGAATTGAAGAAATCTCCAGCTTTCATTTTTTATGTGTACTTACATTAAATCGGAATTCGCGGAACCTCCGTCAATTTGGGTAGAAAACTAAAATTACTTTACAAATTTACCTACGTATGCCACGCTACAATATTTACTCGAAATATTGTGACTTTGAAACGAGGAAATTAAAAAAAAATCTAATAAAATTAGTTTCTGCCTGCAAACATTCCGTATCTAATTAATTGAAAGCTTCATTAACATATCGCATATTGGTAACATATAGATCGTGTCACGTAAAATACGCAACTACAAAAGTTGGTAAATTCAACAACTGTCAAATGCCATGTATAAAGCTTATTAGTTTCACAGCAAATATAAACCTTCTGAACAGCATCTGAAGGGGGGAGATAATCCAGCAGAGTGTCTCGTATAAAACTTGTCGAGTGGCAAAGTTTACTCGAAGCAAATAACTCACGATTAGGGATGTTCATAAAACTACTTGCGCACAACACTTAGGTTTTATTACCTTCGACGACGCTTCAATAGCCCTCATCTGCTCGCGATGACAATGTGATGATCATGTTATTGGGATCTGTGACTAGATACCAACCTACCATTGGATATAAAATTAGATTCCTGGACACAGTAGGTACTTTATTTCTGGCGTGCTTTCAATCCCTGTAAACACTAATGACAGAATGCATAAAAACAGTAAAAGAGATATATAATAAAGTATTTTTTAAAAAAATCCGACTACGGACAGTCTAGAATTTACATCAACATTAATGATTTTCGTAAGCAAACGAAAAATTTTGCAGAAAAGTATATTGAAATGCTGTGGACGTGACGTCACCGCTCACACTTAGGCCTTGTCCAGGAAAGCGAATTCGCCGCGAATCTTTGCGCGCGAATACGCGCGAATGTTGCGTCCAGACAAGCGTTTTGAAACGCGTGCGTTTTGGGAGGGATTCAGTAGTTCAAATTATGGAGTTGGACGAAGCGGTCGTGTTGTGGTTAGCTTACCGTCGTTGGAAGAGACGAAAACGCAGAGAAACTAGAAAGTACTTAGTACATCCTATTCTTTATGATAGGATGACACATAGTATGTTTAGAACATTATACCCAAATTTAAGACAGCATGAAAATAAGTTTTTTAATTACTTTCGTATGTCCATAAAATCTTTTGATGATTTACTTTTATTGATTAAAGAAGATTTATCACCGTTTGAAAATGATCGCCCGCGCATGGATGCTGTCTCAGCTGAAGAAAAACTCGTGATCACTTTAAGGTATGTAATGTTTTATTTGAACAATCATCAGGTACAATAATATCACATAGATAGGAACTAGTATTGTTGCAGTTTTTTTTAAATACCTAAGTATATAATTATTTATAACTAAGAAATACTTAAATGTTTAAACATAACTTATCGTTATTATTGTTATTTTAATAATAATGTTAATTAATTAGCATCATCATCTTGAAAAAGTTCTAAATATTCACTATTCTGAGAGTCTCTTGACGTTGGAGATGGTGAGTATACTTCCTGTGAAATAATTATCGGCGTTGACGTTGATATACGACTTTGCGATGGGATTATAGATGGTGTTGCTGGATCATATTCTTGAAAAACATATTGTTTAGATCTCGACATTTGTGTTTGGTACTGTGGTCGGTTTGAATATGGAATCGAGGGCAAAACTGAATTAATGGATGTAGATGGACTATTGTTTAATAAATAGGAATTGTCAGAGTAGGTGGTTCGGTTGGAAGATTGTTGAGCTTTTTGCAGAACTTTCATTATTTCAATTTTCACTTCCATTCTATTGACCTCAGGAACTTTTAGCAATTCTTTGTGTAATGATAAACAGAAAAGTTTATCGTCATCACTCTCCATAATACAGGGAACCTTAGGGTGTTGTTGATTCCGAGATCCTATATTATGTTTAATGATGTCAAGGAACTCGGTGTCAGCAGCACTCATTTTCTTTCTCTTTATATTCTGACTAGGTGCTCTCAATATGTCTTCCCTTCCATCTTCTGTGGAATTTAATTCGTTGTCATTTATTTCAGGAGTTTCTGTAACGTTTTTTTCATTGGGTTTAATACGTACTGACCTTTCAAGAAACATCAAGCGTTGAAAATATACATAGTTAGATTTTGAAGCTCCTGAACCAGATGGTGCCTTCTTATGTTTTTTCATTTCACGTACAAATGTGTCGCGAAGGCCTTTCCACTTTTTCTGCAGAGATAAACCTAAAATCAAAGATCATATTTTTTTTTTATTTCAGGTATCTGGCAACTGGCTGCTATTTTGCTGATTTACACTACGCCTATAGATTAGGCAAATCTACAGTGATTGATATCATACAAAAAACTGTTGATATTATATGGAAGAAATTAAAAGGAAGCGTCATGAAACCACCTTCCACTGAAGAGTGGGAGAAAATTACAAAGGACTTCGAAAAATATACCAATTTCCCGAATTGCATTGGAGCTATCGATGGCAAGCATATTCGAATCATTAAACCTTTAGATTCCGGATCTATGTATTTCAACTATAAACATTTTTTTTCAACTGTTCTGCTTGCAGTATGTGATGCAAACTACTGCTTCACTTATATTGATGTTGGAGCATATGGGAAGAGTAATGATTCAACGATTTTCAAATACTCCGAATTGTTTAAAAAACTTTCACAACAGTCATTGAATATCCCGGGACCAAAACCAATATCAGCAATACGTTCTACCAGCTTACCTCACGTTATAGTTGGGGATGAGGCATTTAGTCTATCGGAAAATATCATGCGACCGTATTGTGGCAAAAGTCTGACGAAAGAAAAACGCATATTTAACTACCGTCTTTCCAGAGCAAGACGTTATATTGAGTGTTCTTTTGGAATCCTGGTAAATAAATGGCGGATATTTCACAGACCACTCAACGTGGATATTGAATTTGCAGAAAACATTATAAAAGCTTGTTGTGTTCTTCACAATTATGTCAGATTAAGGGATGGCTACAGATATGAACACACATTATTTGAAACTCCGTTAGGTGGCATGCGTACTATTACAATTCGACCAAGCACAAGGTCTAGAAATACAAGGGATATATTCGCTGATTATTTTATGAACGAGGGACAACTTCCATGGCAGGATAAAATGATATGATTACCTAACCGTATTTTTTTGAAATAAAGTAATAGCCACTCACCAATATCCTTCTTTTTTTCCTCAGAGTCATTGTTATTTGAAAATATTAGCACTAGTTCTTCCCACGCATTCCGTTTTAAAGTTCTAGTCCCGTAAGCGGATGACTCCATGTCCCAAATTGCCGGTCTTTTCTCTACTTCGTCTATGAAGAATTCGGTGTCAAAATTTTCCCGCTCCATTATCCCTAAATACATGCACTCGCAGTCACGTTCGCGCGGTTACTGGACGCAACTCAGTGGTCCCTAGTATCTCGACTCGCGCGTAATACGCGCGAAGTGCGCGCGAGTCGAGAGTCTAGCGTATTACACGCGATTTACGCGCGAACTTTCAATTATCGCGCGTCTTGTGGACGCAATGTATTGGCTGCTAGTATCTCACCAACGCGCGTATGATTTTACGCGCGTAGGATTCGCGGCGAATTCGCCTTCCTGGACAAGGCCTAAATTATGCATACGGAATCTCAACCAGGCGGTCAGATTTTAATGAAACTTTTCTTTCTGTTTAGAACGTCGGAGTTTAAGAGGGAAGTGAATAAAAGTTACACCAGTCTTTATTCTGTTACGATGAAAGACTTTCTTGAATAGTTCCAATTCTTCGCGCTAGTTTGATTGTACACTCCTAAAAGATCCTAGTTAATATATACCCTTATATATTTGGCCGATGTTTCAAAGAAATTGAAGTCATTTCCTACGGAGATGCCTAGATAACATTAACTATATTCGTTTCAAGAAGATAAATGAACACATTTTTTATATCATTCATGTATATTGTATATATATGGTGCAAGAAAAATAAATAAATAAACTCAAAAAATAATGCAAAACCAAAAAGATGTAAAGACGAGTACACTTTCAAATTTATTAACCGTGCATTAGCGGCGGGGTTGGAGTTCAGTGTGCTACGAAAGCGACGGAGTGCTACGAAGGGCTTTAGCTACGATCCTTTGTTAGTTACATACATAATAATACCAGCGACATAGCACGGGGACAGTAATAAATCATTATCAATTGTATGACTACGCACACTTCATGTTTTACCGCTATAGCGTATAACTACGATTTAAAAGATAATGGTACGTTTTCAAACCAGCAAATACATAAAATACGAATTTTCTAACACCGTTCTAAATGTTGAAGCCTGTCTTTGACCCTTCTCGGTTTCAGACAATTGTGCGATTGTTATTTAAGTTTTCATTATATCTAACTCTATCGTAAAAAGAGCTAAAATAAAATATATGTCATATGAATCATTACCAATAAAAGAACATCCTTGATCTAGTTAAAATGATTGCAAAGAGATCAATTAATTTTGCTAGTAAAATTTTAAACTGCTCTACACACACGTAATTGTGGTCTTGTGGTCCTGTGGTGTGTTGTGGGTGTGTGTGTGCTATTTACCTACGATGTCACCTACACGTACTACAAATACCTACCACCTATCCAACGCGGATAAGCCGAATTTCGTATCATCGAATTTTATGCCTGTTTAACTGATAAGTTTGTAACAATAAAATTTAATGCAGGTCATCAAAAAAACCTTCTACACTGTACTATTTTTTACTGGTTTGTGTACTATTTATATTTTACACGTATATAACTGCCTGTATCGTGTTACTATAGTTTTTACATTACTGCAACTTAATGTGTGTTATTCAAAGTTTATTTCAAATACGTGCATTGGAATTAACGACTGTTGCTATTTTATAGATATTCCGTGTTTATATTCAACTAACTTGACTGCCAATTTTACACTTCTAAATTTAAGGCAAACAGTAACCAAACCATGTTATAAGTAACATTAATTGTCTAGATAGTTTTTTACACATTAAGAAATAAGTATCTTACCAAAATATAACAATTGTAAGCACAATCACGGTGCCAAAAATCAATTCAATATTATATGTGTTTACAATTTATCGCAAATACTGTCATAGTTAATATACTGTTTTGAAATAGTTCAATGGTTAATTTTGTCAGTGAATAGATATTAAATCTTGTTAGCCAACTGTACGTGGAATTCTAGGTAAAGTTGTAAATATATCCTAGTTAGAATGATATGTAATATCTACTCTGATTCGGAGCTTAATTTGTAAATAAATTTTGTAGATATCATCAAACTAGTCAATTTTTATTGAATGTTTTTATGACAATATAATTGTAACCTGTAAATAAAGATAAGTAGGTATCTATGTGAAAACCAGGTTTATGTAAATTAAATTATATATTTATCGCAAAATGTTTTTTTATTCAAGCAACCTATTACATTTTCCCCAATGTAAAATAAACAATCGATATTCCTTTTTTGTTAAGTAACATTTATCTTGTACCTACCATCGCAAAAGTTCATATGGACTAAAAGTGATGTAACACTATAAATAGCACGGTTAAATTAAAAATATATGTACATCTTCACGGCAGACTAAATGTTATAACCTTCTTTCATCATGTCATCATGAGTAGATACGGTAAAAGAGTTCCTAAAGGAAAGAAGAAACATTGTTACATAGCGAACGCCAAAAATTCCAATCAAATACCAATATCGGGCATTCCGGAAACGCAGCAAGCTCGGATTTCAGAACTCGGGCAATATTACCTGATCTAACGATACTCATCACATTTTGTTATTGTCTACACTAAAAACATTGTTCATGATATTGAAGTAGGTATTTAGGGCTTCGATCGAAATCATATCGATGTACCTATTTAGGCTAAAAGGGAAGGCAGACTCTAAAACATATTGCTCTTGGGTAATGTAGAACAACGGAATGGCCTGCTTCATGTATCTATGTAAGTAGGTAGGCTAGACAGTTCTCTTAAAGATGACAAAATTGTCCAAAAGAAAACACTCACGAGCGAAGGCAAGCAGAAAATTCCAAAAAGGTGAGAGTAAAATTTAATATCTTTGCTACGGTTTACAATTATGCAAATATAAAATAAGATACCTATAAGTGCATAGTTCCCAAATTTCATCATCTCGTTATTCCCGGTCGCGGCCCAAGTCATCGCTCTGGAGCCAAGGGTACCTGCCTACGCTGGAACCATGATCCAGGATTTGCTCTGGAGCCCAATTCTCGGGCTCGTGATATTTTGAAAACATGGCGGATATCACCTGAAAACCATACAAAAAAACTGTGTTATGTCGTATGAAAATATCACGAGCACGAGAATAGGGGTCCTGGTAATTACAATGAAGCCACCGTCCTACCGTCTGACCTATGCGACCCTTAGACGGGAAACCAAGGCAACTGAATCATGGTTAGACGTCTTTCAGTGACTATCAGAGACGACGTTTCCCCACGATATTTACCCTCACCGCCAAGCAAGTAGAAAATATGCATATATAAGTGTTGAAAAATCCAGAGGCTCTTCGAATCTAAGTGTGATCTCCCGTAAAGAAAGTATCCACTTAGCTAATATGGTTTAGAAGCAATAGCATGTAATAGTCAATTTGTTATAGCTACCTTACTTCTAGGAACAAAAAATGATATAAATAATTTTCCTTTGCCTTAATTTCCATGTAAAATTATAATAATAATAATAATATTTGACAACATCACATACATTGATCCGACTCCGAGATAGGTAGCTCAAGCACCTGTGTTACGGATATCAGAATCAACAGCGGGATTACAAATATATTCATATAGGTACTACTTTTCTTTTGTAAATACATACTTATAATATATAGAAAACACTCAGACCAATACAAACAGACATGTTCATGCACACAAATGTTTGTACTGTGCGGGGATCGAACCCGCAACCCTTGCACCAAAGGCAGCGTTCACTACCACTGTTCCAAACGGGTCGTCAATCATCATCAAAAATTCATCTACCATCGAAAGTTCAATAATTTAATTTTCTAGTACAAAGTGTGTAAAGTTTATTCAAATAAGTACATATCTTTAACAGTCTATGCTAAGACAAAGTTGAAATGACGTCACACTGCCTGGGTTCGATAATAATAATAGCTCCAATAAGTAGTACGAGAACACACTCGATAGCGACGTTAATATTTTTTATTTGACTTTTTCGATGAAATATTCCATAATCCGTTCATCCAGTGGTCAGATAGGGAGAGGCGAGGGAACGAGGGGGTCAGCCCACCCTCCGAGAGTCCATTTAACTAGCCTGCCTCCCCTCCCCCCGAACAAACACCCAGGCTGCACCCATGCACGTTTGTTCAGGAAAAACGCTCTGCAATAAAAATACGATCGAGAGTTCTGTGCGAATCGAAAATTAATTACAGCTTGCAATGTTTTTTTTTATGTTGGTAAATTTTCCCCATTTGTTCTACGTATCGGGGTTTGCACAATCGCTATTACTTTCGGTCCGTGAACCAAAAGAATTGCTCGTTCTTTGTCAGGCATAAAATATATAGCAAGAAAGAGCGTAAATATAAATGCTAATGTACTTATTCAGATCAAAATCTAACTTCTGATAAAGTGATGTTAGATACTAAATTAATCATTTTTTCTTACTTGTACCATTTTATGATACACTGAACAAAAGAAAAAGTGGAAAACTCCTATAGCTAGTTAAGGCGACGGGTAGCCCTAACTAGCGACACCATTCGTTTTTCATTGTTAGCTGCTAAACCAGATCTATTTTAAACAATTTCGGGATTACAACCTTTCGGCAAACACTTAAACTATTTATTAAATATCCATGCACAAATGTTGGATCCGTTTTTGTACGCGAAAATTGATTACTGCCAAAAGCGGCCACTTTTAGCGTGAATCAATTTTTCGCGTACAAATGTGTGATCCGGATCTTATAAAATAGAATGGTTATTTAATAAATAGAATAAGTGTTTGCCGAGAGGTTGTAACCCCAAAATTGTTTAAAATAGATCCGCTTTAGTAGCTAAAAATTAAAATCGATTAGCGTCGCTAGTGTGCCCTACCCGTCACCTTAAACAAAATTGAGTTCCTGTACTGTAAACGTAAGGACGGTAAAGCAGTAGGTAAGGTAGTTCATTCATTAGTAATGAATAATATTATGAAAGTTAAGTTGTTCAAAAATATAAAATAATGACCGACTGGAAGCCGCAGCAGAAGAGACCAAGGGGAAGGCCTAAGAAGAGATGGTGCGATTGCATCGAAGACGATCTTAAGGCGATGAAAAGTTTCCGAACTGGAGACGGACAGCCAGGGATCGACGCGCTTGGCAGTCCATAGTAGAAGAGGCCATACCCACAAAGGGTTGTAGCGCCGAAGATAGTAAAAAGTAAGTTGTTCAAAATGGTTTAATGGTAGGTTTAAAGGGAAATAACTGGTGTACTCGAGCCAAAAACTCGTGGCTGTCGGTGTCATTACTCCTACCGTTTGCCGCCAGTCCCTGTTGAATATAATGTGCACTGCATACCTATATTATAATCAGTTTTTAAACTCAAAAAATCCTGTGTTGCTTCATATTTTTCAAGAAGAAACGCTCAAAGCGCTTAGGTACTATTTAATGCAAATGTGCGCGCAAATTAAATTTAAAACAGCACTTGTAAACTAAGTGGTTTTAAAAATTCCCAGGAACATTTGCTCGGACTCATTACTTTTACGAGAGCTAGGCCAGAGCAGCGTATTGAATGAAACTTGCTCTGCATATTATGCTATCAAACGTACCACCAACAACCCAGTAACTAAAACAAAGGACATTGGATCTAGTTTCCAATAATGTAGGTCACAGTTTACTTCGCGTCGCAGCACATTTGTCGGACATAAACGGAATTATTGAACAATTTTCCGAACCCTTTAAACTCGGTTTAATTGAAAAGCACATAATTTTACGATCGCAGTTTTCAATTTGGATTAATGCAGCCTTCAATTTGGTTTAATTGAATATGGAAATCTATGCCTCATTGTTTCTCAAAACTCGGCAGCCGTGAGTGTGTTTGTGTTCACAACTGCTAAACTATATATTAGAATTAGTATTAACTTCGCTCCTTTGAGAAAGTGTGATATTTACTACGGTTAATTTTAATTTAATAGGGTATAAA
The DNA here is from genome assembly GCA_019059595.1 of Marasmia exigua. NCBI lineage: Eukaryota > Metazoa > Arthropoda > Insecta > Lepidoptera > Crambidae > Marasmia > Marasmia exigua. The sequence goes on along the minus strand of CM032477.1, from coordinate 10,532,472 downwards.
GAAATAAGAAAGTTAAGCCATAAAATTAAAATTTATTCAGATAAATATCTAGGATCAAGGAACAACAACAATTTTGTCTCTACATCATCATGTGACTACGTCTGTGTCGTTAAAGCTCGCGTGTAAGCATCGTGTGCATTCTATTAGCAGCGCTGCGTTCTGTCGTCGCTCCTGCAACGTGACTACCTGCAGTACCCCTCTCCCTGCAGGAACAGTCTAAACGCTTCCGCGATTTTGCCGGGCTCTTCCTCTAGGACCATGCCACAGTCAGAAATGCTCAGCCATGACGTCTTAGCAGGGTCCAACCTTCCATTGAAAGTCACAGTGTCGTCAACGTGCGGGGACAGCGCGCCGGTGACATTCAACACGGGCACTTTAATCGTCCCACTCTCCCGCGCTATCGCCAAGTCCGTACGGCGCAAGTACGATTCGATAAACATTGACAGGTTAATCGGATTCACGTGAGAAAAACATTGTTTGAACACGTGCGCAAGGTCATGGTTTCGGTCCTCGGTACTACGGCCAAAGTGGTGCCACATCAAGTAATCCAGTGCGCCCTGAGTCATGCCACTCGAGCGAAGCTGCCGAGTATTTATCTTTTGGTACAGCCACTCGGTCCATCCGGCTTGGGTAGAAGTACAGTTGATCAGAACTAGAGCATCAACTTTCTGTGGATTAACGATGGCGTAGCGCGCTAGTATATTCGCTCCTGCTCCCACTCCAAATCCAATGAACGATCTAAAGCCAAAATGCCCGAGCACAAAATCTATTTGAGAAGCCAGAGCATCCATACTGGGGTACGTGTAGTCCTCGGGCAATGAGTGGGCGCCCTCCTCCTGTCCTGGTGCGTTAACATGGTAAATGCAGAACTGATCCAGGATGGGTCGCATGTCAACAAAGTTGAAGAAAGCCTGGAAGTTGGCCGCATAGTTTACTCCAAGGTCATGGTAAGTGAGGATGGCGCGCTTGCTACGGTCCCCGCGGACCGCCACCACGATGTCCCCGAGGGAAGTCCTCACCCGCTCCTCTACGCATGCGCTGTCGGTTTGGATTCGTCTGTCAGATGGATAATGTAACTGGACACTCTTTAAATCATCTTCCAAATTATCCGAAGACATCATATTTAGCAGAGCGATGTTCTCCTGAACGGACGCTGGCATTGTTTATAATTATTATCTGATCACTAGCTTCAAGTATTTATTGGACGTCCTCCGTCAATAGCTCGGCTGTGTCCAGTGCTAGTCGATCAACACAGGTATATTTTGCTAATGAACGCAATTAGCGACTGCTAGCATCGATTTGCACGATTCCATTACACAACTACGTGTTACAACTACTTAAAATTAGTATATTTGTCACTGAATCACTGTATTGTCACTTATTATTAGAGTTTTGGGGCAGTTTTCTCGGCAGGGAATGTGTTTTTGTGGGAATGTCTCAGGAAATGGTCAATAACGTCGTAAGCGAGCGAGCGTGAGTCCCACCGAGTGTTGGGCTCGGCACTGGTCGGGCGGGTTCGTCGCCGGTCGTGTTATCCTCGCGCCGAGAGGGGACGGAGTATAGGTAGAAACAGTAGTCCATGATAACTTCGGCAAGTCAAAACACGCGGTATCTATGCGAGTTTGTCAGATAGTTAAAGCTTAACAAATAAGACAACGTGATCTCACTGCTAATATTCATAACTTACGCGGTTTTTAGAGCGCTCTTTTCCTTGCTATGTAAACGGCTGAATTGAATAATAGTGAAGAACTACTTTTATAATCTGTACTATGTTTCCTGGGTCTCGTCTTGCGCGAACTTCAATCGGGTCGTGGCGCACATGCGTGAACTGTGCGTCGATTTTTATGACAATGAATTATGGACCTTCGGGGCGCTTAGTAAACAAAATATCATAGCTAATAAGACCCTCCATTTAAATATTAATGTCGTTGTTGGGGAGGTCATCAGGAAAGATAATGGTTTTCTAATAGATACTCTAATAAGTAGGAACTTTAACTGCTATATTTTGTCATTATCCACAAGGAAATACGTCATGTCACCTGATATTGTCAATTTTTAATGACCGTGAACAAAAACAATGTCAACTTTAAATTTTTTAAACCATTGTTTAAACATCAAAAAATACACATTTACGATCATGGTTATTTTTTAAATCATAAACCCATTTTTTAAAGAAATTTCTATTCTATTATTTCTTTCTGTACCTACATCTAAAGTCTAATAGAATAATGTTTAGTAATTGTGCACATTTACAAAAAATATCCCGCATTTTAAGTAATTGGCTTTAATAGCCAATTTAATCTCGTCTCAACGTGTAATTCCCGGTTGGCAGCGCACTTGTGACTCCACTGGTGTCGCGGGTGTCCGTGTGCGGCGGCAATTGCTCACCATCAGGTGATCCGTCTGTTCGTCTGCCTACCTATTACATAAAAAAATAGACAGAGCTGTTTCCTAGAGCTACTAGCGACGTTTGCGTTCACTTCATCACCCTCTCCTGCACGCAAACCCATCGCAGTAGTGAGGAGGCGAAACTTCGGACGTGGTAGCCCTTTGGTCAGCGCATCAGCAACCATGCATTCAGTGCTCATATACTTCACGCATATTCTATTCCCGGAGCAAACATATCGACGTCCGATATCATTTTGTGAAGGAGAAGGTTGCATCTCCTTCACAAAATGATATCGGACGTCGATATGTTTGCTCCGGGAATGATAGGCTCCAGAACCTGAAATACTAATAGCGCTTTGATTATCGCAATACAAGGTAATTGGGATAGCCGCCATTTCAGAAACTATCCGAAACCTACATGTTTCCTTACGATATTTTCCTTGCCGCCGAGCTAATGCGCACCGAGAAATACGCATGAAATATTTGGAAAAGCATGAGGAGCATGCTCGAATTCAAACCTTTTTTTTTCATTTATTCATCAAACATAATAAGTAATGCAATTTTTGTAAGTATCACAAAAACCGGTGTCGGTTTGTATGGATGCTTTACGAAATAGCGAAATTGTATAATTTAGTAAGGTACCTATTTAACATTCTCTGAATGGACAACATTTCATATTTTTAACATGTCCATATTGTTTTTTTATATGAAAATAGACATAAAATGAACGGACCCATATTTTTTCTTTTTTCAAAATTTGTCCATTTTCATGCATAAAATAATTGTTAAAATTCTTTATATTCTAAATAGACGTAAGCGCCAAATGACGTCATCGGACGGCTGAATACAGCGATATTCCTTTGCTTATCATTGTTTTAATAAAAAAAAGGTACTACTGTCAAAGGTAAATAATACTAGTGTCAACATTGTCAACGTCATTCATTCATTCAACGTTGACAAGTTGTCTTTTTTTTGACAGTTGCATGTCATGGGTTTGGCATTTCGTAAATTTAAAACTATAATGTGCTAGGCAAAGAAATATTTTAAATTCATCCGTCCGATGACGTCATCTTACGTTTTTTAGTTTTTAATTTTTTTCTCAGTAAATAAGCAATATAAAAAATTAATAAATATATATTCGCGCAGCGGAAAAGTAAATAAGAAATGGTATTTTTTGTTTCAGAGCTTAGCAATTTTGAAATGTTGTCCATTGAATTTTACAAACGCAAACATGAGTCCGGAGATATTCATAATTTACGCTCGACTCAAGCCCCAGTGCTCAGCTCCCCACCACGTGACTCCAGTCGTCCGTTTCACTCGTCAGACCACTGTCTTCGAATACGTATAAAGGGTATTTTTCACTTTTTATGAATTTCCATGATGCTGGTTGACCTTCGTAAATAAATAATTTAAACTAAAAATTAAATCCAAACAGAAATTTTGTTTCGCGCGAAAAGTATGTTTCGAATTTATCGGACATAGCTCAGGTATTTGATCACTAATCCGCATTTGGCAAGCGTGGTGAATAAGCCTAATCCTATTATAGTAGCGATAACTTAATTTCCATAATGGAGGTCTTTGCCCTGCAGTGGGACAGTTTATAGGCTGATACTTTACTTTAAATTATAAATAGATATACCCACTATTAATACAAGTTGTGCTCAATAAGGCCCTTTCCTGACGAAGGTTCAAAAGGACGGCTCTATTCGTCACGCGAGAAGTCCTAAGTAGCACGATATATCACACCAACGAGACAACAGTGGCGTTTTTGAAGACAGGGGGTGACTTACGACCATATCCGGGACGCCAGAAAATGTTTAGTGCAGCGATACGTTACACGACGAACATTTATGAATTAATTTTTCTTGCTCCTTAAAGGATTTATTATTATTATTATTTGAAAGAAATGGGGTGAGCTTTGCGTCTCATAGCCACTGCGACCAGTATTTGATCTATTGTGGCAACCCCAGAACCTATTACAGCACCTCATGTAGCTCCAGCTCCAGGATGAACCCGAGAATGGAGCTGATTTGATCTCGTCTGTAGAGATCGTGTGTGCTTCCAGGTGCCGGCTTCTGCAGTGGTGCAGCGCTTTGCACTCTCCGAGGACGTGGCTAATCGTTTCCTCGTCCTCGCGACAGAACCTGCAGATTTTGGTGTCTGAAAGGCCCATATTGTGCAGGTGCTTGTTTAATTCGCAGTGCCCCGTGAGGGTCCGAGTGAGTGCCCTAACATTTCCTCTGCTCAGTTTTATTATTTCTACAGCATTTTCGACGAATGTCGAAAAGTCAATTCGGTAGAACACGTGGTTAAAGGGATGTAAATGTTCACAGATACTCCCTGTATTTAATAATGAAAAAAATATTGGAACTCTCAACTAACTCAGCTATAAGGCTCAATATTTGGATTGCAGAAATATTTACAATTAATTAAATGAAAAATATTTATTAAACAATTTCAGCGTAAGGTGGCGTGTCCTCGACCTACTTCGTATCAAATAGGCACTTGCTATGAATATATTTTTACTATCTGCGTAAATTTGACAGTCAAACATTTGCGATGACACAGCTATTAGCTGCGGGCTTAATTTCTTTATTTTGCTTAATTAAATACACAATGATCGAGGACCAAAGCTTGTCTATCCAAAACCATAGTTTTGGTGTCTAAATTGAGAAACTTCTTTGGTGTCATTTAGTCCAACGATTGTTATGTCTGGGCAGCTTGAATTGGAGGTTTGTTTCTTATTCATCGTGTCAGTATAATACAGCGTTATATAGTCTTTTCATAATATGTTTGGTGTATTTTTATTATGTATTACCAACTAACTTTATCAAATTTAGGAGTTAATTTCGTTAATTTTTAGTTTTGGTGGTTTAGTTTCGGTGATTTTGGAGGCAAAATGGACAACATTTCAAAATTTTTAAGCTCTGAAACAAAAAATACCAATTCTTTGTTTACTTTTCCGCTGCTCGAATATATATTTATTCATTTTTTATATTGCTTATTTACTGAGAAAAAAATTAAAAACTAAAAAACGTAAGATGACGTCATCGGACGGCAGAATGTAAAATATTTCTTTGCTTAGCACATTATAGTTTTAAATTTACGAAATGCCAAACCCATGACATGTAACTGTAAAAAAAAAGACAACTTATCAACGTTGAACGTATGAATGACGTTGACAATGTTGACACTAGTATTATTTACCTTTGACAGTAGTACCTTTTTTTATTAAAACAATGATAAGCAAAGGAATATCGCTGTATTCAGCCGTCCGATGACGTCATTTGGCGCTTATGTCTATTTAGAATATAAAGAATTTCAATAATTATTGTATGCATGAAAATGGCCAAATTTTGAAAAAAGAAAAAATATGGGTCTGTTCATTTTATGTCTATTTTCATATAAAAAAACAATATGGACATGGTAAAAATATGAAATGTTGTCCATTGGGCCATGGAAAGTAAAAGTGCTACCAAAACTAAACTTTTAAAATAATCAGTTTATGTCATTCCAAATCATTAGAAATAAATACATTTTCATTGTTTTTATAGAAAAACCTATATATATGTATGGCACGATAAGTATGTCCACACAGCGTTGCCCGGGACGTGTAGTTCTGTGCCGGAAAAGATAAGGTAAGATGAAGTAGAACAACTCTTCAGACAAATATTAGAGACAGTTGCTCCCGCGTGTGTCAAGATCCCGAGGGTTTATGATGCTGTCAAAATGAGGCTCAAGAGCCTGTATGTGTAACTCTTCATCAGGAGGAAGTTCCGATGGTTGTACCTCTACAATGCTGCTTGTTTAGCAGCTTGTGATAATAAGAGCGCCTTGTCTTTCACCTCGAGGTCCTTGCACATTAGGTTGCTACCAAGGTCGGGAGTGTGCTGAGCCATTTAGTAACAAGCGGTCAGCATATCATTTTTATCATTGTTGAACATAAGGAATTTTTGGATCTCATTAAGATATGGGCTCCAATAACCTCTTCGAATTCAGTGCCTAAAAAGCCAAATGTAGGCATTTACGGCTAACCATTCACATTTCTTCCCGTAGCCTTACAACAGAGCACTGCCTTCAGTCCAAGTACTAGCCTAAACATACTGGGTAAGGAAAATCACTGCAATTTTAATCATAGCCAGTATGTCTTGACATACTGGCTATGATTAAAATTGCAGTGATTTTCCTTACCCATATCTTAATGAGATCCAAAAATTCCTTATGTTCAACAAGAAATGATATGCTGACCGCTTGTTACTAAATGGCTCAGCACACTCCCGACCTTGGTAGCAACCTAATGTGCGAGGACCTCGAGGTGAAAGACAAGGCGCTCTTATTATCACAAGCTGCTAAACAAGCAGCATTGTAGAGGTACAACCATCGGAACTTCCTCCTGATGAAGAGTTACACATACTCATTTCCATGCGATCTTTAGTCCATTTCTGTTTAGCGTGATATTAGTCGTTCTGTTCGACAGCATAGAAAATTATCATGAGCGACCACCTTATGTTTTGATGTATGCTGATGATATTGAGGTAGATCGGGATAAGGGCAGGTTTGTGAGACGAGTAAAAGAGTGGAGGGAGTCGCTTGAAAACAGTGGTCTGAAACTCAATGTACGAGTACATGGTCTGCGGCTCCCCTGACGCCACACTGTCTGTATTGGTGACCATAAGATCGAGCGCACCGATCAGTTTAAGTACCTCGGTTCAATACTCCATTCGTCAGGAGATATGAGTGCGACGTCAAGGCACGCATTGCTACCGCGTGTGCCAACTAGCGAGAAAACACAGGTATTATTTAGAACCCTAAAATGTCTAATATTAGACTGGTTCTTTTGTACGGCAGGAATACTTTGCCTGTACTTGAGCGACACAAGCAAGAATTGTATGTTACGGAGATGAATATGCTGCGATGTTTCTATCATTGAGAGATCTTTTAATTACAAAAATAAAAAAAATAGTCAAATACCGTATTATAACAAGATGTTGTATGCTATACAATAGGTACGCGTTTTAGGCGCCACGTGACCTTGCAATATCCATAATCTACTGTTTTTAACCCCCGACGCAAAAACGACGGGGTGTTATAAGTTTGACACGCCAGTGTGTGTGTCTGTCTATAGCATCGTAGCTCCCGAACAAATGAACCGATTTTGATTTTGTTTTTTTGGCAGTGTTCTTAGCCATTGTACCGGCAATCCTATGCCGGCGGGATTCGGGAACGTAAGTGTGGCGTTTTAATAATAAAGCAGATCTTTGTAAATAAAAATAAACTAATTTAATCAATAAAAATATACAAGAGAACAAGCGAGGTAAAAGTCAAGAGAAGAAGTGAAATTTTACACCGAAACAAAAGACGTCAGATTTTTGAATTCGAACGCGCGCTCTTCGCGCCATAAAATCCATGCGGAGGTTTTATTCTGTGGCCTCTTCGACAGCCATGTTGGATAAAAATCGATCCAAGATGGCCGCCGTCAAAAAGATATGGATTGTATGTTTTAACACAACTCCCAAATATGGGTATCATATAAAAGGGCTTGAGTAGCAAAATATACTTAGGTACTGTGTCAAATTTCAAATCCAAGATTGCCGCCATCGGGGGTTTTTTGAAATTTTCAATTTATTTTTAAATTTACCACCCTCTATCCTAATCCGCGTATTGGCACTGATAATATTGGCTAAGAATTCTATGTCTGAAAAATCTTGTGGGACATAAAAATAAGGTTTATTTTTACATTATGGCAGGCGAACGAGCAGACGACTCAACTTATGGTAAGTGATTACCGCTGCCCAACATAGACATCTGTATAGCATGAGGCATCACAGGTGGAATCAGTTTGGTTAGTAAAATATCCGAAAATGTTTTGTTTTTTTTTGGAGAGCACGACAATTCATCGATCCCGTCACAGTGCCAATACTGGTCACCAAATAGAATATAACAACTGTGGGACTCACCACCCAATCACATTAAAAGCCCTAAGAGCGTTTCGAAACTCGTACTCAGAAACGTTTAAGCCTATTAGGTATAGTTATGACAATAAGATAATTCACCTGTCTAACAAAAAAAAGAAACAAAATCAAAATCGATTCATCCGTTCGGGAGCTACGATGCCACGGACAGACACACGCATGCATACACACACACATACACAGACACGTCAAATTCATAATACCCCGCCTATTTAAGAAATTAAAAATAGGGGTTAAAAATTGTTGAAAAAGTTTGAAAAAAGGATTTAGTATTTTTGCAAAAGCTATGATAATTCCAGATCCTGGCATGTACGAAACCGGTTTAAGGTACTAAAAGACAAATGGTTCTGCCCATCAGACCGTTCTACAGATACCGAGCTGGCAGAATGAATGTGTTCATTAGACACAGAGGCAGGTCACGTAAAGGCATCAATTGCCCCATATTGTACTTTACACCTCTTTTTTTGGCAGGTTCGACTATTTTATTTCGCCCAAAACAGATCTACCAACATTCACATAAAACAGCGGCGTATTATATAGACTTATTGTCTATCATGAATAGTTACAGACAGCCATACAGCAGGCTATTACTATCTGTCAAATTTCATCATCATCATCGTCAGCCCATTTAAGTCCCCACTGCTGGGGCACGGGCCTGAGGGGTTATTGCCGTACTCACCACGCTTGGCAGACGGGTTGGCGAGGGTTGATATAAATGCAGAGTTTTCCTTCTCTGGGTGCTGATGATCATGCCAGCAGCTTTACCTTAGTCGCCTTTTACGACACCTCGGTAAGAGAGGTGGTGGCCTATTCTACTCTGCCGGGGACCACACATCATCATCATCATCATCATCAGCCCATTTAAGTCCCCACTGCTGGGGCACGGGCCTCCCTCAATCACATGAGGGGTAATTGCCATACTCACCACGCTTGGCAGACGGGTTTTCCTTCTCTGGACCACACGGCCCACACGGCCTCGTCAAATTTATTCAATTGATATTGGTGAGAATCGATTGATGATTTTTTCATACATTAACTGTACATACTTCTAAGTATACAAAGTGTATCTGTGAACATTTACATCCCTTTAACCACGTGTTCTACTAGCCATTATGAACAACATTTGTTCTATCACTTTAGTTAAAATTTTTAACTTTTCATACAAAGTCGGTCACGTGACTTGGTCATTTTGTATGGGGAGTCGAAAAAATGTTCGATGAATTTCAAAAGGTCGTTGAACAAATGTTGTTTAGAATAGTTGTTAGAACACGTGGTTAAAGGGATGTAAATGTTCACATATAATAATAATAATTATATAATAATAATTCTCACAACATCTCATACGTTGACCTGATTCCGTACTAAGTAGCTTAAGCACATGTGTTACAAATATCAGACAACAGAGGAACACAAATATATACTTAAATACATATATTACACCCAGACACCGAACCAACACAAGTGTTCATTGCACGAATGTTTGTCCAGGGTGGGGATCGAACCCACGACCTTTGGCGTAAGAGGCAGGGTCACTACCAATTGCGCCATCCGGTCAGTCCATATACACCCTGTATACCCAGGAAGTAAAGTAGGGTATCAATAAACCATCAATTAGTTGCCGTTGCCGTCGCTCTGTCTCTGATTTATTGTTTTTATATAAAGTCATAAATAATAAAATCAAATGTCCAAGTTTACGATCCCAAATAGGTCTTAATGTCCCTTGCAGATACCCCCGAAATCGGATTTCAAAAATTTTCAGTACACCATTTTTTAGAAGTAACTAAGGTCTGCATAGCCCAATACCTAGAATGTGCTCGAAATATGTATAATGAAATTACCAATATTACACCCGATATAGATATTTTTCACGACTCCTTTACAGGTTCTAGAAGAAAACTGCTGAAATAAATCGTCATCATCATCATCATTTCGGCCAATAGACGTCCACTGCTGGACATAGGCCTCCCCCAATGTTCTCCACATAGATCGATGCTGTGCCGCCCGCATCCATTCATCGGTCCACCTTGTGGGGGGCCTGCCACATAGCGAGGAGAACAGACGGCCGTTGGGGCGAAAGGGTCCTCGATTGGAGGCCACGTTCAGGAAGTCTGAAATAAATACTGCTATTTTAAAGCAAAACCATTGTATAATCTATATTTTGAAATATTAAGTTCACTTATGTAATTGATTAATTACGCGCTGTCTATTGTATACTCATCAATGCTGTGTTCGCCTGTAATTGGCATACATACTGACATCTAATTTACTATAAAAAGCTGTTATGATGATTTTTGTATGATGTGCTGTTGGTGAACCTAAATAAATAAATAAATTAGGACCTAAATAATAAGGGCCGATTCGACCAATCTTCTATACAAATCTGACGTTATACCGTAGATAAATCAATATTTGTGCATGGTTATTTATTAAATAGTATAAGCGTTTGCCTAGAGGTTGTAACCCCAAAATGGTTTAAAATAGATCCGGTTTAGTAGCTACAAATTAAAATCGATTGGCGTCGCTAGTGTGCCCTACCCGTCAAATTTAATATTTTAAATAACTTGGTACTTACTAGACTACCGACCACGAAACTGTTTTTCATTAGTCCTTGATCAAAATTCACTACAAATCAGTTTTAAACGAGATCCATAGACGATAGCAAACAAAGATAGATATAGAACAACTCACCAACCTACTTTAGGAGAATGATAATCTATATTATTACTGATTTAGTACTCTCTCTCTGGAACTCTGTAATTGGCTAGTGTATTTATTTAACTTACTTTGCATGTAAAGTGTTAAACAATTTATTGCACTTAATTTTTTTTAAATATTTCCAACCTAATTAACGCTTAGATAAAAAGCAATTGAACGAACCGAGGACTAATAATAATGTTTTATAGCCCTCAGGGACACATTAGATACTGAAATGGAACAACTGGCAAAACGCACCTGCTAATTGAAATCGCTTGTAACCTTGGACCAAAGTATTATACCTACTACAGTTATACAACTGCTGTTAAAAATAACAATAAAATTCATATTGTTTCACTATGTAAATTATATTTAATTATTCAGCGCTACCTAGCGTTGTTGCGTGAAACTGGTTAGTAATACTACCAGATTATGTCTAAAATAACTCGGTGGCCAGTTCCTCGCACCGCCGCTAGATGTCGCACAAATAGAAAGAGCACAGGCGCCCTGCGCGCCGCCATGTTCTTTTTTGCACAATCACTTTTTGCTACGGCTACGACTTGAGCGAGACGAAATAAATAAATAATTCTATCATAAGTTCAACGTGTATTTTTCTCATCACCACTGACTCCGCCCGCAAACAACTGCTTAGGCAATCTTTCAATGTTTTCGGAACGTCAAACAATTTATTTATTATTAAGGTAAAAATAAAATTAAGTATTTTGTCAATATTTCAAGTGATTACGCAAAAAAAGGCATAAAAATCGCGTTTGAATACCCCTTAAATATGTAATTTATTTTATTTTTAGTTAAAGCAGCATTAGAAATACATAATTTGTGACAATTACAACTGCCTAGCTATCGTGATTCTTGAGATACAACCTGGCGACAGTCAAATGGCTAAAAAATCGCGGTATTTGTATGGGAGCCCACGTTAATTTTTTTTTATTTTTTGTTGTGCTGCCAACAGAAACACCTACATAGTTTGTGGAAAATTCAACTTTCTGACATAAATAAATATTTCACAACATCACATACATTGATCAGACTCCGAGATAGGTAGCTCAAGCACCTGTGTTACGGATGTCAGAACCAAAAACGGAATTACTAATATATACGTTTAATAGTTTTCTTTTGTTTAATAGTTTTCATACATACTTATAATACATAGAAGACACCCAGACCAATACAAACGGGCATGTTGCACACAAATGTTTGTACTGTACAGGGATCGAACCCGCAACCCTTGCCACTGTTCACTATCACTGATCAAATCTGTCTGAGTCGCGGTTCTTGAATTAGAGCCCGTGACAGACAGACGGACAGTGACAGACATACGGACAGCGAAGTCTAAATAATAGGTGGGAAAACTCCCTTTAAGGAGACGGGTAGGGCACACTAGCGACGCGAATCGATTTTAATTTTTAGCTACTAAACCAGATCTATTTTAAACAATTTGAGGTTTACATTCTCTCGGCAAACACATACTATTTATTAAATAACCATGCACAAATGTTGGGTCACTTTTGGCGGTAATCAATTTTTCGCGTACAAAAACGGACCCAACATTTGTGCATGGTTATTTAATAAATAGTTACAAATGTTTGCCGAGAGGTTGTAACCCCGAAATTGTTTAAAATAGATCCGGTATTACGGTACCCGTCACCTTAATGCCTGTTTTATGCATTATTCATAAATATGAACACACACACTACTACACAAATGTGTAGAAGCAGTCGGTTTGAATTTTGGGGTAATTTTCATTGGAGATAACAAGCGCAGGGTGGGAATTCTTTCGCAGTCGTCGCATCACGAAAGAACATACAAAATCTACACAGTCGCAAATTATTTACCAAGAGGCGATAATTCGCAATTCGTCCGCTTATTAAATAGTTAAAAAAGACACCTATCCACAGGTTAATAATACATAATATCCTCAAACTGATTACGGCTACGGCGCCCAATCTCAACGATCAGCCACGACGCAGGATATATTATAGTGCTCAAGTGTTCGTGCAAACACAAGTGCACTCTCTATTCCCTTACCTTCATATTCCGATGGGATACTAATGTGACACGATCGGAGAAGGATCGAGCGCAGAACCAACAGCTTAACGTGCTTTCCGAGGCACTACTTCCAGACTCCGGGCTGCAACTAAGAATTTCTTACCGAAAATTTAGGTACCAATTTTTGGCCTGACCCGGAGGTTGAACCCGTGAACTCCGGGCCGTCGCCCACGCGCCAACAAGGCAGTCAGGCCATAGGTTAGTAGGTGTATTATTTGTATCACACCATTTTATACATATTTTCTAAATGTCTAGGTAGGTAGTAGATGTTTATAATTTTAATACTTACGTAATACGAGTCACCAAAATTGAAAATTTAAAAAAACCCAGACTGCGACCATCTTGGATTTGAATTTTGTCACAATTAATATATTCTGCTACTCAAGTCCTTTTTTATGATACCCATATAGTGGGAGTTGTGTTAAAACATATAATCCATATCTTTGTGGCGGCGGCCATCTTGGATCGATTTTTATCCAACATAGCTAAGAACACCCCTCTGGCCACGTGGTCCTTTTGCCTTTGTCCTACCGAGCGGACCACGTGAATGTTTTTTTCGGTTGGTTACCCTCCCCACTGAATAAGGGATTCATATTTCAAACAAAAAAAAAACAAATCAAAATCTGTTCATTTGTTCGGTAGCTACGATGCCATAGACAGATACACAGAAACACACACAGAAACGTAAAGCTTAAAAAAATCATCAGAACTACACAAGCATACTCGTATTTTCAAATTCTATATATATAGGTACTTAGACTTGTTTATTTATTTCTTTTTTTAAAGTAATTTTAAAAATTTTTTTTTTTTTTTTCGGTATCAAATATATATGTACTATCAACATTGAAATCTATACATAAGACTTATAAAATAGTTTTACAGTCATTAAAATGTATGTACGATTTGTAAGTCTGTATACAAGCCTATGCAAATAAAGAATTATTTGATATCATTGATATCAGACATAAATATATACTCGTAATAGCAGGTGTCGGTGGCCAAATCAGACAAAGTTACTCCTGTATTGACAAACATTTCATAATAATTTCATAGCACTGTTTATCTAGTCCAGGGTTTTTCAAAGTGTGTTACGCAAACCCCTAGGGCCTCGCTGTTCGCCATTCTATGACTGGAGTTCGCGACAAGATTAACGATATGGGGATTTGATGGGATGGCACGCTTGGTGGATATGATGATGATGCCTTCCCAGCCGATTTTGGCTACAGCGACCACCTTATGTAATATAATATAAGGGCTCTAACACACGGGCAGCACATTGACGACAGCAAAAACAGCGAAACTTTAAGGTAGGGCACACAAGCGACGCCAATTGATTTAAATTGTTAGCAACTGAACCGCATATCTTTTTAACAATTTCGAAGCTGAAGCCTCTTGGAAAACACTTATACTATTAATTTAATACTTATACTTAACTTTTGGGTATGCTTTTGTACTGGAAATTTGAATTACCGCAAAAAACGGCCGCTTATCCGCTGCGTTGAGAGCTTGTTGCGACGACCGTTTCGGCGTACATCTTTTTACAGGAGCCAGTTAAAAAATTGACAGAAGAGACGAGAATTTTCAATTATCGCTTAACACATACTCGATATAGAATAGGTACTCATTTCCTAACAAATAAGTGGCGGACTTTTCACACTCTTATGAATTAATCTTTGAAATTTTCAAAGTGTTGTTAAAGCATGTTGCATACTGCATAATTGCGTTCGTGACAGGGATGGTAGTAGTAATATTTGAAGATACGCTGGTAACCAAGGGTTTGAAAGTTTACCCACATTTTTGAATGAAGAGCAATCGATAACGGGTCAAACATTAAGGCATACATTTACAAACTATTTTACTAGCAGTGAAGGTAGTGTTTCCTGGTAATTAATTAGCATATAAAACTATAGATATATTAGCGTTATTTGCTCCTGGACTATTGACAGATGACCTTCAAAAATTCGCGGAAACAGCTAGGTGTCGCTACCTGCCGGCGCCAACTCGTCGACAGAACTGCGGACGGCCAAAAAACACTTTTTATTTCGTAGTTTTTGAAGCTTTTTTTCGCCGGTTTTTTTTTTGAAATGTTACTTCAAAACCAATTTATTTGCAACGTTTCATTTTATAAGACCTTTAAGAAATTATGATTACTTATTGGTTTTTATAAGGCCGGAAGGTAAATTGTAACTCCACTAGTGTTGCATTGCATTGTGTTGATGGAAGATGGCTTTCTCTTACCATCAGGTGATCCACCTGTCAGCTGCCCCTCCTCATCATCTTAGCATGTAATTCAGGATTTGGGGAGTCTGGTAATTACAATGACACACATAGATTTGAAAAATCCAGAGGTACATGCTCGGATTCGAAACGCGACCACCCGTAGCGAAGGCGCGGTCAGAACCACTGGGCTAATCGCTCAGCTCAGCTCGTGCTCACTGCTCCCTGCCACATTAACAATTTTCAGGGATTCATGAAGTCAAAACTTTGAGAAACCGTGGAGTAATCCATTGTTTTACACGCGAAGCAAAATGTGCATCGGCCTGCATGACCCATTTCTCCTTTGTCATGCTGAAAGCTGCCGCCGGTTTCACGTGTATTTTATTAGCAATAATTAAACGATAAATTTAAATGCAATTTCGTTACAAAATGGGATCTCTTTACAAAGTTATAGGCATATTATTTATAGTGAAATTCTCAGCAAAAGCGGTAAGCGTTTAACATTATCATTAACTATTACGTAATTTGAAAAAATCTATAAATTGAGTGGATTATTGTACCTACATACTAGTATTTTATAAGTTATTATGTATATACGCTCATATATATGTAGTAGATGGTTACCACGCTGGCCAACCGTGTGATGAACAATTCGTTCTGTGTCTGGAGTGTTAAAATAGGTACCGAGGGCAAATCGAACCCATGGCCCTTGGGAAAGTGTGAGGCAGGATCACTACCAAATGCGTCATCGGCCCTGTCAGTCGGATCAGATTAGGTATCCAATATAGTTTACAATATCATCGGCCATTAAACATTTCCACTACCTGCTATTATTGGGTTTTGCGTTTACTCAATACTCAATATATTTATTTATTTGGAAACATATATTGGTACATATTAAAGTAAATATAATATTAGTCCTTGCTAAATTACAAGTTTTCATCTATAAGAACAAAATTAGCATGCTACGTTCAAATAAGGATTATATGTATTATTGTTAAACATATGAGGTAAGGAAAGGTATAATAATATATCAGGTAATAGTACATATGAACCCTGATGGATATAACAATTTGGAACGACATGACAGGCAGAAATAAATTCTGAAATTCAATAAAAAATATTTAAATGTTATCTGCACTGATCGGTGTGCAAGTTTTGACGAAATCTTAATATGGACACGCCAATGGCGCTTACAAAAGGATGAAAATTTCGATAAGAGTTGCTTATACTATATGCTTATATGTATGCTTATTTACACTTACACACACCTTTAAAATAACATACACACGCACTCTAACACACACGCACACAAGCACGACCGCACACACACACATACATACACACACATACACACACAAACACACATACACACACACACACAAACAGGTTATACAATTCTATATAAAAAAATATGTATTACTTAATAATAATAATTAAAATCTTGGGATCTTTAACTGGTAGTGTAAAGATTATGGAAAGATGATTATGATTATTATATAAATCTAATTCTTACTTATAATTCTAAATCTAATTACTATTAATATAAATCTAATCTAAATAATATAATGATTACTTAGGAAAAGCGAGGCATTCCCAACACAGGTGTCTTATGACTTCTGGGAAGCCCCGACAACTTGTTTGTTCATAATTTACTGCAAATAAAGATATATATTTTTTTATATACTAAATGTAACATTTAATTTACTCAAATAATTGTGTTATTTTCTGATTTATGATATGAGAAAATGTAATTTACACGTAGGTATAGAACATTTCCGAAATCTCGCAATCCCGCGGGCGTATTTATACAAATGTAATGTTTGAGGTCGTTGACCCTAAATTGCATTACCTATTCCGATCACTCATCATCATCATCATCGGCCCATTCAAGTCCCCACTGCTGGGGCACGGGCCTCCCTCAATCACATGAGGGGTAATTTCCATACTCACCACGCTTGGCAGACGGGTTGGCGAGGGTTTTGATATAAATGCAGAGTTTTCCTTCTCTGGGTGCTGATGATTATGCCAGCAGTTTTACCTTAGTCGCCTTTTACGACACCTCGGTAAGAGTGAGGGTGGCCTATTCTACTCTGCCGGGGATCACACGGCCAATTAATTTATTTGGCCAATTTATTTTAACGGTATTAATGTAATTTTATGGTCAGTTATTATATTTCAACTCAAATAATGTTTAGTAGTTTGTAAGTGTAGGGGTTTCGGTTACTATCACTGACAAAAATGGTAAAAGAGTTCGAGCCACCAAGAAGCCCCGTGTTTTCACGGGCCGTGTTTGCTCGGACGCGCTATTGCGCGCATGAGTCGCCATCGACATTCAAATTTGAACTTAATCCTCGTAAACACAAGGAATGTCAAATTTTAGTTCCGTGTTTCTCCGCGGGAGTTCTATCGTGGCGCGAACTCTAGGTACTCCTAGTGGCCGTTAGTATTTTTACGTATAGCCTTATTGAAAATCATGAAATAATTACTAAATTGTAATTTCATGAATTTCCAGAAAGAACAGGAGGTGGCAAGATTGGAATCAAAATTCCGCATTTTGGCGCCAGAGTTTATTTGTCCAAAAGACGAAGACGCTATTGTTGATAAACCGGACAATACTATAATAACGTAAGTTATCAATTTTAGTGACTACCCTCCGTACCGGTAGTACTACCAAGAAGTACAACTGGTAGTACAAATGATGAACTTAAGTATATCTAGTACTACCAGTAGTGCCGACAGTACACAGTAAAAACCAATTGACGTTCATCACAACTTAGTATTTATTTATTATTTGGAAGATTAACAGTTTCTATATGGTATTTACAGTAGTCGCAAAAACCATTACCACAATAATAGTTACAAATCTCCACATATGAATATTCAAGTAGGTAATCGGTTTAAGGTCTCATCAAGATACTTACAACAAACGCATAAACTAAACAATATTCATAGGATTAAGTCGACGGGTAACTAGCGACGCCAATCGATTTTAATTTTTAGCTTCTAAACCGGATCAATTTTAAACAATTACAGGGTTACAACCTCTAGGCAAACACTTATACTATTTATTGAATCATCATCCTCCTGCCCTTTTCCCAGGTTATCTGGGGTCGGCGCAGTATGTTTTTCTTTTCCATACGTCCCTGTCGTCGTCATCGAATCATCCACCTCTTTTTCCATCATGTCATTCTTCACACAATCCATCCATCTCTTTTTCGGCCGTCCTCTGTACCTCCACCCACTTACGTTTAAACTCATCACTTTTTTGGCAACATGTTCTTCCCCTCTTCTCCTTACATGGCCATACCAGGAAAGACGATTTGCCTTCAATTTATCAATGATGGGGGCCACTTTCATACTTCCTCTAATATATTCATTCCTTATCTTGTCCATTCTCGTCACTCCACACATCCATCTTAACATTCTCATCTCTGTTGCATGCAATCGTCTTTCATCCGTCTTCTTAACGGCCCAGCATTCTGATCCATACATAGCAACAGGTCTAATGACGGATTTGTAAATTTTGCCCTTCAATTTTAGAGGCATCCGTGGATCGCATGTTGTTGCCGTGACCTGTCGCCATTTCATCCATGCTGAGTTGATTCGATGCTTGACTTCCCTGTCAATTTCACCGTCGCCCTGTACAAGAGACCCGAGGTACCGAAAGTTGGAACAAACCGGTAAGGACATTCCAGCAAGGGTTATGGGTATCGGACTAGAGAGACCGCCGAAGTCACAGAACAGATACTCTGTTTTGGTTCTGCTGACTTTCAGGCCAACGTTCTCCAGTCTTTGCCGCCATTCCTCCAGTTTGTTCTGGACCTTGAGTGCATCTTCCGCAACTAGCACAATGTCGTCGGCGAACAACATACACCAGGGCGCCTCCTCCTGTATGTCCGACGTCAAAGCGTCCATTATCAATAGGAAGAGATAAGGGCTAAGAGCCGACCCTTGGTGTAAGCCTACAGCCACATTGAAGCTAGGTGTAGTGCCTACTGTGGACCGGATTTGTGTACTGCATCTGCTATACATTGAATAACCATGCACAAATGTTGGGTCTGTTTTTGTACGCGAAAAATTGAATACCGCCAAAAGCGGCTACTTTTAGCGTGAAGCAATTTTTCGCGTACCAAAACGGACCCAACATTTGTGTATGGTTATTTAATAAATAGTATAAGCGTTTGCCCAGAGGTTGTAACCCCGAAATTCTTTAAAATACACCCGATTTAGTAGCTCAAAATTAAAATCGATTGGCGTCGCTGGTGTGCCCTACCCGTCACCTTGACAAAGGTAGTCAATAAATCAATAAATCTTCAAAGTTCGAGAATCTTAAAATAAAATTTGGTCATTAGTCTCTTTATAGAGGCAATGCTTGCTTATCCGTATTTCTGGCCAGATTCCAGATTCACGTTATTAGTAAATGCTTAATTATTATTTTTCCTGCCAAATATTACGATAAGTAGATACTCACAGAACTTTAAGGAACAGCTTTGGATGCACGCTGAGATGATGAGATCTCAGCGTGCATCCAAAGCTGTCCCTTTGGAGCCCGAAATACGCTTGGACCATGGTAACGTACTTCGGGCTCCAGCCCATGCTCCAGCATGCTCCAGTATTAGGGAAAAGCTGGTAATTACAATGAAGCCACTGCCGTCAAGGCAAGGGAACTAGACCAACTGGATCATGGTTCCATCATCATCATCATCATTTCAGCCAATAGACGTCCACTGCTGGACATAGGCCTCCCCCAATGTTCTCCACACAGATCGGTCCTGTGCCTCCCGCATCCAATGGATTCCCGCGATCATCACCAGATCGTCGGTCCACCTTGTAGGAGGCCTGCCACGGCTGCGACTTCCTGTACGTTGCCTCCACTCGAGGACCTTTCCGCCCCAACGGCCGTCTGTTCTCCTCGCTATGTGCCCTGCCCATTGCCACTTGAGGCATGCAATCCTTTGGGCTACGTCTGTGACCTTAGTTCTCCTGCGGATCTCATCATCACGGTTCACCGGATCATCTGCGGATCACGGTTACACGTTCAGAATCATTATCTCAATTATTGTAGGTATCCAAAATTTTTAAAAACTATCCGAGATGTACAGGTTTTCTCACGATCTTTTCCCTCACCACCAATGGTAAAGATAAGCACGAAGATCTGAAAAATCCAAAAATGCATACTTGGATTCACCCCCATTCTCTTAACTTGCTTTGAACCAACAGTACGCCATCTAGGGGATTATTCACACGCGATAATTCCCATTACATATTGTGATCAGGTTGCAGACAGCAGAAGCCAATTTGCACATAGAGTGGACCGTGCGCTGGACCCTCATATCGCCGACTCCTGCGCAACGTTTCACGCTGATGCTGTGGAGCACGGTGCGCCGGCTCGAAAGACAGCTGAACAAGCCCCAACCTGAACCATTCGTCTACGTGATTGAAAACAGTGAGGTACGTGATTGAAAACAGTAGGTAGAATAGAATAAAAACATTGACTATTACACACAATACATGACCATTACACAGAATAATTTGCCACATATTTACGAGACAAAACAAGCATATTACAATTAAGTAGGTATTAATAATTCCAACGATAGGTACGAAGACTGCAAATAGAAACCTCTAAATTAAGTCCTGACCTCAGCATGGTGTTATGGCGCTGGTATTCTGGTAGAACCTCATACGCTTAGTGCACATTTTAATGCACAATTTTGAGACCTGAAACGGGAAACTAGTGATAAAATACCATATTATTCCAGCTGCAATTTTTCACCACCGCACATCACGTCAGAACGCCAAATTCCATCCACATCACCTGGATGGTTTTATATCGACTACAGTGCGTTTCTCACTTCATTTCCTACCGCACAGTAAAACTATGGAGCCAGAAGAGATACGACCTGGTGACCTTCAAGAAAAGGGTGTACTCCTTTCTTAAGAGCCGGCAACACATATGTGATACCTCAGGTGTTGCAGATGTCCATGGGCGGCGGTGATCACTTTCCATCAGGTGTGCCGTCTGCTCGTTTGTCCGCTATAATGTAAAAAAAAAAGACAATATCAACACGCAATGGTACTTTTCGCCTTTGCCCACTAAGTAAAGTTGCAAAGGCGTCATCGAAGGTCCAGCCTGAAAACCAGCGCTGCAGCTGTTGTTTGCGGCAGTTGCAGCATTTGACGAGGCAACTCATAAGCTCTATACCGTTTATTTTTATTTTATGTATTATGTGTTGTGGTCAATAATTAGTATTTCTTTCTTTCTTTCAAAGTACAGAACACCTCGTCTCACATAAATGTGACGTAAGTAAGTACTTATGAAGGTGGCTCTATGATTGGACCGACATACAGCAAAACACACTACAAAATACTATAAACATTTTACCGTGGAAGAGCCACGCTTGGACACGAATGGGCCAATTCGACCGGAGTGATACCACGGCCTCACAGAAAACTCAGCACTTTGCTGAGTTTCGCTGCGTGAGTGAGGGCACTCATTCAGCGAAACACATTCGAAGGCCCAATCTGGGGGAAAGGGGGGTTTAAAGGTTGGCAGCGCACATGTGTCCTCACCGGTGTCGCGGGTGTCTATGGGTGGCGGCAATCGCTTACCATCAGGCGATCCGTCTGATCGTCTGTCACCTATCACATAAAAAAAATTAAAAAACTCTATCAAAATATTTTGGTTATTTAAAGTTATGTGTTTCTTGTAACTTTCAACTTATATATACTTACAGTTACTGCCCGGAGTCAACTACACCTTCACCATCGTATCCATAGGAGCTGATGGGGAGGTCAGCGAGTCAAAATGCTTCCACATCGACAACACTCAAGGAGACCAAAAGCTGATGATAGAGGGCAGAAACACCATGCTTTCAGTTCTGCTGGTTGGGGCTCAAACAGCATATGTAGACTCAAATTATATTGTCGATGCCCAAATAACGACTTGCCAGCCGACACAAGATTATTATGTGAGTACCTAATAGACACCCTATATATAAATAATAAATAAATAAATATTTTACAACATCACATACATTGATCTGACTCCGAGATAGGTAGCTCAAGCACCTGTCTTACGGATATCAGAATCAATAGTGGGATATATTTGTAATATATACATATAATACTTTTCTTTTGTAAATACATACTTATAATACATAGATAACGCCCAGACCAATACAAACAGATGTGTTATAAATCCTTGAGTAGGTCAGACGGCAGTCGCTGATTACCAGACTCCTCAAAATATGTTTCATGGCCTAAGCGTACCTTGAGCTCCAAAGCGGCAGCTTTGGACGCAAGCGGGAATTACACGCAAAGTTGTAGATAGATATTTTACGGGTTTTGTATACATATTTCATTTTCAGTTCATTTGGACAGTCCGAAGTATAAGTTTAGAAATAAACAACTCAATAGATTTGTCTTACATAAATGGGTCCAGTTTAGAAGTCCCTGAATGCACGCTGAAGGCCGGTTTCATTTACACAGTCAATTGTCAAGTTATGCGGCATAACGGAGGGGATCTGATAACTCAGGTAAGGTTTTCTAATAAGGTGTCAAAATCTTTCTATTTTAGTTTCAGAGATACTTCTGGGCTTTTACCAAATCTTAATGTAATAAAAATCAAAGTTTTCAGTATTTTTTTCAATGGTTTTGATTCAGTTTACAATAAAATTAATTTTGGTTTTTGGATAAACAAGGCAGCAGTCACTCAAAATAGCCACTATTTAAAAATTAGAATCTTACGGGTCAACTTCACTGTTTGTTCAATAGACTGTACTAAAAAGAAAGAAGAAAGAAAATTTTAGTATTTAGGACATCGCAACACTACGAATACAACATCAGTTTCAGAAGAACAACCAAAAAAAAATACGGAAAAAAACAAAGCAAAGAAAAAACATAATAATATGGGTACAAATATACAGGCAGCCCATATTATATTGTGTGTTAAGACCTCCAACATAAATGGCACTCACTCAGCCTATGTCATGGCCCTAAAAAAGGTTACGACGCTGATTTTCAGTAAGTCAGCTGAGTGAGTGCCACGGACGTCAGACTTGTCTTGTGTACCTAGTGTGAAATTTATACTCTTAAATATATGTGCAGAAACTACTAGATAAATATATTATGTTTGATTATATTTTTATAAATATCCCTACCTTATTAACCGAATTGGTCGATTGCTTATTTATTTCAGACTAGTATGCCATTCGTAGTGCAACAAAGGGGTATAGAAGTTTACCTCAGTGTAGACTACATGGTTATTTCCACGGATCAACCATTTGTAATGGACTCTTTCGTTGTCAGTCATGATGACTGTTATCCTCCTGCAACAGTTAGTATTTTCATTTACACTTGATCAAGTCAACCGAAAAAAAAGACGCCCTGTTGGTCTAGTTTTTTAAGTACCGGGCCATGATCTCGGGGTCCTGAAAGTATGTTTCGAATCATTCGAACATAGCTCGGGTTTGTTATCACCAATTAGGCAAGCTTTAGCAAGGAGATTAAGCCTAATCCCATCATAGTAGCGATAACTTGTTTTCTATGATGGAGGCCTTTCCCCTGCAGTGGGACAGTACAGGCTGATACTTCACTAATCAACTGAATCCCATGTTCTTATCTTTCTGACTTGGGTTTCATTCAGTATCTGGGTGTTACAAAAAGTAAAAGTGAAGTACCTATCAGCCTATATTCTGTCCCATTCAACAAGGAACAAAAGTAGAAATCAAATCATCGCTACTATAATGGGATTAGGCTTAATCACCACGCTTGCGGGTTGGTAATCACTATCCCTAGCTATGTTCGAAAAATTCAAAACATACCTTTGTTCGACCCATCAGGAAATCTTACCCAGGACCCCGATATCACGGCCTAGTACTTAAACCACTAGACCAACGGGGCGATTAAAACCACTAGACCAACGGGGTGGATGTTAAAATATACATTTAAATATAAACCATTATTTTTTTATCGTTTACATCCCGAAAACCTCATAAAAGGTATCGTATATACAGACCATACATTATTGCCGGGTGGAAAATCTATTTTGTATGGAACAGCAGATATTTTTTTCGTTTATTTAGCCCTTAAGGGGGTAAATCATGCTAAATTCTAAATCAACAATCCAACATGCTAAATTGTCTTTATACACAATACCTATTATGAGGTTTTCGGGATGTAAACAATAAGAAAATAACTGTGTTCATATACCCATAACACAAGTGCTTAAGATGACGGGTAGGGCACACTAGCGACGCCAATGGATTTTAATTTTTAGCTACTAAACCGGATCTATTTTAAACAATTTCGGGATTACAAACTCTCGGCGAACACTTATAGTATTAATTAAATAACAATGCACAAATGTTAGGTCCGTTTATGTACTCGAAAAATTGATTCACGCCAAAAGCGGCTACTTTTGGCGGTAATCCAAAATTCGAGTGCAAAAGCAGACCAAACAGTTAACTATAAGTATTAAATAAATAGTATAGGTGTTTGCTGAGAGGTTGTAACCCCGAAATTGTTTAAAAAAGATCCTGTATAGTAGCTAAACATTAAAATTGATTGGCTTCGCTAGTGTACCTTACCCGTCACCTTAAGCTACTTACTTCAGGGTCATATCAAATTTCAACATCCGGACATGTTAAGCATTTTTATCATAGACATAAGTAACCCAAACTAAACCAAAAGGACAAAATGTATCTGTAATGTAATAATAATAATAATAATTCTTACAACATCTCATATGTTGACCTGATTCCGTACTAAGTAGCTTAAGCACTTGTGTTACAGATATCAGACAACAGAGGAACACAAATATATACTTAAATACATATATTACACCCAGACACTGAACAAACACAATTGTTCATCGCACGAATGTTTGTCCAGGGTGGGGATCGAACCCACGACCTTTGGCGTAGGAGGCAGGGTCACTACCAATTGCGCCATCCGGTCAGTCAAATAATGTAAATGTATGTAATGTAATAGTAACTTGTTTATTTTTCTTACAGTTTGAATGGGAGTGTCTCCATAATGACGATCCGTGTACAGCAGATATAGTCCTGAAGAATGAAATTATGACTTTTCCATCGGGTTTAAAAGATTCTGGCGAGTATGTCAACGTACCTATTTTTATTAATAAACATTTTGTTTATTTCAAGACAAGTCAAAACAGCTCTTAATTATGGCTGTTAGTATTTATGCTTTTAAGCACAGAGTAGTATTAATTAAACATTGTTTAAAGTTGTTCTAAAAATAAGATGATTATCATTACCTAATTCATTATTTAACGAATATTTTTTTAGCTACTTCATTTTGCTCACTGTGACTGTGGCTGGTCAATCCAACACTGCAAATGCCACCATAAAGGTAGTAAATCCTCCACTTCCTGTGATTGTGGTAAGTTTGGCAAGGTAAATCTATCTTCTTCTGCAATGGCGATAAATTAGATTTTTCCAGTCCAATACTTCGTCACAATCAGTATGTCACCGGAAAATAACAAGATCTGTAAGTTTATCAATTTACCAGGAAGTTTAAAAACTTTCGTAGGATTCTAAACGGGAGATAAATTGTATTATTTTATGTTACACATTTTCGTAAAATTATCAATTTCCGATTTCACACGGTAAATTTATAAACTATTTTATATGGTCCGACTAATCACAGAAACTCTTTTAAATATACAAATCTTTGAAATACGTAAAATAACACACTGCTCTCTGATTGGTCAATGTTCAGAGTGGCAATGCCAATCAGATCGCGCGTAGCGTTTGGATATTGCTTACTTATTATTTTACGAGTGAGTTCAGTAAGTTTATCAATCTACAAAAATGTGGACGTAAAATAATACAATTTGTCTCCCGTTTAGAATCCTACGAAAGTTGATAAACTTCCGAGTAAATTGTTAAACTTACGGATCTTGTTATTTTCCGGTTACAAATACACTGGCCGGTAGCCTGCAGGGGCCACAGACAGCAAGTCGGGAGATGGTCTATGGTCTGAGGCGCGGCGCCGCACTCGCAGGGGCTGCTAGACGCGTCTGAGTATCCCCATCTACTCAGGTTTTCCCTTCAGCGCCCGACCCGGGTGCGTAACCTTTTGAGGGACTTCCACGTCTACCACGGCAAGCTATGCCCTGGGGGAGCGTTTCCTTTGCGGGATTCAGCAAAAAAGAATACTCATGGTCCTACAGGTCTGTCCTGTTACGGGCTGGGTCACCAGTAAAAGCGCGTGTGTTTTTAATAAATGTATATTTACACGAGATAGACAAAAACTTTGAAAGCATCTGAAGTACCTCCTTTATATCTTATATACCCACCCACTAGTAAGGGATAGAGAGAACAGAAAACTATTTCCCGCTTTTTCACCGATTATACACTATGCTATATTATAGAAGGACTAGATTGCGCCCGCGGCGTTACTCACGCAGGCTTAGTCTTTATTACAAGTCTTCCTTCAAACTTCAAACCCGCGCAACTACCCCTCAGGGGTTGAAAGTTCAAAAGTCACTTTTATTCGAAACCCGTGCCCAAACATCAATTTTAATTCACCCCCTATTTTACCCCCATTATGGGTGATTTTTGGAAAAACTTCTTTTTATTTCAAGTTATTAGTCTCAACTCAACACAAATTTTCAAAGATGGCGGAATTTCATACACACTTTTAACCCCTTTTACCCCCTTAAGGTTTGAATTTTTTAAAATCCTTTCTTCAAGCTCACTTTCACAATTAAAGGAACCACCGTTCCAAATTTCAAGTTCATAGGGACAGTAGTTTGGGCTGTGGGTGCATTCCTCGTCACTTAATACCTTAGTCACTCAGGTTCTCCTTTTATATATATAGATAGATAACTTTGAAAGAAATAAATAACTAAAAGCGCCAGGTAGTTCAGACCAATCTTCTAGAGTTAAAATACCTACATAACAATTAATACGAGTACGGTACAAAGAATAAAAATGTTCGTCACCTAAAGGTAAATTTTCGCTTGCACGTCAAGAATCAGTTATACCAACATACCGTTTTAAAAAGATCTGCCAACCTTCTTTAAATTTGCTTTACATCAAAAAGAATCAATCCTATTGATACAATTGCTACAAGCAAAGCTGAACTTTCTGATCTAACAGTTAAGCATAATTTTCTGTGCAACAGGTATTACTCTGACAAATTTGAGAAAGGTAATAAGTGCTCATAGCATATCAAACGAATCAATTTGAAAACTGACGAACCTTTTCATTCTTTGACTGTACAAAGTGAATGGATATAATGTAATGTAAGAATATTGGACTTTTGCAATCAAATAATTAGTCACTAACATATAGTTAAATAGACAGTTGACTGAGAAATAAACTTCTATCGAAACGATACCAAGTCTACTGCTTAATAAATAAATTAGTAACCAAAATAATGTTTCAGCTGACTCCAGTCGAAAGGATATTGAACAAAGGCGACGTAGTGGACCTGGAAGCGAACGCAACTAACTTGACACCGTCTTGCAACTTAACCTGGTATTTTGCATCGGAATCATTCTTGGCTTCTTTGAATTCGGTGACACCTAGCGGTACATGTGATGATTGTCAGGTAGATACATGAGAGTTTTTGTACTTACCTTTTAAACCGTGATTTTGTACATATCCGAGAAACTTCACGAGGGCATTAAAAATAATATCCTCCAACCTAATCCGGCTAAGGCGGCCAATCTCATATCTATCAGCCTCTTACGCAGGATATATTATAGTGCTCAACTGTGTGTGCAAACACAAGCGCACTCTCTATTCCCTTGCCTTCATATTCCGATGAGGCTCCAGTGTGACACGACCGGAGAGGGATCGGGCGCAGGACCAACGTCTTAACGTGCTTTCCGAGGCACGGGGGTACATGACCGCAAACTTCCAGACTCCGGGCTGACACTGAGAATTTCTAAACAGAAAAATTCAGGTACAAGTTTTGGCCCGACCCGGGAATCGAACCCGGTACCCCAAGCGCAGCCGGTCGCCTTACCACTGCTCCACTGAGGCAGTCATCGGGGAACATACAAACATAGTAACATAGACTGCTAAAATCATAACCCTTCCTTTTTAGGGTTCCGTAGCCAAATGGCAAAAAACGGAACCCTTATAGATTCGTCATGTCTGTCCGTCCGTCCGTATGTCACAGCCACTTTTCTCCGAAACTATAAGAACTATACTATTGAAACAGGTAAATAAATGTGTTTTTTTACCGCATTAAGATTTTTACACAAAAATTGGAAAAAATAAAAAAAAATTGGGGATACTTGCTACTGAAACTAATTTTTTTTTCATAAAACCTGTACGTGTGGGGTATCTATGAATAGGTCTTTATAAATGATGTTGAGGTTTTTAACTTAATTTTTTTCTAAACCTAATACTTTGCGCAAGAGACGCTACCAAAGTGGTAAATTGTGTACTATATAATTTCTTGCAACTTCGTTAATTATGTGAAATGGAATGAATGTTCTAGTTCAATAATAAGGAATACGTCACAGGATTTTTGTATCAAAGCTACATTTATATTGCCTTAATTGGATGTTAAAAAATAACAGAAAAACTCAGGTACAAATGTTGGATCGAACTCGGGTCCTCTTACGCAGCCGTCGCTTTGAAGTGCGACCCATCAACCACTGCGCCACCGATGCAGTCGAAGGCATTGTAGTCAAAGTCACGTCTTAGTCAAAAGATTCTTTATTGGGATCGGCTTGTACACATCACTTACAAGTTATCATACATTTAAGGTGACGAGTAGGGCACACTAGCGACGCCAATTGATTTTAATTTTTAGCTACTAAACCAGATCTATTTTAAACAATTTCGGGGTTACAATCTCTCAGCAAACACTTATACTATTTATTAAATAACCATGCACAAATGTTGGGTCCAACGCGTACGAAAAATTCATTCAATTTTTCGCGGACCAAAACAGATCCAACATTTGTTATTTAATAAATAATATAAGTGTTTGCCGAAAGGTTGTAACCCCAAAATTGTATAAAACAGATCCGGTTTAGTAGCTAAAAATTAAAATCGTTTGGCGTCGCTAGTGTGTCCTACCCGTCACCTTAATGATCATAATCGCACGAACACATGTAGGTGTTAAGTTCTTTAAGTATATTGATACATAATATTGATCATAGATAAGGTATCTTTTTTAATGATATGACAGCTGACAGTTTTATGACAATTGACATGTCATTCCAAAGAAATTTGGTATTTTTATGGCTGCTTCTGTGTTGTATCCTCTTTATGTGTCTTTTTTCATATTTACTTTAAAAAGGTAATATGTAACTTGATATGGCATTTTTGGCTTTAGTGCAATAAGTGTGATATAGGATCAAATTTCAAAACTAGTAAACACTTTTTGACCGCCACTGTACATCCGTGAGATCTTAGAGCATCTTACGTTGCTGTCAACACAGTTTTAATTTAAGGTGACGGGTAGGGCACAGTAGCGACGCTAAAGTGGCCGCGTTTTTGCGTGAATCAATTTTTCGTATACAAAAACGGACCCAACATTTGTACATGGTTATTTAATAAATAGTATAAGTGTTTGCCGAGAGTTTGTAAACCCGGAATTGTTTAAAATAGATCCCGTTTAGTAGCTAAAACTTAAAATCGATTGGCGTCGTTAGTGTGCCCTACCCGTCACCTTAAAGCGACGCCAATAGTTATAAATTGATAGCAACTAAACCGGATTTATCTTTTTCACGATTTCGAAGTTCGAGCCTTTCGGAAAGAATATATGCCATTTACTTAATACTTATAATACATTTTTTGATCTGTTTTTGCACTCTAAATTTGGATTAACGCCATAAGTGGCCATTTTTGGCGGTAATTCGTATTACGAGTAGGAAGCAGACCAAAAAGCTATATAGCCTGTACTTATATAGCTTTTCTGTATCTGTGAACATTTACATCCTTTTAACTACGTTTTCTTTTAACCATTATGAACAACATCTGTTATATGACTTGGTAATTTGCATAAAAAATTCAACTTTTCATACAATGTCGGTCACGTGAATTGGCTATTTAGTATGGGGAGTAGAAAAAAATTCCTCACTCACGATCCCTGACGAGTCCTCCTCACGATCCCTTGCGAGTCCTCCTCACGGTCCCTTACGAGTCCTCCTCACGGTCCCTTACGAGTCCTCCTCACGATCCCTTACGAGTCCTCCTCACGATCCCTTACGAGTCCTCCTCACGATCCCTTGCGAGTCCTCCTCACGATCCCTTCGAGTCCTCCTCACGATCCCTTACGAGTCCTCCTCACGATCCCTTCGAGTCCTCCTCACATCCCTTACGAGTCCTCCTCACAATCCCTTACGAGTCATCCTCACGATCCCTTACGAGTCTTCCTCCTCGATTCTGGTCTCCTCCACGATCCCTACGAGTCCTCCTCACGATCCCTTACGAGTCCTCCTCACGATCCCTTACGAGTCCTCCTCACGATCCCCTTGCGAGTCCTCCCTCACCGATCCCTTACGAGTCCTCCTCACGATCCCTTACGAGTTCCTCCTCACGATCCCCTTGCGAGTCCTCCTCACTGATCCCTTACGAGTCCTCCTCACGATCCCTTACGAGTCCCTCCTCACGATCCCTTACGAGTCCTCCTCACGATCCCTTACGAGTCCTCCTCACGATCCCTTACGAGTCCTCCTCACGATCCCTTACGAGTCCTCCTCACGATCCCTTACGAGTCCTCCTCACGATCCCTTACGAGTCCTCCTCACGATCCCTTACGAGTCCTCCTCACGATCCCTTACGAGTCCTCCTCACTATCCCTTACGAGTCCTCCTCACTATCCCTTACGAGTTCCTCCTCACGATCCCTTACGAGTCCTCCTCACGATCCCTACGATTCTTCCTCACGATCCCTTACGAGTCCTCCTCACGATCCCTTACGAGTCATCCTCACGATCCCTTACGAGTCTTCCTCACGATCCCTTACGAGTCCTCCTCACGATCCCTTACGAGTCCTCCTCACGATCCCTTACGAGTCCTCCTCACGATCCCTTACGAGTCCTCCTCACGATCCCTTACGAGTCCTCCTCACAATCCCTTACGAGTTCTCCTCACGATCCCTTACGAGTCCTCCTCACGATCCCTTACGAGTCCTCCTAATCTTAGCGTCTTATTTCGGGTGGCGTCCAAAGCTGTGGCTTTGAAGCCCGGGGTATGCTTAAACCATGATTCAGAATCTGGAGAGTCCGGTAATTACAATTAAGCGACTGCCGCTTTACCTTTCCAACCCTTTAACAGGGGAACCAGACCAACTGAATCATGATTACACGTTTTAGAAACTATCCGAAACGAGCAGGTTTCCACATGATGTTTTCACTCACCGCCGAGCTAATAGTAGAAATATGCACATAGATTTGAAAAATCCAGAGGTGCATGCTCGTACTCGAACCACGACCCCTCGCATGAATTATCCACTAAGCTACCGTCGCATCATCCCATCCTATCAAAAGCGATCCCTTATAAGAGTCACATCCAGCTATACAATGTCTTGGTTTTTGAGTTATTGCTACCTTCCAGCATGGAGTGCCGATATCAGAAACAGTGAAGATATTCTCCCTGGAAGAGCAGTTCCTGAGCGAGCTCACTGACTACTCGAACGAGACCGAGTCCCGACAGGTGGTCGTGCGGTTTGCGGCCGAGGCGGGGCGCGCGCGGTTCATCGTCGAGTGTGGATGCTCGCTTAGCCTCGACTGCTATAGCACGGGTGCAGTGTACGCTGATATTTGGTTTCAGCTAAATGAGGGACCTAAGGTTAAAGATGTTTTGGTACGTATAAAGTGAATAAATAAATATTTCACAACATCACGTACATTGATCTGACTCCGAGATAGGTAGCTCAGGCACCTGGGGTACGGATATCAGAATGAACAGAACACATAATATAAAGTTCATTATTCATTTAGGGTTGCCACAGCTTTTGGAGACCAATACGTCGTTTTCTGTAACAATGTCGAAATACTACTACTATAATACTTTTCTATGGATTCACCGTTGTTCTTTTTTAAAAAATGTCTCATAGTCGCCACAATCGGCAACACAAATCGGCTCGTCTGCCACTTTATTATAAAAAGAAAAAACAACTGGCGGCGCTAGTTAGTTCGATGCGTTTAAGGTTTGAGTATACAGGTTGTATCTGTGAACATTTACATCCAGTTAACCACGTGTCCTACTAACCATTCTGAACAACATTTGTTCAACGACTTTTCGAAATTCATCGAAAATTTTTTCGACTCCCCATACTAAATGACCAAGTCACGTGACCGACTTTGTATGAAAAGCTGAAATTTTTCCATGCAAATTTCCAAAAGTGATAGAACAAATGTTCATAATGGTTAGTAGAACACGTGGTTAAAGAAATGTAAATGATCACAGATACGCCCTGTATCTGTCTAAAAAAGCACACACGTGTGTACCTTATGTACCTATGGCGTTTAGAGTTAAAAATACTTTTTAATTCATAAAAGTACATACTCCTAGTACCTACCTAAAACAGCTTTTACCTACCCAATTAAAAAAGCATTTCATTTTTATGTAATAGGTGGCACACGAGTAGGCGGATTACCTGATGGTAAGGTTTTGCCGCTGACCATAGATACCCGCAATACCCTTGCAAGTCACTAGTGCGTTGCCAAACATTTAACCCCAGTTACCCTCCGATACCCTCACTCACTCGTAAAAATACAGCGCAGGCGCTACACGCCGGTTTTCTGTGTGGTGATCACACCCGATCACACCACACAAATTATTGTTAATTTCAAGGTACCGTACCTGCTTGGTTAGGTTTATTCCCGCTGTCCACCCTCTGCTTGTCCACCCCGGGTGGACAGTGAAAAAAATTGTTAAAAAAAATCCCGCTGTCCACCCCCTCTTTCAACCAAGAAGGGGTGGACAGCGGGATTTTTTTTAACATGTGTTTCACTGTCCACCCGGGGTGGACAAACAGAGGGTGGACAGCGGGAATAAACCCTTGGTTACCTTAACTCTTGAGGTTTAAGAACTTGATTTCTCAAAAAGAATTAACATTCACTTACATGAGAATATAAATAAGCTACACTAACACATAACAAAATAAAACTCATAAACGAAGGTAAATTAGAATTCTTCGCACAGCGAACAGGCACAGTATGGACAACAACCATAGACTTAGGATGCCGCCCTCTAATAGGGTATATGACTAAGCTCAAGATTTTACAAAATATAAATATTTTATCAAAATATAGGTCAATGTGTACACAAAAATTCTCAATTAAAAATATAACGTCTAGCCGGTTTTATGGTCATTCAAAGATTCATGGGCAAGTCCATTTTAAAACTATGAAATTATTAAAAAATAATTATACCATTGAATAACCCATACAATTTGCACTAATTATTATAATAGAACCATTGGCATTAACGAAACATTTGATATAGCTACCATACAAAATTCAAATGAAATGTATACAAAATAAGTAATAGGTGTGACGTCACATCTAAGTAGCCATTTGTATGGAGCGTTTTGGGTTTGCCCAAAATGTGATTTTAAAGTTGTGATATCTCAGGTAGTTTAAATGAGAATCAAGTGATTCTTTCAACGATGTTTCTATCATTGAGAGGTCTTTTGATTGCAAAAAAAACAAAAAATTGTTAATACCGTATTCTATGACAACAACACGCTCGCAAGGATCGCGAGCTGTCATTACTCTTCGTATGTATTCGTGCACTTTCGACAGTTGTCATAGAAAACACGGATAAGTGCTCCTGTATGTGGCTTGGACCTTGCGATTGAGTGTAGTTTAGTGTACAGTGGCGGACAGGTCAAGCTATACAAAACTGTCAAATTTCCTCAATCGACATCGAACTCAATGTGTAACTATAAGGTTTATAATCTAATGAAGAAATTTGACAGTTTTGTATAGCTTGATGTGTCAGCCACTGTACGAGAGCATCATAATATTTTGTTTTTTTTTTTAATCTATTACTCTTCGATCATATAATATGTAGGTATGATCGCAGTCTTTAAATGTAGGTATGAGTGTCAATTGTTAAATTATAGATATGTATTGTGATGATCACTAAAATGTTTCTTTCTTTTTTTCTTCACTCTATAAAAAATTGACATTCTTCATGCTCGATATGAACCTTATGTTATTTTTTTCGTAACTTCTTTGCTCAACTTAATTTAGCTAAACTGAACGTTGTACCAGATAATTATGTTAATGGCAGGAATTGAAACTTAATTTTTTTGAAAGTTCATCTAATTAAACTTCGTAAACTTCAAGTCTTATTATTAAGTAACGAATACTTTCCACTTATTATCTTGTTGTAAGATTATAAGTTTAGCAAAACCAGACAACTTAATTATCAGACTGATATTAATTTTAACTGGTTGTAATTAAACGTATATTTACATGGAAAGTTTTATTAATTCCAACGATATTTTTAGTGGATCTGATGAAACTCACAAGTTCAACTATCCAATCTTAATTAAAAGGGTATTATTTAATCCAAAATTTTGCAGATATCTCCTGAGACAGGCACAGCCTTGGAGACAGTTTTCCGGATCAGCACCCTCGCTGCCGTCGACTCGCACACTCCCCTGGACTACTTCTTCTACTGCAGGGCTGGCAACGACACATTACTCTTGGCTTCTCATGTTGAGCATCGGGCCGTTGAGACTTTTTTGCCATATATTGGTATGCCAAATGTATATTAAGTTCTTCAAATGTGTTTACAATCATTTTCATAATATCGCCTTTTTTAACTCAATGGCTTTTTTGAAATCTCTCCTTTTAAATCATGTCAAATAGATGAGCGGCGGTTTTTAAATACTTATTAAGTCAAAATTATCACTTTTCAGTCACGCCTTACCAAATGAATCAACTTTTTACGTACAAAACGGACCCAAAATTTGTGCATGGTTATTTAATAAATAGTATAAGTATTTGACGAGAGGTTGTAACCCAGATATTGTTTAAAATAGATCTGGTTTAGTAGCTAAAAATTAAAATTGAATGTCGTCGCTAGTGTGCCCTACCCGTCACCTTAATAATTCCTCTTGCTATTTATTTTAGGATACTGTAATATCAGCCTATATACTGTCCCACTGCAGGGCAAAGGCCATCATAGTAATCAAGTCATCGCTACTATTATGAGACTAGGCTTAATCACCACGCTTGCCTAATGCGTATTGGTGATCACAAACCCGAGCTATGTTCGAAAAAATCGAAACATAATTTTTGCTCGACCCGGGAATCGAACCCAGGACTCTGAGATCACGGCCGGGTACTTAAACCACTAGACCAACAGGGCGTCATATCGTTGGATACTGTAAATAGGTACTTTATTTTTTTATATTCTTAATGTAATGTAAACTGTTATACTTACTTCTATTCTAATAAAGTAAATGAATGAATGTGGGAATTGAGATTGAAAAAAGGATTTCAGGGTCTTCAAGATCTTCTTTATTTTATATAATCGCAGAGCAATCCTTTTCACGTCTTTTGTCGTCTCACACCCACAGATAACTCCATCATTCCCTCCGTTCACTCGTTCTCTGTTCACTCTTACTCCGTTCCGTTCACTCGTTCTCTGTTCAATCTCACTCCGTTCCATTCTACGCGTCTTCCATTCCGTTTTACTCTCTCATAATCCCACACTCGCAGGATAAGTAAACAGGATTTCAGGGTCTTCAAGATCTTCTTTATTTTATATAATCGCAGAGCAATCCTTTTCACGTCTTTTGTCGTCTCACACCCACAGATAACTCCATCATTCCCTCCGTTCACTCGTTCTCTGTTCACTCTTACTCCGTTCCGTTCACTCGTTCTCTGTTCAATCTCACTCCGTTCCATTCTACGCGTCTTCCATTCCGTTTTACTCTCTCATAATCCCACATGCAGTATAAAAAAATATAACTGTAATATAGGCAGTGCAATCATAATTATGTTGAGCCATGCAACGTGGGATCGATATTTTACTTCACTTCAGTTTGACCTTCGTAACGGACAAATTTTTTCTTGACATTTTACAGACAAAGGGGTCGAAGTGTGGGTCATGGTTTGTGATAGCCTTAGGGCGTGTTCGGAGAGTGCCTCTAAAGCCGTAAACCTGACTCCTGGCGAAGGGCGTACGGTGGAGGAACTGATCAGTGAAGTCAGTGCTCATGCAAGACGCTGCGAGCTTGCGCAACTGAGGCGAGTTGTGCAGTCAGCTATAATTACCTACACAGTGAGTAAATGTTACATCAAACAATCAGCCAATGGCCATCCACTGTTGGGCGTGGGCCGCCTTTAAACAGTGCCAGCAATCCCACCTCTGCGCGGTCTACATCCAATTCACACCAGCCATCTTATTCAAATCAGTCCATCATGCCGCAGGGTTCATGCTTTTACCGTGGAAGAGCCACGCTTCGGCATGAATGGGCCGTCTCGCCCGGAGTGATACCACGGCCTCACAGAAAACCAGCGTGAAGCAGCACTGCTGTGTTTCGCTGCGTGAGTGAGGGTACCGGAGGCCCAATCCGGGGAAAACGAGGGTTTAAAGGTTAGCAGTGCACATGACTCCACTAGTGTCTCGGGTGTACATGGGCGGCGGCAATC
This sequence comes from Marasmia exigua, assembly GCA_019059595.1. Taxonomy (NCBI): domain Eukaryota; kingdom Metazoa; phylum Arthropoda; class Insecta; order Lepidoptera; family Crambidae; genus Marasmia; species Marasmia exigua. The sequence continues at coordinate 10,495,516 of CM032477.1, read as the reverse complement.
GCTTACCATTAGGTGATCCGTCTGCTCGTCTGCCAATTATCACATAAAAATGGTTTTCTATACTGCGATTCCCACTGTGGCGGCGACGCCTCTCTTTATAAAACATGCCGACCCCATCGTTCATAAGTTCCTCTACAGACATGCCCACAGCCTCTTCAGTGTAAGTACTGATCCTGTGTGCATTTAAGTAACCTGCGAAAGTCTTGAATCGAATTTGAACAATATAGGTATGTCCAAGGCTGTGGCCCTGATTTCTAGTCAAGAAATCAGGTCCCACCGCACGGTGGGTCACTCATGGAATCTGTTATTGTAATATAGGAGTTAATAATCCATTTATAACCTGCCATAACCTTGAGGTCTATTTGAAGCGTGGCCATGAATGTTAAAGGTGAGAAGAGATTGCAGTATTTATTATACACTGACAACTAAATGTCGGATAAACTGACAGAAAAACCCGCATAAGCCACAATAATACAAGGTTCCTAACCGATTTCTGTGGCGTGCCGTTATGAGAAATCAAATTCCATTAATAGACGAACTTATATTATAGAGTTCCATATAATATAGTGATTGTAATGATGATTATACACGGCCTATTGTGGTCAAAAATTCCGTCACTGCCCCCCCCCCCCTCCCCCCCCTTCCGATCACTATTATTTATGTGATAGGTGGCGGACGGGCAGACGGATCACCTAATGTAAGCAATTGCCGCCACCCATGGACACCAGCGACACCAGTGGAGTCTGTCTCAAGTGCGCTGCCAATCTTTTAACCCGCCTTTCCCTGGATTGGGCCTCCGGTACCCTCACACACGCAACGAAACACAGCATAGTGCTGCTTCACGCTGGTTTTCTGTGAGGCCATGGTATTCTGGTATTACTCCGGTCGAGCCGGCCCATTCATGCCGAAGCGTGGCTCTCCCATAGTCAACCGGTTTTCTATTTATACATATTTTACTCACAATTGTGACATGTTTATAGGTTTCGAAAGTCACAGTTCCTACGTCTTTCCGCAAGGATATAAAGTACGGTATATTTATACCATAAGATTTGCGATACCCGAAGGTGGTCGCATATCTTCCCCACTGAAGTTACAGGCACTATAAAAGCATTGTGACTTTACTCATAACTTATTTATGTCACGTTTATGGCGTGCCTTGAGAAATCTTGATTGATACTAAGGGGACTATTCTTGTCATACTCGTAGGTACAAACAAACATATCTGGTCTACACCAGAAATGCCTACGCATTTTACGGTGATATTTTGACGTTTTAACAGCAGTCTTGATCTTCATGAACAACCATAGATTAGAGGTTAGGCTACAGTTTTGAGAGTCACAAGGGTCAACAATACGACGGATTTTTATTAAATTGATAAATTGATGACGTTTAAAGCTACTGTTACACATGCCCATTTTTAGCATGCTTAAAAAGCATGCCAAATATGAGCATGCAGCATGCTTAATGAACTATCCACATTTACTATCAATAATCATGCTGCCACAATAGATCATCTACTGGTCGCAGTGGCTACGAGACGCAGGGCTCACCCCATTTCTAACAAATCATGCTATTAGGCATCTAAGAGAATGCTTAAAAATAAGCAAACCTGTCTACACGTGCTAAAGTACTCCGCCACACTCCCCCTTCTACCCGCACTGCAGGTAACATGCATAAAGACTAGCATGCTTATTAGTAGCACCTCCGTCCACACATGCTACTGCACTTGCTCAAAAGTAGCATGCTTTAAGCATGTGTAACAGTAACTTTAGCGTTTCATTTTGCATGTACGTTTTATAATCTCTTCAAAACAAAATATTATTGATTATAAATTCTTCTAGAAAACATAATTATAACTGCCGACTGTGTAGAAATATAAAAAGTGTGTGACTTATGTGTGTAAGTGTGTAGTGTATGTGCGATTTAACAGATGTGATTGGTGAAGTTTTATGGGGCAAGGGGAAGAGAAAAAATATGTATACATAAATTTATTTTGGGAAGCGATATTAAGGAGAGAAGCCAATTTGTTTTAATTAGGTGGGTACAGTTATGAGATTTTCAGTGGACTGGTAATCAATTTCCTTTAAATACTCCTTGACTTTAGCCTTACATCTTCATAGACCTCGGAAGTTGGTAGAAGTACAGCAGGTTATTGTATAGGTAGTTGCCCAAGAAACAGTAAAATCTGTGCGAAGACGCTGTTTTGAAGGAAGACGTGAGGACCACAGTGTTATTCCTACGCTTATCTTTATGTAAGTCTGGATAGCATCTAGATCTGAGTTTTTTTAATTGTTTGTAGAACAAACGACTGTCTGACCTTGAGCACATTCCATTTGACATAAAGATCGACTGTAGGGTAAAGAAAGGGAAGGCCGGCTGACACTTTAAGTTTTTCGCACTGAGCACGTTCAACTTCAAGAGTGAGTTTTTTCCTCCTCCTCCAGATCCTCAACAACGTGCATTAGAACTAGTGAGTTAGAGGGAAATGACTGAACATTTGAACTTTGCACCGATGATGATCGTGGCTATTTTACGAGCTACTTTGTAACCAATCTCTTAAAAATATGTGTTTACATTATTTACGCAGAGCTGGCAGTTTACTGTTAGGAGATTCATATATAAAGATAACGATTTCTTTATTGGCCACAGAATACAAATTCAAACACGAGTGACATAAATACACAAATATGACAAATCTGTAGCCAACAAGGCCCATCCTCAGAATTTGCTGCAGTGGCCGAAGCCGCTATAGTGCTGGTTTTCAGGCGGAACCTTGGGCGACGTACGTGGACACATAAAACAGGAAGAAAGAAGCAAGATAAAACAAAGAAAAAAAAATTGAAGGGAAACCAGAGTAAAAAATAACAATATTAATAACATAGGAAAAAAATAATAGTCTACAAGTAACATAAAAGCGGTTCGAGCATGCACTATTTATGGGACCAGTGATAGTGTATGCGACCTGAGCAGTTGTCATCTGATGCAATCGAGCGGGTGAGCAGGTTGCGGATAGCTCGCCCTCCTACACACCCACCTCTTTTCATTAGGAAGGGAGGGGGTGTCACGTAGAACCCGGACAATAGATGGCTGCTTCAAAACCCAATCCCAGGCTTTGAGCATTCCTGTTAACCTCTATCCCATGCTCCCCTCCTCATCCTCGAACCACCCTAATCACCACATCCCTCCCCTCATTTCCTGGAGTAGAAAACCTCGACTCCAAAAACCCCAATCTAAGGTGTCATTCGACCCGTGCGGATGGATGCATGGCCGAAGGGATGTTCGGTCGCGAACGGAGAGGCCGAAATCGAGCATCCAAATCGCCATGTCTGATGTGGCCCAATATTGTGTGCTTACAAACATTTAGCGTGCTATATTAATGGCCTTACTAACCTTAGGGAAATAATAGTGCTGATATTTATGTTTTCTATGATATGAATAATGTTGTTTGAAAGCAAATGTTAATTATATCTAATAACATAACTTTGTCCGCAGAATGCCCGTCAAACCGAAGTTTTAACCAAGTTTCATCATTATCTACAAATATCACTGGGAAAAATGGATAAAGAAAACTGCATGGCTAAATATCATGATCAATATTCTGAACTATTGTATTGGCTAGAAAGTCGCGGCGTGGAATCCCCTAATAATGATGATATGTAGTGACCATAGTATTGAATTCTGTAAAAGTTTGGGCAATAAACTTATATATCTAGTTACAACAGAACTACTTGTAAATAACTAAGAATAACTGTAATAGTAATAAGAATAAAACCGGAATCAAATGTGATAATATTAAATAAACAACTAAGTACATTTTACTATTTACCTACTTAATGCTTAACGTTTCGACCACGTTAGCACTTACTCTGACCTACCAGATTTTGACGTCGCGTTTATTATTATTTTAATGTATTAGGTGCCAAACGAGCAGACAGATCACCTGATTATAAGCGATTAAGCAATTGCCGCCGCCCATGTAGGTACACCCACGACACCAGTGGAGTCACGAGTGCGCTGCCTACCTTTTCTCTGGAAAGGCCTCACGCAGCGAAACACAGAACAATGCTGCTTCACGGCGGTTTTCTGCGAGGCCATGTTATCACTCCGGTCGAGCTGGCCCATTCATGCCGAAGCGTAGATCTCCCACGGTCCATGTAGGTATGTCGATTATATTTATTGGAATCGTAGGTCATTCATCATCATCATTATTTCAGCCAATAGGTACACGTCCACTGCTGGACATAGGCCTCCCCCAATGTTCTCCACACAGATCGGTCTTGTGCCGCCCGCATGCAATGGATTCTCGCGATCTCCACCAGATCGTCGGTCCATCTTGTGGACTTTTTATTACAGTCTACTCAATTGAGGGACCACCTTTAATCGATCAAAACTTTTGAATGGTTTCTTTTACAAACTAAAGATTAAATTTACAAAGGTTTAAGTACTTTTACTAACTCTTAGTTACACCCGTATTTTAAATATTATTATGGTTCTCACTTATCGCGATCGATTGCGGGATCACCTTCTGATTGCTACTTTCTATTGTTGAGTGAACAGGGGGACGGGTGACATTTTATAAAATTAGTTTACAAATCTTTTACTAAGAGAAGGCATTCACAGGATTTGTAAATTATAATAAGATTATAAGATATGAGTACCTGTCAGTCACGACTGAGGGTCCACATTTAACCGAATGTAACTTTTGAGTGCCGACTTTTACAAATTAGAGGTCGAATTTATAATCCTTTGAAAACTTTTACTAAAGCCTGACACATTCAAAAGCTCAAAATTCCAACGTGGACCCTCAATAGGAACGCACTAATTTTTTTTTGTTATCTAGTTCATGTAGCATGTTAGAACAAAAAAAAACTGATTTTTTATCGCTTATTTTGTTGATCTACCACGCTAAATTGATTTTATTCACGATACCTGTTATGATGTTTTCTCGAAGAACCTGATAAAAAATAACGGTATATATACGCTTAGATCATGATCCAAGGCTGATCCAGGGTTTATTTTTGTATTACAATGAAGCGACTGCCATTAATCATCGCAACCATTTATCAAGTCCATGATCAGGGTAATCAAACATTATCTATACTTATCAAAAACATTTGATACCGAATCAAGATGAATACAATACAGCCAAGGGCGCAGTTATAAAGTAGGTAGACATGGTGTGATTGGTGAGAAAACAAAAGATCTCGCACGGGCGCTTGTTAGCGCCGTGCCATCTCAACAGGTGTAGTAGTACGTAACGACAAAGCAATCGCGCCTTCTGCCGGTGGTCCATGTTTGAAAGCCTTCGAAAAAATATACAATGTTTTTATTTAATTTTTTGTTTTTACGAGTGATGTTAGGTCAGTGGAAAAGTTCGACCTGTCCCCCTGCTGCTGATGAGGGGACAGTTCTAACTTTATTCACCTCTTAGGGCCGATTTCAGCGTCTAAATTGAACGCGATCAACGCTTAAACGCGATCAATGCGAGCGAAAACAAAGGAACGGAACTCGGTTTAGCGCGTAAACCGAGTTCAGGTTTGATCGCGTTCAAATTCAATGGTGAAATCGGCCCTTAGTCACGAACCTAAAAAAAAGCGGACGGTAAATCACACTAAACAAATGTAAAGCATGCAAGGTAGGCCCAATTCATTCGTCGTACACGACCTACAGACACAATAGGGCTTCCAACCGCTGCCATTTTAGCCCGTGTGATTGACGCGTTCGTTCGTTTTTTTTTTCAAAATGCCGTCTTGTGTGGGTGAAATCGTGTTAAAACCAAACAAGGAATCATTAAAAATCTCTAGGAATCACCTTTCACAGGAAAGTTATGAAAATTTGTCATATTTTGCTTAATAAACATTTAATTACTGTAATACGAATTCTAGAGAAGAAAATACTTACAAAATTGTTGCTTTTTTTTCGGTGAAATTTCCCACAATATCCTTAATCTGTATTTGCAGCTTTTTGACACCGGGAAATGCATTTATTAGAAGAGAATAGCATTTTGACCATGTAATATCAAATTGTATTGTTTTGGGTTCCGTATCTCAAAGGGTAATAGTAGCTGTCAGCTTTATGTCTATAAGCACAAGGCATCTAAATTGTTTGTTCCGTGCTTAGCCGCGGGATTTCTTTTGAGGCGGGGATTTGCAATGATAAATGTCCTCAGGTGAAACATATTATTACAAACCTTACTCCAGACTATATCTAACTATGGGTAAAACTCTGTAAAACTTGCCAGGTTTTCGAGTTATAGGCTGCTAAAAATGTAATATAGTTTTTTATTTATTTTACATCTTTATGGATTTCACGGCCGCTTACCATCAGGCGGAGAGAGGTCATCCTAATTAGCCTTACAATAAAAAAAAATTTGTTAATAATCATAACTCACACACCAAAATGGGTTACACTACATCAACATTTTGCAGTAAAAAAGGAAGAAAAAGATTAATGCGGGCGGCATGCACAGAAAGGTTCGTAAAATTAAGTTTCAATTAGTGTTGGCGGTATAAGCGTCATAGGTATAACCATTACAGTGGCATTCCCGCGTGTCAAACGAAAGATGTTCTTTTACGGTGCTTTCATCTTTTATCGCTTCAGCTGACAACTAGTACCAACCAGTAATACGTATCGGTGTCGCGGGGGTTGCGTCGTCGTTAACGAACTGATCAGAAGGCGAGCCTCTTAGCCCCCGTTCCGTACGTTTAGCTGGCACGTCATTAGAAAAATACGGTCACGTGTATTTTTCTGTGGAAATAAAATGTAAGCAATCGGAGTAAATTTTTCTACAACAATAGGTACAAGTCGCCCTACGGTTAGTTCGAAGAAACAACATTGTAAACAAGATATGGGTGCGTTTCCTTATTACACTGTAATAAGTAAATAGCTGGAACAGCTGTAATTATTCTGAATTTGTGCTGCACCCATGGATTTTGTATTTTGTAATTTTTTGTCTTAAATTTTCACAACACTCCTTTTTTATCTTGTTTCTTACTTCACAGTCATGAAGCTGATCTGATTAGGAGTTGGAAGAAACCCATAGGAACTCCGATCCCTGTAGTCCAATTGAGCTGAAATTTGGTATGTCTTCGTAACTTCGGTCACAATACAAAAATATGGTATCATGAAGCTGATCTGATAAGGAGTTGAAAGAAGCCCTTAGGAATGCCGATTCCTGTGGTCCGATTGAGCTGAAATTTGACGACGATCGACGACCAGGCTCTTTCCGCCACGCTTGATCCCTTGTCATTGCGTAGAGATCTGTCATCCTACAATGGGGAGTGTTCCAAGGAGTTGTTCGGCCTTATTCCAGCTGCAATTTTTCATCATCGCACATCACGCCAGAATTCCAAATTTCACCCACATCACTTGGATGGATTTTACCCCACCACGACCTGGTGAACTTCAAGAAAAGAGCTTATTCCTCCCTTAAGAGCCGACAACGCATCTGTGATGCCCCGTGTGTCGCAGATTTCTATGGGCGGCGGTAATTCACTTACCATCAGGTGAGCCGTCTGCTCGTTTGTCTGCCATAATGTAAAAAAAAAGAACACAAATGTACGATACTGACATTCTATCAATTCGTATAAACTTTGGGAACTATGGTATGCATGTGATACAACCCAAATCAGTGCACTTTCAGACCAAGTATAGTCACGGCACCGCGGAACGAAGAATGATACCCACAATATAATGCTGGGCTTCAACAATATATAAAGTGCAGGGGAGCACTGTTGAGCATGCTGTGATATATTTGGGTTCAAAACTCTTCGCTGCTGTACAAGCGTATGTAACTCTGAGTAGAGTTAAGTCTTTAGAAGGTCTACGGACCTTTTAACAATGAAGCGTTAATGGAAATGGACAGACTAAGGAATCCAACTAAAAAGTTAAAAATAACATGCGGTGAAAACAATTATTTAAATAAAAACTTTTATTATGCACCAAAAAATGAACTAAGCCATAAAATTCGTAATTTTTTAACTTACAAGTAACAATCCCCAAAAATGTTCAATTTAACTGTTCATGTAGAAGTATGATACATAAACATATGTTATCTTTAAATTTATGTTATCATTAAGTAGGTAATTTTTTTTCATTTTGATTTCATAAAATGTAAAATATAGTAAAAAAAATATATACTTTACGTATTTTGCTTATCATTCGCCATTTATTTACCTGTAGCATTTATACCTTAATAATACTTTGTGGCGGGAAGACTTAGTTCTGCCGCATATGCGGTTAAGAAGATCAGACATCTGACTGATATTGAAACCGCGAGACTGGTTTGTTTTAGTTATTTTCATAGTGTAATGTCTTATGGTCTATTGTTGTGGGGGTCGGCTGCTGAGATACAGACTATTTTTGTATTGCAGAAGAGGGCCATTCGCTCCATATACAACTTTAGGCCTCACGATTCGCTAAAAGAACTGTTTAAGAACATCGACATTTTAACTGTAGCTTCCCAATACATTTTGGTCCCCGTCGTGTGGTCCCCGGCAGAGTAGAATAGGCCACCCTCACTCTTACCGAGGTGTCGTAAAAGGCGACTAAGGTAAAGCTGCTGGCATGATCATCAGCAGCCAGAGAAGGAAAACTCTGCATTTATATATGCTAAACCCTCGCCAACCCGTCTGCCAAGCGTGGTGAGTATAGCAATTACCCCTCATGTGATTGAGGGAGGCCCGTGCCCCAGCAGTGGGGACTTAAATGGGCCAACGATGAATACATTTTGGACTGTATTTTGTACGTTCGAAAGAACATTGATCTTTTTTTTTTAATTTAATTGTCATGGTTGGAACACTAGAAATAAACACAAGCTCGCGATTCTAAATTTGAAGCTCCAAAAGATTAGAGAATAGTTCATTTGTTAGTCAAAGTATTAAAATGTACAATAAGTTGCCACAAAATGTTATTGAGTTACCAACTCATAAATTTAAATCCCACGTCAAAACCTGTTTAATGAGTAAAGGACTATAAAAGTGTAGATTACTTAAATGATAAGGATTCATGGACATAATGACGTCCGTGCCTGCACACGTGTAGTATTTTTATAAGTATTTACTGAAATCATTATTATTATATAATTAATCAATTTTAATAAATTAGGCTTAGCAGCATTTATTTTGTATACAAATTGATTGGTATTGATTTATTCAACAATTGACTTGTCAATTGTAATAACTGTAATATTTTATTATAATTAAAATAACTATCATATTTAAATTTAAGTTAAATATCTGAAGGGTGTTAACAAATATTACTAATTTATCGACAGCAATAAGTTAAATAAAGTAGGTAGGTATTTGTAAGCATTGTCCAAGAGTAAAAATTACCTTTTATTAACAATAAAATCTAAGAAGTAAAATTTCAATAAAAAAAAATAAAAACTAAAACCTACGACTACGAAAAAAACACGCTCTAAAAAGTACGAAAGCTGAAATTATTATGCCGTATTTCCGTAGTCGTATTCCACCTGTAGCAAACAGATTCAATATAATAATAAAATAAAATTAATGGGTTCTAGTTTTTAAACTTTATTTTTATTTAACTTTTTTTTTGTTCTGTAAATAAAATAAAATATTTGAAATGTAATAAAAAGCTCTTTTGTTTGATACCCCACCCGGTACCGTCAAGTTTTTTTTTTTATAGTTCCTTACTCTAAGACTCCTAGAGGACGCTGTAGTCAATTTAACGTCACATCATGTCACTTATAACCAAAAAAACAATCAAGACGCTTCTAATGACACCTCATTTGTTCAAATACCACAACTAGTTTAAAAGTTATGAGGGAACAAACAGATGAACGACCATACAAACATTCATACAGGTCAAAATCATAACCCTCCTTTTGTCTTCGCTGTAGTCTGGTAAAAATTATGCACCGTGACTTTTTGAATACCCGAGTATCTTCTCCAGAGCATTAGCCAAAGCCAAGCCAATTTTGGCTTAGGGGGCTACTCGGGCAATTTATAACTCGGGCTCGCCCGAATGTACTACTAACCTAATTGTGATGAAGTATTTTCGGGCAGTATTGCAATCATCATCTCGGGCAAGCCCGAATGTACTATCAGTAAGTCCGGGCAGTAACAAAAAAATATTAGATAATGATAGATCGCAAGATTTTGCAATTATTTAATAATAATATAATATGCAGAATCAACACAAAAAAAATACAAAAACAAATATACAAATCAATAATTTATCTTAAAGCCTATCAACACAAAAAAAAATGTACAAATCAATAATTTATCTTAAAACTTCATTGTCACGAATCAAATCAGGGTAAAAAAACAGGAGAAGTGATTTATACCAGACAACCTCAGGACAAAGGACATTTGATAGTAGAGGAGGGATAGGTGGTGCAATATTAAAAAGTAAAAGAAAAGAAAATAAACTGTAGGTACTTTAAAATGTTTACATTTATAAATATTAATATTTAAAAAGAACACAATATTATATTATAAATAAATACTTAATATAATAAACTATTCATTTGTATTACAAAAAAAATGTGCATTTATTCTGCATATAATATTATTTTTAAATAATTGCTTATTCTTGCAATCTATCATTCTAAATTTTTTTTTATTTTATTATGTACTGCCCGAAAATACTATATCATAATTTGCATTGACGACTCAAAATTAAAGCAATCCTAAGTTATTTTTACCCTGATTTGATTCATGTCGATGAAGTTTTAAGATACATTATTTATTTGTACATTTTTGTTTTTGTGTTTTTTGTGTTGATTATGCATATTATATTATTATTAAATAATTGCAAAATATTGCAATCTATCATTTTCTATATTTTTTGTTACTGCCCGAAAATACTAGTAGTACATTCGGGCTTGCCCGAGATGATGATTGCAATACTGCCCGAAAATACTACATCACAATTAGGTAGTAGTACATTCGGGCGAGCCCGAGTTATAAATTGGCCGAGTAGCCCCCTAAGCCCCACGAACTCAGAACAATAACTAAATCAATAGAAACCGTACTAAAATAGCAACAGAATACAGCAGTTTGTACTATTTTCTCGTATGACATTGTAAATGTATAAGAAACGGATGCATATATATACATTATGGAAATTCGTAATTCAAAAGGTTGTCACCAGCCAAAACCGTCCACGACGCACGACCGTAACAATGCGACCATTATCAATCGGTCTGACTTTACAAAAAAGATGCTGGCGCAGGTACGTACTTTTGATTTAGTATTACCATTTGACATTTTAACTCGTGACTCATTCGAAAATAATAAAACCAGGCGGGGTTTTTGTTTCACTCACTCTCGTGCACGATGTATCATCAGATGTGAATAAGATAGTTGTACGTAGCTTTTATTTTAGTAGGGCTTCTATTGCTTTAGTTATTGTTCTGAGGATCCGAAGCTGTTCAGTTTCAAAGGAGTAGTGGTGTGAATATAGTCACGTCACCATCTTGGTGCTACACCAGCGCTATCCGCCCTGCGTACCAAGGGCAAACTAGTAGTCTACCAACTCATATAGTGATCTGTGGTAGTCTTCTGATTGCCGTGGCGCGTGACCGTGAACGGTATTTTCCAGCATCCCGTCCTAGCGGATGCTATCGCGTTGTGATTATATTCTCTTTGACTATCGCTGCAAATCAGTGCAGGTACTGTTTTGCACAATTGTGAACCTCAGCGTGGAGTTACGTTAGGTCGAAATCAGAAAGTAAACAGCGGTTTCGCCAGCGCCGGCAATGTTCCAGCTCGGCAGTTAAGAGAAAGAGGTAAGTTAGGTCTATTTTGAATTTCGTACCAGGTTGTGTTATTTTTCGTGATATTTTGCTTGCATACGTACCACCTTTTTGCGTTCGCGCACGCCTACGCCATCTTTGTACCGCAAAATGGCTACACCGAACGTGGAATTTTTCGAAACAACCAGACCACCCTATATAGTTTGTGAACCAGACGACCAAGACTACTCATGTATTCAGGATATATTCGAACGAGAGCTCATATTCGACAATTTAAAACGTACATTACAATTCGCTTCTACAAACAAACAAAAATTGCAAAGAAAGTTCAGTAAATTACAAACAAAGAACGAAAAGTGTCTTAGAAAATCTAAATCTTTCAATAAAGAGGAACAAATCAAAACTAGAAACGATTTCCACGATGCGTATTATGCCATTGTCACCCAATTAGACAAAATCAAACAAGACGAGCAGCAGTGCAGACGAATGAGTCGTCCATTTGCTAATTCCGATTTTTCTAATAGTGCTAAGAGATGTAGATTGTCAGCAGCTGACGGTACTAGAAGAATCAAATAATTAGATTAGGTAGGATTAGGATTAGAAATAAAAGAATAAAATTTAGAATGTAAACAAATTAGAAATAAACATATCGTGCTCTAAAATGGTCTTGCCTAATGCTGCTGAGGCGCAGCTTCAGCGGTATCTCGCCGCTATCTTAGAAAAACAGCAACATCTTGAAATGAAAAAAAAACTTTTAAGTTAAACGGTTTTATCTTATGTGCACTGAAAACTAGAAAATAATAATAACAATTAGTAATATTATAATAACAATAATAATAACTTCTAGTTCAGAAATATTCTAATACCAATCAGAATAGCTTTTAGGCATATTAGACTAAAATAAAAACGTGGGGCCCATTAACTATTGCTGTAATACTTTCTTCTATACTAAGTGTGGATTGCATCGACTTACTATAATCGTAACTGGAGATTTTGACAATCAATAACCAGCCGTGGCAGCTTCACCAGCGAAAGCGAAAAGCTCATGATCTACCAAAGTATAAAGATATACTTTGTCATAGGTAGGATTTCAGAGGGGCCCCACGTTTTTATTTTAGTCTAATATGCCTAAAAGCTATTCTGATTGGTATTAGAATATTTCTGAACTAGAAGTTCAAAATACCTAATTGTTATTATTATTTTCTAGTTTTCAGTGCACATAAGATAAAACCGTTTAACTTAAAAGTTTTTTTACCGATTTTTTATTTTATACTTTTTAGTATTTAACGGAAATGCCTACCTTTAGTGCATCATTATTACATGGTTTTTTACCTGATAATTTATTACAATCTAATTCCTCAATACATAGCCCTTCCAGAGACTTGATCTGTCATTTTAACGTCACACAATCTTGGACATAACTGTTCTGGACACGACTACTCATGCCCTCACCTAATATGCCATTTTGTAACCACGTCCATCTTGGATTTTAAATTTTGTCATAATCACAGTATTCTACTAGTAGTAGTAGTGTAGCCCTTTCATTTGATACCCATATTGAGGGGGTTGTGGAAAAATATGAAATCCGCCATTTTGTACCGGCGGCCATCTTAGATTTACAACGTTATTGATATTACTATATTATATTGTCATCGGAACTACAGGTGTGTACCAAATTTAAGATCAATCTGACCACAGGAAGGTACTCAAATTTCAATTTCTAATTTTGACTCAAGTAAATAAATACCGTACGGGTCGAGCTAAATAAAACCGTTTAAAAACTGAAGGCTTACTAGAAAAACGTCCTTACTCTATTGAAGAATTTTTAAATGTGACATAAGTCAATTTGTAATCTCTATAGTATTAATTATTATTGTTCTCTAAATCTCTCTTAATCAGCCAGGGGTACGGATCAGACGAAGGATCGCGCACTCTGACAATCCACGAAGCCCAGGGATAGACGTTCGAGAACGTTGCGATAGTCAGAATTGTCAAACAGTCCCATCTCCTGCAAAGTGTCCCACAAGCGGTGGTAGCCATCTCCAGACACACAAGAACTTGTGTATATTATACAGATAACGCCACTAACGACGCCACAGCGCGCCTAATATCCAGGGCATCGAAAGCTACCATCGAAAAAATAACCGAGTACAACCTCAAAATGGCGATCCGCCGCGCCGGGGCGATGACGCGGTTAGGGACAAGCTTGCAAATAAAACATAAAGTATCAACATACCCCAAAACTCCCCCTCTGAGGTCCTTAACTGTTGTTGATATCCATATTGGTGGGATTGATAAAAAAATGTTATCAGCCATTTGGTAGCGGCGGCCATCTTAGATTTCAATTTTGCATAGTAAATTGTATTCTACTTGTTGAGACCTTTTATTTGATACCCATATTGGTGGGGTTGATAAAAAATTGTTATCAGTCATTTGGTAGCGGCGGCCATCTTAGATTTCAATTTTTCATAGTAAATTGTATTCTACTTGTTGAGACCTTTCATTTGATACCCATGTTGATGGGATTGATAAAACCTAAGTTATCTGCCATTTTGTGGAGGCCGGCCTCTTGGATTTTAATTTTATATAGTAAATTATATTCTACTGTTTGATCACTTCCATTTGATACCCATATTGATGGGATTGATAAAACCTACGTTATCCGCCATTTTGTAGCGGCCGCCATCTTGGATTTCAATTTTTTATAGTATATTGTATTCTGCTTGTTGAGATCTTTCATTTGATACCCATATTGATGGGATTAATAAAACATAAATTATCCGCCATTTTGTAGCGGCGGCCATCTTGAATTTATAATGATAATGAATAAACATAATTGTATTGTCACCAAAATCCAAAGTGTATACAAAAATTCAGATTAATCGGTTGACAGGAAGAGGGTGAAATTTGAATTACCAAATTTGACCCAAGAATAAATAATAAATAAAACAAACGGGGTGAGCTAAATAAAACCGTTTAAAAATCAGCCCGCGCACGCGCAAGTTGCGATCTCGCCGTCCGAGCCGTAGTATCACCGCCAAGTTAACGAGTTTTTAAAGATACCTCAAGGCGTCCTCTCGAAGGTGTATTTGAGGTAGGTTTACCATCGCGTGAGGACTCATCGTCCATTGCTGTCCACGTTCAAACTCGTTCGGAGAGTTTAGGTGAACAATATTGTTCCTTCCTTTGAATTCGATTTCGGTTCCGAAAGGCCGGCGGAGGATCCCGTTATCTTATTCTGTTCTCAGTTGCATTCCGTAATGGACAACATTTCAAATTTTTAACATGTCCATATTGTTTTTTTATATAAAAGTAGACATAAAATGAACAGACCCATATTTTTTCTTTTTTCAAAATTTGTCCATTTTAATGCATAAAATAATTATTGAAATTCTTTTTATTCTAAATAGACGTAAGCGCCAAATGACGTCATCGGACGGCTGAATACAGCGATATTCCTTTGCTTATCATTGTTTTAATAAAAAAAAGGTACTACTGTCAAAGGTAAATAATACTAGTGTCAACATTGTCAACGTCATTCATACATTCAACGTTGACAAGTTGTCTTTTTTTTTGACAGTTACATGTCATGAGTTTGGCATTACGTAAATTTAAAACTATAATGTGCTAAGCAAAGAAATATTTTACATTCTGCCGTCCGATGACGTCATCTTACGTTTTTTAGTTTTTAATTTTTTTCTCAGTAAATAAGCAATATAAAAAATGAATAAATATATATTCGAGCAGCGGAAAAGTAAACAAAGAATTGGTATTTTTTGTTTCAGAGCTTAGCAATTTTGAAATGTTGTCCATTCAAAAGGTGCTTTTTATTCAATTTAAACTGTCCTCCTCTTAGGGGAAACGCCCTGTTGGCCTAGTGGTTTAAGTCCCAGGCAGTGATCTCAGGGTCGATTCCCGGATCGAGCAAAAAGTATGTTTCGAATTTTTGGACATAGCTTGGGTTTGTGATCACCAATGCGCATTTGGCAAGCGTGGTGATTAAGCCTAATCCCATCATAGTAGCGATAACTTGATTTCTATAATGGAACCCTTTACCCTACAGTGGGACAGTTTATAGGCTGATTTAAAAAAAAACTTTGATTTTTTCATGTGTGTATGCTCATAATAAGTAATACGTTTTTGTTACAGACTCAACAGCTGGACCCGCGCCGCGGCAGACCTGCCGGTAAGAACAGAGTCCCGCTGAATGCAATAAGTGAACTTGCAATTGATTTTCATTATAAATTTCATGTTGTATTCATTTTATTTTTTACGAATTACAGGAGGAGCGCCGAGCCCGCAACGCGCTTTACGAAAACGAACGACGAGAGGAGAACGCAAAAGTCATGGCTGAGCTTGCAAAAGTCATTGGCTGCGATCATAATGTATGCATCATTTTACAAATTTACTTTCTGTTTTTACTTTATCTATTTGTTCATTGTTTAATATTCAATTTAATGTTCATTGTCTCCAGATGCCGCACTCCGATTTACTGGCGACTGTCGTAAACTACATTAAAAGCCAAACTGCGGATGAATGCGAAGACGTCGACGCGATGCGCAGCTGCAACGAGAGACTGATGGCGCAAAGTAAGACCTCACTTTGTTTCGTTTCTAAAAAACTTTTGAAGTGTTTTATACGTGCCAAAAATAATAAATTGTATTGATTTTGGTCCATAGGTGCCGATTGTGAGCGAAGGCTCGCAATGGAGGAATCGACACAAGCTTTCTTCAGTCCCGCAGACGACGCAGCTAGCTGTCAATTTTCTCAGAATGTCAAGAGAAAACTTGACGAGTTCGATTCCTCCAGTGGTCAGTCTCGTCCGGTCAAGAAATACAAAGTAAGTGTCCTAATTGGTTGTATTTTTTAAGTACTCATATTTTTAGTTAGTTAGCTACTTATTTATTTCTTTCACAGAAAAGCCGACAAATGGCTTTGGATTGTGTCGCAGTAGTGCCGCAGGCGCAAGTCACACGACCTCGACCGCCGTCTGCGTAGTGCTACATAAGCGGCGACACGACACTGCATTGCTTCCAACAAACTACAAGCTGTCACTCTAGTAGTAAGTTATTTTTCGTTCTTTCCATTATAATAGTTTGTTTTTTTTAACACACGTGTCATTTGTACCATAACACGTATCAGTTGCTAACAGATGTACCGATGACCGAAACTGAAATGGACAACGTTATTCGCTCATTATTCACCGCAATACCTCAATAAGATGAAGTGTTTTCTTCTCACCCTTTAAACACGGTAAAGTGAAATTTTATCGATCTACTTTTTGTATCTGTTACTAATTTATTTGTCAACTTTAAATTAATAAGATCATTATTAATTATCTCATCTCTCAAACTCATCTTTTAGTTTTAAATGGACATTTATATTATTTAAATCAAAGTCTTTGTTTTAATACTGTTAGATGTTTATGGGTACCCTTTTAACTAACCCATTGAATATCAGAAACTACATTTAATAATCGTACGTAGTTTAGATAACTATTCGTATCAGTATTGAACTAAATCAGAATTATTTATGGTACCTACCATTTATTAAGCATGACAAATTTATGGTACCTACTACCTTCCTAACGGGAGGCTTTTTTTTCACGTCAGTAAAATAATTTTTATTCCGCAACAGTGACTGAATTAAACAACAGATAATATCACATTCATCAGATCTGACCCCAAACTGAACGCATGTTCGGTCGGATTGTCATTACATGTCATTACTTATTGTAAATGAGTTTAAAAATCTCTTGGAAAAGTACCCGTTGTAACGAATTAGACTTATTTAGAACACGTCATTCATGTCGTAGCTATCAAGTATTGCAAAAAGTGGCCATTTTTTAACAATAATCACGAATTTGCTATCTACAGAGCTAACTTACCCAAGATTCGTGTTACGCATACATTAAAAACATAACTGTCTACGTAAGATTTGAACAAGAGTGAACTGACATTTTCTAGGCAAACGCGTGTCATCCTATACCTTATCGTCGCTTTCCATGAGGTGCGATTGTGGTCAAGCGTTAGTCTATACTAAGTCCAAAATATAGATATTTACTTTTAGATATTTAGATTTAGACACTATTACAAGTATATTTTTAAATTTAGACACTGAAGAAACACAAGTCTTTGTGGCACGAATAATTATCCACGGCGGAACTTAAAGGCATAAAGCTGAATCACCGAGTGTTTATCACAAAATTTCACTTGAACTTTATTTTCATTTCTTTTATGTGTTAGATGGCAGACGATAAAAATGATTTAATAACTTCTAAATCAAAAAGGAATATACATAATCTTTGTTTTGAGCTAAAAAGTATTAATTATTTGTAAAATGGATTTTTTTATGCTGTTTAGTACAATGTATCGTGTACCCTGTCACCTCCCATCGTAAGGGCGGGGGATAATCCCAGGTAAGCGCTCGCGCAGGTATATAAGCTCCAGGAAATCTGTAATTTGTTTCAGACAGTCGTCGACCGCCGCAGCGAGCGGACCTCCGAAGCAACAACATCGTCGAGGTAAACTCCAGCGCTCGGGCCTTTCTACTGATCAAGCTCGAAGAAACAGTGTGGCCACCGGCTCCGAGGAACCACGTGGTCCGACCCTGGGTATGGTCTCCAGTCTGCCACCAGCGGCTAGCCCCGGGGACCTAACGCAGGGCGAACTACATGCCTCGCAGTTCGGACCAGGCCGCGCTAACGGGAGACGCCAGGATGCCTCCACCACCAGTACCAGCTGCAGTCCCACCCAGCAGGCGGGCAACGCGCCCTCATCCACCAATACGCCGGTGCGTTTTCGAGCGCTCCAGGGGCGCAGCCCAGGCCGCTCTCAGCCGCATCTCGGACTCGCTAGCGGGGTGAAGCCCCCCCGGACCAGACACCCCGGATTGACACCCAAGCCTCCGCTGGCTCGAGACCGCCTAGCGGACGTCCTCTCCCTCGCGGGATGGGATTACGCCGCTGGGGTCTGGACTCGCTAGCGGGGTGAAGCCCCCTGGACCAAGGCCTAGAAGGCCACCCGCAAGACCCGCCTGTATTTACAGGCGGCGAAAAGACACCGCTGAAGTGGCAACCTGCTAGACCAGCCTTCCCCCGACTCCCTGCGGGAGTCGTGATAAGCCCCTTTAGAATTTGTTTCATAGCTAATTTTGATTTTGAGCTGGTCATTTGGTTTTTCAAGTGAGTGTGAGTATGAGTCTATTACGTACACTAATCCTACATTCATCACATACAGCTCCTACATTTTAAGGGATACCATTTTGTATCGAAATTGACTATGGTTACGCCGGACTTCAAGTACTGAGGTCTGAATTATTTGGCTGATATTAGATTTTTTGTTTTTGTAGCACTTTTAAAATATTAAGTTTCGTCTTAATTCATATGCATTATTTATTTGTATTGTCACAGAACCAGAAAAAGCATCAATCTGAGCGCCCGCGCCGTGGAAGGCCTACCGGCAAGAGCAGAGTTCCTCTTAGCCTTGTAAGTTTATTTTATTATTGAAAAGTATTCGCTATTTTTTTATGTGGTAGATGGAAGACGAGCAGACGGGTTACCTGATGGCGAGCGCCGTCGCACAAGGAATGGAGTCACAAGCTTGCTACCAACCTTTATTTTTTGAGTGGATATTTTTGTTCAAAATGTCTAATTTAATAAAAATAGTTAATTTGACATTTTTAACAATAAAAATATCAATCATCATCATGATTATTGTTATCCGCCATCGAGCTGATCGGGCCAGTCGAATCTGTTTTGTAACTGATTCGACTGGCCCAATCAGCTCGATGGCGGATAACAATGATTCGACTGCTCTGATACTATTGAAAGCGATTTGGAGGGAAAAGAAAGCCAATTATTGTTATTCATCACTGGTGGTGCAGAAAGCGGCAAGTCCTTTGTCTTTAAATTGCTTGTCGAACATATGAAACGGTGCTATACACCTACAGTTGACATATTGATCAAGCCTAAATTTGTTGAGGTGGGATCCTTAACAGGAGTAGCCGCACGTCAAATATTTGGATAAACATTGCACTCCATATTCTCCCTTCCGATTGAAAAAGGAAGTACCATGACATACAAAAAAGTTTTCGGACAAAAGCTAGAGAATGAAAGACGGAAATGGCGCCATATAAACTGGTTAATCATAGATGAAATATCTATGGTGTCATATGAAAATTTGCGAATTATACACCTGCGTCTTCAAGAATATAAGAATAATGACAAGTTATTCGGCGGGATCCATATATTGCTTTTTGGTGACATTCTTCAACTCCCACCGGTAAAAGGGCATTGGTGTTTTATTTAACCGCCATGGTTTTCGGCTGAAGTTAACTTATGGCAGCAGTTCTCATTTTGTGAACTTGCGACTAAACTTGCGAATAAATATGCGACAGCGAAATGACATTGAGTTCATTGACCTCTTGAATAGCTTGAGAGTTGGTGAATTAACGACAGCTCAGCTGGAGTTACTTTGTGAGCGGCGGCAAGTGCCTTTGTCAGGAGATTTTGCCGACGGAGTTGTTATCCGTATATTTCCTACTGGTAAACAAGTTGATACATATAATGAGAGAATGACTGCTAAAAACGCTAAAGCGCACCGCATGTACATAATAAACGCTGTAGATGAGTCTCGCGAAGTGGCAACCTATGGTAGAAAGCCACCAGATAATGTTATTCCCAAAGATATTAATAACTGTGGTGGTTTCTTACCAACTATAAAATTGGGTATCGAATCGCGCGTTATGTTAAGGCGTAACATTTCCGTATCCGATGGGCTTATGAATGGTGCCATGGACATTATCAAGAAGATTAAATGGCCTGCTCTTCGAAGAGATCAATGGACAACATTTCAAATTTTTAACATGTCCATATTGTTTTTTTATATGAAAGTAGACAAAAAATGAACAGACCCATATGTTTTCTTTTTTCAAAATTTGTCCATTTTCATGCATAAAATAATTATTGAAATTCTTTTTATTCTAAATAGACGTAAGCGCCAAATGACGTCATCGGACGGCTGAATACAGCGATATTCCTTTACTTATCATTGTTTTAATAAAAAAAAGGTACTACTGTCAAAGGTAAATAATACTAGTGTCAACATTGTCAACGTCATTCATACATTCAAAGTTGACAAGTTGTCTTTTTTTTTGACAGTTCCATGTCTTGGGTTTGGCATTACGTAAATTTAAAACTATAATGTGCTAAGCAAAGAAATATTTTACATTCTGCCGTCCGATGACGTCATCTTACGTTTTTTATTTTTTATTTTTTTTCTCAGTAAATAAGCAATATAAAAAATGAATAAATATATATTCGAGCAGCGGAAAAGTAAACAAAGAATTGGTATTTTTTGTTTCAGAGCTTAGCAATTTTGAAATGTTGTCCATTGGAGGAAGGCGAGTTACCTGAATCTGTGCTTATACAATTTGATGACGCGACTGTTGGCCTTAGAATAAAAGATGATGATGGTTGTGTCGCAATCTCACCTGTTTGCACAACATTCCAAGCGCAAAGAGGATATGGAGATGTCGAACGCAGAATGTTACCGCTCATGTTAAGCTGGGCTGTAACTGTTCACAAACTTCAGGGTACAGCCCTTGACAAAGCAGTGATCGATTTAGGAAAGAAGAATTTTGCGAAAGGACAGATTTATGTAGCCCTCAGTCGCGTCAAAACTATAGAAGGCATTGCTTTATCTGATCTGGATGCAAATAAGCTTTTAAATCGACCCCATGATGAAAAAGCTCCAACAGAAATGGCACGGTTGCGTAATCTTTCTAACAATTAAGCGGTTCTCGTTCTCCAATATTTTATTATAAGGGGTCCATAGAAATAAGACAGAAACTTAAAACAAATATTGCCTACTTATTATTTGCCCTAGATTCTGAATAACATTTGTTCTTTGCCCCCGTGAAACTGCCCAGAATTCCCAGTGATATTTGTTCGAAAGCCTCCACCCAGTCTGTTACCATTTTGGTGACCCATTGATCATGAGCTGGTTTTCCACCACTTTTGCGACTTTGGGACCTAATTCTTAGTTATGATCATGCAGTTCATATTGTATACTGATTTTCAAGTATTGAGAGTGATGTTAATTATGGAGGCCATTTTGAAAAAGAAAATGACCACTTAGCATTTGCCCAAGATTTTAAATAATATTTATTTAGGACCACCTTTCTATGTGTTACCGTTTAGTTGGACTGTTCACCATAACCTGGTCTCCAAAATATTCTTTACGACATGAATCTGCGAAGGATTTTGAGTAATATTTGTTCGGAAGCTGCCACTCAATCTGTTATAAATTCTGTAGGTTGTTGAATTTGACCTGGTCTACCACCACTTTTCCACCATTACGTCCTGGTCTTCCACCACTTTTGCACCATTACATTTTCCAGACCGCATACTTCCCAAATTCCAGACCGCAAACTTCATATATATACCAAATTTCATCTCCAAACAACGACGTAGTCTCTGTATTTTTTGGTTATTGTTGTTTTGTCAATTTTGATAAAAAATTTATGGGACTACCTCTGAATGATGGCATATCAAACAAAAAAAGAATCATTAAAATGCATTCATAATTGGCGGAGAAATCGAGTAACATACATACACAAAAAAAAAACATACGGGTCGAATTGAGAACCTCCTCCTTTTTGAAGTCGGTTAAAAAAGGGTGTATAATACACTGACTGAATAGTTGGCATCACTTTAAATAACACTATATACTAAACCTTTACTGGTGAAGTTACAGCCTAACATTGTATTAAGTTTTGCTCTAATAAACATGTATTTGCTGTAAGTCTTTTCTGTGTACCTTATAAAATAAATAAATACCGGTTCCTAGGTATTCCTAGGTAACCACCCCATAAAGGTACGAAATTATAACTATCCATAGGTATAATACGTCACTAAGGACGTTTTCATTTAGCACTATCCATTAAGAATTTATAACAATTATTTTTATTTTTAGATGGTTCACTCTGACCTGATTGCGACGGTGATCAGCTTCATCAAAAGTAAGAATGAAAATGAACGCGAAAATATTGAGCAATTGCAAAGCTACAACGAAAAGCTACTGTCTCAAAGTAAGATTTTGTTTTCTAATCATATATGTAACTATTAAGAGTATGTAGGTATCATAATCCCGCTAACCACTAACCCATGGCATCCCACCGCAAGGCGCAAGCGTCCCTACCGATCTACGAAGGGCATCAAAAACTTCAGTCTCCCAAAAATTGTTAGACTTTTCGGTTTGTTTTTAACTTGAAGATCATCTCGCCATCGTTTTTTCGGCTGCTACAGGATGTTTTTGGCACTTACATTTTTTTTTGCATGTACCTAGCGATACTTTCAGTTAAAAGTTTTTTTTTTTCGTTCCAGTTCATTCCACGACCAGTCTTAGGACTATGAATGGATGCGTTAAAAGTGAAAGGCTTGATGAATGTGTCTTCCAGTAAAATACCCTTCCTAATCCACTCACTCTATGCCTACTCACGCCTGAAGCCCGAACATACTGTGCCTTTTTAGGCGATAGGGATAGTTTCGTGTTGTCTGATATCATTTTCGTAGTAATTATATCTTAAAACATTAATGACTTATCATTAACAAATTTTTGTTACAGAAAATGAAGAGGAAACTTGATAACGTAGAACCAATTAGTCAAATCATCAAAAACCGAAAAGTATGGAAGTGGCCATTGTTATGAATTCAGTAATAAATTATTTGTAATGATATAAAAAATACTGTACTTTTTGCAGAAAAACTAAAATCCTCTATCTGATGCCGTTGTCCCTCAAACACCAACAGAAGTACAAACACAGACTAGTTGTGGGTCAAATGCATCTAGGTCAATTCCATCTAGATCAAAAACTCTTGGACAGCAGATATTGGAACCTACGTATGAGGTCCAGCAGATTCGCCTGGAATGGCCACCTAATGCAATAATGGGCTTTGGTGATAGCACTGTGGATCCAGTGACCCATTCCCAACCGAGCGATGACTGTTTGAGTAAGTTTTTTAAATTTATATAAATCGCCTGATTTTGGATTAAGTCTTTTTCTTTTTGTTTGTTTTATTTTATTTTATTTTATTTTTAGCGACTGAAGACGACGACGCTATACGGTCTTTTTTTCCTAATTTAGAAGAACTCCCGCTTTTGCCACCCGACGCTCCAATTGATTTGGTAACTTTTTTGTTCTTACTACTATCCACTGATCTAACATAAGAGTACATTTCATCAATTACTTAAATATTATATCATTCCATTGTACCTATTCATCAAGATATGTGTTTTATTGTTTTCAGAACGCCATTGACAATTAGTGGATTGATGATTGGATCGATAGCTATTTGAATTAAACTTAAGGAAGCACACGCGAATCCAGGTCAAATCGTCAAAAAACGAAAGGTAAAGAAGTCGCCATTTCTTTGAATTCATTTATAAGTTATTTGTAATGCTATAAAAAATACTGTACTTTTTGCAGAAAAAGAAAAACCCTATTATCTGATGCAGTTGCCCCTCAAGCATCTATAGAAATACCCAAAGAAGTACAGAGTCTAGTTGTGGGTCAAATGCATCCAGTTCAATTCCCCTAGAATATCTTGGACAGCAGATATTGGAACCTACGTACGAGGTCCAGCATATTCCCCTACAATGGTCACCGAATGCAATAGGCTGTGGTAATAACACTGTGAAGCCAATGACCAATTCCTCACCGAGCAATGGCTGTTAGATTAAGTTTTTTTTTACTTATATAAATCGACCTGATTTTGGATTACCTACGTCTTTATTTTTTTAATTGTATGTTTTATTTTATTTTATTTTTAGGCACTGAAGAAGACAAACGAAGGAAAAAGGACCGTACCTATAGCGTCTATAGGTACGGTCCTTTTTCCCTACTTACGAATACTCCTCGCTTTTGCCACCCGACGCTCCAATTGATTTGGATTTTTTTTTTGTTCTTACGACTATCCACTGATTCGACATCAGAATCACAGACGGCGTCATGTCGAGTTACCTCGACGGATTTTAGAACTGTTCTCCTCTTAGGTCTCTGTCCTAGCAATTGCTAATACAAAATTCCCTTAGCTTAAGTTTAAAATTGGTAGGTATCAAACTGAGCCGCAGATCTGATGGCAACTTGTTTATCAGGCGAGGAACTATGAATGATGTCGTTCGCACGCCGTACACATTGTTTGCGCGCTGCGTGATCAACCGGTTCGCAGCGACGGCGCGGGCGCATTCAGGGTGGTCAAGTGTGTCCACTTTCAATCAATAATGATCTTTTATTTGTTTCAGCTTGCTGTAACTAATTGGTCAATCGACGAATGTATCGACATGTACTTATGATATCTACATTCTTGATACCTATAAGTTAGTTTTAGGAGGCTTTGGGTCAATGTGGGAAAAACCCCGGCGATTGCCATCGGATGTCCTTTCCCCTCCATAATTCAAAAGGTTTGTGGTTGTCCATATTCACATCTTTCTCTCGGGTTTTGGTAGTGCTTTTTATTTAATTTAAATCTCTACAGATTTTAGAACTGTCCTCCTCTTAGGAGAAATCCTTTAGAACTTTGTGGTTTAAAAGCATTGAGATGGCAAGCAAAGTAAAGTACCTGTATTTTATTCGATCATAATGTATGCATCATTTTACAAATTTACTTTCAGTTTTTTACTTTATCCATTTGTTTAATATTTTGTTTTCAGATGCCGCACTCCAATTTACTGGCGACTGTCATCAGTTACATTCAGAGCAAAACCGCGGATGAATGCGAGGACGTTGACGCGATTCGCAGCTGCAACGAGAGACTGATGGCGCAAAGTAAGACCTCACTTCGTTTCGTTTCTAAAAAAACTTTTGAAGTGTTTTATACGTGCCAATATTAATAAATTGTATTGATTTTTGTCTATAGTTGCCGATTGTGAGTGAAGGCTCCCGATGGAGGAACTGACACAAGCTTTCTTCCGTCCCGCAAACGACGCAGCTAGCAGTCAATTTTCTCAGAATGTCAAGAGAAAACTTGACGAGTGCGATTCCTCGAGTGATCAGTCTCGTCCGGTCAAGAAATACAAAGTAAGTGTCCTAATTGGTTGTATTTTTTTAAATTTTAGTTATTTCTTTCACAGAATAGCCGACAAATCGCTGTGGATTGAGTCGCGGTAGTGCCGCAGGCGCAAGTCACACCGCCTCGACCGCCTGCGCAGTGCGCTACGTAAGCGGCGACACGACACTGCATTGCTTCCAACAAACTACAAGCTGTCACTCTAGTAGGAAGTTATTTTTCGTTCTTTCCATTAACGTGAGTCTGTTTTTTTTTACACACATCATTATTTGATAGAAATGGGGTGAGCCCTGCGTCTCATAGCCACTGCGACCAGTAGATGATCTATTGTGGCAGCCCCGTAACCTATTACAGCACCTCATGTAGCTCCAGTTCCAGGGTAAACCCGAGAATGGAGCTGATGAAGGAGCTCTTGATCTCGTCAGCTGAGATCATGTGTGCCCTCAGGTGCCGGCTTCTGCAGCGGTGCAGCGCTATGCACTCGCCGAGGACGTGGATAATTGTTTCCTCGTCCTCGCAACAGAACCTGCAGATTTTGGTATCTGAAAGGCCCATGTTGTGCAGGTGCTTGTTTAATTTGCAGTGCCCTGTGAGGGTCTGAGTGAGTGCCCTAACATGTCCTCTACTCAGTTTTATTATTTCTACAGCTCGTCTCTGATCGAACGCTTGTATCAACGCCTTAGACTGTTCTAGAAAATAAAGAAAGAAAGAAAATATTTATTATTATAGACATCACAACACAGAACATACAGCAATTGTAAACAGAACACAATTTGGCACAAACAGAAAACAAAACATAAAACAATTAAAAATACATAAAAATAAAACAAAAGGAAAAAAAAAGCAAAACTATATTCAATCATGTCCAGACAGTGCCAAATGAATATTATGATGTGTTATGACGTCTAGTATAAATGGCCCTCACTCAGCTTATGTCACAGCCCAGACAAAGGCCATGACTCTGGTTTTCAGTGGGACCAGCTGAATGAGTGCCACGGACGCTTGTCTAGTGTATTTTGTGTACCTAACGTGTATGTGTAATTTGGGCATATATATCTACTAAGAAGAAAATATCAAATAATAATGAGATACATACTATTAAATTATTATTATGAGTAAATAGGAGTGTGGGTATCTACCGTTTAAATATAAAATTATTACGGCTAACAAATCAAAACAACTTCTAGCGCGCGCATACAGTTATTTTGCACCTATAATTAAGTACCTATATCGACCCATGGCTATCGGACGAGGCATCGATGATGAACGCGTGATCAGTCTGCACTGCAACTGGATGCGCAATGGTCTGCCAAACCATAGCAACAACCACCAATAGCATTCAATGAAATAAAATAGAACGAAATGAATTGTATTCGACGAAATGAATAGAATTAATATTCTAGTCGAGGTAGTCTTTTCCAGAATTCAGTGCTTTGCTTATGCTCCCACTCTTTTAACTCGAACCTGACCATGCAGGCTGGAATGCCATTTATTGGTTCCGGTCCGAGTAGTGGGCTCTCTGCCCCGGCCTTTGCTAGCATGTCAGCGACTTCGTTGCCTCTGATATTGCAGTGTCCCGGTACCCAAATCAGATTTACGATGTTGGCATTGCCAAGCTGGTTTAGGAGCAGGACACACTCACTAGTGAGTTTGGAGTCAAGTCCACAGGATGTTAACGCCTTGAGGGCAGCTTGACTATCTGAGAAAATGAATATCTTCTTATTCTGGAGATTCATTTGTAGACTCTCTTGGACACAGCCAATTATTGCGAACACTTCTGCTTGGTACACTGTGGTATAGCGACCCAGGTTGGCGAATTTGCGTATTCCGAAGCGATCATTACAAAATCCCGCCCCGGATATGCCCTGCTTCCTGGAATCATCCGTATACCAAACGATGTCATTCTGCTTAACATTTCCGGGAGTTCCAGCCTCCCAGTCTTGTCTACTAGGTAACAAGACTGTAAACCGCTTATCGAAGCGGTATTCACGGATCATGGAGTCAGAGGGCATATCCATGACGGGAATTTTCATTAGTTCATTGTAGAGGTTTCTCATGACCCTAGATTGCCATCTCGTCCTTCCACTGATTTTCGCTCTCGTAATAGCCATCCTCGCTTCCATCTGCACGTGAATGTGCAGAGGTGGAATGTTCAGGAGGGCATCCAGTGCTGCAGAGGGAGAGGACGAAAGAGCGCCAGAGTCGCTATAAGGCAGGATGTTCTTTGAACTTTACTGAGGGTCTCCACGCAGTTAAGTTGGTGCGTCTTCTTATACCGCACACAGCAGCCATAAGTGACGATCGGCCTCACTATGGTTATATAAATCCAGAGTGCGGCCTTGGGCCGTAGCCCCCATTTTAGCCCCACCAACCTACAGCTTGCCCCGATCGCAATTTTGCCTTTCTAGTAATGTAGTCGAGATGCTTGTTCCATGTTAGGTTTTGGTCTAAAAAGACTCCGAGATATTTGATCTCGTTAGACAAGCATAGCTTCGTACCAAGAAGTTTTAGGGCGTGGAGCGCCTCTAGTTTCTTTCTTTTGGTAAACGGGATTAAGACCGTCTTACGTGCGTTGACTGTTAGCACGTGTCTTGTGCACCAGTTTTCTACTATTTGTAGGGCCCTTTGCATAAGACTTGCTAGGGCATTTTCCTATGACCATTAATACTATGTCATCTGCGTAACCCTGAGTCAGAAATCTGGCTTCATTGAGCTCACAGATGAGACTGTCAACAACCAATGACCATTGAAGGGGTGATAGGACTCCGTCCTGTGGACATCCTCTGGTCACTCTATAATGAAGGGTTTTATTCATCAACGTTGTTGTTGCAGTTCGATTTTGTAGCATGGATCCCATCCATCTGGTGGTGGTGTCGTCGATTCCACGATTCACCATGCTACGTGTTATAACATCGAAGTTGGTGTTGTCAAACGCCCCTTCGATGTCGAGAAAGGCACAGAGTGCAATTTCTTTGTCTTCTATGGCTTTCTCAATTCTGTCCACCAGGTCAATAAGTGCCGTTTCCGTGGACTTGCCTGTTTGGTAGGCATGTTGTCTTGCACTCAGGGGTTTTTCAACGAGGTATTTTTGCCAGGATCTTCTTTTTGTTTTCCTGAGCTCCCTATTGAAGCGTGTTAGCGCTTTCCTGTAAGCATCCCAGTTCTTGTCTTTTTTTGCCTTGTTAAATAAGGTACGGACCTTTTGCCTCAGATGCTCCAGGTTTTTGTTCCACCAAGGCGCGTTCCTGTTGCTCTTAGTGGTCTTAAGAGGACAATTTTCAAGATACGCATTCATTAGGCTCTTGCCTAAGTCCTATACTGCGGCTTCCACTTGGTCCACAGTTCTTCAGCCCTCCCAGTCTGTTTCCTTGGGGTCTCGGTAGGTGTGCGGTTCCTTTGTTCCCGAGCATAGCATAGTATAGTGATTAATTGTTTTTGTTGAGCAGGTTTCTTGCGGCTTTCCTGCTGGAGTGCTCCTGTGCTAGGGACGGTAGATTTACCGGCCTTCGCACAGCGCCTCTTTTGCTGCGTCCCCCTGCTGGTCGTGTTTGACCACCACGACCTCTGTTGCCTAGGGCAGATGATTGGCGGGTAGTGGTGCTCCTGCCTCTCGAGGGTCCTGCAACACGACTGTTGCCCCTCGAGACTCCATACGTCCCCTGGACGGGTGGAGGTGTGGTGCTGCTGGAGCCGGCTCCAGTTGCCCCTCCTGAGGGTTCCGTACCCGAGACCAAGTTGGAGGTACTTGGACGCGCCTCGACGCTTGTCCCCTCCTTCTTGTCCCCGGATACCTTGCCCCCTTTGACCCTTATCTGGATAAGGCCAAAGTCAAGGTAGAGGTGCCCCTTGCGCTGAAGAACAGTCTCAAAGACCGCCTCATCGAAGGAAAAGGTCACTGTTTGACCTTTTGCTTCGGTTGACTACCCTCCAACTCGAGAGGTCTAAACCTTTATTTTGTTTTGCCGACCTCCGCAGGATGGTACCTGCGTCGTGTTTGGCTTCCTGTATCCAGGCCGTGCCATACCTGGGCTTGGGCATATCCTCTTCGTTTACAACGGAGAGATTAGCTCCATCCCAGGGTTTAATGTTGGGCAGTTTGCGGATGAGCCACTCCTTCGAGTCCTCATCTGCGCACGCCAACAGGATGCCACACAAGCGCGGTTTGCATCCAATAAAGCTGGGACCGTCACCATCATCTAAGGTGACAATACACTTCAAGATAGCACCTTGAAGCATTCCGATCGATCGAAGATCGAAGCCCTCTCCTGTCTCCTGGTCCAATTTTCCCAGGGCGTCTATGATGCCACATGTGATGGACCCAGCTTCGAGGTGGCAGGCTCGCCAAGCTTCGGTGCCTTGGTAGGATTGCCTTGATTCGAGGTAGACGAGGTATTGAGAGGGCGCTTAGACGCCCGCTCCCTCGTTTCCCCCTCCTCTTGGGTCTTCTGCTTAGCCTTCTCACTCATGCGCAGTTCTAGCGCCTGCTCGAAGGTCATACCCTTCGCTACGAGCCGATAGATTTATTTCCTATCAGCTCCAAAGAGCTTAACCCTGGGTTTACTCTCCGGCCCCTTGGTCGACGAGTCCCTTAGGTGCGTTGCACCCAAAGAGGTCGACTCTGCGTTAGAAGTACCTGGTCCATCATTCCCAGGTACTTCAGCAGTGTTCGTATGCTCCTCAGTATCACTACCAAGGAGCATAGCCTCAGAGGTACCTGGTACCTCTTCGGTAGAATTTAGATGGTCGTCTATAATGTCAAGAATATCCATATAGTTCCCACGAGAAGCTAGGGAAGTAAAGGTCCACCCCTGCAGAACCCCACTTGCAGGGGTAAGGCTAAATAGACCTCGATTTCGCCTGGTTTCGAGGCCCCTCCGTTCTCCACCGAACATCCCTTCGGCCATGCATCTATCGGCACGGGTCGGATGACACCATAGATTGCGGTTTTTAGAGTCGAGGTTAACTCCGCCAGGACATGAAGAGAAGGATGAGGTGAGTTAGGGTGGTTCGAGGATGAGGCGGGGAGCATGGGTTTGAGGTTATCAGGAATGCTCCTAGCCTGGGATTGGGTTTTGGAGCAGCCATCTATTGTCCGGGGTCAACGTGACACCCTCTCCCGTCCTCATGCAAAGAGGTGGGTGTGGGGGAGGGCGAGCTATCCGCAACCTGCTCACCCGCTCGGTTGCATCAGATGACAACTGCGCATGTCGCATACACCGACAATGGTCACTGGTCCCATAGAAAGTGCATGCACAAACCGAGACACATATCATTTGTAAATATATAATTTTGTTTCTAACAGATGCACCGATGACCGAAACAGAAATGGACGACGTTATTCGCTCATTATTCACCGCATTACCTCAAAAAGATGAAGTGTTTTCTTCTCACCCTTTAAACACGGTAAAGTGAAATTTATTGATCTACAATTTGTATCTGTTACTAATTTATGTGTGAACTTTAAATTCATAAGACCATTACTAATTCTCTCATTTCTCAAACTCATCTTTAAGTTTTTGGATACTTACTTATTTATTTCTTTCACAGAAAAGCCGACGAGTGGCTGTGGATTGTGAAGAAGTAGTGCCGCAGGCGCAAGTCACACCGCCTCAACCGCCATCTGCGCAGTGTTACGGCGGCGACACGACACTGCACTCTATGCATTGCTTCAACAAGCTGCAAGCTGTCAGTCTAGTGGTAAGTTGGTTTTCATTCTTTTCATTAAGCTGATTAGATTTTATACGGATTTGTCATTTGTTTAATATTGAATTTTGTTTTCAGACGCGCCGATAACCGAAACTGAAATGGACGACTTTATTCGCTCATTATTCACCATAATACCTCAAGAAGAAGATGTGTTTTCTTCTCACCCTTTAGACACGGTAAAGTGAAATTTTATTGATCTACTTTTTTTATGTGTTACTAATTTATGTTTCAACTTTAAATTAACAATGATCTTTTATTTGTTTCAGGTCGCTGTAACTTATTGGTCAATCGACGAATTTATCGACATGTACCTATGATATCTACATTCTTGATATAAGTTAGCTTTAGCTAGTTATTATGATCTTTACTACACTCGTATTATAATAACTAAAATTATAAACATTAAACTTTGTATAACGATAAGTCAAATTGTTTTGTAAATATTTTAACATAATGGAAATAATAAATCATTTTCAATTAAAATTTGCTTTTATTAGGCATATTTACGATAACACACCTGTAGGAATATAATTTTAGGCACTAAACCACACACACGCACCACACACTCCAGGAACTCACTGCCCCAACTTTTCAAACTGAATAATGGTAGGTAAATTCCAAGAATTCATTAGGATTTAGGAATTTACCTTGAATTTACCTTTTATCAATGCAAGTAATTGGAATACGTGAGATTCATTGTATCGTAGTTACATTCTTGATATGTTATGTGTGTGTGTATTTTAAATGGTAAATCTTCACAGATACATCCTGAATAAATCTATTTTTTTATTATTTTTTACTGCTGCCAATTATATTTAATAATATAAATATATTCTTATTTTGGAATAGCAAATAACTCGGTAGATTGTCAGCAGCTCACGGTACCTACTAGAAGAATCAAATGATGAGATTAGGTAGGATTAGGATTCGAAATAAAGGAATAATCCTTTACTTCTAGGTAGGTAGTTACGGATAGTTTAGGATTAGTATCATAATGTACTTTACCAGTAGTACCAAATAGAAAGATAGTTAGATACCCTTTGCACAAAAATTTGCAGAACTTAATGCCAAACGCTATGGTCACTGGTTGATACAATCTCGGCAGTATTTTTTCTAATAAAAATAATAGTAGGTATAAGAGCGTAGGGATGTGACGATGGTGAGAGTTGGTAATCTTCGCTAATGAAGAACAAAAACCCTCATCAGTGCAATCAGTCTCCGCAGGGCACTTGTGGTGTGTAGTGGGTGAGTGGCGACACCACGGGCCCCATTACTCCAGAGGGTCTGTATTGCTTATTTGACCCTCGCCTCTTGGTTTGCCTTAGTTATAACGCCGCGGGCCTGCTGATCGGTGCTTAGCAGAGAGGGATCTGGCGCCCCGAAGTCTCACCTCTCAACAACCTTAGCCACTTACGCTAATGTTGCCCGCCTTGCTGCCAGCTGGAACCTTTTCATAGGGGGCTCATTTAGTGTGCGGAAAATCACCGTCTGCTATGATTATCATTTACGAGACATTTGATATGGCAGGCGTCCCGTTGTCTCATCGATGTTCCAACAACCAGTCCAGTAATATCCCCTCCATAGACCCGGTTTAGGTATCTTAAGAGTATCTGCAACAGTCCTTGCATCTATCATACGCTGACTTTGGTTGTATCTTCTCAACTCTGCTTAGTAATAGGTACATAATTTTAATGTAAATGAACAATAAAAGTGTTCGAGTTTCTATTAATTATTTTATCACACTCTAGAATAATGTTGATTTCACAAATATTGGATTAAATAGGTAAGTGGTTTTTTGCTCCATAAAAGCTGCGAAAATCATTTTATATTTATTTAAGAAACTGGCACGTTTTTTGCAGTCTTATAAGGTAACTATTCAATTTCATTCATGTCATTTATTTACATTAAAATTATTACTGAAGCACAGATACTTTTATTCATATTTAGGGCTCTAAACTGAGCATGTTTATATGAAAATTAGGCCCTAAGTCGATTTGGCTGCCTGCGAGTATAGTTTGCTTAGTAATTTGTTCAATAAAATAAACCGTCACAATTAAGTGCTACGTTGCGTAGCATCCCGTAACGCTCTCGTGCTACGGCCGTAGCTCGCCCGTAGTCGACTACACACTCGTAGATACCTGCTACGCTCGTTACGGGTGTTCGACGTTCGGCATTTTTCTGGTGCAAGGGTTGCGGGTTAGATCCTCGCACAGTACAAACATTTGTGTGCACGAACATGTCTGTTTGTATTGGTCTGGGTGTTCTATGTATTATAAGTATGTATTTCAAAAGAAAAGCATTAAATGTACCTACATATTTGTAATTCAGCTGTTGGTTCTGATATCCGAAACACAGGTGCTTGAGCTACCTATCTCGGAATCAGATCAATGTATGTGATATTGTGAAATATTTATTATTATTTATTTAATATAATACACGTAACTTGTAAAAGTACCCGTGTGTAGTTTATTGTGTAAGATTGTACCTATTTACTTTAAAACAAAATAAATACATACGTTTACTTACGATTTTTATTCATGAATTCCTTGAATTTCAAAATAGTATCGCCACGAGATCCTAATAGTTGTGCCAACTTATAATAATTATAATAAGAAGCAAAGGCAGAAATAGCCATTTTAAATTTGTATGGGATTAATGACAATCTTTTTTTTTGTTTCAGGCCGCTGTGATGCTTTATCGAAGAATTAATCGAGATGTACATGATGATAGCTATAGTTGAGCAAAGCTAATAAGCCACATTTAACGTTTCTAAATCTTAGATTCATAGAGAGGTGACCTACTAAAAAACGTCGATTA